>CM020215.1:140355510-141748010 GCA_009819775.1 Phoenicopterus ruber ruber
AATTCATGTCCTTTAATTTCTGTGCAGATTCATTTAAAACTTGTATTCAGCACTGTGAGTCATTAGATGTTGCTGCTCGGTATCCATTTCTCTCCTCACTTTATCTGTTGTAGCATAGTTGAAGCACTCATGAAATAGCAGGGAAAAAAGACATTTTTTTCCAGACTTCACGTCCTGTGTCTATACTACCTGTGATCTGGGCATAAAGGAGATTTGAGGATTTTCCAGAGCAGTGGATTAAGCCTGCCCCACCAGTGAGGGCTGTCCAACGCCCAGGAAGACAAGCAGGCAGGCAGCTGGTGCTGGAGCCATCTCAGCTGGTTTCAGGGTTAGGCTGAACAGGAGCAAACAGAGTGTGTTAAAAACACTGAAACATGAACGTCTAACCTATGAGCATAGATTATATAATCACATTTTTAAATTTAATGCCACAGCGGTGATCACCAAAATACCATGCCATTTAGGGTTATTAACTTATTAATGACTTATTGCTTGCAATGAATTATGAGAAAGTTTGATCTCACACTCCTACCTTAATTTGAACTGATTTTTCTTCGCCTTTAAAGAAATTACCACTTGAAAAGGCCTCCGTCAGGGGAGTGGAATGCATGTCAGTTGAGCAGAAACCGAAGGAAATAAAAAACACGTCTATCTGCATGTTGTAGGAGTTTGGCACCGAACACAATAGTATCACTCCTGAGTGGTTAGTCACAAGGGTATCCAGCTGTAAAAAAAAAAGTTAAGATTTGGCTTTCAGTCAGGACCTACTGTTTTTCAGCAGGACTGGAAATGTACAAAGCATAAAATGTTTTTGATGTTGCCAGAAAGGGTTTAATTTACACAGAACTCAGCACTATGGGTATGAGACACACACACACACACACCCCCCCCCCCCAGTTTTGAGAGGAGATGCAGTTGTGCAGACTAACGGGCTTGATGCTAGGAAAAGTTAAAAAAAAAGTAATTGGCTTCAGCAACCAATGGGAATACTCCTATTTTTGTTTTGCATTATTCATTTAGCATGAAATGAGAATATGCTCGAATAAAGCATATTGGAAGCAATATTCTCTCCATGAATGAGGTTGTTACTGTGAAGTAGCAAAAATTTTCCCTGAAGCAGGAAAAAACCTCACATATTTTGCATGCCTCTTTCATGTCTTTCTCCTTTTTATTATGCATCCTCCTATGAATGCATAATAGTCTGCTATCAGCTTTATTTCTGTTTGTTTTCAAAGCTAATAATAATCTCTGTGTAAAAAGCTTACTGCTTTGTTTTTCTAGACTAATTTATTGGAGAGGTACAAGAGAAATCCCTATACATGTACTTCCAAGAGACAGTGGAAGTTTTATTATTCTAGTTGCTGCTGCTGTTTATAAAAGGACAGATATACTTCTAAAACTAAAAATAAATCATCTCTTAGTCCAGTCTTTTGGAGACTGTTTTGATTAAGACGGAAAATTACTGAACAAAAGTGTACATGAGCAGCTCATATGTTCAGATATAAACCTTTACACTCCACTGACATGTATCATCTTTCTCTCTCCTTCGTTCTCTTTAGTCAAAAGTATTCTCTTGAGTCTTCCAGCCGTGTACTTCTAGCTGGCTAGCTTGTTCCTACTTTGTAACTTGGTAACTCCGCTTCTTGGTAACTGCCCCTTCTCCTCCTTCTGTAGGTCAGTTTGCTGTCAGCTCTGCCCACTCTAACGCTCATTGCTCCTACTCTTGTGTTAAATTAATCATGGGATATGTAGTCTCCTGGCCCTCTTTCTTACAGTTTCTAAATTTACTGTCAGATTTGGTAGTGGTCATTCAAAAAAACTTTATCTTGTTCTTGATTTCTGCTTTTCATGACAGTATTTATATATAAATTACATAAAATCTTTCTCCCTTTTCATGGAGCCTTGCTTTACTTTGACCTTGCTTGTGAGAAAGAACTGACTACAAATGTACAGGTCATTTGAATGTATTCATATGGGACCTTATTCTGCAAATGTTCTTTGTCTGATGGCCACCTACCTGTCTGACCTTTAAAGAGGAACAAATTCTTTAGGAAATGATGCTTTCAGAAGGATACTATAAAGGTAAGGAAAGCTGATGAATGCAAAGTACATGAAAACAGAGTTTTGACTCAGAACTGGCTGTATTTTAGACTTACAGACCATTTTTTGTGTTTCTGTACTAGTCTGTTTTGTTGTGCTTTGTCTCTTTCTAACATCTGGCTTAGGAAAAGAAAAAAGAGATGCCAACATAGTTCATACTCTATCACAACATAAAAGACGTGTATTAAATGTGATTATAAGTTTCCATGGCCCAGTGCAGGTTTACTTGTTGTTCTGATCATATACTCTAATGTCTGTTCTTGATATCTGAGTGCACTTGAGAGACACTTAAATTTTCCACTTCTGAGTCATGAATTTCCCACAATCTGTGGAACTGTGATGTGCTTGGCTGGAGCATGAGAAGTACTCAGGTGAGGCAGGAATTCAGTGGGGCGGCACCAAATACAGCACGTAGGGTAGCTGAGATGTTGAGCAGGGTTTGGAACTATTGTACAGCCCTGAGGCTGTGATGAATAAAATAGAGCCATGTCACAGTCCCTAAAACTTGCTGGGACGGTTGGCAGCTCAGTGCAGACTTGCTGTCAGAGCCCTTTTACCTAGTTTTTCAGGCAGTTTTGGCAGCACAGTGAGCTCTGTGCTCTCATAGCTATATTACTTGCAGCATCCATTACTCCTATTTTAAAGTTAGGGTGGGCATGTGATAGGTAATGACAGCTTCTCAGCTGCCTTGGGCTGAAAATGGGAGAGAAGTAGAGACACGTCACGGGTAGGATGACGTCTTTATTTTTATTTGGGCTCTGTACCTACAGGACCCAAGCCTGAAAATGCATACCCCACAATTGGGTGTCCTTCTTCTTACCCAAGACTGGGAAATTTTAAGTGCCAGGGCCACAGATTCTGAAGCATATCCACAGGAAAACCACTACTCTGCAAGAAAACTCTAGAAAAAAAAAATGTCCTGAAGACTTTTCTTGTGACAGCTCTACTTCCCAAGACTGGGACAACTGGTCTCCATTTCTACATGCCATAACATAATGAAATCTGAGCTGCTGCTTTCTAGGTGTAGCACTGGCTGGCCCAGACCTGCTCAGAAAGTCTGAGATAAGACGGGAATAGTTCATACCAGACATCTAGTGATAACTTTCCTTGCACTGACTTCCTCTGCAACTCAGACCAGTAACTTAGGAATCAAAGCTATAACTGGAACATAACCTGAAAATGTCAATTTAAAAAAAGGCAACTGGTTTGATATGTTCATCTCTTTAACAAAAACCCCAACAAAATCTTGCCCAAAACCACTGCTTAGCATTAATGTTTCCTCTATTCCCATCCTATTAGTACATTCCAAAAGTTGCTGCAGTGCAACCTATCCTATCCTCTTACTGGCCCTAGAGGCACGGGTATGTGAGTTGCAATGAAAAACAATCACAAAAGGGGGTTCTTCCAGGAAAACTGCTGCTCCAGTTTCCAGTGGGCAGTTTCCTAGACAGAGTAGAAGGGCTGATCTTACTTCTCATTGTCTTGAAGGGACTTCTGATTTATATTTACATAAGTGAGTAACGAATATGAGAGAGACAACCGAGTTTACTGGACTGTGTGGATTTGACGGCCTGGCACATCAGATCCACAAGAATGTAAGGCTCTAGTAGATACCCGTGCACAGTGTACTCTAATGCCATCAAGCTATAAAGGGGCAGAACCCATCTGTATTTCTGGAATGACAGGGGAGTCCCAACAGTTAACTCTATTGGAAGCTGAAGAGAGCGTAACTAGGAATGAGTGGCAAAAGAACCCCTTCGTTGTTGGAGATATGTGAGAAATAAAATAAAATAAAGGACATGATTCAACCTCTGTAAACAGTTAACAAGACATGGCCTTGGGAGGAGGAACAGGATGACAACATCATAAATCAGTCAAGCAGGGAATACCAAGATAACCAAAGGAAACAGAACTGCTGAGAAAGTCAAAGAGAAAGTTACTTGAACTATGAGTGAACTATTCTAATTAACATAAACCCCACCCTCGGGTAGGGAAAAGCCCCCTACCCACAAAATCCCCTTCCTCTCTGAGCATGCACAATAAAAAAGGAGGCCGCTGTGACTTTAAGTGAAGATGAGGCGTGTAAGGACCAATGGGAAACAGGGTAACTAAGTGTAACTGTAAAAGTGCTGAAAACGGTTGCTCAAAGTGTATAAATGTTAACCATGTGTTAGCCAAGGTGTGCTAGCTTTGTGGAGTTACCACCTAGCACCCATCTCTGCGTAGATATGAAATAAACAAGTATATCTCAACTCTGTGAGTGGATCGGCTCTTTGCACACCAGGTGAAGAGCTCTGTTTTGGGATGACATTGTGACTGGCCCAGAGGCTCTGTGCATTCTTAGCATAGACTACCTCAAGAGAGCGTATTTCAAGGACCAAAAAGGGTACCAGTGGACTTTTGGTATAGCCACTGTGGAGACGGAGGAAATTAAACAGCTGTCTACCCTGCCTGGTCTATCGGAGGACCCTTCTGTTGTGGGGTGGCTGAGAGTCAAAGAACAACAGGTGCCAATCACCACCACAATGGTGCACCGGTGGCAATATCACACCAACCGAGACTCCCTGACCCCCATCCATAAGCTGATTTGTTGACTGGAGAGCCAAGGAGTGACCAGCAAGACTCACTCACCCTTTAATAGTCCCATATGGCCGGTGTGGAAGTCTAATGGAGAGTGGAGACTAGCAGTAGACTGTTGTGGCCTGAATGAAGTTATGCCACCACTGAGTGCTGCCATGTCGGACATGCTAGAGCTTCAACATGAAGTTGATATCGCCAATGCGTTTTTCTCAATCCCTTCGGCAGCAGAGTGCAGGCCACAGTTTGCTTTCACCTGGAGGGGCATCCAGTACACCTGGAATTGACTGCCCCAGGGGTGGAAACACAGCCCCACCATTTGCCATGGGCTGATCCAGACTGCACTGGAAAAGGGTGAAGCTCTGGAACATCTGCAATACATTGATGACATCATCGTATGGGGTAACACAGCAGAAGAAGTTTTTGAGAAAAGGGAGAAAATAATCCAAATCCTTCTGAAAGTTGGTTTTGCCATAAAACAAAGTAAGATCAAGGGACCTGCACAGGAGATCCAGTTTTTAGGAATAAAATGGCAAGATGGATGTCATCAGATCCCAATGGATATGATCAACAAAATAACAGCGATGTCTCCACCAACTAGCAAAAAGGAAACCCAAGTTTGCTTTGGTGTTGTGGGGTTTTGGAGAATGCATATTCTAAATTACAGTTTCATTGTAAGCCCTCCCTATCAAGTGACCCAGAAGAAGAACGATTTCACATAGGGCCCTGAGCAATGACAAGCCTTTGAACAAATTAAACACGAGATAGTTCATGCAGTAGCCCTTGGGCCAGTCTGGGCAGTACAAGATGTTAAAAATGTGCTCTACACCCCAGCCAGGGAGAATGGCCCTACCTGGAGCCTCTGGCAGAGAGCACCAGGGGAGACTCGAGGTTGATCCCTGGGGTTTTGGAGCCGGGGATACAGAGGATCTGAGGCCTGCTATACTCCAACTGAAAAAGAGATATTGGCAGCGTATGAAGGGGTTTGAGCTGCTTCAGAGGTGGTTGGTGCTGAAGCACAGCTCTTCCTGGCACCCCGACTGCCAGTGCTGGGCTGGATGTTCAAAGGGAGAGACCTCTCTACACATCATGCCACCGATGCCACATGGAGTAAGTGGGTTGCACTGATCACACAACGAGCTCGAATAGGAAACCCCAGTCACCCAGGAGTCTTGGAAGTGACGACAGACCACCCAGAAGGCAAAGATTTCGGAATGTTGACAGAGGAGGAGGTGATGTGTTCTGAAGATGCCCCACTGTATAATAAACTGCCAGAAAATGAGTAGCAATATGCCCTGTTCACTGATGGGTCCTGTCATATTGAAGGTGGAAAGCTGCCCTGAGGAGTCCTACATGACAAGTCACAGAAGCCGTTGAAGGACAAGGTGAATTGAGTCAGTTTGCAGAGGTGAAAGCCATCCAGCTGGCTTTAGATATTGCTGAACGAGAAAAATGCCCAGTGCTTTATCTCTATGCTGACTCATGGATGGTGGTGGCAAATGCCCTGTGGGGTTGGTTACAGCAATGGAAGCAGAGCAACTGGCAGCGCAGAGGCAGACTCATCTGGGCTGCCACATTGTGGCAAGATATTGCTGCCTGGCTAGAGAAGCTGTAATACTTGTAAAAGTATGTCACGTAGATGCTCATATACCAAGAGTCGGGCCACCGAGGAACATCAAAACAACCAGCAGGTGGATCAGGCTGCTAGGATTGAAGTGGCCCAAGTGGATCTGGACTGGCAACGTAAGGGTGAATTATTCCTAGCTCGGTGGGCCCATGACACCTCAGACCATCAAGGAAGAGATGCAACATATAGATGGGCTCGTGATTGAGGGGTGGACTTGACCACGGACACTATTGCACAGGTTATCCATGAATGTGAAACACGTGCTGCAATCAAACAAGCCAAGCGGTCAAAGCCTCTCTGGTATGGAGGATGACGGCTGAAATATAAATATGAGGAGGCCTGGCAGATTGATTCTATCACACTCCCATAGACCCCCCAAGGCAAGCGCCATGTGCTTACAATGGTGGACACAATCACCAGATGGCTGGAAACATATCCCGTGCCCCATGCCACCGCCCAGAACACCATCCTGGGCCTTGAGAAGCAAGTCTTATGGCGACATGGCACCCCAGAGAGAACTGAGTCAGACAACGGGACTCATTTCTGAAACAACCTCATAGACACCTGGGCCAAAGAGCATGACATTGTGTGGGTGTACCACATCCCCTATCATGCACCAGCGCCCGGGAAAATTGAGCTACGCAATGGACTGTTAAAGACTACACTGAGAGCAATGGGTGGTGGGACCTTCAAACATTGGGATACACATTTAGCAAAAGCCACCTGGTTAGTCAACATTAGGGGATCCACCAATCGATCTGGCCCTGCCCAATCAAAACTTTTACGTGCTGTAGAAGAAGAAAAAGTCCCTGTGGTGCACATAAAAAATATGCTGGGGAAGACAGTCTGGGTTATTCCTATCTCGGGCAAAGGCAAAACCATCTGTGGGATTGCTTTTGCTCAAGGACCTGGGTGCACTTGGTGGGTGATGCAGAAGGATGGGGAAGTCTGATGTGTACATCAAGGAGATTTGATTTTAGGTGAAAATAGCCAATAATTTGAACTGTATGATGTTAATTGCTATAATATGCTGTATGTCATCATTTGTATAGTTGTTATATGTCTTATCAAAGGTATTGAAGTAAGAATCACCTGGATCAATGAAGAATGAACTCTGATGAAACCAAGCAAAGTGCAGCTGTGGTGGAATCAGAACTGGCTTCAGCAACTGGTGCCCAGTCGAGATTGACAACTTCAATCCACAGACCATGGACGAGATACACCAGCCGTGCCAGATACAGCAGCTATAAGCTCCAGAAGCAGAATGCAACAATCCAACACCACACACCATCTCTCCTGCCCTGAAAGACTGTTAAGACAGATGGAGCCCAAAATCATGGACTAAATGAACTCAGCAGACATTTTGGAGGGATGGCTGGTAGACTAAGGGAATGATATCTGTGTGTATATATCAAAGACAGAAAAAGTAGTAGTGATTAACTGGAAAGTGTGGGTCATGAGCATGACATAAATGGTATGAAATAAGGGGTGGATACTGTCCTGGTTTTGGCTGGGATGGAGCAAATTTTCTTCCCAGTAGCTACTGTGTTTTGGATTTAGTATGGGATTTGGTATGTGAAGAATGTTGATAATACGCTGATGTTATTAGTTCTTGCTACGAGACCAAGGACTTTTTTCCGCTTCCCAGGTTTTGCTAATGTGCAGGTGCAAAAAGCTGGGGGGGTGTAGCCAGTACAGTTGACTCAAACTGGCCAAAGAGAGTATTCCATACCATAGACGTCATGCACAGTATATAAGTGGGGGTTGGCTGGTGGTCTGGGTTCTCTCCCTCCCTCCCTTCCTCTCTCTCTCTCTCAGGAACTTGGGTTCCAAGGTCACTGCTGGGGAAATTGCTGTTCCAAGATCACTGCTTGGGATCTTTCCGAGATTGCTCTCAATTTCGCTCCATGACTGCTGTTTGGGATGGGCTGTGTCAATTGTTGGGTCGTCGGGTGGTGTGAAATTGTGCATCGTTCATTTTGTATGTTCCATTATAATTATACTGTATTATTATTATTATCATTATTAATATTTTTGATTACTATCATCATCATCATCATCATCATCATCATTGCATTTTCCTTTGCTGTCCTAGTAAACTGTCTTTATCTTAACCCATGAGTTTCTCTTTCTTTCTGATTCTCCTCCCTGCTCCACTGGGGCAGAGAGGGGAGTGAGCGAGCAGCTGCGTGGTACTTAGTTGCCGGCTGGAGTTAAACCATGACAGAGATATATGACAGGGACATGCCAAAGTGGCATGGGCTCAGCCAAACACATGGGATCTTTTCTATTTCTATCATTCATAGTACAAATGGACAGACGTGGACTTGTGCTTACCTCTTTCTTTCTCACCATGGCAATAATTTTTATTTCTTTCCTGTCATTCCTTTCTTGCAGATTACTTTTCTCTCCAGATGTTACTTCTAGTGGTATGTCTCTTATGCTTCTCATTCTCTTACATCTATGTTCCTCCTGTTGGCAAAGTTATTACTGCAGTTTTTACACTAGCTCTATGACTATTGATCTCTGGAAGTTTTTGTGAGGTAACAAACTGTATAAGAATTTACGTTTTTTGAAGCACTTTTCACTAGAAAGCTGTGGTGTCCTAAACAAGCGAGTATGCTCATGATATGGAGATGTGGACTACACATTTCAGGAAAGTCTTTTCCTCTCTTCTGATGCCTTTCTCCAGTTTCATCTCTCTAGGCAGCAGAACTACAATTTCTTCCTTTCTACACCTGTTTTCATTATCCTTTTCCTCCTTTTGCTCTCCCCACTTCTTTCTTTAATTTGTTTTTTGCCTTCTGCAATACTCCTAAGCAAACTACAGTGCATTGCATCATTTAGCCAGAAACCAGCTTCAGATGACAGTCACAATTAAAGTCAAACACCATGCTTGCTCCTGTTGCCAGGGAGAATATGTGATAACACCCGTACTCAGGGAACATCTTATTTTCCTGCTGCAGCCCACACAATGAGCTATCATGGGAGGAATGTCAGAAGGAAGGCTAGAAGGTGTCCTGGAGCTTCTTCACCAGGCAGTTGTTGCTATCTTCCTGTGAAAAACTTCTTCGTAACTCCTTATCTGTCTGAGCACAGGCTATAATGATTTCTTTTCAGCTGGCTTTCTGACCATCTTCTTTGTTTGGTCCTTTTCCTCTCTGCTTAGATCATATAAATTGATTCCACCAGTGAAACATATCACGTTTTCCTGCTTCTCAGTTCCTTGCCCCAGACTCCTGTTGCAAATGATATCTATCTGATTTACGGTGGTTGTCCCTTCCCTGTTATTTCCTCCTTTTCTTCTCACCTGAAAAATTTCTGTGAGAATGAATTGTTGACAAGATAGCACTAGCATGTTCTAAAGATCATGCACATCACAGATTTCCAGTGAAACCCTCAAAATCTCAAAGCAGATTTAAAATCTCCCCCAAAATACTTGACTCTCTACTTGGCAAAGAAGGAGGTATACAAGTGATATTTCTGTATGTATTTGCAGGAATATCAAACATTTATTAATTTCAACATATATTAAACCATTCAGAAGAGGGAAAAATACATCTAAGCAAAATCATACTGTCTTTGGTACGTGAAATAGACTGTTGCTTTTCCTTAATAACGGTGACTAAAGATCTTTTTAAGCTGAAGATGTTATTCTGGCTGGTAGAATGTAGGTGAAAGATTAAAGTGTTTTAGGAAGGATTCAGGTTGTCTTCTGACTTAATCTTAACCTGTTTAAAACCTGAAAACTTCAAGAAAAAACACGTATCCTGTACTATTGCCAGAGAAATACTCACTGAATACTTTCAAAGCTCAGAGCATTCAATGTTTCTCAATTCTTTCTATTTATTGCTTATCCTTTAACATACATTTTTGAAAATAATAGATGAGATGTTGTTATTGGACCACAGCTTAGTAGTTACAGCTTTTGGTTTCCTGTAATAAGAAAAAAAGAACATTGTTTTGTATAAAGAGACACTATTTCAAAAAGGCTAAAATATGTTCTTGGGCAAAGAATTCATCTTCAGAAGCTTTTATTAAGTTTTCATGAACTGGCAGATCTTACTTTTCATGAAGAAAACAAAAACTTTTCATCTTTTGCTTTGATGTTAGAACCATGAGGAATCAATGACATTGCTGGGAATATAGTATTAAATAGAAGGTAATACTTGGCTTCTTCAGGCAGTTTGGGGAGTGAGCCTCAGCAGAATAGTGCAACAGGCACCAGTCTCCTACAGAATGATCATCATCCTAAATTTGGTTGAAATTTTTATCAAAACTAGCAGTGTCTCTATGGCTGTAAAGGTGGGGTCAGATTAGGTATCACTGCAAGATGAATCCACACAAATAGTTTTATATTCCCTCTCATAATGACCCATCTTAATGCCTTATATTTCTGGAGCACAAACTCATCGGGTTGATGAACTCTACAAATAAGAAATATCTTCTTACATGAGCTTTTATTCATTTGGGTTATCCTCTTCTTATTGCAATAACCTGAAAAAAATGACAGATTGATATGAATATGAGATGCTTCTTTAATGAACTGTTGCAACTTAGTGCAATCTAGACCTTCAGGCTACTGACATATAAATCCTTTTTATATTGTCTGAACAATTACAGTGGATTTGTGACTGATAAATGACTGCTATGGATTAATATCTTAGTTTGTAATGTGGTCAGACTCAGGTTTTATGTTGAGAAGTCCATTGTATGTCACCACACTGATTCCTCTTGTCCGTGCTTTTTTTAACTTTCAAGTCGCAGAAGTGGTTGACATTCTTTGTGTACCAAAATGTCTATGCAGGTACGTGACCTCTTATGTTGCCCAAATAACATACGTTCTCTGAGTTTCTTGTTTACTGAGATTTAGTTAATCCACCTAGTTAATTTTCCTTTAGCCCATATGTCTTAATCAGTGGAGTACTGCAATGTAAGCTGGGAAAGCTAAAAGTTCCCTGTTTGGTTGTGTTTTTTTTTTTTTTGACTGGAGCTTGGAACTCATTCTCGTTCAGAATAAAAGGATATCCTCCCTAATTCATCCCCAGATATCTCAAGTCACATGTCACGGTGTTATTTGGAGTGCATAGAGATTCAGACATAGTGTTCAATCTGGTAAACATAGTACTATTACTTGAGTGCTCCTGATATTGCTATCGCTTCTAAATCAGGCCTAACACACACTGGGTCTGCATCCATACTGGCTGCTCTGGAAAACTGTAACAAAATGATCAGAACTATTCTGTGAATAGCAAAGTAGCTATATAACTAAGGTTGACATACATCTTTTCCATGATTGCAATAAATAGTGGAAGAAGAAAGAACAAGCACCTCTCATGGCTGATACAGCTGCATGGTTCTTCCTATTCAGGAAGAAATACATAATGTAACTTTTAAGTTCCTTCTGTAGTCAGACTAAAAGGGAAGCCAGAAAGAACAGAAAGATAAAATCTCCTTTAGAAATGAACCTCAGATATGCTCCTCTGTAGAGGGGTGGCTTAAAACTTCTTCAACAAGTGCTCAGAAGAACTCTAGAAACAAGGGTCAGAGTTTGTCTTTCGAAACAACTAAGTTTCGTGATCTGTGTTTTGTAGCGACAATTTGTTTACCAAAATAATTCTAGATGGTTGACCGATGAGTCAGTTAGAAGGGTGACTGAGATAGGCACAGCTGAATTACTGAAAATCCAATCTCATGAACTGAAACCAGCACACTCAGCTGAGGGCAGTACAGCTCCTGTCCAAAACGGGATCACTAGGATCCTGGGTGTACTTCAAGAACAGAACAAAACAACAAGCCAACAAACAAAGAGAAACTATGGGATTGCTCACAGTTTATTTATATTCAATCTAAATTAAGTGGAACGTGCAAAGAAGAGGAGAAATGTATTACATATGTTCTGTGGAATGTGTAGCATTAGCAGCAGGAAAATGTGGCTGTACTATCAGACTTAAGAAATTTTTTTGTAGGTGAGGATTATGTCTAAAATACAAGAGACGCAAGGTTTCCAGGGGCTGGGTTTTTTGTCCTTTTTCTCATCTAGTAACTACGCACTTTTTGAGACAAATGGCCATTTTCTGAAGAAACTACAGTCAACGGGGCTGCAGTGGTGATTTGTCTTAACATTAGAGCTCCCCACAACGCAGTCTGCCACTTTAGAGTGTCTCTTTCACAATGCCTTCCCAGTGGATTTAGTCTTGCATTAAAAAGCAGACCTTGTGTTAAATTCACCAATTAAATATGTAATTAACAAAGGGGATGTCATTTTCTTGGCACTTTGAAAGAATAAATGGAAAATATTTGCCTCCTAGATTTGGATGAATGTTTTAAGCATTGCTTGAATTTTTCTGAGGGACACAGATATTTAAACATCATGAGAAGAGAGCTTTGTGAAAACAAAGTGTTCTTCTCACTTGGACTGTTTACTGTTCTTTTCAGTGGCACAAGTATCGATGTGTACCTGAAATAAATATTTTCTTTGGTGAAAAGGAAGAACTCATGAACAAAAGTCTTAATTCTGGATCTTACTCCTGATTTTAAGTATTTGCTTAAGTTTAAGCATGCAAGTAATTCTGAAGACTTAGTGCTGGCAATTAAACTTCTGCTTAAATTGAGGCATGGATTTTGGTTTGTAATTCATTGGTTCTGGGCTGAAATACCTAGCTTCATAAGACAGCGTTAATTCCTAAAGGTATCCAAACATCTATTATCTATCTGTCAATAGAATTTCAAACAATCTGCATTCTACTAAAAAAAAGTACAAAAAAGCTATCTGAATGTTCAAATCATTTGAAAAAAGAACTTTGCATCCGAACATGTAAGTATGCAATCATGACTTCTGGAACTTTGTTTCTGTCAGCGTCGCCCCCTGCTTTGCTGTCATTCACCTCCCTTCTCTGTAGTAGGGAAAGATTTCGCAGTAGAATGACAAGTAATTGCCATTGCTCACGAGGTGATATGGTAGGTGATTTATGTTGCAGGATAAGCAGATGCACATTTCCCATTTTTGAATCCAGACCCTAATCAGTTTTTATTGATGGATAAATAAAATCTCTGGGCTCCTGAAACCTCACTTAGAAGAGGGCAGTGATACTTCTGGTCTTAGTGCCAAACTAATGACACCTTTTTCAAGTGACATAATTAGAAAATAGGAAATACGTTTTTTTAAGTAGGTACTGAAAGACGCTGTCCTAGGCTCAGGCAACTTTAACATTTGGTTTCACTGTGAGAGAAAACTCGACTGTTTTCCTTTCCTTCTATTGTTGAAGAATGACATGGTCTCAATTATGCTTTATTTACAAAACTCCATTTCCAGAGATCAAAACTACTCTCTGAGAGAAATATGGCTTCAATTTTTCCCTTGGATGGAGTGGTTTTATCAGCACACAGAATTTCTTGTAAAATGTATCCTAGAGAGAATATAAAAAATAAAAGTTTAATGTTTTTCTAAATGCTCCATCTGACTGATGTATTCCCAGCAGAGTGATTTAACCACTTCATTGCGGTGACCTATATGCTAATTCTGATAGTAGAAATTTTACACATTTGAAAAGCGAAATGGGAAAATTTAGAGTGAAGGAGCTGACGTTTGGTTCTTTTCAGCACCAAATGAAAAATTCTGTCCCCTCCAGAGCCATTACCAACTGGATATTTGACAAAGCCAATTGGAGATTTGACAGGAAAACAGTGAGTAATTCTACATTTTACTCTGTATTGGAGTACGTTGTGTTCATTTTGTTCCTGCAGTGTTTGGCTATTCATTTCTTCTTTATCAATATGAAACTGTTTATAACTAATTTGCCTTGAGATTTATATTTTGAGTTGATTAAATCTATTCATTACACACTTCAGGGACTTAATTCAGTCTCCAGATTTGCTGTAATAGCTCCTTAGGGACTTTTGGGAATCCTCAGATAAATTAAATTGTCCTGGCTCTATTGGCTTAAATGAAAATATGGTAATTTACGGCTGAAGATCTGTACCCCAACAATTGTTAACTTGAGCACATGAAGACCAAAATCACTAAGAAAGTAGCCGTTGCTGTCAACTAGATCTGAAAAGCAAAGCCAGCTGGCATCTGCAGTCATTTAAGGTTACACATTTCACATGTGTTTATTTAAGAGTTTGGAGGGAACAGATTTGGGGAACATGTACACATACCATAAAGCCTGAGAAAGTTTTACTAAAGAAGTTGAAGTAATTTGTTAGTTATTGGGATTCTTACATGGTGCATTCCTGTCTTCTGTTTCTTCTTTTCTACTAATAATGTAGTTTTAGCTGATAATGTCTTTATTTCTTGACAAAGGACTTTAATTTTATTTTCTGTTTCTTTGTTGTCTCTCATTTTCTTAAAATAGAAGAAATTTGAAATGTAAATATGTGGGTTGTTTCTAGTGTATGGAAAACTAGACCAAGTGAGATGAAGCTGATCGAGTATGCAAACATATTCCAGCTTTGAATAAAGTAGAACTTGATTTTATGGCATGTAGGTTAAATATTGTTGTTCCACCAAAAGCAGTCTTTAAGATTTTCTTTCCATACTTATCTTTCATCACACCAAGCCACAGTATTCCTGGAGAGCCAGACAGAAAATTAAACTGGGGTCTTTAACATGTGATTAAATAAGGGCTAGTTTTCTTAGCAATGAAAACCTAATTTGTTAGATGGTATATATGTAATCTGAAGCAGCAAAGAACAATAATATACTAACATTTTGATTTTATATCACAGTGTAAATGGGAAATATGACATTTGTTGCCTTGTTACAAACTTGTTACAAAAATCATAGCATAAAATAATGGAATTAAAATTTTACCTATCTACTTTAGGATTTTACTCTCTATCATCATAGTTTCTGATATATTCACAGGGAAGTAGAAGGAACATCAAATTATTTAGAAAAGTATTTTTTATGACAGAGATGTTATACTTAGAAAGTCTATTTTCTGCTGCAAGATGCATAAGTCACTACACGGAGCTTTTTCAAACCTTAGGTGCCATGTTATTCATTGCAACCCTTCAGAAGGTTAACTGGCCCCGAGGCAGGGCCCCAATTCATGTCATGGCACAATGACATTTTGTAATGAACTGCCTGTGTCATAAGCTTTAGTGCCAACCATTCAGCTGATTCAGACATTATTCTAGAGTTTCTTCAGTCCTGCTGGGTTTTGTGTAAGTCTGCCTAGGTTTTGACCTGGTAATGGCTAACCTGGCAAAAGCTTGCATGTGCCCTGAAGTCCACAGAGAGATAGCTACGTGCTGGGGCACTGGTGTTGCCTGGAGCGCAGTTGAGCCTCTGACGTGCTGCATATCTCCTTACTTGTCCATGTGCTTGGGCTTTTGTCTGGGGTGAGGAAAACTGTGCACCAAGGCCTTGCACATGTCCTGACTTTGTCAGCCAAGCACCTGGGCAGCCAGGCTGGGCCGCTGGGAGCGCGGCAGGGGCATCCGCCGCACGCGCGACACAGGCCTCGTGAGCCGCGGGAAGGCGGCGTGAGGTATGATGGATGAAGAGGCAGCGGCTCAGGAGGTATGATGGAGAGATGGATATATTTGCTCCACTCTGGTGAGACCCCACCTGGAGTACTGTGTCCAGCTCTGGAGCCCTCAGCACAGTAAAGACATGGACCTGTTGGAGCGGGTCCAGAGGAGAGCCACAAAAATGATCAGAGGGCTGGAGCACCTCTCCTACGAAGACAGGCTGAGAGAGTTGGGCTTGTTCAGCCTGGAGGAGAGAAGGCTCCGGGAAGACCTTATTGCAGCCTTTCAGTACCTAAAAGGGGCTTATAGGAAAGATGGGGAAAAACTTTTTAGCAGGGCCAGTTGTGACAGGACAAGGGGTAATGGTTTTAAGCTAAAAGAGGGGAGATAGAGGCTAGACATAAGGAAGAAATTTTTCACAATGAGGGTGGTGAAGTGCTGGCACAGGTTGCCCAGAGAGGTGGTAGAAGCCCCATCCCTGGAAACATTCAAGGTGAGGCTGGACGGGGCTCTGGGCAACCTGATCTAGTTGAGGATGTCCCTGCTCATTGCAGGGGGGTTGGACTAGATGGTCTTTAAAGGTCCCTTCCAACCCAAACTATTCTATGATTCTATGATTCTATATTGTGGTAGGAGAGAAAGAAACAGAATTACATTCTGAGAGGGGTGAGGAGGAAGAATTTTTAGCTTTACTTTGGAATACAGGACTATTTTAACTATTTTGCAGTGAAGATTTCACATGCACTGAAGATCAATGCTAAATGTTCTTTATCAAAATCCTTTGCTAAAGCAATGCTGAAGGCTGTCTTGTACTCAACGTTTTTGAGGCAACTCTTTTGGTGAGTAAAAAGGAAAATAATCATAATAACACTAACAGCAACAAAAATTTAGAAACATACAAAAAGAATTGAATTCAGAACCCTTTTTGACCATTCCGACTTTCTTTGGCAGAAAGAAAAAAGGGAAAAGAATCAATATTGGAGTAGGGATAGATACTTTGGTTGTACATTAAACTGAGGTCATTTAATAGGCGACCTAACTAAGGACAGTGACTGCCAGCGTGTCTCTGCTGTTAAATAAAAAATGCCAGGGACCGATCCTTGGACCTAAAGTCAAATAGCACCAATTCTTTTACCTCACGCTGTTTAGTTCTTCCTCTCCAAAGCAGATCAGGCTCTTGGTTTTTTTTCTGGACCCTGTATGATGTTTTGTGTCCCTAAAGTGCTTCTACTTTCTGTGTGCTCTTTGCATTTGTAATTTCTGAAATAATGAGAGGGTTATATAGCTGTTTATCAGGCCGCCATTCATTTGTAGTGTGAAGCATAGCATGTGTCACAAAACTGGGGTGCAGTAAAATGCTGTTGGAAAGACAAAGCCTTGCGGGGATAGCGTTGTAGGGACTTTGGAGGGCAGGAGAACTAAATCTAAAGCACAGCTCTTGAAAAAATGAAAACCTTGTAGGAGCAGTTCCAAAAAGAGATAATATGTTACATAAAGTGAAAAGGTTGCTCCTGGGCTCTCTTTTGCTTAACGGTGCAGACGCACCCAATGAGATAATTTCTTAAGTAAAACAGTGAGTGGGATTCATTTCATCTAACCAAATACGAAATGGTTCTCTAGATTTGTTGTATCAATGGAGGAAAACCTCTTGGAATATATAATTCAAATCATCCTAACACACAGAGCTAAAATAAGTCAGATAAATCATGCCTTACAAATAAGGATTTCTCTCAGTTGACTTTCAAGTCAGCTAGCTATAAAGCTTAGGCCTAGGCCACTATATTGTAGATGCCTAAAACAAGGTTGGATGAATCCTACTACACCAGAGAAATGTATCGGAAGCTTTCCGTCTGTAGCATCAGTTTACACTGCTGTGTGGATTACTTGTCTCCTGTTATATCATGGGTTATTACTACTTCAGGTAGCACATAACAAAGTGATTACCAGAGAAAATATTAAATGTCCATTTCCGTTTACAGTAGACCACTAGTACCTCAAAGAGCACAACTTGAACATCAGTGGTTGCTTCAGCCCATTAACTTGTCAACTGGTGAAGTCTCCCTGTATTCTGAGCAGAGGATATGTTTTGGCATAATGCAAAATAAATTAACCAAGATGAAAAAAAGGCAGCAGAAATACCACACATATAAAAATTACTTCAAATGAAAACATCATCTGTGGGTCAATAGTTGAGGGAGAAAAGATGAAATTTGGTTGCTTACTTATATACTTCCTGCCCATGGAGACTGTGACAACAAACACTGTCAGAAAATTGCAGTATTTTGTAATAATACATGCACAAAGATGCAGGCCAGGCTGTTTCAGAACTGGAGGTTTTATCTTTTATCTCTGACCATTCTATGATGATACGGAACTCCTATCTTCTTTTACTGTTATACTACTGCTACCATTAAGTTTTGTATTATTCTGATCCCATGGATATTTATTCCTTGTGATATGATTCTCTTCGCAGATGTAAGTTGGTTGGTCTTTTCAGTTAACTTCCTTTAAAGATGAATTTTAATCCTTTCTTTATCAGCATATTTAAAAATCACATTGATCACAGTTTACCTTTCTACTTTTTCTGCATGCATATTGTAACCAGATGCTTGAAGTGTAATTAAGGAAGTAATTCTGCTGATCATTTACATGCAGGTAAAGAAATTCTCCATGGTACTTTTCAAGCCTTGAGACATTTCAGGTATTTATGGGTATATTGTAAGTTAGAATAAGAATGCCATTTGCCTTGTTCTGAGCTGTAAAACACTGGATGCTCATTGCACAGCTTGTGGGATTTTGAAGTTTTTGCATTTATTTTTTTCATAAAACCATGTTCATTAACACTCACTATTGCTCATTAAAAATATGTGTTTCTGAATGGCTTTCAGAAGTATCTCCTGTAAAAAATTGAGATTACATAGAACGTAAAATCAAAACAAACTCCCCCGTACAAATTCCACAGTTTGGAAAGTCCCTCTCCTCTTTCTTCCTCCCACACAGTGGATTCGAGAGAGAAAAAAAAATCCTCAGCATTTTCTGTTGTCTCTGCTCGTAATTCCTTGCAGATCCCTTATTGCCATTCACAGTAGTATGCTATTTCCAGAATGTTATAATTTTGTTCGCTGTTAATTAATGCAATGTTAGCTAAATATTATTGTACTTTATGTATTCTTGGAAGTCATAAAGTTAATACAAGTACTCATCTAGAAATGACTTTCAGTCCTTCACAGTGCTCATTAAACCACAAGAAGGGAACGTTCCTGTATTTTTAATGAGTTTCAGGGATGTTTCAGCAACAAGCTACTTAAAATCACTACAGTTATTAATACAATTTAAATTAACTGTGGTGTCATAATATTACACCTCACTTTATATACGTTAGAAAAGTTCTATTTATTCAGATTAATGATGATATGATTACAGCATAATTCATTTTAAGAAGATTAAAAAAATCAAAAATGCCAACTAATTGAAAATTTGCCAAGTATTTCTTCTTTTGTTCTTCTTTTGCTAGAAGTTTGCTAGGATGCTTGGTTGAGCCCTGCAACTGTTTTGCCTGTGAAAGCCCTACTGACAACAAGGGAAAAGGGGTGTTTGTGGTGTCAGGTTCAAGACCGTGTGGCAACTTGTTGGGCAGCGAGAAGGCGCTCAGCAGCAGGCAAATGAATTTATTATGAGTTCTCAAGACCAGCAATTCTTCATACAGAGGAAGTGCCTGGCCTGCATAAATGAGCACCCTTCCATGTTGTAAAACTGGAGTTTTCACCAGCGTAAGTCTGAACCCTCGTTCTCCAGGAACAGCAACGATAGCAGCGCATTTACCATGTCTTTATGTAAATGTTGCCTTTTCACCCCTGCTCATCAAACCACTGAACAGGTACACAACAGACACATCCACCACCTAAATGAAGAACAATCACTGTGTTACATACAGGGGGAGCATGCAGAGTCCTTCCCAAGGAGGGAGATGGAAGTACCCGCATCTACCCTTAAGGGGTCTGTTCCACTTTAGCAGCTCCCTGCCTGCTCTGATGATCTGCAGCCCTCGTGCACAATCCTAAAAACTCCCAGAAACATTTCCATGGTCATATAGTAAAAGCGTTACCAAAAATTTTAAACTTACAATGATTTGTTTACAAATTACGTTGTCATTATTTGCTATGACTGACTTTGTCTCACTGATGTCACTGAGTACTGACTCAGTGGCCCAGTATTTATAACTGCTTTGCATGGGCGTCCTTTGAATTTACAGACCATGGCCTTTTCCTTACTGTGGCGTTTGACTGTATTCCCAACTCCAAGAGACTGCACTTCCACCTCCTAAGGCATTGATCCTCTTTCGTTTGTGGTGCAAAAGACAGAATTGCTCTCAGTCATCTACATGAGCTCAGCAGGAAACCATAGTAAGGAGACCATCAGTGAATGTCAGCTAACGCCTCCCCCGTGCACACAAGTGCTTTCGGAGGGAAGACACGTCAGGAAGAGAGTTTCCTGCAGCAAATGGGCTGCATGGGGGTGCTTCTGAATGCATTCTTCCTGACGCGTTAAGTATCTATGTACATATACTGCCTGTGTAAGAACTGAATTGAAATGTAGGTTCAATCATGTTATTTGAGCATCCTGCTATTCAAGACTTGACATTCTCTGTCCATTGCATCCTCTGACAGATGCCTCTAAACTTTGTGCTTATTCTGTATATTTTAGGTAGCTTTATATTAACTAGTCCTAGAGGCTTAGTTATCTATACAAACCCATATGTTAATGGAGGGTGGCCTTGTTCACATTATGATGGACTGTGAACCTGACTTTCATAGTGGTCATGTTGAGCTCTTATGTTGAGTTTACATGAACTTCGTATGTCTCCAGTTTTGCACTGTGGTTTATTTATTTTGTTTAATAACTAGTTTTTATTCATATAACAGACGTTTAGGATTTGTGGTGGGATAGGAGACTCACTTTATAATTCAGCTTTGAAGAATCTTAGACATAATAGATGAACCGATTGTTATATCTGTGACAGGTTTTTTTTGTCCTCTTGTTTGTAAAATAAACAAGTGGATATTAGATGATTTCTACAGATCTATATGCTTTAAGCCTGCAGAATATCAATGGGATGTATAAAACTGTTTGTTTTCTTGCTCTGTATCAATTCCTGAAGCAACAAATATTTCCTGACAGGCACAGAGAGGATCCTGCAGCCAACTATCAGTCACAAGATTGGTGATATGCATCCTTAGTTAAAGTTTGTGTGTACTTACACGTTTAGTTATGATCTTTATAGACTATTCAATATAATTTGCTGAGCTGATGTGGACATGGTTTACAACAGAAATTATTCGTACTCAATTGATGCAGAAAATCTTTTGGCTGTCTCAAAACACATCACAATCTGGCTAGTTTACAAAAAACTACTTTCAAATTATCTCCTAATGGTCACAATCTCCAGGTCCACTGGGTGTCCAACTGTCCAGATTGCTCATAGTCCACACTATGGACAGCGATGGACATTCAGAAGAATAACTTTCTCCTGACCAAAGAAAGGACAATATTCTATACCATGAATATTTTTCATTCCAGCTCTCCCCTTTAAAATGTAGATATTAGTGAGAAATTGATTTTTAAAAAAATCAAGCCGTTTTAGTGTATTCTTAGAGAACGGATAGAGGTTACATAAAGGGCTTGGCAAATACCATCATATCACCTCATCAGAGAAATATGTACCTTTATTGTCAGGTCTGTGCAGTCTGAGTGATCCTTTGAACTTTTTACTCCCCTACAATTTCTCATCTAGAGAATGAGATTAATTAAAGAGCCAAACCACATAAGCCAGATGATTTTTTGGCTGTGGTGATCCAGTCATTCAAATTCCCATCTGGACTTCTGTAATTTCTTATAGCTTGTCCTTGTAAATGTTTCACTAAGTACCGAAACCAGCAGTAGTGTTGTTTTCCATGTAGTGTTGTAACTGTGCTCAGACCCTTCCATTAATCTTTAGGCCTTCTGCAGAGTGGCTCTGCTCGTGCTGGAGATTCGCTAAATTTCGCAATGCAACCAGCTCTTCTGAAAATTGTGTTCCATAGGAGCCAGTCGAAATTTAGAATATCATACACTTTAAAGGTGAAATGGTAGCTGTGTGGGACAGGGCTATCTGACAAACAAATCCTAGGCTCTGAAGAATTACAAAAGGAAAAATAACAGGATATTTGCAGACTCCCTAGCCTTGAAATGAATGCAAAATTCACTGTTTTGCTTCATCGCTTCTGTAGCTACAGCTGGGAGTGTTGAGGAAGAAAGCACATAAAAAAAGAGGAAAGAAAAGAAGATAAGAGTAAAGAGAGATGAAAATAAAAGTTTAATAAAAATGAAGGGAGCAGTGGTGAAAGTACGCAGTAAAGAACAATAAAACCCACAGGAGTTGTATTGACTGTTTGTAGACCGGTACAGAAGAAAATGAGGCATCCTGGCCTACTTTTGTTATGAAAATGTCCTGACGTGTGAATTGAAGATATAGAAAAATTAAGAAGTGAAGAAGGGGCATGAACAAATCTTCTTTGTGGTGCCATGATCCACTCTGTACACAAGATTTGTATTTAATTCTGATATTTAAACTGTCCTCCCTATGGCACAGTTGCTGCACAAATGCTTCAAGCTTGTAGCAAGTGTATAACAAAGACAGTCTCTTCTTCAAATAGCCAAGATGCAGAAGACGGAAGGAGTATACAGAAACAAGAAAATTGCAAATTGTCGAGATAGGAGACCTAAAGTTTGCAACCTTCCCCATTTTATTCAAATATGAATTGTAGGGTCTTTATTCAGGTTTGTTGTGTTGATTCCCTGTGGGATTTTTTTCCCATAGCATCTCTGCAGCTAGAGCAATGCATTCATGCTATCAAGTCTATCAGCGAGGCATAACTAGAATAATTTTAGCTCACTGACAGCGCACTTACAAAAAAATGTAGATCTATAGATAGGTCTGTTGCAAAAACAAGGACGTAAGCAAACAAACTAACAAGCATATAGCAACTCTTTAACTATCACAGTGCTCTGCGAGGAAAATAATGACCATTGCTCACACTTCAGCAGGAGTACATTAAGAAAATGCTCAACAATTAAGTGACTTTCTCAGGGGTGAAGATGGATCAATACAAAAAATTCAAGAAATTTTGACTTCCAAGTTCATTTTCCAGTTCCAACATGGGATAAATTCAGTGTCTTGTGTTCTGTGTAGACAACCACATGAAGACATATTGTGTATTTGTTACTGAGAGACATTTAAAAGTTCAATACCATCTTTCCAGCAAAATGGCAGAATAGCATCAGTTTCCTTAACCATTTTAATATGTTCTAGAAACAGAAGGTTTAGTCTTCAAAGGTGAAAATAAACTAACTGTAGCCTGAACAGCCCAAGGGATGATAGAGGTTCACAGAAAAATAAACTGTGATTTAACAGCCTTGTCTGATCTTGTGTGAAAGAGCTACAGTATTTGGATATGTCTGGGCAAGATGCCGCCTTATAATTATGCATGAGAAACCCACATATTTCAGCTTAATCTATGCAGCACTAATACCTCCTTTTACAATGTTTAGATTTTTCACTGCATTAAAATGTTCATTTCTGGAGGTAAAACAGAGGAATATAAATGCTTTTTTATCACAGACAAAGTAATAGTGTGTGCTTCATTCCAGCTGTTGTAAGTCATGAGGTTCCCTGAATCAACGGGGAAAGAGGGAAATAAGGCCTTAAAAGATGAAATGCCTAAATGAACACAGCAGAAACCTAAGCTGTGTGATCCTGTAACATGCTTAAGTTAAATACAGGTTTTGTAGCATTTGAAAAAGCTGTCACTTTCAGGAAGGAAATAAATGTACTTTTTTTTTCCCGCTTCAGAACTGCGCAGTGCTTGCAGAGGGTAACATAAGAAATGGAAATCTAATCCTCTTCTGACTTGAGATACCTCGTAACTTTGCTGGGACATATTTTATCCTGGCAAGATAAACTGTTTATGTATATTTATATTGGAATATATAATGGAGTTAGTTACACTCATTACTGATTCAAAGCTACCCAAGAGTTGGGGACGGCAGTCTCTCATCATGCAAGATAAGTGACTCATTTGCCAAAGATGTGGGATGAGATTTCACGGGTGAAGCATCAGATGTGAGAAATGGTGTCAGAAAGAGACTGTGAGATAGCTGTAGCTGTGCATTGGTTATACCGTGACAAGAAAATATCCAACATGCTAAAGAAAGATCAGTAATGTTGCTAATACTTGCTGGAGGATCATATTACATCTGTAGGTGGAAAATATTCACAAGATAAGAGGTTCAACCAGTATTTCACAGATCTTTACAACTGTAAGAGCGAGAATTTAATTTATAAACTCCAGTGACGGGATGTTTACTTGCAGAGGTGAACAAATACACCAACTATTATTTATGCTAGCGTCATTGAATCAGGCTGTGTTAGTGAGGAGTTAGAAGGATGTGCACGCTTGCAAAGCTATACACCTGTGCTCAAACCCATCCATTAATCTTTGGATTAACTAGTAAAAGAAGTAAAATACAAATGAGCAAAAGTCAAGAAAATATTTCACGCTGAAGACAAATGGCAGACCAAGAGGTATATACACAAATTACACCTCGTATCTATTTCCATTCTTTGATTAATATAAATCTATGAAAGCTTGGTTTAAATATCAGAACATTAAAATGAAAGTCATTTGACCTGTATTAGAGGAGGTCAAACAAGGATTATCACAATGATCCATTCCATCTTTCCAGTTTATGATTTTATTAACATTGCTGTTGAAGAAGTTTGAAAGGCTTCAGTTTCTTTGAAAACATCTAATCTTTAAAGATAAATGAAATATCATATGAATGTGTTTCTTTTAATTCTGTGAATATTTGACTGGTAAGTGGCTAGGAGCAAAATTAAATGGTTGTCATACAATTAATAGCCATTGAATATAATTATATTTATATATATATTTCTCTATTAGTTACATATAGACATTGTATTAAATGGCTATTAACCGATGCTCAAATGTTATGGTGATTCTCAACTAAAGAGGGAAGGTATACTTCCATAGTTTTGCCTCCTTTTCTATATCTATTGATTACATCAAGAAATTTTTCAAAGATGTCATCATAATCCTATTTTGCCTGGTTCTAGTGCTCTTCCTCTTTCTCCTCTCTACCTGTATTCTTAAACCTAAATTTATTTCCCTATAATTTTCTTTTCTTATACTTCATCTACTGTCATTCTTCAATTCCATCCATTTCTCACTTTCTATGAAACTGCCTATCACCTACCAGCAAAAATACAGTAGTATGATTTGTATTGAGTGTAATCCACATTGTATCTAGCTCTTTGCCATCACTGTGTGTGTAAAACTAACACATTAGCATGATTCCTTCCTGCATTCTTCCCTCCTTCTCTATGTTAAAATGTATAGAGAAGTGTGTTACATCATTGTAAGAAAAGCAGGTAAGGAATTTCATTCTCTGAGGTACATGCACTTCCAGGGGTGTGAACCAAAACGTATTTTTAATTATATTCAGTGGACTGGAAACTAAATTTAAGGGAAAATAAATTTAAGCTGACATATTATATTTGATTCCTAATGTTGTTAACCTTATGTTTCAGAAAAAGCAAGAGCCCTTATGGAAAAAGTTCTCCTTATTTGGGAATGTATTGTTTTGTTTGGTAAAAATTGCACTCACCATGAGGCCAATTTTACTTTTTATCCTGTACTGATCTCCCTCTACGTAGTGGTCTCAGATTCTCAGATTTTCCCTTTTTATTCCTTCATTGCTAAAGCTACTACTAATGTCTAATTTTTTATTTATGTGGTTTTTTGTTCCTATAGTAAAGTAGAAGTGTTAGATTATACAACTGTGGTATTCAGATAATTAATGGAGAGGTATTGATACATACTCAATGCTTTATAGACTGATAACTGCTACATTAGATATTTATTGAGAAAGTGAGACATCTCTCTATAACATAATAGGAATAAAAATGTCATATGTCCTTCAAAATCAATTAAAGAAAAATCTATAGTTGAAATAGGAGTGGAAAAAAAAAAGTATAAAGAATTATAAAAAACCTGAATGAAAATAAAAATACCTTCTCATAATATGAAATGTTATTTCTTGTTCAAGGGAACAATTGCTATGCTTTTATTATGATTTAATACGGAATATAGAATACAGAATATAGAACACAAAAATGCAATATTTATTGAAATTCTGTATAATTGCAATGAGGAGAACTCATCCTAAATACCCTGCTGGGCCTGAGTCTTTGAAGCTTAGAAGAGAACCCAAAGCCTCTTGCACCACCAGCAGTAAGACTCCAGTCCAAGCTGCAGTCAAAGTAGGTCCAACCTTGGAAGACAATGAAAAATTAAATAACACCGAACAAAATGTAACATGAGGTAACGTACGCTCAGATCTCGAACAAAACGAAAATGTAAGAAGGGAGTTCAAATCTCCAGGTTGTCTGAAAATGTCTGCTCTGTATGGCAAATCTCTTATCAGTGACAACTTGGATCCTTCTGAAAGGTCTTCTTCAAAGAGGAGGAGTAGGAACTTACTAATTTACTGAAAACATGGTTTGTTTATCCTGTTAATGACATAGCTGGATCTCATATGCAAGATCCAGCCCACGACAATTTAGCCTTGAGTTATGACTTGCTAAGCTTCTAATTTACTTGTCAAATTGCGAGCATGTCAGAATTGGTACATTTTCCCTATAAACAGTCACTGAAAAAGTTCTAGCTGGGAGCTATGTTTGCACAGAACACAAATGACTAAGTACAAGCTGATTACTCTTATGAGTAAAAGCTAATTCAACAAAAAAGACATCATGTCCTACAGGGTGAAAAACAAATATTTCAGTGTCATCTTGGAAGAAAGCTCTGAAAAGGTACTCTTCAATAATATTTTTATATTTAAATTAGCAAATCTACTATTTAATTCATTAAATATAGATGTTATGCATGACCCCACAATAAACTGGGGAACCATATCCTGTTGATTTAATAGTTTATTTATATTTAAAAGATAAATGCTATATATATCTTCCATTAAGCACCTTCAAGTTTTTAAACTAACATATTCCAAGTTTTATTATAGTACTGCTACATTAACAAAACCTAAATATTCTTCATGTCAAAGGTAAACTATTCTCCCCTTAGTCTTAACCCTGTTAGCTCAAAACTGTTTTCTTACTTATCGAAGGAAAACTACTAAAAAGAAGACATTTTTATGCAGGCAGTAGTTAAAGTGGTCCTTATAATGACTTTAGAAGTTAAAGGCTGAAAGCGCTATTGTTTCATTAATAATTAATTAATAATTATTAGACATCTGGAACAGCTGCTATATTGATGCTTTTTATCATTCCCTTTGAACAGCAGCTTTCTTCTTTATTTTGAACTTTGCTGAGAATATTCTAGGAATTCTTAAATTTTTTAGAATTTACACTTTCTTCTGAGGTTGATATAATATTTATTTTTATTTTTGATTAAATAGTGAAACTGATGACTTAGATGTCATGACGCAGCTATAATTTTATTGGTAGTTGTTTGCAGAAAATTTAAAACCTCAAACTTTAAAATGTTTACTAGAACCAAATTCATTAAACATAACTATACAAAGTAGAGTTTGTCCAGTATTTGATGCAATCATTTTTTCATGAAAAGGAGCCTGTAGAGATATTCAGTCATTAGGAGCTATGTTTATACACCTCATCTGAAAGATTGCTGCTCCACTACTGTGAATCACTGGATGTTTACTAACTCCATTCATGAGTTATGATTTTTTTTTTTTTTAATTTAAAAAAACAATTCAAATTCTAATGCATGAAATTTCTCTACTATCGTTATCCATGTAGTGACAAGATATAAATTTAATTTATTAATATAAAAAGATCTGCAAGACAGCTTCAGGAACAGCTTCAGCGTAACAGACATAAACAGAAAAGTTATTAAACTGCCAATTGTATTTCATATCTGCAGCTGGTGTCACTGCCACAATTTTGGGTTTTTCAATAATGGGATGGCCTACACAGTACCAGGCTTGCTGACGTCGGATGGGATTCACCTTTCTCAAAGGGAGGAGAGGGTATTCGCTCATGAGCTAGCGGGGCTCATCATTGACAGAGCTTTAAACTAGACTTGGAGTAGGAGGGGGATAATATCAGGCTTGCCCGTGACAAGCTGTGGGATGACACGCCAAGGTTAGAGGGACGGGATGTTAGTGAGGGCCATCAGCCTGTTGCTCTGAGGTCTGCTGGCTACACTGCAGCACACTTGAAGTCTTATGGAGATGAGCCAGGGGCTCCTGAGGTAATAGGAGCCAACAGGGAAACACCAGTGAAATATCTCAAAGGAATAAAGGGGTGTTCCTTTAAGAAGGTGACACGGCTGACAGCCCAGGTGAAGTGCCTCTATACCAATGCACGCAGCATGGGCAACAAACAGGAGGAGCTGGAAGACACCATGCTGCTAGGAAGTTATGACCTAGTGGCCATTACTGAAACTTGGTGGGACAAATCCCCTGACTGGAGTGTGGCTATCGATGGCTACAGGCTGTTCAGAAGGGACAGGCGAGGAACAAGGCGCCAGAAGGGACAGGCAAGGAAGGAGGGGCAGAGGCATTGTCGTCTACATCAAGAAATGGATAGAGTGTGAGGAGCTGTCTCTGAAGAATAGCCACAACAGGTTGAAAGCTTATGGGTAAGAATCAGAGACCGAGGCAACAGAGGGAACCTTGTGGTTGGCATCTACTACAGGCCGCCTGATCAAGGGGAGACTATTGACGAAGCCTTCTTACTCCAGCTACAGGAGGCGGCATGCTTGCAAGCTCTTGTTCTGCTGGGGGACTTCAACCACCCTGACATCTGCTGGAAAAGTAGCACAGCGAGTTGTAGGCAATCCCGGAGTGCATGGAGGATAACTTCTTAAGCCAGGTAATAGACAGCCCCACCAGAGGGGATGCTATGCTGGACCTGATGGTCACCAACGCAAGTGAGCTAATCGGTGATGTCAAGATTGGAGG
This sequence comes from Phoenicopterus ruber ruber, assembly GCA_009819775.1. Classification (NCBI taxonomy): domain Eukaryota; kingdom Metazoa; phylum Chordata; class Aves; order Phoenicopteriformes; family Phoenicopteridae; genus Phoenicopterus; species Phoenicopterus ruber. The sequence goes on from CM020215.1 coordinate 140,384,357, forward strand.
CAGCCTGGGCTGCAGTGATCATGCGCTGGTGCAGTTCGCAGTCCTGAGGGATATGGGTCAGGCAAAGAGTAAAGTCAAGACCCTGAATTGTAGGAAAGCAAACTTCCAGCTCTTCAAGGAGTTAGTCAATAGGACCCCCTGGGAAACTGCCCTCAGGGACAAGGGAGCAGAACAGAGCTGGCAGATCTTTAAGGACACTTCCCATAGAGCACAAGAGCTCTCGATCCCCAGGTGCAAGAAATCAGGCCAGAAGGCAAGAGACTGGCATGGCTGAGTGGAGACCTGCTGGTCAAACTAAAGGCCAAGAAGGAAATGCACAGGCAGTGGAAGCAGGGACAGGTGTCCTGGGAAGAGTATAGGGACACTGCCCGGTTGCATAGGGATGGAGTCAGGAAGGCAAAGGTGCAGTTGGAGCTGAACTTGGCAAGGGATGCAAAGAATAACAAGTAGGGCTTCTAGAGGTATGTCAGCCAGAAAAGAGAGGTCAAAGAAAGTGTACCCCCACTGATGAGCAAGACTGGCAAACCTGTATCAATGGACAAGGAGAAGGCTGAGGTACTCAATGACTTTTTTGCCTCAGTCTTCACTGGCAACCTCTCTTCCCACACCTCTTGAGAGGATGGACTGCAAGGCAGGGACTGGGGGAACAAAGTCCCTCCCGCTGTAAGAGAAGATCAGGTTCATGACCACCTGAAGAACCTGGACATACATAAGTCTACGGGACCTGACGAGATGCATCCCAGAGTCCTGAGGGAATTGGCTGATGTAGTTGCCAAGCCACTCTCCATGATATTTGATTAATTATAATTCCTTCTTTAATTAAAAAAAATTGACTGAACATGTTTAATTGAAAAATTTTGCTTACTGTATTTTTCGTTCAAAATTTTATGAAATAAATGTTCAGTTCAAAATCTACCAAAATAAATGAAATGTTTCACATTGATTTCAATTAACTTTGCATCAGTTTCAGTATGACTCCATTTAAGAAATTGAGAGGTAATCAAAGTAAGCAATCTGAAGCTGAAAACAATACAATGGAGATATCTGTAAATTCACCATTTAGTTGAAGTATCAATTTTAAATCAGAAAGTATTAAACAAAATTAATCCACTACTACCAGATTTCTAAGTAAGCCCAGGGGACGTGAAAAATTTATTGAGGAAGGAAAAACATTATCCAGAGAATATTATTTTGTAACAATTTTTTTTTTTTGGATATATAAAGTCACTATGGAAAGTAAAGTTATATATTAATATAACTTGGTATTAAATACACAGATATTAAATATACAATCATACTGAAACCAAAATACTTATCAGATTAACTGTGACCTATAATCCTTCTGTGCTTTTATCTCTGAAGTCAGAGGTCTTACAGAAAAAATACACTGGAGATTTAAAACGGAATCTGAGAATAAACCACAACTTGGCTCCAAGAAGCTTTGAATATCCTGAGATGCATCGGTCAGATTAGTGAGGTAATTTATCTGAGATGACAGAAAATACTTGGTACTAACTCAAAATTATATGGTGCTTAAAACAAAAAAAGTATTTTTTTTAAAAACAATTAAGACGTTACAGAGTACAGAAAAACCGTCTCCAGGCACTCTTTTCACAAGATTTCTACCCTTCATGATTGATCAGAAGAAGTTTGAATTAAAAAAAAAATCTGAATTATTCCTCAAAACCAAACTTTTTAGTCCTTTGAAATTTGTGCAACTTCTGTTTTAGCTATTTCCCATTTCTGATACTGTCTACAGAACTCAATGTGAGAATAGAATTTCTTGGACATCAACTAGTCCATCTGGTCCAGCTTCTATTAGTCCCTACTATGGTTATGCTTAGACATCCTGTTTCTCCATTGTACCTATACACATATCTATAATAAAAGAGAGTGTGATTTGATTTTTTTTTTTTTCACGAGCAGTATCATCCATTATCCATGTGCAGTGCGTTATGTGGTACAAACATGTAAAAGTAAACTTCATCATTACCTTTACAGCTGTTTGAAAGATCCGAGATAGATCGGTACAAATACTCAGTGGACTGAATTTCTAATGTTTTAGCCTATCTTACAATTACCATTGGCAGTGGAAATACTTTTGAAGCATTTCTAGTCTTTATAACAAGAAATCATGTTCTCTAAGCTTTTAAAAATGCACTCATGGAATATTATGTTTGCCATATTTACTTACTAAACTATGAATTGTAAATAATTTATAACAGATAATAGAACTCTGATGAAGTTCTAGACAAAATGTTTTGTCCTTGTAATATGTTTATTTTTCAAAAGTAAAAATTTCCATGGGAATCAAAGTGAAATTCAAAGGTATAAAATGGAATTTCTCATGAAAATAGCAGCAAAAGGGAGGGTAAGGCAAGGCAAGGGAAATTGTTTAGAACAAAGGAACATTGCCCACAGTTTTGGAGAACTGAATGAAACTTCTGATCTGATCTTCAGGTATGCCATATATTTTGATTTCTGGAAAGAAAAAACCACATATCACCCTTCTAAATGATACTATTTTTCTCAGTGTAGAATGGGAATATTTTAAAAGTCTCTAATTTGTTCCTAGTGGCAAAAGTTTGTGCATTTCATAAGAGTTTTATTTATACTGTAAACCATTCAGAACAGTATCTGCCCAACACTGTCTGCAATATATGCCTTTCATCATTTAGTGTTCAGAAAGAGGAACGAGACTTTCAGTAACAGGCAAAAATTCCCTTCAGATGCCAGGATACTAAAGAATTAAATCTGCGCACAATTTAGTGTATGAATAAATATCCTATGTGATAAATTTATTTTTTTGTGATTCTCTCATAAGAGCAGTTCTGCTAGCACACTTGCATGCAGAAAACATTCTTGTTAGACTCGTAAACAACAGAAACGAATTCATTTACCTTGAAACTAGAAAGATGTGAAAATTTAAATCCTGAACATGCATAACCTCTGCCTTTCCTCTAGATGGAAAGCCATTATCTTAGCTTCTTTACATGGCAACCACACTTCATTCCTGGATTTTCATCTTGACCACTAATAGATGTGAATGCTGAAATAAAATGTGGCTGTGACAACAAAGGTTTGTGTATGGGCAGTGAACTAAACGGCACGTGATAAAAACTCATTTCTAATGGAAATGACAGTATGGTTTTGGTACTGTGTTTACAGTACATGGCAAATACATCAAGCTCAAAGTGTGTATCTACAGTCTAAGAGGAAAGAATGAACTGTTGTATGGCTTAACTTTTCAATTCTTTTTTTACATATACCTATGTGATAAGCATAAAATCATAGAATCGTTCTGGTTGGAAGAGACCTCCAAGACCATCGAGTCCAACCGTTAACCTATCCCTACCAAGTCCACCACTAAATCATATCCCTCATGGTTGGAAATACAGTAGTTAAACTGTTTCACAATTACAGATTTTGGTGTTTCACCTCTTTTTAGACACATGCATTGTCTGCATCTGAGCTGCAGAGACTTTTAAAAGACAACAAATCTGACCTATTCTAAGCATCTTAGGAGAAGATGACTTTTACCCTTTCTTTGTCTTGACTAAAACAAGTCACGCTAATAAAGGTGAGTAGTACATCTGTAGACTGCTGACTCATTGGTGACTATTCTCAGATTAATCCCATTCTTGACATTTTCACTGTTCTTGGGTTTCTATGTGTACATGTGTGTTCTTGTTAATGTATATATCAATGTGGATAGAGGGACAGTTACTTTTCCTGGTAGAAACTGACTTACCTGTCAGCCATGACACCATCCCTATAGCAGGTAAAAACCTGAAAGCAATGTGTAATTCCTGATGGAGAAGAATTTATCTATTTTCCAGTCAATCTATCAGGGCCGTTTTGGTCCCACCATATTATTGAGATAATTTTATTTCACTTTGCTCAGTAAAAAAGCAAGTTAACTTTTTACTAATTATTATGATTCAGGAAAACTGCAATTCCATTAAAATGATCTCAAGACAGAGCTCAGTAGTCAGGTACTGTGTTGTCCTTTGTTCTTCATCCTCTAATGGCAACGTTCTTCTACTTTTCTACTTAAACACATCTGTGCAGTTTATGCTAGATCTTTTTTTCTACGTGAAACACATTTGTGGATGTTGTTGCTTTTTCTCTGACAAAATAGATGCCCAGCATTGGGTTTTTTCTCAGCTCATAGTCAGGTTGACGAGACTAGCTGGTGCACCAGGAGATAACCCTTGGACTGGAATTGGGTTTAGCTTGTCATTCGGTGCATCCTCCAAACAAGTATTATTTAATGTAAGCAATGAGAAAGAAACAATTTTGAGGGCTTGGGCTTGGATGTTATTAATTCAGGACCTCAAGCTGACTGACTGATCTTGAGCTTGAAGCTTTTCAGACTTAGGAGAATACCATTTTGGTCTGAATAATAAATTTTTAAAAAGAGGCTTTTACTGTAATTACCTTTATCATTTGATCCGAGTACAGTTTTAATGGTCTTTAGTGTCAATCTGAGATCGAGTTAGTTCAGAGGAATAAGATATATTTTTAAAACAAAATCAGAAGTAGTCGGAGGCTTGTCTGAGCCAAAGCAAGGTCAAAGGGTCTGCTGACAGTAACGGAGCTGGCAGTGATAAAAAGTGAAAACTGAATTCTAGAAGAAGTTAAAGGTGACTAAAGCTGGTACTGATTAGTGCTGTTAGAAACTTAAAAAGTAGCCGGAGGAAGGAACATTTTTTGGTCCTTACTTGTTTATGCTAACTTACATACTAAAAACTTAACATGCCCAACAATTTCAAGCAAGGAGTTATGTGTAAAAACAACACTTTTAGCCAGGAAAAAAAAAAAACTTTTTCCCTTTGTAGATCTATTTCTAGATCTTCAGATTTCTATTTCTTTGCAAGTAAAAGGGAATGTCTTGTTTAAAGCTGAGTTTGTTGTTACTTCATTTTAAGATGATAGCTCTTGATAGGCTGTCAAAGTTTGGCTTTCACATTCAAGGGAAAGGATTAATGGGTAGTGCACATGTGAAATGGTGAAATACAGACATCAGTCCATTTGTTATTCAATTACACATTCCCGTTAATAGAAGTATTCACCCGCTGTGTATGTACCTTAAGTGTGTACCTTAAGCTTCCATTCATTGCATCATTGTTATTACCAAACACATTTAAAATCTGTTTAAGCTAATTAAAATATATATTAAAGAGCCCAGAGAGTAGGCAACAGCAGCAGAGGTAAGAGTAGGTATAGCTCCCTACATGGTTCAGCCATGTTTGCAGTAGGACCATGGAACAATGCCTGTTGGAAGATGAAAATGTTCTCATAGAATTGAGTGTAATTCCATATAGACAAGCCAAATTTATAAGGGAAATAACATTATCTGGGAAGTTCATATGAAGAAGAAATACTTTGTCCTTAAAAAGAATGCCAGCAACATACTAACTCTGCACCATTATATTGCCATGGAAAGTGTAATAAGATTCTGAAAGAAAATGACTGGCATGGGAAATTCCTACACCGGTTGCATAAATATTACGAATTCAGTATGATCTTAACTTCTAATACAATGTCAATGGCAAAATCTAAGCACGTACCATGCCTCACTTTAATTTTAAATTTCTATTTAAAAATTTGTATTAAATATCAATTTTATTTTAATTTTATTTATAGTAATGTAGGTCAAACTATATGATGACACCTAAGCAATAAGAAAATGAGAAAACTGTAAACGAAAGTAGGACTTGATCACTTAAATTTTAAGGTAGAGATTCTTTAGAGATTTTATGCTGATTTTTTCTTTACAGCCACTTTTAGCTGTATTAGATGAAGATGAAATTACTCTAAACACTTCTATTTTCCTTTGCTATGAAAGTATATCAAGCCTGCATTAATTTTCTGATACTGTAAATGACTTGACATCCTGGAGTGTCCCGGCGAGTCAGACTCAGATTTTGACCTTACATACGAGCAATAACTCATGACCTAGCTACCTAAGGAATTTTATAAGGAATAGGAATGATGATTTATTGAGCAAGCAACACTCTATGGGTGGAAACTATTTTGAAATACAGCTAAAGTAGTTTGGAGAATCTTATAGAAATACTAATAAAATAACAAAGATTGTGACAAAAGTGAGCAAATGGATTACTGTTATTACAATGTTGCGCGAACTGAACAAAAATCTGCGAAAAACCTGTTGGCCACCTTCCATATGTCTTTGATAGCTACATCATTCATCTGATATCAAGTAAAGTTTTTCTTCTTGCTATAGAAAGGTTTTGCTTTAATTGTTGCTGTATGCACTCACCCTCTTAGATGACAACACGGAGAACAAAAAACTGAATGAAAAGTAGATTGTCTCAAAAATAGGAAGAAGTATATATGAACAGAAGGAAAAAAATAAGAATATAAAGAGGAAAGATTTTATTGGATTGAAAGGGGAAGATGTCAAGAACGAGGGGGAAAATGGTTGACTTACAGTAACTTTGAAATAGGATTTAATAAAATGGAGAGCCAAAACATAGTGATTCATGTTTTCCTGAATGATTTGTAGCTTCTTCTAGTGCACAACTGCTAAGCAGTCTTTTGGGAAATACCTTAGTCACAAGCCAGTCTGGCAGACTCTGCTCTATGAAAACAGACTTATTTTTAAAAATATAGTTGCCTGAAATTAAGTTTTGAATGGCAAATAAATCTTTAGAAGTGCCAGGAATCCAAAATGTTATTGAAGTCATTACGAGCCATGTGTATTCAGCAGATTTTTGCTAACTTGCGGATTTAAGACACTGACTTTAGAGACAAGCCTGAAATATTTGGCTGAAGTATTTTCTGTCCTTAACTATACTATAAAACTGGAGAAGATGGGATTTTCTGAGGTTAGTATAAACCCATCATTCCAAGAGAGTTGTATGCACTGTCAAAAGCAAATTGCCAACTGCAGTACTTGCTAGTACACTGTTGAGAGAATTATCAGCATCTGGTACCTCCAAAGATTAGCAAATTGCCTAATTAATTTGACTAGGAGAGAATCATTAAAGTAGGAAAGGTAATCTGGTGTGCAGATATGTTCCAAGGGAAAAGAAGGAGAATATAACCCCAGGGTAGATTTATTTAATTTAGGGAAATATTCTGATGCTGATCCACCCACACAAAGGTAACAATAAGATAACGTTTACAGGGCAAACCCAGAAGCACTACTACTGGCATACTCAATAAATTCTTTTCAGTTATTTATTTTGTTTGTAAAGTTGTCTAATAAAGTGAATTTCACAATTTTTCCCTTTCTTCAGTAAATATATTAATTCGGTAATTCTGGGAGTGCAAGGAAGACCAACAGATGAATTTACTGATTGTCAGGGTGATTGATGACAAATAACAAAGAACACTTCCACAAGAATTATGAATAAATGTTAGAAGACAGCTTTGCACAAAAAAAAAAGGAACCAACCTTCCTTTGCCATAGGTGTCACTAGTTCTGAACATATACATTTCATATTTAACTCAATAGCAGACAAGGAAAGCAAGTGACAGTATGCCAGTAGACCAGGCAAAGGCAACGTAAACAGGCTGTTGATCTCCTCCTCCCGCATTTTCACCCTGAATTAGACAGGGTGAATCCCATATTATTTGCTCTGTGAACTGGGCAAATAGTATGGGATTTACCCTGTCCCTTCAACAACAGATCAAGAGGCCTCTGGCTTTTGTCATGTCTACCTGGACTTTTTCCCCAGACTATCATAGAGAACTTTGCCACCTGAGGTTGTGAGGCTGCTTTTCTTCTTATTCTAGAATAAACATCTAAAATTGATCAAACAAATCCCAACAGAGGTGCACTTGTCCCTCTCCATTGATTGCTAGCAGGCCAGCAGTAGCTAGGATTAAAGCCATCTGAGAATCCTGGAGTTTGGAAATAACAGAGCAAGTCATTCTTGCACTTTATTGCTAATACTTAGTATGAGAGACTATTCTTCAATGATAACGTTACCTGCTGTGAATCACAACCTAAGACAGAAAAGAAAGAATATGTCCTGTAAATCATGGATGATGTTCTTAGGACATGGCTCCAAGTTGGGAGCTTCGTGGCATCCTTTAGGCTACGACTTTCTTATTTATTCTTATTATTCCTTTGCTGGTGCTAAAAGATACTGTCTTTGTGCTTCTTCTGGCAGATATTACAGAGGCTGCTAGTACAGATCCACAAAGTGGGAAGCTTTTTATCTCTTTTTAACACATATTCATGACAGACCCAGCTCAATTCTGGCCTGTAGAATTCTCTAATTTCCATACATGATTCAGAAAATGTCCTGTTTAGCCTTTTTCTCACCATTAGCTCTGGACACTGATATTTGTGGAGAGAAAGCGATGAAGGACCCTTCTGTCAAGGTCACATAATGTGTAGCACTCTGTTTTCTGCTACAAATACCAGCCTCTCCTCCAACCAGGCTCGCTTTAACAAGACTAGAATTGGCAGAGTGTCTAAGGCCGAAGGGGATAATGCTAACCGTTTTAAGAGTGTGGTTGTAACAAAATCCCTTAAAACCCACTTTAGTTTATCGATGAAAATCGTATGTTGGTAAGCAAGCTTTTATTTTATTGGCAAAAGACCTTTGATTTTATAGAATTCACATCAGTAAGTGAAGCTGTGTATTATACAAAAGTGAGACAGTTTTGACTATAATATTTCTACTGAATTTAGCAATGAAACTGCTTTTGTTGCTGTCGTCATTTAAATGCTTTGATTTCAGACCTCTCCCAGAATTACAGCATGCCGTGAGATAACTCAGGACTCAGATTATGTATCTAAACTGCCTCGGGAAGAACTCGGCCAAACTATCAACACGGGACCACAGCTGCAGAAGATGGCCGCTACGCTCACCTGCCGCCCCTCTCTGACAATTCGGTCTTGTTCAATTCTTTTGGCTGGACTCTGCAGTCCGAGCGTCTGCAGCGTGCAGTTACCTTCCAGCTTTCCTAGCAGCTTTTGCCTTTGGTTTGGGATCTTTGGTGTGTTGTTTTTCTTTTTTCCCTTCTTCCCAGTTTAGGTCCGACTAACATCAAAACGTGAGCAGTAATATATTCATTCTGAAAGTTTATAAAATCTTAATTCTTTAATAAAACTCTTATCTTCTAGCTATTCGTCAAGTCATATCAGAATTCAGGTATGAAAGTGAGTTAATGAGAGAGCTGGAAAGTAAGAAACTGAAGCAAGTCTTTATGTGACTGAGAACTAACTCCAACAAAAACTGTTGAAGTAGTCTTTTGGTAAGCTTAGTCAGAAGAAGTGCAGCCAGAGTGTGTATTTAGGACTGAGACTTAGTATTTGGGTTTGAATTAGTTGAATGAATATGTGACAACATTTTTCTGCTCAAATCTTCATTTTCTTCTCTTTCACAAGCTATGGTTATTCTACATTTTCTAGGTAGCTATGTAAACAATTAATATACCATGTTAAATTTTATTGCGCTTTTCAAATTTCAGTGAAATAATTTTAACACAACTATTTTTTATTGTTTCACATTTTAATAAGTACTTTTTTATCAGTCAACATTTAATATAATCTAATAATAACATAACATTTTAGAGGATTTTCTTTCAATACATAGATTGGCTTGTTTCCAGTTATTTACTTTAAGTTGAACTGTTATCAGACAGAAGCAAAATTGTGATAGATCAAGTCAAGAGCACAATTTTAGTCTGAAATGCTAAACTAAATCATTTAATTATATATACATATATACACAAAAATGTATACATGCTGACACATATATTTTTATCCCTACTTTATGTATACAATGTATGTGGCATACACAACATGACGTTTTTGCCTTAGTACTGTCTGTTAAGAGCTAGAAAGTTTGGGATCTTTTTCATGGTTGTGTACCAGAACCTATAGAATATGCTTAAAATTGATTTGTGATGTGAAGATATGAAATGAGATCCAGATTCCATTTTTAATCTCTTTTGTTATATGCTGTTCTCTCATGGTCTGTTAATAATTTTTCCTGAGTAAATAGATTCTTATCTTTGTGTCCTGTGGTTGTATTTCAGAACAGCCTGACATACACCATAAATTTATCACTGAATTTCTAAAGATGGAGATAAAAACCACTATTCATTTCCCTGTCAAATCAACTTTTAATGGAAGTTTGAGGCTTTGTCCTGTGTGAGGTAAAAGAAAAAAAAAAAGCAGCAAATTAAGAGCAGGCTGGGATTTTTATTATTTTGGAGAAAACTTCTTAAAACAAGACCAATGAGACTATAACCAGAATGAAAAATTAATAAGACATTCTAAATAGAATCCATTTAAATGGCTTATATTCAAGAAAATATATTATCGTATTTGAAGAACAATTTATAGTTAAAACCATATGGAAACTTCTTTTACAGTTCCTTAGGCATTGGCATGATGCATAATTCTTTCCTACAATGAAAAACATAGAAAGGTGATATGTTGTCATCAGTGAAGCCTTTCAAGGCCATTCCTGTTTGCATAGGAAGAAGGATATTCCCATGTTTGAACTGGTACCAAACAGCATAATTTTGTCCAAATGCAGTTCTTAGAAGTGTGACAGATACAAAAATTGATATAAAATCCTGTATGACCTTATTCTTACGAGAACAAGTCTGAAGAACAGCAATGTAAAATTAAAGATGTTTTAGCTAAAGATTGAATCATTCTCATTAGATTAATACAGCCCAGTATCTAGATGTCTAGGTAAGAACAGTTGGATAATTAGGACAATGGGTAAACATATAAATATCAGCAATTAAGTATTCCAACATGTGATAACATTCCCATTTCACTACATTTATTCTAATTGAAAGGATTGTCTTGGCATTCTGTGTGTTTTGTTGTACCATGAAATCATAATGTATAATTGTCAGATCTGTTGCAACAGTATAAAGTTACAAATTAAGGTTAATAATTTCAATTTAAGATCAAATGCTGACTGGTGAGGGAAGACTATTTTTATAAAATTTTACTGTTAAAATTATATTAAGGGAAATAACATAATGTCTTTTTCAAAAAAATGTTCAGTTTTTTCACATGGCTTTAGGTAAGAACACAAAACTTGCACTGGCAGGTAGCTTTTGATACTTTCAACCTCATAAGTGTCACCTAGGACTCTTATTTAGAATTAGTTTCAGGATCTTCTATAGGACAAAGTTGATTCTATCATATTTAAATGAGTTTAAGACTATAATTTTGCCCAAGTTCACATTTATTGCATACTCAAAATTTATACTCACAAAAAGAGGATGTATATTCTGGATTTTAGGTTTCTGGCTTAGCTGAATATTGTGACTTGAATGTTACTCATTTCGAGTAGAGTCTAGAATTTAAACAGCCAGTTAATCTGCTTTTGCTGTGTCAGAGCACTTTACAGCAGCTATTTCTTGTACAAAGCACTTCCATTTAGAGAGAATTGCTTGGAGATTACTGATGTTCAAAAATAACACTTCAATCTTTTAAGACTTTTTAAAACCCTTTTGACTCCTCTCAACATATGCACAAAATGACAAAGATAGCTTGCTAGCTAGGCAAACATACAGACATACGGATTTCTGAAGTAATCAACCTGGCTAAGCTTGGCATCGTTTTAACATCTCATTCTTTAGCCTAATTTATTTTACATAGTCAAAGAGAAGATCATAAAATGGAACACAGCTTGTTAGGCTAATTCATTGATTTTTAGATTAAAATTAATGATAACAGCTTTGAAGTTGATAACATCTTGATGTAATATTTGATAGCTACTTGGATACAATCTAGGGTAGAGGCTTCAATGGCAGCAAGCTTTCTTGTAAAAGTCAAATAGAATTTTACTGATGGTTAATAACACCGCCAGTTAACAACACTGCTGTAAAGTGTTAAAGTGCCTGGAGGTGGCACGTCAATGTTTGAGGGACACTGTGCTAGCAAGGTCCTTTGATCTGCCGTTGATAACCCGGCTGAAGTGCATCTACACCAGTGCACGCAGTATGGGCAACAAACAGGAGGAGCTGGAGGCCATTGTGCAGCAGGAAAGCTATGATATAGTTGCCATCATGGAAACATGGTGGGATGACCCGCACAACTGGAGTGCTGCAATGGATGGCTATAAACTCTTCAGAAGGGACAGGCAAGGAAGGAGAGGTGGTGGGGTAGCCCTGTATGTTAGGGAGTGTTTTGATTGTCTAGAGCTTAATGATGGTGATGATAGGGTTGAGTGTTTATGGGTAAGAATCAGGGGAATGGCCAACAAGGCAGATATCATGGTGGGAGTCTGCTACAGACCACTCAACTAGGATGAAGAGGCTGACGAAATATTCTGTAAGCAGCTGGGAGAAGTGTCACAAATCCTAGCCCTTGTTCTTGTGGGGGACTTCAACTTGCCCGATGTCTGCTGGAAATACAATACAGCAGAGAGGAAACATTCTAGGAGGTTCCTGGAGTGTGTGATAGTTTCCTGACACAGCTGGTGAGTAAGCCAACTAGGGGAGGTGCCTCGCTGGACCTGTTGTTTGTGAACAGAGAACGACTTGTGGGTGATGTGATGGTTGGAGGCTGTCTTGGGTATAGAGATCACGAAATGCTAGAGTTTTTGATTCTTGGAGAATCACAGAATCACAAAATCACAGAATGGTTGGAAGGGACCTCTGAAGATCATCTAGTCCAACCCCCCTGCCAGAGCAGGGTCACCCAGAGCAGGCTGCACAGGACTGCGTCCAGGCAGGTTTTTGAATATCTCCAGAGAAGGAGACTCCACACCCTCCCTGGGCAGCCTGTGCCAGGGCTCTGTCACCCTCACAGTGAAGAAGTTTTTCCTCATGTTCAGGCGGAACTTCCCGTGTTCCAGTTTGTGCCCGTTGCCCCTTGTCCTGTCGCTGGGCACCACTGAAAAAAGCCTGGCCCCATCCTCTTGACACCCGCCCTTGAGATATTTATAAGCATTGATGAGGTCCCCTCTCAGTCTTCTCTTCCTCAGGCTGAACAGCCCCAGCTCCCTCAGCCTTTCCCCAGAGGAGAGATGCTCCAGTCCCTTAATCATCTTTGGAGCCCTCCGCTGGACTCTCTCCAGTAGTTCCTCGTCTTTCTTGAACCGGGGAGGCCAGAACTGGACGCAGGACTTCAGATGGGACCTCACCAGGGCAGAGTAGAGGGGGAGGAGAACCTCCCTCAACATGCTGGCCACACTCTTCTTAATGCACCCCAGGATGCCGTTGGCCTTCCTGGCCACAAGGGCACATTGCTGGCTCATGGTGAATTTGTTGTCTACCGGACTCCCAGGTCCTTCTCTGCAGAGCTGCTTTCCAGGAGGTCAACCCCCAACCTGTACCGGTGCATGGGGTTGTTCCTCCCCAGGTGCAGGACCCTGCACTTGCCCGTGTTGAACCTCATGAGGTTCCTCTCCACCCAACGCTCCAGCCTGTCCAGGTCTCGCTGAATGGCAGCACAGCCTTCTGGTGTATCAGCCAGTCCTCCCAGTTTCGTGTCATCACCAAACTTACTGAGGGTACACTCTGTCCCTTCATCCAGGTCATTGATGAATAAATTGAACAACACTGTCCCCAGTACCAATCCCTGGGGAACACCACTAGCCACAGGCTTCCAACTAGACTCTGTGCCGCTGATCACCACCCTGTGGGCTCTGCCATTCAGCCAGTTCTCAATCCATCTCACCGTCCACTCGTCTATCCCACACTTCCTGAGCTTACCTATGAGAATATTGTGGGAGACAGTGTCAAACGCCTTGCTGAAGTCCAGGTAGACAACATCCACCGCTCTCCCCTCATCCACCCAGCCAGTCATGCCATCGTAGAAGGCTATCAGATTGGTCAAACATGATTTCCCCTTGGTGAATCCATGCTGACTACTCCTGATCACCTTCTTTTCTTCTACATGCTTGGAGATAGCCTCCAGAATGAGTTGCTCCATCACCTTGCCAGGGATGGAGGTGAGGCTGACTGGCCTGTAATTTCCCGGGTCCTCCTTCTTGCCCTTCTTGAAGACTGGGGTGACATTGGCTTTCCTCCAGTCCTCAGGCACCTCTCCCGTTCTCCATGGTTTTTCAAAGATGATAGAGAGTGGCTTGCCAATGACCTCTGCCAGCTCCCTCAGCACACGTGGGTGCATCCCATCAGGACCCATGGAAGAAGTAAGGAGGGGGATCAGCAGAACTGCTACCTTGAACTTCTGGAGGACAGACTTTGGCCTGTTCAGGAGCCTGGTTGACAGAGTCCCTTGGGAGGCAGTTCTGAAGGGTAACTTGCTTAGTGGATGAGGGAAAGCCTATGGATGTTTTCTACCTAGACTTTAGCAAAGAGTTTGACACCGTTTCCCACAACATTCTGCTGGAGAAACTGGCTGCTCATGGCTTGGATGGGTGTACACTTTGCTGGGTAAAAAACTGGCTGGCTGGCTGGCTGAAACAGTTCTGGTGAAGGGAGTTAAATCCAGTTGGTCGTTGTTCACAAGTGGTGTTTCCCAGAGCTCAGTATTGGCCCCATTTCTGTTTAATATCTTTATCAATGATCTGGATGAGGGGATCAAGTGCACCCTCAGTAAGTTTGCAGATGACACCAAGTTGGGCGGGTGTGTTGATCTGCTTGAGGGTAGAAAGGCTCTACAGAGGGATCTGGACAAGCTGGATTGGTGGGCCAAGGCCAAATGTACAAGGTTGAACAAGGCTAAGTGCCGGGTCCTGCACTTGGGTCACAACAACCCCAGGCAATGCTACAGGTTTGAGGGGGAGTGGCTGGAAAGCTGCCTGGAAAAGGACCTGGGGGTGTTGATTGACAGCTGGCTGAATATGAGCTGACAGTGTGCGCAGGTGGCCAAGAAGGCCAACAGCATCCTGGCCTGTATCAGAAATAGTGTGGCCAGCAGGAGTAGGGAAGTGATCGTCCCCCTGTACTCGGCCCTGGTGAGGCTGCACCTCGAGTACTGTGTTCAGTTTTGGACCCCTCACTACAAGAAAGACACTGAGGTGCTGGAGCGTGTCCAAAGAAGGGCAACGAGGCTGGTGAAGTGTTTAGAACACAAGTCCTATGAGGAGTGGCTGAGGGAACTGGGGTTGTTTAGCCTGGAGAAAAGGAGGCTGAGGGGAGACCTTCTTGCTCTCTACAACTACCTGAAAGGAGGTTGTAGAGAGATGGGCGTCGGTCTCTTCTCCCAAGTAACAAGCGATAAGACAAGAGGAAACGGCCTCCAGTCGCACCAGGGGAGGTTTGGATTGGATAGTAGGAAAGATTTGTTCACTGAAAGGGTTGTCAAGCACTGGAACAGGCTGCCCAGGGAAGTGGTTGAGTCCCCATCCCTGGCGGTATTTAAAAGATGTGTAGATGTGGTGCTGAGGGACATGGTTTAGTGGTGGACTTGGCAGTGTTAGGTTAACGGTTGGACTTGGTGATCTTAAAGGTCTTTTCCAACCTAAGTGATTCTATGAATTTATGATTCTAAAGGAAGCTGCTAGTGTTTCAATATGAAGTCGTACAGTACATATAACTAATACGTACCTGGAAATTTTATTTCACTGCACTTAAGATGATATTTTCCCTGCTGCAATGTGTTTCTAGTATAACTGAATAAATGCATTCCTTCTTAGAAAGCTATATATTGCATATCTGGTAGAAAAAGATACAATTTTTTTTTGTAAGGGTCACTTGTGATACCAAAGTGTCATATCAAAAGCCTAAGAAACAAATAACATTTCCATACTCAGCACCACAGCACTCAACCTCAAGTTAAAAAATCTGACTCTCATGCATGTACACACATTGAATTGCCTTTTTCATCTATAATTCCAGGTAACCTGTACAATTTGTACATCCAGTTGCTGTAATATTTTAGTGTGATTATGAAATTATCAATAAATTTAAAAAAATCTCTTTGAAGATTGAAGATTAATTTAATGTCATTTCTACACTACATCCAGCGTTGTGCCCTAAGTGGCAAAATAGTAGAGCTGATTTTATATCCACAGTAAATAAAAATGCCAATATTATTTGATTTTGGTGGAAAAAAAATCATTATTCTGACTTCTATTTCTGTCTTCTTCACATCCTCATAGTCACTGCATTTTCTGTAAACCTGTCATTGTATGGGCCATGCGCCAAACTTGCAAGTGGGAAGAAAGAGAAAAGCCCAGGAAGCAGATTTGAAAATTTGTTGTTCTATAAACCATACATATAAGGATTCCTGGTCTTACTTCACACTTGCTGTTGTTATTGATATCACATTTCTTTAATTTAAAAATATATTTGACCAGTATCTGGTACAGTGGTACAGGAACCAGTTCTATGTGGCTGGGCTACTGTCCTGCTGCCTTGTGCAATGCCTCTTGCAAGTGTTCTGCTTGCATGGCGATGCGGGACTTTATGGTAGAGTTTCTGGCATGGCTATTTATGCATAGTTGACAGCTACATAATGTACTTAGCTCCGTGTGAACAACTGATCCTGTAGACAAAGTGAAAAATTGGAAAATAGATAGTTTTGGGTCATACGGAAACAAATGAGCCTCCTTCTTATTGCGGAACCAAAACACTGCAAATATTTTGATTTATATCAAATTAGCATCCAGTTATTTTCTTGAATTCTTTTTTCTTCTGCTGTTGTTTTCATTTCTGTTCTCTTTGCTTTGCTCCTTGAGAAGACAAAAAGTTTCCTTGTGAGCATTACACTAAGGAAGCTGGATTTCCCGTGTGGTTGGGCCCACTGTCCACCTCTTCTGTTCTGCAACAGACCGTGCCCCTTCCCAAGTCCCTATAACACCTCCACTGAGCGAGAGTCAGTAGTGCTGTGATCAGTGGGGAGCTCTGCATATGCTGATTGGCACATTAATCAGTGCTGATTGCTCATCTGACATGGGCCGAGCTCAGCCCACTTCCCCCTCACTTCTCCTTCAGTCTCAACACTGTCAGTCCCATTATCTTTTTCTGCTCTATCAAGCTGCTCTTTTTCTTAATCTGTTGAAATGTTGTTATGCTTGAAACAGCAACCCAATGTTAAATTTGATTGAAACCTGTCTGTGGGTACAAAAGGCTATCAAAGATGGACTAAAAAAGGGATTATTTTATAGCCAGTTTAACTTCAAGTAGATTCATTGTCATAGAGTCATCTTGACATGAAAGGACAAGATGTTTTATTTCCAAATTTTAGGATGAATATTTTGTTTAAACACACCTTTTTCAACTGAAGTATTCACTGGTTGCCTGATGGATTCAGCAATTATTTTAAAGCAAAATGTGGATGTTGATTGAATCTGATTCTTTAGGTTTAACTCTCTATATCTTTTCAGCATCTAGTCTGTTGTACACAGCTTTTCATCTGAACATCTTGAAACAAGTCTAGAAGTATAATAAGCATACACAGCAGAATCATTTACAGTAATATTTCATGCCAGTTGAAAAGCAGTCTAAGGAAAAAGAATATAACTGATTGCTTGGTATAAAACGTTTGATGGCTCTTTAGAAGCAGTGGTAAATCCCAAACCTCTAGGTAAGTATGCTTGAGAGGAATAACTGAAATCTTTCCTCACTCCCAACATTTAACCCTTGTGCAACTCAGTTCCACCAGGGACTAGTTAATACATGCAGTGTGATGACTTAAATACACGAAATGCAAGAAATGGAATGTATTAAGGTACATGTCCTGTACAGCAGCAGCACCAGAGCTTGAGCTGTCATAGGACTCTGCTTTAAGGGCAGTCAGGGTTAACGAATTGACTGGTTGCTCCAGTCAGACTGTCTCAGCTGTGATCCTGTCACTTGTGAGAAGGTTGGGGTGGCTTATCATCTTCCTTCTTCATGGTGGTGTATTTCTGCTTGTCATATAACTGGATGGGATGCATGTCCCTACTATCAAGCTCTGTTTCTCCTACGTAGTGTTTGGCAGAAGGGGCCATTAGTTTTAGGTTTACTAAGAAGCTAAAGAAGGAAAGAGAGAGGAATCTCTCAAGCTCTTGTACCGATGGCAGAAACCAACATGGTGCCTTACTTTAGTGTTTTTGCTGATGCACTGGCTACCTTTAATTTTTTAGCAAAGCCTACAGATTTATAGGTGTAACTTCTTGAAGGGAAGGGGGCCCTCAGAACAGTAAATAGAAGGTACCGCTCACTTGGAGGGTTAGGTGAATGAGAAGGCTCTATGGATTCCTTCATGGAAAAAAAGCAGAGAAGATTAGCACACCTAGCATTTGTCTTTTATATTGTATGTTAGGTAGATTACCTGAGGAAAGCTAAAAATGGGATATATGAGGACTTAAAAACATCTTTGTTGTGAGTTTTGTAAATTAGACACCTCAAGTTCATTTAGTCAGCTCTGTCTTTTCACCCTTTTCCTGTTAGTTGCAAAACAATATTCCCAGGCCGGACAGCCACCTTCCCTGTATGCACACTATCTATTTACCTTGCCATGAATGGCTTGGCAGCCTTAGGCATGCAAGATGCTCACTAATGCTTGCTCACTGCAGGTCCCCCATCCCCCCGCCCATTCTCCCATTAACACCTTTTTCTCTTGCTCCTGAACAAAATACTGTGTACATCGAAACTGTCCCAACTCCATCTTGCAGAAGGGCTCTGAGAGAACAGCTGCTCTCTGCTTCCACCAACTTCTTTGTAACATGATGCCCACAAGATATTGTTCTGGGAAACACTGGGGACAGACAGCAATTAGAAATTCCTAGTAGCCTGTGGTGAGTGCCAGATATATATTTACCTTTAGGTCCTGTGAACCACACCTAGCACGAAGTCCTTCTTGCCAAAGGGAAAATCATACAGATTTTCAGGTTCATGAGTGTCGTGGTTTAACCCCAGATGGTAACTGAATGCCACACAGCCGCTCGCTCACTCCCCTCATCCCCAGTGGGGTGCGGAGGAGAATCGGAGAGAAAGGAAAACTCACGGGTTGAGATAAAAACAGTTCACCAGGACAGCAAAGAAAAAAGATATTAATAATGATAATAATAATATATTAGGATAATAGAATATATAAAACAAATGATGCACAATTTCTCGCCACCCGATGACTAAAAGCCTAAACGAATGAAAAAAGGGAAAAGAAGGGAACCAGAAAGGAAGTGGCCCACCGGCCGACCCTCACTTATACCGGGCATGATGTCTATGGTATGGAATACTCTCTTTGGCCAGTCTGGATCAACTACTCTGGCTATACTCCTCCCAAGTTTTTGGACTTGCACATTAGCAAAACCTGGGAAACTGCAAAATGTCCTTGATCGTTTAGCAACAACCAACACCATCAGTGTGCTATCACCATTCTTCACATACTAAATCCAAAACACGGTAGCTGCTGGAGACAAAACTAGCTCCATCCCAGCCTAAACCAGGACAATGGCTTGTAAACAATTTTCTACATTCTCCAAAACCATTTGTGCGTTTCTTTGGAATTTTTAGCTTATTAAATAGTTAAATGTGATGAGAAATGCAGGCAGAAAGGAACTGGTGAAGGTGGAGGCCGTATTGACGAGGAGAATATTCACTGATGCCCCAGGGAAGCTGCCTACACCGGGAATATCCTTTGGGATCAGCCTCTTCCAAAGAAGATTGCAAATAAATCTCTGTGGTGAGTGCAAGGAAACTGAGACACAGGTTGAAAGATTTCATATCTTACGGCCTTTTGGCCTCATACTTGTCAAGAATTCATCGGTGTAAGCATGAAAGCTTGATAGCTAAACTTCTCCCCTGACTTTTTCCATGTGCTCCCCCAGCCCCTCAGTTCCCCTTTGCTAATAACCTGGCCTTACTAAACCAGGATGTGCACCTTGTCTTTAGCAGCTTTTCTTGCCTGTTCCCTGTTTAGCCTCTTTCCTCTCTATAATGTCCACTGAGCTTGGAACCTACCTATTCATCCTTGTCTAGCCTCATATTTGCTTTAATCTAATTTATGCAATTTTCATTACAAAAAGGTATTTATCTCTATCTCTTTTGTCTCTTTGTTTGCACCGCCTTTTAACCCCAAGGCTTGGACAAGTGCTATATACACTTGGGCAGAGTTATTTTGGCTGAAGCGGTCGAGGGACCTTGTGTGGACGTATAAAGTAAGCAATTTAGACACCTGGGGATTTTGAGTATCTAAACCTGGGCAACTACCAGATTAAGGTGTTAAGTGACTGCTGAGATCATGAGAAGGTTGCTGAGATAAATTGCCAAAACAGACTTAGTTGTGTAGTCCCACCTGGACAACTGATTTAGTGAAGATAAATCTAGATGTAAATATATATCTGGTGGTGATGCAATTAGCTCTGAAACAAGCCCTAAAAGATGATATGCCTTTATAAATCAAGATTTTCCAATAAGTTGACTTCAATTGTGAAAAGTCATAGTAAAAATGAAACTAAAAAGACTTGCATACATAGGAAGGACAATAAAATTTACTATTCAAATTTAAGCTAATATGACAATACATCTGTTAAATATCATGGTTGTGTTTTGTTAGTCTGAGACGGGATTTTTCCAAATCAGTTTTCCATGAAATCTTATTCATTAGTTTCGACTGTTACCCCCTCAAAGACTGTTTTTTTGTTTGTTGTTGATGTGACTTTTGCTTGTTTATAAATGGTAAAAACTGTATTAGCCTTCAGCTAGAAGTTATTTTCCTTCTGGCTGATGATGTGGCTTCCTACCACTATGCTGAACATCACCAGAAAGGATTTAATTGTTTAAAATGCAAAATGTCTGTGCATCCTGCTTCTCCAATGTTGTAACAATACTTCTGTAATTCTGTTTGTAATTCCAAATGTTTGAAGCAACTTCCTTATGTGATGGTATCTCATCAGTAGCTCACATCAATGCTGTGGGGCTAAACAAAGCCTCCCAAAAGTTGAGATCTCTAGGACTAGACATGGAAATATTTTCCCCCAAATTGGTTTGTTCTTCACCATATTTGAAATCATAGGGAAGCTTTTCATCAGCATGTGCAATGGCAACTTCTTCAATAAGATCACTGGCTGATTTTGTGCAGATTTCAAGACAGATTTATTATGCTTTTAAACAAACTTCGGGGCTGAATGGGAAGAAGGAAAGTGAATGTGCTCAGGAAACATCTGTTCTTTTTTGCTCCTAAAAAATTCAAAAGGTTGGGATATTTTCATTCAAAATAAATTTTGAAAAATTATGAACAACTATTATGTAAAAGCTGACGGAAGTCTTGCTTTACTCAAAGGCAATCACAGTGTCCTTAAATTTAAGTCTCTGTTGTAACAGCTAAACAGAGACATAACTTGGAATACATTAAAGAAAAGGATAAATCACAAAATCAAACCGACATTGTGTTTGGTATAAAAGATGGTTTCTTTCCTCGTAAAATAATCTGCTACGAAAAACCAAGCTAAAACTGTAACTGTGTGATCTTTTCACCTTCCTACTTCGGCTGCAGGAGTTAGGCATACAACTCGGGATATCTGAGTGATGCTAGCTGCCATAAAGTATGAAAGACACCCATGCAAGTAGATACAGTAAGGTCATGACTCAAATGGAGTGCACACACCTCACAAAAATGACTGACTTCCCAATCGATGTCACTTTGGGACACTCAATTGAAACCAGATTCATGGCTACTTACCAAAATTCAGAACCAAAATAGTTGACTAAATCAAACAGAAAGTTAGGAACAAATGTTTCAGGGCAGAGGAATTTCTATTAGTTTTAACTCTTTTGGTGTCAATAGACAGAAAAAAACCACCATCAATCTTAAAATGTTGCTGGAAATAATATTATCTCCCCATCTTCTTACAGCAGTCTCCTCTTGTTGGTTACCATTTTGTGAAATAGTAGCTGATATTCACAGCTTTGCAGATAAATTTTAAGATGCAGAGAAAATGGGTGTCGTGGGTTCATGGAAAACATCTACAAGGGATTTGTCTGATAGTTTATGTAATTTGTTGACAGGAATATTATGAAAGTCTTAGAAGAAAGTGGTCCAACAGCATGCAAGGAAAGTTTTTTCTTTCTGGGTTTTAGACCCACGTGGGGGGGTGCATGTAGGGGTGCTTCACAGATGGCAGTTCTTAGAAGTCTAATTGAAGCTTAAAATGGAAAATATGCTCCCCTCCTCATTGTCTTCTGGTGCAAAAGAAAAAAAAAAGGAAAAAAAAGCAGATGGGAAAAAGAAAATTGTCAGTAGTACCACATCTTCTCAAGATAAAAACTTATTCCCTTGGCAATTCCAAGCATCAGTTCTAACACATTCCTTGTGACTGCACTGAGGATATTTTTCTGATAAGGAAATTCTATAAATCAAAGATCTATATTATACAGGATATAATTAAAGGAAAGTACAGGAAATAATCTAAAATTTTCCTACTGACGTAATAAAGTTAAAAAAAAAAGATTCCAGGAAAGTTTAAAAAAAAATAAAAAATGTTGGTAATTATTATAACTGTCATCTTGCCTGTATGGTAAGAATGTATTTCTGGGGCAATAAAAGAAGGTTACAAATTAGCGTAATGAATACATCCATTTGCTTTTAGCTTAAAGGCTAAATGAGAAGCTGGCTTGTAAAACAGGAAAGTTGTCTTAATAGCAACAATTTCCAAAAAATATTTGAATAAACTAACATATTTTAAAATGGATTTTGCCATGAAAAAAAGGAAAGGTTCACAGCAATGGGAACACCAAGTTAGAATTGATAATTAGTTGGAAAAAAGTTTTGTGTCTAAGTAAATTATTTCTGCTTACACGTTACACTATGACACTATTTCTTGTCCTTCAGCCATTTTGTGTTTCATTTTGTCCTTCATTCTTTGTGTTGAGCTCACTCAGGTTTCACAGAAAATCATTACGCCTTTTTGAAAACAGAACTGTAACCCTGGGATCTATTTATTCCTCAGTAACAGTAAAGGAATCATTAATGCAACTGCTGTCTTTGAATTTCATATGAAGTCATAACTTTAGTGTACAGCTCTTATATATGCTCACTTGGAAAAAATATTTTTTCAGGGATTCAGTCTTGAGAAACAGCAAAAACTGATCAAATAAAGTATATCAACCAACATAGCGGGTTAGCATGAGGCAGGAGGAGGTTAAAGTTTATATAATAATCAAATGCAAACTGAAGTTTCTTTTCTGTAATTGTTTTGTGAGGCCTTTACATCTGATGCCTCTGCATCAACGGGCTATCACAACATGAGTCTCTGCATATATGAGTACAGCAATAACACTTGCTGAAAGTAATAGGATACTTATGTTTTGTAAACTTGTGGAGATATTACTTTGATCACATTTTCTAGGTTATATCAGCAATCGTAATAATGAGCTGATTTTTAAAAAAACCTTGCAGAGAATCAAATAGCTGGAAGGACACAATGCCAATATTGTTGTATATTAACTGAACCCAGAATTTGAAAAGGGTTGGGTTTTTTTGTTATGTTTTGTTTTATTTTCTGGTAAGCTGTGGAAAAATAAAAACATCCATCACAGATTGATACAACACACTGGAATTCAATGTCTTCTCTATCAGCATACTATTGGTTTATCCTTCTTTTTTTTGGACTAACTCTAAGCCTAATTGTTTTTTACATTGAAAAAAAATTGGAAAAGTGTTTCCTTTTGCCTTAACTTTCTAATTCTTTAGAGAATAATTAATTTTTTAAATGTAGGGGAAAATAGGAGGAAAAAAAAATATATTCTCTTATTTTGGAGCTTGATACAGCCAAATCAAAGGGATTAGCTATGTCTGCAAATCAAGCACACACTTTACTACTATCCTTGATGGTCAGTAAATTATCTTGTAACCAGTTCCTCTTAAAGTTATGAGGGGCATTTCACTCAACAGTGCCCAGACCTACAGCTGTAAATCCAAACTGCCAGACGATCTGAGAAGTCAAGAAATGGCCACATTTCATCTGATCTCCCTCAAAAAGGCAAGAAACTTAAAATTGCCAAAGAAATGTCTATGTGCATAATCCAAACATTAGTTCTTCTGAATACATCAGAAATTTCGGGACTAAAGTCTACACTTTCCCCTAATTTGTGGCTGTCTCAGTCTGGAATTTTGGATTGAGCTTACTCCTATTAAGTCCATTGCAAACTGGAGATGGTTAAAACATCAGCTGTAAATCTGAAAATCAATGTGTGTGTATATATAATTAATTCTTTTATCTTTCTTCAAACATAAACTAACATCCATTTAAGTAAAGTTATTTTTTTCAGTTCCCAAGGATCAGAAATGTACTGGGTAGTTAGACCTTGGAGCTCCTTGTAGTTCAATTTGGCAGTTTCCTCAGAAATTCCTCAGTATCTCTAATGAGAGAAGAATCCATGTATATATCAAATGCCAGTATAATTAGTCTGGGGAAAACATGCACACTTGAGTGACTGGTTCTTACATGAGGATATATTGATCTGTGGGGATGTATTTAAAAACAAAACTATAAAATGGCTTAAGATAATATTTTAATTACATTTTTAATTAATATTGAATGGTAATAGTTATACTTTTTTCTCAAAACAGAACAAAAAATTCTTTAGTGTATTTTCATTTATGAAGGATCATGCAACCTTCGATATAAGGAGCTGAGTTTAAAACACAGATTCTTTTGTTGCTGGCCTTTTTGTTCCCTTCTTAGAAGAAAAAAGAAAGCATGTTTTTAACTTACTTCTGGTATCACAAAACATATTAATAGACTGCTTCATAAGCAGTAAGTCCCCATGTACTAAACTGAAATTATCTCAAAGTTTTTGAAATGCTTTAATTTTGAGACAAGAAGGATGATATATAGGTTATGGACAAGTCTTCAGTATCTGTACACCATTTGTTATGGGCTACTTCTGTCATCCTGAATGGATGTATGCATATGAAGCTACAAAGAGTCACTAAGAACAATAAGGGAAAGGGAGGATATTCCCCTTCCTGGGGCATGTCGCACAGGGAAGAATTTGGAAGGATGTTTCTGGAGCTCCTACCCGAGTTCCTTACCCTACCCACTCTGCCCAAATAAGTTTTCTTCTGTTTGCTTTCTGTCTGGCAACCACTCTAGCACTGGCTGAACACCTCTTCATTGGAGAGGAAAGATGAAAAAGATGCTCTTAGTTGGGAGACCAGGCAGTTTTGTAGTTATGGCAGTCCTTGGGCAGATGGAAATGTAATCCTCCTGACTGCAGCCTAGAGCTGTGCCTCCCCCACCTCCTGAGTGGCTATTCTGGCCACTGGACTCCTACTGAAAAATCACTACTACCATATCTTACTTTTCAGCCACCTTTGAGCATGGAAGCATGGAATCATAGAATCATTTAGGTTGGAAAAGACCTTTAGGATCATCGAGTCCCACCATTAACCTAACAATGCCAAGTCCACCACTAAACCTTGTCCTTAAGCACTGCATCTACACGTCTTTTAAACACCTCCAGGGATGGTGAGTCCACCACTTCCCTGGGCAGCCTGTTCCAGTGCTTAATAACCCTTTAGGTGAAGAATTTTTTCCTCATATCCAACCTAAACCTTCCCTGGTGTAATTTGAGGCCGTTTCCTCTTGTCCTATTGCTTGTTACTTGGGAGAATAGACTGACCCCCACCTCTCTACAACCTCCTTTCAGGTAGTTGTAGAGAGCGATAAGGTCTCCCTGAGCAGGATCACAACACAGAAGTATTCATCAAACTTTAAACATTATATGAAGACTTATCTATATGGTTAGGGTGGGAAAATAGAGATGCTGGACCACTGTCTAAATTTCAAGATGCTTTCAAGCTTCTAAGTCCTCTGTCAGGTAGGCTTTCAGTGTGCTGGCTGCCATTTCACATGTCCTCTACACATAAGACTGAATAGTAATTCCTACTATGACAATGTTTTATATATCTTAACCTATTATTTTTGGATCTGAAATTTTCCAGAACTGAGCTCTGGGAAACAGAAAGTTCTATCTGACATTTTGAGTAAAGACAGCTCAGCTGAACAGAGTGCAAAAGAATATGCTTGATAAATTATGGAAATGTTCTTGTAACTTGGAATTGCTCAAGAGCAAGGAAAGTGCTTTCAGTGAGATATATTCAGATTATGACTTAATGGATATCACATGCAGGGCATGGTTAGTGTGTGCCTCACTGGATTTTTAACTTAGCACCTGAAGCGTTCCAATAAGCAAGGCTGCATTGGGCATCCATGACTAATGTAGAAGTCCAATGAAAAAAATTGCCAGTGGTGTACGTGAGTTACCTGCAACACTCCACTCTCATTCCCTGCAGCTGTTCTTAAATATTCACAGTTGTGAAGTCTCACACAGTTTTACAGTCATAAGAGAGGGTTTTTCACTGGCCTTTCTGCAGACGGTCCCGATCTAGAGCAGACCATACTCCATGACTCCAAGTTTGGGATACATCTGATCTAATTTCAGATGTCTGCAATGAGATCCATATAAGTCATTAGGATGAGATAAATCCCACCCTACAAATGCTTCTTTCATTCTGTTGACTATTAATGATGTTTAATACAAATTGGTTTAGTGACAAACATTTACTCAAGAAAGATGAATTTCATTGCTACTGACTTCAGCACATTTGCATCAAGGACAAACGTCCACTATAAATGTCCATGTTCATTTTCTGCAAAACAATGGAAAATATCCTATGCAATAAATTAGTTTGATGTGAGTGTCTTATAAGCTATGACCAGACAGAAAGGAACTTTTTTATCCGAATGATAACGTACTTGTAGGGTCAGATTCTCTTATTCTCGCTGGTGTAAAGTGGAAGTAATCTTGCAAAAGTCAATAGAGGAAAACATGCATAACAAAATGACAAATCAGGTCTGCTGTAGTTCTGAGGTGCATAATAAATTTCTTGCAGATCAAATTGCCTGTTATGATAAATATGTTATTTTTAATGCAGTATTTTATTTACAAAATGAAAACTAAACTGAGACGTCCATTTAAATCAGGCCTTATATCTATGGAGTCAAAAGTCTACGGTTTCTCAAATATTCTACTTTCTGCAAGCTATTCTTACAACCTTATACATTTACTATATAAGGAAATATGAATTTTTGTCAATCCTGTATCTAAGTCTAATTTAAAGGTACCTTTTGTATACTATTTTTCCTCAGGTCTTCAAATGGTTTAGGGTCTAATTCCTGTTGTTCTCAGTGCTTTTTAGGGTCTGGAATTTGGTGGATATATTCAAGTTTGCCCAGTATCTATGAGATCGATGTATAATTCACTTTTAGGAAAAAAATCTATGTATAATTCACTTTTAGGAAACAAGATTTTGAGAAAATGGAATCAGTCTAATCAAGAGGATCAGAAAAATTGTCCCTCAGTTTTATGAAATTTTAGAAAATCTAATAAAATTGGGAAATTAATAAAATTTAGCAGTTGCATGGATGGTCCAGAACCTGAAGTCGTTTACAATAAATAACAATTAATACTAACCTCTATATGTAAATGTTATGTTACATTACAAAAATAAAGGTTATATTTCAAAATGCTGTCAAGCTTAGCAAAAACCTTAGCTACACAGATGTCTTCCAAGCGAAGAAGACAATACGGGGTGTGTCAGCAAAGAAGGATCGAGAAGAACATACATCTGCAAACCACAGACGCCACAGTACACCCAGCCACGAGTAGATTTACCCAGCTGGCAGAAAGCAAAGTTCAAATGAAGACCAAAACTGCCAAACAAAATTATTCTGGTTCAAATAGATAGTTCCAGACCTGAAGCTGTCCCCAAACTGTTCCCAGATGTCCTAACCCTAGTCAAACATTTCATTGTGGAACCATGCTGTGAGCCCTCTCGGGCTTGTTTATTCAGGGCTCCAGCGGGGGAGATGAATTCCAGCAGCTTGGAAGGCTACGTCTGGAGAGGCAGATGAGGCACCGAGCTGCTCCAGGACTTTCCAGTTTAGATTTCACTAGAACGAAGGCAAGCTTTAGGGAAAGATAATAATACTTAGGCATGCACAGAGCATGGTTCCAATAGCATTTAAATTACATTATTCCTGTGCATTTAAATTACATTACTCTTGTAAGGAGACAGCTAATGGGTGAGTTATGAAATACTTCTCTCGTACATATATAGTGAAATTACCCCACACAATAAGACGGGAATGTGTGATACAGAGCTGGTATTAATAACTGTCTGTACCTTTATCACATACGATCCGAAGCATGCCTGTTCTTTCCTGGTGAGAACTAGTTGTTAAATCAGTGCAGCATGTCCTTCACATAAACAAGCACACCTCATTTCAGGCAGTCCTCCTGCAATTGCTTGATGATGATGTTAATATTGAAGTAAGATTAAAATTTCTGAAGTGCAAATAAATTCTGTGTAAAATTTTCCTCAGTTCTCAAACAATATTTTCAAATGAATCTGAACTATTAGTACAGATAAAGATGGACCTGGTGGAGAAATGAAAGGATCCAAAACTTAATTTGTGGTTTTAAATTGTGCGCGCTCTCTCTCTCTCTCTCTGAAAATGTCTGCATTAAGTATTTCTACAATACCTGTCCCAATTGCTCTTCTGGGTGTCCATCTGGAACAATGGTTTCTGCTACTGGGCATTAACTCCTGAACATGCCCTCTTTCACCAGTGTGCAAGGAAAATGCACAAAACCAAGCTGATGACTAATGTATAGAAAGATCTACAGAATTTCGGTGGTACCCGAGCTTATGTTTCTTCAAAAATGTTTGGACTGAATTGCAGTCAATGATGTTGGGTTTCTTCCACAGTGAACTTCTGTCCAAATAAAAGTGTTTTCTCAAACAGAGGCAGATCTCAAGGTTTTTAGAAGGAATTGGAAAGACAGGCTAAAAAAAGCTGAGTATCTGACTATTCCAAAGTACTTCAGAGGCTTAATCAGAAAACCTTTGCTATTTGTTTGATGCAGCACCTGCATTCAAATGCTTTTTGTAAAATATATTCCCAAATATAGGGGTATGAATTATTAAAACTATTGACAAGGACGACATGTTGTCTTGTATTCTCGAGATTGTGAGAGACATAGATTAACCTGATTCACAGTGTCTATCTATACCTGTAGGTACTGCTACCGTAAGTTTGAAAAAACATAAAAGTACAGTTATTAATATTTAATGCAATGAGAAAATTTGTTCTTTTTCAAAACGGGTACGATTCCTTCTATTGTGGGCAATAGCACAATCAGTGCAAGTAGTGACCTTTTAAGATTTTAAGAGCAAGTGCTATCATTAGGGTAGGGAAATTCAAACAATCACTACAGGCATGACAAATGGCAGCTGGTCTTACATGTCAGTGAGGTTTGCCAAACACCAGCACTGTGGTATTAAAATAAAAAGGGAAACTTGTGCAGAGATGGTGGATTGCACCATTGTTAGCTATGAACTCCAAAATACATCTCCTGAGACCTCAGAAGATTCAAGTGGCTACAACATTCATTCTTTGCTGTCCTGCAGACACCGTGGGGGCAGGGAGTTATGAGGAGGATGTCCAAACCAGGGTAAAGAGGAGTGTTTCCAAATTCCTGGGTCTTGGATGCACATATAAGTTTGCATCCTGGCAGTCTATCAGGATGAGGATGTGGTGTGTACCATTTCCCTGGGTACTCTTTTGTAAGGAGACCTGGGGTTGCAGGTTTGGGGGTCGCGGGGTGGCACTGTGTTAGATCCTAGTCTGAACAGCCATGTGCCGAGACAACAGAATAACCTGGAGTACGCACCGGCTTTGCAGCTGAGGCTGAGCTATCAATACTAACCTTTATTTAAAGGAATTAAGGACTTTGTAAAGGCCCCTGCTAAGCTGGGAGCCTGATGTAATGACCTAGCCATATGTCTGGCTGTCATCGAGTCTCGAGTTCTGATCTGGGCTTTGATGCTCATGGCCTCTGCAGTCTTGGACAAGTTACTTCCGTGCTCTGTGCCTGCGGAAGGGAACAATGATACTCCTCCTCATCCTCCTCCTTCTCACAGAGAGGTTATGCAAATTCATTAGTGACTGTTTGTGAAGGGCTTTGAAGTAGAAAATCACTCCATAATTGCTAAGTATTATTTAATAGCTCTTTTATAGTAGGCATTTCCTTTTGAATTACCCTGCTTGATGTTTCATTAAAATGACATCATGCTCACTTGCAAATTATAGTGGCAGGTCATGTGCTTGCCAGTATAATGAAGCATGAAGAATTATAGACATCCTCCCTAAATAAATTAATTTGCAAGAAGTTATCACTACTGGGGTCAGACTGTAGGTCTCTAGTTTCTCACATCCATGACACTAGCCATATACTGATTCTCGTTTATTTTTATTGATTTTTGTAACATTAATTTGAAACTGCTCTTTTCATCAATACCAGCCAGGGCTTTTTTTCTTCTTGGATTAAACAACATTATTAGACTGTGTGTGATCTATAAATTAAATACCAGAGGCCGAAACGGAACTATCATTTACAGTAACTGCATTCTGTGCAAGACCAGGGAAGAAGGAGAAAATTACAAGAAACAGAAAATAAAGTCGTGTGACTTTGCATTGTCATGGGGCAAGAACAATCTTTTGGCCTTTGTGCTGTAATTTTATGAAGGTGAGTGTAGAAGTACCGTGCAGGGACTATCTCAAACTTCTGCTCCAGTGTATTTCATGGTTTGGAACCTAGGGCTGTGTCTGCACTACTGAATGAGAGCGTCTTGTGCTCTTATTCCCCAAATACACCCCCTCCAGGGAGCTGTAAGTCCCTCCATGAAGAGCACCAACACATTAGGGGGTAGGACTCAGGCCTTGGCTCAGTGTGTAGCTACCTGGGGCTACAGCGAGCGTCTGGGAGCTGGGACTTTGGGAAGCACCGTGTATCCCACGGCTGGAGCCACAGCATGATTCCAGTGGCACTGGGAGATAGAGAGGCCCTTCTGTAACTCAGAGAGCAACAAGGTTTTTTTCTAAACTACAAGCATAGCTATGCTACTTCGATTCAATTACTAATTTCAAGATGTCCAACCTTACCTAGCACTTTAAAAAAATGAGTATTATTTTCAGTTCGTATCTCTCTAATACTTACACTACATCTTAGAATAATAACTCAATAGAACTGGCTATTAGGAAGCAAAAAACATTTATTGGACTCATAAAAATGGGCTTTTGGCATGTGAGTTTATTACCCTTTGGAATCATTTTTGGCTCATAAGTAGGAAGCATCTTCAAGTTATAGCTTTACAAACATGGATTTTTATAAATAACTACAAAACTAGGAAACCTTTCAGGAGAAATATAACATAAAGATACAGAAATAAAGCATATACTTTTGCATACTTTTCCTAGATTTTTTTACTATGCCAGTATAAGGATTATATGTAGTGGGACAAAAAGTAACTGTCAATGTCTGTGTTCTCAATAAAAAGGAACATAACAGGGAAATAATTTCACTTTGGATGAAAAGGCACATACTTGGGACCTGCATTCCCCAAATGAAAACTGATATTCAGGAGAGATAGCAAAACTTTATGTTCTGGAGAGCAGAACATGCTGCTAAGTGTCTATGGCACCAGTGAAGTGGGAAAATGTCTGGACATGCTATTTGCCAAATAACTGTTATTTGTGAAGGAATAACTCCAAACTCATATCCTACTGCTTTGGCACACAGAGAGATCCAATAAATGAAGACAGACGCTGACCCTGGCCTTGATGTACTGTATGTAATTAAAGATAGGATCTTAAAGAACATTTTCCTAGTAAATTAAAAAAAGAATTTTTTTGGTAACTTTCAACGTTACAGTGTATCATTCTTGCTATCCCCAGCTACTCTGTTGTTTTTTTTTTTAATGGAAACCCACTGAAGCCCAGAGGAAAATGGAAGAAACAGTGAAGCTGGGAAACCTAAAAGTGAAATTTTTATTTTATTTCCTGAGCTGTAAAAAAAAAAGGACAGATGAACATAAAAACAATAAACATATTAAGATAATAGATTCAGAGAATCATCCACATTCAGTTCCTACAATTAACTTTTGCTCCCTCACATCACAAAGGTGAGTTGAATATTACCCTCTTAGCAGGAGGGAAAAAACAACAGCAGAGAGAGACAGAGAAAGAAGCAGCTCTGAATGTTCAAGTGAAAACCTTGCATCCTTGGAAGGTCCAACATGGCTAGCCACTTTTCTTTCTCAGAGAAAAAGAGTCTTTCACGTATGGCTCCTCTTGGAAACGAGATTCCCTCCGAGGACGCATCTCCTCGGTAGCCAGACAGACCACCCTCTCTCTGCGGGCTGCTGGCAGCCGTGTCATCCAGAGCCCTCAGGAGCCTGGGACTTCATTTGGCAGTCAGGAGTAAGAACTCGTCGGACAAACCAGTGGTACAGCCCTTAAGATATCCCAGTTTTCCTGTGTTATTGAATGCATGGTAATTGCTGAATCTTGTAATTTAGAAATGACGATAAGAATTAGCCTTTTGAAATGAAAAGTATATGTGTACCCTGTCTAGATTTGGCATTTCTTTGTTTGGCAAATGACTCCTCCTGTGTAAAGTAAAGAGAGAAGCTCTATTTGCTCATTAATGTGCTTCATCTAGTCTTCACATGGCAAGAGAGATTTGGTCTCTTTCTTTCTGTGTAAGTTTATTATACATTTTCCTTCTGAATAGCTGTTGCACTCATTATAAAGGAGAAAATGTAATAATTCCAGAGAATATAAGTATTAACTCTTTTAAAGTTTGTTTGTTATGGATGTTAGAATACAAGGTATGCTTTGCTTCTTAATGAAACGCCCATGTTCCACACACCTGCCAGCCCATCAGTTATTCAAAATGATTTCAGGTCACGCTCAGTTTAAAAATTAATTGAAAAGAAATTAGTCCCACAAGGGTATAGCTGTGAGCTGTAATTTTGACTGACAGTGGGATAAAAGACTGTGGATTTAATCACGTCACTTTTAAAAGCATTTTATATATGCAAAATTTTTCAACTTGCCACAGGCATATATGACTCTAAATGGATCTTGGCATATATCTATTCATCTGAGTAATGCAGGAGAACTATAGGAAAAAAAAATAATTTAGGAATTACTTTGAGATACCTGTCACTAACTATTATTTCATCAAAAATGTAACTGCCATTCTAAAAAAAAAAAAACCTCAACCCCAACCCAAAACCAAAACCCAAACCCAAACCCTCTCCCATTTTATAATTGAATTGATTTGCTAGACTTACTTACAGTCTTTCAACGGTCTGAGAAGTCATGGCACTGGATCTCTGATACATGGTATATCCACAGCATTCCTAATGATGCAGAAGAGGAGACTGAACAATCTGAAAGACATCAATATTTAGCAACACTACATGAAGAAAACAAAAATCTCCAGTGTTCTGTCCGTGGTTCATCAAAGATTGGTCAAATGTTGATCTTGACGAACAACTGGAATTGTCAGGATTCAAAGGCAAGTGAGTCAGGGCACTGACTGTGGGCCCTGCTGAACCATCAGGCTCCCTATGGCAGCCTAGTCCTGGGTGTTTACAACATGAGGAAAAGGGTAAGGATGTGATTTCAGGTGTGGGTTAACACTTTAAAGTGAATAAATACTTTCTTTCTGAAGCCATTTAAAAGGTTTGAATCCATTCCAAACCCATTTGGAACAACATAAAGAAAGTATTTCTCTCATGTATAACTGTTTTCAAACATCGGCAGCCTGCAAAATTACTACTAATGTGGCAACACGTTATTACTTATCCAGGAGTAAGCTAGAACTTATTAAAATACAAAACCCTTCCTCCACTCACAACCTGGTAATGGCACTTGGTTCAGAGTTACTGATTCACTTCTGCTAAAGTGATGATACATCCAGGTGATACTTTGGCCCTCTAAATTTATGATTTTGGGAAATAAGAGGAGAACTAAATGTGTTCCTCCGAGGCTTCCTTTTCTTATCTTTCAAAGGTGAGGTCACTAAGGTGAAGAACAGAAAAACCACTAACTCCTTAGAAGAGTTACAGACACATTACTTGGACTCTCTTTTAAGATTTTGTCCTATTGCTTTTCTTTGTCATCCTTCTTCCTCAACATAATCTGCATTAAAATATCTCCAGTTCAGGCCTGAGGCTGTTTTAAAGATGCTCCACCAGCCTGAGGGTTTAGAGAGGGAGTTCTGCTTTAACTAAACAACTGCAGTGAAGAGTCAGGCTGATGCATTCAAAGTCAGTTTTTGACACTGATCTTGAAGGACAGTCAGGCTCTCCTTTTAGGGATACTGGCAGGACTGACTGAGGATAAATGAAGATGACAGTGAAGAAGTAGCACATCTAGGTGAGTACTTTACACTAGGACATTAGTATTCTGGCTAGGAGCCATCTGCCAATGGCTAGAGAGTGGCTTATAGACAAAGTTAACATACACATAGCACAAATGGTCATCTTTCCACCAGCTGTTTACTTCTGAGTCCAACAGATATATTATGCAATGTGTAGGTGTAAAAATGTGCTAAGCTTAATTTCCTAAATAGGATATAAAAATTATTAAATGTTATAGAAACATTTAAAATGATATTTGGCTTCCTAGGGTAATAAGCTTCCTTAAAAAATGTGGTTTCTCAAAGAAGATCGGGAAAAAATAAGCAAGAAAATAGTTATCTTAGGAACACATAGATATTCTGGATTTATGAAAAGCAGGATGAAACTGTAGGCAAGTCTAGCTTTAAATAGCTAATGACAGGATTCATTTAGTAATTTTTTTTCCCAATTACCCAGAACTCTCAATTTGATACTGAAGTTTATCACAGAAGTCAGGAAATAAAGATCAGAAAATTAAGCCAGGAAAAAATAAATATGAGCCTGGCAAAACCTTGGATAGAAAATGGGGTGACTGAACTACATATTGGCTTTCTATTATGAAAAGTTTTGGAAAAGCAAACATAAAGTCATATGCAGGGAAATCGCAGAATGCGCCATTTCCATGGCCATCTGCTATAAGGATATGACTGTCCAGCTGTGCTATTGTGAGAGGTGAGAAAAACGACCACTCAAACAGGACCTGCAAAGAGGAAAAAATCCCTTGACAAGACTGAAATCTTGTTTCACACCTCCCTCACCACAGGGGTTTTCTGTTCCACCACACCATTTAGTAAAGTCGTGTCCTGGGACAAGCTGTAAAGCATGGTGATCCGTGGAAAGCAAACGTAAGTTACAGTTATCACAAGACACAAGGGAAAACAGATTAAATGAGAGAACCAAAGAGTTTCTCCTAATTCTAAAGGTTATCACAGATTCTGGAAATGTCCCTGACACTTAAAACGTAAATGCTCTTTTTCAAGTCGGTAAAACTGATAGTGCCAGAATTTCTTTACATCAGTTGATTGAAAATACACTTAGGCAGAAAGTCAGTAATTCTTGTATTGTAATTGTTTAAAGTTACTTTTTACCCACTTCTGTAACTCCAGTGCTTAGTTAACAAAGTGGGTAAAAGAAAATCTCTGAGACAGTGATTCCAGCATCACAGGGGCTAGCACAGGGAGTAGCCTCAGACCTCTTAATGGTTGTTCATCAAAATCAGAAAGATAAAGCTTCTCAGGCTTGCTAGTACTAAAGAGCAGAATAAATGAATAAACCACATCTTTTCAGGACCCTTGTAAAAGGTAAATAAATAATATTAAAAATAAAAAATCAGAAAAAAAAGGAATGGCACAATTCAGTTTTGACTTAAAAACATACAAATACTTACAAGTCACCTGTAGTGAAAGTCATTAGAAAAAACATGTAACCTGTGAGGGAAAAGAGCAATTCCTTATTTAAGATCTCCCCCACATTAAGGAAGGAAATTGCTGAGAGCTGCTGAATAGGGCTCCTGTCAGTACCTCTGAGGTTTTCTCTTAAAGCTTTGCTTTTCCTGTCAAATTCACATGGAAAAAAGAAAAAAAAAAAAAAAATCTCTACAAGTGTTGGGATTACACTTTGACTTAGGACTCCCAGAGAGGAGATATGAATTCAGTGGATGATCTGCTTTAGCAGAGCTGAAGGTCAAGCCCCACAGGACTCCTCACTAACCAGGCATCTTCCTTGGAGTGAGTATGGTAAGAAACTGAGAAAAGCAGAAAAGGGTCATAAGCAGAAAAGAGAAGATGCTGGCCAAAGAGTTAATGACAGACAGGAAAAGTTTATAAGCCATTCCTAGTGCTGGAGCTTTTCATTTTATTGTGCTGTTTTGGAAATAGTGTGATTATTTGCTCTAATGTAATGTGCAAAGGTAGCATTAGATAGCAGTAATAGGTTGAAATGTTCTGAGAGCTGTATGTCACCATACATCTAAGCACTTGGTTAATAGATATGGGGGATCCATGCTTGCTGAATAGGAACAATGTAATTATGGCAGTCATCCAAGAGCAAATGAAAGGACGGGGATATGGTTTTTAATGGCTTACATTTGAAATAGTTGGTTTCCAGGTCTCTGTTAGACAAAAGGGAAAGAGAACTGGAGAAGGCCACCCTGGAGAAGACCTATGGCTGGTCCAATTCTTGTAATGTTCTTAAATCTTGACATTCCAATGAAAAAGGCGTGGGTTGATTTGCAGTGCAAACATATTTTCCCAGTGGCTGTAATAGCTATATCTCTTATTGGTTTTTGTAGCTTCAATGAATGTGTTTCACTTCACAATTGACAAGAAAAACTAAAGGCACACACGTTGTCTGATACAAAGGCTGAGTTGACAAGCAGTCACTCGTCACATTTCAGTGACTTGGTTTCTTTAGACCACGTGACCGTGTCCTTAGAGTGGTAATTAATACCTCACAGGTAGAAGCATTTGTGTGTTTTACTTCAAAGTGTTCATTTTAACCTTAGATATGAAAGAACTGCCATTTCCTATTGAATTCACAGGGAATATGAGGGTTTAGGCACTCAGATTTCTAAAGAGAGGGAAAAGTTGTGACTACAGACGCTTTGCCTGCATCCTTCTGTAAGTAGTCTGGGAACCTGATCCAACAGACGATGACTTGTTTGGTTTCCCTTTGGCTGCAGAAGCCACCTTTCTTTTCAGGGTAAAACCGGACATGAAGAGGGAAGGTTGGTGCA
Organism: Phoenicopterus ruber ruber; assembly: GCA_009819775.1. Taxonomy (NCBI): domain Eukaryota; kingdom Metazoa; phylum Chordata; class Aves; order Phoenicopteriformes; family Phoenicopteridae; genus Phoenicopterus; species Phoenicopterus ruber. Next base: position 140,421,268 of record CM020215.1, read on the forward strand.
TGCCCAGGTCGTGCCCCGTATGGAAACAGGAGGTAATCGGGGTATATTCAAGCCCAGAGCCCAGAGCCAGGAATTCAGAAGCACCTCTATCCCTGCTAGTACAGGCGTAGTCTCTGAGAATGAAAAGCACCATTGTTTCTTCTGAGACATTTGGCAGAGCACGGTGAATGTGGCTGAATGCTGTTTCCCCCGCCACATAAAAGCAAGACAAACTTCCTAAGAAGTGGTATTGGACAAATTCTGGGAAGTCAGTGACTGACTAGGGCAAGAACAGGCAAAGTCATTGTTCAGTAAGCGTGTAAAAACCAGAAGACTGACAACGAGCCACTCCCTTTACCTCAGCTGAAATGTACTAAGCAAGTGGAAACTTCAAAACTGTTAAAGAAAGAGTGATGCCAACAAAGAAGCATCACTGCATTGTAAAATCATGATTTAAATTAGTAATTGCTTTCTAGCTTGAGTGTAGTATATCAGAGGCTTGGCTTCTCCCAAGAAGCAAAGAAAAGTTAAAAATAGGTATCTAGATAATATTTATTTAAAAATGGGAATAAAAAAATCCATGACTAGCATAGCATGTATTCATATTTTGATTTTTTTTTTAAAATGATGTCTTTAGTTTTTCATTGAACTGTTTCCAAGACTTTTTATGAAAATCTGAAGGCAAAATTCAAGTGATATCGAGAAAACCCCTAACAGGTAGCTACACTTTATGATGTGAACAAACATGAACAAGCGTGAATCTAAAAGCTGTGTCATTGTATTAATTTGATGCTGAGCCCCAGGGCCTTAACTCTATATAGTCGTTCATTTAAATAACATTTCCTCCACCCGCCATATGCTCACTGTTAAATTAATATATTTTCCTTCACTAGTAATGATTTTGAATCTGATCTAAAGCCTGTCAGAAGTAATAAGAGTCTTTTGATTGAAATTAGATCTTGGAGCTATAATTTTGACAATTTTATGTAAGGAAAATTGACAGGTGACCACTGTTGCAGGAGAAAACTGCTCAACTCACACGATTTAAATCAATCAGTATTGAAGTGGTTTATTGAATTATTAATGACATGTAATTAACCAGCAAACAGTAAGCTATACATTCAGGGTCAATATCAAGAATAGAACAGATAAATCACAATACGGGGGCCTTACCAAAGGTTAGTAAACAACTACAAATTTCTAAACACTCTTCTGCAACTAATCTCCACAAGCTCTAATGACACACATGCACCCAAACACAAGCATAGAAATGCACACACACGCAGAGGCAGGTTTACATCCCCCTCCCCAGGCCGTGTGGGTCACCATCACCCCTCGTGAGGGTTCCTCCATTCCCCCCGTGGGAGATGTGGCTGCTCCATCGCTAGGTGAGCCCCTGCCACTCCTGACCACCCACTGACCCCTATGGGAGGGAAATACACCCGGCGTGTCCCCATGGGGCGCCCTGCATCCATAGCCCCTGCCTGGGTGCAGGTGCCCATGGGACAGTGCCCTGTCCAGGCTGAACAGAGGTTGCAATGCCAGGGACCACTTATCTCAGTGTCAAACCTGGTTTCCCACTTCCCTCTCTCCAATTTTTGCAAATTCTCTTGCTTCTTTTGCACTTCTTTCCAAGGGAATGTCCCTTGCCTCCCCCTGCCCCTTTCCAAGAGTCTGTGTAATCCCCAGCTGCAGTTTAATCTGACTGATGGTCATCCTCCTGTTCAGCATTATCTGCCTAGGAAAAGCCCCTCTTAGGCAGCCTGGTGTCTTCCACTCAAGTGTGCTTTATTCTCACTTCCAGGCCACTCCTACACAGACTATTTTGCCAAACGGACACCTCATGAATTCCCCGGCAGTACACATACTATCTGTATGAAATATCGCTGAATGTGGTCATTTACATCAAAGACACCGTATGAGACAAGCTCCGTAAACTTCTTAAGCCTCATTTAACAATAGTTACTGTTTTGCCTTCATTTACTTCAACTGAAAGATTGTACCAGGATCCCACCATTTTCATGCTTAAAAACTTTATTCTAACTTTCAGTCTAATTGTATTTAGAGTGAATCAGAAAAATTTGCTTCTGGGCTAGCATTGCCCTTTAGTATACACAGATGTTCTGCTCCTTGGTGCTTTCTCTCTTCCTCACTATATATGCAGAGACAGCAATCTGTATCACAAAATTAATTATAGAAATGTTGAGGGGAAGGGACCTCTAGGGGTTCTTCTGCTCCAGCCTCTGGTGGAAATTAGGACAATTGTATCAGGGCAGATGGGGTTTTGCCTAGGCATACTTTTGAAAACCTCCCAGAGAGGAGATTCAACAGTCTGCTGGGGCTCAAGGGCCAAGAACGGCTCAGCCGTTGGGTTACCTACCGGGCTCGTCAAGGCAGCTCCTTTAGCTGTAATACAGAGCCCTGTTCTCTCGAGGCTGCACAGATGCAGTTCCTCCTGAAACGCTGGTGATGAAGCACATTACAAAACACATTTACGTTCCGTTTAGTATGAAGTGCCCTGTGGCAACTCTTGACATCGTTTCATTCTGCTGAGAGGATTTTGAAGGAACTTGCATGCAATATTAGCTTGTTCCTCAGCTGTAAGGAATATTGAATGTAAATCATTTATAGTGATCATGCAAAAGTGACTTTCAGTCAGATTACACACATTCGTCCACTTGATAGATGTTCACAACATCCTCGGTAGGTAGATGCCTGATTCACTGCCAGGGCAGACGGCAATCTACTGAGCGAGTCTTTGTATCTTTTTTTCAGTCATGCGCTAGGCAGGCATCTTTTGGATGAAATATTCCCCTGTGTTGATATTAGCTTCCTGAGGGGACAGATGTGCTAGGCTTAGGGTTATGTTTACTCGCAAGGGCAACATGCAACAGGCACAGCACATGAAAGTGTCTGGATGATCATGTCTCAGTCAGAGAGAAGGAATTCCGTTCCTGAGTTTAAAGGTTCAAGAATCTTTTGTCTCAGCCCAAAATTCACTTGCAAGTGCAGGCTGCTTCAGTCCAATTTTTAGAGGGGGGGAAGAAGAGGATGGAATGAACATAATTATTTCAATATAATACTTCTCCTACTTACATGTTCAAAAGAGGCATGTTAAAATTTAAGTAGGACTAAATATACACTAAGAGAAGGTAAAGGGAAAACAAACCAACCTGTAACTACCCTACTGTATGAAATAGTGTAAATTGCTTGTTTCCATTATATGTTTTTGTCACATAGACTATGGCTTTGTCATTGTCTTAAATGTCCCATATTTTTGCACTACCTATATTGAAATTTCCCATCACAATCAAAAAAACTATCATTGACTTGGCAATGGTAGACCATGCAAAAAGACAGGATAGCATTGTTAATTAATAGAACTTTCCTCGGTGTGCAGAAGTGTTCTTCTACTGTGCTGCATTATCAATCAGAAGTGGGAGAAAAGCCTCCCACTCCTGCAAAACATAACCATTAATATTCTCCAAGCAGGACAGAAGTGCAATTAGTGAACAGCACACTGTAGAATTTGATTTGTTTGTTGACTGTGTGATGGTGTAGCAGCACAGTTTTAAAATGTCCAAATAGAAGCCTGCAGCCACATATAACTGCTTTGGTTTATGTTTCCTATGTCTTTCTGTGCTCTCCGTCTATCCAGCTCTATTCAGAGGTGGTATTTCCATGCTCTAAGGCAACTCTGAGTAAAAAGTCACTGATGTGCATCTTAGTCTCATTTGTCTGACGTACATCCAAGTGCTAGCAATGGAGTTTCAAAGCATATGCTGAAGTCATTTGGGGGCAACTAGCAGCGGCTCTCAAAAACCTCTCTCTTGTGGCCTATGGTCACATTGTGTTTGGAGGATTTCCCTCTCTCTCTCCAGTGTACCAGATGGACTTTTTGCATATAACTTCTCAAGCTCTGTTGCAAAACATTCCTATTCAACTGCAGCAATATGTTATTCCACTGGCAATAGTGACCTGGACATTAGCTAGCAGTATTCTCTTTGGCAGGAATTAGGCTCAAACACTACCCTGCTGAATGACTGACCCCTGTTCACCCCTCGTATCTCAGGATGTTGTAGCTGGGTGAGCTGTATCCTTGGAACAGATAATAAATGTGTTATGTTGCAGGCCTTCTGTCACAGATGCACTTTCCCTCTCTCCGTATTGCGTGAATTTCCAGGTATCTGGAAGGCAAGAGAATACTTTCTTCCCATAGTTTTGCTGTCAGTCAGTGATCTCTGAACTTATCTAATATAATTGACACAGGAATCAGGTACCCTTTCTTCTTGGGGAGGTTGGGGGGATGGGTTGAGGAGGGGATGGTCATATTTTTCTGGAGATTACCAAGTGTTCTGTGTATAGTCTGACTAACATAATTCCATTCTGTATTTAGTTTGTCTCCCCAGCTTTATATCAATGCTCTGAATTTAATGAGATTTGGGTATTTTTCTTGAAAGTTTTTTCTTTCTTTGTGCTATTTAATTGCTTATGTCTCTCTCATTCTCCACATTTGGATATGGGTTTCCTCATCAGTTCTGTGAGTATCTTTAGGTTTCAGCAGAGTTGCTGTGGGCTTTCTGAGAATCTGAAGACCTCTCACCCAAGTCATTTTCTGAAGACAGAATTTTCTGAGCATTGAAATATGGTATTACTTGAATTCAGCCTGTGAAACCTTCTACCCAAAAGGCATTTTCACCCCAGTAGAGAGGGAAAAGCTGCTCCAAAGATCCTGTGTATAAACAACCGAGGTAACTAGTATCCCCACTGTACACTGACTGCTTCAAGGTGGTGTTTTGCACCGTTCTGACTGAGTTGATTTCCCTGGATGCCTCTTTCTTGAGTGGGCTCACACCAGCCTTTCTCTGTGACTGTGGCCATTCTTGTCTCACTCTCTTTCTTCCCCAGTTCTGGGAGGGCTTTTTAACAGTTTCAAGAGCAAATCTGTAATTATCTGATAAACTATATATTTGTTACATGTTCAGGAATGAATGTGGAGAGCAGATCCTCCTCTTGTGTATATTCCCATATCTCTATCGTAATCGGGAGGCAATACAAGTTTCTTTCAGCTGAAGAATCAGCCTTCAGACTGGAAGCTGTTATTATGAAGTGTAGATTCAAAACTTTATATGTCAGGTTATGGTAGTGCAGCAGAACTCTGATATTTTCTGGTACTGAGTAAGATGACTGTCAGAGGTGAAACATTTTTAAAAAGATTTATTGTTTGTTCCTCTAATATGGAAAGATTGTGACTATGTAAAAGCTGAAATGCAAAATAACATGACCTTGTTAAAAAATCCACGAAGGATGTTCATCATTACTTTCACTCGTTTGCCACTGTAGTGAATGTTAATACTCACTTCAGTAGGGACAACTAAGAGAACAACATAGGCAGTGTGAGAAATCTGATCTCCGCTCTTTGTATTTGACAGCAAAGATAAGAAGTCTATCATCTAATTTTTTTTTTTTTTTTTTTTTTTTTGTCACAAAGGACTAAGCCTAGGAAGCTGTCCCTGCATGAAGTGTATTATGAGAACACACCGAGTAATGCACTGCCATTTCCACAGCTATCCTGTGTTGTGCCTCACTGCCCCTCTAGGATACTGTTTTATCTCTCCTTAGTGACATCTGATTGCAGATATGCTATCAAAATGTAGCTGTTTCTTCTAGCATTGTACACCCAAAAGTCCGAGATTTATATTTAGCTAAAAATATTCAATAGCATATTGCAAAATGACATGCAGAGTAGTTGACATTTGGGGCCTGTGCATCATATTTAGAGATGTGCCAAACTTGTTAATTTGGGAAACGTGCTGCTTGGGGAAACATGATGCAGTGCAACTGGATTTGCAGCAGAATGAAATGAAATTTCTATAACGTGTCTATGCTCTGAATTGTGCAAATTTCAGTTCTGCTTATTTTGATCCACCCATATGAAATGAGGGAGTGGTGTTTTAAAAATGAATTTGACATTTCCTGCTCGCTCTTCTTACTGACATCAACTGTAAAACTCTCTTTGTCTTCTACTGAGATAGAGTTAAGTGCAGGCTACAAATTTCCAAGAATTCTTCTTGTATGTTCATGTGCCAGAGAAAACAGATGAATTTATCTCCCAGTTTAAGAGTAGAGAGTGTTTCTTCTAAGCAGTCCTACAAGACATCATCACTACATATTTCTTGATCTAGAAGCAAAAAGCCTAGGTCCCAAAGCTAGTGTGAAGACTTGTTACAGCGAGCAGAGAATTACTGCGCTTCTGCAAGTGGCTGGCTTCTCCCATCTCACCCACACAGTGCACGTACACACAAGGCTCCACTCAGCACTCGGGTGCTCGGACTGGCATTACAGCAGTCTCCAGTGAAAGGAGTGAGCTCTACCAGGGGCTATTTGCTTCTAGAGAAGCTGTACTATGCAAGAGACCTAATGTCAACACAAGACAGCTTAAATACATATTATATTCATATGTATATATATGCATTCCATTAGACTTGAGTGTTTTTTTTTTCCCCAAGAAAGACTCATTCACCCAGGGAACAATTCAGTGTCATCAGCAAAAAAGAATCACACACCTTCTCCTTCTGTTATCGATGGAGGTCAGCTGCAGTGAAATCTGAACCCAGTAGGATCCATACCCTTTCACTCATAAAAAAAAAACCAGTGAAAGTCATCCAGAAGTAGAAGGTGGAGGAGGCCTCTACAGGGAAATGGGTTCAACTGGATATTCCTAAAAGCATTTCAAAATGGTGGGATCAGAAAGGGTTAGCTAAGCTATTAATCTCAGTTCAAAGAACATGCAAATAAACTCCCTGGTGCACAGAGAACTAGATTGAATCCTTATGAACTTGCTGACCTGTTGGCTCTGAACATTGTAGAGCAAGCAGAAACAATTAAAAATAGGAGAAAAAGAAGTAGAATAAGTATATTATTTTTCTATATAGTAGTAGCTTCTTGCCAGCTGGACAAATTTGTATCTTTTTTCCTAAAATAAACAGAATATAAGGGGTTTAGTTTTCCCTTTGTAGTTTTCTCTTGGTAGTAATCTTTATCCATTTTGTTAAAAAACTTTCCTCTCTGTCTGCAAGAACAAGCAATCCATCTCAGGAAACTTTGCTAGTTATTCTTTCTGGACAATCTTTCTTCTTATACAGAAGCTGTCTGCATCTGGGTGGTCAGATTAATATCTCACCATAAATTCAAGTAGACTGGAAACAAAACAGTAGAAGGAAAATACAGTGCCAACCAAGAAACCTTAGAAAGCTTTTTAAAAAAGGAACTTATTGGGTTAAATATACATGCATATTTTTATCACCCAGACCTCCCCAATAGTGTCAGACACGAGTATCTTTCCTGAGTATTTTAGGTACAAACAGGTCAGAGTCTTCCAGAGGTAGGAGAAGTAATCCTTGGTCATGTCAACACCTTTGTGAGTATAGTCAAGAATAGTATTTTGTAAAACAGTGTGAAATACCTTTAGTTTAATATAACAGAAAGTAAGTAAAAATGGGTGCCAAACAAAAATGCTAAAATTTTTCTATGTTGGACAAAAAAATTGATATATTATGATTTAAGTGCTAATTGTCATTAATTGAAAATAAAGACAATGTTGTTAAAATATCTTAAACTTCAGAAATTACAGCTAAAATTATTGACTATTCTGTATTCACTGTAATATGAAATTCTCTAGTATGAATCATTAAATTGAAGAATTCTTAATGCTCAATGTGCAATAACGTCAGCTGCAAAAAATTACAGTTCACTTCAACAGGAAGACAGGGAAGAAAAGGAAGGTAAGGGGAATCTGTAAAAGACCTAGAGTCAAGACATTTAACTTAAAACATGTTTAACTTTTCAACAGATGCTTCCAGGACCAAAACTGACTTAATTACAACTATAGTTATAACTATAGAATGACAACAAGTCCAGCCTTCCATGCCACACTATGCAGTAGGACATTTAAATGCAAAGTCTACCTTAGTTTGCAGTTTCCAATTTTTGTCATGTCATATGAGGAGAGCTTGAAAGCCCTGGGATTGTTCAGCCTGGACAAAAGAAGGGTCAGTAGGAATCTTATTGCTGCCTTTAACTGCCTAATGGGTATTTAGGTGAAAGACAGAGTCAAACTCTTTGTGGATGGGCATAGCAAAAGACAACAAACAAACGTTTTAGCAAAGAAAATTCCAGTTGACCATATGGAAAAAAGTCCTCGCCGTGAGGGTGGTCAAACACTGAAACAGGATGCTCAGAGAGGTTGTAGAGTCTCCATCCTTGGAGATACTCAACCCCTGACTGCACAATGTCTTGGGCAATCTAATGTTAACTTTGAAGTTGACTGCACTTTGAGCAGGAGATCTGACTAGATAGCCTCCAGTGGTCATCTAAATAATCCGTACTTAAAACCTAAGATTTAAATTATTGTTTGATTTGATGATTTGTGAGCAGCCTGAAGGGCACGTAGGCACAGCCAGCTGTCTAAAATTCAAGTTTTCCTTTGATGACTCTTTCTCTGAACTACAGAATATTTTATTACTTTGTTTACAGTGAGGGTTGGAAGATAACCCATTTGAGGCTGTGTAATGGGTAACTCATCCTGGCTGAAAAACACAGCAAACTAATTTTCAGGACTGTCAGCACTATGAATGTCAGTGGTCACTGAGAAAGAGGTTCATCTTATCATGTTTTAGATGTTTACAGTGCAGATATTCACATCTGAGCTACTTATCAAAACTCTGAAGTAAATAGAAAGAAAAAGGATTCTAGTGAGCAATTTATCTGGTCTATTTCAGATGTCTGTCAGAGGAAATGAATGGTGCCTTCAAATGGCCTATTTTTCTGTCATGGCCTAAAAATATAGAATAAGGAGCTAACTCAGTGGTAAAAGCGTACTGTGTAGAAACTCAAATAAAATTAGTGCCATCCTGGTTATCTTGTAGAAGGAGTCCTTCATCGTTTGTTTTATCTGCTGTGTCCTTTGTCAATTATTTCCTCAGGTAGGCTTAGCGCTGTGTTGCCATAACCGGGTGGTTCAGTTTGTGAGTCGGGGTCAGAGAAGTGAGCAGTAATCGTCACATCCTGCTGGGATTTTGTTGCAGCTAACGCTGCCAAGATGGGGAAATGGATGAAGCCTTCTTTAAAAAAAACTTGAGAAAGTTCCTGAATCACAGACTCTTGTTCTCATGGGGGGTTTTCACTTCCTGGTCATCTGCTAGAAGGCAACACAGCGGGACACAAGCAGTCCAGGAGGTTTCTGGAGGGCATTGCGATAATTTCTTTGTACAAGTACTGAGTGGACTAATCAGGGATATGCACAGCTGGATCTGCTATTCACTGGCAAGCAAGAACTGATTGGGGATCAGGTAATCAGTAGCAGCCTTGGTTGTAGCGACGTTAAATATGGGGGCTGATGATCCTGAGGTGAGTGAGGAAGGAGAGTAACAGAGTGCAGACTTTGCATTTCAGGCAAACGGATTTTGGTTTATTCACAAAAGTGGTAGGTGGCATCCAGATGGATGCCAACTCCGAAAGGCTAAGGAGCTTGGGAAAGCTGGGAGACCTTTAAGGCCAGCATTGTCCCACTGCAAGGATGGTCCATCCTGATACTTGGGAAGATGAGTGTGGTATTTTTAGCTTGCCCTAGATATCTCTCCTCCTTTGTGCTCTTTATTGACAGAGCATCCTCATTTGTGCTTCAGATCTATTAATTTGGGGCAATGTGGGCCTAATTTTATGCATAGCTATGTGGACACAGGTAATGTTTTATTAAGGTGGTCAGGGATCTCACTGAAGACCTAAAGTTAAGCCATGCAGAGAGAGTAGACTATTTTATTAGATTTGAATCCCATGAAAGCAGGGAATCTTATGGCCAAACAGAGTGTATTGGCATTAAACAGAAAACAAAATCATTCCAGTCAGTAAGGACATTTGTTCTGCTGTTTTGGGTTTTTTTTTCTTGTATTTTTCCTTTTCTCTGATGTGACAAACCTATTCCTTACGAATACTATACAGAAATTAGTCTTAATCATTACTTGTCCTCAACCCATGTCAGGAGACTGGCTTGGCTAGGATGGCTAGAGTCCCGATGCAGAAAGGCAGTGCATGGGCTGGAAGCAGGGACAAACTGCGCAAGAGGAGTCTATAAATATTGCCCAGGCATATAGGGAAGGTGTCAGAAAAGCTGAAGTTCCACTGGGGCTGAGCAGAAAGCCCAAACAGACCAAGCCCTGAGCAGCCTGGTCTGACCCCAGAGCTGCCCCTGCTTTGGTCAGGGGGTGGGACTAAAGACCTTCTGAGGTCCCTTCCAGCCTCAGTTATCCCCTTCAGTACTGAAATAGGCACTAGCCTGCATCATTTTGACCAGCCTGGTTATTTTTACATACTATTGGCATCTGCTAGACCTCTGTCCATGATTTGGTGCCATAGAGTCAGAGCAGATGTTCACCTACATCTCTGTAGAGTAAACAGAAAAAGTTAGAGGTAACTATATGATGCAGAAAAATAATAAGAAAAGTTTTCAATACTATGTACAAGATGACACCTGAGAGACTCAAAGACATTTCAAGTAAACAAAATAAAAATAAAAATTAATTTAGCTATTGTTCTGATACCTTTTCAATGTAGTTTGCTTTCTTGAAATGCCTATCATGTTTTCTTTCAGCAAATCTAATTTTGAAATGCACAGCCAGCATCAGCGGTGCAAAATAATATAAAACAAAATGTATTATATCCTCTCTGAATACAAAAAGGTCCCACTGGGACCTTGTTTCATTTATAGCCAGATCAATCCAACTTCAGCTTGTCACAGGGTCACACTTCTGATATATCCTAATGGAAAAGCTAAACTTTAGTGCAGGTTTTACTTTTACATAGTGATTTTAAGTGTTCTCTTAAAACAATTATTTCCACTCATCTCATCTGTAACTTATTATCACTCGTGTTTCTTTTCTGTTAGTTTTCTTGAAGAACAGAAGGGAAAAAAAGTATGCCTGTCTTCATCTTCTTTTTTTGCTCTTTGTATTCTTTCTCTTCCTCTTTTCTTCTGCTTCCTTCTGGCATTTCTACTGCATACCTTTTTTTTCCAATTCCTTGTCTTTGTCTCTTTCTTAAAAAAACCCACCATTCTTCTATATATCCACTCCTTACACTTCCTTCCTTTGCAGTGTAGCTATGGTTATCTAAGGAGGACACGCATAGTAACTGTACATAAACAATGCTTGGTAAAGTTGTGAAATGGTAAAGCAGATATGGTGTATTAAAAATGTTGCTTGGGTTGAAACTGAATCATCGTTTTTATCTAAAATATTCACAAACCTAGTAGTTCCATTAAAGAATTTGTTAGAGAGATGTGACATACTGTGTCATAGGCAAGACAATTTTAATTTCATAGGCGCATTCAGAATTTAACATTCTCCAGTAAGTGACGAAGCAGGCTCGTACTGGACGACTATACGTCAATGCAGGTGTAGACACTGAGGATCTATTCTAAGTATGTAATACTCCTTTCTCTTACGGTTATCAGCTGTGTGTATTGCATTGAGGATCGCAGTGGGGAGTCTTTATTGTTGAGTCCTCTGAAAGCTCCAAGAAGTTTCAACCACATGTGGGTTGAGTATTTTATTGTCTTCAGCTGCAGCTCTTTCCTATCCTTGCCGCAGACATAACTGTTGGTGTAAAGGTAATAGGTCTACAGCTTCTAGTTTTATTTCTGCGTTAATTTGGACTTCACATTTACAAATGGATTCACTAGCACCAGGATTGCATCTGTGACAAGATTTCTCTATCAGCTCAAGAAGAGCTTTTTGCAATGCTAATAAATGCTTTACGTTATTTTATTTTATTCCTACTGGACAGATAAGTGTTGTATGGCGGCTTTGAGGAGAACACCGCTGCCTTTCTCTTGTCCCATATATTGATATCTGCCCACTTTTGTTGAAAAATAAATTCTTGTTTTCTTGAAATGTGAGAATATCAAAATCCAGAAAAAAAGCCTGTGTTGTAACCCACTGTGCTATCTGCCACGGAGAAAAAAAATGCTTATGCAGTAAAATTCTATAAACTAAATCATAGTGAGTAAAGTCTTAGTCTGAACTTCGGCTTCTTTTAAGAATATCAACTTCAGAGGTTTAAAAATACTGAAGCTGAGCTCATCAAAACCCATTCAGAATCCACTGCAAGTGTCTTCTGGAACGCTACATATGAAAGGATGAAAAGTTTACAGACTTTTAGTTAATATTTTGAAGCAAATCTCCCAACATTTAGCAAACATATACTGAAATAAGTAATACAATTTGAAACATGATTGAAATTCAGAAATTCCCAAGTTCTCTTTAGGTTCCTGCTATAATTAAACATATAAAAAGCTCTTGTTAGGCAGATAAAAACATATTACTCCGCCAGGACTATAAAGACACACACTCCTGCATGTTGGAAGGTTATATGGATAATTCATTCTCCCATACTAACGGTGTCATTTTTAGCCCAAGTGCTTCACTAAACTATTCCTGAATGGGTGAAACAATAAACATGTTAAACAGTACTGTTGATCTAGAAATGATTTGCTGTATCCCCATATTTAAATGTTCCAAATATAAGAGGTATTAGATGGTCCAGGGCCTTTTCAGCTTAAAGTAATTTCTGGATTCTTACTATGATGTAAAGTCATGAGTATCTGATGGCTGTTTGAAGGCCCAGGTAAACCTAAATACCCCAAATGTGCTGATATTCCTGCCACTATAATCTGAAATGAAAAGGCTCTTGTCGTCGTTTTGCTACTGATGAAATGGTAGGGAATTATGATTATGACCAGATACAATCCTATGCAGTGTCATGTTGAGCAACAGTAAGAACAATACTAACATTTCTAGACATGTATAAATTAAAAGTCAACTTTATTCTGTAGATTTCTTTATTTTCTGATAGGTATTTTGCAGTTCTGTTTTTCCACTCTAGAAATGCTGTAACCCATTGGTTCATTGGATAAGGAACACGCTGGAGACTTCAAAATACGTAATGGTAAAGAAAGATGGTTTTCGTTTGTTCAGTATGCATATTAATTTTTTGATAGTCTGCAGCTGACCAAAGAACTGTGACCTTAGGAGAATTCAGGTTGTAGTCAAAATGTACAAAACTAAAATTAAGAGTTTTGTCTACTAGTTTCAATTAAGTAGCAAAAAGACATACAGTATATTTTGGCCTGTGAAGTTATATAACTACTGGAAAATTATGTGGTGCTAAACAAAAAATGGATATATGAAAGAAATCCAGGCCATTAGAAGTAGAAATGAAAATTCTGAATATTTCTGTCTCATTCAACTCTCAGACCAATCAGGAGAATTTGGTTTAACTATCCCTTATGAGGAGAACAGGGATTGAATTCCTTTAAAGCAGCAAGGAAAAGGGAACTTTAGGAAAGCATTAGCAATAAATTTTGAGGCACTAAACTATTTTCCTGATTTTAATAGCATGATTACATAAATGCTGAAAGAAGCAGCAGCTTCTGGGATTCCTTACACTGGCATGCAGACTGTTGTCACACACCTGGGACATTACCAAGTACCTTCCTTATTTCTTATTTGCTCAGTTCTCAGAAAACTGTAGCAGCATCAAGAGGAGCTGCCCCTGTTCTTCAGCACTGTTTGACAAATCAGATCTCCATTTGAGAATATGCATTTCTGTCATTTATTTTTTTCTCAGTGTGATATCAGGATAGTAATAAGTGAACTACTGTATCTTCAAACCCAAACCATGTCCTTCCAGTGGGAAAATTTCTTTTTCATAATTTCTTTAAACATATTTTTTTTTCTGTCTTTTTGAAGTTACTGTAATTGTGTTTTGGTATTCAATTTTTTTTGAGAAACACATTAAAATCAAATGGACACTATCTGGAATAATAATTTATGTAAGGCTTCACTGGCAGAATACATTATTGAGTTTTCACTACATTAAAAATGTTTAGCTTATTTAATAAAATGGTGTTATGCATTTTACATATTGAACAGAAGATTCTCGTCCATGAGACATTACAGAGACACAAAGTCAAATCCTGGTCACATTCATCTTTCTATAAACTCTAATTTCCCTAAGTCCAGACAAGATCAGAGCTGTTCTGATATATTGTCTTCTGTTCACTTTTTTTTCATTTGTTTTAAGTAGCTTGTAATTATTTTCTACTTTCTTCCACTCTGCATTAAACTTTTGCTATGTAATAAATATTTTGAGATTATCAACCAGTTGTCTCAAAAATAAATTATTTTGAACAGTCCAGGGATTATCAAAGCAGTCACATTCCATCTTTTGCATAGAAGATATTTCATCACTTAATGACAAGCAGTCACATTCTGAAGTTATTGATGGCTCTGGATATGTCCATGCATAAATGTGAAATCTGGAAAGAAAATTCTAGTTTTGACTGTGGGTTCCTGGCTCATTTGTAATTTTACCTTTACATTGGGAACACCAAAAAATAAATTCATATTGTATCTACGCAATATTGGCATCAAGTGTCTCTTCTGGGAACCACATGGACGTTTTTTATCCTTTGCATTTACTGGTTCATAGCTAAAGAGGATCAGATTAGGAACAGGCGCTGGGGAACAAACCTCAGGAGAGAGAAGCCCTGGCTGGCACAGCACGTCGGGCCAGATGACCTTCTGATGTCCCTTCCCACCTACGCTGTTCCTTGCTTCTAAGAAAATGCTTCCATTTTCTATACTCATGAGGAATCCACCTTGACTTGACTTTAGCCCTAAAGCTCAAAGGAGCTTTCTTAAATGTTGAAACTAACTGTACGGGGTCTGTTTGGGATGGAGTTAACCTTCTTCATAGCAGCCCGTGTGGTGAAGTGGTTTAGGTTTGCGGCCAAACCAGTGCTTTATCACAGCAATGGTTTATGTAGTGCTGAGCAGTGCCTGCACAGCATACAGGCCTTCTCTGTTTCTCACGCTGCCGCCCCAGTGAGCAGGCTCAGGGTGCACGAACGGCTGGGAGGGGACACAGCAAACTAAAACAGAAAACAGAGATATTCCACACCACATAACATCATGCTCAGCAATAACAACGCTGGTGAGAGGGTGAGTTTCTTCAAAGGAGATGTTGCTTGGAGACTGGCTGGTGGTGAGTGATTGTTTTTGCATCATTTGTTTCCTTCCCTTTCCTTTTCCTCTTTTCCTTTTCCTTTTTCTTTTCCCTTCCCCTTTTCCTTTTTCTTTACCTTTTTTCTTTTTCTTGTTTCTTTTTTCTCATTTCTTTTTCTTTTCTTATTAAACTGTCTTTATTTTGGCCCATGAAAGTTTTTTTGTTGCTTTTGCTCTTCAGATTCTGTCCACCGTCCCACTGCAGACGAATGGGTGAGTGGCTGGGTGGAGACTTACATGCCAGCTGGGATCAACCCACCACACTAATCTAGAGGGACATCTGGAGTAGCTACCAACAGAGAATGAATGCCTCGAGAGGGGAAAACCAACAGAATCTGCCTCTGGAAATGCTTTTAGCTTCCAATAGGCTGTTAGTAGCTGCCAAGCTTTCTGGTGAAATCCCCACTTTCTTTGCAGAGGATCACAATTTTCTTCTTCAAGAGTAAGCACGGAAGAGGAATTTTTGTAAGGACAAGTCAAGTCATGTGTCACTCTGTGACACCGTACCTCATAAAATCTTAGTTAGGAATCTCTACTTTGCCAAGCATACAAGAAATATGGCAGTGAGAAAGGATCAACTAACAGGGCACAACAGAAAAAAAAAAGAAATCTGTGAGTTATAACCTTAAATCTGTGTTTACATATCATAGAGCAGCACTATCTTGCTTCACAGTGACTGAAGTTCCAGGCGGTACTGCCAGTAAGCGATTGTGCTCCATTTGGGAAATATTTTACTTCTTTAGTATGTAAGTCCCAACATACTATATATGAATAATATACCATTCTAATGATATTAAATTGTGTCTGGCTCCCAGTGGATTTCTCAGGCTAGGTAATGCCTATCTAGGCCAATAAAATGCTCAGCTGGCTTAAATGGGAATCAAGGTGTTTCGAAGACCTCAGGTGATTATCAAATAGGCTGCACTTTCCCTCTAAATTAGAACTGAGCCAACATCCCCTTGTGGGGATTCTACTTCTGCTGCAAAAAGTAACATTTTAAAAGTTGGTTGGAAAAACGAAATTCCATCCCACACAGAAATCCCTTCCCCCAATACTACTTATATATTCAGTATTTTAATTGTCAGAAGTTTGATTTTCAGAAAGAAAACATATAAAATAATAATCAAGATCTTAAAAAAAAAGCCTGTTAATATATCTCATCTTTCAAGCCAAAGACAAAAACTATTCCTTTTAAAAGAAAGCAAATCAGTCTTTCTCACCTCCATTTTTTATTCCCTCCTGTACTTTGACGTCCATCTGCAGAATTAGCAGCTGATCTGAACAGTGAAGCAGATATATGTTAATCTACAAATGGAACACCTTAAACTATTGTTTCCAATTTGTGTTAATGTTTTCCAGCTGAATTTCTACTTTTCTATGAAAAGTGAAAAGGAACTTTGCCAGTCTCTCATTTGTTCCCATCAAAATCCCCCAAATCACTCTTTAGTGAGTAAAAATATATCAAAACCAACTATTGAGAAAATATTTAGTCCTAATTTTTTCCTCAGATTGTTTGGAATCTGATATTCTCTTAAGGCACTAACTGCAACTGCCTGCAAACAATTTATAAAATAAATGTACATTCTTCTTGAGAATAGATCTATAATTCCAAACAATGGGTAAATTTTTCACCCCCTCTATGACACTTGTCATCCTATAGCTATAGTAACTTAATGCTTTTTCATCCTCCATCCTCTCAAGAGTGAAATCAGGATGGACATGTTTGTCACCATGGCAGCAAAACACTACATGTATTTTAACCAAAGCAGATGCAGAGAGTGCAAATCCACGGATTCTTTGGTTTTGGAGAGCTTTGAGGTGGCTCACTTAACTATAAGTCCCTGAAGAAAAAAGAAAGTGGAATATTTCCCTGCTTTTGAATGCTAAAGAAACCTGCATATTCTGTACCTCAGCTTGTATTTCCACTGCGTGTTGGCAATAGTTACTGTATTTCCCCCCCTCAGGGCAGACAATGAAAGCTTGTTCCAGTAAAGTTGTTATTTAGAAGATGAGATCACTTTTATAGGAAGCTTTGCTACAACACAGAGACTTTCAGCTTGTAATAATATCATAGTAGTTCACAAAATAACTAATGAAAAGGAGGTTGATATGATTTATGAAAACCTGAGGGGTAAGACTCAGGTACTACTTCATAGTAGGTACCTTAAAAGGGTTGCACAGCTGCTGGTGGAGACAACTGTGTCAAGCAACAGGAATGCTAAAGAGCACTGTTTTTTGAAATACTGCTTCTTTCTTCATCTGTGATGTCTCACAAATGATAGATGCCTCAGGTACCATTCACCTTCCTTCATAGTCCTCTTCACTGCAACATATCTTCCTTCTGGGTCACTCGGCCCCATTCGGAAAGCCTGTGCTTGACCTACAAAAGTACACAGCAGAGGCACCTAGATATTACATGAAATCGTCTGAAATTTATTGAGAATTTGGTGCAATCTGCTGAAACCACAGAGTTTCAGTTTCCCTCCTACTTACTCTTTCCCTTTCTCCCATACCTGAACTAGCACACCCTTTGTGCACGGTACAAAGTGAGTTGACACCTCAGTGTGCCTCTGCTTTGCACTAGTTTCCTTCAGTTAGTGTAAGGATGACTTGTGTGAACTGCGACAGCCCCCTTTTTGATTTTTTATAATCCTATTACAGTTCAGTATGCTGTGATCATGATTTGCACAACACTATTTTGCCATCAGGAACTATAATTAGGCAATACCCTGTAGGCAGGGCACTATCAAGGGCTGAATGCACCTGAATGGAGGAGGACAGGATTCACTCCACTTCCTACTGCGTTCAGCGAAACAAGACAGGTCTACCCTGTGTAACAAACTGCAACTCCTGAAGATGCCTGCAGGCAATTTCTACAATCTCTCCCTGGAGCTTTCTCTGCAGGAAAGCAATGCTGCTCTGTACTGTCCCAGGATGAAAATATTGAGACGGTGCAGTCTAGCTCATTACACATTTCTTTGGCAACCACCAAAGGTCTCTGTTGAATATCCCTCTAGCCTCCTCTCCCTCCTTCCTCCACCCTGAATATTGCAGGAAATAAAAGGATCTCATAAAATTGAGAGCAGCTTGTGGACTGAGCTTAGTAGTGATGAAGTAGGCCCTTTATTACTACCCACTCTGATATAAGTCAGCCTCAACTGCAAACAATTAGAAATGCTATAGATGGAGGACATAAAGATATTCAATCTTGCAAAAACAGCTTAAAATTTGTACTTAAGGGGGAAATTTAATGTAAGAGTGACATTCTTTGTGGTTTGTACTTCATCGCCAGTATTTTTTGTTTTGGCAAATTGAGAACTATAATTTTTTTAGTTAGCTATTATCTAGTACTGTCTTTATTGCAAGCAACACTTGTTTACAAGAGCTTTAATATTATTGTTTATGGCGTAGTATTATTGCAGTGAATGGTATTTCCCAGCATAAAAAATCTTAGAAGAAAAGATGTATTAAATGAAATCCTGGAAAATAACATTAAAAATCCATGCATTTTTACTCATACTACGTGCTTGTTCTGTCCACTGATGCTAACAGCTTATTAAAACTGTTAAAACAGAATCCTCTTATTCTCTAAGAATGAGCCTTTGTAAAACAGGTAGAGAAGAGACAGTCTTACCTTGTTTCCATTACAAATATCTCCTACTTTATGAAAAAGGAAGAGAGACTGGAAAGTTTGGCCATCATTGTGGAGTAACTACAGCAAGTACAAAGCCAACTGTGACATATGTGATATCCTGTTGAAACTTTTTTAGTCCTTGCTCCAAGTATGAACAGCCCTGGCCTGAGCTGAAATGGGGTCCTGGGCCGTGGGCAGGGTGGGGGGAGCCCTGGGGGGCTGGGCAGGGACAGGCAGGGCTGGTTGTGCCCTCAAGACCCTGCCAACACACTCTTCTGCCAGCAAGGTATGTCCTCACAGATTATGGGGGCTGGATTTAGGAGATAATCCCCATGAGCTCCTTCCAATATCTGGCTGTGAACAAGGTGATGCTATCTGGGAGGCCATAGCATCAGGAATGGTGTTGTAGGACAAGTTACGCAACCTGTGGGGCCATGGGTGCTTCCTGAGGGGGACGAAATGAGCTGTCTTGGTAAACAGGTCCACAGTCACCGGGCCATTGTATTTCCCTGCAAGGGCGGCAGCTCTAGTGTGAAATCAAAAAGTGCTGGAAGGTGGTTGGAGCACTGGGGAGACCAAGTGGCACCACAGAATACTTGTAGTCTCCATGCCTGGTGCAGAACGAAGTTTTTGACTCATTCCCTTGCCAGATTTAGAGCAAATTGTAAGCCCTTCACAGGTCCAGCTTGGTGAATCATCAAGCCCCTGAAGACATTCAAAGAGCTCTTGGGGCAGAGACAAGGGATGCTGGTTCTTCACTGGCATGTCTGCAATTTTCTCTTGGACTGAGATCCACATCCTTCTTTTTAATGAAAATTATGGGGGCTCAGAAGAAGAGGTGGAGGGGCAGATCAGGCTCTGCTCCAGGCTGTTCTTGAGATACTTCTCAGGGGTGGCTAATTTAGGATGTGACAAGGCACAGATGAGCCCGAAGGGTACCTTCTCTCCTGGGATCAGCGCAATGGGCAGTTATGCTGGCGTCAGGGCAGCAGGGTTTCTTTGCCTTTCTCACAGACACCAGTAGAGTTGCTGTACTCATCTGGGAACATTGATTATGAGGAGGCATGTTTGGCTGGGGCAAGGGTATGGTCCTGAGACCTGGGCAGGTCAGGGCTGCAGCCTGTGGGGCTGGGCAGAGCTGAAGTATCTCAGAGCTGGGGTTGTGCTGGCGTGAGGACATGGCATGACTGGGAGATGTCACATTTCATGTAATTTTGAGTAATTATTTTCCTGGTCTGCAGTCCTCAGGGTGGAGGAGGACTGCCACACTCAGCAGGGCTCTTGGCAGCAGGCATGGTCAGGCATGGTCAGGCCACTGCTCATTTGAAGCAACACCAGGACCTGGGGCACTTGAGGGCTGCAGGGTGGGGGGGGAAACAGCCCCAAGAGGATCCTGGGGTTAGCTCTTGCCCTCAGGCTCTGGGTACCCCCTTCCCACAGGGAGGCACAAGGATCCCACTTGGCAGTGAAGGAGGAGACTGTTCTTCCCCAGCCAGGGCAGCCTGGGATGACAGGGAAGGGGCAGGTGGGTGTGATGGACGATGCCTAGGTGCCAGAGCTGGCCCAAAAGGAACCACTGCATAGTGATGTCCCCCCAGGTGCTCCTCCTATCTGCAGCAGTGATGGTGGTGGGATGGGTCAGGCTGCAGAGGACTCTGGGACCACGGACTGGGGTGGAGATCCCTGGAGAGGCTGATCAGAAGGCCCATTGGTGCCGTCAGGGTCACCATGGCTAAAAGGTGACAATTAATTTTATGAAAATGATACTGATACTGGGCTGAAGCCCTGTTCTCAGGAGCTGGACCCAGGGAAAGAAAGAAAAGGTTCATTTTATGATTACAGATGTCACTGGGCAAAGAAGCAGAAACAGGTCCAAATAGGGGCAAAGGCTATTATGGTTTTGCTATTGCTCTGCTATGAATACTTCACATTCATCAGTTCTGAGAAAATACCCTCACATTTTTTAAGTGCAAACTGACTGAGCATTCAGGGGAGCCACTTAAATTGAAACCATTCTTTAGCTCATAATGTAACTGGATGATACATCAAACATTTTTGCTTATTAATGCAGGATTTTGAACATGAAGCCTTGCTCCATCTTCACCATTTATCAATCTGTCCCTTTAGTCTGAACATCCATATAGGATAACGTTATATTCTGCCTTAAATTTCTATGTCGCCGTAGTAGAGGAAAGCACTGTAAAGACTTTTATTCTCATTCAGAAATGCTTTGATGTGCTTCAAAGATAAGAGCACTTCATTATGTTCATGGAGAGTAAAAGTGTCCTACTATGACAAGAACTCTTAATATGATGGTTAAGTGAAGCTTAACGTTAGTTTCAAATGAATAAAAGCACTTGCTTTTATTGTCAGGTCATTGTTCATATTTACCCTCTTCAAGTCCCTGGTTCTCACCGAAAATGCTTACATCTTTAAAAAAGATTAGGCTTTGTTTCATAGCATGTGATAGGATTACACTGACTTGGATTTCTTGCAATAAGATGAAACATTTAAGTCATTAAGTTGACATTAGAGATAAAAGACTTTCAATTTACTATTCATAAAGCCACCCTCTCTTTTGTGTAGAGGACGTAGATTGGTGGTTCTCTTGAACCCGGCATTTTTAGTCTCTGGAACAGTTTTGCAGTGACAGAGAACTTGTCTGGCACTATCATGTTCATTTATACTCATGAATTAAGTGAATCTCTCTTACAAAGGAAGGAAATGTCACTGCGCAGGAGAAAAAGCATAGCACAGGTTTTCACCCTAACTAAATGGTGCCCATACTTTTTGTCACTATTTCAGTAGTTTTCACACTCTAATGAGAGGAAGTGAGAGAACATTTTTGGACTTCAAATAATTTATTCATACTCTACCAGCTTACAAGAATTCATGACAAAATTGTTGCTCCATTGGCTAGATATACAAACAAACAGGGACATTAACTGGGAAATAAGAAAGCCTTACTCCTTATGTAGAGAGGACTGTAAAGACATAGTCATCTCTTTTCTTGGTTCTCCTTCTCTCTTTTTAACAATTTTCTCCCCTGCTGTTCACTACCCTGACATTCACACCTCTCCTGCTGTCCCCAGAGTCCCCCGCCGACAGGGATGTGTTACAGCTGAGTCCCTTAAACCGTTTCCGTTTCCCTTATGCCTCGTTCTTTAAAGAACCGCTTTACCATATGGTACTCACGTCATATAATCATCTCTCTTATGGTCATGTCTAAAAGGCGACTGAAGGGGAGCCTGATAGTACCAAAGCTAAAGCTGCATGCAGTGTGAATATACCTACTGTTTTACACAAGCGCATTTATAATCAAGTTACATGAAATAAAATGTTAAATGGGAATGCATGTAAAAGTAGAGATAAATAGGATCCAAATTAGTCCTTTACTGGTATCTAGACTAAGTAAATCTTTTTGAAAGTTCAAAATACTTAAAAAAAAAATTAAACTACTTCAAAATAAAGTTTTCATATTTGGCATTTTTTTTTCCTCCAGTTCCTCCTTAATTCTTAACATTTTATGAAGTTCCTGCTTTCTGAAATCATGTAGTAGTGAACTTCCAAGTGTTTCTTCCTTTGACATAGGATCTACAATCTTATAATTTCAGTCCTCTCTTATGACACAGAAAACTCCTGACAAACTTTCTGTATATAATTTTCATCATTTTATGTAATTCTATTGCGTCGTTGTGTAAGCACATCTTCTTTAGGCCAAAATTAAAAATAAAAATCTTCCAGTCTTTTCAGTCTCTTCAGATAGGAGTTTTCTTTATCTAACTGTTGAAGTCATTTCTGAGGTGTAATGACCAGAACATATGACATAGAATATCCTCAAGTGGTTACAGTACATAATTTGCTCTTTATAAATGTTCCCTATGCTATTGTCCATCCTATTCCTTATATAGGCTGACACATTGTTTACTTTCCAGGTCACAGACATACACTGAGCAGAATGGGTGA
Organism: Phoenicopterus ruber ruber; assembly: GCA_009819775.1. Taxonomy (NCBI): domain Eukaryota; kingdom Metazoa; phylum Chordata; class Aves; order Phoenicopteriformes; family Phoenicopteridae; genus Phoenicopterus; species Phoenicopterus ruber. The sequence continues at coordinate 140,443,969 of CM020215.1, forward strand.
TGGGTGGTCTTCACAGACCTGGCACAAGAGAGAGCAGTTCTAAGCAGCAACTGGAGTGTCCCTGCGTGCTCTCCAAGGAGCCTTGGTACTCCCACCAGCATGTCTCTGAGATATTGCTTCTCTTGGGTGGTAGAAAATGACAGCAAGGCATGCTATAGCCTCTCGTTCCCTCTTTGACATCCTATCTTTCTTTCCCTCCTTTCCTCGTACGTACATGAGTTATGTATAGATGCATATATTGTGTGCTATTAGGATAACTGCAGACAGCGAAGACAAATTCTCAGAAGAGTTCTCTGCCTTCCAGTTACTACAAATGTATTTTTTACTCTGAGAGATACACAGAAAAAAATTGGGGAAGGGAAATCAATGAAAGAAGGAACTCAATGAGTGAGTTTATATAAGGAGGTCTTGTCTACAGCGAAGTAGCGTGTTAACTTACCATGCACTAGCTAATACTTTAATTATATCAAAAGCTAAAGCCAGACTTAGCTCACCTAATTTAGGCACTTCTCTGTGGTATGTAGGTGAGATGAACCCGAGTCTCAGTGCAGACTAGGTAGAAGGTAGCTTATTTAATTTTCCAAGCTTGACAGTTTACGCAGAAAAAAATGATATAATTAGTATATAACAGTTTCCTGTATAACAAAATAAGTTATCCAAATAAGAACCATTTTGCCTTGATACATCCAGTCTATTCTAGAGCAGACTTTTGGAAGATTAGTAAACAGGGAAGAAGCCGATCTACATTCGTCACTACATCGTTGTGTATTTCTGGAGGATTCCAAATATTTCGTATGTATCAGATATATATAAAAATATATTAAGCTGACATAAATATACGATGAAGAATAACACTCTTAGGATAGGATTTATATGAATACATGTAGATATCTGCTGCTTAAACATGTCTTTGTTACCTGTCTATATTCCCTTTATGTACTATGAATCTCACTTTATGTATTACAAAAAGAATTAAGGATTTAATCTCATTCTGAAAAAGACATCCAAAACAGGTGAATCAGAGGCTATGGTGCCTGTATCTTTCTCGTGAATAAAACAGGAGTCTAAGGAGACTAGCTCAGTTACATTCAAGATATACATGCAAGATGCCTATGGTTAGGTGAGATGAACTTCTGCCCCCCTGACTTGGATCAGGTCCACTTGAGCAATGAAACTGAAATGTCTTATGAGGCCACCTCATGAAATTTCAGGCTGTAGTATCTGCCAGTAACAGTTTCAACAAATTATGTCAGTTTTATTTTGCTTTGACCTTGTCACTGTAATTCTGTGGTTATTAATCAGAGACATAGTATTTGCTGTTTAAATCAAATATTTTGATTGCATTGTTGCTCACGAGACCTACTTAGAGGCAAAAACGCCATTACATCTCTCTTGGGTGAGAGGAAATAATGCTGGCTGCGTTGGATGTCTTTTTGTACGTGAGGTTTTAAGAAACGAGTGCTCGGATGCCCATGGGCATAGAAAGGGTAGAATCAAATACTTGAAGGCATTTCTGCTTATAAAATCATTTGAATAAATAGGATTTCTGTAAATTTAATAATAAACTTAGTTCAAAGGCTGTATTCTATGGTTCATATTAAAGGCAATCTAGCATGGAGCTAATCTTCATGGAGCTGGAAGAATAAAAGCATGAAACCCAGTTAAGCCTGTGGAGGCTTTCTGGATTTAGAAACTCATACTTTTTTTAGAGGGTATTTTTTTTAGCTTCTCTTGGATCAAGATTTACTTCTATTTTATTTTATTTGAAATAAGGCTGTCAAAGTACCCTCTCGTTGTGTTTTAACCCCAGTGGGCAGCCCAGGGCCACACAGGCACTCACTCACTCCCCCGCAGCGGGATGGGAGAGAGAATCAGAGGGATACAAGTGAGAGAACTCATGGATTGAGATAAGGAGGGTTTAATAGGTAAAGCAAAAGCTGTGCACACAAGCAAAGCTGAATCAGGAATTCATTCAGTAATTCCCATTGGTGGGCAGTAATGGTTACTTGGGGAGACAAATGCTGTAACCCTGAAGTGGCCCCTTCCTCTTTCTTCCCCTGTCTTTTATTGCTGATCATGACGTCATATGGTATGGAATATCCCCTTGGTCAGTTGGGGTCAGCTGTCCCAGCTGTGTCCCCTCCCAACTTCTTGTGCCCCCCCAGCCTACCTGTTGGTGCAACAATGTGAGAAACAGAAAACCTCTTGATGCTGTGTAAGCACTACTCAGCAATAACTAAAACATCCCTGTATTATCCAAGACACAGCACTATGCCAGCTACTATGAAGAAAATTAACTATCCCGGCCGAAACCAGTACGCCTCTACAGTCATGTTTATGTACTTAACACAGAGTTGCAGAAACTTGCCATGGTCTCACCTGTTAAAAGCAAAACAACAACGGAGGATAAATATGAGACTCAAGTGTGAGATTGTTATTTCTCAGGTCCTCATGGACCAAAAAAACTGTACGCAATGGGACAGACTTTGAAACAGACACTAAGGGAGTTGCCCAGTTTTTGGCTGCTCTTTTTTTGTTTACAACTACATATGAGATAGCAGTTCAGAGAATAAGACCTATTGTTACAGTATGAAGGATATGCAGCATATGAAAACCAACATATGTTGTAATTGTAGGTTTCAGATTGTCATCCCAAGATATGTGCTAGATATTTGAACTCCCAGTTCTAGGCACTGAATAAACACTATTTAAAAGCTAGATTGTGCTGTGGAGAGGTGAAAGTGTGAAAAAAGAATAAAAAAGGTTGTTGGAAGAGCTGTGAACACCCACACGTCTCTTTGTCCTAGGCTACAAAACCATAATGCCTACAAAGACAGAGATATTGCTCTGTATGCATATACATTTGTTCAAAAATATTTACTGAATACAGATCAGTACCATGCAGCTGTATTTTAGATTACAGAAGTTGTATAAATACGTTCATGATCATGAATCATAAATGAAGCAATGACTTCTGACTGTGTAATTAATATGTGTCCTGTTGATTCAATATGTGCTGCTTAAATATTTTGGTTCCTCTTTGTGCCAAAAACATACTTTGTGTGTGATAACGTCCACTGCATCAGAGAAAGAGATAAAACCAACCATCAAGCTGGGCGTATCTACATTTCAGGGAAAATACAGTGATACTTTTTGAAAGGACAAAGGAATCTTTATCTGATTCAACACAATTGAAAAGCTCTATGTTCTCCCTTAGAGGGGCTCAGGAAAATTTTGACTCAGATACACAAAGGTTTTTACAATCCTAAGTCCCGTTGAAATCAAAGGAGCTGGAAATCAGAATGTCCTTGTGGTTCTTGCCGTTAGCCTCTCTTTGTCTGTAAACCCACAGACTGATCTTCAATTCTCCTTGAAGTGCTTTGTGCATAAAGTGCTTACCTATGCTTCTTCCGAAATCCTCAATGGTAATGGCAGATGACCCATATGTTCGGTGAAGCACGTCCTAGATATCTTCTGGTCTCTTACATTTGAAAATGGTAGGAATAATTGCAGGATGAAATTTCCAGCCTTCAGTGGAAGGTCAAGAGAAACTGAGAGTGGTTTCACAGGGATAGCCTTCATTGGCCTTAGTCCATGGAAGAAACCATATGTCAGCTATAATGTTGGTAAGCAAAACTTTTAGCTAGCTTTCTCAAAGAATGAGAGAGTGCTCAGGGACTTTGAGCAGTGACAAAGTCCCAGACTGAGCTGTGTGCTTAATTAATGCTACGGACTACAATAGAAGACGTATTTGCTATTTGCTTTTAAGTGGGGCAGGTTTAGAACTGTAAGGTGTGCAAGTGATCACCTTGATTAATTGGCTAGATACTGCTAAAATCTTCTTTTGTCACTTCCAACTCCTGCCATTTAGTGTGTTAATATATGGGAATTAATTCGTCTTCAGTTTCATTCACGCTAGCTAGCAGTTTTGATCCACGCTAGCGGTCCCTTAAAGATTATGACAAAGGTTGTACCTGATGCAGCCGTGATCTTCCACAGCTACTACTCGGGGAGTGGGGAGGGGGGAGGAGAAGGAGCTTTCTTCCCCGAATCACAGCAAACTGAGTAAAAGGACTACCATCCTGGTTTCAAACCTTGCAAATTAGTTTCCAAACTGGCAAGCAAGTTGCATTTTTTACCCTACCTGTGATTAGGTTATGACTCTTTGACCTATCACATCTAAATTCTTTCCTTAAGGGGCTTAAATTTGTGTTTGATTCACTAAAACATTAATACAGTTTCTTAGTAATATAACTTCATTTATTTCTATGTCTTTATAACATCACAAAGTAGAAAAGGGTATTTATGAAGAAAGAACAAATATCCCTGCAGAATGGAATGAATCGCTTATAGTCAGATATAAAACCTGGAAAATACATGCAGTTTTGTTTTTTTCTTATTTAAAACCTCTTTTTTTTTAGAGATTTGACACTCTAAACTTCTGCTAAAATTTAAAGTGTTGTAGAAAATCAAATTAATTTAAACAGCCACAATGGTTACAATATGTTGTATGTAACCCATATAAGTTATAGTACAGCTGCAGATAAGCTATAACATATATGTGTATAGATAAATGTGATGGAGTGTTGTAAAAGTACACTAAGTTGGCGCCGGTGGAAGATACAGTGAAGCCTTTAAAGACAGAAAGCACCAGTGCTGAAATGATAGTAATAAGGGCAAAAGTCAGATGCATTAGCAACACCTCTGGGATGCTTGGTAAGAGTCTAAATGTCCAATTTAAAAGTAATACACTGCTACAACATGAAAAGAAATAATTCACGGACTGTTAATGATTTGAATATAGCAGATCTTGGAGCTAAGTCAAGACTCTAGGGCTTAAGAAATCTAGATTTAGGTTTTGCTTTGTAAAATACTTCCTCTGGGATTCTGAAGAAGTAAATTGCTTTGAGTTATCAAAGAGATCTTTTAAAATAATATCCAGCATAAGCCTTGAGTTTTTTTCTAAATACTGGTTTTAGGATCCTTCAGCACAGTAATGGCTACTCTGTAAGACCCAAGAGTTAAACAAACATGCAGTGTCATTGTTGTTAGGCTACTTCGTAATTTCCAGTGTTATTTCAATGATTTCCGGTTAGCTAATACTCTTCCAGTAGATGATGTACGATATAAGTGTACACAAACAATTTGGATCACCACTATAGTAAATACGCTTTCATTACATAATGTGAAGCATACCTTCCAGTATAAAAAATATACATGTGATGATTGTAAGTTGTTACACTGTAAATACTACTATAAGCTGTGAAATAGTAGTATTTTTTTAAAAAACTTTAAAAATTATTGTTCGGACATTAAGGGTTGTCTGGACTTTCTGTGTATACAGGGGTACGTATAGCATATACATGGATAATAAAAGAGACAAAACACTCCATCTGGTGTGATGTGTCTATACATTTCTAGTATAATTTTTTTTTTCCTAAACAGAATTAAAAAAAAAGGAAAGACAGATTTGTAGCTCAAATTATAGCATTTTGATTTACTTTCTTATAAAGTCCTTTACAGTGACACAACACTCGCTGCCCTAACAAGTGCTAGTACGAAAGGCAGAAGCTAAATAACTGAAAAATCAGATAACTTGTATTGCTTGTATTATCTTAACATAAAGATCTCATTTCTGATTTTCGTTGCCAAATGATATTCGTAACCAGTCATATATGGTGAATTTTGATGGGATCTACAAAGATGCTTCTTTTAGAGTTAAGATCATTTTTTCCATCCCCAAGCGAGCATTTTTCCAGACAGTTGTTCTGGGATATAAGGTTTTTTGTCTTGTTTATTTATAATGTTTAGATCGTCTTAACTTTTTTTTAAAGCTTCCGCTTCTAGGTACTTGCTATCTGATGATGGTGATGATTGTTTTTGTCCATGTCCTCCTCACACAAATTCAGTTTGTGAGATCTGAGGATTCTGAGATCTGAAGATGACCATTTCAATATAGATAAATGCATAAGGACAGAACAAAACCCAAAATGGGATCAGGAGATTTTAAAATGAGTTTTATGGGAAAAAGGTTAGAAAAAATATAGGTAGTCCAAAGACTTAAATTAAGGCATAAGAATAACCTAAAAGAAATGTTCAAAGGGGAGGCAGAAGACAGTGTTGTGTAGTAGCTATAACATAGCTGTAACTATAGTGTTGTAGCTGTGATTAGTTATCGGGAGCTACAAGTCACTGGCATCTTAGAATGTAAAAGTACTGTGGATTTGCAACGGTACTGGATTTGAATAAAGCACAGTTACCATAGGTCTCCTCAGAAAGTCTTGTTAGCAGTTCTTCTGGGAGTCTTTGTTAAACTCCATGCAGTTCTTGCTTGTCCACTCTTCCAGCTTGTCCAGGTCTTTCTGCAAGATGCCTCTCCCTTCTGACATCTCCGCCTCACGACCCAGTTCAGTGTCATCAGCAAACTTGGTGAGGGTGCTTTCAAACCCATCAACCAGATCATTTATGAAGATGTTGAACAGCATTTATGAAGATGTTGATTGAGTTTAAGACTAGGCTTAACTCTATTCTTTGCGTGGGAAATTCACCTGAATACAGGATTTGTTAAGAAGAAGAAGAAGTTCATTTGTAACCAACAACTCCCACTTCTAAGTGAGACCATGTATGCAGAGGTGGCATTCTCTGTTTATGCCACTTTTTAAATGCTTTGCTTCATCAAACATGCTCAAAGATTTCTGCCTTACTGTGAAAGAAATATAGTAATGTGTAAGGTTGCCATTTCCTTTGTTAGCGGTTGATGGGTGGGTTAGACAAAGTAAAGAAAGTAATTCAAAAGGCTTCCAAATCTGTGCGTGTGTGAGGTCGCTACATGATATAAATTGTCCCAGTTGTGTTGTGGGTTTTTTAAAATAATTTCTTTCTATTAAACCAGAAATAATTAGTCAAAATGACAATGCTTTCCCCCAGCAGACTCAGTTGCTCATATTCTTGTATTTTATTGTGAACCTTGTGGTATCATTTGACAGCTTTAAAGAAGAGTAATAGCCAAGCTGCAAACACATGCCAGCTACAGCATACAAACCTATAGTATATTAATCTGCTGACCTTTGCACTGAGAAAATATCTAGTGCTCTTTATTTATAAAAGCCTATCAGCAGTACCCTGCTACACTGTTATATATAGTAAGTGCTGTATATATCAGTTGATCTCTGTGTATAGTTTATGGCATCTAAGGTGTAGTAAAAGGATTCATCAGGGTTTATCATCTGCACCCTGCTGGTCACTTGACAGGCGTTTCTGTTTAAGATATATGTCAAAGAGTAAAAAGAAAGTGTATTGAAAGAAGAAAGGTATCTGTTAAAACAGTACAACTGGCAACATCTGGGAAACCCATCAATAGAATTTTATAGCTTGCATTTGCTTGAAGTTAAGGTTTATTACATGAAATGTGTGGTAAAAGAATTATGTCATTTCTCACCCAATTGTTATAGTAGAACATAAGGAGTGTGTTGTATCCATCCCTACAATAAAACCCACTTCTTTATATACATACACACACACACACACACACACACAAAGTGGTTCATGTGGTTTGTGTGTGCTAAGTAGTGAATGAAAGCGGATATGAATCAAAGTTTCATGTCCATCTATTTTTAATATTTTCATTAAATATTATTATTTTTTTAAAAAAGAAAAGAAAAAAATTATTGTACAGGAGCATTATACATCAAAATTCTTTGTACCGTGTGTAGATTAGTGCTTAGTAATTGTTAGAAACACTGTAAATCTGGTTTTTTTTTTTTAAAAAGGATGAATGAATAGAACATATTGAGTAACGTGGTCAGAAACAGAAAGCTGGAGATACTTCTTGTGTGCTAGCAGAAAAATATAAATAGTTATAAAAGCTTGTTCTAAGGAGAATCCCTCAGAAGTAAGAGCTCCTTAACAAAGACTCTGAACCCCCTTATCATCTAATTTAACATGTTAGCAACTTCTTTTGCAGCAGTGACATTCACACTACAACTTAGAAGTACACTTGAACTACACAAGAAAGATGTATTAATTTCCTTTAATTTCAGCAGTCATCATCAAGATGCAATTTTTTCCCACCTTCAATATTCAAAGATGTAGAAATTTGTCTTCTTCCTCTGTATATAAACCGTCTGAGCTTTCCAAGGGATGAGGAACCCTTTACTAGTTTCAGGATCATTCCTTGCACTTTATAATGGGTCACATTTCTATATATAAAATTAGCAATTTAATAAAACATCATACTGTGAAGATTCAAGAAGAACTGCAAAGGAGCAAAACTAAACTCTGAACAACATTTCAAAAAACCCTTTTCCCTTTCAGTTTTGGAGATTTTGGTGAGAAATGATGAATAGACTGGTTTCCAGCCTCTTAACTAAGTGATCTGCTATGGAGGTCCTATATTTAGTGCATCACTTAACCACCACAGTGAATATGAGTAAAAAGTTATTATAATGAGGCATGTATAGAAAAAGGATTACTCTGTTACGAAACTGCAGAAATTACTCCTATCTCACCAGACATGAGAGCCACTCAATCCCATTTTCTTCCAGCAGGAGCTGTTATCTATTCAGCATTTCATGGATAGAAAAACTGGAAATCGGAACAATTATTTAGGTGTCCAACTATGACTATACGGACCTAACTTTTTTTATCTTCTTTAGAAAATGTTGGTGAGAAGCCCTCAGGCACTTTTCTAAAAGCACTGTTGTTTTTTGGGGAAATGATTCAGGCTTATTGCTTATACTCTTTTCTAGGCCACCATTCTTCACTTCTGACAGAGGCTTTTAACTGAGTTGTTAGACTTAGCATAGGTTTTTTACAGAGTTGGATTAATTTGCTGAATTCTCCCATATGGTTAGAGCATTTGGTTCTTTTAAAAAAGGAATTATCTGTGACTGTGGACTATAAATAGAACAAAAAATAAACAATTTTTGTATGCATAAGAACAGAATATTATTCAATGATATCATCAGATAGACATATTAAGTAATTTTTTTATAATAATAGATATGAAGACTCCCTAAGCTGTCCAGATGTAAAAAATCAGTATTGTAATAACCCAAATAAGAAGGACTGATGTAAAAGGGTCATGAATCTAAAAGGCAAATCGTAAACTCAGATTCATGTTTTTTTCATTATAGAAAAATTGCCAAAGTCCTTTAGTTAAATTTAATTGTTTTAGAAAAAGAAACTTCTCTCAATACCTATGTAACACATAAAATTTACTAATTCAAGGTAGCAGTGAGTCTAAGATCATAATTAAAGTATGAAAGTTAAATGAAAAAGAACTTATTTGTAGTCAGAAAGACAGTTGCCCTGTTGGTAAGCATTTTCTATCATTGTTTACTCTAAGTTGTTCTGTTTTTCTAGTTTTGTATGAAATGCCTTATGGGTCTTATCCCATGCAGAGATGACTACAGGCAAAAGTGAAAACAGAAGAAAACAACTGGCTACTCTGATCTTGCCAAGCATCTTCTTTTTCAATGTCAACATTAACTCTTCCACCCCTAAACTGAGCTAGCTGTCTTCTCTTAAATACAATTTCTCAGCTACTTTTATCTGTTAGAAACTTCTTCATTACCAGGACATCTACAAGTTTTATTAGTTAATTGACATGATGTGTCATGTACTTAAGACAATACAAAATAAAAATGCACATTTTAAGCGTCCAACATTAAGTAAAGCTTAATTTATATCTTGTATAGCCATATAAAATAGATATATTTCATTTTACAAACACACTTAAGAATAAAAGACAGCATATTATTTTTCTGATTAAGTTTTTTTTTTTTAAGGAGAATGGTGTAGACTGGAATCAAACAAGACCGCCTCCTCCCCTTCTCCTCCCGATCTTTCCACGTGTCTTGCAGGTGGAAATACTTATGATCGCCTACCTGCTGGCAATTATCTGACACGGTATTAGTTCTGTTTTGATTTATTGCCATAATGCCTTTCACAGTATGAAGCAATTTTGAGTTTATGATGGGAGGGGCACAAGGATACAACATTTCAAATAGTAGCGTTCATGCTATAGAGTAGTTCATGAGCTCTCTATTTCTGTCTGAATTTTTTTCTGGCATTATTTGTAATACTCTTCACATTATAGCACTTCCTATATCATGTCTTAGTCACCTAAAGTTTTATCTTTAGATTAATAGAGGGCTAGTTTGGTTTATTTTAAATGGAGGGGAAAATCTCATTATACAGTGAGAAGATGAGTATTGCTGAAATTAAAGATAATAAGCCAAAGGCATTAAGCTATCAGCTCTCTGAACAGCTAAGATACTGACACTTCTGAACATCAAAGTTTGGTCTAAATTGTCCCTATTATTTCTCGGTTTTAAAAAAAAAAAAAAAAAAAAGATACACTCTGAAAATTATCTCTGTTAGGAAATTACCATATTATTCCACTTTTTGCATCTTCACACTATGACTATGGATAGTGCTTGCTGAAATTGTTTGACTAGTAATAGAGTCACATTTTCCTGACTCTGTTAAATTATGCAAGGATGGAAATAGTTTGATTATTTGTTAAAAGGGAAAACGTGTACCTGAATGAATAATGCTGCACCATACTGTGAAAATTTGATTTTCATTTTTATCAGTAGAAATAGGCAATATTTAGCATCTTGAATGATCAGAGAAACAGGAACTTTAAGGTATGCATTTCACTTCCTTGCTATCTATTCTCTAGGCCTTAAAAAATGCATCATTTAGCAAGTGCAATGCACAGAGTGAGAAATCGGGGTTTGCAGTTTCCATCATCAGCTTTCAAAGACTAACATATATTAATGCATATAAATATATGTAAAGAAGATAGCATCTATATTCATGAAGATGATTTCCACAGATAATACCTGATGCTTTCCAGAAAATACAAATAGCCGTGTCAAAATTGATAGGGAATCCAACCCACAAGACTAGCAATGACTCCTAGATTACAGTTAGACTACCATTTGCCCTTATCTCAGTAAGGGTATGTGAAAGGCACATTTTCAATTCACCCGTGCATGATATCAAAAGCTTTATGGGATTTAAAAATTATTAGTTTTAGCAACTATTAGATATTTTGATACCTCAGTAATTAGGACATCATTATATATTCATATATTTAAAGAAGAATATACCAGCTGGTTATTATCATTTTTAAAAGTCACCACTGGCATTACATGTTTCGGTGTCTTGGCTGGAGATCATTTTCAGATGGTTTCAGATTTTCTATACATCTTTCTCAAGCTTAAGCTTGTCATGACTCTCAAGGGAAAGAAATGACCTAACTTTTTTGCTGTGACATAGTGTGTAATACATCAGTTTTAGAAACAAAACGAAACAAATCCAAAACCAAAACAACAAAAAAGGAAGGTATAATGGGTAAGATTCAACTCATCCAGGACAATGATGCTCTACTTTATTGTTAAAAGGAATATGTATTAAGCTACTTTAATTAGATATTAAATGAATCCTATCCCCTCTCCCTTTTTTTATGTAAAACAACAAAGATTTCAAACAAGAATGAAAAAAGACATAAAAGTGTAGTCCATTATTTCTTTTACTTCATGGAATGAGTGTCCATTAAATGGTCATGAATCTACATGAAGTCCTTCACGGACTTTGATTTTAAACACAGAAGGATTGGTTAAAATCACAGATTAAAAATAACAACAATAAAAATAAAAATGGAAGAGAACGACACCTTTCTAAGACAATTTTCACGCTGTAAAGTGTGTGCCAAATATAGGAAATGGTATTCTGCGCTTGCTGTATCAAGAGCTTTGCTCATGGCTGAACCGGCAGCGAGAGGAGAAACAGATCCACCACGTTTGTGTTACAGAGACAGCAGATCGGCAGATACTGTGCTGAACTGAAGAGCGTGGTGGAGCATTCTTTCAAATACATGTAGACTGTCATGGAAATGCAAACGATAGAAATTTCTCCAAGATTGTTTTGTCAAGTACAAACCATTTGGGTCGATACGGGGATAACTCAAAGGAGCCTGATGTCCTCTAGTGCACCGGAGGTCAGACTGGACGATCCTAGCAGTCTCTTCTGGTCTTAAATGAATCAAATCAAGTAACAAGAGCGGTAACAAGAGGCTAAGCCAAAGGAGAGCCTAAGAACCACAGAAAAGGGGAAAGTTAAGAGGAAAAAAAGCTAGAGAGTTGCATTCCTAATCCCATCGGCCCGGCTGACAGCTTCTCACAACTCCAAATGTACATTGCACCAGTTCAGAACTGTCTGGCTACAGCTTCATGCAAAAGAGCTTCTTGTGTGGATATGCTTGCCTAAAAAGATAGCAATTCCTTCACTGGTGCACAGCATGTTTCTGCCTTTCCAGTTCATCAGTGTTATTTTATTTTCTCACTTAAAGTGTGTAAAAACCACTTATTTTTTCAAAGTTTATGCAGATTTTTGGCATACCCTAAAACGATAACCACTTTGTCTTTCTTCAAATACATATTTAATAACAAGCTTCACCTTTAGAAGACAGCTTGTAATGACATTGGTTTAGTTTCTTTGTCAATGTCAGTGTTACACCTCCAGTAATTTTAAGCATTCTTATGCAAAGCTTTTATGTTGGGATTCAGGAGCTTTTGAAATTGTTTTGAATGAGAAAGCCCCAGAGCTGATCTTCTATTTAAAAAAAAAAAAAAAAAAAAAAAAAGTCATATGGTATGGAATGTCCCTTTGGTCAGTTGGGGTCAGCTGTCCCAGCTGTGTCCCCTCCCAACTTCTTGTGCCCCCCCAGCCTCCTCGCTGGTGGGGTGGGGTGAGAAGCAGAAAAGGCCTTGACTCTGTGTAAGCACTGCTCAGCAGTAACGAAAACATCCCTGCGTTATCAATGCTGTTTTCAGCACAAATCCAAAACATAGCCCCATACTAGCTACTATGAAGAAAATTAACTCTAACTAATTAACTCTAACAGCCAAAATCAGCACACTCAGAAATGCTATGTATGTTATGTCGGTTAGATGTGAACGGAATTTGAACTCATATAGAAGATCATGGTAACCAAACTACTTAACTGACAAGACTTTAGAATGGAGCAGCGCACCAAGAACAGATTGTAAATAGCAGTTTGCTGATTATGGAATTCCACATGAGACGTCAAAAGGTTCAGGTCTGCCTTGTTTCTAACCTTTTCATTGGTATCTGTTTAAATACACCATATAAAGCCTAATCAAAGTAAAATAGGTTGCAATAAAGGTCCATGTAAATAGTGAAGATGTTGATCAAATGTGCTATTGCATATTGGTAAAAAACCAAAATCAGTTCCATAGGGTAAAGAACATATATTTAGAGATTTATATTGTAGTTTTAGTACTGAGAGCTTCTCAAGGTGCGAGAGTAAAATGTCAGAGGTTAAAATCAAATAAGTGTTTCAAAAATACCTAGAGCTTAACATCCTCTACTATTTTTACAAAACGTTATATTCTAAGAGGAGAGTACCTTATTGTTAGGACACCATTTCTGCCAGGAGACATGAGTATCAGCCTAATGTTAATTTATAATCCAACTTGAACACTCTGCTGAGAAGAAAATACAATTCTGTTCACTATAAGGCCTCTCAAACTCTTACCTTGCTAGATTCATTCTCCAATGCAGCTTTGGAGGCAGGCAAAGACATCTAAGAGAGGATGTTGCTTTTCAACATGTTCTACTAGGACTAACACAAAAAGAATGAATTCGAGATTATTAGCGTACACTGATTATTCACATCCATGCCTTCTGTGTGTCATATGTTAGTACATATTGCTATAAATGCACCCTGAGATCTAAAGTTATAGTGCTTTCCCTTTTTCCAAGAATGAAATTTGGATGTCTTGATTGATTTAAACAACCATTATTCTGTCTTTTTATTTCAGCTGAAAGGCTGAACATCCTCTCTGATATACACGTCCACCCCTGAAACAGAAGCCCTACATAAGAAACAGAATACAACATTTTATTTGTGGTTATTCCAGTTTCTACGGAGGAAGCTGTGAATCTGTGATGGACTAATATATTCAGTAGTTGTTAAATGGTAGAAACTCCAGTTCTAATACTACATATTCATATGCAGTATAACTTCAAAGTTGTCTATTAGCTTGCTTTTTTGTCCCTCAGGATTTTTTTGCTTCCTTGCAATGATTCTAGTCAGATTAGAGTTCACCGTTAAGTTAGATATCTGCTCTTTAAAAAGCACAATTGACTTACTGTTCAGCGCCATCAGCCGGGCTGGCGAAAATCCCCCTGGGGTAACGAACAGAAGGTAAGGATGATAAAATCGTTTGTAATCATCGGTTGTATTAGGTTTCCTCTGCATAAAGAAACCTACATGAGAAATATAGTGTTGGTGGTTTATGTAGCAGATAATATACCGCACATCTTACATGAAGGCAATGAGAGAACTGTCATTTAGGAGCTCATATCACTGAGCTAACTGGCTGGTGCTCTGTTAAAGGTATTTGTAATGCTTCCTGGCTTCACGCTGGCTTTACTGATTGTCTGTTTAGAAAAACACATGATGAAGTTTTGCAAATAATAATCAAATAAGAACCTCTGTGGGCCTACTCCTTCCATATCTTAATTTGAGAAACCTTTCCGCTTTCTCCTCAAAGAAACTAGGGACTTATTTTAATGCTATTTTTTCAGTGTACAGTCACCTCCCTTCTGTCTTTCTAACTGCTTATGAAACTATCTCTAATCATCACATTATGATATATCATATTTTATTATAAATTTTTCATCATTCTACTACTACATAAAGTAAGCCTCTGCCAGTTCTAGACTATTTCATTCTGTCATGTAATTATTCTGTTCCTATCTCTTACTCAGATTAGAGAAGCATACATTTAACTTCATCAAATCTTAAGAATGGGAAAAGTTATTTTTAAAAATGGAAAATATAAGAAATTGTAATTAGAGGCATCACTTGGGATAAAAATCTCTTAGGAAAGTCAGAGAGATGAGTGTGTGACAGACCCTGCTTTGCGATGTGCAGGCTTTTTTTGTTTGTTTGCTTTTTAATATTAACCAATTTTACGTTTTCTTGATATTATTTTGGAAAGCAGAACCCAAAATATCCTTTTGAACATAGTGAATAATGCTAGTGATTTTTTTAAGAATCAAATATCCTGTTAAGGTTGTATTTAATGAGTAATTACCTTGAGATAATTGAGAACTAGCTCAAACACAAGCAAACAAAGAATCCAGATATTGGGGGGGACGGGACTTAAGCTGTTCTGCCAACCATAGTCTTCAGTTAAACTTCTCTGATTATCATAAGACATAAAGGAAGAGAAAATTCTTAGCTGATGATCAAATAATATGACTAAAAGTGGAGGGGGAGGAAATTAAGAGAGGAGTGGAATTAAAGAAAAAATTGCAATCCTGATTATAAACTTGGCAGTTGGCTGGCTATTCATATATTATGTAAATCTATCATTCTGATTTTAAACCAGGTATTCCGTATTTGATACTTAAATTATATTCATAGTGCTTATATGTTAGAGGTTGGTGAATGCATGAAGGCCTTTGATAGATTCCTTGGCTTTGACTGATAATTCAGATAGTCAAAGAGCGTCTGTGACAGGAACATAGGGCAGGTCAGGGGGAAAAAAGCAAGATGCTCCCAAAGGTGTTTCAAGATTAGATAAAAACAATTTTAAAAGTAAAAGTCTCTTTAAACCATTCCTCAAATTTACATTCAATGTCACTGAATGGATTTCTCCTGGGGTGTCCATCCTGCACCATAGTAATCTTCTAACATCATCTGCAACTGCATCATCTGTATATTTCCAAAATATACCTCATCTGATTCCAGTTAAGTCAAGAATTAAAACTAAACCAAGTGACAACAAGATCCCTTTCAACTGGATCCATACTCCAGAAGCAAACCTACAAAAATAGACTCAGATTCCAGATATGTATTGAACCCCAGAACAACAACTCTGGACTAGCTTAAGCTCTGACATTTTCAAGATTAAATATTACAGTCATTCAGTCTCTGTAGAAATGTTGCCGTTCTTGTTCCCTTGATCACCTGAACAAACTAAGCAGAGAACAACTACATTAAACCACTGCCCAATCAGAATTCATTTTTTTGTGTGTTAGTTTTTTGTAAGTTGTAGCTTTCCATTTCGGCTGGTGGCTAGAACTAACAGCAATGCTTGCTGAAAATGGAAGACTCATACTGTTTATAACAGGAGGTACAGGCCCTTACTGTATCTCAGAATGAAGTCATCTTTAAGCAGGCAAAAGCTTTACTTCAGTGAAATTTTCTTATCATCATCATTGATACACAATCACACAGCTGACAATGGACCAGGAGCAAATATTTCCCTTAACTAATCAAGTGAAAGCTTGAATGTACATCATAGTTTATACCACTCTTTGTTCTATTAATGGTATAGAATATAATTGTGTTACTCGAAACCTGGCATAGCTTTCTGGTAAGAATTTACTTGAATGTAAGTATTGCATATACCACATTATTTAAGCATCTTCACTAATGAGCTAATATTCCTCAAGCTATTCAAGCATATGGAGGTCATTACTTACAGTTGAGTTTATAGAGGCGTTGCTGTTTTCCATCCATAGCTGTTGTAAAGTGAGATGGGCTGTGGAGGAGCCTCTGAAGCGTCTGTAGACTTCGCGTGTACCAGCCAGAAAGTTTTCCCTGTTTTCTGCGTTTGCTTAATAGTCCCAGGGGGCAATAAAAGTAAAACAGGTTATAAAATACGACATGTGGACAAATTTGCCTTTGCAGCAGGTATGGATTATATAATGAGAGACATCAAATATCTGAAATGACAGGAGCATCAGCTAGGTGCCCAGTCACCCTGTGATACAGGCTGTTAGAGTTTCTGTGAGCTCTGCTTGAATAATTAACATTTATCCACAGACAAGAAATCTGTAAGTCTGTCCTTAGATTTGCAGTCGTCCTCATGGACTGATCTCCTACCTGCTAGCCAAGTCTTCAAACGCGGGTGTGCATTTGCAGCTATGTCAGTTCTCATCTCGGCATGTAAGTAAATAAAATGGCTGATACACAGTAGGGCTGGTGTCAGGAACAGTGTGAATATTTTGGTTCCCCAAGACAAGTTTGAAAAGTAGGGCAAATCTGGCTAGGTACAGGCTTGTGGTGCCATTTTACTGGTCTTCAACCTTAGCAAGTTAATCCAGTAACAATGCTGTGACCTTCCAGGCACTGTAATATTTTATTGCTGCCACTGTCTGTATTTTCCTGTGAAGTTTCAGAGCCGGTGTGCAACTGAAAATATTACTCATAAAACTAGCAATATTTGTGGGGGCTTTCCCTTGGAAGAAAACAATACGTCATATTATAGCTATGCCTTGTCTCTCCATGGAAAGACTTGTTCACCAAAAGATCTGGTTGCAGTTTAATTTTTGACCAGCTGGTGTTCCACAAACAGATCACTTCTGTCAAAAATCAGCGGATTTTTCAGGGCAGTGAAAAAAATTACAACAAAAAATTGATCCCGGCCTGATTCAAAATTTTGACTTTAAATGTATCTGATTTCGAACTGTGACTCCCAATCGGAAATGGATCTTATGCTTAAAATTAAGGAAACTTGGAGTGGAATCCAGATCTTTTTCTACTTTTTTTCAGCTCCTTTATCATATTCCTATAACCTACTGTAGTAAAAGTGGAAAAAAAACCCCACAAAACATTCCCATGTAACCTTAGCTGTTTAGGGTTTTTGATGTGTATCTTGAGCAAGGCAGAAAAAACTAGTAATCTTTTGTTTTGTTTTGTTTCCTTTGTTTTCTGTTTTAGCTTCCTTGAAAGTATGTTATTATTCTACCATTTTGTAGCAATTATGCCATTATTTGTTTAGGTCCACAATTTTTTAACTTCAAAACCTATACTTAAATCCCGCTGGGGCCTATGGATTAAACGCATGCTTAAAGTGAGTGTTTAATTAGATGTTTGGTTGAATTGGATCTTTAATTGCTAATCTTTTTTTCAGTAAAGTTTTATTGACATCCCTGTTTATTTAAAGGAGCTACTTAGGTTTTCAATGTAAGATTTCAGTTGCAGAAGAATTTCTGAAGAACTACCTACATGAAAGCATTGAGGTAGGGTTAATTACTAAGAACTTAGAGACAAAACCAAACAGGGAGCAATAAAACAGAAACCCCATGTATTTCTTTTGGAGTTCTTCCTATTCTAAGAAAGGTGAAGTGTACAAACAGTACATTATTCTGTCCATGAAGTTCTTCCATATCTGTTTTCCCTCATGTACTGTGAAGTAACTTTATGGCTGGTAAAAACAAGAAGGGGTGGGGATTTTTGTTGTTTTGGGGAGTTTTTTACAATCAAAGTCTGCTTTATCACAATAAAAATGACTTTGTAAAAATAAAATAGACCTAATGAAAAAATGAAAATTGAGAATTTACCCCTGTGGAAAAGCAACAATACAAAAGTGTCCTTTCCAATAGAGAAGGAAAATGACTTGCAAAGGTCTCAAGCCAAAACAGATATTTTAAAGCTTTCACCAAGATTTTTTTTTAGCACTATGGAAGAACAAATGGCAAAGCATGTTGCAGGGGAGAAACACTGGAATTTCACAAACAAAATTATTTGAAACTATGATCTGGTTTATGGACAACATAAACCAGACTTGGCATAACAAAAAAGCATAATTGGTCACAGGACAAAAGCCAGCTAGCTAGACGCAGACAGGACTTCTGTCAAAATTCAGTAAGGCCACATGACCTCTGCACTTACTAGACATCTTTTGCGTTACTGGATATCCTGGTGGCAGCCACATGCGGTTGTATGTGTTTAAGAGAGAAGATAAAAGTATTAATGAGAAAAAATATGTAGCCACCATTTAATATGACACTTTTTTCACGCAATTAATATTTATGAAAGTCTATATAATTGCTTTCAGTATTGTGTTTTTTGGCTTAGACTTCCCCCTGCCAATAGTGGGGGGAGGCTGCTGTTCCCCCCAGGAGCTGCCAAAGCGGCACAGGGTGGGACAGAGGTGGAGGGAGGCAGGCGAGAGAGCCAGGCGCAGAGTGGGCAACCTGCAGTGCCCGCACGGGCTGCGGTGGTGGTGGACACCGCGTCCCCTTCAGCAAGTACCGCCCTCAGCGGAGAGGGTGTCGGTGGCTCTATGTAAAATGAAGAGAGTAGCTTTGATATATTTTTGTGATTTCTGAGGTTTATACATTTTTATGTTTTGCTTCAGTTGTTCTAGCTACAAGTAGCACATTTATTAATCTGAAGTCTGACATGTTTTAGTGAACTCTGCAAGGCCTGGAGCAGCGACTGGCAAACATGCAGGATACTGCAGGGCCTCCCGAATGGCCTCTGTCTGGGCTCTGCAGGAGCAGCCGAGCAGGTCTCTGGGCTGCACTGGTTGCATGGATCAGGTCTGCCATTCCTCTTCAGGGAGCTCAGAAGTGAGCACACACATGTCAGACACCTCATGTCTGAGCATAGAATCATAGAATCATAGAATCATAGAATCATAGAATGGGTTGAGTGGGATGGGACTTTGAAGATCATCTAGTTCCAGCCCCCCTGCCACTAGACCAGGTTGCTCAAAGCCCCATCCAACCTGGCCTTGAACACTTCCAAGGAGGGGGCATCCACAGCTTCTCTGGGCAACCTGCTCCAGTGCCTCACCACCCTCACAGTAAAGAATTTCTTCCTAATATCTAACCTAAATCTACTCTCTTTCAGTATAAAACCATTACCCCTCGTCCTATCACTACATTCCCTGATGTCCGAATCTGACATCTGAATGCCATCCTGAAGAGACTGTATTTAAAAATGTATAACCTGTAGGCTCTTCTATGAGAATCTCTTTTGATTCTGTATCCACACAGACTACGTACCTCTGTCGGCAACAGGAAATAATTCTGTCTTTGGACAATGTCCTAGTAACTCCTCTGCTGATGAGACTGATAGACCACTACTCTCTCTTCTTCCCCAGAAATCACCTCCATCTTTTTTTTTTCTTTCCACGGCCGCCTATAGCTGGAAGATTTTCCAGAGACACCTTGAGCTGCTCACAAAAGGGTTAATAATCTAAAACCACAGCTCATCACTTTTACTTAAAAAAGAATACTCTTCAGATGGTCTGCGCGGTATGTATGAAAACATGACAGCTGTTCCTACCTGACAAGTGGGACGTCTGACTTGTCACTCCTTGCAAGCGAGGGAAGCTAGGGGGTGATGGTCACGACATTCAGACCATGGTCAGGTCATCACACGTGGGGGTTATGCTGATGAAGAGACAGTTGCTGGGAATTTCAGAGGGACTGGATACACTGGACAGAAAGAAAATTTTAAAGAAACTGCATTGTGGACCTGCTATGTGACAGGATGAGGCTGAACTGATATTCAGGCTTAGCTGAAAGAGCAGTAACCACATCATTTTTCACACTGAAGAAACCTGCTTCTCCAGTGAGGGAAAGAGATCTAGAGAGAGCAGAATGACCGGTCTTAGCCCACGTTACACCAGGCATGGGCTCTTCCTCCCTTATGGGTTAGAAATCTGATGATGTAAAAGAGTACAAAGAAAAAAAGTTATATATGCAAATCCTTTAACATTTAATACTGAATTTTATATTTCTCTTGGCCTGCTCTTGGCTTATCCAAAAAACAAGCTAATCATATCAAATTGAAGTTGTAGCAAATTTCATAGTGAATATTTTTCATAAAAAGACTGAATCCAGAGTCATCCAAAGCTAAACCAGCTTAGAGAGAGTTTTTTATAAAATTTGGGAATTTAAACAGCTACTATCAAATTATGTACAACATGAACCCAAGACAAAGCAAAAGTAAAGAATCTATTAGAATTCAACAAGAATGATGAATAAATATTTTCTTACCTATAGTTCCTGTCCTTAGCCTAGTAATCATGAACTCTCTGTGAAGAAAATACCATGACGTTCCTACATATGCAGTTCAAAAGAATAACCAGGACCAAAATAAATCTGTTTTGACAAGACAGAATGGGACAACTTGAAAATGAAGTTAACACTATTCCAAACATGCTGTCGTACAGAAGTGAAAGATGGCAATTTTTCAAAGAGAAGACAGGAAAATATCATATGCTGTATTTGGTTGTGTTTTCACTTTTTGTAAGCCCTTGTCACTTCTTCTGTCACTAAGCATGCAGTCTATTTTCTTTACTTTATTAATCATCTGACAATCTTTCCTGAGAGAACGGAAGAAGAAAGTTATGAATAAAAGACTCCATTGCTTGTCGTGTTCATAAACAACCTACTAAGTTTGAAAGAAGGCTTTCACAGCCATTTTAACAGCCAAATGTAACAGCTCATTTAAAGAGGTCTTTGGTGAGAGAATCTTAATTCGCGTGCAGCCGAGAAGTTGATCCAGATTGATGAGGAATTCTGAAAATATTGTGGCGAATTCCTCTTTTATTCAATATACAAAGTACAGCCTGACTAGTTGCAAGGGAGCTGTGGATGAAATTTTCAAAGATGTCATGGATATACATGTACACAATTTCCAAATATTCTAAGAAGAATTAGATGACAGACCTCCCTAAAAAATTTTGAAAATATCAGCTTTAAGTACTAACAGTGTTGACTGATCATCTCCCTTTCCCTAAGTAGCGTATTTCACAGATGATACATATCACCTCAGGCTGGATAACAGATGCATATTGAATGAAATACCTGCAGGGCCTGAGTCTGTGATTATATTCAGGACAGTAGCAATATATAAGGATTATTTTTAATCATTCCATATAACTATTTTTAAGGCTTCATCTGTTCAATGTTTTAAAATATGTGTGAGTTGCAGTTTATTGAATAGGTTAGAATATAATAAATACTGAAAACTCCTGATGCAGATATGAAAAATACACATCTGCAGGTTTGTTTCTTACTTCAAAACCAGTTTCTGAATCTGTACGTTAACAGTTTACTAAATTATACTTTGCACAGAAATATGTTTATATGCATATGAAAATGCAAATAGAAATATTCCAACAGCACAATGGGAGTCTAGAAAATGATTAATATATCGGGACAACTGGGATCTGAGGAGAGAGAAGTATGGCCATTTGACTTTTGGCTGACACTTCCAACCATATGTTATAATGCAGATAAAAAATCAAATTTTACACTTGACTAAACAACATCATGGGAAAATTTGTAATCCAATTTGTTTCTTTAAACTGAAATTGATACCTGATTTCTAAATATGATGCCATTGCATAAGGTATAAACTGATCTGGAGTTAATTCCAGTTTCATTTTTGGCAGAACGTTCCCTGTGAACCCTATAATACATGCCGCATTTACCAGCAGCAATAAAATTTCTTTACCATGTAAAGAATAAACCAGAGAGAGGAAGAAAAAAGGATCACTTGGTATATTTTAAAATAAACAAATCCATTGACCAACTTGAGATGGAAATATTAGATTTTAGTTTCAGTCCACCAGTTTGCTGGAAACCATTAACAAGGTCCATTACCTCAGAAAGCTGGAAGTAAAAGCGTGTCTGTGTCACAAACACAGGAGTCAGAATAGGATTCAAAATTTGTGTATGTTAGCT
The DNA here is from genome assembly GCA_009819775.1 of Phoenicopterus ruber ruber. Classification (NCBI taxonomy): domain Eukaryota; kingdom Metazoa; phylum Chordata; class Aves; order Phoenicopteriformes; family Phoenicopteridae; genus Phoenicopterus; species Phoenicopterus ruber. The sequence continues at coordinate 140,466,511 of CM020215.1, forward strand.
TCTATCTTAAGTGTTGAACAATCCTGAGAAACCCTTCAAGGATCAGTATCTTGAGAGGATTTCCTGGTGCCCTTAAAAAACCATTGTGTTGTGTTTGTTTATACACAGTTTCAGGCAGATTTGAGTGTATTAATAATTGAAAACAAGTAGCATTTGCTAGCTGAGTCTTACTAGCTCATTTGCCCCACACAAATAGCAATTACCGTGTTGTCTTCATCTTTGGTTGCATTGTAATCACGTTGCTAGTGAAGTAGTGTACTACCGCTTGACTAGAAGTGCAATTAATATACTGCATTGTAGAGAGACCTTTAGGTACCAAGTTAAGCTTTCTTTTCTTTTTATATGAGCTGTTGTAGCCAAGTATTATTGCAATTTTACAGCAGTTGTAGACTGACAGCCACTTTCCTAGCCAAGGACTGGAAAACATATTACTAAGGACAATACATCTTATCATTTCTCAGGAATTAGTATGCCAAATCAAAAAATCCTGCTTACCAAAACCAACCAACCAACCAACCAAATAAAAAACCAAGCATGAACCAAAAAAAAAAACACCCACCTCCACATTTTCCCCTTCTTGACTCCTTCCATAAGTTTAAACAATCTTCTAGGGAAAAAAAAATGGAAGCTGCACTGGAGTAGAAAACAGATTCAGAGTCACAATGCAAATTCTTTTGGTAAATTAAGGGGAAAAAGTACAACTACCACTGATTTTAACTGGAACTCTGGAGTAGTCAATGCCTTCAGTAGACAGCATAATTACTTGGGCATCTTTAAAGTCACCTCTGAAAAATTCTTGTTTGAAAATGTTGTTCTTGGCCTATAATATTTGAAAGATTATATAGCCTATTAAGCTGCATCAAAGGAGAACATTCTCAAAATTCAAAGAAACACATTGCCATGTATTTCTTGGAGAATTCTCTATCAAGCAGGCAGACTGACAACAAAATGTTTCTGGAGAGAAAGGCACTTCTAGAATGGAAGATTAGTTTAACAGAAATAATCCTTTCAAGCATCGTTCTGGGATGAAAAAAATAGAAAGACTACGGGTCTTTCTAATTCATCATTCCAGGTTAGGGTCAGGAGTGTAATTTTCAAGTGAATCTCCCAGTTGGCCTTTGATTACCGCTGTTTTCCTTCACATCACGAGTCATTTCAGAGCACAAGAACAAGTTTGCTTTCAGAAGGCTCATTCTTAATGCAATCCGACTGCTAATGGTCAGTGAGCCCTTGGGACCAGATGTAGAACTAGTCCAAAGTAAATCCCCCTTCTTGACCTCAGTGTGTACATCCTCCGCAGTGATTGTTTCCCTCAACTTTGTACTGAAGACAGCTACGATTCATTTTTCTTCCTGTAGGCATTCACTAGACTTTTACCTTTTTTGGTGACCCACAGCGGTTCTTAACTGAAAAGTATCCAGAATTTGCACTTTCCTTACTTTTTGGTCCCATTACAGTAGCTAGTTGCATGCAGTTTAGGGTGAGGCAAACTATTTTTTGTTCTCTATCTATGTAGTTTTTCACTCAACATGAAAACAAAATATATCAAACAGGCAAAGAAGTGAAAAAGGAGTTCATTCTGACACCAGCTTTGCTGTTAATTGTTCCATAGCTATATTTAAGGATCTAGAGGAGTTGTTATTCACACATTATGATGAGTAAAATTTCTTATTAAACATATTTAAATATAATTTCTACTGTTTTTAAACTTGCTTGGTTTAATAACTATGTAGATGCATAGATAAATACCTAAGTATTGCTTGTACATACATATGTTCATTTTCATAACACAGATGTGACCACTTAGATTTGTTTTAAAGGAGAAAAATAACTGCAAGATACCATTGGGTGACAAAGTATCACACCCCTCCCCAGCTAAACCAACAATAAAACCCCAGTAGTTGAAGTGAGAAGCTCCAACTCATTAAAACAAACTGTTAAAGCAAGCGATTTGCAGACAAAGCAGATGTTACAGTGGTCTCAGCTGAATAGCTTTAGTTGCACTTCTTCAGCCTTTTTAATCAGTCAAAAAGCGAATTCATGCTTATAGTTACTCCTTATATCAAACAAACTAGGCAACTGAGCTTTTTAAACCAGAGACACGTGGTTCTGAAATAATGATTCATAACATAACATGAGCAAGGCTTTTGGAAAAAAAAAAAAATCTTTGCTGATAACTTGCTTTTGGAACAACAGTGGGGTTTTTTATGAACTCTGTCTTCCACATGTTTGGAAAAGAGTCAGTGTTTCCTACAGTAGTCTTTCATGTGACCTCACAAAGGAGCTGGTATTAATATTTTTATAACTTATCATCCTAATCACTTAGCACAATAAATTATAGGTACGGTGAAAAACTCCCTTAACTACACATATGTCATCTGCAAATGTTATAAAAACAGTTACATTTTTTACTGTTGGAATTTCAGCTGACACCAGCTTTCAGTTGTTGATGACAGTAAAAAATTTCAAGTTTTTTGCATTTGTCCTCCTTAGGTACTTAAATGTTTTTCTTTACTGTCCTCTGAGTGTCTCAGAAATATCATAACATCTTTCTCTTCTTGGCAGTCTTGAAAGATACAAAACTATGGCTATATCAGTACTACAAATAGGAAACCAAGCTACAGAGGAGACAAGTCACTTATTTAATTTACACATGTAGCAGTGAAGTGAGTGAGTGTCTTGTAAATCTTACAGTGGCACAGTAACCACTGTACCATCCATTTTCTGGGGTGAGAAATAACGGTTTACATCAGCACTTCTCAGTTTGTAAGGAATACATCTCTAGAGAGATGGTACAAATGGGAAAAAACCCCAACAAAATCCCCAAGGCCAGACAAAATGTATTTCAATACAAATCCCATATTTTATGAAGAGTTATGGAAAATTCTTAATCCACTGTAGTGAGGCTTAAGGTATGAAACTGACAAAATGTGGTTTTAGATACCCTATTTATGCCATACTTACTTTAAGCTATAGGAAACTATCTTTGCAACAGAGATTAAATTAAGCAGCATAACAGAGTGAGCAAGAGAGTAGACACACTGTACTCAAAGTCCACTTTTTTTAAATTATTATTGGTTTCAGTGTGGTTAAGTCACAGGTGAAGTCTACAGCAAATGGAAAGTACATACTACTGGCACAATTTGTTCTTTTTCCATAGATGTCCCTCATACATATCCGCTGTTCTCAGATCAATACTTGTGGTCAGAAAACTATCCTATGTTATGAGTTGCAACACTTACTGTAACCCCTAGAGTTAGAAAACAGGTCTCGCTGAACTACAGGATAATTCAGGCAGGAAGGGATCTCAGGAGGTCTCTGGTCCAACCCCTTGCCCAAAGCAGGGCCAGCTCTGGGGTCAGACTAGGCTGCTCAGGGCTTGTTCCAGTTGAGGCTTGAAGCCTTCAATGGACAACTGAGAATAGGCGAACTGGCAATCTGTTCGACAAGTGGAAGTGCTGGGTTTTCCACCTGGGCAGTAATAAGCCCATGCACCTGTGCAGGCTGGGGGCCCGTGGCCTGGAAAGCAGTTTAGCAGTAAAGCACCTCGGGGTCCTGGTGAACACCAAGTTGAACACAAGCCAGAAATGTGCCCTTGATGCAAAAGCGGGCAACAGCACCCTGGGCTACATAAGGAGGAGTGCTGCCAGCGGGTTGAGGGAGCTGATCCTTCCTCTGTACTCAACCCTGGTGAAACACATCTCGAGCTCTGGGTCCAGTGCTCGATTCCACAGCACAAGAAAGATGGGGACTTACTGCAGTGAGTCCAGCACAGGGCCACAAAGAAGATTAAGGGAGCATCTGACGTATGAGGAGAGACTGAGAGAGCTGGGATTGTTCAGCCTGGAGAAGAGAGGGCTCAGGAGGATCTTATTCATGTGTATAAATACCCGACGGGAGGAGTAAAGGAGTTGAAGTTAGTTTCTTTTCTGTGGTGTCCAGTGACAGGACAAGAGGTAATGGTCGCATGTAGAAATACAAGAATGAAAGATAAAAACATTTTGCTGTGTTGGTGATCAGACACTGGAACAGGCTGTTCTGACAGGCTGTGGAGTCTGCGTGCTTGGAGATAATTCAAAACCTGACTGGACACAGACCTGAGCAACCTGCTTTACCTGACACTGCTTGAGCAGGAGGGTTGGACTAGACGATCTCCAGAGGTGCTTTCCAGCCTCAACTATTCTGTGATTCCATGATACAAGGATATCTTCAGTTTTTTTAAAGAAGGTTTCATCCCCCTCCTTACTCTGATCTGGTGGTCTTTAACAAACTTTCACTGGATATGACTCTTACTGGCCTTTCAGGAATGAAAAGGGGGCGGGGGAAGGAGGGACAATGCTAATGGAGCGTCAGGTAGTGCTCGGTGTAAAATCAGTAATGCCTAAAAATCATGGGCTTGGCAGAACATACATGCAACCATGTCTTAGACCACATTTATTGTGTATATATTAGTTGACTTTTTACAGGGACCTTTTTATACTGGATAGAAAGCAGTTACCTTGCAGAAAGGATAGAAACGAGAAAGAAATACTCTTGGCGTCCAGATCCAGGGGATATCATCAGTCACATTCACATTCCTTGCATGACACCAGATAATTTGCTACTGGTACAGGAAAGGAGACAACATCATTAAATGTTGGACATTGCTAGTTTCAAGTAGAGGTATGAAAGGAATTTACATACTTCAGCTATATCAATGTAACTGGAGAGCTAATTCCATAATAGTGATAGACTTTGGAAGACTGTTGCCTTTGTGAGCCTCCCTCCTTGGTGCTTGGAACAGGTCTAAGGAATTGTAGTTGAGAGAAGTGTTGCATACTGGTATGAAGAATCACGATCTGGTCACCCTGAGTACAGAATCTCTGTTTACGCATATCTGCATATGCTGTCCAGTCTTGCCCTGTGACTCAATACCTTGAAACATGACAGTGTAGTATTCAGAATATGGATGCTACTGTTGATTTCACAGAAACAGTACCAGTACTCACCCTACCTAATAGTCCTGAAGTACAGCCAGCCTCATCCAAACTATCCAAGGAAGTGGCAGAGAGCTTTTCCATGTAGTGTCTTTCAGTATTGTGACTGTTGCGTGCTCGTTTATCTTCTTTATTGTCAATAATTACAGAAAAATTAAAAAAAAAGTATTTGTTTAAAAGACATGTAGGGGAATATTTTATTTTCTGAATGAATTATTAATGTTAGCACAAATCTGGAAGCTGTTGTTACTTTTAAAAGTTCATATATTAAAGAAAAAAAACCAAAATTTGACTCTAAGTATGACCTTAATTCTTCTGTGTTTTGCCATTAAGCATATACGATGCCAGAAGGCAGTTTGAATGTGGTTGAAAATTTTAAAACCAGGGTGGTCAGTTCTCAGAAAAACAAGCTATCCTGTGTGAAGTCAGCCCTCATGAACTTGTACCTCAGTGCCAGCAAACCCCAGGTGGGGTAATTATTCCCAGTGAGCTGTGAAGGATCAGTATGGGAATTTCACTGCCAAAAGCTGATTTTAGGAAACTCAAGCAGTCATAAACCATTCCCTTCTGGCTTTAGGTAAGCCCTGAATTATTCAGTTAGGTTTGTGAAGTAGCCTATATTAGATACTACATGATATTGGATAATACTGAGTTCATAACTAAATGACTAACTAACTAAGTCAACTAAAATTAAGATACTCTTAAAAAGGCCCCTTTTAGAGGTAAGTCAAAAAAGGCACATGTCTCTGAGCTGTGGACTGCAACATATATATAACCTCACCCTAAATATTTTCTTTTGACAATGTGATTTCATAACAAGTAATTAAATCTTAATTAAAGCTAGGTGGGTTCTTTCTGATGCCATTAAAACTCCATCAAATTACAGAACAATTTGTAAACCTTTGTTTAAAAGTCATAAAAAGTTCACATGACGCAGAATTCTATTACGGGATTGCCATGATCATCTTCAATCGTGGAAAGTTCTCCAGGATACAGAGTGTAGAATCATGTGTCATCTACCTCAATTCAACATTTCCCACAACAGTTTTATTCTATGATGTCCATCAGCTTAAGCTTGCATAAATATGAGGGGTTTTTTTAGTAGTAATGAGGATTGCCTGAAACAGATAAGGTTACCCTTCCAGTTTTGCATTTGAGATAATTTAAGAGGTTGGTAGAAGCGGTCCAATAAAGTGTGGCCCTAATCAGTGAAACTGAGCGTATACGGATGGGGCTGCAGTGTAGATCAGCAGAGTTTACATGTGAATATTTCAGTATCTCAAGCCCTCTGCCTTCTGCAAGCTGCTTTCAGTAACATGCTCCACCGTGATGGACAGGAAACCTGAAACGTTACCATCTGAGTCATACTGCATTTCAAAATCTGATACGTAGAGCTGGTCAGTGCTAAGATCTGTTCTCTAGTGGGTAAGCAGCATCTCATTAGTGATCTGGTCTCCTCGGTGATCTGATAATGAGGCAGGCAGATGATTCTGATAGTTTTTCAATACTTGCATCATTCATTGTGATATTGGCAGTCGAAACCTGAGCAGGACAATGTTTGAAGTGTTTGAATTTGCAGTGTTTGAATTTACCTCTGATGATGCGACTTTCCTATGACCTTTGGAATACACTATCCCACAAAAAACCCCTATTAAGCTACAGAACCGCGGGCATGGGGGCTAAGACTGTGAGCGTGTTATAGTGCCTTGCTTTCACAGAAGTCACAGGCTGAAGTGGGGCACCCGATGAGTAACTAGAGGCAGCTTGAAAATCTGTAGTAGTCCCACTGGCAACATTAATCAACTCTAATTTCTGTGGCAGTCTGGCACGCAACTAAGTGAACATTCATATGTATTTTTGTAACACCACATGCCACTGGCAAATCTATGTTATTAATAGAGCTCATTGTGAAGGAGTCATTCCACAGCAGATGCTTCCTTAGCACAACAGATTTAAATCTTATCAAATGCCACCTTGCCAACTATGCTCACCTAGATTGCCCATTTGTCAAATTTTCTCATAAACACAATTACACTTTCTTCCAGCACAGTCTTTATGCACAAAAAGTATTCCCTGTAAGAAAATTAGAAGACGACACTATTAATCTTCTTGTAATCTCTTTTCAAAATACAGCTACTTTATGATCAGTACCAAATACTCAGTGATGAGTACATGGTGGGTATAGAGGTTGCTGTAGTCACTGATTGCTAAGCTGTATTTAATCCTTGTTTCCTTTAACAGTCCTCACACTCTGTGCTAGGATGGATGCTCTTTTGGGCAGGGACCATCTTTCTGTTACTTGCTCCAGCATGATGTCCTGATGCTATTTCAAAAATAAATGGCATTACTCTGCAAGTGGCCTGCTGTTTGCCATTGGATCAAAATGAACAAATCATTCAGTCATCTTGTCATGTGGGCTGTCTGTGTTTTTTTTTCCTTTACTTTCCTTTATAAAAAGAATTTGGCAGTGGTTATCGTATCTAATGGGAGTGACTGAATATGAATATCTCCAGTTTATCAGAACTGTGGTACACTGCACTGTTGGATCAATACAATCCATCATATCAGTCTTTCCTGTCTTGTTCGGTTTATTTTTCTGTTCCAAATGGATTGGTTCTGTCATTCTTAAAAAACATATTGTCATGACATATTTTTAAAAGATTATGTCATGAAAGCACTAACATGACATTTTAATTAAGCATGGCCCATATTTTACCTACCTTTTTTATCACCAGTTAAACTGAGACATGAAGAAAGGAATAGGTGTAAGACAACCCTACGTAGCAAACTAATGGCAAAAGCACTAGGGTAAATCTTATTTTAAGCCTGCAGAACAAAACCAGATTATGTGATACTAGGAAAAGGATTTGATGCTTAACGCCCTTTGCACCTTCAGCAGGTATTGTAAGATTGTACCAAAGGACTTAATTATATACACTAGTATTCATAAAGGCACTGGTGACCTTGTAACACTCTAGGATCACATTCCACAGCAGGGCTGATTGCTTTCTGCAGTGAATTTGTGGCAGTGATAACAAGGCTTCATAAAAGTCACCATTTGCTGTGAAAAATCAAAGACTCAGAAGAAATGTTGAGCAAGAAATACGCTGAGAAATGTATCAGTGTTATTAAAAGTAGAGCCATGGGAGCTCGGAAGAAATTGCCTGGCAAGAAAGCACATAAACCTTTTGGAGAACTTAATAGAAGCCAAGGGAAGTGTTAAAGAAATTAGGACAGTAAACTGAGGTTAAAAAAGAAGAGAAAGAGGCAATTAAAAAGAGAGCAAGAGCAATGAAATGGAAAGCTATGTTCTCTAGTTTGTTCTAGAGGTTTCTTGAAAGACACAGAGTAAATTGGATGCTCAACTGTATTGTAAACATACTGTGATATCTTCAGAAAACAAGCTTTATGTCTTCTCTGTTGCAGTTTAGACCACCTTTGATCACTGAGGTGACGGGAGAATTTGAGACTATATTAGGTTACGGCATATCCTTTGGGCATCCATTTCTGTTAGCTAGTAAGGGTCTGCGGGGAGAGTTGACTTCAAGGGTGCTGAGAGTCATTAGTCACCACTCCAGTATTAGAAGCTTCCAGTTTATGGAACCATATACCATCTAATAGGAAGAAAATTAATGTATAGATGGTTCCATAATTCATCAGCTAATCTGCTATATTTGTTAGAGCTTACGAAAAATGTTTTAAAGAACACTATTATTTCAGATGTCTTTGGTTCTTTCCAGGCTGGCTGTAACTTACATATGACATCTGTAAAAAACACCTGTTCTTGAACAAAATGCCCATGCTGGTCTACCACTGCCTTCAGCACAATCAGTATGGTAATGTTATGTCCTGTTTCAAAGACCTCATGGGGAATGGTTTGGACTATGCTACACTGGTTTCATTTTGTTCTCTTGGAGAGAATAGAAAGGAGAGGGAATACTTTCTGCTGTGGAGGCTGGTGGTAGTAATAGATGAAGGGAAGCAATGTGAAACTGTAATAAAGACCATATTTAGTTCTTTTACTACTGGCATTTGCCTGTAAAATGTTGGTAGTGTTCAGAGTCTCAGAATGTTGTTTCATGAACTTCAATTTCTGCGTATAGCAATACTGTTGTGCAAGGATCATTTCAGTTCTGCCTACTGACTGCAACATTATTGTCTGGGCTTCCTATCATCACTTACATATTTACCATGGCAAATCTAAATTAGTAGAGACCACTCTGCAGTAAGCCCCGTACTAAACAATTTCAGGTCCTGCTGACAAGTGAGAATGCAGCAGCCTGTTACACAAGCCGTGTGCCAGATGGGGAACTAGGGCAGGATTTGCTGAGGTGGGGAGAGGAAGACGCAGCTGGCTACAGACTATTAGCAGCCTCCAGCGCCTTGTGTGCTCAGCGTCACGCTCTGTGGAGAGGCTGCATCACTTCCCAGCTCCTTTTTTAGCACTGTAGCTGCATCTCGCCCATGAATGGTACCAGCCACCTATTGCATTTTTGAAAAGAGGCTGGCTGAGACATTGATTTCTCCCTGCCTCCTCAGAAAAAATCAGGAGCCAAAACTGTATATGCCTGGTCCTATGCACTTGAAAGACCACCTCTTTTTGCTAATGCGGTGGCAAGGGGTGGTCCTTGAGATTAGCACCCAGCTCTCTTAAGGCATCTGCCTTTCAGAAGCTGTTCTCTGGCTTGCTGACATTCAGATCATGATGCAAAAATCCGTCTTTCCTCTAACAAGACAGGAAAGGGAATAATATAAAGGTTGTTGTTTCTTCAGCTTGTACTTTTGATTCTTTTCAGGACAATCTCTATGATGTTCTCTTTTTAAACTGAAGGAAGGGTGGATAGAAATGTGTACCTGCATAATACTCTGTGAGTTTATAAATCATTTCAGAATCCTGCTATGTGGCCTCATAGACCTAGCGCTAACCTTATGCTCTTCTCTAAGGGACTGCTTCAGGTCTGGAATAACTGAATGAGATTTAGACTTTATGTCTCAAGAGAGCTTTCCTTGATATCATTACGTTACATGTCCTGTCTGCTGTGATTTTTGTCTCCTTATACTCAACTAAAAATGTAAGAAGATGGCATTGAAGTACTGAGGTGAACACATGAAAATTACAGTGTCAGAAATAAACTGAGAATCCAAGTAATCAAATTGCTTCTTAACTCTTGTCCTGATTTCATCTGGGATAGAGTTAATTTTCTTCCTAGTAGCTGGTATAGTGCTGTGTTTTGGATTTAGTATGAGCATAATGTTGATAACACACTGATGTTTTAGTTGTTGCTGAGCAGTTGTAGTGCTTATACCAAGTCAAGGACTTGTCAGCTTCCCCTGCTCTGCCAGCGGGGAGGTGCACAAGGAGCTGGGAGGGGGCACAGCCAGGACAGCTGGCCCAGCCTGGCCAAAGGGATATTCCATACCATAGGGCGCCATGCTCAGTATGTAAAACTGGAGTTGGCCAGGGGGCGGGAATCGCTACTTGGGGACGGGCTATCAATCACCAGGTAGGGAGCAACTGTTGCATTGTGCATCACTTGTTTTTGTATATTCCTTTATCAGTAATATTATTATTATTATTTCCTCTTCCTTTGATGTCCTATTAAACTGTCTTTATCTCAATCCATGAGCTTTACTTTTTTCCATTCTTCTCCCCATCCCGCTGCAGGGGGAGGGGAGTGAGCGAGCAGCTGTGTGGTGCTTAGTTGCCATCTGGATTTAAACCATGACAACTATTTTATACCCCATGACAACTCTTTAATACCCCATGACTCCAATATTTAAACAACCTTTAGTCTTTAATGCAGCTGTAGCAAAACTTCTGTACAAAATATGGAAATATTACTAACTCTATTTTACACAGAAGGAAGAGGAGCAGGGAAGGGTAAATGGCTCAGTCATAATCGCACCAGAAGTCAATGGCAGAGCAAAGACTTGAAAGAAGTCCTCTCATGTCCCTGACAATGCATCCCACACAACAATCTGTGCTTGGAATAATTGCAAGCCGATTGCCTCAAAAGTTCAAAAACTGCAGCTGGAACTCCCTTCAATATAAAACTTTTGCAGGAATGAGATTATGACTTTTTTTTTTTTTTTTTAATTAAAGGGAATCCTGAAATGAATGAAACATTCTTACATTTTTTCACATTTGTTTTAAATTCATAAAACTCCCTCTTTCTTTTCCTAAGAATACATTAAAGTAAAAGAGAAATGCAAGACCCACAAAGTTAAAAGAGAAAAGATTCTTAAGTGTACTTGAAAGACAAGTTCTGCACCTGGAAAATTGCTATAAGAATGTGGGCTGCCTGGCTGTTGTTTTAATATTTTTTATTTGTTTTTTTTGGAGGATGAGATAAAGAAGTGAAGGAAGCAAGACAGCCTACCTGTCATAGGAAAAAATAACACTAACCTGTGTTTGATTTTCTCAGAGGCTTTTTTTTTTTTTTTAAATTCTCAAAGATTCACATTTATTTTCATGGTTTTGGAGGTTTCAATAGAGGATGGTGCAGGGACACTTGGCAAAGGCAGAGTCACACTGTGTTTTGCTATTGACATCAATGGGAACAGGAATGAGACTTTCAGGTTACATGCAGACTAGGAGGGGAAAAGCACTTGTCAGTTCCCACCTTCATAAAGTGCCCTGATTGCCTCTGAATTGCAATGGGGCAAGACCCAGGTCTGTACCAAATTCTATTACGCTCTCCCCCTCTTTCCTGGTTTCCACTGAAATGAAACCAGATGTAGAGTGGAAGGGACCCATTCTGTACACCAAGTCACTGGTGAGACAAGTAACCAAACCTTTGAGACTGAGCAAATTCCTGCTAGTAAATCAGGATTCAGCTTTACCTTGTCTTCTGCTGATCTCTGCATGTGTATACAATACATAGATCAAACCAACACATTTTGCAGTGAAAATCTGAAGCTGTGAAGCCAACAACAGATCAAAATCTGACCCCATGAGAAGACTTCTTTCTCCTTCTCCTTCTCCTTCTCCTTCTCCTTCAGGAAAAGGACATATAACTTGCTCCCCCCTTTTACACTTGCCTGTCAATAAGTTACTGTGCGGACAAGCAAATGAAGCTGTGGAACACGACACTTAATCATACAAGGCAATAAACCAGAAATGCTCAGGAAAAGATTGAAATTAATTTCTCCTCTTTATTTGTGTAAACCACTCCTAGCATTTCTTATCACTGTCTCTACATAATGTCTTGCTCGTTCTTTGCCCAAATTTTATCAGAGAGTGTAAAAATAGGTCAAATACTTAATAAATGCTGATTTTATAGCTGTTTTTCAAATTTAAATCACACTAATTTCCTAACAGCACTGAAAAGAAATCCTAAAAACTAGTTTGCAATTAAAGAAGAGACAAAAATAAGAACTACATATTATAAAAGGTATTTGAGGGATACAATTGTTTCAGATTGCTGAATTTAAAGAGACAGTCATTTCCTCTTTTTACCCATCTCAAGGCATGATTGGGAGAATGTTACTAGAGAAGTAGGGAGAGCCAGCTAGTGTCAGTACTAAGAAAGAGAAAGGATGGGTCTCTGATGTGTATATCATAACATGACAAAAATCTGTGGCTTACTTTCGGTGCATAATGAACTAATTATAACACTGTAGTTATTTGTTTCTTTCAAATTAGGTGTAAAACTGTAATATTGAGTTGCTGCCGATTAATTTCTGTGATAGTTCCGACTCCCGGGGTCCTACCTGAGTGCCTCTTAGCTGGAACAGTAACAGAAATAGGGATCAAAAGCTGTCTGAAATATGGTGCGAGCCAAGTCAGCGCTCAGGTTGGCGGGAGGAGATGGGGCTACAGGAGTGGAAGCAGCAGCTGCCAGCAGTACTGCTGCTAATTGAGATGCTCTCTGTCCTCTTCCTTTAAACTGCCTAGAGGCAATTTTGGTAACTGATATTTGGAACCATGCCTTTTTGGTGGCAGGGATGGTGTGAAGACCACACAGACACTTCAAAAATCTTAGGGATCTTTCCATAGTAGAAAAAGAAAACTCTTACTCCTTTTAGCTGAGCTCAGTTTCCCAAAAGCTTGGATAATTTTCAAACCCTCTTTCATTACATTGTCATGCTACGACAATTGTTCTAGACAAAAATCAAAGTGATGTACTATTTAGGCAAGCATCCTCCACAGTGGTACAGCCACATACAGCTTGAAATAACAGACAAGTTCAGAGCCATGACATAGCAGACCTGCAGCACCAGTACATGAAAGATAGTAGGAACTAACTTCCAAAATAACCCCTTAAACAGGCTTAAACCATTGGAAGTAATGCAGGTCGCATCTAGTTTTAGGCTAACTAAGACAATTAAAGAGTGATATATATCAGCAATGTAGAGAATGATTTGATGTATCTTTCCTGATGACTATTTCATTCTTCCACTGTTGGGCCCAGATATCACTACATTTATCTGCTGCTATTCAGCCTAGTTAATACTTACCCCATTCATCCAGATCTTCTCATAAACATGACTACCCACCAGATATCATCCAGTTGCCTTCCATTTCTACAAGTGTTCATTTCTAAGTTGTGATTACATTAATCGTTTGTCTTAGAATGATATAAATCTGATTTTCTAAGCTCTTATTCAGACAAGGAAGGTATGTTACCCATGTGTAGGTAGAACTTAAATATTACTATTTAAGAACAGCTTAAATCACTTATGACTTCCAAAATTATGGCTTTCAGAGCCTCTAACCGTTAATGATTTGGAAGGTCTGACTAAAAAAAATCTACTCCACTGTAGTGCCTGTTTTATAAACTTTAAGAGTTAAACTGTTTTCAGATCTATGGATTTTTAGCTACGCTTTGACAGCATGTGGTGACATGTGAAATTGACTTTTGTTTGGAAGGGAAGAATTTCTTCACTGAAAGGGTTGTCGGGCATTGGAACAGGCTGCCCAGGGAGGTGGTGGAGTCCCTATCCCTGGACGTATTCAAAAGACATTTAGACGAGGCCCTAAGGGATACGATTTAGTGGGGGACTTGGTAGTGATAGGTTAATGGTTGGACCCAATGATCTTGGAGGTCTCTTCCAACCAAAACGATTCTATGATTCTATGATTCTAAACCAGCTGCCTTTTGTACTAGAAGACTAAAAAGTAGCAGAAACATTGGATTTAAAGGCAGTCAGTTGTTGTTGATGGTCTTTACCACAAGGACAGGAAACCAGGTGTGAAGTAGCAGCTTCCTAATCACAGAGTCACAGAATGGTAGGGGTTGGAAGGGACCTCTGGAGATCATCTAGTCCAACCCCCCTGCCAGAGCAGGGTCACCCAGAGCAGGTTGCACAGGACTGCGTCCAGGCAGGTTTTTGAATATCTCCAGAGAAGGAGACTCCACACCCTCCCTGGGCAGCCTGTGCCAGGGCTCTGTCACCCTCACAGTGAAGAAATTTTTCCTCATGTTCAGACGGAACTTCCCGTGTTCCAGTTTGTGCCCGTTGCCCCTTGCCCTGTTGCTGGGCACCACTGAAAAGAGTCTGGCCCCATCCTCTTGACACCCGCCCTTGAGATATTTATAAGCATTGATGAGGTCCCCTCTCGGTCTTCTCTTCCTCAGGCTGAACAGCCCCAGCTCCCTCAGCCTTTCCCCATAGGAGAGATGCTCCAGTCCCTTAATCATCTTTGTCGCCCTCCGCTGGACTCTCTCCAGTAGTTCCTCGTCTTTCTTGAACTGGGGAGCCCAGAACTGGATGCAGGACTCCAGATGAGGCCTCACCAGGGCAGAGTAGAGGGGGAGGAGAACCTCCCTCAACATGCTGGCCACACTCTTCTTAACACACCCCAGGATGCCGTTGGCCTTCCTGGCCACAAGGGCGCACTGCTGGCTCATGGTGAATTTGTTGTCTACCAGGACTCCCAGGTCCTTCTCCGCAGAGCTGCTTTCCAGGAGGTCAACCCCTAACCTGTACCGGTGCATGGGGTTGTTCTTCCCCAGGTGCAGGACCCTGCACTTGCCTGCGTTGAAGCTCATGAGGTTCCTCTGTGCCCAACGCTCCAGCCTGTCCAGGTCTCGCTGAATGGCAGCACAGCCTTCCGGTGTATCAGCCAGTCCTCCCAGTTTCGTGTCATCAGCAAACTTGCTGAGGGTACACGCTGTCCCTCAGAGTCCCTCTTATCAGATACTCAGGAGGGTATAGTGAAAATTGAAGAGAGAAAATACTTTTTTTTCTTGTTTTCTTATCACTTTTACAGCTAATTGGTTGTCATTTTCTTTTCTCTTTTCCCCTTTAATGTACCATGAAGTCTCTTCAGGTGAGTGATAAAACAATATTTTCTACTTCTTATTGTGTATTGCGTTATTTGTCCCCTAGGGATTTCAGCGTAAAAACCTCAAATTCTTCCCAAGAGAAGAGAGGGTACTAGTCTCATAATTTGTATTTTATAATGTATACTGCAATATTTTCTGTATGCAATACCTTATTATTTATATACCTTATTAAGAACAAATACTTATCTTACATGGTACTTTTTCTCATATGGTATTGATAGAAAAATAAAAAATTCTTCCAAAATAACAAAACACTTGTTTTTCCCTCATCGCCTCTTCCCTCTGCCAATGAAGGAGGAAAGTCTTATCCAAACTTTTTTTTAGAAATAGGAAACTAAATTCTAAAAAGGTTATGAAACTTACCCAAACATCATCAAAGATGAAAGTTACTCTCAAAAAAAAGAATTCAAAATCTGAGACAGGTTTTCTGACTCCTTGAAAATCTTTCTGCTTACAGGGAACAGTGAGCCCAGATCAATCATGGCAAGGCTTTGCCAGGTTGGTAGTACCAGACTGCAAAGGAGAAAAGAAACCACTGCAAAATGGCATGCAGCAGTTCAGACTTCAGTTCTAATCAATCATCTGCAATACTCTAGATTTGTAGCAAACTATGCACTTGAGGACCATCATCCGGCGTAGAAAGCAAAGAAAGTTAGCAGTAAGTAGGAAAAAAGAAGCACTAAAAAAAATCCTGTTTTCTGAAAAAAATTAGGTTTTAACTATTTATCTGTTATTCTGACATCTTTCTTCCCAAAATGTGCCACGCTTGCCCAACCGTGATCGAGAGTTTTATTCTCACAGATTCAACACTCTGTTTATTAAAGTTTTGATGCCAGCATTTCTCAATTCCATACCACCATAAAATTTGGTTCAGCTGAAATCCACCTAATAAGCTGCATCTTAAGGGGAGGGAAGGGAAAACACTCCATGGAATTCAAGCAAACACATTTCTTCCTTTGTTGAAATGGCCATTATGAAATCCCACTCGCACGTATTCAACAGTGGCTTTTTAAAAGTGCATTTTCTGTCTTTATTTATTTTTAGTGTTTTCTCCAGAAGATGTCTGGAAACAGTGCTGATATTAAACACAGATGTCAGGGTGCCAATGCTAGAGAATCTGTGTGCGAACAAATCAAAAACTATAAAGATCATAAGGTTTGCAACAAAGCTGAGCATAATATTGCAGCAATAAATCTTTATTCACAAAGTTTACTTTTTTTTTCTTTTGACTCATATTTCACTTCTCATTTTGCTCTTAGGAAAAAAAAAAAGAAGAAAAAAAAGACAGTACTGTGCATCCACCCAGAAAACAGAGCCAACCCCAGAAGACTCCTTTGCTTTGTGGTGTAGATGAATCTGGAATAATGTAATATTCTGATAGCAATGAAAAAATCATATTTTCTTGATAAGTTTCCACAGCTGATATAAAAAGGTAAACAATTCTTGCAGAAGCTTTGTTTCACAGTTAAATCTTCTGTGTTGTAAATACTTTGTGTACAAGAGTTTATAAGATATATGCTTTGTATAATTTTTTTTGTATAATTTCTTTTGTATAATTTTTTTACAGTGCTTAAAAATCCCAGTCAAGATCAAAATTCTCGGTGTCAGATGTTCCGTAAACAACCATACGAAAAAGGCCAGGTCCTTACCCTGAAAAAACCGTAAGAACCTGCTTTTTTACTTATTTTGTGCGTCAATAATTTAAAGACAAAATGTAGCATGTATTTATTGAGAACTGAGTATTGACTTATGCCCTGAAAGAATGGTTTAGCAGCTCCCTGACAGCTTAATAAATTGAGAAAAATACACGCTTTTGGGGGGAAGAGAAGAAGGACGAACTTCATTCTACTTGAATATCCAGTTGCTATGATGTAATAGTTAATATTAGGACACCAATGCAATAGTTAATATTAGGACACCAATAGCTAAAAGGCAGAAGGAGGCAGAAGTACTTTTTCATACTATGTACTGTTAAGCCATGAATTGATGAGCCTTTGATGATAAAGGTGTTTTTTGCTTATTTCCTTTCATGGTGGAAGCATTCTTTATGAAGAATACATCTCCTAAACTCACATAAATGGAATATTTTGTGGGAGGATAGACTACTTGTTTAAAAAAAAGACCTTGGGTGGGCTGCATGTCGCGCAGACGTGCAATCCTCTCCTCAGTGCACTGAGTCACAGCAGACATTTGAGTGGCTCGTTGCAGACCCGGGGAGCATTCATGCTTTAGCATGTAACACGCTGTGCAGGGCCGCTAATTCACCTCCACCTGCCCTGTCCGTGAGACAGTTAAGAATCCTGTTCTCTTGAGCAATCAATCTTGAAGATTGACTTCAGTCTCATGCAGGGCATATTCTGTAACTACGGAGTCACAGAAATTTTCCAAAGTTGAAGAATGTGCCTGATTTTTATCTTTTGATGTAAAAAATGCCTTTGACTTGGCTTCTGAAGCTCTTTGAGTCTTGTTAGCAGAGTTTTATAACCAAACATGTAACTTTCTCTTCCAGTTAATTACAAAGAAAACATGAAATAGAGAAAGCTCCTATATTATAGAAATAGCTGGAAGTTGTTCTGATGCAGTGTTCTTTACTTAAAGCAAGGCAGCCAAATCCTGACTTTGCCTAACTTGGCAGTAAGGACCTCATTTAAATCTTTTCTGTTGTGTAGTACGATCCAAAATTAACATGATTTATCATACAGACAGTGAGATTTAACTACCATTAAGCACCTATCAGGACCATCTAAGTATGGTCACTCTAAGCTCATCGCGTAGTTAAATGTAATAATCATATTTGGCACATAATCAGCACACGTTCAGTTACAATGTATTGGTTAGTCCCTTTCATTTGTCCCAGATGATAACCCCAGAAGGCAACTGATACAGCAGGTGACACCCACATGAGGGCAACTGAGCCACAGCCTTACGTTCCACTGTCTGCAGCGGAAGCTTCGACATCTGGTTCACGAGTAGCAAACATTTATGTTTTACTTACCCAAATGTCATCTGGTTTAATTGAGAGCTGAATCTTACCACATTTGTATAGCTAAACATGATCCGATTTTAAAACGGGTCAGTCCCTCAGCAACTACATGGCAGATGAAGGTGGGAGTGGACATAGAGCTCCATAGGTGATTTCTAGGCTAACGCCAGAAGCATACACACTCCTATACCATAAGTCCTCAATCAGGGAAACATGAGCCTCAGCCTGCACAAACCTGGTTACAACCCTTAGGAATACATTTGCTCAGCTAGCTGTCATTTCAAGTTTCACTGTTATTTCATAAGCCAAATTAAAGCTAGTGAGTTTGTTACATACGCAGCAACCCGGGCTCTACATTAGTCCGAACGGGAGACAGACTTGTACCATGCAGTGCTAAAATACGGCCTAGGGAGTGTTAAAAGTAAAAGACAGTGTTAATAGAGTCACTTTAAGCTTCTTAGTCCTGTCATTAAATCAGTTCATGTCATAGTTCTTGATGCCTTTGCTGAGCAGGTGGAAATATGAAAAGATACAGAAGTGGAGAATTCTTCACTAGACTCTGGTAGCACAGTTAACCTCAAAAAGGTCTCTAATTTTAGAGTCACCCTTCACCATCCCACATTTTCCTCATTATTGGCATTACTGGCATATTGCTGCTCCAATAAAAAGTTTTGGTCTCACAAAGGTATCATCCATTTCTATACTGGCTTGCTTGTTTTTACCCATTTATGAACAATATTTTGGTTAGTCACAAAAAATGAGGAAAATTCACTGTGCTGGTTTTAGATGGGATATAGTTAATTTTCTTCATAGTAGCTAGTATAGGGCTATGTTTTAGATGTGTGCTGGAAACAGTGTTGATGATAATACAAGGATGTTTTCGTTACTGCTGAGCAGTGCTTACACAGAGTCAAGGCCTTTTCTGCTTCTCACTCCACCCCACCAGCGAGGAGGCTGGGGGTGCACAAGAAGTTGGGAGAGGACACAGCTGGGACAGCTGACCCCAACTGACCAAAGGGATATTCCATACCATATGGCATCATGCTCAGCAATATAAAGCCGGAGGAAGAAAAAGGAGGAAGGAGGGGACATTCCGTGTGATGGCGTTTGTCTTCCCAAGTAACCGTTACGCATGATGGAGCCCTGCTTTCCTGGAGATGGCTGCACACCTGCCTGCCCCTGGGAAGCAGTGAATTAATTCCTTATTTTGCTTTGCTTGTGTGCATGGCCTTTGCTTTCCCTATTAAACTGTCTTTATCTCAACCCACGAGTTTTCTCACTTTCACTCTTCTGATTCTCTACCCCATCCCACTGAGGGGGAGTGAGCGAGCAGCTGTGTGGTGCTTAGTTGCCAGCTGGGGTTAAACTATGACATGCACAAACGAGTATTGCATAAATTATGTTTTGGCTACTTTTTGTGCAACCTCAGTTTCATAGGTATTACATGCTCCTCATCATATTTCATAATTCTGTTGCTACTCTTCCCACAGTTCACTAGGACATGATTTAATTTTTTTTTCTCCCCCCCCCCCCCCCCCAGCAACTCTATTGTCAAGGTACTTTCTGAAGGTGATTTTTCAGGTGGCAGTCAATTTTGTTATTTAAAGTTCAATTATTGTGTGAGACTGGAAAAAATTAGAGACTCCTTTCTTCTGCACTTCTTTTATTGTACAGTTTTTTGATTAGACAAAAGTTGTTGAGTTATTTTAAGTTATAGAATCATAGAATCATAGAATATCTTGAGTTGGAAGGGATCCATAAGGATCATTGATAGGTCATTGCTTTAAAGAGAATGGAATTCCCATTTGCTGTTCCATTTTGAAAGCCCTGTGAAAAGGATTTTTGTAAGGAAAAATATGTAAGTGGAAGATATTACTGTTTTCTTCTCCTGCCTAGAACAATACATGTAGGTATGGAACATGAGGAAGACAATGTGCATTTAAACACATGTTATAGAGTTCTGCCATGTTTATTTTTATTTTTAAACTTTACTTTCTTCCTTTTTTTCTGTATTATAAACATCAAGATATGATCATAATGACATTATTATTATTGCTATCATCACCTTTTATTTTTTATAGTAGTACTGACTATATTCTTTTGTGTATCTTTAACCTCCTGTAAATTATCTTCACTACAATATAGATATTAATACCACTGAATACTTGCATTGTGCAAAAAAACAACAAAGAAAACATGATGATATAGCTATAATGATTTTAAAACAAGAACTTCTCATCTGAATATCAGATTTGCTTTCTTTAAGATCCTTTTGGGTGAAATATTACTTTTATGTATATAGTATTATCTATTCTATTGAAATAATTTCAGCCAGCTTTTTCAAAAGCAAAGTATCTAGAGTAATTTTTTTGCTACATGGAAATGTATTTTAAGAATTAATAGAGAATATTCAGATATTCATAAATCTTCAAAACAAACCTGACATCTGCTTTAGTACCTAAAACATTCAAAGAGAGGCAGTTATTCTCTAAAAAGAGATTGCAAAAATGACAAATCAACCTGTCTTGAGGTTAAATATTATGTCTCAGAAAGTTGAAAAAGAGTGACCTATTCACTTGAAAATTCAACAAGCTCAATGTGGAAAGCACCTTGGCTTTCTGCAAGGGTGCAGAAGAGATGCTGGTATTTAGGACGTCCAAACTGTATTCTTCATTTTGCCTTTGCATTTTGCCTTTGCATTGCTGGCTCATGCTGATTAAGCTGCTGCATTCTTCAGTGTGTCTGTGAGTCTTTCTTCTCCCATGCTTTTTTCCAGTCTATGAGACACCTGAGGCCAGGAGGTTCAATTCTCAGTACTGCAATCGGGACTTTCAGGCAGTGCTATGGTAAAATATGTCATAACAACTCAGTTCCAGGGCTTTGGGCACACCCTCCCGCTAAAGGGTTACCTGTCTGTGGCTCCAGACTGGACACTGTTGCAGGTGTGCCAGGCCCTGGTTACCCACCTGGCCAGCCCTCATCCTCACCTCAACCTATGGGCTGGATCCTGGCCAGACGTTGGTCCTCCCCACCACTGCAGATTTTCCAGGGATTCAGCCTTTCAGTACTTAAAGGGGGCTTATAGGAAAGGTGGGGACAAACTTTTTAGCAGGGCCTGCTGTGATAGGACAAGGGGTGATGGTCTTAAACCAAAAGAGGGGAGACATAGATTAGATATAAGGAACAAGTTTTTCACAATGAGGGTGGTGAAGCACTGGCACAGGTTGCCCAGAGAGGTGGTAGATGCCCCGTCCCTGGAAACATTCCAGGTCAGGCTGGACGGGGCTCTGGGCAACCTGATCTAGTTGAGGATGTCCCTGCTCATTGCAGGGGGGTTGGACTAGATGACCTTTAAAGGTCCCTTCCAACCCAAACTGTTCTATGATTCTATGATTCTGTGATTCGCGGGGCTCTGGGCTGGCTCAGGTCACCGTCCCCATCCCAGCTCTGCTCCTTTGCTGGGTGCTGCATGACAAGGCTTGCTTGGGGAGGGCATGGTTCTACCTGACCTATGGCTGCTCTTGACTCCCAGCTCCCTCCCGCAGGGCAGCCATCCCTCGCGGTGCCCTGACACTCTTGGGTGTTTTACAATCTCATCTTTACATAGAACTAGATGCCAATAACAGCTTAAAATGCAGCACGCTGGAGAATGGCAATGAGAAAGACAATGGAAAAGAGTGTTTTAATAAGTGGTGAAGCTAAACCAGTGGTTGATCAGTCATGTTACATTTTCCATTAACACTTAAGTTACTACATCAAATAAGCTATATATCTGTGCTGCACTGTCGATACTGAAACATTAATGGAAATATGACCCCTCTAGTCCAGTGAATATTAAAAACAGAACTAAAAAATATTGTTCACTGTCACCTTTCCAGACACAAAGGAAGCGTGATGGATAAGCCAGGATGCTGTCATTTTCAGACCACAGACTGTGGAAGAGTTATTGATCTGATGTTTTTGATTCTGTATTTGTTGCTGTCTTTTCTTTTGTATTCCATATTTTTATTATTATCATCATTATTATGGGGACAGAAAAAGTAAGAAGTACACGAAGATGTTGACAGTGCTAGAAATAATTTCTCAGTCCCTAATGTTGACAACATTCTATTGTCTAAAATCATGAGATTGGAAGAAATACCTCGACAACTGAGTCCCATCTTCTGTCATCACAGAGGTGAAGCATTTAAGCGGTAAATGTCCTCAGAGCCTCTATTCTGCGTGCTGCTGCTGTCCCACATACTGCTGACTGCACACCACATCCACAAACTAAAAAAAAAAAAATTATTGTAATATGCCAGATAAAGAGGAAAGGGAAGACCAAAGTTTTTTCCAACAATAATATTGGAGGATTTAAGTGAAAATTCTGGATGATCCGAAGACATGGACTACACTGCAGGAGAAAAAGGAGAAAAACTCCAGGCTCCAACACTATCACTTAAGAAGAGCAAGGATATCTCTAACCGCAGACAGTTTCCAGTGTTTCAGAGGAGCATAAAATAAATATATGAAATATTGCTAAGATGATAGATATTAAAATTAGAAAAAGATTCCTGAATGAGAGAGATTATTTGTGAAAGATATGAAGTATGTGATTGATATAGTAAAGGCAACAGTACAAACATATACCATCAGGGAAAAACAATTGTATGTTCTTTCAAATTCTTTGGGGAACACCAAATGACATATTGCTTTGGCTTCTTACTCAGGACCACGCTTACATACACTTGCAGTCTCTTTTATCTGTGACTACACCTACTATCATCTTTAAAACAGTGAGAAAATTAAATAAAATATCTAGACACTGCAAGAATGTGTAGTAAAAGCAAGTTTTGTTTTATGCATATTTTTGCAGCTAAAAAAATAACTACAGCAGTTGAAATCAGTTATAAAAATTTTGAAGAACGTGTATTTTTCTGTAAAACAAAAAGGTAAGTTGTGTATCTAAACATAGAGCGGTAGATTTACATTTAGTAATGCTATGTTAAGTTAATATTTTAAAATTTTAGTATATCAGAGTGTAAGAAAAAAAAAAGAAAAACTCCATATCTTCACTTTCCAGAAAGGAAAATGGTGCAGAGAATGACCAACTGGCTTCTCCAAAGCCATGTAGGGAATTAAAACAAAGTACTAGAAGATGTTTGAACAGAAGATATTCTTCCTTTTTCTTCAATTGTACTATAGAAAATAGATGCAGATTATTTTGATTTCCTAGATATTTTGCTTTGTACAGAAGGAATTATGAGAATTGCCATTTGTATGTTCTTTTCAATAGAGAATGGAAGAAAAGCAGTCCTCCAAAGCGTATTGACAATAATGATAACTGCAGTTAAGGATTCAAGTGGTCAGCATCATCTTTGCTTATGGCGTGACCTACAATGTGACTTGGTTGGCTTTTCAGGTGACAACAGCTAAGATTAAGGATTTCAAATCATGGAGAAATTAATTTTTCATGTCCTCACCGGTGACTCAGTTTGCTTCCTGGTTCGCCATAAGCCCTGCTCTCCAAATCGTTCATGGTAGAGACACGTGAATGCACTTCAGCACTGATTTGCAATGAGTCAACTGCATCCTTGCACAGTGAAACCCAGGTGTGGCAGAGTCAACCCTGCACAGCAGCAGCAGCTACGTTCTGCAAACGCTGCGTGTACCAGCTGACGACCACCTCTCAGCCAGGAGACGGGCTGTGCTTTCAGAAGGGGATAACAGGGATGCTTTCTATGGGTCTCAAATCATAGTCCAACAGACAGCTCATATTACCAGCCTTTTATGAATCCTGCTCTTACATGAGTGGAATACATTTATGTTCTAAGTTATGGGTAAATCAAGAGTCCTTCTGCCTGCGTTCTGAGCCAAAAAATGTATGGCACCTGTGCTGGGCTCCCACTAATAAATCTGAATTCCAGTTGAATTGATTAGCTCATTTTCAGTACAATGCTACAGTGCTACGTGGTTCTTTTTGATCTTAAGGAATGAGCAAAGCAAGAGGCAGGAATGAACTCTTCTATGCCCATAATATACAGTGACAATACATCCTTACATTCATGGACCACTTCAATTAAATCACCTGTAAAGGGATCTAGTTTTCTCTATCAAAAGTGAGTAACTTGTAAAATAATAGACTGTCTTTTTAAATTTCTATTTTTAAATTTTTTTCAAGCCTTGTCTTTTCAGAGTGTTCCTAATTAGTAAAACAACTGGTCTTCCAAGACCACCCAGGAAGCGCACCTAAAGCAAATTGCCACTTAATTGGAAACAAACCTACAGCTCAACATAGTGTGAAGTTAAGAACCCCTATATTCAATAAAGCTGTAAAACTATATATATTACAGTATTTTCACTAAACTCACTAGCTAGGAATTAACCCCCCAGCACTACATTCTTGATACAATCTGGCAGGTTTGCTTTTCACTTTCCATTTTCATAATTTGATCTGAGTTTCTGGACAACTTCAAGGCTCCAAGAATAGGTTTGCCAAGTCTAGTAGCCTTATTTGCTGTAAGCAAATTTCTTTATGTTGGTAACTTTGGACATCATAATCTCCTGGAAGTACAGAAGGGGAAAATCAAAGGCTTCTCCTTGAAGAGCTGGTTTATCAAAGCGTTACATTCCAAACAGTTTGTACTTTTATCATGTCAGAGATTTATTCCATGAACAAGGCAAATTGCAGTTATCCCTTGACATGGTGTCATGATTTGCAGGTCTGATCTGCATTATTGATTAACCCCAACAGAGAGTATGAGTCTTTGCTGTTGCACATAAGAGAGAAAGGAAAAAAATATAGGTCAAAGTATAAATTGCCTTTTCAAATCAAGTTTTAAACACTTCTCTTAACTTTTTTGACATCAACATTTTATTATCTTTATCAGAATGAAGTGCCCTACTTCTGGATGCAGTCACACGTAGTAATGTGACATATCTTTCAGCAGTTCTCAAAAGAAGTGCTATTATCTGTTGGAAAGATACAGTCAAGGCCTCATTTTCTGACTGCTTTAATAAAGTCAGTGTAGACAAGAAAACAAAAACTCATGAAAAAATACTGAAAGAAAACAATTAGATAATAACTTATAATTTTGAATCTGGAGTAGAAACCTCTACTACACAGAGACAAAAACAAGGATGTAAGTTTGTCTTTTCTTACCTGTGTATATCAAGCATCAGTTTCCTCTTATTGCTTCTTCTTTTTATTTATTTTAAATATGTTGTTATTGTGGTTGTTCTTGTCATGTCTAGAAAATTGCTAAGTCATAACTTATAATACTATATTTTTGTTAGTCTTATCCGTAAGCCATGTATTTGGAAGGCTAAGAGGACGTAGCTTTCTGCTTTTGTAGATTAGCTCTGAGCAGCCCTGCTAACATTCGCTATAAGGCTGTCTCCTCATTCTTTCTTACTGTGCTACAGTGCATAAACTGGAAATTATGTATGTTCTGATAGTACATTTTATAACACTCTACCTCCTTGTCTCCACCTATGAAAAGTCATAGAAGCAGAGGAAGTGCTATATAATAAGTCAGCCTGATTATACAGATGTTGCTGGTTTCTTTTAAGGCAAAGAGAAATATGTGTACGATCTGTTTCAGAGATAATTATTCCTTGCCACAGAGGGATTTATGCCACTATGGGCTTATTCTTCACAGTTGGTTTCTGCTTTGAGTTCCTCAGGCGGAGGTTCAAATGCAAGCTGAAATGACTGTGTTGAATTGATCTGAAAGTAGCAAAGCACTGACTCCATAGTTGAAGATTTAATCCAGAACCTGACCTGTTGTATTTTTTGTGTTATGGTAGCCA
Organism: Phoenicopterus ruber ruber; assembly: GCA_009819775.1. NCBI lineage: Eukaryota > Metazoa > Chordata > Aves > Phoenicopteriformes > Phoenicopteridae > Phoenicopterus > Phoenicopterus ruber. The sequence goes on from CM020215.1 coordinate 140,492,553, forward strand.
GAGAATAGCTAATTCCCTGTGTCAGATAGCTACCTAATCTACCCAGCCTCCAGACTTAGATTTTCATGGAAGGACTGCTTTGTGACTAGACTTAGGCATCTCAACAGGCTACAGAGATAATATATTGGAACATATGCTTGCCACTGATTGGGAATTGCTCATTGTGTTGTATATGCATGAGATGGTTCATTGTGTTTTTCTTGCAAACAACAACAATGAGAAAACCTAAAAAAAATTTCATATGCCTAAAAAGGCTTGCAGTTGAGGAAGAGCAAAAAAGATAGTTAGGGAAGTTCTGTTTCCATTATTGGTTTAGCAAACAATGTAAATTTGAAAGATTTGAAGAAAAAAGTGGGGTTACACTATTTTGCATTTCGAGGACAAAATAGTTATGATATTCAGTTACCAAGATCATCCACAAAATGATCTACTTGTACTGACAGTTTCTTTGCTAAACAAGTAGTCTCCATGGTATCAATGAACTAGTTCTTCTATGCTTAAATCCCAACTTCAGCTGAAATATATAATAGTTTGTCAAAAATATGAAATATTCACATCCCTCAATGCCCTGTCCACATACGGAAGTAGGATTCCTAGTATATGCGAGGAGCCCAGAACTTATTCCATAATTTTCATGTTCCTTGGATCACAGAGACTGTAACGTATTTATTGTCCTGAGCTCTTGGTAGCTGAGAAAGGTAGTGTGGAAGTGAGAGTGAGTTACGTTCACTGAGTAGACAGATGATACGCAGTACTACGCCTTTCACTCAGTTTATGATACAGCAGACAGCGTTGCTCACTGTATGACCTGCTCTGAAGTTACACCTGCATCCTCGGTCTCAGAGATTCAGAGATATTTCTTGCCCAAGAGCATACAGTTTCTTTCCAAGAAACATCTCTTTTATCTGTTAAATTGGCAAGTAAACTGTATTCCGTCACGAGTGATCTTGAAGTATTTGTTAGGGTAGTGACCCCCTTTTCTTTCCGTCTTCCAGAAGATGATATAAAACAGCTTGGGTGTTCGTGCACTGTTCATGACATGTACATTTGACACATTCTGAATGGACCTTCACTGATGACAGTGTCTGCAACAAGCAGTCAGGGCACTGCAAAAGACCTTCATTCTTCATTTCACTGTGCTGCTTCACTCAAACAAGAATGTAACGGTGTCTCTGGCTGGACCACACAGTTTATGCATTCACTACAGCATCCAAACCTTAGCTCCCACGGCAAGGCAGCAAGCACAAGAACTATAGGTATATCTAAGCTGGTGGAGAGTCTAAGCATATCCAGGCTGTAGTCTCCCTTTACGGTAAAGCCGTTCGGAATACAAGGAATTGCTTTTTTATCGGTATTGGCAAAATCACATATCCTAAGAAAATGAACCCTTAAATTCAATCTGTCCTTTTGCAGGGTTTGGTTGATACATACCCTTAATTTTCTTCAAGATTATATTAACCCAGAAATGGTTGTAGAAGCAGAAAATCAATCTACTTAAAGTTGAAAGTCTTTCTGAGAAGTTGCTATCAGTGCACAGTCACTGGCATATAAGTGTTCCTTTGTACTCAGTTTGGGAATGTTAGAGCTGGTGTGCAATATGGAAAGATTAAAACCTCCCCGTACAGAAGAGTCCAGAGTTTAACCCTGTGGGTTGTGTTGTCTGATACTGATGCTAACACTGATAGCACTACCATCTTGGATGTCTCTGAATTTGGTTCCTATTCAAAACTGGCAATGTTAGAGATGAAATTCTTTTGAGTCTATCACAGATCATCATCTGTAGAAGACAAACAGTAGAATTCTTCCCATGAGGCCATCAAGTCCCAAAAACTTGCCACGTTGAATACCTAATTGCATCACTTAAGGCTGGGTAGCTCTTTCAATAATTCTTTTGGACTCAGCGAGCAGTGAAAACCTTGGTACGCTTAAACTCCTTGTTATGACTTGAGAAGGCTATTTCTATGATCTATAGCACCAACAGACAAGCAGAATTTCAGAGATTTTAATTGCTACAGGAAACCATTTGCCATTCAGCCATTTACTACTGTAGACTATCATTAGGACTTAAAGATATTAAGGATTTAAAATTTGTTTGATTTGTGAAATGATCTTTGCCCCAAATCTAAAAATAAACAAATAAATAGAATAGGTGGTGTAATCTTTCAGTTGGAACATTGAGATTCACTTTGCAACATTTAGCAAATACATTATCTGCACAATTTGTCTTGTCGTCTTCTGTGTTTGCTGTCTGTTGTCAACCTCGTGTATTCATTCACAGCTTACCTGAGGCAGCAACAGGTTCCATAAGTTGAACAGTTTAATACAGCACCAACAGCCGTTTTGACATTGACTAGATGTTGAAAGTGATGGGCCCAGCTCTTTCTTATGCCTACATAATTCTGTAAACAATACATCAACTGAATTTAATACTGGTTAAATAAAAAAGTACTATTAAAAGTAATCAAGATCCCTACACCTTTTCCTTTTTGGCATCAGTAATCAGAATTATTTATTACAAGTTTCAGCATTACCCACTAAACCACTTAATCACAATATTTTTGGCACCTATGACAGACGTAGTCAGGCATTAAATGTGAAGCACTCTTACTGCAGTGCCTGGAGGTAACTAATCAATGTGGCAAAGATCTTTTGGGTGCAGAAGATGTATATCTCACCTTCCAGTGATTAGTTTGTCAAAGCCACAAGATCTATGAACATACTTATTTAACTTGTCAAAAGGATATAGTACAGCCTGAAAAGTCATCATCAAACCTGATGTAGCAGAAAATTTCTAACTATTGATTAGATTCAGACATTCATTTTAATCTGAATATGTGCTTTGGTGCATCAATAGGTCAAGTAGCCTCTGAGTGCAACACGATAATATTGGAATCTAGAGTCAGCAAGTTAATACACCCCTGAGTACCACAAATTATTTTCTCCTGGGACGACTTTTAAAGAGAAAGGAGGATTAGTGTAAGTACAGAGTAATAGACTGAGGTTGTGTTCAGCTATACCATCTCTTTTTTGGTCCACGTCCTATGTGATGTACCAGGCACAGGCAGGTATTTTAAGCCTTATATTCATTATTTCTGAAACAAAATTAAACAAAAATAACACTCTAAGCTCATTCATCCATTAAAAAAAATCAGGTTTCTAGTATCAGAATGACCTGTGGAGTGGGAAAGGTTAAAAAAAAAGAGAGAAAGCAAATTAAAATGGGATTTAACTAAACCTGCTGTTGCTACTGTCAAGAGAAGCTTAAATTAAAAAAAAAAAAAAAAAAAAAAAGAAGACTCTCAACTCCCTGAAACAGCTATCTAAATAATACACTTGGAGTATTTTATTCTGAAAGGAGGAAAACTTTTCCATGGCCATTTTTTTTCTAAACAGTGGAATAATGTACCTACTGAGTTCACTTTGGAAAATGCCGTATAGTTCATCATGCATGTCATGATTATAAGGCTAGGTTTGTTGTTGTATTCCTTGTTGATGTTATTAATAGGATTTTCAGCTATTTGGTTAGATAAAATGTTTTAATGTGTGTGATTTCTTTTTACTTTACTTTTGCATTATGCATTATTGGTAACAGCATCCTGCAACTTTTCTGCCATACAGTTCCTCATAACCAACAAAAAAGAATCTATTCCCTTTATTTCCCCACCAACAGTAAAACCCTTTATATGTATTGCACCAAATTTCCAGAAGCAACTGGAATAGAGTCTTTAGGGAACTTCAGAAAACCATAATTTCCAAATCTTTACATACTTGATGGGGTCACTCGGCAGGAAATACAGTGGTCATCAAAAACATGAAAAACATAATTTCTACTTATAATTTTATTAAACAGAATGATAAAATAGAAGGGGTTATTTTGCTTAAATTATGTGTTCATGTTGTATTGTTTCTAACTACAGCCAAGAACTATTTTACAGATTAGGTAGTATGAAAGTTCAATAATTAATCTAATTCAAATTAAACTGGATGACATGCATTAGGGGAAAAAAGGTCTACATATATGTCTAAAATATCATAAAACTACCTTCACAAGAAACAATTTTCGTTTGTAGCTAAGTTGCCTGTTTATTATTCTGAATATAAAGGAAAAAGCACAAAACAGTGGATGTAATTAAATAAATGTACAGACTACTTGTTTCACTCAGGAACAGTAACTCGCACACTGTAGGGTATATTTCTTCTCTGCGGGAGGAGGGCAGACAAGCATCCCCATGTACTGTGGCTCACCTTCACACAAGTATGAGAACTCAGTGAATTTCCCCTTTCCTGAAAACTCCAGCACCGGGAATATAGGGCAGTATAGGCAACTGAAGGTAGAATTCATCTCGTGCAGCTCTAGACATCTAAGTATCTATGGTCTCTAGTCTACACATCCATTATCAATTTGTCCTGCTAGAGGCCACACAAGTAGAGAGGCATCTTCTGAGGATGGTTCTTCTCACCTCTTTTAAGATGGCTTGACTCCAGTGTATCCCACCTATGAAGATGCCTAGGTGTCTCACCATTAACTATTGAGTGATCTTTCTTCTAACATCTACAAATCCCATGTGAATAAAATGTCACTATAGTAGCTGAACCTTGTTTAAGGAAGCTGAACCTTTAGGGCGCTCCCCTAAATTAACTTCCAATGTGATTAATCAACAACCTAGACCCTCTATAAATAGGTGTCAGGCTGCAAGGGTTTAAATTTTCCCTGTCCTGCCATGGGAAAAGGTCAAGAAACCCACTCACAACATGATCAGCTGGTGAGAGAATGATTCCCGCAGCCCCAGAAAAAAACTTCCAGGAGTAATGCAAGATATTCAGCAAGGTCCTACTGTGTTAGTCAGAGTCAAAACCATCTGACATAAAATATACTTAGGCTGTTACGGCTTCATTATCCTTTATGCTTTAATTTATGAAGTCTGCAACTACACATTTCATTATTCCGGATAAAGTCATTACATTTCCAAGGCTCAAAATGAAGCTATCTGTGTATATAAACACAAGTATTTTATGAATTAAAAGATATTCTTTTACAGATCCATATATGTATACACACTTTTATAGATACATACACACACACACGTATTTATAGTATGGTGTATTTACGGATGAATATCTTTCTTTATATGTCTTTTCCTACATAAATCCCTGTGCATTGGATATAGGCAAGTGACTAAATGCTCTGTGCAGATCCTGTTCACCTGTGAAAGTGTAACTCAGACCTAAAGATGTGTTTTTCTTATTCTGCCTAAATTTTAGGTAAGAAATAGCTTCCTTCTCCTTGCAGTTTTCTGTGAAGCCCTTCTTCCTCAATTACTCTTGCTTTTATGCAATAACAATGCTAAAAAATTGTTGAAGAGGAAAGCCATACATCATACAGTGATCTTTTTCTTCTTCTTTTGTTTATTGTTGACAATTACATGATCACCTTTCAGAGAAAATTTTTCAAACAACTTTTAAAGGTAGTTTTGCTTTTTCCTTAAAACTTTACCTGACTTTTACTTCCAAACTTGTTCTGTTATTTAACCAAACACACTACTGAAAAAATGTTTTGCTGATTCCAAGGTGCGCACTTTTTGGTGGCACTCATTTTAGTGACAGGAACCGAGTGGGAGGACCATTCTGTAACCACCAAAGGTTATTCAGCCCCATAACTTTAACTTGCAGCTACTCGGGAATCAGCTGCCAAACTAAAACCAGACAGTTTGGGTCGTACGAAAGGGGAGGTGAGGGGAAGAGGGAGGCCGAGGTTGGAGCCCGTCTACATTGGTACAGAGAGGAGGAGACTTTTGCTATGCCATGTATTTGTGATGCAGCTTCCAGGAAGGCAGACAGTGGCAAAAGACTGTGGAGGCTGCTGGAGGCATTTTTACGCAGCCTGTTTGTGAACCAGCTGTGTCTTGCTCAGTTGCTTCTGTGAACGTGGACCAAGCCGTCTCCAGCCCAAGTCTATACACACCCTTGAATGACAAAATAAAGGATAATGCTGCTCCCTACATGTCTGAAGACATGACTCCCTCACAAAGGAGTCTGGCAGCGATAATTTTGTGCCCTAGATGGATTGAAACCGAGCTGTTTATTTATTTATTTGGGGGAACAAATCCTTATAAAGCAGCTGTAGGCTAAACACTAAGATAAACCGCAGGCAGAGGTAGTTGTTTAGAGTAACATCTGCACTAGCATATGTCAGAAGGGCTTAAAAAAAGGATTTATTTCAGCATTTCATTTAGACTAATAATGCCAGCAAAGGGACATCATTAAATAGAGAGAATACGGATTTTGGAGACCATCAGTTCAAGAGAACTATCAGACAGAGAATCTAAACATATTTAGGTCAAGGTTGGATTATAAATTCAGAAACTTCTTCTTAATAGGGTATTTCCCTATTGATTCCTTTCCTTCTGACTCCTACTGAGTCTGCATCTGTTCCTTCTCTAAGTAGACAGAACATGGAATAGATGCAAATATGATGCAGTTTGTTGATTAAATTCTTGGCTGTGTTTATCTGTTGGAAGCCTCACCATCAGGCAGTCAATTTAATCAAACAATAATCTTCAGTGAATGGTGACCTTTTATAAAAAATGTATCCATGGCGCCTTCTGCATCCTGTATTTATTGAAGACGTGTCTCTTCATGGTTTTTAACGCAATAGTCTAAATATGTTAACCAAGAGGATTATTTTTAATAACAGGCAGTACCACATGTAACTTTTTTGTCCTGTCCTGAGACAATACAGCTTTTCTTTGGGAACAGTGAACATCCCTCTGATATGGGCCAGAATATTATTCATTACATTTCTGACATTCCCCATGGCTATGCAAAAGCGTGAACAAATCAGCTCCTTTGCCAGTGTTTTATTCTGAGCATTGAGGTTTGTTAGTTGAGCCAACCTAAATCTCTTGGTTTAGACTCTCTGCTACACCCATGATTAAATGAGGGGGAGGGCAGGGGAGTTTTCTGCTGTTCCCTTTCCACTAAGAACTTCTCTAATCTTAGATAACGTAGTGTTTTAGCCCTCATAAAAAGTGCAGGCAAGTTCATGTTAAAAAAGAGTGAAAAATTAGAGCTGTTCGTATACTCCCATTAGAGGTAAACAAACTGGTTTTCCACAGTAGTAATGGTAAGAGCTAGGGATGAGACCGAGTGTCAATTATAAAACAGGTGTATGCTTTTTGCCAGGTACTTTTGTTTTTATTGTTATTTTGAGGGCTCCCATCCTCTGGAAGGTCCTCCACCTTCTCCCCAGAAGCCACTACCCATAATGAAAGACTGGCTGACTTTCACCTTCCTGAAACTGAACAGGCCAAACCCAAATTTTCAACTATCGCTTTGCCTTATCGGGCAGGGCATACGGCTGACTAATCCTTTCTCGAAAACCCTCAGCAATGAGGCTCCACAATATGGCCCAGGCAATCTATTCTAATATTTCACTAGCTGTTAGGTGTTTTCGCTAATAGGCAGCTTTGGCAATGTTTGCCTTAATTTAGCCCACTGCTTTTTGTGCTATCTGCACTGATATAGAGAGCAACTGCTCAGTTGTTCAGCACGTCTTGTACCTGAATACCGCTGTCACATCACACATTGGTCTTTAATTTAAACATTCCCATTTCATTCGATCTTTCCTGTAGGTCAGGTTTTCTTGACCTCTCTGGAGTCTCTCCAGTAGCTTCAGAAGGTTCTTGAAGGGCTGCCAAAAAACAGAGGAATACTCAGCTGAGGTCTTGTCAGTGCAGAGCGGAGCAGAAAGATCATTCGTCTGTATAATATCTGCACTTTTCACAGCAGCATGACATTGGTGACTCATGTTCTTGTGATCCACCGTAACCTGTAGGTCTTTTTCAAAGGGACTGACATCTGTATAGTTCAATTTTTAGACCTGTTTTTTTTTTTCCAGTGTAACTGATTATACATGCCTGTGTGCAGAGTAATGTATTCTCTGTACTGGATTATAATATTTTCACACCAATTTGCCAAGATCATGTTAAACTCTGTGTACATATTCCTGGCAGTCCTCTCAACCTTGGTATGATCTCCACATTTAATAATAATATTCTGTATCTAGCCAGATATTAATAAATTTGTTAAGTAGAGTTGGACCAGGACAAGTCCTGAGGAAACCAGGTTGATATGCCCTTCAATAGGACAGTGAAAACATGTTCTCTGAACATGCTACTTCTCTATCCACGGGGCTTCTTGTACTGTGATAGAATAAATCTGATGGCTTCAACCTTTGCCTTTCTCCCACTCGGACACCCCAAAAGCTGCTACTAGGCATCTGGTTTCACAAGGTGATCCACTAAACTACCTGAGATAATTGATATTTTCAATAACATTCATATCAGAATACAATTTTCCAAACATTTAAAACTGGGGCTTTTTTAATGTCGTGGTTTAACCCCAAATTGTAACCCAATACCACGCAGCCGCTCACTCACTCCCCCCCTTCCTGCTGGGGTGGGGAGGAGAATTGGAGAGAAAGGAAAACTCACGGGTTGAGATAAAATCAGTTCACCAGGACAGCAAAGGAATAATATAACAATATATTAATAATGATAATAATGATAATATATACAAGGATAATAGAATATATAAAACAAATGATACACAATTTCTCACCACCCGACGACCGATACAGCCCGTCCCGAGCAGCAGGCAGGGAGCAGGGGTATCCCCCCCCAGCTACCCCAGAACAGCAAGTTCCAGAGAGAGCAGGTGAGGGAACGAACGGCCGAATGAACGAAAAACAAAAAAGGTAAAATAGGGAAACAAAAAACAACCTGAAGGGAAGCTTAAGGATTAGGGCAAGTTAAGGGTCTAAAAGCCCCAAAAGCCTAAAAACCTAGTCGCCCACCGACCGACCCTCGCTTATATCGGGCATGACGTCTATGGTATGGAATACTGTCTTTGGCCAGTTTGGATCAACTATCCTGTCTCTACCCCTCCCAAGTTTTGCATCTGCACGTTAGCAGAACCTGGAAAACAGCAAAATGTCCTTGGTGGTTCAGCAGCAATCAGCAACATCAGTGGGCTATCACCGTTCTTCTCACACTGAAGCCAAAACTCAGGAGCTGCTGAAAACAAAACTAGCTCCATCCCGGCCTAAACCAGGACATTTAACTATACTACAAATTTTTTTTTTAAAAAAAAAAAACACAGAAAAATATTCTCTTTTTAAAAGTTGTTTTACAGAAGAGGAAATAAACGTAATTTCCTTTTTTCTCAAGAACAGTAAAGAAGATGATAGTCACCTACTTCCTTTCTTCCCTTTGTGTCTATGCAAGTGATACTTATAATGGATACTATGATTGTGCTAATACCATCAGACAGCAGATCTACAGGGACTATAGGTCCTAAATAAGACATGGAGTGCATTGAAAGAAGTGTAAAAAATGCACAGGAGTAAACTTATTATTCTTGACAAAAGGCGTTCAGGGAAAATTTCTGCAAAATGTACTTCGTGAAGTTCCAAATGGTATTTGCTACAGCATACTATATAAGAAGAATCTTTTAAGCTATGAAACTCTGCATACCTAACTCCATGTTCACCCATTTTATACACACGCTCAACTGGAAGTATTAGTGTCCTGATTAAATGCCATCATCACCTCTCTTCCTCTAGCTTTAGAAATATGCCTTTGTAAAACTCAGGGAAATAGAAGTAAACCAGCAGACTAAACACTTACTAGGGGTAAGGAAAACAAATATATCTGAAGTAGAAGCTTCATACCTCTGGTCTCTAACTCCAGATGACTTGTAGAAAATATTTGTCAGTAGAAGTATGCATGCTTAAAAGTTAGTAATTTTGAAAACTATTTAGTTTAAAATTTTCTTCATTTACCAGAGCTGTTTTAGGGCCACGGAAGTGTAGAATAAACAAAAAATTACTTAGATAAACTGAAAAACTGAAGTTCTGTTTTCATACTGAGGACTTAAATGTGTTATACCAGTGTAGATAATAACAGAATCATAAAATAATTTAGGTCGCTTTGAATGTTTTCTGGGTCAACCTGTTATTCAAGAGATAACAGGCAGACCAGATTGCTCAGGGCATTGTCCGGTCAAGTTTTGAAAGTCTTCAAGGATGGAGACCTCATAACCTCTCTGGAAATCTGTTGCAGGGTCTGACCAAACTCACTACGAAGATTTTTTTCTTACATCTAATCCCAGTTCACCTTGCTGCAGCGTGAGTCCATTGCCTCTTGTGCTTTCGTTTGTGCATCTCCAAGAAGTCTCTTGCTTTGTCTTCCCTGTAACTACCCACTAGGTTGTTGAAGACAGCAACTGGCTTTCTCCCTGCCTCCTTCAGCCTTCTCCCAGCCTCTCCTTCTGCATCATGGAGCTTCTCCCACTGCATCATTTCAGCCTGCTGTTTCAAAGTACTGCTGGCTTTCTTCTTGAAACCCAGTGAAGTGAAAGGGAGTTAGCAAAGCTGTGCTTTTGCAGAACCATGGCCATAAACCAGAGAACCATTTCAAAGGTGACACCTGATGAGCAATTAATAAATATTTCGGGCCAGGTTTTCTAGTTTTCTTGCATCTGACAGCTTATATCGGCAGCTGTGTGAGGCTTTGCAACTCGCTAACAAGAGCTGCTGCTTCAAAGCTGAGCTCCGTGTGCCTGTTTTGCACACTGGGGAAAGGTGCACTCTCCGGTGTGCCGAGGGCTAAATCTGTTCCTAGCTCAATACGATGTACAGAAGGGATTGCTGACCTAATAAGGTTTTTTTTTTCCTTTAAAACTAAACTATGCTTCATAGACATACTGTATTTTGGCAACCTATAGGACCATTGACACCTGTTTAAAAAGATCTCAAGATTACATCTATTCCAGATTTTCAAAGCTGTTCAGGCATTTAGAGATGCATATTCAAATTTCTAGGCTTTATCAAGCTGCCTATAGTCTTTGAAGAATACAAAATGCTAGTAGGTATCTGATTATTTAGGCAATTACATGCTTTGGTGCCAGTTCCATATGGCCTTAATTCTGTTAGTACTGCTTAATGACAAGAAGTACATAAAGCACCAGATCTAAATAGCACCATAATAGTTTACATCCAAAAATATTTTTTTCTTTTATTTTTTAAAAAATAAACTACTCCTTTTTTTTTTTTTTTTTTTAGTGTTGACAGTATTGATGAGAAAAATAGTTTCAGGGTTTTACATCTAAAGGAAATGTTATTTTTCTAAAACAAGGATCACTTTATATTAGGTATATGTCCAGTTGATGAAAGAAAATGTGTTTAATGCCTGCTATTTGGCATTTCTGCTTGAAAAAGAATGAATTATCTGAAATATTTTCTTTACGAATTATCTGTTAGTAGTCACAGTGCACTGCCCTGTTGATACAGTGTGTAAATCTATCTTCTGCAGCGCTGGAAAACCTGCAATTCACACATCTGATCTTATTTCACTAATTGAGTGACCCTTTTTCCTCTCAGATGACAACTCCTGGCTTCAAGCAAACATTATGTTGCTTTGTCAAAACCTTTTTCACATTTCGACTGAATGGCCCGTAGGTGTTTGATTCCCATTATAGTCTGGTAATGTATAGCAAGCTCATGAAACAGAATTCTTCAGAAAGTCACTGTTGGGCTGTTACATTCTGTGACCAGCAGTAATGAAATGCATGTGCATACATTTTCTTTCATTTTTTTGTCTCATTTGAATACATATTAACGAATGATAAAGGACCTTCCTCTGAATGTTCAAAAATAATATTGACATAGAATTTCATTCCCTTTCAGTCTGAGCTTTAGGAACAGTTTCTGGCTGGTTTGGTGCATCTGTAAAGTGCTGTTGAATTGGTCAAGACCAGAATGGCTGGAGGAAGACTTCAACCTGTCTAGCTGAGTTTGCATGAATGAGCTATCTGGTGTCCTGAGGGCTTTTGTTTGTTTGTTTGGTTGGGTTTTTTTGCTTATATTAAGTTTGATATTGGAAAGAAAAATAAAAATACCCAAATGCCTGCTTATGCTGAGCTTGAGAGAAGTGAGAGAAGCGAGAGTCTTCTTCAGATCTTCTGAATTTGTCACTTAGATTCAATATTATATGACCGTATCCTGACAGGTTCAAAAGACACTTGCAAAGAAGACAACTGAGAATCAATCCCACCTCCCTTTGTCCTGGAGCAGGGTTTTGAATCCTGATATCTCACATAACAATGTATTCTTCTGCCTGTAATACTCTCTCCTCTGTATTTTGAGTGACTTCCTTCCAATTTTTCATTTTGAAACTAATTTTGAATTGCAAATGTCATGACAGGTAGAACTTGGACTCAAGTCTCCCAGCTTAGTGCCCACCAGGCTGCAAAACCATTCTCCTATGTGGCCTGGCATATTCAGTGCCAACTCTCTCATTTACTTTTGCTGAAGGTTTTTGTTCCCGTACCTACAGTAGTGAAGCCATAATGCCTATCATTTGTGAGTTCATATCACATAGCTCCAGCTTAGCATTGGGCCAAGATTAGAGAGCAACTTTAGAAAGTTTTCCCAATAAAAATGTAATTATTTAAATTTTATTGTTTAAAAGATATGGGATCATTCCTCATGGTTGAATTCGGCACTCTACTGCAATATGTATTAATAAAAGTCATGATTTTGTTAGAGACGTAGTTGATTGACAACAGTTACAACAATGTGAGTTACTATCAATTATGAAAAAAATGGTTTAGGTTTGCCTATGTATAAATGCAATCAAAACCTTCCATACTTCATAAGATTTTATGGCCTAATCTTGCTCTAGATCAAAACTGCAAGTGCATCCCAATGACACTGAATTGTGAGCCAGTTCAGTCCTGGAATTTGATATGGATTATGTTCTAACACTTTATAATTATTTTATTGTATTCAAAATAAGTAGTTGCCAGAGCAAAGAAGCTATTCTGAGGAACTAAACAAAGCAATAAGATATAATAGGCAAATGGCATAGTTTGAGGCTTGTATTTCTTTTTTAATTTTCATTTCTGTAAAATGAAAAATGCCATTAATTTTACCTTTAATTTAAAATATGGAAGTTTGTCAGACTACTACATGTCTTTTTAATAAAATATAAGGAGCTTATGGCTGTGTGAGTTCAATATTTTTGCTTTCCTTTTAATTTATTGTGGTATATAGCTCCAGGTTTGACAGTCTGAGTTGGTGTTCTTGAAGCTTGTTATGTTGCCTGATGATGTTTTGGTTTTGTTTGTTTGTTTGTTTGTTTTTTAAATAACAAATTATGTCACACAAAAAAAATCACAGTAATGTAATCTTGTCCTCTAAAATATATTTTTGTATTTCCTCCACAGATTGCTCTCCCTGGTCCATTATAAAAACATACTTAAGTTGTATAGTTTATATTCATGAGTGATTCAATGCATATATGTAATTTATGATGTTTTCTTTTCTGTTTGATGTTGACATTGCTAATACAAGGCTTCCATACTTACGACTCAGGAAAACTGAAAAGTTCCTTTGCAGTATTATCATTAAGAAGAAGAAAAAAAAAAAAAACTGAAAAAGTTATAAAAGTAAAATATTTGATTCCCATATTCTTTTTGATGACTCGTGGAAGAAATATCCTTGTGAAGGGAACTGAGAAAACAGCATGCCATCGCATGTTATACAGCTTTTAACCTGAGAGCAAAACCAAGGATATTAGAACTGACAATACCTTTATCTAAAACCAGATTTTAGACACATGATGTTTTATTGTTACTGTAGTTTCTCTACCTTTTGAATCAAGCACTACTTTAGAAGACTTAAACTCTTGAAGTAAGCTATCCAGATAAGCAAGTGTAGAAGACTAAGTATCAAAATACTGTTATGAAAACTTTACTCCTGTTTTATGGTTATTGTTGTCTGTAATAATATTTTCCTTCTTTATCTATTTCTTCTGGTTTGATATGTTGAAACATTTCTTTTTTGAAATTTAAGATAACGGCAGACAGAGAAACTGATACGAAAGTAGAATTTAAATGTCTTTGCACAAGTTTAAGTCTATCTGAACAGATGAATTAACTAGAATGCTCAAATTTGGTTTAGTTAACTGTTAACAATACAAAGGAGTGTGACAAATACAGATTAATTTGCAACAAACCAAATGTTATGCTAAAAAAGGTCTCAACATAACAACAACAACAACAACAAAAACCACCCCCTACCCCCCAAAACAGAGAAGGTATCATTATGTTTCAATTTCCTGAACAATTAAAACAAACTTTCATTTTGTTGGGGATCCTGAGAATCAGTTGAGCTCAGACATCACATTTTAGAAGATTGTCAAAAATTCTGCTGAAGTCCTATTACAACACTGTGCCTTTCATATTGGTATGCATCTGCTTCTACTTCTTATGCATTTCAAGGAAGATAATTTCCATGAAATCTCCATGTGGTTAAATGCAACAAATCTTTCCATTGTGAAACCACAGCAAAACTCTGTCAAGTATTGCTACAGTTTATTGAATTAAAATGTTCTAAGCAAACATCCTCTGGAGCTTATAGGGGTTGGCAATGGACTGACTGAATAGGAAAAATCAACTAGACAGTTGACAGAGCAGACAAGGTAAAAGTTGGAGGAAAAAAAACATAAGCTCCGACCATACATATATTTCTTTCAGCTACCCCTGAAAGATGAATGTGTGCCAGGAAATCAGGACGGTCTGGAAATAAGCATACTGTTCATGTTGTCTAAAGGAATCCACAAACACTTATTGATATATCTGAAAGCCAGTCTCATTGCTTGTTATGAATACTCATCAAGGTTGTTAATAAGTTTCTCATTGTGGTAGCACATTTTCTTTTTGTGGTAACTTTGGCTAACTGTTAAATGCCCACCTAGCCGCTCACTCATTCCACCTCCTCAGCAGGATGGGCGAAAGGAAATGTAAAAAACCCAAGAATGAGAAAGCTAGTGGGTTGAGAAAAAGACAGGGACATTGCTTACCAGTTACCACCAAGGGCAAAGCAGATTTAGCTTGGGGAAAATGAATTTAATTTATTGTCAACTAAAATAGATTCATCTACTGAGAAACAAAGACAAACATTAAAACATCACCTTTCCTCTCCCCTCTCCAGACTCCATCTCACTCCTTCACTCCAGTCACATCTACCCAGACCCAGAGGCGCAGGGAGGGTTGGCATGGGGAGAGGGCTTATCTGTGTCCTGCAGTGGGTCCGTTTTGGAGCCAGCTGGAATCAACTGGATCCAGCGTGGGGCAGCCCCTGGTCTCTTCTCACAGAGGCCATGCCTGCAGCCCCACCCTGCTGCCAACACATTGACACCTGCACCCAATACCCTCATTGATTTTGACTTTACATCTTATTCTATTTTATACTATTTCACTTTTTTCCCAGAAAGTTTTTTTGTTATAGTAAGTACTATGCTATCAACACAAAAATAATTGTGAAGATGAGTATGGTTTATTCCTAGAAAAAGAATAATTTTAAGACTTTGGAAAAAAATACTTCTAGTCATGTCAGTGTAATTATTCATATAATATACAAATATTTGCACATGTCAGAATAAAGTCCTTTTCAATAATGTCAGTAATGTAGATTACAATTCCTGAAGACTAAAACCAGAACTATTATACTAAAATGCAAATAAATCTACATTGCTACTATGAAAAGTAAAAGCTTTGTGTGTATGTATGCATTTACACAAGCACAAAAACAATGAGTTTGTTAGAAGGGGTGATTTCACAAAGTGGCGTTTCAGAGTTTTAATAATATTTTGGTTTAAGCTTTGGATGAAAGTTTAAAGATGAGTTTGTGGTTTTTCACTCCAGTTCACCTGCCATCTCAAGTCACTGTCTACAAGCTTGGGACTAAAACGGTCTATTGAGTAATCTTCCCTGGTTCTCTGGTCTTATTTCAGTTCTTACACTCAATGGATTTCATTCGATTTTAGGGTTGACTGCTAGTTCTCTATTATTTTAGTTGTTCAAGGGAATACCTCAAGAAAAACGTTGAAAAGGTCATTTCCATAGTTTTCCTGCAATCATATTACCCTGCATGATAAAGTCTCAGACACTAAATCTGGACTTGCTAGTAACTGTTTTCCTTTGTCTCTGAGACAGATAATGAAATAGGCTAATCATAAAGAGGTTAGTTTGTCTTCAAAATGTCTTGAAAGGTTTTACTTGTCTATTTGATGGGATTTTATAGAAAGCCAAAAACCCAAAACTTTTGCAGCATCTCTAATTACAGCAGCAGACCCCTTGGAAAGGTTTGATGCTATAGTGGTGGAGCATTTCAAATCATCTTTGAGACAAGAATTGCACAGCATTTAAAGTAACATGCAACAGAAAGGTAGAATGAAAGTGATCATTTAGCTTTTAAGGTTTGGGGTTTTTTTGGCCAGAAGATACTGGCCTTATAGAAGATTCCAAATTTGTTTACCTTATAAACATAATTTCCTGACATGATTCCTGGAAGCACAGCAGGTATTTAACAAAAAAATTAGGGCTTTAGTCTTGTGACAATTGACACTCAGGGCCAGCAGCAAGCCATACAAGTCTGGAAGAGAAATTCTAGAGTCAGACATGCTCATAGACTCTTGGTTTTGTGCTTTAAAACAGACAACAGATAGAGTCTGTAGCTTTCTCTCCTAAATATCTGTCTCAAGGCTGTAGCTGTGCACCTAAACGAAACTTGAGTTAGAATCTGATCTTTCTCCAGCAGTTTTCTCTCTAGCTTCTCCTACTGAGTAATAAATTAGAATGTAATGACAAAGGAGTCAAGAAGGTCAGATACGATGACTTAGTGGTTCCGTTTTGCCTTAAAGTCTGTAAATCTGGGAATCCATCTATCTATACTGGAAGCCATGACTGGCAGAAATTATATTTTTGAAAGTCCCAGATCACTGATGCTGTTTTTCCACAGAAGGATAGACATTTTATGGATAAAGTGGAAAGGCATAAACATAATTCTTCTCTTTTTCCATTTTCTTTTTGTCCCTTGAATCCATGTGTAATGGATCTGGCTCGGATGGAGTGAACTTCCTCCTTAGCAGCCCACACGGTGCTCTGCTGTGCATTTGTGACTAAGAGAGTGTTGACAACACACCAATGTTTTGGCTGTTGCTGAACAGTGCTTGTACGGTACGGAGGCTTTCTCTTCCCCCCTGCTCCCCCCCAAAGCAAGCTGGGGTTGGGAGTGGACACAGCTGAGATATCTGACCCAAACTGACCAAAGGGATATTCGGTGCTATATGATGTCAGGCAATTAGAAGTTTAGGAGAATATATACATATCTCAATTCAATAATTTTACACCACTGTCTTTTTTAATGTAGTATGAACAATGAAGTGCTTATCTGCCTATTCATGTTGTGTGAGGAAAACAAACTGCACAAGCCTTAGTCCTTGAAATTTAAAGGGATGTAGAAGCTGATGGGATTTTGTTTATATATAACAAGAGAGCACTTAAGACTCACTTGCATAGACTTTTTTTTAAAGCAAAAAACAGAAAGTAATGGAAGAAAAGAAATGGAATCCTTCATGTGCTGTCATTTTTATAGTGTGTATTTGTGCACAAAAAGTGTTTATGATAATCTCTAGTATAGTATTTATTGCCAAGTCACCAGCAAAGCAGTTAAAGTAATGTCTCTAGGTTTTCTGTGTTCTACAGCCAAACAAAAGAATACCTGGGAAACATTCTAAGTCAGTTCAAAAGCTTTATATACTCTGGGTGGAAAAGTGTTCTTTTAATGAAACCTAAGAACTGCCTTTGAGACAACACTGAAATTATTATGAGCTTTTCAAAAGCTTATCATAATACAAAGTTTATATAGGTTTAGAAATGTATTCTGCTTTCTACAGATGGAACTCATTCCCTATATTGAGGGTATCATTAGAGTTATCTGTCATCAGCCTTGTTTCTTAATAAGACTATAATGACCAAATATGTTTTAATCTTTTATTTTTATGGAGTGGGTAAGAAAGGCTGGAATTTTGGCCTGCATCCAAATAGGTACAAGTCTAGATAAATACATCCAGATAGATAAAAGATCCAGACAGGTAAAAGACTTGTCCACTGGAGAAAACAGATCAAATTCCTCGGGATCAGAGGAACCTAAAGATTTTTTTACTTTTTTTTCCTCATGTATTCAAATTACTTTGTGAAGAACTGCTGTAATAACCTTGCCTTTTGCATCTTTGAGACAAGTACTTGATACACTGCATGATTGTTACTTTCAGTTCTAATTCATTGCATCCATCAGATTGACAGTTGAAACCTTGCTAGTTCTCCCAGGTCCCCCAGTATAGGAGGTAATTTGCATATGACCAGCCCATTACATTTTTGTGCAGTAAACTCCTTGGATCAGAGCTAAACATTTATTTGTTCTTTATTTTTCTGAAAAGGTTTAGCAAAGTGTAGAGGAGGCAGTAAAAAAGAAGCAAACATTATGCACAAAAGAAAAAGGTTATTTTTTTATATTTCAAAACTTATTTTGAATTACGTCTTTGAAAACTGTTTTAGTTTACATTATCAGAGACTGAAGACTAAACAAAACACGCTTGTCCTTCTCTAGCAGTTTGCCTCTATTCTCACATTTAAGGAGAGAATAGAGGTCATTCCTTCACTAGGAATGACCACTGATCATTTTCTTTCACTGTTCAGATACATCCTGCTCTTGTGGTGAATTCACCTTTAGCCATCTAAGGTGATGCAGAAATATCATGAGTTTGCCCTGGCCAAGACCTGAGTCAAATGCAAAGAGGAGCTGACTGTGATGAGTCATGGCAAAAAGAACAACAAAAGTAAGAGCTGAGAATAAGTGAATCTTGACACGGGCCTTAGATCAGCATTAACAGGAAAACAGAGCCTGAAACTGCTGAAAAGGTCTATCACAGTGTTGTTGTGGACTGATCTGACTGGCAGCCTATGTCAACAACTGTCTATAAAAACTCTCAGCAACATAGAGCAGGGCAGGGTGTTGGGGGGACATCCTTAAATGGACGTCCATGTAAGGAGAGGCAAGGGTCTGAGGTGGAAGGCTATGCATCAGTGTTGAGCCACTGACATTGGATGTAGGGAGTATTGTGTTCCCTGGGCTGACTGGAAGCTGGCCACTGTTGTTCCAATCTACAAAAAGAGTATGAGGGCAGACCCAGGGAACTACAGACCTGTTAGTCTAATCTGTTTCCAGAAAAATTATGGAGAAGATTATCCTGCATGCTATTGAAAGGCAGTTAAAGAATAATGCAAGCATCAGGCACAGTCAACATGGGTTCACAAAGGGAAAGTCCTGTTTGACTAATCTGATATCCTTCTATGATAAGGTCACCCACCCAGTGGATGAAGGGAAGGTGGTGGATGTAGTTTTTCTAGATTGTAGTAAGGCTTTTGATACTGTCCATCACAGCATCCTTCTGGACCAGTTGTCTAACTGTGAGAAGAGCGGGTTCATGGTGCTCTGGGTGAAGAACTGGCTGAAGGACAGGGCTCAAAGGGTTGTAGTGAATGGGGCCACATCTGGCTGGTGACCAGTCACCAGCAGTGTTCCTCAGGGTTCAATCCTAGGGCCAGTTCTGTTCAATATGTTTATCAACAATCTGAATGCAGGAGTTGAATGCACCATTAGCAAGTTTGCTGATGATACCAAACTGGGAGGTGCTGTTGACTCTCTTGAGGGATGGGATTCCTTGCAGAGGGATCTAGATAGATTGGAGCATTGGGCAATGATTAATGGCATGAAATTTAACAAGTCCAAATGCTGGATCCTGCACCTAGAACAGAGTAACTCTGGGAACAACTATAAATTGAGAGAGGAGTGGCTGGAGAGCAGCCCTGAAGGAAGGGATCTGGGGGTGCTGGTCAACAGCAGTGTCAGCAGTGTGCCCTGGCAGCCAAGAGGGCAAACCACATCCTGGGGTGCATCTAATTCAATATAACCAGCCACTCAAAAGAGGTGATTATCCTGCTGTATTCATCATTGGTGCGTCCTCACCTTCACTACTGTGTGCAGTTCTGGGCCCCACCATTTAAGAAGGATGTGAAGGTCCTTGAATGCATCCAGAGGAGGGCAACAGAGCTGGTGAAAGGGCTGGAAGGCATGTCCTGTGAGGAGCGGCTGAGGACTTTGGGCTTGTCTGGTTTGGAGAGAAGGAGGCTGAGGGGCGACCTCATTGCTCTCTACAGCTTCCTGAGGAGGGGAAGTGGAGAGGGAGGTGCTGAGCTCTTCTCCCTGGTATTCAGTGGTAGGATGCAGGGGAATGATTCAAAGCTGCACCAGGGGAGGTTTAGACTGGACATGAGGAAGCATTTCTTTACCGAGAGGGTGGTCAAACACTGGAACAGGCTTCCTAGAGAGGTGGTCAATGCCCCAAGCCTGTCAGTGCTTAAGAGGCATTTGGACAGTGCCCTTAATAACATGCGTTAACTTGGTCAGCCCTGAAGTGGTCAGGCAGCTGGACTAGATGATCATTGTAGGTCCCTTCCAACCGAAATATTCTATTCTATTCTATTCTATTCTATTCTATTCTATTCTATTCTATTCTATTCTATTCTATTCAAATTTGCTGTCCTCCTGATCTGATCTGGACCCCGGGCTCAGTTGCAGCATCTTATCAGAGACGCAACCAAAGCAGGTCTCAGCTGGTGGCAGGTGGGTGAGGGTGAAGGTCACTGAGTCTGGAATAAAGAAATGGAATTTCCCGTAATTCAGCTTGAGCCCATTGCCTCTTGTCAAGGGTCAGCAGTGAGAAGGGTCTGGCCTCGTCTTCTTCATTCCTTCCCATCAGGTGTTTATACATATGGACAAGATCCTCCTGAGCCTTCTCTTCTCCAGGCTGAACAGTCCCAGCTCTGTCAGCTTTTCTTCATATGAAAGATGGTCCAGTCCCTTAATCATTTTTGTGGATCTTCTCTGAACTTGCCCCAGTAAATTCATATCTTCCTTGTACTGGGGAGTCGAGAATGGACCCAGTACTCCTGAAGTGTCTCATCAGTGGCAAAGTAAAGGACAAGGTTCACCTTCCTCAACCTGCTGGCAACACCCCTCCTTATGTAGCCCAGGATGCCGTTGGCCGTCTTTGCCAAAAGGGCACATTGCTGGCTTATGTTCAACTTGTTCTCAACCAGAACCCCCAGGTCCTTCTCTCAGCCCCCAGCTGTACAGGTACATGGGGTTACTCCTGCACAGGTGCAAGACTTGGTATTTCCCTTTGCTGAACTGTGTTAGATCCCTCTCAGCTCAATTCTCCATCCTGTTGAGGTCCGTCTGAATGGCAGCACAACCATCAGTTGTGTCAGCCTCTCCACCCAGTTTTGTATCATCTGCAAACTTGCTGAGGGTGTATTTTGTCCCAGCATCCAGGTCATTAATGAAGACTTAAACAGTATAGGGCCCTGTATTGAGCCCTGGTGTACACCACTAGTGACTGGCCTCCAGCTGGACTTTGTGCCACTGATCACAATGATCTGGGCCTGGCTCTTCAGCCAGTTTTCAATCTACTTCTCTGTCCACTTATCTAACCTGTATTTTATCAGTTTGTCTATGAGGATGTTATGGGAGACAGTGTCAAAAGCCTTACCAAAGGTGAGGTAAACAGCATCCACTGCTCTCCTCTCATCCACCAAGCTAGTGATCTTGTTGTAGAAAGCTATCAGGTTGGTCAAGCATGATTTTCCCTTCATGAATCCATGCTGACTTCTCCCAATCACCTTCTTGTCCTTCAAGTGTCTGGAAATGGTTTCCAGGATCAGTTGCTCCATCACCTTCCCAGGGATTGAGGTGAGGCTGACCAGTCTGTAGTTGCCCAGATCTTCCCTGTCTTTCTGGACAATTGGAGTGATACTTGCAATCTTCCGGTCTTCAGGAACCTCTCCCATTTGCCATGACATTTCAAAGATAATAGAGAGTGGTCTTGCAATGACATTGGCCAGCTCCCTCAGCACTTGTGCAATGCATCCCATCAGGCCCCATGGACTTAGGTATGTCCATTTGCTTAAATATTCCCTGACCTGATACTCTTTTACTAAGGGTAAGTCTTCCTTGGTCCAGACTTTCCTTCTGGTGTCAGAGACCTCAGATTCCTGAAGGCCAGTCTTACCAGCAAATACTGAGGCAAGGGAGATATTAAGCACTACAGTCTTTTCCATGTCCTTTGTTACTGGTGCCCCTGTCCCACCTAGCAGCAGGCCCACATTTTCCCTAGCCTTCCTTTTACTGCTGAAATACTTGTAGAAGCTCTTCTTGTCTTTCACGTCCCTCACCAAATTCAGCTCCAGGTGGCTTTGTCTTTCCTAAGCCCATCCCTGGATGCTCAGACAGTGCTTCCAAATTTCCCCATGGGTTACCAGCTACACAATCATTTACCCAAGGTCTGCATACAGTTACAGTACTATGAACTAATGGGGATTTCAGAGACATGGTGGGATAGCTCACACACGGCTGTGTCTGATCTTGGTTACCCTCACCAGGCCTAATTCTGAATCTCCAGCCACGGGCTTACATCCCAGCCTAGTCTCAGCCTATCCTCATCCCCACTAAAGTGCCTGATGCCCTGGGCTGGGGCTACCCCTGGCTGCACCCCTACCTGTCCTGCTCCCTGGCTGGGGTGGTGGGATGGGCTCTGACTGGTGAGGCCTTGCCCTGGTAGTCACCTTGAGGCGGCCCCACTGCTTCCAGATCCTAGTCTCCAGGGTGCCGCCAGCCCCTGTGTTGCCCTGACAGTACTCCACATGGAAGTCTGCGACAAGTCGATACTTCAGGGTTCTGCACTGGGACCTGTCCATTTTAACATCTCTACTGATGACCTGGAGGAGGTGAAAAAGTGTACTCTTGTCACATTTGTAGATGATTCCAAGTTAGAGCGACCAGCTGGTACACTTGAAAGCAGATCTGCCACCTCGGAGAGGCTGGAAAAATGGGCAAACAGGTTTTCATGAAATTCAACAAGTACAAATGATGAGTACCTGTTGGGTCCCTGTAGGCAAAGAAGAGTCCCTACAATGACACTGACTGGGGACCAAGGGACTGAGGAGCAGCTCTGTGGGAAAGGTCCTAGAGTGGTGATGGGCAGTGAGTTGAACATGAACCCATGGTGTGCCCTAACAGCACAGGTGATGAACAGGTCCTGGGCTATATGAACAGAGGCACGTTCCATGGATTGAAGGACAGGATTGTCAACCCTCTGCATGGCATTTGTGAGATCATATTTTGCGACTGTGTCAAGTTTTGGCCCCCAGCACAGCAAAGACATGGGCAGATGGTGGGGAGCTCAGTGGAAGGTCCCCAAGGTAGTGAGGACTGGAGCACTTGCCCCATGGGGAGGGACTGGGGGAGCTGGGCTGGGTTAGGCTGGAGCAGGTATGGCTTCAGTGCACCAAACAGACTCTCAGCACCTACGAGAGGTCATCAAGGAGATGGAGGTGGTCTCATCACAGTGGTGCAGGGCAGGAGAGTGAGAGACAATGGGTGCAGGAGAGGTCCAGGCTGAGTATAAGGAGAAACCGTTTCCTCATAAGGAAAGTGAGGCAGTGGAGCAGGTTGCCCTGAGAGGCTGTGTCGCCTCTCTCCTTGGTGGGTTTCAAGTCCCAACTAGACCAAGCTGTGGGGAGCCCAGAGCTGGCCCTGCTTTGGGCAGGGGGTTGGACTAGGGACCTCTTGAGGTCTCTCACAGCCTGAATTATCCTGTGATATGATAATTCTAAGTACAGCAATATATACAAGAGAAGGGGGTATATTTTCCTTGCTTACAGGTTTATATACTTCATATAGGATTTACACCTTCTTCACATTCATACAGGGCAAAGTCATTTTCATTCAATGCAAGCAAAGATTAGAAATCAATATTTTGGCTACCAGAGGGCATAATCTTTTTTGCATTATTATTGCTATTTACTATATTTACTTACTTGTCATTCAAACTTTTGTAATGAAAACCATTTGTTGAAATCTTTTCTGGCAGCATTTATTATATTCACTAAGCTTCAGAAAATAAAACTCCCTTAACAGCAACAGCAAGAAAATCTAAAACACAGGGACTTTGAGGTTGATTTGTAGATATTACAGCTATTTTAAAGACAACAGATTTGTTTGCATTATGTCATTTCCCAACCAGCACAGCGTATGCCTTCATTACAAATAGATTCATTGGGTTGTGCTGAAAATATTCCCGACCTAAGTCAAAATTAGATCCAAATGAGATCTCTTGAGTGTAGTGAGAATCAGAATGAAGGCCCCCAGCTATAAGGAATATGTATAACAATATCCTGACAATAATATTCACCCTAGAAAGTGCTAAGAATTTAGGTTTATTATGCCTCACTGGGTTATAGTGGGTGAAAGAAGAGAATATATCAGAAATGAAGGCAAAGCTGGAACAGAGACTAAAAAGCTACTGAAAAGAGAAAACATATGTTCTAACAAACCATTGACAGTGCAATATTAACTGTTGGGTAAGAATGCTAAAATGACAAAGTCCTTGGAGTATATTTCCAAGAAATTCAAGAGTTAATGGGGACAGCTAAACCAAAATCCTGCTCAGCAGATCAATGTTAATTTCTTCATAGTCAGACAGATTTGTACCCTTACGGGCTATCACCCTAAAAATTCTTCTCCCACTGCACAATCTCAATAAATAAATTGCATGACTGAAAATAAAATATAGAAAATCCTGAGCAAACCCCCAAGTCAAAGTTATAGTAAATTATTACAAATATATACACTTCAGTCATTGATTATGATTGGCACCAAGAAGCTTATGTACTGCCAAACACACAGACTGATTCCATAAAGAATTGCATATATTTACATACGTGAAGGGCTCGCATTCCTTACATTTACTTAGATGTATAAATTAATACAGGATCATTGGACTGGTAATACCATTTCTTGGAAGCCATTAAAAAAAACCCAAGAGTTTTACTGAGCAGCACCTTACATGCAGTAATTCTAAAAAAAAAAACCCAAATAAAAAACCTCAGCCCAAAATGGGGATATACTAATATTTTTTGATAGCAGCAACTCAGAAAAGGATGACTTCTATAGAAAAAAGTGCTATTAAAGAGGAAAAACTGAATGATTTTGAGGACCAGACTGAAATATATAAGTTGAAAATCAGTAATACATAGTCACACACAGAATTTTGTTTGTTGTTGGGAGCAATTGATTGAAAAAAGTAAGTAGTTGTAGTAGATGATCACAAGGGGACTATGTATTCCCAGGATAATACAAGTCTGAAAATGGTAATTCTGAAGAGGTGACATAGAAAAGACTTCCTGGAATAAAAGGGAAGTATACATGCTACTGACAAGGTATCAGAAATAACCCACATACAATTCAAATCGTATTTAAGAAAACTAACAGATGGAATGTGAAAATACAAAAGGAAGGATTACTTGGATGATAAGGAGGATGAAAACTCTAATTTAGAACAGGGAATTAAAAGCATGTTGTTTCTTCAGCCTACAAAAAAAAAAAAAGGCATGTTGGAACAAAAGCTAGTACATAAAACCTATGAATATGCATATGAATAAATGAAAGCTGTACATTTGAATAAACTTCCTCGCTCAGGGAGGTTACGAACAATTTTTTAGATGGAATAGATGTAGCTCCTTATCAAGTCATGGAAAGGATTGTGCAATGCGAGTGTCTGCAAAATGAAGATACTTGCACCAGTAGCTTAAGAGGTCTCTTTCAGTTCTAGAATCTTTAACATCTTTTTACTTAGTGTTTTGACACATAGTTAGAATTCCATGGGCTCAAGTAAAGAATGAACAAATGTGCCCCTTAGGACATGTCCGAAAGTTTACAAGCCAGAAAAAAAAAAAAGAAAAAAAAAAAAGGCAAAAATAGATTGTAAGGTATGGTTTCATTACCGCTAATAGTGACATCTGAAGTACTAGTGAGAATGTGAAGGACATAATATAAAATGAAGGGTTAAATAGAAGTGGGAAATCTCCCATATTTTTCCTCTCTGTTTTTTAATCCTCAACCTTAAATTGCTGCTTCCTCTGCTTTCAGGTGCAGATTCCCCGTCTTTATTCAGTTAAAATCCACACTGATTTCAAAGAGTGTTGACTACATCCTCTTAACACACAACATTCTTGTGTGTTAAGAAAAAACAACAACAAACAACACTTGTTTTCTAGAGGTGACCAAAGAGACATACAGTGTCTCATTCTCCTGGCGGTTAAATCTGTACAAACTGAGAGTCAATCAACTGAAATATTATTATCAAACGCTCATTTTGTATCAGCCTAGTTTCCTTTCTCTTTAAGTCATGGACAATTTTATATTGGTTTCAATGAGAGATTAATTAATCCAAGAAGGAATGATTTTGAAAATCATGCCTTTGAACTACAGTAGTGTAAAAGTAACTTCCAAGATAGATATGGACCTGTCATAACTGAGTTCAAAATTCTAAGCAACATTAAGCAATGAGTCGTCGGTTTCTACATTTGGAGAGAGCTCATGAGAACTCAGCGCTTCTGATTTTGAAGCCAGTTTTCGACTCTGTTGCTCCATTTCAAAACCAGAGCAGCGGAACAGCGAATCCAGTGTGAATTCACGGCTTGGATAGATATACAAAGGGGAAAATGTAAAGGTTTTCTACGAGCTATCGGTCAACCCTAACTTTCGCGTTTCCTAGTTCCAGGAAATGAGCTCTTGTTCTGCCGTGTGATTGACTGCTCGTGTTGACTAGGAAGCCGTTGCGGAGAAGACCACGGGCCGGGAGTGCCGCGGCACTGTCCAAGGTGCTGGATTCCACAGGGACAGGGAGCGCTTCGTTGCGGGGCTGGGTGCTCCAGGTTTTGCTTCCATTCTATCTCCTCAACATCCAACCACATACCATATCAGGCAGAGATGACTGTGGTCATCCCCCTTTTTCTTCCTATTACTCTTCTTCTCTCACTCCAAAACCAGATTCTAATCTCTTTATCTGTATGTTCAAATTTACTGAGTGTGTAACGTGTTTAGCTTGCTTCCATTGTCAAGAAATTCCCTACACTTTTTCACTTTACGTTTTGCTTTGCAATTCCCTGCATAAGGAAAATTTTACATAGAACTAAACTTGTTTCATTTTATCTTTAAAAAATGATCACCTAGCAATTCTTATTAAGCAAACTGTGGTTGACAGAATTCTGTATGTACTGCTCCAAACTACAATTGGTACAAAAAATCCCAAACAAGCATTTCTGAAATAGTCTTCTCAAATTCTATTCTAATCACATAAAAGTACTTTTTTTTTTTTTTTTTTTTTTATTCACTTCGTAATGGTAAAGAGAAGCAAGAAGGTTTTGAATATGTTTTAACACCATTTAACACCTTTACAGAAGGGTTGTCTTATGACACATAGTACATAAGTTACATGCTCACAGCAAAGATGCAACTACAGAATAACCTTCATAGATACCACAACAAAGAAATTCTAACATTACGTGATCAGATTTATGTCTGCCTCGGGCATTTTTAATTTTTTTTTAATACCATTGGCAAATGTAATGCATTATTATTGACAAAAAAACCAATCTCCAACTGTCCATAAATGGATTTCCTCGCCAAAAATACTACGATCAAATTCTCAGCTGAATTAAGGTCCTGAAAGCATCAGACATAAAAGTTAATTATGCAAGAGATTCAATTTAGCTGGAAGATACAGAAAAACATCCTTTGGCTAGTCTTTGGAATTCCTGAAAGCTTGTGTTAATAATGTAAACTGGGTTCATTTTTCTCAACATGGAGTACTTTGTGAATTTCAGATTATTAACATGCAAAAAAAATATAGATGGTAGGCAACATCTTAAAACACATTTTTCTAAGGGCCAAAAGATTTGATGCCTCTATGCCAATTTGCATTGCTTTAGAATCTGGGACTATATCTAATTTTTTAAAAAGCATTCCTGATGGTAATAAAGCTAGTGGATTTTTGATACTAATTTGACTAGAGTCTTTTCTTCTTCCTTATTGTTATGTCTAAGATATTTTTCCTTTCTCTTTCTTGTCACATCTGTTTAATTTCTGTTGCCTCTGCTACAACGGAAATGGTCTAGGCAATGAAGTGCAGGCAGAGCATATCTCTGACCTTGAATTATGCTATGAGATACATAAAAGCCTTGGTTCTAGTGTACTGTCAGAGATCTTGACATTACACGAGGTGGGAAAGTGATCTTAACTTCTATGAAATGCAAAAGGATTAAAAGCCAAAACTGTGGAAATTCAACTATCTGACTAATTTGCAGCTGCTTGTTTATTCACAGCTCTTTGACAAACTTAGTTTAAGGAATATTTTTTTTCAGGAACATAGAATAGTATTTTTTAATTATTCAGTAATCCTTTAGGTAATTCTAAATAAGTTTGCTTTTTTTTGGCATCAATCTGTAAAGACATCTACAGATCAAAATGCAAGGTAAATATCTTTGCTTGCATGTCAGTCACTCATCTCATGGCAAAGGTAAACTTGTGGTGTTTCATCCTACTGTTTCCCTTATGAACATCTATCCTACACTGTATTTTCAAAAGTGTGATGACCAAATTCCATGTATTTAATTTTTCTAATTTTCTCTACACTGTGTTTTATGACATTTTCAATCCTTCTTTTCTTATTTTTTGTTTTTCAGATGAACTAGAGGCAGCTGTGGATTTGCCACAGGCCTAGGCCATTATTAAAGTCTTTTAAAGTCACAAGATACGCAGCATCTTCATTTATATTTGCTACATACGTATTCATTGTGAAACATTTAATAAAGGACATCAAGGATGTATTATTGCAATACATTCCTTCATTCAAAACAACTCAGTACAATTTTCATGTATATATTGCATAACATATCGTGCATACACTGTTTTTATGTGGTTGTGTATTTTTTTCAAAACATTGATAACGTAATTCACACTCCACACAAAAGAAAAAAATCTTCAAGTGTTCTATTAGATGTTGTGTCAAGTGACTTGACATGTTAACTGCTGCAGTTTATGGCTGTTTCACTTTTGTAAGTGAAATGATTTTGTAGAAAACATAGAAGTAAAGGATATTCAGTCATTTATCAATCTCCACAAAACCCTGAACTTTTCTCTCTCGTTACTTTATGCAGTCTGTAGCAACAGCTGTCTTCCTGCGTGATGGATAGCTTTTATATTGTCCTTTGTTGTAACCTGACTGAAATTATTTTGCAACAAGTCAATATATACACGGGGGAAAAATCAAGTAATTCAAATTCTGTCCTAATTTCATCCTCATGAGTGTATAACAAGGATTCACACTGTGACTTAAAACACCTACCATAAAGGACAAAATCATGTTGACTTTGTCTCATTAATTCTAAAGAGAAAAACAGTGAGAAATATATAAAGATATTACAGGTTTTGTTGTGATTTTGTATCCAGTTCATTTTTTTTTTTCAGACTAAGCTCTTGCATCATTCTGGGACTGAACTGTCTCAGCTTGCTTTTCTTACTCGCTCTCTGAAACTTCCACAAGGACAAAAGCAGACTAGTTCTGAGATTTGCAGAAATTCTTGCCAATTCATCTGCTCAACTGAGATGAAAACATCATGTAGCCACAGCAAAGTTCCAGGTAAACCTAATGTTCTCAAATAATGTGGATGGGTATAGTATTATTTTTTTGAAAGGATGGTAATTTCTGATCCCATGAAGCACACCAAGTTCTTCATTTAATGAAGACTTAAGGCCTGATTTCAGTTTTTCACAGAACACTTCGTCAGTGCTGTTCTGTAATTTAGCAGAGCTGAATAGAAGTAGGCATTTGTCTCTTCAGCCTTTATTCAGGACATTTTTTTGAAAATTATTTGGGACATAAAAGGTCAATATTCTACACTCTACTTAAACACTTTGCATATAGCACACACTCTTCATGAGAAATTACTGAATGTGGTACTACTTATCTAGTAAAAATAACCTACATATGCATTATCCCCATTCAGTTTTCATACACTGGAGGAATACTGTCATATAGAGAAGGAATAGTTGTCCACAAGTAGCAAATAAAAAATATTTTTTCCTTCCAATGTAGACCAATTCATGCTACCTGAATACATTTTTTACTTCTGGTAACACTAACCATGTCATTGTTTGATTAGTCTGTGATTTTGTTATAAGCCAAAGGTTTTCCACTTTCATTATATGTCATATCACAACAGTTATACCACATACCCAGCCTTTTCTTTCATTCTCTCCCCTCTCCCCCAATATCTTCAGCTTTGGCAATAGCAGCAAAGCTGAGCCCTTCCCTCACACATATAGTGAGCAAGCCTTTTTTTGTCCCAAGGAGTAAAGTTAAATCCTCATTACTCTCCTTATTTTTGTGACTGTAAGCCACTAGCCTCTATTTTGACTTTTAACATTATAAGGACATAACAGAAAAATCCTCATTTTTATACTTACTGCTATGGTACATCAGGCTAAAGACCCCAACAAAATACTTTCAGAAGTGATACTAAGAGCAACTTTCCATGTTCAACTTCACCGTAGTACATTCGGATTGCTCTTTCAAGCAGCTATGTTTAGCACAAAAATCACATCCTAGATTCTGAGACATTGTGATATTCATTCTTGTCCTGTTGGGCTGAGCACAGTGATAATATAATCAATGATAACTTGATCTTATTATAGCGCACCTGTATATTTTGCTGCATTGGATTCCTCCCAAGCTGTCACTTCTTCTGCACGGGTTTTTACCATTGGGGTTTTTATGCTTTAACACAAGGGCATTTAGCATTTGAAAAGCTGTTAGGAACTTAGTATCCTGCTCTTTCACTGATTTATTTCCTTAAATCAAAATATTTTGTGCTATACTCTGTACGATGAAAACTGTGTCTTACATGCCGAAGTTTGTTTGTGGAAATGCATAATCCGTTTCCTAATGATGTCTACTATAGTCTTGCTCATCTATTAATGTTAATAAAATACTTGGTGACATAGTCCAGAAAGCAAAACATATCCTGGGCTGCATCAAAAGAGGCGTGGCCAGCAGGTCAAGGGAGTTGATTCTGCCTCTCTACTCTGCTCTTGTGAGATCCCACCTGGAGTCCTGTGTCCAGCTCTGGGTTCCCCAGCACAAGAAAGACATGGACCTCTTAGAGCAGGTCCAGAGGAGGGCCACAAAAATGATCAGAGGGATGGAACACCTCTGCTCTGAAGAAAGGCTGAGAGAGTTGAGGTTGTTCAACTTGGAGAAGAGAAGGCTCTGGGGAGACGTTATTGCAGCCTTTCAATATATAAAGGGGGCTTATAAGAAAGTCAGAGAGAGATGTTTTACTAGGCCCTGTAGAGATGGGATAAGGGGTAGCAGTTTTAAACTGGAATAATTTGTTTATGAGAGGGTGGTGAGACACTGGAACAGGTTGCCCCATCACTGGAAGTGTTCAAGGTCAGGTTGAACTGGGCTTTGAGCAATCTAATCTAGTGAAAGATGTCCCTGCCCATGGCAAGGGGGTTGGACTAGATGATCTTTGAAGGTCCCTTCCAACCCAAACCTTTCTATGATTCTATAAAGCTTTCCAAAATAATTTCGTATCTTACAAATGTATTTAATATATTTGGGCTTTTTTGTTCTATGAAAAAGCAAAGGCTCCCCCCCCATCTCAAAATTGTCTATGAATGTGCTTATATTTATGGAGAGTCCCTCAACATTTAGGGCTCGTGGTTCATTCATCTTCTGCTACAACTCTGTCCAAAGCTTCAATTTAGGAATTATCTTAAATGTCTCCTTTGTACATTTCACCGGGCAGTTGCATTATTCTATACTGATACTGTACTTTTCCTGCATCTTTTTTAATGAGCTCCATCTTGGTATGAATTGTATGCTACAATGTAAAACTCCACATCCTGCATTGAATTTCGATTGAAAAGACAACTGGAGACCAAAATTCATTGCTGGAAGAGCCTCTCAGAAAAGCTAAACCGCCTGCAATCATTTTCCAGACACTTTGCAGAGCCAAGGAATCAGAAAATACGTGGTTAATTTAGAGAACAAGTTTTGACAAAGGTTTTGTATAATCTCACTAACAGGATAGTACATCAGCAGGTTCCAGCTCAATCAAATATCTATTTCTTGTACTGGGGGAGGGGAAGGCAAGAAAGGCATCTTACCTACCTGCTAGAATGCGCAGAATAATCAGCGTAGACACTGCCTTCAGAATTTCACCCCAAAAGTGCCTATTCCTTTTTTAATTATAAAAGAAATCTAGCATGACCAGCTTACATAGATACATGCACAATGCAGCTACTTAAAGTTTGTTAAAATATAGAATCATAGAATCATAGAATCATAGAATAGTTTGGGTTGGAAGGGACCTTTAAAGGTCATCTAGTCCAACCCCCCTGCCATGAGCAGGGAAATCTTCAACTAGATCAGGTTGCACAGAGCCCCATCCAGCCTGACCTGGAATGTTTCCAGGGATGGGGCATCTGCTACCTCTCTGGGCAACCTGTGCTTCACCACCCTCATTGTGAAAAACGTCTTCCTTATATCTAGTCTGAATCTCCCCTCCTTTAGTTTAAAACCATTACCCCTTGTCCTGTCACAACTGGCCCTGATAAAAAGTTTTTCCCCATCTTTCCTATAAGCCCCCTTTAAGTATTGAAAGGCCGCAATAAGGTCTCCCCAGAGCCTTCTTCTCCAGGCTGAACAAGCCCAACTCTCTCAGCCTGTCTTCAGAGGAGAGGTGCTCCAGCCCTCTGATCATTTTTGTGGTCTCCTCTGGACCCGCTCTAACAGATCCATGTCTTTCTTGTGTTAGGGGCTCCAGAGCTGGACGCAGGACTCCAGCTGGGGCCTCACCAGGGCAGAGTAGAGGGGCAGAATCACCTCTCTCGACCTGCTGGCCACGCTTCTTTTCATGCAGCCCAGGATACGGTTGGCCTTCCGGGCTGTGAGCGCACATTGCCTGGTCATGTCCAACTTTTCATCCACCAGTACCCCCAAGTCCTTCTCGGCAGGGCTGCTCTCAAACCCTTCATCCCCCAGCCTGTATTGACACCGGGGGTTGCTCCAACCCAGGTGCAGGACCTTGCATTTGTCCTTGTTGAACCTCATGAAGTTCACCTGGGCCCACTTCTCAAGCTTGTCCAGGTCCCTCTGGATGGCATCCCATCCCTCAGGCATGTCCACCGCACCGCTCAGCTTGGTGTCATCTGCAAACTTGCTGAGGGTGCACTTGATCCCACTGTCAATGTCATTGATGAAGATACTAAACCGTACTGGTCCCAATACGGACCCCTGAGGGACACCACTTGTCATTGATCTCCATCTGGACATTGAGCCATTGACCATTACCTTCTGGATGCAACCATCCAACCAATTCCTCGTCCACTGAACAGTCCACCTACCAAATCCATATTTCTCCAGTTGAGAGAGAAGGATGTAGTGGGGGTCCATGTCAAAGGCCTTACAGAAATCCAGATAGACGACATCCATAGCTCTTCCCTTGTCCATTGATGTAGTCACTCCATCATAGAAGGCCACTAGGTTGGTCAGGCAGGACTTGCCCTTGGTGAAGCCATGCTGGCTGTCTCCAATCACCTCCCTGTCCTCCACATGCAAAATATCTCCTCCCTCTTGATGTGGGAAAACAAAGACGGCCTGTCAGAAAGACGATTGCCTTTAGAGTGAATACTGGGAAACAGGCACTTCTAGGACACAGACTATCCAGCTTTAGTCTTCCATTCTATGATTTTTTCCTAGAAGAAATTATGTTCCCTTTGAATCTAAAAGCACTTTAGATCAGTAACTCAGAGGTGGACTTCTATACTTCAGATGAATCTTACCTGAAAAGACTTTGAAAGCAACTTTAAGGAGGCTTACTGGAATAGCTTCCAGTTACTGTAGAAAACCTATGGGGAGGAAAAGAAGGAAAAGAAGGTGACAGAAAGAGACAGATACAAGGGGAAAGAGGAATTTAAATTATTTAGCCTTGTTCTGTATATAACAATTTGATGTATATAACAACATATTTGATGACCTCCCATCCAGCAAAGCTCAGGAAAGCAACTTTCCCTGTCCAGCTTAATTTACCGAATATTTTACTTACTTATATATTTCAAAAGAATAATCTGAAAGACTCAGCTTACAATTCTGCTATCCTAACGGGGTTAAAATAATTTTTTGTACTTCATGTGAAAAACACCCAATCTCCCAAAACTGCTTAAGAGAACTGTTTAAGACTAAAGTATTTCAGGAAATTAAAAGTTTTCACTCTGGTTGGTTAGTTAGGCTTTAGGTTTTCCAGGCATATATGAATCACTCTTGCCGGCTTGCTTTGCTGTGTTTGTGTGTTCTCACTTACAGAACTGTTCTTATTAGCTTGTAAACTTCAAGGTCAATCTAAGTTCAAATTTTGTTGAAGACTATACAATGAGCACATGTGACAAAAAAGTAATATGAATTTTCAATGCAATGAATATTATTTTGGGCAGAATGTCATGAGAAAAATGGAAAGTCAAGCATCAGTCACAGCTGGGAAGCCTTTCATTATTGGCTTCAGATGCATGTAAACATGTGGAAAGACTACTAATGTACATTACCAGTCACATTTTCCAATCTGGATGCGTTTAAATGTGTCATATATTTTTATGGCCTACTTTATACAAATAAACTACAAGATATGCTGTCACAATGGTGAGATACATCTATGAACTCTTAGTGGCACAAAATACTACTGTACAGATATAAAATAAGTACTTGAAAATGCAGGTGCCAATTCAAAGTGAGTAAACTTTAAGTACCTGCTTTGCACAGTGCCTTATGTTGGGAAGCTACTTTCAGCGTGCCTTCAGTATAGAGACGGAGATCCTTTCAGTGTAGCAGTTCCGAATTGCCTTCAAGAGGGATTTCCTTCCCGCATTGAAGAAGAGAGGGCTAAGAATACTGGCTCTCAATTTAGGAATGCAAATCAGGTGCTTAAAATTAGATTCTGTGAATAACTTCTTAAATAGTTATGCATGTCAGAAATACCTCTTTGGTACCTGCACGTTAGCTTTTCAGCCTCTTGAAAGGATATGAATAAAATAGCATTCAAACACCACTGAATGTCTGAATCAATGAATAAAATGATTTAAAAACCTTAATTTAAGAGAGTTGCATTTGTTTCTTTTCCCAGTATAACTTTTTTTTTTTTTCCTGGCAATATTAGAGCAGTTGGAGTCCTCTAATCTTGTTTCCCCACAGCTCTCAAGAACTGCAATTTTTCATTTTCAATGGTCAAGAAAATCTATTTCTTGCCATATTGCCTTCTTGTGCTGAGAACGGCCCTTTGATAGGAGCAGTATTTAAAGAAAAGAAATATGTCTTTTAGATACAGCTGTTGACTTTTAGCAACTGCAAGTCGGTCTGGGCTACAGCATGTAATTCTTTCCTTCAGAGACACTTCTACTGGTGATGCACTTATCCTAATACTCTCTGGCAGTGATAGGCATGGAAGAATTGGAAGGAAGGCAATGGAGGTTATTCCAAGGGTGCTCGCAGTAGCGTAGGCACACCAGCATGAGAGGGGAAGCAGAGTTTGAGCACTGCCATGGCAGACTGCAGCAGGAACATAACAGGGAACAAGATGGGCTGTACCATAAAAGCAGGAAGGAGGCAGGATACTGGGAAGCTATGAAAGGGGATCAGGGTGTCCCCTCTTCCTGAGAATCACAGCAACAGGAGCAAAACGTAGTCCAACGGTGGTAGTGCACGCAGCTTTCTGTGCTTAAAGGCACCCAGAATGGGCGCTGCAGAGCGGGGGGATTTGGCTTGAGCAGCTGCAGGTAACACGGAGGCAGCTGCTTGCTTTTACCTTTGTCAGATGTTACTGACCTTACAGACACAGCTGAATGTACTTGTTCCTGAACTTACTACACCTTGTTGGGTTACATGGTAAACCCTAAGATACATGATCCATCGTACAGCAGCTGATACAGACCTTCGGGGAGAGTGAGAAAGTCACTACTAAAGATGAACTCACATCTGCATTGTGCAGGACTGACTTAGTTGCTACAGTGCCTGTTTTATAAACCCCAAACAAACATAAGTAGAAGTTACAAGATTTCCCAAGTCATGCGAAGAACTGATAGTTATTGAGGTGTGTAAAACCAACTGGTTTCAAGGATATTTGAAATCTAAGTTTCTTAAAGGGTCTGGATGTAAAGACTAAGGCTGCTCCCAAGACTTAAGATATGTAGCTGTTGTGCTTCTAATAGCACTAAGGGTGGTGTTTCACAATGACCATTAATATTGTGCTTGATTTTTTTACTAATTAAAATTAAGAAATTTCCTAAAAATGCCATGTTTTCTCCAAGGTTTAGGCGCTTAAAGCCTGACAATACCAAGAGAAATATTGTGAGGCTGTTGAAAAATGCCCATTCATGTTCATTGTCCTATAATACTTACTCCTGTATGGCAAAATCACACTCTTCATTTCTTTTCCATGAATCCTGTTATTCTCTGAGGGTACAAGATGGATTTACTTATTTAATAAAATAATACGTGTACTAAACAGTCAATTTTAGGAAAAAAAAACCAAAACACAAACTAAGAAAAACCCCAAAATATTTGTGAATGTATTAAATGTCCTGAAATTTGGACATTATTGGAAAATTATATATAGATTGATTAAAAAAGCAACAGAAAAAACCACAAGTCTATATGCATTATTCTCAGTTTGATATATGAAGTATTCCCAGTCACACAGAATCTCATATTTAATGGAGGTTGTCTGTTTGAAATAATGACCTTTTGACAATGATTTAAAAACTTACAAATGTTTGCAAAAATCGACGAATTTGCTGTTTCATGTTAAACAGTCTCTTCCAAAGGCACTTGTATCCTTTCATTTAACTACAGAGGAATCATCTTTTAAGCTGGCTCAAAGTGATTTATTTTATTTTTCTAGGCTAAGGAACATCTATCTTACATTGCTTAACACATCCTGCAAGATCTCATAAGGAATATCTATTTCATGAAACATGGAAAAGCCCTTAGGAACATATTAAGATTAAAGGATCTAGTCTCTGACCTTAAAAAAATGATTGTTTTTTCCATAAATGAAAATATGCTGAGATGTAAAGAAAATGACTAATATAAAAAACTGTGTGCATTACTGCTCTGAATGATTTGGCCCCCCCCTTTAAAAGTTGTGCCCCCCATTGGCACTTGTGGTCAAAAAGAGCTTTTGATCCCAGCTTCCTACACAAATTAGAGAATGCAGATCTGAAGAGCTGTATCATAACAAAGAAGTGGAGCAGAATGTACATCAGTACTTTAAAAGTCAGAAATGACTCGAGGCAATCAGCACAAGAAGATAGGGGAACGGTTAAATTTGTAAGTCTGCTTTGTTGTAGATATCGTTTGGCAGGCTTTTACGTTCCCTGGTTTTGTGCCTCCTCATGTGAGATGTGATCATGGAACTCCCCTACGGTTTTAGTCCTCAGGAAAAAGCAACAGCACATTGGGTCATAGACCAGCCAGGACTTTAATCACTTCCTTTGGAATCTACCAGGCAATGTCTGATCGATTGAGAAGAAGAGATCCTCCAGTGGAAGAAATTGCTAATCAGAGAAGAAAGCGAAACTCTGATAATGCCTCAAATTACACAAGAAAAAACCCCCATCAAAGTGTAAAGATAAATACCACCTCAAAAATATATCCTCCAGACTGTTATCGGAAGTGGGTGGATAAGCAAGAATCCTGCCAGAATGCTATTTTCAGAGGAATATAATTACAAAGTGATTTCCTCTGCTCTTAAGATACCATCTGGGCAAACTTTTTAATCTTGAGAAGTAGTTCAAAGGACCTCTCCAAAGAAGTACAACACTTAATGCAAGTTGAAGGAGCAGCAAAAACTAAGATAATTCCAAATAAGTGAACAAGGTATTGTTAATAGGCATTTCTAAGCAATCGGAGAGGGTTAAATGCCTCTTTTGAAACTGGGTGCAACCTTGGTCACCATTGAAATCCATGAGAGCTTTGCAATTGCCTTTCGATGCACTGAGGATTTCACTCATTAGTTTGATTCCTCGTTAATAGACTACAGGATATGATCAAAGGGAAATGCCAACGCATTGGTTAGCGCATTCAAGGAAAGCCGTGAAGGATATAAGGCTCCAGGCACTTGAGGGAGTCTCCCACTTTAGCAAGTTCTACAGGTTTATTAGACTGGAGAGTGATACTTCCTTTGAGACTGAATCCCTGCAAAAGCACTTTCTAACTAAAAGATCCCAGTTTCCGTAGTCCAATAATCAAAATGGAATCAGTCTGGCTGGTTGAATGAGAAACGATTGAGGAACTTTCCAAAAGCTATGTTCTTTCTTTTTATACATCTATACTACTTAAGTGTCATACTATGTTTGCAGTATGATTGATACTGCTTGTAACATCAGAATTCTGATAGATCGAATGAAATAAACCAGTGCAGCTACTACTGACTTTAAAAAAATATTGATATATATTCCTTTTCCTGTGCTAGATTAATTATCAAATACATTACAAGTGATGATGGAGAAAAAAATTTAGAATAATTTTTACTTGTTCCGGTAATCCTAAACCACCTAATCCACTCTGATGACCTTGGAAATAATATTTTCTTTCTATGACACTTTTTCATTATTTAGTGTATTTCAGTTGGCAGGAACAGTTTCTACTTATACCACTTATGAATAACAAAAACCAAAACCAAAACCCTTTATTAGGAACACGTAAATATCAGCAGTCTAGTTCTATACATAACCCATGCATTAAAACATGAACTATTTCTTAATTAAGGACTCTCTATGTATTGTTTGTATTCCAGGTATCAGAACCGCTTCAATTATCTGTTGGCACTTTGATTGTGAGATTGCTTTATAGCACGATCTCTTATTGACTGCAGCTTTTTAATAGTCACATGAATCAGTACGCTGTCATATACTTTTAACAATGACCCAGTACTGCAACATATGAGTGCATACGGTTTTCTCTCACAATCTGTACTTTTGATTCAATGGAATTTACAAATACGCAGACAAGTTTCACATACAACCCCACGTTATCACCAACACTCGATCAAGCCATACATGGGTATGTCAAGCTGAGTCTTGAAAAACTTCAATATGGAGAGTCCACACCTGCTCTAGGAAACCTGATCCCGTGTTGCACTACTCTCCTAGTGATTTTTTTTTTTCCCTAACCTCAACTTCCTGAGTGACATACGTGACCATTACACTTCCTTTTGCTGTTTACCATAAATGAAATGAGTTGTCTTTATTGTCTTTATAACCTCACCCCACCTCAGACACACCCTCCACACACACACTTTACAAGTCTAAACAAGTCCAGCTCCCCAAAGACTTCTGTTAGGTGGTGTCTCCCATGCTCCTCACCATCATGGTGAGCCTCCAATGGATCCTTTCCAGTGCCTCAGTGTCCATCTTGAGAAACTCAGTCTCACTTTTGTGTTTTACCAGAAAGAAAATATTTGTAGAAAGAAATATCCTCCTATTGGTTGGTAATGTTTTGGGACCTATTTCTAGAGAATAATGTTTTTCAGGCTGTAAATTTGGTTGGTTGGTTGGTTGGTTGGTTTTTGCTTTCCAAGTCCAGACATCTGAGGAAAAAGATAACACATAGTTACATCCATCAGGCATGGCCATTGTTTCTATACCGATTTCTGGTTGCAGTCTTCAGCTTTGTTTCCACCTATTCAAACTGGGTGACAGGGCATGAGTTCAGAAGGAAAAAACCTCTGAATCCATCAGGAAAGAAACTTTGTAAAATTATATAAGACTAGTACCTCCTGTAAGCTCTGGCACAACTAGCAAATCACAGAATCACAGAATAGTTGAGGCTGGAAGGCATCTCTGCATGTCATGCAGGCCAACCCCTCCGCTC
Organism: Phoenicopterus ruber ruber; assembly: GCA_009819775.1. Classification (NCBI taxonomy): domain Eukaryota; kingdom Metazoa; phylum Chordata; class Aves; order Phoenicopteriformes; family Phoenicopteridae; genus Phoenicopterus; species Phoenicopterus ruber. Next base: position 140,532,347 of record CM020215.1, read on the forward strand.
AAAGCAGGCCCAGCCTCAGGGCTGCGCCTGGTCGGGTTTTGAATATCTCCATGAACGGAGACTCCAGAACCTCCCTGGACAGCCTGTTCCAGTGTTCAAACACCCTGCCAAACGTTGCTGCCAATAACTTTGGCACATTTTTACAAAATGTTGTGGCCGGCTCAAGAGCAGCGTTGGAGCATATGTAGGGTGGTTTAAAGTGCTGTGGGGTGAACTAGTTCAGTAAGGAACCAGACTTTCTTCCTCCTTTTCCTAGCTATCCGTCTCCTGGGGGCAGAACTATACTTTGGCTACTGGGCTACATCGTGAGACTCAAATTACTTTGTGTTTACCTGAACATCTGACTTTGTATCAAATAGAGACTGTTAGGAATTAAAAGGGGGAGAGAAGTTGCAGGAAGCAGAAATATTTCATTTTCTTCTTTTTTTTATTCATGAGGGGACGAGATGATTCAGTTAGTACCAGCAGAAAAGAACTTCCTTGAGTTTTTCAGAAAAACATATTTGTGTCTAACAAAAGATGGACAATATTGGTTTCTTTTAAACTCATTTTATAATTGAGTATGATTTTGATATAACAAACTAGGTCATATAATAGTTGCTGTCACTGATGGTTGTTAAATGAAAACAGAACAAATTTTGGACAGCATGCTGGACTTCATAAGACCCTGTTATGCATTATTGATAGCCAGGCTTTGAGTTCTGTCCTGAGGCTTTTAGAAATACTCTTAACCTCTTTGTTTTCCAATTTATGGCCATCTATTGGGCATATTATGCAGATACCATTACATTTTCCACTTTACCAAACACTATCCTTAATAAAAAAATGCTTGTTTCTTAAATCTGAAACTCTTGGGTTTTGATCAATTACCCAGTGAAAATATCATGTCAACAACAAATAATTGTGGAATTTGCCATACTAAAACCTCCTAAAAATAAGAATACACTTTGCAGATACATATTTATTGTACAAGACAATGTTAAAATTAAGAATCATTTATACAACAGTCAATGAGATCTCCTGTTCTCTGATCTTATTCTCCCTAGTCTCTTTCATAGGATTGAGTGCTTTCCTCCAAGTCCTTTTCTTTTCTCCTTTTTCACTTAGGCAGCCCTCTCTGCTGCCCCTATAGTTCCATAAAACATAAAGGTTGAAGAAGTCACAGCTTGGGATGATATAATTGGGCGGGGGGGGCATGATTTGCAAGTAACTGATTGTAGTCCTTTACCTGTACCTGTTGAACATAACAATTTCATAACACAAAAGCTGATTAAAAAAGCTTCAAACCAAAATCTTATCACTTCCTCTAAGTTACTTAACTATGAATCTCATTGTGACATTTAAGTATCTGAAACCCTAGTTCCTAATTTTTTTGTGGATATTTACATCCAGATACAAACTGTGGCAGGGAAGTTAACTAGCAAAGTAAAGCTGCTAGATGCTGAATTAAAAGAAATATCCAAGTTATTCTACCTAGATATCCAGAGGGAGGAAGAAGAAAACAAAAAAGTAGCAATAAGCTAACAGGACCTAATATTACATAGAAATCTACCCATTTCAGAGGTATAGAATTAACTGTCACTTAGAGATGAAAAAGGTGCATGTGTAACTTCTTATAGACAAGGCAGAAAACAAAAAGTACTGTATATTGTATGTATATACATAGCATATCACGTACATATATAACTACAAGTAATTAATTGCATTTATGTGCAGATATATAAACTTCATTTTATGTAAATAAAACCTAATGTCCTTCATAAGAGTAATTTATTAATTCTTTGGAAAAAATTCTGATATATTCATTCCATTTAAGTATTCTTTATGCATCAATTGAGAGTAGGAGTCAGTGACGTTGAAGAAATTGCATTCAGTAAAGGACAGAATATTTTTACAACTGTAAATGACTGGCACAATCTTTTTATATTAAGAGCAGCAAGAAATCAGACTACATTTGGTGTGAAAAGTACACATAAGTTGGGTTCAATTCATACTTCACAAGATTGCTTAAAGGTCTTATTTTACTCCACTAATTCTGTTGCATACTGCTGCTCAGTTTATGATGGCCTTGACACTGTTAGAACACAGTAGGAGTTGCTTTGAATTACACTCTGCCTATGAAAGGATGAAGGCACAGCCAAAGATTGACATGAAACAAGGAGAGCAGTCTCTTTTTTTGCCTGTTATCCTGGCAACAAGGAAAGTATGAGAAGGAGTGCCTTCTTTTAAACTGTCTGGATGATTGCCTTAGTGTGAGGCAAACTGCCTCCTGTGAGACGAAGTACTAAAACACGGTTATATCACCAGGCTGAAGCTTCCTGAAAACATCTGTATGTTAAAGTATTTGTCTCAGACAGCTGAAGTTCTATTTAGACATGCTGCAAGTAACAGTGACACGCTACAAGAGAAATCAATAGGTACCTTATTTGTGGTTGAGAGTCAGTTGCTTTAACACAGACAGATAGAGCTATTTGGTGAGATCTAGCATATCTCCTCTAGATTTCAGCTGCTTCAGAATTGCATAGGTCACATCTTCACCTTGAGTCCTGTCTACCAGCCCCTTGGCAGTGTCTCAGAGACTCTAGATGATGAGAAATATTTCTTAGTGATGATGGTTAGATGACTGGCTCCTGCCCTCCCAAGTCCTAGGTGTAGAGGTGGGATATAGACAGTCTGTTGTCCAGGGTCCTTTCATCAACAGGACAGATTTTTTCTGAAGCTCTCTTCATGGACAGACAGGAATCTCCCCGACACTGCAGTCTATACACTATGTATTCACGACATCTGTGCAAATCATTTTTCTTTAGCATACATATAAGGAACGTGGAAGAGAAACTAACTCAAAGCTTGTTAACACTTGCAACTCTGAAGTTGTCTGCACTGAGGATGAAGGACGAGGTCTGAGACAACGCTTGGGAGAGCCTGGCTGTCACTGCTTTTCCTAGTAAGAGGACAGAAAAGGTATAAGCAGTGTTTCCCAGGAGCAGCTACTTACCCTGGATTTTAAGGGCTGTGGCATAAAGTAAGGACACCTAAAAATCACACCCATAGGATGCTACAATCCTGTGTAACTAACCCCTTTCTTTAGAGCAGAGCCAGTCCAGGATCAGAAAAATAAATAGTGTTGACACAATATCAGAAATCTGCTAACAGTAATAGTTTTGTTCCTATATTTAACTTGAGAGAAATTAATTTTAGCCTTTTATGATGACTGCTTACTTATAGGGACTGTATCTAGGCCAAACTATATACGACTTGTTATTCCAGCTCAGGGCTGAACACAAAAGGTGTTGTTCCTGGAATGGTTAAAAGAGACAGTTTTAAAATAAAAATCCTCTCTGACAGTAGAATTGCTTTTAAACAATGCACCATATTCTAATACAAGTGTCATTTTCTGACACTGAAAGAAGCAAGGGTGTCATGATTCAGAGTCAAGCTGCACAGCTCTACTTCAGGTTTCCACTTCCACACTTCCTCCAAGTTCTGCCATGTGCAATGTTAGGGTACCGAAAGGACTCATTTTTCTTTTTTGTCTCAGGTCACTTGTCACTGAGCAGATCTCCATGAGAACATGAGTCACGTGCCAAAGGGAAGAGACCCTTTGTCTTACCACCACCTACCACCCCTTTATCCTGCCACTGACAGACCCCTTTCATTCCCACTCACCCAAGGATTTAAAGTGGCCAGTGGGAGTGATGTTAAAAGAGCGGAAAATTAACGCTCTATAGCTAAGGAGAAAAATGAGCATATTTGAAAAGCTGTAAAATAATGTTAAATTAAAGCAGACCAAAAGAAATAAAAAACTGTAATATGCAGTTCACTGTTCTATCATGTCCAATCTATCTCATAACATCGTGTCTGAGTCATGGCTCACTGATGGCAATGCCTGACACCTACTGTTTTAGAAAGATGTAAATGTTCCCCACGATATAAAAGACGAGCTTTTAGACAAGCTATTGCAAGTATATTACTTTGCATGGGGAAAGATTTCTTCCCTGACCCCGGGGAGTGACCATTGTATCTAACAAAGCATGAGACCAGATTCTCATAGCTTCTGTTATTGCAAATGTTATTCATAGTCATAACATTATATAGACCTTTTTAAAATTTATCTATCCAGTGTGTCAAGTGCTTGTTAACAAAAGTGATGCATTCTTTTTCCTGTCACTTGAAACAGGACTTTTTTTTTTTATTTTTCTTTTAGCTTAATATTTTCTTCACTATAGATCCTATACAAGTAAAAACATAGATTAAATCCATGTGATTTGATGCCATAAAGCTTGATATGAAAGATCATCCTTTTATCCTTTATAATCTTCTACTACTACCCCATCAAATAAAGCTCTGCATTTTGAAGTCTTTGGTTGAAGCAGCATCACACTGTTAGTTTGTTACTATACAGACAGTCATATAACACGTGCATTTAGGTAAAACAGAATACAATTAAGGGCATAAGTTACCATTGTACTCTACATGGGGATCAAGCAGCATGTTGCAATCTAGCTACCCTTTAATGCACACCAAATGCCTGTGCTCTTCTACCTCTAAGCACTTTTACTGTTTAAAAAGCAGTTAAGGTAGTCTAATAGAATTTTTTTTTCATTTGCATCTGTTTTGCACAGATGATACGAAAGACAAATGCTGGCTTTTGCTGATTTATTTTATAAGAATATTATGGAACTTAGAAGGAAATCAACATATAATCAGGAAATCCATGATATACACATTTAATTACCTCAGATAAGTGCATAAAATGCAAATATGTTGGGTTTTTAGAGAAGCTTATGCAAGGATTTTGGTGGTCATCAGTGCAAATTTTTTTTCAAGTTAAGACCTACCATTTCCATTAAGCTTAAGTGTTTACAGATAAGTTAGACCACCAGTCTGTAACTTTGTGATATTTTCACTTTTCTTTATTTTTTTTAATGGGAAATTAATTTCATGACTCACTGATTATTTCTTTGAAGGTCTGTCAGATCCTATGTTTGCTCATTGCTTGAGAGTATCTATTTGACATTAAAGGAACTCAAAGAACCAAAATATTCACAAAACATATATTTCAAGAGTAGACTGGGAGAATCATTTACAGTAGTTAAGTTTCTCTGGATCACTTTTGTACAAGTGGTGCAACCAGCTTTCCTACCATAAATTTTCATTATAAATTACTCATATTTCCTCAGTTCTGATATCCATTGCATGTCTTTTGCACTCTATGAAGCAAGCTGTAATGCAATTACTGCAACCTCAACTTGCTGCAGGACAGAAAGGCAAAGAAGTAGACTAGTATGACCTTGCCCTAAATCCTTATTTTTTTAAAGAAGTCCTGGATTTCTGTTGTAAAGGGCAAAACAGGATTTTATCAATTTTACTTGGGGTTTCTCAGAGCTGCCCTTTTGCAAGGAAAGAAGGGTTATTGCTACAACAGCTATACTAGTTTAGAAATCATAACTTATCATGCTAGCAAATGCATAATACCTAATCTTGCTGCCATTGAAGATAATAGTGCAGAGATGGTATAAAAAAGAATAGAAGTGTATTACAAGTGAGGAAGGGAGGAAGGGAAAGAGAAAATTGCTCGTATTCTTTCAAGGGATTTAATTTTACATGTTTGTGAGAGAAATACAAGCTAACAGCATTTTGGTGGGATAATAAAACTCATAAAGGACTCTAATGAGAAAAAATATATGCATGTATGCATATACACATGCGTATACATCTTTACACATACACATATATGAACAAAAAGAATAATTAGTCAGACTTTTGAAATTATCTTTTCATTAAGAAGTGCACACATGCTCAGATACACACATACTCTCAGGCATGTTGAGCTGAAGCTCAGTTTTGAAAGGGTGCGTTTATGAAAACCAAGACTTTCCAAGGGCCTGGTATTTCAATCATTATCCACGACAAACGCTTTTGAACTGGCATGGAAAAAAAATATATTCCTCATTTGCAGAGCTGCCAGACTACAAGCCTCCTGTGTACTTTTAAATGAACTGATGAGTGAAAAATTAAAGAAAAAAGCATTTAACTATTTGCATGTGCCATGCTTAGGGTGCAGCAGCAGAGTATGAAGATGAAATGGTGCAACAATCTACAAAAGCTTTTGCTTGTGTTCAAAGGATGCAGAGTATATCATACCTTTATTTGTTAGGTAGTGCACAGATGACACAGTACGCTAATGGCAGTTGTTATTTGCCCACCATCAGTTGTTTTAATGTCTGGGAGTAAAATAAAAATTCCATTGAGGATTTGACAGAGATGTTTGTATGGATCCTTAGTCCGTACTGACAATAAACAACTCTTCGGAAGCCCAGCTGCAGGTGAAGTGCAGCGCCGTCAGCTTAGTGTTTCCAGGTCAGATGCGGTTGAAAGCACTTGGTGACTTTTCATTTGATAAAACAATAATTCAGAGATGACTGAACATGTCTAGCTGATGAAGACAGATCAAATATTCTGCTTATCTCTGAGATAATCTTTCCATCTGAAGAGTACAATATTTATACTAAATCATATTTTTCTTTTATGCTAATATGATCTGGAAAATAGTGACCATTATTTGTTCTTATTCCATGAACTTAGTCTTCAGTATTACTCTGGCAACAGCTGTTTATCTGATTTTTCTGAGATATGTATGCTTGTGAATGTCTGGTTTTGACTTCCCAAATGTCTTCCTCTAAAAAAAATACAATTATTCAAATCACCTTTCAGATGAGATAATTCATAGTACTGACTTCCTTATAGCTGCTCATACGATATTGTTATTAAACCTGACAGTGCTCTGTTGAATTCCGGACTGGGTCACACAAAGTACGTACAAAGTACATATTCATTCACCGTCTTAAACTTGTATCAGTACTACTCTTCTCCTGACAGCAATTTACCGTCTTCTAGTTAGTAGTTCTTTAAGAGTAAATGACAGAAGCATCTATAATTAGTCTGGGGCTACAGAAGGTAGGGAGGAGAGAGCCAAGAGCATCTCTGAACCATCTTCTGTGCAGCAGAAAGGAGATCCACATGGAGCTGAGGAGGTGAGAGTTGCTTTTTTAAGCTTTTCCCAGAAATATCTTGAACTTTGTTCAAAAAATGTCAGAAGATTAATAATCTCACAAGTATTTTTCAACCCTCCCATTTCCAATCTGGAGACTGATTCAATACAATGAAGGAGTTAAAGCTTTTATTCTTTACTTAAGATCTAATCTGGTTTTACCTTGTGCCTTATTCCCAAGTGTATCAGTATAAAACTGTGAGAAACACAGATTCAGAGAAACATGAAAGGGCTCCTCATGTCAGGTGACAATAAAACGATAGCAACACGAAATGTTCCTAAGCTTGAAAAGGGACTGCCTCCAGAAGCATGGTCAAAGATTCAAGAACAGTATCAAGAACCAGCCACAGTGAGGGAAACCATAAATGTTTCAATGTAGTTTATCTTTAAAAGAACTGAAATAATATATCCACACCTCTTCCCAACCTTCATATTTAATTAGACATGCAAATAAATTTAAAAATTAAAAAGGCAAAGAAAGGTAGATCATATGTTTGGTTAAGAAACGGTCTCACTTCCAATGAGAAAGAAAAAAATTGAAATGTTTTATGGTGGGACTGTCTTCAAATTAAAAGGAAACCTCTGCAAAGGAAATAATTCAAAATGGATTAAAATATGCTTTTCTGTATATACAGATTGACCTGTACTTTTATGGGAAAATTAGTAGACAAAAATATTGTCTCAGACACACATCCTTGGCTAAATGAATACCTTGGGCTGGACTTCTTGGCTTGTATTTCCCCTTGGCGTGCTCTTTCCTTTCATGTTCCCTCAGTTTCATTAATGTCTCTCTCTCTGGCTACTGAGGCTTTCACAGTGTTTGCGCCCTCTGAGCCAACTTGCCATTGGCCTTCAAACAGAGGCACCATAGTCCTGGAGATGGAGCATGAAACTGGCAATCAGGAGAAGAGGGCTGTACTTTGTCCTTTCTTTTTTTCTTAAGTCAACTCACTCTATCAGATCCCTTTTTCTTTAGGCATAGTAAAGGAATGACATTTATTTATTACGAGAAAACACTTTGGCACTGATATGTTTAAAAAGTAAAGATAGGAGTAATGTTCTCATTACCCATTCCATTTAATTTATACTTTTCTTTCTGTTTTCAATTTTTCCTTTGCTCTCTTTACCTAGAACTATTTCAAGCCTTTAGCTTTTCCTTGTTTTGTGAGAATTTATCTTTTGATAACAACTAGGAAATATTCTCAGAGCCATTCAAAAATCAACATTTGCCACTTAAGGTGAGCAAATGACCTGAAACGCTGAATTTATTTGTTTGTGCAAGTATGAGGTGCATTTCAGATGTCATGAAGCACTGAATGTTGGCAGTGTTGACTATTTAATGCAGAACAGAACATGATTCGTACTACAAATATACCACGCAGCAGGCAGAATAATCTAGGTACTCCAATGGGCTCCCACTTGATCTGCTCACACTTGATCTGCTCAACTATTGGCACTCATGTTGGCTCTCTGAGCAGAGACTGAATGGCTCTGGAGAACGAATTATCTTTCCCATTTATGAGCTGGTCTACCTAACAATCTGCTATTAAAGCTGTTGAACACAGTGGAAAGGAGCTGATTTAATTGACATGATGGTCCCCAGGACTTCTATCTCAGCACAGACTTAGTAAAATCATGTTTGACATTCCATAAAGCAACTACTGGTTGAAAGGCTAACGAGGTTGTATTTTATTCATGATCGGTTGATGGGAAAATAAACACAATTCACTTCATCGTGCTTGAAATCTAGCCAGACTATTCAATAACAACTCACCTTATTTCAAAATAACCTGTAATACTGTGTAATAGAGATAAACCGTTGTGGGTCAGCTTCTTCAAATGAAGGATAAATGCCATGAGGAGAATAAAAGTTTCCATCAGCAGCATCCTAGTGTGTCTGATCTGTGAGCTATAAATCGCAGTATCGTTGATCTAGTGTCATTCTTTTCCACAATAATATAAATGTATTTATGAAAAGAGCTGCTTGCTGGTTTTTTTTTTTCAAAAATAAATAGTGGACATGTACACAAAAACAAACTTCCAAAGTCTAGGAAACATTGGACTAGACAAAATAAGATAAAGACATTTTAATATATCCATAATTATCCTTTTTAAAGCAAGAAAAAAGTTCTTTACTAATTAATGAATAGATCATCAATTTCAGACAATGATGGAATAGACTTACTTGACTACATCCAGCTGCATTTCATGTTTACAGAGATGAATGTTACATGGTGGAGTAAACAATGACACCCAGTGGCCATATTGACTCAAGGCCTGTTTGTGCTGGTTTGGATTTTCTCAGCACAACTATTTCTATTGTTTAGGCGAGTTAACATTGCTATTTTCTTGATTTGGGTTTAGGTTTTTGGTTTGGGGTTTTTTTTTTTCTTCCCACAGTACTAACGACACAATAGCTGAGTTTTCTTTGGAGCCAAATGATGTAGCAGCTTTGACACACAGAGCTCCATCCCTCTAGTGAGAGAAATGATGATCAGTTCATCAATGACAAGAGTCACACATATAAATCTGTGCAAACCGTGCTTATTAAAGAAGCTGACTGCTGAAAAACGTTGGAGCACAAGATGTACTAGATTGGTATGACAAGGACAGATAGTGTGTATTTATGCTGTTTTCCAGAGGATGAAAGCTATTGGATTGTTATGTGCCATTATGTTAACCTCGGGGGGGAGAACAACAAAACCAATCCCCCCAAATCCCCCCCCAAAAAAAAACCCAAACCAAACACCACCGAAGTGGAGCCTATGTTAAGGATAAAAAGGATTTTAATGAGTTATGGTTTATCAGGAGATATGGGATATCTGACTCCAACTGAGACCAAAGCAAAAGCCAAGAGCAGCTGACTCCAATGAAATTGGCTAGAAGATGCCAATCTGGAATGTGTTGGCTAGTTCTAACCTGCCTGTTATGAAACCACATATTTATTACTTATGGCTTCTGTGGTGCATCAGTCACTGAATGAGCTCTTGGAACAAAGCTAGTATGTCATTTCTGTCATGAGCTGAACTCATGTCTGATCTTATTGCGGGACTTCTCATTGATCTAGAAATAACGAAGTCATTTTTTGAATAAAATTTATCTCATAAGATACTAATTTTCTGAATGATACAATTGTAAATTGGGCTTTTCTCTTTTTCTGCCCTTACTTCCCTCTCTGCCTGAAACCACCATATAGGCATCCCAAGACAGTGAAGCAATAAGATGAATATGAAAATTATTTTATTTTCCACCTCAGTGCTCAGGAAAAGCAATGCTCCTAATGCTCCTAATGATCAATGTTAAGCCAATATCACGGTGCATAGGCCATGGTAAAAAGGCTTCAGAAAGAACTAAACAATGATGTCATGTGGAATTGTCAGTGAAAGGTTCAGCCCGGGTGACGATGTCCTAAGGCATTTTACAAGCAACAGCAAAACTTCATGCCTGAGGAGCACGGAGAAGATTGCTGTGGCTGCTACAGATGGGAAGGTAAAGATCTGCTTCAACAGGTGGTAGATAGGAGAGCCGCAACAGAGGGTAGACCTAGTAATTCTTAAGAGGGAATGAAGAACTGTTGACAGGCAGAGTCTATTACAGACTTTGCTAGGATTTAGTATCACTGGCAAAGAGCGTGGCTGGTCTGTGCAACCAATCCCCAGTGCACAATGCACATGTCATCCTAAATACAATAAAAGCACATAAAAAAAATAACTGTATGAACAGGTGAGTAGATATGGAGGGACCAATTGTAGTTTGCGGGTGTTTGTAGTATAAATAATAAATTAATATTAGCCAGTAAAACTTTTTAATACTTTATTATAATATACTTTTCCTCTCAACTACTTTGTACCTATATCTCAAAGTCAGTTTTCAGACTGACTCTATCTTATCAAATTAATCCAGGTAATTTCAATATCATTCTCTGTTCTGACAATTTCTGTTTCACGCAGTTTCTGTTGACTGTCAAATTTTCCCATAAATAGAGCATCTAGAATGCCCTCCATCATGTACCTTGCCCAGTCATCAATCTAAAGACTTAGACTAGCGTGATTTATAAAAGAATCCATTAGATTTCAAGATAATAGAACCAACGTAATTGTTAATTATTGAAAATGATGAAAGAGAAGACAAAGCTTTCCAATTCATGCTGAGAAACTGTTCTAGTGAGGCGATTCCTGTGTCCTTATGAATATCTGTAAACTCATTACTAATGATGTCTGCTGAAAAAGCTCTGGTGATATTTCTATGGAGAAATATGATCACAGAAACATTCAAGCTGTGAAGGGACCTCGGGAGGTCTCTAGTCCAACCCCCTGCCCAAAGCAGGGCCAGCTGCTCAGGGCTTGGACAGGTCGGGGCTTGAAACCCTCCAGGGCGAGAGATGGCGCAGCCTCCCGGGGCGACCAGCCCCACTGCCTCACTGCCCATGGGGAAACAGTTTCTCTTTCTACCCTGAAATTCTCTTACTTCAATTTATGCCTGTATCCCAAATAGTACCCTTGGCTAACAAAAGAAGACCATGCTCCCACTCAAAACAGTGAAAATTTTGTGATTGGTTCCCGTAAGAACATGGTATTTCCCTTTTGCTTGTTTTCATTAATGTGATTGCTCGTTCCACACTGAGAGCAGGTCTCCACGGCCACAGTCTTCCTTAGAGCAAAAATGAACCCGATGAGTCTCTGAATTCATACACCATTGTCTTTGTTTATTCTGCTTTCTTTACAACCTGCTTCTACAAATTAGACATGAAATACTCATGACAGTAAAGACTAGGGAATTCCAGATCTTCAGATTCATTAAACTGTATCTCCTGTGGGATACATTGGACAAGCTTTTCATTTAAAAGGCAAGTGAAATCAAACTGTCAGTTCTGTTCAATAAGAACCAAATGAAGAACAGCAACAATGACAACAACAAAAAGTAATCGCAATGGCGACAGCAGCTGTCTCTTCATGGGGTGCTCCTAAGATACTGTACAGAGCTTTTCTGAAAAAAAAAAAAAAGAAAGAAAAAGAAAAGGAAAAAACCCCCATCAAATCCAACACTAGAAACAAGTCATCTATAAAAGAGCCCTTATTTCCCTCCCGAATTGCCTAAGGGATTTGTGAAACCTACTGCTGCTGCAGCTGTCACCCCCGCTTACCTTTTCTCAGTTAGGGAGCACAGCTAAGACCTTCATCTCCCTATATGGACCTTCCAGTCATGCTATGTGTTGATTTAATTATAGTATCACACTGATGTGTCCTGAGAAAATGCTCTGCAACTGGGCAGGGTGGCTTTCACTCTGGGAGCAGGAGAAAGCTCCATCTCTCACAGGGATGGCATTTTTTAACAGATTATTATTTACTTTTTAAGAATAGCCTACAATTACACTAAAAGTAACAGCTTATTGATTTCACAGTAACCCATATGTATGTATGAGTGCACATTTAATATTCCTTTTAATGCACATTATTATAGTTTTATTTTATTCATTTGAAGGAGCAGAAAGATGGGAATGTCATCACTGAGTTTTCCCTTCTCTTTTTTCTTATGATTCCTTTTTCTCGTTGTCCAAACTCCACACCCCCACTCCCGACCCCATCCTGCCCTCCCCAAATCTCTTATGGCCACCATTCTTGCCAGCATAAGGGACAAAGCTGAAGTTGAGTGGGAAAAAAAAAAGAAATTTTTCATGGGATATTGTGAGGGAAAACCAAAAAGGCAGAGGTTTGCAAGTAAGTTGCGCAGGCTTCTGTGCAAAGGCTGATGTACTGCATTCAGGGAGTTTAATAAAAGGACTAGGACGACGTGAGAGCAGCATGAACAGAACTGCGTGTCTATCCCCACTCCCAGCTGGATCCTCCAGCCAAACTAAAGTTTGGAAGTACATGTTTTGGCTCCAACAATGAGTCATATGATAACGATTATTTTCTTATTACTCAAAATTTGGAGGCTGAGAAGACACAGGATAAACAAGAGATAGCAATTTTCTTTGTTTGCCACGAAGGAATGTCACATCTTTTGATGCAATATCTTCTCAGAAATACAAAACTTGATGTTATCAAGCTTCAGAAAATGCAGGAAAAATCAGGATGTGAATTCTAAAGCTATCTGGAATATTACTTTTTATTGTTCTCTTTTTTTTTTTTGTTTACCTATGATGGTCACCATTTTTCCCTTCATTGGCACAATTAGTGTATATAAGATGTGATACATGCACTTCTACAACCTGGACACGACAATAATTTTTAGATTGCAGACCCTGCTCTATGATATCAGCCTACACAGCCTTCTGATGTGTCACTAGCTCTTCTCCTTTTAGGTGAGAAAATTCTAAGATTTTTTTCCTCCAATAATTTAATCTATTTCCTTCTGCCATATTTTGCATTACAAAAGACCTAAAAGATAAGGTCAGTTTATAGCAGCCAGGCCTGAAATTCATACCATATTGAATTCTAATATCTTTTACCGCTAATTCTTTGATTCTGAAAGACATATTAAATCAGTTTCTCAAATATGTTAATTAATTTCATTTTCAAGAAGTTTTGGATACCCAGTAGGAGAGTTTGAAGTTTCTCAAGACTTTAACGGTTGTGGAAAATCGCCTCTTTTAAAACAGAACAGGATCTGATATCTCAAAAAATGAAGCTTGCAAATAAGGGATCATTTTGGAAAATGTGGGCTATAACCATTCTCTATCAGTAAAATGTAGATAATGATTTTTGTCATGCTACAAGGATGATGTGAAAATTAATCTGTTAACAAGGACGAGATAATAATTTTGTCAGTTAAGCATTATGAAACTTTGATATTATTGTGCCTGTAAATCTTTTCAGTAAGATCTTTATTCATTATCCTGAGTCGGAAGACCAAATTTTTTGAGATAATAAATTTAGGAAAATCTCTCTAGTGCTTCATTGGACTTTTTCAGCAGAGTCTCTGCCCTCCTGGCTAGGAAGAACTGCATTGTCTTTGAAATGTTAAAGTAAACTTTTCAAAAAGCTATGTCAAGCAAACTTTAGTCCCAATGAGATCAGTAGGTGTATTGGCCCCATCAGCCGTAAATGTAGAAGATCAAGGAAGAGCACTTCTGGAAATCACATTCTGAATAGTTTCCAGGCTGATTTAAAAAAGAAAAAAAAATCTGTTCATTGGTTTTTCATTGGTTCTGCTTCCCCACCAAGCTATGTAATTCCATGAGGTATAAAAAGGAAGACAGTATTTGTTTATAGGAGTTCTACAGGCACAGATACGTGTATATGCAAATATGTATATAAGTTTTCACAGCAATGCGTGTGCTTGTTCGTGATTATACTCATACACACACATGCACTCACACTTATATGCTAGGTACTTTCTCAGTCTCTCCTCAGTCCCCCTTTGTTGAGTTTTAGATATTCACTGTGGTAGTGATGGAGTAGAAATAATGCAATATTTCACCTGAGAGAAATAAGGCCCACTTTTCAGTCCTTGCTCCACATGAGTTGAAATGCTTCAGTGTTAAACAGGCACTAACACTCACTTCTCTCAAGCCCAGCAAATACCATAACTTCTACATGCTGGAGTCTCTGCAGATCAGTGGACATGTGAGAGCTGTGAATTTAAAGCCATCTCAGAGGCAGTGACAAACAGGACACGGGTCTCCTGTACTTCAATCACTATGAAGTAAAGACCGGGACAGGGATATTTTCTCAAAGTCTGATGCTGCCACGTTAGGTCCAGGATCAAACCTGGAGCCGTGAATACTGAACTGGAGAAAGATATTTCCACCTTTCCCACAGCCAGGAGGCTAAACAAAAGAACTCGGGTAACCTGCGGACACCCAGCTGCCACTGGAGAATTGTCAAAGTCCTGCTTACCCTCACAGGCACTCCCTTGTCCTCAGCCACCCTAATGCTTCACTTTAGGAAGATCGACCTGTAAAAATACCTTCTCTACAAATGTTCAGAAGAATCCCCTGTAGCGCTGAGGATCCTGCTCTATTAGGCAACTGCTGCCTTCTTACCCGTAGTGATGCTGAAATCCTTGAAGCATAACTCTTAATTGCGGATCCTGATGTCACTCTCTGAAAGGGACTTTAGTCAGTCACTGATCCTCACCATTTGCTTCTAGGTATTTTTAAGCAACTCCCTGCTCAACAATCTGGCTCCCATGGATTCCAGTTTTGGTCATTATTCTCTGCAGTCACTGTAGCCTGTTTATCCATCTCAAGCTAGGCAGCAAGTCATTTAAAAGTTAATCAGTGCAGTGCTCAGCATTTCAATAGCTGTCTCCTTTTATGTGTCTAGACATCAGTTGAGGAAACCAACTCAAAGAAATGAGCTATAGTTGCTGTCTGAAACCTCATACCCCATTCCTTCTGAATTTCAGAAATGGTTCATCAGGAAGCTTGTGTTCCAGACCTTAAGTTTATTCTGAGTCAAATACAAAACCAAAAGAGATTGTTTTCCATGCAGTTCACAGCAATGTCAGTCTCAATAGGAGAGCTGAATTTATAAATTTTCCATCACCCAGAACATGAACTGATTGTGTGTTATTTTTTCCCATTTAGGATCAAAATTTTATGAGAACTGCTGTATGGAGGCCCTTACCGTTAGATGACTTATTAAACCAGAACTCTAAACACTCACCTAATCCTAATCAATATGTAGATATGAAAATCATGTCCCTGACTTATTTTTAAATGAGAGCAAACATTTCTGTGGCTAACAGGGAGCATTAAAGAGTAAATAAGCTCTAGAATTTTAGACTCACATACACATGAAATATACTCAAAAAAACCAGGCATATAAAACACAAACAGTTGTCTATTTGCCATGTCCGGTATAAGCAAATAAATCCAGTTGACATCTTTGGGAGTTACATAAGGTATAAAGAGAAATTAGATACTGTTTGGTTTTGCCTGAAGTAGAAAAATGGTATTCATAATGTACCTCACCTTTGTATTTCCTAAGCATTTTTTAGCTGTTGCTTGTTCCTTCATGTGTGATTGTTTCTATAGCTCTTGCATAATTGGTGTGATTGCTGCATAACATATTCATTTATAACCGTTTCCAGGAAAATTAAGCCCTGGATTTCGTTTTCTAAATAAATGTTTTATTAACCAAGGTAGTTATATCAGAAAGTACTACATTCTCCAAAGAAGTAAAAGCCCCATTTCTTTAACCTCTCTTTCTCTTTTTCTTTCTTTCTATTTTTTTTTTTTTCTAATGAACATGAATTAGAGCTGCAGCAGGGTGGAAAGAATGCAGTCTGGTGTGCAAATCTCTCTATTGAAAAAAAAAAAAAACAACAAAAAGGCCTCCAACTTCTCGGAACACAAGAAAACAGTATGCATAAAATCAATGGAGGCACAAACCAAACAAATAAAAGAAGTATTTTAAATGTTAGTTTTGTAGAAGCTCACAAAGTTTCTTTCTTTTTTAATTAGTTACTCTTGCTAATGGAAAAATAACCAAAAATATAAAATTAAGTACTTCATTGTCAGTCTCTTGGTTAAGGGAATATTAGCAAGTGAGTGTTAGTGCACTGTTACAGTTTTACTGGCTCAATCAAGAGACCAAAACAACAAAACCCAACATTTTTGCTGTACTTAACTTAAAATAGGCAATCCAGGCCACATCTGTTTTTTTGGCTACATCTCATTCTGAGAAAGAATGCTGCTACATAGCATCTCTGATGATATTAAACTCTAGCCTGAGCTGCTTCCGTTCTCAGCCAGCCAGTTTCCCTTCCATATATTCTGCCACCTACAAGAAGTACAAGTAATACAGAAAATAACCTTTTATAATTACTGTGTCACCATTTTTATTAAACATTTATTTGGTTAAACATTTTATTTTGGTTTCATTTTGCCATTCTCTAGATGTGATTTTCCTATGATAGGGGGAAAAAAAAAAAAGAGAAAAAGAATGTGACAATTTGGCTGTGCTTTCATTTTTCAAACTCTGAAGAGAGAAATGTTTGAAGATTTTCTGTGGGAACATTTTCATTATGGGAAATGCTGCTTTCATGGAGTAAAAGTAGTTCATTCGGAATATATTAACTAGAAATCATTCTTCACTGAAACACTGAATCGTAGTAGTTTGTTGCAGTGTACTCCAAAGCAAAATTGGTGACAATTCTTTCAACAATTCGCATGGGGGTTTTTTGCCTGTCAAAATGTGTTCTTTGTAAAATCTGAAATTTTTCACATGTAAGTACAAATTTTGATGAAAACAGTTATCATTAAGAAAGGAAGAAAAAAAAAAAAAGTGAAATGCCCAGCCTTTCAGAATGGACATTCTACCACAATTCTTTGGGGAAACTTTCAAAAGGTTGGTTTTATTCCTCCATAACATAAAAACCCCCTCTTTTTAATATTAATCTAAGATCTCTGGCCAGCCTTAGTGAAAATACTTTCTTAAAAAGCAAAGAAACAAATAAACCTCCTTCATTATGAATATTTCAGTAATGTTTGAAATACTGTCACAGAATGAGAGTTTCAATCCTTTTAATATTTTTTACTATTCCCACATAGCTTTAAATCTGGGTAAAGTTTCAGGTTCAGACTTTAGTTTTGTACTTATTTTATTACTTTGTCCTACTTTCTCTAAATTGTTTCTAATTCACTTTTTCTTTCCGGAGTGAGGTTATCTCAATCTGCTGTCCTTGAGAAAGAAGACATTCAAACAAAAACCCATGCCAAAGCAAATTAAAATGTTGAAATGTAAAATTTATTTACTGGTACCTGTATAAGTCTTGCCTGTGCAGCATTTAGCTACCATGTTTAGTGGATAAAGTGCAAGACTAGCAAACAAGGACATTTAATCTTGATTTATCTAAAGGCACATGAAGAGTAACAGTTCTGGCTGCCTTTCCAGTGTACCTCAAGCAAGACTTGGAAGGACCACCTGCAAAGATGACATGAGAATGAAAATTGCTTAGTCGATTTAGTAATTGGCTTTTCTATATGAAATTGCCAATTTCATTTAGAGGAACAATTACTGGCTTTTAAGATGGTGGGTTTAGCACATAAACTATGTCTCCTAGGAAATGAGCCAAGCCAACGGAGTCATTTTTCCAAGGTGTGATACAGAAATTACATATATAGCTAAGCCTACATCATTCCTAACTTAAAATGGGTAACAAAGGGAGCAGACATACAGAGAAGCTCTTTGTTAAGTCAAGTTGATTGTCTTGGTGTCAGTGTAAGCATTGGTACAGAGGGGGCAACAGAGCAGTAAGACAAGGAAAAGCTGTACTGTGCAGAGTTCATCGGAAGAGTTAGTGATGACTGAAGAACGATACACCACTAAGCCATAGAGGCTGCAGGAAGGCAGCTCTACACTTGCCAGTCAAGTGCGTCATGTAAAATAAATAATCTCCCACCTTCGTGTACTTGTTTGGTTAAAAAATAAATTAAAATTAAAATTATTAACAATTTCAGGCTGAACTGTCAGCTCTGGATCTTCAGGAAATGACATAGACAGTTCAGGAGATTTTCCAGAGAGATTTAGAAAGTTGTAATTTTCATTATTCTACTTCCAGGCTGAAATTCTGGTACCACTGAAGCCAGATGCAATTTTGGCATTTTTTTCCTTAGGTTCAGATCTCATCCATAGCAAAAAGATACTTCTTACTACAGTCTCCCTAGTTTTATTTCCCATCTAATACCCTGTGCTTGCATTTCTACAGAAAAATGTAAACTTCAAACCATGAAATCTGTTCCTATTAACACCAGAGAGAAGGTAAGAGATAGAGGGATGCTGGATCTTGCAGATACAATAGCTTGAATTTTAAACCAAACACAGCTGTAGAGAAGTAAGAGGATCTCCTATGTGTTGGAAACGCTATCATTTCACATCTTATTTATCTATACCCATTTATACAAAAAAATAAACAAATTTTTGTCAACTTCTAGATGAGCTCAAAAGGCTAAGAGCAACAATTTAATTTACAACTTTTTCCTAAATCTATTTTCTGCCAAATATTTTTACAAGCTGGTGCCTAACTCAATTTGTGAAAATGCCACTTAGCAATGGGAAAACTGAAGTTGCTTTTGGAAAATTCTATTGAATTAATTACATATGGTTTCTAAATTCTTTCTGGTATGGAATTCTAGTATATATTAGTCACTTAAGATGTGTTGCAATGAAACATAGTTTTTATTTTTAGTATATGAAAAAAAACCCAAAGCACTGCTTGGTACAGAAAAGATGTTCAGCAAAGATAGCTTTTTCTCTGGCTTTATTGACGGAGCAGTGAAGACTGCACTGGTATTACAATACTCTTAAAACCTGCAAACCAATGTGTTAAGCATAGAACAAAAGACCAGGGAATGAACTGGATAACTGCTCTGTATTTTCCAGTGGAATGTCTTGAAATCATTCTTTTTTTCCTTAATAAACTAGAGGTTGGAAAAGGAATGCAAAACCCAGAAGCCGTGAATTGGGGTAAATATAAACCCCATAAACTCCTCTATTAGATTATGGGTTTCTCAACGTAAAACTCTGTAACAAAGTCCAAATAATGATCACTTCCAGTGCTGGATTTATGATATTTTGAGATATTTTGAGATTTACAATATAAATTGAGATGAGCGATGGTGGTGATGGCTAAGGTTGATTCTTTTCTTTTTCCCCCACATGATACTATGTTTTGGCTTTAGGATTGCTCATGAGTGATTTACAATGTGTTCTGAAAGACAATCTTCAAAATGCAGAAGTAGAGAGAACAAAACTACACAGAAAGCTCTGTCTTCAGATCTGCTCAGCCAAGACTGTTCCAAGGGAAGCGGCTTTCTGGCCACTGCACTGCTCCCTGGACCAGCCTCAAAGGCACCCAGCCTTTCATCACATTCAACTTCAATGTTCCCGTATTCTTCTTTCTTCTGTTATGTCATCTGGAGATGGCTAGAGAAGAGTAAGCTTATTCCATTTTTTTTATCATTTTTTTTTTACCTATATCCTAAGCAGCTGGTGAGAAGAACAAAAGCCTTTAAAGAACACTTTTTAGAGTCCTGAAAGTTCTCTTAAAGGCACTCTGGAGACAGGAGGACATAGCCTAGCAACCTAGGCTAGAAAAGAAGAACCTTCCACAGGATTTTTCAGTTTTGAAAAATTGAGATGTTCTTCCTATTATTACTGACGATAATGTTGCGTGTATTTCAGAACCTTTAACTGTGATATCTGCTCTCCAAAGAATCACCTTTGTAGGTGATAACTTGAATTCTAAAGAAATGAGCAATTGTTTTTTTAGCAAACACGGTATTCTCTCTACTCTCTTGCATATTTCCCCTTAGTTACAGTGCATGAGCTGAAGTGGGGAAGAAAAGTAGCGTGAGCCAAAATATTTCTGACTGCATTTAAGGTTGCTCTAGAATGTCAGCTTCTCAGGGAACATTAAGCCGCATTTTTGAACAGGCAAAATATATTTGCTTAATCATTTCTCTGTATTTGCAGCAATGGTTTGGAGATGTGTTTTACTCTGGCAGCTGAAGTACGGAGCATTAACAACAGAAGTTATTCTTGCAGGATACTTCGGAGTGTTAATGATCTGATGAACCCAAAGACTTGGCATGGGTCTGACACTCTGGAAAATGATTAGAAAGGTTAATGCATTATTTCATCTGTGTCTAAAACATCTGCAGAGTTCTTTGAAACTCAGAAACAATGCTGTGACCTGGGCCTGCACTTTATTGATATTCCTAGGAGGAAATGTTCTCTCACTTATTTCTGATTGCATTCACTTCAAACCACATTTAAAATAAAAAGAAAAATGAGAGAGAAAAACAAGAAGAAAAAGATCGTCTCCCATTTTAAAAAAAGTTAGGAGCTAATAAAAAAAAATTTTTCAAAGCCTGTTGGGAATATAAATTATTTTTAAAGTTTTTAGGACTATAAGATAAAGATTTGTTCACTGCCGTTAATGTATCCGAACAGGACATTTTGACAAAACTTTTCTAGTTGGAAAATGATTATTCAATGAGCCTGAAAGAGTTTGTGGAAAAGGGTTAGACTTACCCCATTTCTTAATATAAATAAGACAAATACGAAAAAAAAAATATTCAAAGCTGTCAGGACATTTTCAAAATGAAGAATACAGGAGGACAACTCCCAGAATGTAAAAACTTTTAATTTGAAAATATAACAGAGATACAATAAAAAATTCATCATTTAAGATTTTAAATTGTTTCTCTATAGAAGCCTTATTTATTATACAATAATTGTTTCTAATAAATTGTATTTGATTTCTGGAACTGAGATAAAATAGTTAGAATTAACAGCAATTAAATTTTATAGCGAAAGTACATACTCTATATGCATTTAACAAATGATTTTGATAAAACTTTATGGTGCCACTCATTATATTGCCTGTATGGTTCTTTAACCCGTAAGCTTGGGCTCAGAATAGCTGGGCTAAAGTCTTTGGAAATGGCTGAAAAATAGGGCAGAGGGATTTGAGATGTGGTGAAAAGAAGACTAGTTTTAGAGAATATCTAACTTAAAGCACCAACTGTTGAAGGAAGACAGAGACTCAGTCCCTCGTGTGTAGATAATATTTGGTTGATAAGACTCCAATTAGCCTTAATCCACCTCTCCATTTAAAACGAAAGGGTGTTTTTAAACATCCATCATGTTTGTTCTGGAAGGTGATTAAATACGTTAGTCACTAAGGAATGTGAATTTTATTTCAATGTGAACCTGACGGGGTTTTTTTGAATTCTGGAACAAAGGTGTATAAAAGAGGCAAAAAAATGCACCGTATATGACAATTTGAGAACAGATGTGTATTTTATGTGTAAGAACTTCAATAGCTGTGAGCTGTGACTGCTTTGCTTATGTGAAAAAAAAGTGCAAAAGTAGTTTTCAGCAGCATGGCTGTTTTATGTCAAAGAAAAAACCAATGACTTTTTCTTCAGGTTTAGACTTGTAATTATACAACACAGAGAATTTTGTTGCAAGTTATTATTTCTTTTTAACTGATGCCAGCAATATGCATTTCAGTGACTGACAACTCTTTCCAATACAAACTCACTGAAAACCAGCAAGGTTTTACTATATGTACTTCTTTTTATCACTGGCCTAGACGTCTTACGCAAGAGAGAGATTCTAGCTCTCTCATCTCTCTATTTAATTTCCATGATGAGACCAGACTTTTGGTATTCTGCTCTTGTTTCAGAGAGAGGATTTATTACAGGGTGTCTTGTTAAAATGTCCAGTCATAAGTGTTTGAATGTTCACCACGTGAATGGAAGTAACCAATCACCTAAGACCACGAGTTGCTTGATCTATACTGTGAACGTTACCAAGTTGTGGAATTTAGGTGACACTAGTGATGAACACTATCCTTTCTCACAGTGAAAGATTACATGAGGAACTCAAGGTCTTCTGTACTAAATTTTCTTCTCTCTTGTCTTTGCCATATGAAAATCCATGGATTTCTGCTCACTTCAGTGTAGGTTTTTTCCTTCTTGTGATTAAATACTGGAATTAAATTGGATTTTTAGGTCTCCAAAAGCTTTGATAAGCTTTTTCTGAAACTAAGAAATATGGAAATACAGAGTGATGAAGAATGCATTTCGTACTCAAGTTTGGGAGCACTATTCACAGCATAGTTCACAGTTCAAATCTTTACTGGTGAAAAAGAACGTTAAAGATTTCCTCGTAAAGCTTCATCCGCTTTCCTTTACAAGGGCCCGGAGACATTGCTTGGCATTCTCATTTTGGCTTCCAGTACAGCCTATTGCTGTGGCAGCTTTCGAAATTTTTTATCCCTTTGTAAATATGTCTTGAGAAGGAGTTTAAAAAGGCAACTGCAAACTGCTGGGGGCTCTTCAGAACCTGATGCGTAAGCAGGGAATCCAAGGTAGACTAAGAGAAAGACTTCTGTTTTGAAATTGTGTTTTAGACCATTATCGATACTAAAAAAGGAGGGTCAGAAACTTCCTTGCAGGAAATGGAAAAAAAAAAATCAGCACCATAAACTTTGGATAAGAGCCATTATATGTTTCTAACCAATATTAAAAATATTCTAGTAATCCTAGTTATTTAACAGTCGTAGTTAACTACTACTGTTATTTAATGGATCTATGAACAACACAGTTATTTATCCTCTGTTACCTGGCAAATAGTCAATAAAATCAGTACTTGGCTGAAACATCCAGAAGCTTATTCGGTGGTATATTTCCCTTCTTCCTGGCTGTAAAATTGGTCTGCTGGGCTGATGTGATGGATTGACACGTTTTCCCCAGCTACCTTAAATAAGATCGGTTCTGGATGCTTGGTGCCCCTGGGCTGGCTCTTTTCCTCTTGTTTCCTTGCTGTCACTTGGTCAGCTAAAATGTCTTCTCTGCTCTTCCTCTCTTGGATCTCTATTAGGCTCTGAAGGGTCACAAGTGGAGCAAGACCACAAGCAAAACATTAAGAATGATCTCAGTGAAAACACTGTTGTATCCTCTAAGGGACAGTCAATTTTCATCATACACATAACAAAGATTTGTACTGGCAGAAATAAAATTACTGTTAGCCTGGAACTACTCTCTATCTCAAACTGTCTAATCAATCTCAGGCAAAAATATTACTCATAAAATATCTAGAGGATAATAATATCCATAGATATCCAGGATGTACTGGAGAGGAGGAAATTGATATTTGTTGCATACAGTAATAGAAAAGAAGCAGATAATTATATATAAAAGTGAAATCCTTTGTAAAAATAACGATTTTTATTTTGCATTTCAAAATTTCAAGTCTTATTCCCAAGTGAAAAAAAGGAAATGTGAACTATCAGTGAGCAAAAATAGAAATGTTTGCTTGTTTTAACTTACAACTTTCACTTGCAAGATTTTCTGAGTTATTATTTATTAACATTAAAAAGTAGGTACAAATTTAGGTCACAAGCAAATGTTGCTAGTCTCAATATAATCTGCCAGACAACATTTTTAATATATAATTAACTACCATAGAAGTTAGCTTCTAGACAATGTGTCTTCCTAGCAGAGAGAGGCTGAATGTCAGATGAAAATACAGTACTTGATTCTAATCAACAGCTTTAAACCCCGGTGGTTTTTTTCGGGGGGAGTGCATTTTTTTTCCCATCAAACATTAAAATTTACCTAGACTGTTTTTAGAGTTACTCCCTAAGAGCAATAGTCCATTCTGGTTTTAAATAAATCAAGTTTTTTACAAACCTGCCAGTACTCTTAAAAAACTTTTGACCTTGTATGAAGTATAATGTTGTTCTGGTTTATTTCAAGACTAAACTTGGAAAGGAAATGTCTTTTGTTCCAAGGAGAAGTGAATTTTACTAGTATTTAATGAATTCTGGGACTCATCACCAGGCCCTGACCATAAATAAGTTTATGAACAGACTACCTGATCTAAGATTTTAAACACCTGCCAGTCAATGTCTTACTTGTTAGTACAAATGTCAGAGTACTAAATTCTCTCTGACACTGTTGGTATTTCCTGAAAATCTATGTGTTTGCAATTGTAACCTGAGAGTTTTTAAAGAAAACATGTAGCCTTTAATAGGCATGGGATTCCAAGTCATTAAATTTTACATTCTGAAGTCATTGCTGTTTAATTATCAGCTAATACTGAGACTTCTCTGCCTGTTTTAATAGGATTCAGTGGATTGAAATAGATTAGGAGTAAAGTACAGTTTTGCTTTTAGAAATCCAGTCTTTTTTTGATCAAACTTGAAACGGGCACTAAAAGCAATTTGAAAAGAACAACGATGAGGATATACAGCAATTTGCTATTAGAATTGCAAATAAATCACAAGATTCTTTTTTTAACTAAGTAAAAAAATGGAATACTCAAAGTTAAAATACTAAGTTACTAATGTTCTAAGATTACTATATTGTGTCAGAAAAAGATGAGAAATTTGGACTACATGGAGCATCTGGTTTTGTTTTGTTTGACAAGTTGCAATTAGATGTTGTTCCAGATGTGCGCCAGAGTATGGAAATGTCAAAAACTTGTTGATGGAGTTTTGTGGCATTCTACACCAGGTAATACCTATTCTTATGTAAAGTAATTACCTCTTCATCATCATCATATCTATGCTCCTTCCTTTCAAAAATGAAGCAACATGGTTGACATCTGCCATATAGTTTTGTTCTTGTCCTCCTTTTCTCTCCTGGTCTGCCCAGAGCGAAATATTGTGTTTTCCTGACAGCAGTCTACTACAGGGAAAGTGCAGACTGGACATAGTCAAGTTTAAGATGTTCCTTTTATGTTCCGTCTCATTGCTTTGAGACAAATCACAAGTAATTTTTTATGTGCAGGTAAGCATTGTTTTTACGGTAGAAAGTTTCAGTATGTTGGAGAAGTGGAGTTGTTCTGGGTAAATGTTCAGATAAGTGTTGTCAAAAATATGGACATGTGGAAAATAGTAAGTAGCTGAAACACGAAATGTATTTGAATTTGTAGGTACAGTTTGAGCATCTATTTTACACTCTTTTTGAACTAAATTAAGCAAAGATATTTGAAGACCTGTGCTGTAGGCCCTGAATCTGAATTGCTAGTCTCTGTAAAATCACTGGGAAGAGCAAAGGTGCTCACAGTATCCCACTCTCCCAAGCAACTCTATTATTGCAAACTTGGACTCTCCTAACCCTGGTGGATCCAGTCCCAAAATGTTACAAAATTAGAATACAGATTGGACAAAACAAAAGTGCATAGAACAGAAGCCACATTGTCAGCGTGAAAGGGAAGCTCCCAAACAAGAAGTTCTCCCAGCTTCCTTAGGCTATTCCTTAGGGAATAGCAGTCTGGTCAGCATGAAAAAAACCTTGCAAGACAGACTTCTTCTGTTTGGAAAAGTAATGTCATGTGCATATGTGTCAAAATGTAAAAAGTCAAATAAAAAAAAAGGCAAGGATGAATTCCTGCCTCACATTGTGTAAACTGAGCCTGCAATTCCTAATTTTATTTTCTTTCTAAAGGTAAAAAGGGGAACGAATAAAGCCTAAAAGTACATGAGTAGTGGACTGATAATCCACAAAATAGTATGATTACATAAGTGTCCGTTCCCATTGATTTCAACACTTGATGATTTATACAAAATTGCTTACACTAATATGATGGGATTGAATTGTACCAGAAGAATATTACAAGATTAAATCTATTTATTTATTTCCTAAAATCATTTTCTAAAATCTATGAGACAATTATAGAAGTTCAAATTATTCCTAAGTAAAGACTGAGAAGTAACCATTTCTTCATAAGCAAGAGGTATAATTTAGCTAACAATTAGTATCAACAATTAATACAACAAACAAAACTGAGTCAAGGTTTTATAGTTTTGATGAAATATGCTCATCAACAATACAATTACTCACTTACAGTATCCCTAAAATCCCTAAAACATTGCCTAAATAGCAATTTGCTTGAGAAAACGGATACATTAATGTGCAGTAAGAGGTATGGTATCCATTACTTCATGTTAGCTCAATCAGTTTCATATCTGAAACAGTGAGTAAAAATTTTTTTGTTCACCTCTAACAGCTAGAAACACTGTAAATTACTTCACGTAACAAGAAGTTCTAGACCCCTATGCAACAGAATTTTTCATACCGTACATACTCCCAGGTTTATGTTATAAAAACACCACTCTGGAGAGCTATAGTAAAACCCTGAAATGATTTGGGGCACTCTGAAATGAAAAATCAGACAAACCAGCAATTTAGGTTTAGGGCCACAGAGCCACCAAATAGACTCAGTCAGAGGCTAAATGGTGTGGATTAAGCCAGTCTGCTCCAGAATGAGCTAGTTCACAGCACTATGGTTGTAAATTAATTATGGATATGCTTGTTTTATAACCCGTGCAATGTTAAGTCAATGTGTATGTGTGTAGTAATGTGTTGGGACTTACCTTCATCTGAGCAGTCAACATGCTGTACTGGGAATGGCTTTCTAAGAACTATATCAGTTTCATAAATTTAGAGGTAAAGCAAGGCATGGCAAAAAAAACCCCTATTGCTTTTAGAGTGTCTGGGTTAAGCAAACACAATGTTTAAAAGAGGAAGGGAGAGAGCTCCAAGCAATGACATTCAGACCTGGACATAAGCCCCTCTAAAGGACAAGTTTTGCTTCAACTCATCTGGCACGGGAGTTGTTCCTGCTTTGATTTTGAATCCTGTGACAAGACATGGCTTTCTTTAAATTCCCAGCTCCCACACAGAAGTGATGTCAGTCACAGTGGTCAACGGAGTGTGTCACATTCACAAAATGACTTATCAACTTAATAGGATCATAAGATTTAATTCTCACAAATGACCTGTAATTCCAGGTACTCGTCTAGTTATTCTCTTTTGCAAAAATCACAGATCACCCCACTTAGGAAACTGAGTGTTCTTAAGATAGGCATGCCTAAAAACACCCAAATCACTAGTTGCTAGAAAAACACAGCTCAGACATCCATAAAAAGGGAGAGGGATGAAAATCAAGAGCAACCAAAGAAATTTTCCAATACCAATGAGAAAGGAAACCTAAAATAATAAAGCTTATTTTAGAAGTTCTGTGTGGTGCAATATCTCATCTACAGTGAACACTGAGGAAAATGTAGCATATAAAAGAGGAAATTAAACTACCATAAAAATTACAGATAAGTTATTTTCTGAATGATCTTCTATTAAGATTATTTGTTTCATACAGTAATAGTTACATACAGTGGGTTTTATTTTACTTTTATGGACTGTATTATTTTTACAGATTTCAGAATTACATGGCCAAGTTAAAATTAAAAAAAAATTAAAAAAGATAATTTCTCATTCTTTTTGACAGAAAAAGAGATAAAATGAAGAACATACTTCTCAGTAAATGTAAGGAGGAAACTGTAGTTCAGGATTTCTGCTGAGTCTTTGGGGTTTTTTAAGTTAAGTCTTTATCTGCTATTTACATTTAACACAAAATATATAATTTTTCCACAGTCTAATGTGAAATGTCCATTTGTGATAGTAGTTTCTTTGTACCTAAGCAGATATCAGTTAATTTATTACTTGTATAGCATAAGGACGCCCACTAGATCAGATTGGCAGAGGGTTGTGCCACATAGTGTTTCGCTGGTTCCCCCTGCCCAGGCTAAATGTTCCAGGCATTCCAGTTTTGTTCTATTCTTGGTCTCTCTAGAAAAGAAATTGGCAGTTACGGTAGGTTTTGCCAAATTTAATCTTTCTGTTTTCTCATCTCAAATAAAGGAAACATAAGAAGGCAAGGAAGTTTGTAAGAAAAGATAACTTTTTTTCAACATTATATTCCATAATTCTTATTTACTTATTATTACAGTAGTACCTAAGTGTCACAATTGAGGATGTCTGTACAAAGGTGAATATTTTACAGCTATAAAGCATAGCACGGTTTCTGCCTATAACACCTACAGCTGAATGTAGCTCCAGCCGATGTAAATGGGATCCATGCGCTTGCACTTGCAGTCTGGATTTTTCCACTCCAGTCATGCTTCTATAGTCAGACTCATGTTTTTGTAACCTGGTGCCAGATTCAGTCTGTGCAGATCCAGTTGCAGAATCTGGGTACATCTACATTTCGTTGCTTTTTATCAAGATACTCATTTTGTATCAGCAATTACTTTTGCTACTAGTAATGCTTTCTTCCTTCTTTTTTGTTTTTTTAAGAATCTGAAAGTATCAGTATCCTTGAAACCTACAGTAGGCATTGACTGGTAGTGACTGGTACTTAGATGAAAAGAGGATTTAAACCTTTCAGCCCATCAATCATGTATTGTTCCCAGCCCCGAAAAAAGAAAAGAAAAAATGAATGATGGTGTAAGTCCCACTAAATTTCACCACTAAGAGGTACGTATTGAAAGCACTGGTACTTTTAAGGAAAACTTGCAAAGAATAAAGATGTTCATCTCCAGCAGTGTTAAAAGTAAAGTGCAGTTGTGCACCAAATTATCCTTGCCAGAGTGATTGACCTTGGGATTGTAATGAGAACTTGAGTGACAGGTTGGACACAGTAGTCTGGGTCTCACCCTAAACCTGAAACCCTTTCAAAATTCCTCTTCCTGCTCCTTGGTACAGGGCTGTTTAATTCCTCCTGGTGAGATGTTCAAAACCTTCACTTGCCTTGAAGGTAAATACAGCCTCAGGGGGCCTCCAATAAGATTAGGAGCAAACAAAAAAAGGTTAAATTGCCATCTTGTCGAGAAGTTTAAACTCATGCTTGCAATTTGCAAGTTGCAACCCTCCATCTAAGCCTTGTGGCAGGGACTAACACAATCTATTGATTTTTATGAAGAATCAATAATCCTAAAAAATGTGATTTCACTTCTGAATGCTGATAGGATACAGAAAAAACTTAAAAATAAACTCAGAAGAATGAAGAATTACTGGAATTAATAAGTTGCACCCCCTTGCACTATTCTCTGCACCCAAAGAGATAGAGGATTTCTGTATGTTAGAGTGCAATAGTCAAAATAGAGGTACTAGAGACAAAGTCAAGGTAGAATAGTGGCATAGAACTGCCTTAAAAATCAAGTAACTAACACTAGGGGGGGAAAAGTATAGGCCACATCTTCAGTTCCTAATCATGGCTGCTAAGTGCCAGGTGTAGATTATTAGTTCTTAAAATATGTATAATGTGATTTGTGATTTGCTTATGAGTCACTATATAATACCAGGGATGGTGTAGTTACCCGAGTCATCTCTTCTGCCCCAAGACTGACCATGCACAGCTAGACTGGACTAAATAAGATGGAACTGACCTCTATGGGAGTATCTTCAGTGTGAGACAGAATTTGCACAGAATTTAAATTCACTGCTCCAAAAGACAAATGCTAAACTCAGCATACGCCTTATTAATTGAAGAATTCACACCTATGCACTTCCACTTAGGTTTTTTTCTCTCTACCACACAGCTAAGAAAATGAGCAGTCAGATATATCAACGTTCTTTCCACCCTTGTTTTGTATACTTGTGTAGAAACAAACAACATTTTACAAATATTTAATAATTTTAATTTAGGATTTGGTTCATCAATATATCCCTGTCATATGTTGGTAGAGTTTAACTGAAGTTAGTGGAGCTTTTTTAACATAAATATTGATCAATACAGTGGTGAATAAAGCCTCTTAAGCATTGTTTTCAAAAAGCACTCAGGTGATTCACAGCATTAACTTTTTTTTTTTTTTAATGTTCTCATAATAATTTTCTCCTTATCTTCTAAAGTCGAAGGAGAGAGAAAACTCAAGAGAATAAATCAGAGTACCTAAGCTTTGGCTTCTGCCCTGAACCATTCCTTTGGAGGAGGCTATATAGAATTATACAATCTTTATATTTCACCACTGGCCACAGATTGAATTTCTTCTCGTTAAAGTCAGTCTTTTCAAATGCACCACCCTAGTATTGCTGCTATTAGAATCAATGGAAGCTTATACCAATGCTGAACTTCTGAAAATCATACTTTTTGTATTCAAGTTACTTCTTCTGCATGCATTTACAGAATCTCTTGAAATTACATCATCTCCTGTTTATTTTCCTTAATGCCTCTGCTTTTGCAGCTATACTGCAAGCTTTTCATCCACTTGCACTAGTTGCAGGGAGTGGCACCAGACCACAACTAATCCAGCATGTTAGAGTGCAAATACCTCCTACAGATCAGTCAGATCCTGTCTACATAATGCTCTGTTGACTCTGAGAGTAAAAGATGGACAATTTGCCTGAATTTTACTCATGCAAAACTGCTTGCAAACACTGTAGCCATCAACCAAGTCAACTATCTCACTTATTACATTTAAATTTTATACAAAAGAATCCATTTCGGGACCTTTAGTGAAGTTCTGTGGATCTGGTTTATTATTTATTTTTCTTATCATCATCATCGTCATCATCATCATGATTTTCAACTTTGCACAATACCATCAGTAAAATGCAACGTGTAAGAGTCTTCCACCATATTCCATAAATGTCCAGAAGCGTGTTTACAAGTCCCTTATGAAAAGTACTTTCCCACGGATAGCGTCTATGTCAAGCAAACTCAAGCCTGATAAAGTAGATGCCTCAGAGCACGAGGCAATATGTGCGTGCACCAGCTGGAAAGGCTTCTTGGCATGGAAGTAGTCCCTGAAGCAAAAGCTTAGCATATTAGGAAATCAAAAGACTGAGGTAGATAGATCCTGTATGGATTTCCCAGGAACCCTTAACTACCTTTAACTACCGATGAATGTTAGCGCAATGAGAATTCAATAATTACCTGATTAATATGAATTTCCATCAAAAGATATCAATCTACTAATGCTGATAATGATAAATACATGCACAAATAGTTGCAGGGTCAGGGCTATATCAAACCGTGTAGCCTTTATTGGAAAGCAGAAATCAGTTTTGCAGATATGAATTAGCCTGTGATTTCAGTTGGTCTCATGTCAATCCGGCTGCTTCAGTTGAAATCCCAGCGCTGTCTGACACTGCCCACGAAGTGTGCAGCTAGGGCGCAGCGTGCTGCGCTCCAAATGCCTGAACTACAACCCACTCAAGCCCAAAAGCTGCCCTGCTGTGAATTGCCTCTCATTTTACTATGGAAATACTAAATTGCATCCTAACATTCTACATAATGGAAAACAGGAATGAAAGTACGAAAATCAGGGCAATATATCTCTGCTGCTATACTGTAAGATCATCCACCTACCTACCGAAGCGCGGTTCTCTACACCCCGTGAGATGAAACAAGAAGGCTCCAGCACCAGTAGCTCTAGCTCAAATTCCACATCTGGAACTGCTTAGTAATGTATATGTAAAAATTATCTTGATAGACAACACAACATAATCCCACTCAGATGGCATTATGCTCCTAAGTAATGTTGCTGGCTCAACTCGGTAACTCTATCGCTAGATATAGATTTTCTACTGTTATATTCGCTGCGTCTCTTAGTTAAGCTTTTAGTCAAAGACTGGGGACATTGATCACACAGAAGGACACATGTAACGTAGGAAGTGCATCTTTCCGCAGATTAATTCCTCCTGCTGGTTTATGAATAGCTGATGTCCCAGTATAACAGAGAAATCCAAGCAGCTGTAGCAATTAGACATGACAAGACATTTTCCACATACTGTTTTGTCTAATGAACTGTCAGAGAGTGCGGTTTCCCTGACTTTTAATTACTGCACCACCCACAGTTAGGACAAGTTCACCTACCTCTTCTGTCAGAGACTTAATTCATCTTCTCAAATGCATCCTTATTAAAAGTGATGGGTCCCAGTTTGGACTTTTGCTACACAGTGTAATGGAACAAAAAGGCAACGTTATGGTAAGCAGTGTCTTTCGGAGCGGCTATTCTTTTTCACTTAGAAAGAATATTCATTTTCCTTCCTAACGGATCAAATTCTCTGCCTTCTCAAATCAATGAGAGTTTTCTCACCAAAAATAAGTTCAGGCTTTATTTGACAAATGTTAAGCATTTTCCTTAGAATATCTTGGATAAATTAGTAGACTGAAAAGAAAAAGAAGAAAAAAATGCTTGATACTGTCCTGTATCTAAGATCCTAAGGAAATTATCCTAAATCATTTTGTTATATTTTACAAAGCTTAATTTTAACTATTGAAAAATAGGTATTTCATTGTGACTATGGCTCTACATGCATTAGGGCTGAAACCTGGCAAGTGTGGGAAATATAACTTTTTAGGTAAAATGTTCTTCTATGAATCCGACATACAAAGCTGTTTGCATTACACTTTTTCAGAAATATTTTCCTTATTACCTTTTTCTGTATTTACTATTTTATTAACAGGATTCTCGTCAAGATGGAAACCATTGGATTTTATATTCTTTTTGTCATCTATAAAAGTCTTACATGATATGAAGGATGATTTTATAGTAATGTTATAACACATACAATAAGAACATAAATTAATGTTGAAACAAGGCATCTGCTCACACAAGCTATAAGCATAAGCTGTATATTTTTTGGTAACTACAATGTTCCAATAGACGTGACACCAAACCAATTAATTCCAAAATAAAATCTTCATTCAGAACAAAAGAGGTCTCTGCTAGTCTCCCTTAGTATATACTATAGTTCTAGGACTAAACTCAAAGCAGGGTCATTGCAAACCTTCACACTTAAATGATCTGTAGACACTTGCTTCCTGGTAGCCACAAGTTAAGGGAAGTTTGGGGAAACCCTTCCAAGCTCAGCTTCCCACACGCACAGGCAAGATCGATTATTCTCCAGGATGGAAAGGCCAGTGATTTTGAGACAAAATAAAGTGCAATTAAAGTTAGAAACAGGAAGATTAAGAGGGCATGAAGTGCTCTCTGCAAGAGTATTTCGGGCCTGTGGAACCCACTCCAGAAATTCTTTGTAAAGAAACATCTGCATCGCCTCACCCGAAAATGCCAAATGACGACAGATAGGAATATGTGTGTGTTTTCGGATGAGTAGGAGGCTTGCATAGAGGTGGGTATGAACATTTGTGGCTGGTCAAGGAGAGGAGGATGGTAAACAAAACCATGGCACAGGGAGTCAAGAGGATCCCAGGAATTCCCACAGATAATGCAATGTGCTGAAGGAAATCAGGCTTCAGCCTGAGGAGTCGTTCTTGCAGCTGCCTGAACCAACCCCTTAAGCCATATGACTCAGTGAAAATATTAATGTGTTCTTTTAGGACGATACCAAGTAATGCTTGCTGAGGAGGTCTGGTATAGAGAAAGAAAAAAATACTTGGTGGCAGGAAGGCTGAGCGATACGGCTTATCCTGCTTCAATTTTTATGTTTAAAGATTATTAGTACTGGAGGAAAATAAGACCATTTGAAATACAGTGCTTAAAGATGCACAGTTTTGCATCTTCTGTGAGATGAGAATTTTATGTATATAATATAAAATTTAGCAAGGAGATCACATCTGATATAAATTACCAGAGGTGCTCAGATGCTACCTTGTGTTCAAGGTGTAACTACTTATTTCTGCAGATATGGACCTTCCAACGTTCCAGCAAAGCAAACACTAATCCATCTCATCTTGAAAAAGAAGGAGGAGTTTCCCGCATTGCCCTCCTATCATTTGGGGTCAGAGTGATTACCTACTGAGGAGGAAAATCTAATGTAAATATTGTTTTTAAAGGGGCACTAATCCTATGAGATCATATTTTACGAATCCAGAGAGGTTTTAAACAATAATATAAAAACCTTGGTGTTCCTTTTTTCAGTTTGGAAAAATATCCATTACATTCTCAGTAACATAAAAGTCAGAAGAGAGTGCCAAAATATCTTCTTGCTCAAGAGAGATACTAGTAAAAGATGTAATGGGATTAAAAGATCTAAAATTATGTGCACTGGTTGAGTGATCTTGGGTCTTTATTACATATCGTATACTGAAACATGGAAACATTTGTTATAAGTTGTTAGTTATAAACCACACAGTCTTGATCAGCAAAATTCTTTATAGCTGACAAAGAAAATTAATTCTGCAAACTATGTGGCAAACTGGACTGTCAGCTACAGTAAATCTAGGCTAATCCCTCCGTGAAAGCTCTCGAGACTGCATTACTTTTTTAGTGTTGCTCTGTAACCGTACAGGTTCTGTGCTGAGGTTCCATTGTGAATACAAAGAAAACTATGTCCTAAAATGGCAATTTATGAAGTTGTTAGTTCAATTTTCACAGCGATATCTATATAAACACAAAAATTCATATTCCATTAATTCTGGGGGAAGAGGGGAGGATATGATTTATAGTGTTGTAGAAGGGGTTTTTTGTATTAGTAGGAAATTCCTTATAATACTAAATTTCACACTTTTTTATTTCAAAGAACTCAGTAAAATTTTGCCTTGCACTGCTAGTAAGAACATCTCAAAAAAATCTTGCATATCTTTAGGCAGAAAGCAGCTGCTATGTCTTTGCCCACTTTTTACCCCTCTGACTGTGCAGTTCCTCCAGAAATTAAGACTACACCTTCATGATAAAACAAATAAACAAAAAATCTAACAGTTTGTTTGTTTGGTTGGTTGGTTGGTTGTTTAACAGGAAAAGAAGACAAAGAAAAAAATCAGACCTATAGCTTTTCCAGGACATATTTAAACAGGACTAGGAACCATTTTACAAAGAGAAAAGAATTCTGTCTTTCAGATTGATGGAACAGTTTTACAGTTATTCTTTAACAAAATTCCGAGGGTTTTTTCCTATATTTGGAGATGAACGCATTTTTTTTTCTTGAATAACAAGAAACTTAGATTTGTGCCAAAGTGATCTTAAGAGATGGTATTTTAGCTTTTTACTGAATTCCATCATTTTTCACATCTTCATAATTGTATTTAAGAGGCAGAACACACACTTAATGTGCAACAGTGTTGCTAGTAAAAAAAATAAGCCCTGAAAATACATGTTGCTTGATAACTCACAAATCTTTAGGAACTTGGATGCTGTCATTTATTTTACTGTCTCTTTATTTTCCATGGATTTGATGTTACCTCAGATCTCACCATTTATCTCCCAATATTAAATGAACGGCAAGGGAGGGAAAAGAACAGCAACAGAAAGGCTATCTTTCTGGTTTAGAAATATAACTCACTAACCCTGTATTAGAAATCACACATTAACAGTACTTCATTTTATATTTTTTGTTATAGCTCATTACTCACCTGTATCTCCTTATGGGCGCTTACCACAATAAAAGCATGGTTTCCATACCTAATATTTTGCCTACTAATCATATTTTCCATACGTAATTAATCTTACACAGATGAGGACTCCTATGCAAATAATATTACACATCCCTAAGTGCTTGTTACAAGAACATAAATCTGCTTTTCATAGGAAATACAAGTGATTGCTTGTTTGCATTCTCTCTCAAAAATATCAGTGCAAATCTGTGCTATTTTGCCATTAAAGAAAGCCATTTAATGGATTTCACAGCAGAACAGCAAAGGCCACATTGCATTAAAATGTATATTGCTGGAGGTATTCAAAAGATGTTTAGATGTGGCGCTGAGGGATATGATTTAGTGGTGGACTTGGTATTGATAGGTTAATGGTTGGACTCGATGATCTTGGAGGTCTCTTCCAACCAAAACGATTCTATGATTCTATGATCTGTTACATCAGTAAGTTGCTTCGATGGCTGGTCTGCCTAATTCTCCCATCTTTGTTCCTCTCTTTAAGACCTTAACTCAGTTCCTGTCACTAAATCTTTTGTCAACGAGGTGAGAAGCCCATTGAGCACAGGTTTAGGGAACAGCAATAATCCCGAGTGAGATTTGACTACAAAGGAAGGGAGGGAGCAGACGACTTCTGTCAAACTCATGTCCTTGGAAATGGCGAGCTCTCACCAAAGGTGCATTTTCCTCCTCAAAAGAGGAACATATTCACACATTTACAAAACTCAGGGAAGACTCCAGTTAATGGCATGCTTGATAGATGTGGAGAGCAGTAGCAGATGAGACTAGTGCCAGTCCCACTGGACACGACCCACCTGTCCCCTTGAAAGCCCACCATGGAGCTGCCCAGAGCAACCTGGCCCACAGCTTGGGGCGGGGGCTGCTCTGCGGAAAACAGCATAGCAGTGACCCACCGAGCAAAGCCCGCTATAGATCACAAAACAATAAAGTCTTGTCAGACCTCCTTCAGTTCCCACAAATCTGAGGTTACTGCACGTCGGAGATGAGTGAAGGCAGACCCCATTAAGATTGGAGAAAAGAGACATCATCTGCATCCACAACAGATATATCGTTTTGAACTTCCATATCATCATGGTACAATTTGTGTTCCTCCTTTAGACTAGAGTAACTCATACGAGTATGAGCTAGTCCTGGTCATAGTCTCTAAAGGAAGCTGCTAGGAAATGGTGCCACAAATGTATAATAGAATGACATACTAATTCAAATAAAAGACATGAAAAAAATGTAACTGTAAATAGTTTAAAAAAAATGTTTCATTAAAAAATGAATCAGCTTTTTAATTAAGCAAGGCACTGACCCAGACTTCAGTGAAAGCAATGGGCTGCCCTGCTCTCCTCACCACACTCCAGGAGTAATTAAGTTGTCTAAGCACATAAGCTTTCAGTGATATTTCAGATCTTCAGGGTGTCAGACATTCACATGTGACCAATAGATGGGATAGGACTAGGACACACCCTTACTCTTCTGCAGGTGGAGGCCAGGTAAGAAACCTGCAGTATCTAACATGGCTTAGACACCTATGGTAGGAGTATCAAATTTCCACCACCTTGGGGAGAAGCCTGTGAGATCCAATTTGCTGTGTCGTCATCTCAGATTGGATGGAGAAGCCAAGTGATTCTGATATTCAATCCCTGGGGAAAAAAAAAAAATAAACAACAAACCCAACAACTTTGGGCTTCTATACAAATTGTGTAACTGCCTTTGACAGTTTTCATATTAAATTCTTTCCTAGACATGCATTTTCAAAGTCATTTTGTGCAGTACTTTGTAAGAATAGTGCACACAGTTTTTGATAAATTTAATGATTTATTGTATACAGACTGTACAAACTATAAAATCACATAGCATAGAAGTACTCAATTTTGTTTTACGGATAAATTAGTGTAAAAATAGTTTATGTTACAGAGATTTTAAAGACTGAGATTTCTGAAGAAGTTTGGGAGAAAGTTGTTCAGAAAATGCAGTGATTTCAAATTACATTTGATCAAAAGAAGCAGCATTCTAAATCAGCTTTAACTAATCCTTAAGTGAGGGTTGTTCAAAGTTTAGAGTGGAAAGGAATCAGAGCTGCAGTTAGAGGATGAGGCCACAATGAATTCTCCTCATAGCAAGAACTTAGGTTTGGATTTCTGCCATCTCCCTCTCCGATTGATGTTTTTCATGTGATTTCAGCTTTGCATGAAACAAGCAAAATTTAAAAAAATCCAGATCCTCTAGGAGTAGGTTAAAATCAGGAATTTTGTTTGACATAGACTAAAATTTAAGACTACCGACAATGGAATCTGCAGATTAGTTGGGAATATTCAAGTTCCCTTTGTACTAACTACATGAAGAAACCACTTTCCTGACCATGGGACTCAAGAATACTGTCCTTTGATGTTCTGCTCCTGGCTTGGGGAACCAAGTATATTGCTCAATACCATGTGTGATGCCTAGTGGCGGAAAAAAACCCTCATTCAGTTTCAAATGACCGTGAATGGATGGTTGTTTTCCATTTATTTCTTCTAAACACATTTAAATTATATTATTTGAAATTATGCTTTTATATAAGGCAAAGGGAAGATGCAGATAAGATCTACAATAATCTTGTTCTTATACAGGTTCTTCTTAAAAGACTGCATGAAATAATAAACATATAGCAGAATTGAATATATTTTTGCAATCTTTCTATGGAAAGCCCAGGTCACGTTAAGGTGGAAAAAAACATAGAAATTGAGATGGAAACATTTTAAGAGTTTAAATTAACATTCTGGCCAAGAACAAAAATAGATTTAGGCTCCTTCATCTACAGTATCTATATTTCAATCGTATGTAGTGTTTTTCATTCAGAATTGTCCCAGAGAAATTCTGTGGAAACATCAAGACATAGGCAGAATTTCCATGCCCCTTTACTAATGAAGGAAAGCCTTTGTCTTTCTGGTCTTTCTCTAGGTGATCATTTCTCAAATGGTTGGGGTGTCACGCTGCCCTTTAGGTTTACACTTAAGTCCGTGGATACATGGTTTTAATGAATTTTAATGAGTCCTTAGGAATTTTTTAACATTAGTGAATAGTTTGTAGTGGTAGCACATATTGTGCATTGATAACAGACATATTTCCATTTCCAAGCCAGCTATTGAACAGCATATGTTCTTCTTAAAAGAATAGATTGGGAAAAATGTTATACTAATTGCTCTGAAAATAATAATAAAAAAGGTACATATCAATGGCTATGAAGTTGAGTAAAAGGCAATTATTTACTGAAGCAGGGCCTTAATTCAGCAGTCCATTGGTAGAGAATTTCAGTGTCATTTGTACATGAGTGAGCGTATGGTGGGTCAGACTTTATTTAGGTTGCAGTCTAAAGAGAAGGGGTGAGGAAAAGAGACATGTTGCTACAGAAGTGATGAGACTTGTTCATTAGAGCATCAATCTTTCTCAGTTTAAAAAGAGACATGATCTATTGAAGTTTTAGCGAATACATCTGGCCATGATCACTCTGACTTTCAGCACTGAGTGAAGAAATCAGAAGCCACCTGGAGGAAGTCAGGCCCCACATCCAGTCACAGGCAGTGTTAGATGGTGAGCCAACTTTGGGGGGGCTGAATGTCCTTCAAGACACGACATTCTCTCTCCTTCGGTCACAGAGGACAATTTTAATTAGGACAGCTGCAACTGGATCAGCTAGTCTCCTGTTCTAGACAGGTGTCTCTTGTGAGACAGAATGATACCAGTCTCTCTTTAGACCCCACAGGTGGGTGGCCCATGTGTTTTTCTCTAAGCAGGTCCAACTCTACTATCTGACATGAATTAGGGAAGACCTCTTCCTACTTCTGTTCTGTTGCTTTTATAAGAAAGATGACAGAGTTTTAGGGACTATCTAGTTTTTGCTCTTTTACCATAAATGAACTGGAAATAACTCGATGCAATGTTTCACAGCTACACCGTTATTATTGTCATCCATTTTTCCTGCATTCGGTAGACTGGTATACAAAGGACCTTTTGCTGACGTTCAATCACAATGATGTACTGGGTCACTGAGAAGAGCCCTGTCAGCTGTGGGGGAGCCACATCATACGTGCTCTGGATCCCTGAGAGCCTTCAGGAGCGGGGCTGCTCCATGAGGCAGATGAGCCAGAAGCCACAGCGACCGAACCAGCAGCAGGGCAGAGCCCTCGCCAAGAAAGGCTCAGCCCCGTGGCACCTGAGCACAGCAAGCAGGGCAGGGCTGCTGACAACAACAGGTTGTGCCGGCAGTCCAGTGATCTTCAGACAAATTCATAATGGCAAGTCAGGTCCAACGTCCATCCAGGAAGTCCATCCATCAAGTCAGGACCAGCAGAAGGCAGACATCGGTCTGGAGGCAGCAGCAGCACAGCCCAAGCAGGGAATGGGGGCCCAGCCTGAGCTGAAATAGGGCTCCTTGGGCCATACGCAAGGGAGTGGGGGAGGTCCCTTGTGAAGCCAGTCAGGGCCATTAGGACCTTCCTACTGCAGGGAGAAGCAGTCCATCCTTACTGTCTCCAGGCCCTGCACCTCATGCCTTTTAATTCAGGCATCGCTCACAGTGAAAGGACAGACACAGCAGGTGTAAATCAGTCGGTCTGCAGTGCAGAGAGCCAAGGGCCATTATCATGATCTATTATTTCTACCACAGGAGCAGTTACGGGCCAAGGATCCACTGTTCTTGGCACTGCAGAATAGAGCTCTTCCACACATGGGTCACAGCTCCGCTTCATAAGGAAGGTAAGGAAACAAGGGCATAAGGGGGGAGAAAGATGGGTGAAATGTATAATTCTGTGCAATGAACAGCGCTCTCACATCAGCTCCTGCTTAAATGGTTAATGAGAATTGCTCCGTGTTCCTTTGCTCCCTCCCCTGCCTGAGGTTCATAAAGCCAACTGTGGGAGCTCTGAACTGTTGAAGAGAATCCAATTAACTCTCATTTTTCTCATTTAACTTGACAATTTAAGTGGTTTCACTGTTTATAATGTGTATGTTTATATATATATATGTGTGTTTATCTCTATGTACTGGTGATGTCTTTAAACAACTGTACTGGGTTGTTTCTTTGGGGATTTGTTTGTTTCTGTGTTCGTTTGGTTTTTTGCCCAGTAGATTGTCTTTCTGATTGCTGGTATGAGACATCTTTTGGATCATACAATGTAATAGCTCTTCCAGAATAGTCTTTCTGTCCTTGAGTGCTAAGATCTAGTAAGGTTCTCATTACAATTTATTTCCAAGTTGGTCAGGAAGTGGGGGAGATCAGTGATAATCAATTACCAGGACAAAGTAAACGTTGCCTTCTGACCTCTTATTATAAGAACATAACTCACATCACCTACCTCATTTTTATGACTGACCCTTTCCTGTCTATACACAGTTCAATTAATTGGATATGACTATTTTAGAAGACTTCTGTATGTCTTACTGTTTTCTTATGACAGGCTCTGGGTTCAATTAAATTAAAATGACTGTGTTTGTCTTGTTTCGTTTACTTTGCAATGCTTAATTAGGTTGATAGAGAAATAATGTCAGTCTGCATGAAAGACTGATACTTATCTATATTCTCTCCCTGTGAAGATATGATTTTTGAGTGGAAGCCTGCTATTAATTCTCAACTTTCAATATGGGACAGATTGAAATCCATCTATGCTCAAAAAATTTTAGCCTATTCAAGCATTGACAGCCAGAGCCATTCTGAGATGAATTACTCGTGACATAGTATTACTTTTTAGAACACACGGAATCAGTCCTGAAACAATCGGGGAACAATGAAACCGTTCAATTGTTAAGCTTTGTATATCATTAAACATGGCTATAGGCCACATGCCTGGGAAATAACCAGAAATAACATTTTTTTTTTTCACCAGAGAAATGGCAGGATCATTTATCTATATGCAAAAGGAGGGGAGGTAAAAAGGCATAGAGCAGACTAGGGACAAATTATAGGTGCAGTCTGTCACATACACACAGAGCTGTAAATCTTTTTGGTTGCTTCATATGTAGGTATGAGATTTGAGTGTAAAAAGACATCATACTGATCATCCTTTGGCTTTAATTTGGGGACTTCCAGAGCTGGCAGAGTGAGCCAATGTAATTCTAGCTAAGGACAAATTCATCTCAGTAGGAGCTGTAGCAGTAATATGCATCATAGATAAAGAACATGAGAACATATGAGATGTATTGCTACGATGAACTTTTATGTGACTTTTACAGTTTTCAAGTACTATTGAATGAAAAAAATGTGTTTATATGAATGTTCATGGATAATGAGTAACAAAGATTGGAGGCATCATGTAGTGAACTGCAAGTTACTAGCCAAATCAAAGTTGGCAAATACATTTTTTTCTAGAGGCTAAAGTACCTATTGCTAGCTAATATTATTAAAGTACTGTTAGTAAAATACATTGCTAATTAATACCACAGAGTGAAACTTCAGACCTTTAAAATGATGGCATAACTCATTTTGACTTCAGTATGGTTAAGATTAATGAATACCTCTTCATATAAGTAGCAATGAAATAAATACATAAAGAAATACATTCCCTATTATGTTGCCAAATCTTTGTTAAAATTCAGCTGCACTAAGCAATAATTTATTATCAACTACTCTCTGTATTGAAGGAGGCTTCTGTGTTCAAAAATGGGCCAATTACTGAAGTCATTGACAGCAACCACTTGTATTTCTTCACGTTTCTTCATCAGTGAGTATGGAAACTTATTTCACTTCTCAGTGGTCTGGCATTCAAACAAAAGTTTAAACTGTAACCTTTTTACAGTCCTTTAAATGCATTGTTTTCACCAGACAGAAGGTT
Source organism: Phoenicopterus ruber ruber (assembly GCA_009819775.1). Taxonomy (NCBI): domain Eukaryota; kingdom Metazoa; phylum Chordata; class Aves; order Phoenicopteriformes; family Phoenicopteridae; genus Phoenicopterus; species Phoenicopterus ruber. The sequence goes on from CM020215.1 coordinate 140,574,796, forward strand.
CTGCTATATGCCTCACAAAAAAAGGGGAAAAAAAAAAATCACCCTTTCCCACCTCCATTTTTTTTCCTGCTAACACATATGCGGTTGTGTGTTGTGGCCCACATATTTTGTAATTGACATTCGTATACATTTAACAGGCAAGAGGGACTAGCTCATTGGTAAACCCTGTCTCATTTATACATAAATTTATTGATCTGAGAGGTCACCCAGCATATAAATTTAAAAGTGCTGCAGCATTAATATCTCTAAAATGCACGGAAACCTCCCCCTTTGTGCTTAAGTAGCCATCTGAGGCCACACAGGAACGGTCATGGTGTGGTTAAGTCTCCCATTATTCCAGCCTTGCAGAGGCCGTCTTGTGCTACGTGGCTAATGCATTTGTCTCACCGTGATGGATTGAACAGACGACACGGAGCTGGGAGCCTGCAGAGGGTGCTTCATTCGGCTAAGCCCCTCACATTCTCACCCATGCCATAGGTAGCTCTGACAAAAGGTTAGGAGCACAAAGATTTAGGTGCTCCTTCAGGATGTGAACTTATTACCCATCTCAGGAGAGAAATGCAGTAAGAATATAATACTTCCTAGAACAGCACCAGGTCAGCCAGCATGGCCTTGAGCGTTATGCTGAAATCTTAACCTCACTGAGTGCAGAAGGAATGCTTTCAATAATAAACTCAGATACTGGCTTCAGTAGAGGAGCTGATGCTGGTTTCCTCATCTCCAGAGATCTTTTTGCCTTGCATGTAATTGCATACAGCAGATTGTACTGTCAGTTTGCAGCTCCCTTCCTCCCTCTAATAGTCATCTCAGGTAGTAGGAAAGGAGAAAGATAAATATTGATTTTCAAGAGGGTAGCTTGCCTCTTTCATACAGCCCATCACTGTCCTTTCCAACATCTTTCATCATATGATCTGGCACCTGCCTGAAAATAGACCTGTCTACTCCCGTGTGTCAGACAGGGCATCAACAGGGACAGAGACTTTTAAGAGAAGAAAAGAAAAGAAAAGAACACTGAAGAAAAGGAATGATGAATGTTACAGACCTAGAAGAATCCATTCAGTCAGTCCATTAATTTCTTGTCAAATCTCATCAGGGAAGAGATTAACCACTTCAGAAATCGCAGGTGAAGAGTCCGAGTTACTATCGCTTTCTTCAGAGAATCAAGGCATGATGTTAGTGTTTGTATGTGCGAGAGGACCCTATGTATTGCCCTCCCAGATCCAACTAATGACCCATCTAGTCCTGTGTTCTCTCTCTTGTAGTTCCCAGGTGTTCAGAGGCAAAACCCCTCTAGTGCTTGTAATTTCTAAATAGAATGTCCATTAGATCTTTTTTTCCCTTAAAAATTCATTTATTTCCAGAAACAGAACCTTCCAAAAGAGGTGTGGCAGAAGCGGCATTACCATCGCTCCTTCCTAGCAGCTCTGCACAAGCCTAGTACAGAAATAACAAGGTTCAGTAGGTGGTAAGGAAATGTTACTTGTTCATGACAAGAGAATATTCGGACTTTTAAAATTTTCTTCTTGAACAAAAATTTGGGAGTAGCCAGCTGCTACTGTATACTTTCTTACGCCTTGCTTTCAGCTTGCTTACAGTTTAAGAATTATTGTAGCCAAACCTACTGAGCACCACAAATCATCCAGTTTCATCCAGAAAACTTGTAGTATGTCCAAACAAGTTCACAAAGTCATTTTATTACTCAATGGACTCAGCTTCATGTCAATGGCACAGATGAGACCAGTGTTTGCCCAAAGTCTTAAGAGGCAGGCAATGGACATGTGAAGTACAGGTGAAGTGCACCAAGATCTATGATATAAACAAAGCAAATCAAAAACCTTCTTAGCCTTCACAACCCTAAATCAGGTGATCAGTAATTGTTTAACACTAGTCAGCCATCTGAAAATTAAAATTCCCTGTAACCTCTCCATGCATGGGGCTATGCTGTTGTCTCATCTTTGACAATAGCTGATATTTCATTCTCCAGAGGGAAAAAACCTCAACTTTTCAACAGATTTATGTAAGCTTCTCTGCATCTAAAGATGGAGAAAGGAATCATTGTTAAGCTTTAGACAATGATGTTTAACTGCAATTGCTAACTTTAAGCAAAGTGTTATTTGGCATGTCGAGTGCTATACAGGTGTCTCGGCCTTCATTAAAGCCCATGAAGGCAGGGGATAAAACTCAGATTTTAAAAGCAAAGGGACTATCCCAACAAGCCTCCCTTTCTTCCCTCTCCTTTCTGCTCTAGATATACTCATTCAAACACAACCACACAGAACATAAAAATTTGCTTTTAAATAAATTATCTTCAAATGATATCAAATCTGATTCTAAAGTCCTTAATAGCAAGTGCACCTTCTCCCTCAATGTTTGCTGTTTAGTTGCATTGCTACTCCTATGCTGCTAGCAGATGTCATTTTATTTCAAGTTTAATTTTTTGTAACTTCAACTTCCAGCAACTGTATTTTGCCATGTCTTTATCATCAGACTTGAAAAATACTCCACCAGCAGATATGTCATGTTTCAGCCTCCTTTTCTATGAATGGAGAAACTAAGCTAATCTGAATTCAAATAATTTTGTGAGCATCCTTTGAATTCTCATTGTATTTTAATGCTCTTCAAGACTGAGCATTAGACCTGGACATAATGTTGCATAGAAAGGCAAGATCATTTCCCTTCTCATGTTCAAAACTACACTTATTTTAATCCCAAGTTTGAATAAATCTTTTTGTTGCAACTTTACAAAAATATTTTGTCAAAACCCTTCCTTTCACTCTCACTTCTAAAATACAGATAAATTACATCTTTGTTTCATAAGTACTTTTGAAAATTCAAAAATGCATACAAACTCACTCACTGACTAGCATATTTTTTTCGTTGTTTGAAGCAATTTTTGTGATAGTTATTTCCCTACCAGGCACAATGGTGAATGTGCAACCACTAATAATCTTTTTACGACACTCTATGTATCAATTTTTTCATTGATTTATTCTAAAAATTACAATATATGATCCAACACAGGGAATGTACATACACACATTGCAATATAGACATTAATATGAAATATAGACATTAATATAGGAATGACATACTGTCCAATTCTTCATTTATATTTTAAAATGTGATTGCAGAATATAGAGATTAAAAAACAGAAAATGTGATCTGATCATTTTAAAGACTCTCTCTGGAACAGAGACTCCAGTTTTAAAGATTCCAAGAAATTATGAGTCCAGTATGTGTCCAGGTCAGAGAATAGCGAGAGATTACCTTTCACTCCAATACCTCCTTAATTCTTGCTGGATTGGCTGAGGGATGATATAAATGCAGCCTTTCTTTCTGATATCTTTCGCACTTTTTGAAAGTCAAAGTTTTTCAGAGAAAACATTTTCCATAATTATATACCTATGGGTATTTTCACATATACAGATACAAATAACAGAATTAATATATCTGAAGAGCGAGATTTATCTTCCCTAATATAATATTCTAAAAGTTAGCTACCTCATCTAAATTGACTGGTTAGTGCACAGCACCCAAAAGACAGGTGCTCCTAGAAGTTTCACCTCTCGAGGTGCCCAAAGGAGATGACTAGTTGCCTAGTTCTGAGGTAGCTACCGTTTCAGTGTACACATCCCTATACCACTTTGCTAGGATGTAAGGGTAAGTGAAACGGGTGGAGGCAGATGTGTTCTGCAAACAGCTGTTTCTGCTGAGAGGGTCACCGCTTGCCAGATGTTCCCCAGATGTTGGGCACACTGTCTCACCATTTTGCTGATAATGTTCCTTTGCACAGTTCAGGCGAAACAAGTTGGATTGCTTGGACAAGCTATTTAAAATGTCTAATCTTATTTTGAGTGAAACAAGTTAGGGATACCCAGGGTTGGGGAAAATAAGCTGGTTTAATTTAGGCAGTTTAAAAAGTAAATCCTGAATAACTCAGCACATTTTGACTGCAAAGGGGTGCATAAGCAGCGCAGCTAGGTGATCAGTCACTGTTATATTCCCATTTTAGTTGCAAATGAGACAGAATAAAGACTGGGGTAACATCGTTGGTACTAAAGCAACATGGGTAACACACCTCGCACCTGTGAACTCCTCATCTCCCTACTCTTACAGAGGTCAAACATGTATTGGAGCGCTCAGGCACAGAGCTGACACTCACAGCAGTTCAGTGTTTATTTACTATTAACTGGGTCAAGAATTTGGTCCTTCTTTTATTACCTCGTTTGCTATAAATCCCTGGCCTTTATAAACCTCATCAGAATGAGGGAAGTCTGGCATCATGCGGGTTTGTAGCTCTCATCTAGATTCTCCCATGTCTCGTATGATTCAAGTGCCAGTCAAGGTATTCCCAACCCCTCCCTCACGCATGGACCCTCAGGTGTCCGATTCGACACTCCCCTCTAGAGGTGGCACCAGTAAGGTCTCCCTTTCCTCCTCCAGAGACCTTTTCCATGATGCGTGTCTTTGAGGCATCTGAGGCTGTCGCATACTGTTGCTGATTTGTTCAAAGAGCTTTAGGGTGTGATAGGTGTGGATACACTTACATATGTAAATACCTCCTAAATAATGATCGTGTATGTTTTGTTCTCTTAGGAAAGTCCCGATGCATCACCACAAAACTAATACAATTCACTAAGAGTAAGAATTTAAGTTGTTTACATGAAACTGCTAAAAAAAGTACATGATTCCTTGAACTAGTTGCAAGCATGATATAAGCCTCTGCATTTGTAATTACTTATATTTTATTGAAAAAAAAGCATTCATCTTTAATCCAGGTGGGTTTTTTTTCAGAATGTTTTTTTTTTAAATTTATTTTAGTGTGTGTAGCACTTCTTGCAAAAGATTAGTGTGCACTTTGCATTTAAATATTCTGTACAGATCAGCAACATTATCAGAAATATCTCTGGGGAAATATTACAAATTATGAAAGGACTGAAAGCATTTTTTAGTTTTACATTAATACTAATTTAAACTATAATCTTTTAATGATGTTATACCATAAAAGCCTTCCATTTCATAGAATTCAGGAAAGAGAAGGCTGTAAGAGATTTATTATAAACAAATGTGTGACTCCATCCTTTGCAGTAATATGCAGTATGTCTCCACTAGGTCTCACCTAGAAATGAATAGTGCTCCTAAAGTGACTATTTTTCCTCATTGATTATAGATAAAATCTAGAAGAATAGGTTAAATATATACATCTGAAATTAGATGAGAGGAGCCTCAGCCACAGAGTCCTGAAAAAGAATTACTTTTGTACATAGGCAAAGATTTAACAGAAAAGTAATCTCTGAAGAAGTTCTTAGTTTAGTCTGAAGTCATGTGAGCATTTTAGTACCACCTGTGAGACTGATGATCAACACTTAAAATCCTTGCCCGATTTTATGTTTACGCGTGTTTGTTACGCAGGCTAACGAGTGCAATAGACATGTCTGTTCTGCCAAAACAGGTAGTGAGCCCGGACGTGGGAGCTCTGATCATCCACCCTGCTGGTTCTCAGCTTCCCTGCTGCTTCGGGCTGCTCTGGTTAGCCCTCCCAAAGACAATTCCAGTTTATGGTTCTGGAAATAATTCACTCTGGGGACCGATCTCAAAAGCCAGCATGGAAGAAGCAAGAGAGAGAAGCAGAGTTTGACTCTGTGTGAACCAGCAGGGTTTGCCCCTAGATGCACTTATGTCACACAGCACCTCGCGCAATACCACCCCTCAATTCCATGCTATAGGAATATCACTGCTACATTTTCTTACATTACATCAGAAATTTTGAACTAAAAAAAAAACCACACAAAAAAATAGCCTGACCGGAGGGAAATCCCAGAAGGAAACTCAGAATTAATAGTAAGGCAATTCAGCATAGAAGAGGCTAGCTGTCAGCAAAGCTCATGCAAGCTTGTCTGTACCTCTTGGCTTCTGAGCTACGGATCTTTTCCTGGCGCTGATTTGTTTCTCTGTGTAGATGCAGGTATTGGAAATGTGCCTGACAACACTGGTAAGGACGAAAATCTCCACAAACTCTACCCCAGTGCACAGGAAGCAAAGGTCTGACGTGTGGAGGAGCCGTGCTTTCGGGGCCAAGCCTGGATGTCTTCTCTGCCCCCCTCTGCTCCAGTGGCTGCCAGAGGCTCCCCCAGCAACACCTGCTCTAGGTTTCCTTCCAACAGGGTGGTGATTAAAACCTGGGGGGGAGGCACACCTTTCCTCACTGATCTTACGTGATGTAACCGGATTAGCCCTCTCTGGACCTTCGCATTTGCCTATATTGCAATGAACAGAGGTTTCTCTCAAGACCTGGGAAGAAGACATCCTCTATTTCCCTCTATTTTCTGTGCAATAAGGGATGATCTTGTCTATAGTGCCTCTGAGCAAAAGCCTCAGGCCCATGGAGGATTTGCAGATCTCCATTGATCCTTTTCAGGGTGCAAATATATTTAGCTATTCAATGTTCTTTTCTTTCCTCGCACTAGAGGGAAAGTAACTTGTACTGAACTGGGATAAATGGGAATTGTTATTCCATTCATGCTCTGATTGTATTCATTGGGAAAATTTATATCTGTGCAACAGATCTCACAGTCTTTAAATTAAGTTTGCCAAAAATTTAAGGTTTTGGGTTGGGTTTTTTTGGTTTTTTTTTAATATTTAGAGCGGGGCTGTAAGTCGCAAAGCTTGCTCTAGCCTGTAATCATGTATTAGAATCAAGCTGTCAAATGTTTTCCTACAAGCTGTGGTAATTTGGGAAATCTTTCTATGCACCGTTTGTGGTCTCCAGCTGATATCACGCTATTAAATTGACATATTATGAAATTACAGTGTATGGATGTGACTTTTGATGCTGCAATACATGCTTTTCCTTTCCACAGTAGGGCAGCCCACACGGATTTCTGTGCCTAGGCACTGAGCTATAGGGTCCTGACTTCACAGAAGGGTGTCAGATGTGAGCTGTGCGCTTGGGGGTACGTGCCTCAGAGCCCAGAGCTGGAAGCAGTGCTAGCACTGTTCTCAGGCTCCAGAGATTTACAGCATATGAGATCCCGTAAAATGTAATGCTAACACAACCGTCTGGAGAGCATCCAGTCAGGGAGGGAGCTCTCCTGGAGCTGTGTGCCTGACACAAGCCAGAATCAAACTGTGCATACTAATTTTGATAGAATTTGGATTTCTTTCTTTTTTTTTTTTTTTCCCACTTTATCATGTATTATTAACACATTGCCTAAACAATTCCTTTAATGATACTTAAGACATTGAAAAAAATGAAAGGTCCTTCAGCAAAGGGAAGATTGAGAACAACTTGACAGAGGTATAAATAGCAGGGCAGTACATGAGCTATTGAAGCTAAACTGTAACATGGGTACAACAAACTGAGAGGTAATGGGGAGAAAGCTTTTGCACAGAAACGATATGGACAAAATGTATGCCAATTTTCAGATGATGCCAATGAATTTATGCAAGGGAGTATAGGACCTAGGGACCTGTAATGACCCAGGTTCCTAGTCATGTTTCTATGTAAACTCACCGGGAAGTTGAACTGTTTAGTTATGTTTCTGCAAAGCTAATTGTGATTTTGACTCCTTTGAAGAAAGAAAGCAGAGTAACGTACTGATAATTTGGGGGTTTCTTTTGCAGGGGCTTGCAAACTAATCATTTCACTAGTAACAGTTTCTCCTCTCTGGTATAGCACATATCCTCCCATTGCCTGGAACAATGAGTTGGTTGAGAAAGACATGACTGATTTATTTTTCTGAAACAAGCTATTCCTTTTTACATTTTGGAATATTTGAAAACTTTCAGTTGTTCTATAAAGTGGCTGGAAAGTATGGCAGAACTAATAAATCTTTTCTTTTTTCTTTTTTTTTAAATATTTTTCCCCCTCCCAAAATATCTGAAACACATATGTTTCCACCAGGTCTAGTGAACTCACTGGAGGCTAGTAAGAAAAGATTCTCATGAGCGTGCCTGGCCCTGCTCCACAGGAGGCAGCAGGAGGAGAGCGAGGGAGGCCGCGCTTTCATGTCCCCCTGTACTCGGCACTGGTGAGGCCGCACCGCGAGTCCTGTGTTCGGTTTTGGGCCCCTCACTACAAGAAGGACACTGAGGTGCTGGAGCGTGTCCAAAGAAGGGCAATGAATCTGGGGAACGGTCTGGAGCACAAGTCCTCTGAGGAGCAGCTGAGGGAACTGGGGATGTTTAGCCTGGAGAAAAGGAGGCTGAGGGGAGACCTTCTCACTCTCTACAACTACCTGAAAGGAGGTTGTAGAGAGATGGGGGTCGGTCTCTTCTCCCAAGTAACAGACAACAGGACAAGAGGAAATGGCCTCAAGTTACGCCAGGGGAGGTTTAGATTGGATATTAGGAAACATTTCTTCATGGAAAGGGTTGTCAAGCACTGGAACAGGCTGCCCAGGGAAGTGGTTGAGTCACCACCCCTGGAGGTATTTAAAAGATGTGTAGATGCAGAGCTTAGGGACATGGTTTAGTGGTGGACTTGGCAGTGCTAGGTTTGTCGTTGGACTTGATGATCTTAAAGGTCTTTTCCAACCTAATCGATTCTATGATTCCATGATTCACCCATCCATGCAGCGGTTGTGTAAAAGTGTGCAGGACAAAGTATTTGCTCTGTATAGGTGCTAGGGAGAGGAAAAAGAGACCATACAAGCATAGCTAAATAACGTGTCCTTGAAAAAAAGCACTTCAGTATGCAGCTTAGCAGAGCCTTCAAATACTCCGCATGGGAAACGTGGGTGTTGCAAAACTTTATAACACATAAACTGGCAGAATCTGGGCCATTATCAGGAGCTTAAGTGTATTCAAACTATCCTATATCAAAAATACATTTTTGGGACTATTTTCATTCATATAATACTTGTGAACCATAATGTAATTTTATCTAAATGTTCACAGGTTGCATATTTTACCAGCAGAGAACTGGAAAGCTCCGCAATATCTTTTTGGTCTTTAAATCCTTTAACTCCTGTATATCACCATATTTACAGAGCACAATACTCATTTCTAAGCAGTATTTGCTTATTTAAGACCAGCTGCTTCCTGACCCAAAATGCCATTTAAACAAGTAATCCTAGCTCTCTGACAGCCTTACTATTTGCCCTTTCAGTAAACTTTTTTTTTTCTTTCTGGTATGCGAGCACTTGCACTCTCACCTGCAGTTCAGCTCAGCTCTCGGTACCCTGGAAGGCCACTGCTTTGCTGTGAGGGGTGTGACTGTAAAAAACCCCTAGCTTTTACTAGCAGTAGTGGTCCTATTCACACCCCCAATCAACCCCGAAATTGATATTCTTCATCTGATCTGCATAGGTCATCTGGCAGGTCACTGCCTGTGTTACATTACACCAGTGTTTTTCCACTAACTCGGTTAACAAGGTTAACTAGAAATGTGACAGACAGAAGAGAGAAGCTGGACACATGGCACATATTATTTGGTTTAGAAACTAGTGGAGGTTTCTCTGTTGGAAGAACATAGGAATAAATGATTTGTGACTCAGTCAAAATAATTTTAGTTTCTTGGGTTTTTTTCTGAACGTCAAAAATCTTGAGAGACCTTATCATGCCCCTCTCTACCCTCTTGACTACAGCAAACTCATCTTGAAATAAACTGTTTGCCTGAAAGCAAAGGGAAAAAAAAAGCAAAAAAGCTATTTCGCTTGCTGGCGAGACTTGAGAGAAGAGTTTTATAAATTTAACTGCCAATGTACCATCTGCCTCTGCTGCTCCTTTGAGCCCAGTTCTTCTAATTGTGTCTTTAACAGATGACAAAAACCCTACATTCCTCTCGGGCACTGTAAAATAATAACAATTAAAACATGAATAATAATAATTAATGAAACACACATGGTGCAGTAAGTCTGCAGTCTGAATAGGCTGCTTATTCTGCAGGAAGTCTGTGCGTATTTCGCCGTGAGAGATAACTTTAACAGGCGCTCCTTTGGATGCCTGGAGCCGTGGCCGCCAGTCTTGGGAGGGAACCTTTGCTCAGTCAGTGACACACTGCAGCAAACTCTATGCTCTGCATCACTTTATGCTTTTTAGTTTCTACTGACAATAAGCAATTTTCGCGGGAGGACCGCCAACCAGCGGGCTGAGCAAGCTGTGTTTTAGACATGAAACTTGTTCAAGGAGAGCTACCCTTTTTTTCCACCTGTTACGGTCGGCACCTCAAAAGCCAAAGTGAAAAATCAGTTTGTTGCAGTTCTTAGCTGTGTTCCAGTTAATTTTTTGCAGCTCTGCTAGTTTAAAGCAACATGTTACTTCACACACTTGGCAATGGAAGTACCATCAGCCTTATGCAAGAGATCTGGGAAAAATCTGCTGGGAAAAAATTGATGTCACTTTTCCCAGCTGTAACATGAGCCGAGGGACCCTGGGTTATGAACTCCAACGATCTCCAGGTGATCTTTGAGTCTTTCGGATAACTGGTATGCCATATAAATAAGAATAAGCCTTGGGCTTCTTTAACATATACTGGCAGACTGGTCCGACTCAGTTAGGCCGTGGGCTGTTGCTCAGGTACGGACCCGCTCCTACGGTCCTCCCAGCGCGGCCTGTTTGGGCTGCGCGCGCAGCCAAGGCTCGAGCTACGTCCAGCGTTCAGGCCTGCAGCAGCCGACCGCGGCGGCTAAGCTCCACCTTTGTCCTAACGCTAGGGCAGAGGACACTCACACGGAGTTTTTCTGAAGACTCTTCTGAACCTTTAGAGACTTTTGTTTCTTAATTTGTATTTTTAGTTTGACCCTTTCGGAGTGTCCAGGAACAACTTTTTTGGGGGGAAAGGTTAAAACTTGCATGCAAACTGCTGGAATCGTGAGTATGAACATCCGTAACTTGTGATTAACTTCATGCAGTAACCCACGTGTTCATAAATTCAGTCCATTATTAATCTTTTCCACTTTGGCCACAGCTGCTCAGTGAAGACGTTGGCTGATTTTCTTCTCCCTGGTGGAATGGTGGCTGTGCCCCAAAAGGCATTTTGACATTTCAGCAGTGAACACTGTTTTCAGCAAAATTATCCTCCCACAATATGGAATTTCCTTCTCTCTTCGGTGTGAAATTTGAAGCATGACTGTGAAATGCTTAGTTTTCTGCAAAACTGAAGATACTAATTTTTCTAACTTTCCTAATCCCTGGTTCCTGTTCAGTCTTGGAGTAAGGTTCACAGATGAAAAGAATTAAAAAGTATTTGTGTATATAGCTGCATGGCCACGTAATCGTCTCTTCTGGCTAATTGAGATGTAAGCAGCCATGAAGTTAGGAACAACTATTTAAAAAATCCTGTATTGATGGAGGAAATAAGATCAAATACAACTTCAAATGTGCCTCCAGATTACAGACACTCAGAATTTCCTCAGCTGGCATTGAAACAACGAATATTCAGGTCTCGTGGTCAAATGTCTTTTCCTCATGTTTTTTATTTTTCATGCTGACTGTAATCTAACAGTAGAGTGAAGCCCAGATAGATGATGATTATCTGCTTTCCAAGCCTACTCAGCAACTTTTGTCTGTTGCCTGAAGCTAATGACTTCTAAGTGAGTTCAAAACACTGGAAAATGCATTTTGTGTAAGAAGAACACTTCTTTTTTGTGTTTATTAGAACTTATCAAATATGTTGCAACAAAATGCAACTGACAAAATTCCTTTTACTTGTTATCTTGTTTGACAGCTTATAATCAGTGAAGTGGATTAATTAAGCCTCATGATTTTTATTGTAGATTCCTGATTTAATAATCAAGTGAAATTTGTAGTATGAATAAAGATGAATGTAGAAACATATAATTTGCTTATAGACTTCTTCACGATGCAAATTTCTGCCGCCACATTCATAAAGCACTGAGAGCTATATACTAAAATGCATTTCATTTAGATCCAGGACTTGCCATAGATTTCTAATCTTCCATAGTTCTAATCTTAATTATTTCCCTTAGCTACATAAAAATGAATTGGTCTGCATCTGCACTTCTCTTAATTATGCACAGTAACTTTGCATTTAGCAGAAATATTTAACGACCTTTTTGGTTAAATGTTCATAACGTAATAACTGCTTATTTAATCAATTTTTCTGAAGCCTTACTTGTATGGAGATCTTGGCGCGAGCTGTAAGCAGGTTTCTGCCGAATGCTGTAATAGAACACTTGTTTTCAAGATAACTTTCTATTTGCAGTTTTCAATGTCTCTATTTTAGTTGGGGAAGAAAGCCTGCTTGCAGCCAATTTAACAACTAAATTTCCTATAAAAGCCTATGTAGAAATAGTCTTGGAAAGGCTTTGGAGATCATGGAAACACTATTAGCATGGTACCTGTATTAGAGTGTCTAAGAGCTCACTTTGATGGAGTTATTACAATAAAATACAGTACGTCTGACACCTCTACATCTATCTTGCTCTCTTCAGATAAGCGAAGTGAGGTTCACTTCACTCAGATAAACAGTTTAGCTGGTGATATTCCCCATCTCATCCGGGGCATGAGAGAAGTGGCGCCCACGTGGCAGCAGTAAAGAATAGTTGTCGGGTAAAAACTAAAAGTAAAGAGCCCAAATGGCTTCTCCTAGGAGACTTCACCAGTAGCTGGCCCAGGCCGGTAACAAGAATTTATAATAACAGGCCAGGCATCCAAAGGACCAGTCAGGACAATCAATTTTATCATGTGCTCCAAGCCTCTGCGTTGACTGGAGGAAACAAGTCTTACTGAAAAGAATCAGCTTATGGAAACAAAGGAAATATAGATGCCCAGTCATTTACTGAGGGAAGCAAACAAAGCATGGTAAGAGCACAGGGCCATTAATTTTAAGGTAAATCAGGGAGTCACTGTAATGGGAAAAATAAGAGGCTTTCTCTGATCTTGGGAATTAAAGATAGTCTGGAAGGAGGCAGTGAGAAGATTATATAAACAAAATGTGCCAGAAGCCGGCTCTGGAACAGACCTGTAAAACCTTGGCTATACAAACAGTTTAGCTAAATTAGGCGACTCTCTGTGGCAGGATGTTCTCTAAGGGCTTGTAAGAGCAGAGCCCTCACCAGCAGCTATCATCCTGGTGGATGAAAAGCTGGACACGAGGCAGCAACGTGCGCTCACAGCCCAGAAAGCCAACCATATCCTGGGCTGCATCAAAAGAAGCGTGGCCAGCAGGTTGAGGGAGGTGATTCTGCCCCTATGCTCCTCTCTGGTGAGACCCCACCTGGAGTCCTGTGTCCAGCTCTGGAGCCCCCAACACAAGAAGGACATGGACCTGTTGGAGTGGGTCCAGAGGAGGGCCACAAAAATGATCAGAGGGATGGAGCACCTCTCCTACGAAGACAGGCTGAGAGAGTTGGGGTTGTTCGGCCTGGAGAAGAGAAGGCTCCAGGGGGACCTTAGAGCAGCCTTTCAATACTTAAAGGGGGCTTATAAGAAGGATGGAGAGGGACTTTTTACTAGGGCCTGCTGCGATAGGACAAGGGGTGATGGTTTTAAACTGAAAGAGAGGAGATATAGACTAGACATAAGGAAGAAGTTTTTCACAATGAGGGTGGTGAAACACTGGAACAGGTTGCCCACAGAGGTGGTAGATGCCCCATCCCTGGAAACATTCCAGGTCAGGCTGGACGGGGCTCTGGGCAACCTGATCTAGTTGAGGATGTCCCTGCTCATTGCAGGGGGGTTGGACTAGATAGCCTTTAAAGGTCCCTTCCAACCCAAACTATTCTATGATTCTATGATTCTATGAGTGTCTTGTTCTACGCGGGCAGCGCAAGGGTCAGAGAGAACCATTGTAGGGCTAAATCAATCTTGACCATTTAAAGACTAGTTCAGCCAAAGTTATGCTGTTAAACAACAAATGGTATCAAAAGAAATATTTAATTTTTGTTTGTTTCTGGAGGGGGGTGTGTGCTTTGTTTTGTGATTTTTTTTTTTTCCCCCTATGTGTACTACATGGCATTTTTGTTTGATTGTGTTATGTCTATCAGGTCTGTGACCTAACCTATGTGCTGTAATAATGAAAATACCCTTGCAAATGGCTGTATAGTACTGTATCTTTCTTTGAGTCATTTACTGGAGATTATATTCTTCCTGAAATTGATCTAATGTCTCAAGCTGGTAAGAAACCATCTGAACCTTCACCTTCATTCTTTTTCTAACTCTTTCATTAACCACAGCAGAATGAATATACATATGGATTGCAGAAGTCCTCTAGGCTATTGGTCTATTGTTTTCATAATTTTATTGTTAAAGGTCAAAACATCCTGCAACGCAACAGAGGTGAATGCATGGGAGAAATGAAAGATTCTTAATATTCCTCAAAGGCTGGAAGTGTTGCACTTTTTTCATCTGGGGAGAACAAATTTTGAAAGTGAGTGTCACCAGCAGCTTTTACACTGAGCCTTTGATGCCAGACAGGTAAGGTGCTACGGCATCTGCCTGGTTTGCTAGTGCCTCCCTGGTACGAGCTGGCTGCAGAAGGACCCTTGTCCTTTCCAGTAACACTGAGGAAATCCCCCTCTGTCCAGAGCCTGCCACGCTGGCAGCATCCTCTGTCGGGATGCGACCGGCGGAGGGGCAGCGCTGCACAGTCCCACTTGGGTAGCTGCCCGTGACAGGCTATCGCTCCGTGGCCTGACGTCTCCCCAGCTGACTTTTACGAGAAGAGGAAAAGACCCAGCAGGAGAAAACAGACAAGTGAGAGAATGAGAGGTCAAATATTTACAGCAGAGCTGTAAAACAAGAGGTCTGAAATCCCGGGGCAAATGGTAACAGGGTGGCAGGGAAAACAAAATATGGGGTGAAGTGTAAACACACAATAATTCACTGTAGATTGCTGTGCAACACAGTATCAAACAGCATAATTTACAATGCTAATAATTCACAGGCGGTACATGTTACAGTTTCCATCACTTCAGACTTTTGCATCCAGTTACAGAAATAGGCTTTAAAACTTTCAGGAATCTGGACTCCAGGTCACCACACAGGCTCTTGCCAAGTAGTTTGTATAGGATTTCAAAAGGAAATGGATCGGAGATTTATAAATGTTTTCTTCTAAAAGGAAAAAGTATTAATTAAGATTTGTAATGTCTGTAAACATTTCTAGGCAAAAGGTGAAATTAATCTTTAGTTTTAGTTCACATAAATTAACAGGTAGATATACGATGCATGAAAGCTGTAAGCATCCTTTGTTTTTGTTGCCATACAAAATTTCAATCACATTTTTTAAGGATTTTAAAAAGAATAAAGCTACAAATTCTCCGTCCCAGATAAGAAAATAGAAAATCTTATCACTTCATATTTGAAAGCAAAAAGTCCTCTACTGGTTTTCAATCCAAAGAAACAAAAGTTAATTCATATCCAACAAACCAAAGATTGGACTCTGGGAAAAAAAAAAAGGATTAAAAGTTTTATACCCCTGAAGATATCAAAAAATATCTATAAAATAAAATAACTCTAATCTTTACAGTGATGATTTCATCTTCTGATATATAATCTATAACTACACCTAGCAATCAAGCTTCATGATCATCATTGTGCAAAGGAAGATGTAGGGGAAGAGTCAGAAAGCTTGTCACTAAGTAGGACTCAGCTGGATGAGGATCCCCCAAAAATCTAGCCCAATGGGCACCAACTGCTGAACAACTTCAATTTCAATATTTAGCTTGTCTGGGGACAACTCAGGTCCATGGCTTTACTGACGAAACTGTTTTGTGTCTGAAACAACGGGGGAAAACAAAACTAAGCTATCACTGGAAAGCAAAAAATAAGAAAATGTCTCTTTTTATTTACAAGGGGTTTGAGTCCTCCTCTAAAGCACTTGAGCAGTCCAGCAGGATGGAAGGGTTTTGAATGGAAGTGGCACTCGGGGCTGGTGGGACCTTCTGCAGGCTAAGTGTGAACCTTCCTCAGACAAATGCTGCCCAGGAAGTTCTCTCCTCTCCTCTTCTCTCCACATCAGAAGTGTCAAGGTGATTTGTGTCACCTCTGTGAAAGTGAAGATGAACTTTCCTTACCACTGCAGGCTGAATTGCGTCAGACACACTGTGGGGTGATTTTGATTCATCTGTATTCTGTCCTCATTCTTAAAGCTGAAAGAAAAAACCAAAGTGCAATCGTTAGCAGTTTTGCTTCATTAGCAACACGTGGAGAAATTTAAACTGACCTCTTAGACACAAAATGCTTTTCATAAAGGACAGCAAGATGCCTTCTTTTTAATAACTCAGTCAGGGCTTGAACAGTTTTTAGATGATTCTGATATTCTGGGTATTAAAAAAAAACCCACAAAAAATGTAGTCTGATAACTGATTTCTTTGAGGGGTGGCATTTTCTCCGAAATTCATACTTCAGGAACAAATCCGTATTTTGCAAGCAACTATGCAGTTGATTTAATTAAGTTAAAATCCACCCAGCTCTCTTTCAGGAAAAATATGTTATGTAGGGCTGCTTTTTATAACATTTTTCAAATGATAGTTACCTAAAATGGAACGGAAGACTATGAAAGAACTGCAAAATGGGATCCGAATGTGGATTATTTAATCACAGGTAGCATTTGCAAGTTTTCATAGTGCTTGGCTAAAAATACCTGCTACATACTAACAGCCTATTGTTTCAGGTAAAATTCAACACTCACACAGGAAAAATTTAAAGTTTGTTATTTAAAGAGGTAAGAGTTGAAACACACACATATACAACTTTCCCAGCTAAAACCAACACAGCAGTTTGCCTCCTCCCAATTCCATCACCAACCTCTGCTTTTTACTGACTGAAATTATTGTTCTGTAGAACTCATTATTTTATAAGTTAACTTCAAAGGCAATATTATGTTTTATCTTTGCAGTACTGTGTCTATGTCTGTACTAGCAAATTAACTAAAGCAAGAGCTCAGATTTGAGTCCTCTGACTTGAGAGAAGAGTCCTGGCAGGCTCTTAAATGAAACAAATATCATTCTCCCAAACAACTTCTGTGCAAGGTTCAGGAATGAGTACGTGCAAGGGACCATTCCCAATAATTACTTTGCCTGCCACTACTCTCTTTTGGAGGCTAACAGAGTTTAATTGTATGGACACAGACCATTTCACGCCAGCTGGCCTTGCTGCCAGAGACTAGGTTTCAGCCTGTTTAGTTTATTGGTTAGACTAGCAAACTTGTTAGACTACATCGGTGAAAAGATTAATACTGCCATGTGAGTGAAAACTTTCCTGGCTGAAGATAAAAAAGGACACATAAGAATGCCTTTCTTCAAAACCCACTTTCTTTTCAGTGCGTTAGTGACAGACTGAACCTTGTAGACCCTTACAAAAAGTCTTGCTGAAATTAAGGTGTCTCTGCTCTTTGCCTTAAGAAGAAAAATCTTTTAAAAAAGCAAGGAAATCTGAAAAGCCATTGGAAAAAGATATCTGTGTGGTTCAAAGCAGTAGCATTTTAACAAACTCTGGATTTTTAAACCCAATGGGTGAATTAACAGAAGTCTTCCAAAAGTAAAAATGTTCCCTTCACAGCTGTTGTTTACAGTCACAGATCCTAATCTACATCTACAAGAAGCTCAGGAGAAAATTCATAGTACACGTGGGGGTGGATGCCTTGAAAGAATGTTTATCCCCATCCCTGTGTCCCACCAAAAGTGTCCCATGGTGCCCAGGATCTTGCTGGGAGCAGGGAAGCCTGTGTGGGTCTCTGCAGAAACTCTCACCAGCCCCAGACTTTCCGCTGTGGTCCAGACAGACGTACAGCTCTTTTAGTCATGGAATCAGAGAATAGTTTGGGTTGGAAGGGACCTTTAAAGGTCATCTAGTCCAACCCTCCTTGCATTTAGGAGAGACATCTTTCACTAGATCAGGTTGCTCAGAGCCCCATCCAGCCTGACCTTGACTGTTTCCAGGGATGAGGCATCTCAATTCCCTGTCTTGGAAGAGGGACTGAGGATAGTGGTACATGTACGCAGCTTTCTTCCACTTACACATAGAAAGGGACGTTCTACATCTGGATAAAGACACATTTTATGCTGCTCAGCACTTTCCCTCACTTTGAACAGAAATAACTAGTAAGTAACAAAGCATTCAAGTATTGACTGCTTCTGTAAGCAATAAGTATCAAAAATATTAGGTCCTGTTCCGATACTTAACTTTGTTTATCTACACCGAGAGGAAACAACTCATTTTCAGAAAGAATCATCCAAAAGTTAACAACAAAGGTTGAGTTATGGATGAGACTGCTTTTCATCCGCAAGAAAATTTTGCGGTCTAAAAGTCTCATATGCTGTTTTCTGCAATTAATTATAAGGGCAGTTAAGCACTCAGCTATGTATTTTCCTACATATATATATATATTTATATACACACACATATGCATCTATATCGCTTCTCATGCACATACTCTATATATACCACATATACACACACAAATATACACATACCTTACACATATACCATGGAGATAGATATAAAATACATCTATAATGCATAATTAGTGCATACATATACATATATAATGCACAATTAGTGCATGATATCAGTGCACAATTATATATGCATATGTATGCACTAATTGCCATGTAATTAGCTGTCTAAGTAGTGATACTGGTGCTCCCAGGTTCAAGAAAAGTTCACAGCTTCATATTCAGAGATGTACTTACCTCTAAATGGATGTTTTCCAGAAACAAGCCAACAGCAAGTGAAAAGATCAAAAATGCAGCTGCAGTCATGCAAGCTCATTTTGAAATTATAAGCCAATAAATAAAAAGTAGAAATTGTATATTACTTGTCCACGAAGTTTATCAGCATCTTCATATCTTACATGACACAGTCTAGCTACACACTTTTAAGCCTATTTACATATTTCTCATTGTATACATATTTGAGAGAAAAATTCCAAATAAAAATATCCTGACATTTGTTATATATATGCTACCTTTAGGAAGCTTACAGGTTGTGCAGATGACAGTGAAATTTGGCTTTAGAAAATAAAATAATTTATTTCCACAGAAATGTACATGAAAAAGTACGTTTTTCATTATGTATTTAGGTTGTAACATACTGCAGGTAATAATTTTGATATTTGTTTTAAACTTGGTTGTTTTTTTAATTTGAATTTCACAGAACAGCAATTTCTCAAACAGGTAACATAGAGACACAGAAGTGAAAAGTGTTAGCTCTATAAACAAACTAAATAAGCCACAATTAGGTTTAAATTCCTCTCACACCCAAGGGATTATGAAATAACACACAGGAGATCTAAACTGGATAAGTGAAAATAAATAATCTAATAATGTCTTGGTTAACTTGCTCACAACATTTACCATTCAAAAGAATAATGTGCCATGCTTAAACTGGCTGATTAATGATTGACACTGCAACATTTTAAACCTGACTGATTGATCTACCAGTGTTTTACAGCCTTTGTCGTGCCTTAGCCCTCTGTTGGGCTGGGGAAAAAGGTAACTTAGCAAGTTTCTTAGAGAGCCAGAACGAAGCTCAGAAGAGTTTATTAGGTTAGACTAAATATTTCCCTTCATATATATACATGTACTTCTATGACAAGTAAATAATATTTATAAAAACTAGTCTGTAATTGAATGAAAGGTGTTTAGCCCAGTTAACAAGCTTGACGTTTCATATATTTTTGTTTGGATCCATTAAAAAATATTATGCTAGTTCAGCAAGCTAAACCAAAAGTCAAGTGAGAAATTTCAACTAATATCAGTACGATCTGGACCAAGCATTCATTCTTCATGGAAAGAAAACCAGAGGTGATTATTAAAAATTTTTGTTGTTAACTAGCATGAAAAAATAACTTTTATTGCATTCTTTTCAACAGCAGTTGACTCCAGAAGAAATTCACAATTCCTGAATCTTCTCTTGCCTGCTTTCTTTTGAAGAGAAGTTCACTTCTTGAAATTTCAAATCTTCACTGTGACTTGTTATTTTAGCTTAAAGACTAAGCTATCAGTTTCATATTGGAGACTTTTCATATATTTTAAAATGTTGGTTTTACTCTTGCATTCAGAAATCCTGCTTAGTGAAAGCTTGAAATGTTATTTTTTTTCTAAGGTAGTATTTGTTTCTTTAATGCTGGAAATTGAGATAAAATTGGGAGTTTAAACATTGCAGACTTTCAAAATATCTTACTGTCAATTCTGGAAAAATTTACCTAAGTTCTGGAATGAATTTTGCAGAAGGAATATGATGTGACAGGCAGCCATATAATTTTGTTTCATGTGCAGTCATCCTAGAATGAATGAAGAACATTTATTAGAAAGTCAAACTCAAATGTACAAAACCCATGATGAAAACAAGTATTTTTAGTAACGTCTTCCCAATTATTCTTTATATTTCAATTTGACCTTGAATATTTACAGCATTATCGACATTGTTACAGCATTACACAATTGTATGTGTGTATGTGTAACAAAAAAGTGTACTTTATCATACGTATATATAATACATAGCACATTTTATTACATGTAAAGTTCCTATTAATTATATGTTATACTCGTAGACAGAGTCATAAATATGCATGCATATGGATTATATACATCAGAAACTGAAATCAGATCACTGGATTTTGTACCATTTTTTATCATTATTGGATACATTTTAGGTATTTGTGTATCATAAGAATACTATTTTTCATGTGTCTGTGTGCTTTCAAAACAGTTTAGAACTATGTTTAACCTCTCCGTGTAAAAATAATTTTTTCTTCAGCCAGTGTGCACAAAAGTACAGACTTGAGGAAGAAAAACAAAACACCACGAAAAAAAACACCACGCTGAGAAATCCTGAACAATGAGCTTTAGAAAGTGCAAAAAAAATAACCAGAACAGCAACTTGGTATCTCGTTTTCTGAAATGCTGAAAATAGCTTTCTGATAGTCCTGAATCCCAGCATCCAAACTCTGAAAAGGGTGGATATGAAAACTGTGGGCTGATACTACTGTATTTGCATCGCAGAGCAGGATAATAAAGAAAAGGTACTTAGCGCAGACCTGCCGGAAGGTGTTGAGTGGTTTGGTGTGTGGACAGCCACAAGCAAGAAGTTTCAGAAAAGTGCCAATCAAGAAACCAGTGAAGTACACTAAAACGTCTTTCTATAATGTGCCCATATGTTATGTCTTATCCATATCAAGTTTAATTATAGTAACTGTTCGAAGACCATGAGGAGACCAAGTTACAGAGATAAGTATATCAAACACTTATTTAGTTGCACAGTAGAATGTGTTTGAAATCTTTAAGGTTCCCAGCGCCACTCTAAGCCTAACTCCCTTTTTGGACCATGTTTCTTATGACCAGCATCCAGACACATCTTCAGAATAATAAGGCCACTGTTACCCTTTGTACAATTTAGGAGTTGGCTTAGAGCTTGATTCTGACCTGAATAAAATGGGGGGAAAAATGAGCAAAGTGCCAAAGCAGTGGCTGAAATAGACTGATTCCTGCTCACAGCTCTTGATCTGTATTTTATAGTATATCTATTAACATCTTATTCTCTTGAGTGTGAGTAAGTATATTTCTGCTATCAGATCAGTCAAGAAATGTGTGTGGTTAAGCTGATTGTAAAATAACTAATATAAGAGATAATCATTGAGAAGGACTGAAATAGAGGTTATGGTCAGATCATAGAATCATAGAATCATTTAGGTTGGAAGAGACCTTTAAGATCATCAAGTCCAACAGTAAACCTAACACTGCCAAGTCCACCACTAAACCATGTCCCTAAGTGCCACATCTACACATCTTTTAAATACCTTCAGGGATGGTGACTCCACCACTTCCCTGGGCAGCCTGTTCCAATGCTTGGTAACACTTTTGGTGAAAAAATGTTTCCTAATATTTGATCCGAACCTCCCCTGGTGCAACTTGAGGCTGTTTCCTCTTTTCCTATCACCTGTTACTTGGGAGAAGAAATTGACCCCCACCTCGCTACAGCCTCCTTTCAGGTAGTTGTAGAGAGCAATAAAGTCTCCCCTCAGCCTTCTATTTCTCCAGGCTAAACAACCCCAGTTCCCTCAGCCGCTCCTCATAGGACTTGTGTTCTAGACCCTCGGTGTTACAATAAATCCAGATTTTCTGGACCACATCAAAATTGCTGATGCCACATGGGAAAAGTAGCCAACTGGGTCAAAATTGTTTAAGAAAATGTGTGGTAATAACTTTGAGTAGACAGATTTTCTTGCATTAGCATGCTTAGCCTGATAGCACATTCTGCAGCCAGTATGTATATTCTTCCTGCCTCTTACTTGTTCCTCTTCTGTTTTCTAAGCCCAGAACCTGCAAGCAGATGCTGGCCCACACCATGTCCCTCCTTGCCAGGACCAGTTCTCAGGGTCAGGCCTTTCTTCACCCACCACCACGTTCTCTGAGGCAGAACTTACTTTCAGAACGACCTTTTCATCCTGGTACTCAATCATACCACTCATATGACTTTTCAAAGACACTTAAGAAATAACTCCTTTTATTTTTATTCCAGGGTCTCTGCCTCTTGAACCATCCTGACACCAAAGAGCTTTATTCACTCCCACCAAATGGCAACCAGAATTACACCTCAGATGTGAGCTGATCCTGACAGAGAGTTAGGATGCTAACTGCTCCGAGACTGATTGCACTCTGCAATTTCTGTTTGCCGTGTTCCCCGCTGGACCCCTACAGAAGCAGTGAACCTGTTAGAAAGAGAGGGAGGCAGTCTGGTAATCATATACTGAAGAGAACAATAGTCTCTTCTATTTTCTTGCAAAAGTCTCAGACACTATGGGTGAAGCCAGACTGCTACGTGTGCTATATACAATAGCTAAGACAGAGATAGCAAACTGGAGGAGGTTTGTGACAGAACGGATGACTGCAAAGCAAAAGGACAGAGTCTTAGAAAGGGAAATGTGAACAAACACCCAATTTAATAAGGTATAATTTGCCATCATGTAGGAAGTAGTCTGCAAATGCTCAGTCCTTACTACAGAAGGAGCAGGAGCTGTTGTAAGCGATGCTGATGCTCACAGCTGATTCTAGCAAGTGCAACATCTGTATTTAGTTAGTGCTCTCCAAAATTGAGCTGTGCTTAAAGTTTTGTTTCGCATTTTACATCTTCAAAAAAGTTTTGCTCTTCTCTTTCATTTGCCTGACGTCGTTACCTCAATATTTCTAGAGGAAGTGATCTGTTAGCAGGGCTGGGAAAATGAAAGACTGTGGGATGTCAGGAAAGGTGTCTGGAAAGGCTGGAGGTAGACAACGGAAAAGCGAAGATAGTAACAGGAGATAGAGCCTATGAAGGATTATTTATTTCAAATTAATAAGCACACACATTCACAAAGGGCAACCAGGCCTTTTGCACAAAATTTTCACCAGAGCATCAAACATGAGTTAGCTTTCCTGGGTGACATGGGAGAAATGAGGAAAAAAAATGTAATAGACACTGTCCTTTGCATTTGTCTTTTTCTCACTCCCAAAACTCAACTACATGGTCTTCCATAGTCTAGCAAATACTGTGGAGGTCACCCTAGAAACGATGCCATTTACACACTCTGCTGAGATTTATGCTCTATAAGCACCTCTTTCACTTCAGAAACTGGCAATGGAGAAATACGCAAACTTTCTTTTACTTTCCTCTGTATGAAAGACCTTGGACAGTAAGAGACCGTAGAGAGATGGAGCAAGCTTAAGGAGGCAGAACTAGCCATATCACTGTAGCAGCACCTCAGTGAGACCTGATGGAAGATGAAGGTAATTTTATTTTATAAAAACACTGAAACAAAATTGATTTCATGTGCTCAGTTACGCTGTCATACTCACACTCTCACAAGCACCAAGAAGACGTCTGCACATGCAGCAGACACCAAGACCTTCGACCCCAGGAATTCTGCCCAGGTTTCCTTGTGACTGCAGGGGGTACACGGGATGCCCTGATGTTTTCTGGGTCTTGCTTAGGTATGCAGCCTCATGCTGGTTGTAGGTCTGCCTTTTGTATCCTTGCATGGGCTGACCATGATTGTGTTTTCTGTATCTCCACCTGCCCCAGTCAGGGAGTTATTAGGATTTATTCACTGTCCTTTGTCTACTTACCTAGGTGTATTTTGGCTCCTACCCTATTCCTGGTCTTCCTTCCATCACCTTTTAATGGCTTGAGTCTGTTTAGTATTGGCTTATGCTATTCCTTGTTCTAGGCTCCCTTTTCTTAGGCTGTTATTTTCAGAGCTGAGTGTCCTGAGAAGCAGCACATACATGTGCCAGAGCCTTGGTGACCTCCCATTCAAGATGCCATTGGGACCGGTCCTGCTCACAGCCCTTTTCCTGCCCTCTATTCCTTCTGGTGCTTCCCTAGCCAGACATTTCCCTTCTTTCTTCATTCAGACTGGTCTTAAGGTTTCTATGACAATTTTATACATTAACTTGTATTGTTTCAAGAACCATTTTGTACTGTTCAGACATATCCCCAGACACAGAAGTAGTGTAGAAAACAGATACTGACTTAAGGTCTAGAAGTTTTTTTTGTTACTAGAAGACTCTCTGCAGTTACTTGCAGACTATTGGCTATTTCACTCTGCTTTTTCAACAATTAAAATGGTTGAAACACTGAGTTAAGCTGAATTAAATCTGACTACTTTTTTAGCCTGTCCTGAGTTATTTGCTTCTTTTGTTACAGTTAATAATAAAGCAGCTATAGTCTAAAATTATCTCAGGTATGTGATCCCCACCCTTTTGGCACAGTAGCAATTACTCAGTAAATTACTCTTAAACCCAACTATGTGTGGAATGACATGGACAACGACAGAGAAAAAAATTAGAGAACTAGGAACATCATATTTCTGAATTGTCTAACTTAGAAACAGGCTTTAGATTTGTTTCAAATCTTGTTTGAAGTTTCCCCTCATGCAAAATCTTCCATGAGAAGTAGTTAAAGGCAGCTTTTAACTTAACTTTGACATGGAACTAACCTTTACTGCAATTTCATAATTTACCAAATTGGCAGCGAAAAAGTCTACCAATTTAGCAAGCAGTAGCTGTAGAGTTGTACAGTTTGTGTTTCACTGACAGAGTTGTACATGAAGTATAATTTACACGTTGTTCAAAAATCTATGTAAAGAGCCAGACGTTATCTGGCAAAGCTTCTGATGAGCTTGTTTTATGGCAAGAGCTGCCAGAGTAGCAACCATTAAATGCAGTAATTGATGTGCTACATCCTTAGAGCTTACAAAGCAATGCTTTACTTCCAAATGTCCCTGTAATCTTCTCCTTACTTTCTTTGGTATTGATCACCAATCTCCATACTTCATTTCAAAATTAATCTGTAGTCCACATACTTCTGATTAAACCACTTATATTTTGATCTCTCCCTTACCTACTTCTCTCTCTTACCCATCTTTTTTTAGACCTGGCTTCCTCACAGTCCCTTTTTACAGAAAGCTCCACTAGAAATGTAATATAGAGACTGATGGTGAAGGCTGTGAGTACAGCTTTAAAGTCTAAACACCTCATCACTTCAATAATGTGGTTAGCCTTTGAAGCTTTATTAGGCCTGGGACATGAAGTCTGATCACTTTCACAGTTTTCCCACTTGGCGGCCATTGACTGTTAACACATCATTGAAACAGTTACTTGAGAAACTTGTGTTTTATTGATTTAAACACGTTTCAGCATACTAGGAGTAAGAGTATGATTATAGATTAAGGGAGCTCAACCATTTTTTACTGAATATTATTGTCGCCATTTGATGAGTTCTTCCTGCAGTAATAACTTGGAGCAACATCACTTGACTTTTTAAGTATTTAAATGACAGACCAGAAGCAGCATTTGAACAACAAAAGGTTGATTTGGATTCTATCAGAGAGTAACAAACAAGTATTTAAAATGGAACGTCTCAGCCATGTAATGGCCACCTGGTAGCCATATATTAGGATGCCTGACACAGATATAAAATATTTATGAAAACAGTCTCTTAAAGCTTCTTGGACAACTTTATTCTCCTCAACATGGAAGGAACTGTGATTTAAATGAGGAAAATAAGTTTAATATTAAAGAAAATCTAAGAAGAAAAGGAAATTAAAGGATAACAACAAAAATATACAGTAGCTGAAATTTTTCAACCACTTTCACCTCCATCATTACAGTCTAAGAATCAAAATAGAATATCTCCATTGGTGTCATTCATTGTAACTGCACTGGTGCTGGTGGATTTATGCCCATTGGCTTTAGGCTCTGGAACCCTACTGTATAGCTCTCCTTACTCCATTTGTCTCCATCCTCACACCCCACTCCTCCCAACACTTCCTCTTACACATTCCTGCTCACAATGAAAAGCAGTGGAAAACTTCCACTGTACATGATGGACTGAATTCCTCAGGCATCAGCACCTGAATATTTTTTGCTCCTCAAAGGAACTGAAGACAGGATCAGGACGACGAGGATATATCGCCTTCATACTCTGGAAAAACATTGGTGTTTTCCATCCTCTTCATTTTCCTGAAATGACTGAACCTCAGTCTTCTGTGGACACTGAGCCTTAAACGGTATCTATTGCCTATCATTATTAACACAATGAACATTCAAGATTAGAAACTAGATGAAAGACTCTACATGAAACATTACAGTGGCAGGACACCAAGCAACACTAATGAACGAAAAATTAATGTACAAGATGATTTTTCTACAATGAATATTTCACAAAACACTTTTTTTCAGATTCAGAGCTTCACTATTCTTTCTGCTAATGGCAAGTAATACACCATAAAACTATCAGTATTCTCAAATAGAAGGTGTTTTTCATTTCTGGACTTTCTCTCTGAAACAAGTGTTTTTCACAAACACACATGTGTGTTTCCCACACTGATAAGACAGTTATAACTGATATTGCAATATTGCAGGATATAGCACTGAAGAATACAAACTTATCTTTAATTCTCTTGCTTAATCCAACACGCAAAACTTTTGTCTTGCAAACATAAATCAAACATCATCTGCCAAAACAAGACGATGTGTGAAAATATATCTGTTGGTAATAGCATTAGATTGGGTGAGACAGCACATGGGCCATAAAGGGCAGCTTAAATTTCTACATTCCATAATAACTAGATTAAAGAAACATAGCAATTGTTAACATCCAAAACCTTTTCTACAAGTGGGAGTGGAGACACAGTAAGGCTCAAGTCTACATATTGGGGTCAATAACCCAAAACAAGTCCTCTTTGCCTTACTGTAGTTTCATTGCGTGGATATTGTGGTCTATAATTAATGCTGCAGGAGTGAAAATAAGCAATGAAATGGAGATGACTGACAGAACCTACAACAATTTGCAGATAGTATAAATACTTGGTGAAAAGTACAGATCTTAAAATGACTTCACGATAGACAGTGGAAACGGTATACCTCTTAGAATTTCTGTAAAAAAGGTTTTGCTATTTCTTTAAAACTCTTAGATTTAAACATTCCCAAGACAGTAATATCTTTACACAAAAGTTTACTGAAAGTGTAGCACGGCTCATTCCCCATGTCACAATATTCACTAAGATGGGTGAAAAATTGGAAAGCAAACAAATTATTTTCTTCTTTAATGCTTTACTCATGGTATTATGCTGCTGAGTCTTATTTCTTCCAAATTGCCAGCTAATTTCTTCCCTTTCTTGGGAGGTAGGCAGGGACGTTCAATGTTGCTTAAGAAAAGACCAAACTTTTAGAAGATGGATTGCCTTAAATTCGTCTTATATAATCCACATGTTAAATATGATAAAATTAATCCTATCATTGTCATACAATTCTATTTTGAAAGGCAAGTCAATATTCGGTATTGAACACATTGTCCTGCTCAACGGTACTCAGAAATCTTCTAGGCCAAATGTTGTGTGAGGGTAACAGCCTACCAAGTTCCCATGGATACTCATAACGCATGAAGGCCCAAAGGTCGGCGGGTCATGAGAAAAAAGAGTTACCAACCTGAAGAGTACGGCTGCTGCATCTGTGAGCAAGTTCCCAAGAACGGTCGTGGTGCATGAGTGGCTGGAGGTCACAAGGGCATGAGAATTTGGGAGGTTCCTGCACAGCGAAGTCCAGTCCTAGAGTCCACCAACTCCACTCTAACTAGGGCTCCTGTAACCACATATTACAACTAGATAAGCTCTTCAGCAGCGTTAGGATGTCAACAGAGACTCAGCATACCACTGTTGCCTAGAAATGCCACCTCTTGAAAAATAAGAGATCTAATATAGGGCTATCATGCAAACACACTTCTCTAAAATGGACAACATAATTTTCACAATGTATATAAAACATTTTTCAGAACAAATACATGTAATATAAGTTTCAGGATGCATAAGCTTTGAAGGCATCACAGAATAACCCAAGCATTTCTTTGCAAGAAAAAATAAACACCCAACAACAAAACTCTCTCGTAAAGCAGATGTCTTTTTTCTCTCCATAATAATTTGCTTCATCATTTGCTCATATAGCAAGTATATCTGAAATACCTGAAAATATTACCAAGAGTTAAGGACTAATTCATAAAATTCAGAAAAGAACTCAGGTTAGAGAGTTGAAGTTGCCACGATATATATATACACATTCATATATTTATTCTTAGTTTCAGGATAAAAAGATATCACATAGTATTTCACAGGAACGACTAACTAAAATATACACAATACAGACATATGAGCAAGCAAAATATTATTTCTGAGAATGTGTCAGAGTGAATGTGCTGTGAAATGTACAGGTGTACAACTAACTTGGATGCCATATAAAATGGAAGAACTAGAAATATAAGAACTTAATTTGAAGGCAAGAGCTTTGAGGGCATTATGAAAACGGTATCAAGGAAGAAAGTATTCTTTTTACTAACGAGAATGCAACAGAGGCCACTTGTGTATTTAAAGAGAGGTCATGTGGATGGGGTCTGTTTACCTATTAAAAAAACCCCAACACCACAGCATTACTTAAATTTTGTATTTGGCTCTGTTTTGGTGATGGTCAGAAAAAAAGCAAGGAACATAACATTTTCCTCAGTGGGATATTCTTAAACAAAACACAATCAAACAACATTTTTGCTTACTTTCCCTCAAGACTTTTTGTAAAACACAGAAACAGAGAAGACAAAGAATTATTTTATTTTTTTTGGAAATGAAACTGAGTTGCATGGTTATTCCAAGAACTTTTTTCACTATCATATTTCGAAACAGGACATGACATTTTCTCATGCTTTTTGAAGACATAAAAAGCTGTAAGTATTTAAAAGGATGGAAATTAAAAACAGTCCAGAGGAAATACATAACAGTGCAAGAGGTTTTTCATTATTTGACTTTGGATTTGAATTATTTGTATTTTATTATAGTAAGTATTCTTATTAGTACAGCTACTAAAATTCTTTACAGAAAAAAATATGGGGAAAAATATACATGAGTTTAAGGTGAAAAAATACTTCCCTCATGTAATATTTAATAGGCAGGAATTCCCAAGTTCAAATAATATGCTTTTCCCTAAAATAAAGCAAATTAAAAAAAAAAAAAAAAAAAAAAGGACCAGTTAAAATATACACTTACTTTTCTTGTCTCTCACAGTTTTTTGGATGTCTGTCATACAATATAAAAAATAATGTGGACTTATTGTTTCAGGACTGTAGCTCAATCAAGTTTACAAAATTAGAAGTGAACTGTTCCTACTACAGTTATTGAGCACTAGGAGTCTTGTTTGATATAGTAATGAAGTGGGGATGAAGACGAAGACTACAGGATTGAACTAGGCTTGACAGAAAAAAGAAGAGGTCAGGAAGGAATTACGACAATTAAAAAGTAAAAATTAGATTGAAAAATCAACTGAAAAAATGATTTTTCATTAACTAAAAATGAACATCCAAATCTTAATCTCCACTCCTTGTCAAGAAATCCATCAAAACCACTATCTTGCCAACGGTCAGATGCAGAAGACTGGCTTCTCTGTCTGCAACGACAATTATGTGCCAGGGCATGCCACAAAATTTCCTGGATCACAAGACCCGGTTCTCAGATCATATGTACGTCACAGCATGTGGCGTGGATGCCTTGTTTTCCTTTCTAAGAATCAGAGCATATGGTAATGAGAGCCTACCGCTTATGTAGGTTTTATTCAGATAGAGTCAGAATGTAGCTGGACTGCATCTGCGGATGGAGACAGCTGGAACTAGGAAACTGGCAATACTCCTGGATCCTGCAATACATATTTAGCTTCTCATAATGTCAATACAGTTACAGTTAATACGCTTGGATTCACTGTTTTTTGGCTGTAAGGCTGGATTGTGGCCAACCACCGTGCCAAAGCTAACCAATAAATGACATGCAGTAAGTTTCTGCCACTTAGACTGCATCACACTGTTTGCTTTGGTTCCTTACAGAGAATCCTACATCCCTCAGTTGAGCTTCAGCGCTCTTGACAGTTGCATTTCTGGTTTTGGTGATAACGCGTTTCTGGTTTTGGTGATAACCTCCTCAACAATTACAGTTATCAGAATCAATGATAATTTCCTTAAAGACTCACACTCTTGGCTTTTGGGGCACATTATCCAGTTATCTTATAAATAAAAAAATAATTCATTTTCCATTGAGGAATAAATCCCCCCATCCTTTGTTGTCAGAAACTGCAGTAGAAAATGTATCTTACAAAATTACAAATTTCAAATAAAGCACAACTGCAACTTGATTTAAAATGTTTACTAGCTTTTGCTTCCAGGTCTGAAAATCTTAATCTGCCCAGTAATTCATAATTTGTTATTAATATTGAACACTCAAATTACATATTTTTTCTTACCTTTTCTCAGGTATTAAAGCTCTATGGTTAGCAAAACAATCTTGGCCGAGGTCATTCATAATAAACCAGTGCCAATTACTGTAGGAGGCCTTGACAATAACAGAAGTCCTCAAAGTTTGTTCCAAAATTTCCCCATTACAACTGTATAATTTTAATAACAGCACAAGCAGACTTCCTAGGAAAAGGGTTCAGATTTGCCTTGACTAGTTGTTAGGACATTTAGCTTAGATCTCTCAAAGTTATCAATGTCAACAACTGGGAAAAAAACTTCATGAAGAAGTAGCAGTCTGGTTCCTCTTTCCTATTACAACTCTTGGTGAATCACAGCCTTTTTATTTTTCCTGTGGAAGCTCTCACACCACCAAACTGAAACTACATGTAGGGAAAGAGAGAACATGCTCATGATGGAGGAGCTCAAATACACGTGGATGTTTGTGAAGTGGAAAAAGGCAGAGCTAGCTGTCAAGGCCTGGAGCGCTGTCCTCCATTGTAGGAGTTTCCTCTCATTGCTCAAGGCCACCTCTCTTAAAAGAGAGGGCTGATCCTGGTCACCATCCTGCCCCCAGCTCTGCTCCCTCACTGGGTCCTGTGGGATGGGGCTCTCATTACAGAGGGCCCACACCTGCTGGCTCTGTGGCCACCCTTGGCTCCCAGTTCTCTGCCTTGGCTGCACCCTAACCATAAAACCTGTTAGGAAAAGAAACTGGGGGAGTATGTCTCTTGACAATAGGAATTGACTATTTTGGGTGTTTCAGGTAACCTAAAAGAAGTGGATGAGAGAGAACAGTCCACCCAACCTCAGTGGGGTTCCTCTGGTGACGGCCAGAGGACTTCCTTACTTCTCAAGGATGAAAGATATCGCACATGATACTGCCTTGAGAATCTAAGGCAGCGCTGTGGAAAAAGACTTCAGATGGATGTAGGGGTTCTTAATATTGGTCATGTTAAACCCCGTGTGATCTCTTGGCCAGATGCAGCTTTTATTTACCAACATTGTTTACTCTACACTGAGCAGAAATTATGGTAAGGATATGTCCACGTGAGTTTAAGATGGCAAAAAATCTTGTAATGTGACAGCCAATTCAAGAGTCAGTGTCACTCAAATACAGAAGTTCTAAGTCTCTAATATATTTCAGATCCTTTACAGTTTCACTTGGTTCAATAGTAAAGCCTGTAAAGGCCTAAATGTCCACAGGAACCTAAGATCTCTGGAATTTCATAGTATCTTTTCTTTTGTAAAAATAGTCTTAGAAAAGAAATACTCCTATGGTTATACAGTTTCTAAAGTTAATCAGCCATATCCTAACCAGCAGTTTCTTTCTCTACTGTCATGTATGTATGATATGTGTTCAACATTAATGAAGAATATTAATTAGGTCATTAGACTGAGAAGTCTATTAGAAAGTTGGACAATGCAATGAAAATAACACTTCTCTAAATTAATTTCTGTGCATGAAAGATTTTTATAACATGAATCTTTGTAAGATTCAAAAATAAGGAATTTTTTTCTTCATTTCAACACCAAGTAATACAACTAGTTCTGTTATTTTCATAATTTTGTGCTCAAGAAATGCCATTTACGAGTTGGGACTGGCAAAATGCCTGCCTCTAGTTATCAGTAAACTTTAACTCCTTTCTGAAGAAAAAGTATTCCTGAAAATTAGATTTGAAAGATGACACCGTTCATGCAAATGTGTAACTGCTGATCATCCTGTTTTTCTGAATACCCTGTTCCTAATCCATAACCGCAAACTGACTGCATTCTTCTGTGGCTGTCCCTCACCACCTGAGGAAATAGTTGCAGTTTTAATATATAACATCAAGTCATAGACAGGCAAACTTATTCATAATATGCCTGTCATAAGCCAGCTCTTACCTTATGAAAATTGTCACCAGTTGGTAGTACAGAAAATCTTTGCATACAAGACAATTATTACAAATTTCTTACAGTTTAGTAGGTTTTAAGAATGTGTTTTGGAAATGTGATTATAATTTAGTTCTGCTTCTGGAATAGGCTCTTAAAGCAAATGAGGGACTATATATTCCAGGAAATCTCATTTTTCTCCTATAAGGTAGCTAGTAATATTTTTAAGAGGGAGGACTACATATCTCATATGAAAGTACGAAACCTCCTTGCAATATACACTTTAACTTGCTGGTCACAAGTTATTTTTTCTTTTGCTGTGCATGAGGTGGAATGGAGGAATCACTACTGCCCTGAAAAGGGAATTGCCAAACCACCTTTCACGTTTCCTGGAAGTACTTTGTAGGTGCTTGGACCTGCACCTGACCAGTACTCTCCTGAAGCATTTCTACTGCTCTGTACCATGGTAGTAGGCTCTTTCAGCAGGGAATACTTCATCTGGGAAGAAAGGATCTTGCTTTATGTACACCAAGGAATGGGTTAAATGAAAACTGAAGAGAAGAGCAGAGAAATGAATGAAGAGGCTTTTTCTAAATAAATAAATAGGAATAATCCATTTATTCTCCCCTTGAAAGAGAGAGAATTTGATGGACTGCAGGGCTTGGTTGCCTAGAGATGAGTAGTCAAAGCTGTGCAATCTGGGGTTACCTTCTGTTGTGGTCTAAGACAGCAGGGGTTGGCTTGCCATGAATGTGTACACTTCCCTCTCTCATCAGCACCCAGCTACAAAATAGTGCCTTTCTCCAAGAGACTTGTAACAACTATGTACCTGAGAGTCTCTTGCATGATTCACTTCCTTGATTCCACACCTGGCTTAGAGACTAGGACGAAGAATGAATTTCTCTGTTTCTCATGAGCCGACATGTCCTATCCCTGTCAAGCCTTTGGTAGTTCTCACTTTCCTCATGCCAGATCCTCTGACTTTATCACATCCTGAAGACCTCTTCTATTGCCAGCTTACAAAAACAACACAAAACCTTTCAGCAGAAAGTTTGTGGGTGTCTTAAATGCTCTTTTTTTTTTTTTTAATGTTCTTTCCCTTCAGCCAAGTTACTAGGGTATTTTGTATTACAAAATGGAGATAGAGAATATTCTTTTGTCTTCCACCACCACCTAGTGCAATCCAGCGTAACAAGGAAGTAAAAGACTCAGTGTACTGACTGGCTGAAGACAAACAGGGTCCCTTTGCCAGCATCAAGTCTGTCTTGAATTCTCAGAAAAGATGAAGAAAAGAAACAGGAGTTGCTAAGTCCCTACCTCAGAAAGAAAAGCTACCTTCTATAGCATGTAGAAGACTGGCAGATCTAAGGATCTGACCAGATTGTAGGATGGCCACCAAGGCAGAATAGTTATTTCAAAGTGCTGTCAGTAGCAAAAGCTACAGAAAATCAGTTTTCTCCACTGTGGCTAATTCTTGGGTCCTTGGCAATAGCAATGGTATGGAAATTATGAAATAAAGTGCTTGAAACAATGACAATGAGATTCATACCTCAACCTCACCTGAGACAGAACAAAAGACAATTTTTGAATGCAAGAGATGTTTCTGTGTGCTGGTACTAAAGAATCCTGTCCCAAAGCTCTGGCAGTATTAAGGCTTTTTTTTATTACTGATTGGTTAACCCTAGGTTTAAAAATTTAACCAATTTTTCCCAAAGTTGCCTTCTGACATCGTTATTCTATGTATAGATTATAGTAGAGCAATATCTAGGAGCAATAAACTACTTCTCACTAGAAAATTAAATCCACAGCTGCCTTTGTTTTTACCACCCGAGACTAGGGCGAGGAATGCACATATCTGGCTCTACATCAAGTGATCAAATACTTTATAGCTAACCAAGGACATTATGATTTTATAACGTGAGCTTTCAGATTCCTTTTGCATTCGGTAATAAAGGAATTACTTTGTAACTGTCTTGAGCCAATCATCTTTCCTGATCTGTATGTCTTTTAAATAGATGTCATTCTAGCTAAAGGGATTTGAATATTGAAGAATCTGTTATGTCACTTACAACTACAAGTAAATACTGTTGATAACAAAATGTGTATTTTCTATCTTCACTTTATTGTACTGTTTTTTGATATGCCTTTGTCAGCTTTCTGTTACGGAAGGAGAAAAGATGAACTGAACACCTTCAAAATGATACAAAATGGAAATAAACAGACGTATATTTGTAGTCTTCTATTCCATTCTATTCCATCTGTTGTCCATAAAATTCTATGTTTTGGATCTTGTAAACTCCCCATGAACACAGAAATAATTATCTTATTCACATAACACTTGTAAAGGGCTTCAAATTGTGGCAAATGTGGGAAATGTATTTTAAGCCAAAACTTCAAGTATGAATTCTTGGGATTCAACCTGAATGCCAGAGCCCTGACCTTTAACACTTCCTAGACCAAAAGGGAAACTATAACAAATATGTGTCAAGAGGTGATGACTCTTCTCTCTGTCATCTCAAGAAACTTAGCAGTATCTGTGCCCTTCCAAGCTTAAGCATTATTACATCAATAACAAGGGATGTCCAGATGAAGCAAGCAAATCTTTAACTAATTAAGAATTAAACTGTTTCATATTGTTCACTATTTGGTTAGCTGTCATTTGGTGAATGCTATCAAGATCTTTCTCCTTCCTCAATTTTCTCATTTTGGAACTGGTACCTCAAAAATAATCATAGAAACCTACTTTTGATCATCATAATGTTTACAGCTATGATACTTACCAGTTGCTCTGTTAAGAATAAAAAAATACATCTGCTTTCACTATAGAGGGCTATTAATGGAATACGGATGACTAAGTAAAGAGGTACTTACACATAGAATACAGCCTTGCCTGAACAAACTGGTGAGGAACTCTGTAAGAAAACTCCACAACTGGTTTAAAAAATGTGGAAGTTAAGTCAGTTAAGAAATTTGTATAAATTAAATGCACACCTGAAATAGATAATGTCACTATATTAGCGTGGATAATATATTTTCCTTTTTGTGGGGGTTATATGAAGCTACAGCAGTTTGCCATGCCTAACAGTAATGCAACTGCAATGCTGTTTTTTCTTTTTCCTAGAAAAATGTCAAAGAGAGAAGAAAATGGTAAAAAGCAAATCATTGTTTTCTTCTTTACAATGTGACAGAAAGTGCAACCAAAAGTACTGAAACGCTAATGCAGGAAAAAATATAGTAAGTGAATTCTAATGGCCTTTTGTTCAATTTTGACAAAGCTAGAGATAGGGATCTGCTGCAAGAACACAATGGTTATTGCAATGCAGAGAATTTATCAGAAAATGCAGAATATCAGGAACATGGTGTCAAATCTTTGCTTTAGGACTACAAAAAAGCAGCCAACAAATCAATAGCATTTATAAGCAGTTTACTGATAAATCCTGGAAATAAAATGATCTCTCCTCAGCTAAGACTCTAATCTATGATTATTGTACCATCAAAACAGGTCTTCCATTTTCCCCGAGTATAACTGGGTACAAACAAATTTGCAAAGATGACTGACTCCATTTTGTAAGAATAACAGTCTGCTATCATAAATCACACTGCAACTAAACCTTACAAGTCATTATAATTTGACTGCTAGTGGGAGAAGGGAAGAGACACAAAAAATGTCATTTTAGGAGTGAAAGGGAGTAAAATAAACTGAAATTGCATAGAACTACTGTCAATCATGCAGCTACCGCTACAGCCATTCTACTGTACTTGCAGAACTTGGACAGTCTTTTCCTTTTGAGTGGTTAGTAAATCCATCTAATCACCTTTTTCCTCCCAGTGACAGCTCTCAAGTCTGGTCACCTTCCGTTTTTGCTGACAGTTGCAGCTTTTTTGCCTGCTTCTAAGGAGAAAGATTTGCCATAAGTGAGAAGCAGAGAATGGTTGATGAATCAAGTGTTGACAAACCAATGAAATCTGTATCAGGCCATTTGATCATCATATTCTGCTTGTATACAGAATCATATGTACATATTTTGGCTATTTTAGGAGCATAATTCCATAATTCCTGATGTTTAAGTCTATAAGAGTCCATCTATTATCTGTGAAGTAGAAGTTACATATCAGCTGGTTTGCACTCATTATAGGTTATAAATCTGTAAAATTCTATTACAGACAATACTTAATGAAAGATGTATTTAATGAATTCTATGAAAAGTGACAAGTTATCCAACAGCACTCTCATATATGTGCATAACACATTAGCTAGCATTTTATATTAGAACTGCTGGCCAGCTGAGATACCATTTCTTGTTTCCTCTACAGAAATATAATTATAGCTATAAAAAATCATAGCGAGAGATTCATAATGTTTACAGACTAATTAGAATCACCAAATTAGTGAAGATGTTTGAAATGTTATTAATGGATCATTTGCAAACTCTTTTTCTATACTACAGAAACTATCATTTGCATTTTATGTCCCATTTTAATACCATCATCCCAATGGTCCTCACCAATATAAGTAAGTGCAAGAAAACTGAAAAGTGTCCTTCAGGATGTAATTTAAATCTTCTTCCTCATGTGACTTCAAAAACACTAGAAAAAAGTTAATTAATGTCCTCCAAACAACTTGCCACTTTTTGAAAAAGAAGACACACACACAAAAAAAAAGAATCCAAACCTGACAGTCAAATGTCATAAAATGTTATTGGACAAATTGGTTGGAAAAAGTCTCAACAGCTTTCATTGCTCCTTTTCTTTGTATTGCAATGCCCCCTGCAGGTATAAAACATCTTCTGTTTCTCCATAGCATTTTCTTAACTCTCTGAGTGGAGCATCGCATCTGAGAAACACATGATTTCCGAAAGAAACCCTTGCTAATTGCAAAACGTTGTTTGAATCACAGAATAAACTTATAAAGTAGAAAACGGAAGGCAGCGGAAAAAAAATCTTGATGTATACTGTATCTTAGATGGAGAAGACTACATGTGTAAGACAGAGAAAAAAAACACCTTGCAGAGGTTAGTGAAAACTTGTGTCCTGGCCTGTACTCTGTAGGTCTCAAGGGGGTTAAACTGGCGAGGAATATGATGGTCCTCTAATGCAATTTGAATCCAAAATCTCTGGCCTCAGTCTTAAATGAACTGCATGTTGAACACAAGAGAAAAAGTAAACAAAGTCTCTCAGGATGACAGATTTTGTGAACTACCCACCCCCACCAATATATGTTAAGCATGAACCCAGACCACTGACTTTATATGCTTACCATTCTATTGCAGAACATACTTTGACAATTAATGGACGCTCATACCTCTTTGACAGGTTTCGGATCGGGAGCTATGGCGCAGACAATCGAAAAGACTGAGGAGGAAACGTGAACCTCTGAAACCCAGGTGGGGGCCTGATGCCCCTCAACAGCAGTTATGCTGGTATGATTGGAGTGATTACCAGTCTGTCCCAAATGCATGTTTAAAACTAGGCAATTTGAGGGATTTGTGGAAATTGTTCACAGACTAGTAGCTTGATTAAGGAAGCATGTCACAAAAGAGAGAAAGCAAGGAGATTTCACAGCTGTTGGCAGGTAATATTTGATTGTATTAGTTAAGTGTCACGTTTCCTACTGTGTTAAGCTCTGGAAGGGTGTTAAGCAGAAGCTTCACGAAGTAATTACAGCATACTCACACCAGATGACAGATAGGGCATAGCTGAGGCAAAGAGTGGATACAAGTGGATACACTGGTTTCTCCATTTTTGTGGAACATACCCAGTCTCAATGTACGGACACATGCAGCTTCAACAACACCTGCAGTACATAAGGGTAACGCAGAGGAGACTATAGGCATGGTCCCGTGCCTGTCCCTCAGCCACGAATTTGAAATATGTAACTAAAAATTAATAAATTAATGCCTTTACTCTGTAAATTGTTTTCCCAAAGAAGATGCTTCTATATAACTTGTACTAGAGTAATTTAAGAGAATAGTAATTGCAGTGGTTTGATCCTGGCTGGATGCCAGGCGCCCACCAAAGCCGCTCTGTCACTCCCCTCCTCAGCTGGACAGGGGAGAGAAAATATAACTTAAGGCTCGTGGGTCGAGATAAGGACAGGGAGATCACTCACCAGGTACCGTCATGGGCAAAACAGACCCAACTTGGGGAAATTAGTTTAATTTATTACCAATCAAATCAGAGTAGGATAATGAGAAATAAAACAAAATCTTAAAACACCTTCCCCCACCCCTCCCTTCTTCCCAGGCTCAACTTCCCTCCCGATTTCTCTCCCTCCTCCCCCTGAGCGGCGCAGGGGGACGGGGAATGGGGGTTGCGGTCAGTTCATCACACGTTGTCTCTGCCGCTCCTTCCTCCTCAGGGGGAGGACTCCTCACACTCTTCCCCTGCTCCAGCGTGGGGTCCCTCCCACGGGAGACAGTTCTCCACGAACTTCTCCAACGTGAGTGCTTCCCATGGGCTGCAGTTCTTCACGGATTGTTCCAGCGTGGGTACGTTCCACGGGGTGCAGTCCTTCAGGAACAGACTGCTCCAGCGTGGGTCCCCCACGGGGTCACAAGTCCTGCCAGCAAACCTGCTCCAGCCTGGGCTCCTCTCTCCAAGGGGCCACAGGTCCTGCCAGGAGCCTGCTCCAGCGTGGGCTTCCCACGGGGTCACAGCCTCCTTCGGGCATCCACCTGCTCCGGCATGGGGTCCTCCACGGGCTGCAGGCGGATATCTGTTCCCCCAGGGACTTCCGTGGGCTGCAGGGGGACAGCCTGCCTCACCATGGTCTTCACCACGGGCTGCAGGGGAATCTCTGCTCCGGTGCCTGGAGCACCTCCTGCCCCTCCTTCTTCACTGACCTTGGTGTCTGCAGGGCCGTTGCTCTCACATCTTCTCACTTTTCTTGCCAGCTGCTGCTGCACTACAGGTTTTTTCCCCTTCTTAAATCTGTTATCCCAGAGGCGCTACCACTGTCAC
This sequence comes from Phoenicopterus ruber ruber, assembly GCA_009819775.1. NCBI lineage: Eukaryota > Metazoa > Chordata > Aves > Phoenicopteriformes > Phoenicopteridae > Phoenicopterus > Phoenicopterus ruber. Next base: position 140,614,330 of record CM020215.1, read on the forward strand.
TGATGGGCTCGGCCTTGGCCAGCGGTGGGTCCGTCTCAGAGCCAGCTGGCGTTGGCTCTGTCAGACATAGGGGAAGCTTCTAGCAGCTTCTCACAGAAGCCACCCCTGTAGCCCCCCACTACCAAAACCTTGTCACGCAAACCCAATACAGTAATTCAGTTCTAGCTGAAGCTATGTAAATATATTACAGATTATAAAAAGGAATAAAAAATGTTCCAAAATACTTTTGTTTTTACAAATAGTTTCTGCTAATTTTAAATCGACTTAGTCTTCAGCAGCACTGCATTATAATTTTGGAAGAGTAGAAGAGCGCATTCTAGCTCAAAGGCTTTGATTGTAAGCTTTTTCTTTCAATTATATAAATAGATATTGCAGCTAATTAATTAGTAGTGACTGATAAAAAGTTGGTCAAATGCTATTTTTTTACCCATTAGACATATATTCCAGACTTTGGATGAAAATACAGGGCATACGTAAAACTAGAAGACAGAAATCTCATTAAGGAAATGTCTGTAAACAGATTTAGCTCAACTTCTGATTTAGTGATCTCAGCTTATGAAGGGAGGGGTTACAGTGCAACAACGGTAGTAAAAAATATATGTATATCTACTGAGATATAGATGCACATAAATGCACATGCATACATATATATAGGCATGTTCTTCAGTTCAGAACTATTTAATACCTGCACTAGGCTGTATCTCTACCTTGAAAATCAAAACCAAAATGTCCATGTGGAATTTTATTCTCCTTAACCCTTCTGACAGGGACAGATTCACTCAGGATGTGTATTTCAGAAACAGAAGAGTATAAGATTTAGGAAAGGGGGGAGAGGGGCAGTTGTCACATGTAAGTACTTTCCCTAATTTCTGGCTTCTAGGGTCACCTGCTTCCTCTGCTTTTCTACTCACCTTTATTTTATTTCTATATTTCTTCCTTTCTTTTCAAATGTCTTGCTGATCACTACTTCAGGCACTTTTTCTTCTTGTCATTAATGGAGAAGTGTTTATTAAAACTGAAAGACAATAGGTCTTAAGAGGGTAGACGAGGACATTATTACATCAACATTTTTCTTTAGGCTCTATAAAGAGGTGGCCATTTCCTACGCATACCTAGCACCCAAGGTTTTGTTGTGTCTTGGGATCAAATTACATACCTTCGTAATTAGTGAGTTTTTTGGTATGACTTAGTCCTTGCAAACTGGCTGCCAGCAAATGGCCCGTTTGGTCACAGTTTAGTTTTCAGTATCGGTCAATCCATCTAATTAGTTAATTTAATGAGTATCACCTATAAGGTGTTTTTTTTCAATTCAAATCCTAATCAGTAATATATAAGAAAATCAGTGTAATATAAGAAAATACCATACTTGAAGCAGTACATTATTTGCTAAGCAAATACAGAAGGTTAAATCAAAAGAAATTTTTTGTTGGCCTGGAAAGAACTGGAAATTCTGGAAAGAATTTGCTGCAGACTTGGTTTAACAACCATGTCTCATCTTATGGTTTATCTAAGTACTCTTACACAAGAATATAAAACCACATTAAAAAAACCCACAAGTACAAAAATGTCAGAATGAAATGTAAAGGCTGCCCAACTATCCTTTCTGTTCAGTGCTGAAGAGACACAGGAGATTAGCAAGCAAAGCTCATTTTAATGCTTTTTGTGATTCGTGTCACTAAATTTGATTCTTCTTATTGAATTTCAGATACATCCTCAGACGAATACAATGCTAAGTGTCTGAAAGGAAGGTATTTAGTCAAAACTTGTTCAAGGCTCCTTCTGCAGTCTGCGGGATGAGGCAACCCATCCTGCGGCAGATGTCTAAAGGGCAATGGCACTGATTGTCGCCGGGAGATGTCTATCCCCTTCTCCCTGCAAAGCAATTCAGGAGAGTATACAGTAAATAACAAGCAAACAGTGTTGTTTTTCAGTGAAAATTTTGAGAAATAGAAGTGTAAAAATGGAATCTTCTCTCGCAGTGAGAAGAATGTATGAATACAATTAGATATACAGAGCCTTAAGTGTCAAAGAAAATCACTGAATAATCAGAATTAATGGATATACAATGGATGCATGGAAGGAGTTACACTGGGTTTGTAAAAGTTCCACAAGACTAAGAGGACAATGACAACCAGTAAACCGTTGCCTAAGAAATGACAGCATACATACACTTTCACTTAGGGAATTACTCACAGAAAAATTGACAGGAAGATATTATATTAAAAAGTCTTAATCCATAGAAATAAACTACAATTGCATTTATTTAAATATTGTAAAATGAATCATATAGAATAACTACATGTGACAAGGAATACACAGTCATTTTAACCTGTGCTTCTGGAATAGGAAACAGCTATTTCTGAAAAAAAAAATCTTTTCTTTTTTTGGTTGGCAGGGCTGGATCGTGAGTGATGGAGGAGTTAGGGAGGAGAGACTCCCTTTTCAACAGCAGCACAAATCTATGCAACTTTTACAGAAATCTCTAACTATGGGCTTCAGCTTGCAGGGAACTAGATCCAGAGAGCAAGAAGTCTCTCCCACTTCTGTATATCATTGAAAGTACTCAGAAACTGAGGACAAATAACTAGCAACTTACAGGGAAAAAAAAAAAAGGCTGAAAGCAAAAGCATGATGAATCTACCCTAGATTAATATCCTTCTATAATCAGTGAATAAAAATGGACCAGAGGCTATGTTTGAGTTCAGCAACTACACATAATTAACCACAGCACTAATATTTTGCTGTAATCCTGGAAGTCTTTGAAACTAAATCCTTAAAAGTTCATGTGGGTGAAAATGAAACAGCTTCCCCGTGCAACGCTGACAATATCCAGGTAAATTGCTGCCTAAGATTATAATGACTTTTGGATCATAAACACTTGCTTAAGATTCTTAATGCTATAAATTAAACTCCAGACTAATCTGGTTGTGTTTGATTTTCCTAACAGTCAAAAGATTGTGGCAATGTTGCGGAAAGAAGAGCTGAAGCAAACAAAATTAGTGACTTTTACTTTCATGTGCTTGACTCATGGAGATCTGCTTCTCTACTGGTGCAGAAAAAGACATAGCCCATCTTTGTTCTTTTCAGAGAAATCCAAAAGCTAGGCCTATATTCATATCTTAGGCTAACCTCTCCTTTTACTAGGTTAAACACGTATGACATCAATGATGACGTTTGATGTTCAAAGATAAGAGCATAATGTGAATGTGCAACAACAAGGGCACCAATATGCTATCAGGACCAAGTTCTATAAAGTTCTAATGCTTTTCTGAAAAACGCTCGAAAAAGTTTCATTCAGCTAAGCCCTATGTGCTGATTTGTTGCTTACAAACAGCTCAAAGGCTGTGCTGTTCCATCAGCTGAAAGAAGAAAGATATTTACCTACAGTTCTTAAAAAAGCTAGCAAAAAATGAAGCACATTTGTCTGAATTCAGTCTGAAGGCACCTATCCATTCTTTCTGACTGAAAGTGCTAAAAATTAATCAAACACTTAAGAAGATGTTTCACTCTAGCTTTATAAATACTGAATATCGAGATTGGGCAGCTCAAAGATAGTAACTGGCCTAAGTAGGACTCTTGCTCTAGAATGATCAGTCAGCATTGGCATTTTGGAGTTTGTTACTTTGTTAAAAATTAGAAATCTAGTTCCATAACATCCTTTCCTTGGTTCAATTTAAAATTATATCTTTTTTTTATTCAAAATAGGAAAGCAGAGAAAACTGGAACTTCAATAAAGGTTATACATAGGTGTATCCTTTCAGAACATCTGATGATATAGCCCTAAGGTCAGATTTCTAAAATAAAACAGCTTTCTTTCCTACTACAGCATAAGGTCCAAGCTACTACAGTCTTACAAGTGTGTCATACACAGACCGATTTCTGACATCAAAAAATGAAATAACTCTTGTTATTTCTGCTGTTAGTTGGCCTTCTTATTAAGAGGGTATTTTTTTAGATAGATACATACTGAGTGTTACAACCGAATTCCCGTTCTGTTTTCCTTCAAAGTTTGGTTTTCTTTTGTCTTACAAATTTAGAGTCTCATAAAAGTTTTTCAATGCTAAACCGCAGAAATTCGGCAGTGAGAGATCGATTGTGCAATCAGATGCAGACCTGCAATCAAATTTATCCCGAGAACATTACGACGCAGATTGAACTATTCCAGGAGCAGGTTAACATGACAGGTTTTTCCCGTTTGAGGATATTTGCACCTCACAGATTGAGCCAAGCATATGCAAATTTCTTCATCTTGTACAACTCATGATTACAAGATAAGAATGATTTCCTCCTGGATTCATCTGATTTGAAAGCATAAATATCCAGAAACTGTCAAAATGTAATCTGTCAATCTTAATTTAAAATTTAATAAATCAGACTCTAAAGGATGATAAGCAAAATCCTTTTGTAGTAAAAAAGCCTGAAGCAAAAAGTATTGAAATTACTTTTAGTAAAAAAAAGGTAATATAGAAGAAGATTTTTGCCCCAGATAGCTGCAAGAATGTCACAGATTTTTGCTGAATAAACTTAACCTTTTGTAGCACAAAGTCTATATGGCCACATGGTGGATTTACAGCATTTCACTATCATCTGACAACTTGCACTTGAAAAACTTCCAGTTGCACGCATATTATCTGAACATGGCTGTCATAACTAAAGCTGATCAAACCAGTAAATGGGTCAGATATACAGATCAAGACAACTATGAAATTGTAAACAAACAGCAACTGAAAAATTTAGTTCCTTTTAGAGGTTCATCTAACTGCTATCAAAACATCAGTCAGTGTATGCACTGATTTAAACAGAGAGGCATCACAGCCTCTGTCCATGAAGCCTCATCCAGGTCACAACAGTACAGGCGTTCCCTTCATTTCTCCAGTGACAACAGGTTTCCCTTGTGGTTTACTTTGGTTGCAAGGGCAATTTTGCCCTCAGAATCTTTAAGCATTTAATCTGAAAGCATCTTTAATCTGAAAGCATTAAGGCCAATTAAATGTAATTGAGGGTTTTCTTGAGTTTACACATTCATGCAGAAGTGCAAAGAACGATTACTGTACATACTATAATTCTAAAGCTACAGTTTTATGAATTATCATATAAACTGAACTTTATATTCCTTACAGAAATGGAATGCTGCAATGAGCCTTCAATATGAATTTGAAGGCTGTGTACCTATTAAAATATCTTAAGATGTACTTTTCCCTGCCAGTTGCGCTGTCTGATCAAGAGGAAATAAAAACGCAACTCTCTTCTTCCTCAGGTTCTATGGATTCCCACGCGGTCAGAGAGAAGCAGAGACAGCCCTTCTTCCAAATTCAGGAGCTATGTATTCACCTATTCTGTACGTGATGGATGCATGTAAACCAAAGCTGCCTTTACGTCTCTTTTAAAAATATGTAAAAATACATTCTTTTATTCCCAGCCTGTACAAGATGTTCATCGGGGGTTCTGACACTGAGCTGTCATTACTTCTCCTGTGTATTCTGTAAGCATCTTTACCTGTAACTGGCATTTCTCATGAGGATCTTGATCATGAAGATTGTCATGTATTTTAAAACTAGTAGGAGTTATTTATTCACAACACAATAGTGACAGAAGAGAATTTTTTGAGAGTTTTGTCACTAACACTTCCAGCAAGGAGAAATGCTTTGTCCGGTAAGGACAAAGAAAAAGCTTGAAAAGAAGTATTTCTGCTTAAAGAGTTAGTTTCATGCTTATTTAACTATCTGTACTTATGCAAAGCTTTCAATAGTTCATGTTCAAATTATTCATAAAGAAATCATCACCCATCTCTAATGATGATTCTAGAAAAGTATTTGCACATTCCATTTAGTATTATTGCTCCAGTTCAACAAATGCTTGGGGAAATCTCTTCATTGATTCGTAAATTACAAAAGAATGAATTTAAATTGCAATTTTTACCAATTAATAAATTTACTGAATACTTAGGGAGATTTTTTTTGTCATGATCAAAACCAATAGGAAATACCCTAAAAAACAGCTTCTGAAATTATGTTCAGTTCTGGAAGGTTATTATTATTATAGTGTGTTTCACCTGCGGTTTCCAAAGTTGGAGGTTTTTTGCCAGAAAAATTTAATAAATTTAATTGCTTGGAAATTAGACTACTGTCCAATATGGAAACATATAAAAAAGAGTGTCTGTCAATAACTCAGAGGAAAATATCCCTATATTAAGCTGTATTCAGATACCACGCACTTGGAACACATTGATGCCAAAAGTCACCATGGACTACCTATAGCTTTTAAAAGCTGTCATAAAATAGCAAATTACACCGAAAGTACTGTGATATTTTAAAGTGTGCTTGCAAGTAAGGAAATATTTTTAGTTTGAATGTCACCTGTCAGAATTCCTGCACTCTGAAATTATTTTGTTGTTCCCAAAGTGCTCCGGTCTCCTTCAGCTTCCCAGAGGTGACAAGCCCTGCTCCCGTAGGAGAAGGGTCTGGGCTGAGAAGCGGGAAGTCCTCGCTCACGGACAGACCTCTTTGCTCCTGCTTAGGATTCTCGAGAATCGGAGTCAGAGAACCATCCTTCGACGGCAGCTCCTGCTGCTTGCTGCCACATGGAACCTGGATTCAGAGAGACTTGACCCTTTCCCTGCTCTGCAGCGGAAAACACGACCAGGTTGCTCACGCAGTATCCACGAAGCTCATGCAAAGGCTCCTGAGGATACGCAGAAAGAGAATATAGTCAGACAGGATTGCCATGCAAAGACACTGGAGTTTTTCAACCAATTGTTTTTACCTATAGCAGCAAAACCATTCAAATGAAGACTGACTTAGAAAAAATGCTCAAGATGGCATTTCTGGTAGAAGAGCGTGGCCTCCCCCCGAGCGGCTTCATGTTTAGACAATGGTCTTCATTCTAAACACAGCTCTGCCCCATCTGGAACAGATTTCAACTCAGATGAGCGTTTCATCACTTAGCTATTTCAAGATAGGTGTATTTCCACAGTTTCTGTTGGAGCTGAGCTATTTAAATGCCTACCGAATTAAATTCATGTATCAAGAAAAAAAAAATGTTAGGAAGATGGGAAATCATATGACCAAACAGGAATTTTTATGTCTAGAATTCACATCTTAGAAATATTTATAAACCACTAGTATTGACAACATAACTTAATTGATGGAGGCAGAGAGTTCTTTTATCCTTTTCATACAAGTCTTATTTAGACTGTCATAACTTCACCTTCCCTATATTCCCCAGCAGCAAGCTCTCCAGCTGTTTCAGGATATCTTAAGTCAGGCAGAAAACTGTATTACTGGATAACATTTCATCAAAAGCCCTCCTTTGTCAGGTTAAAATCTTCATCTCCTGGTAGATAATGTTATAAAAATAATCACACTTTGTTCACCTTTCTCTCTCAGGAAGATTCAGCGAATCTGTCAGAAAATGTTACTACAGCAGTCATGGTTAGTAAAGATAGTCCAGCGTGGCAGATTCAATTTTTCTTTTTTTCTGAGACATCAGATAGTTTAAAGTAAACATTACTAAACTGTTGATATTTCACAAATTTCTCTGTCTGGCTTCAATTCCTCACTAAATTCCTTTGAGTCTGGTAATGGTTATTATTTTGTAGTCATGGTTGGAAAGTGGAGGACAGACACAAAACCTTCAGCACATGAACTTCAGCCAGGTTGCTTTGAAGGACTGAAATGTTACACCTACTTTTGCCTCCTTTTTAAACTATTTGTTGCATGAATATATCGTATTTATGCACGTGTCTATTACAAGATCTCCAAGCATTTAAGCAGGTACTTAATATAAAAGTGCAGTCATTATATCAGACTGGTGGTAGAATCCTAAGAAAGGAAAGGTCTTGCAAACTCGTCATATTTACAGCTTCACTCTGTCTCTGAGTACAAATTAAATCTGACCTTTATGTACTATAGTAATGTAGAAAGACCTTCAATTAGCAAGCGTTTGTCTTATGCAAATGTTGTTCAATAGCTTTTAATGATACTGCCAAGTATCATTACAATAATGTCTTTTGCTCATTTTAGTGATGGAGATGATTTTAGCTAGTAAAGTTAACTGGCATAAAATATAAAGTGAAATACAGAGCTGCAGGAGCTGTGGAGTTAAAGCAGAACTCAGAACAGACAGATCTGATATTTTAAAAAATTATCCAATACCATATGTGCTAAAACGGATCAAAATACGAATGGGAATTCAGATAATTTTGTCTACAGAATCTCTTATTCAGTCTCACCGAGCCCTTTCCTATTGCCCTGATCAGCAAATTTTCTCTTGCTTTGCACTGAACTTGCCGCAATTCCTTGTGAATAGGTTATTTTTAGACAAAGAATGTTTTGTCATTGTAAATCAACAAATAACTTTCCCCTCGCAGTCTAGTACTGTCTCAGCCAGAAAAGGAGACATTTACGTTCAATGTCAGTGATGGTGTAGTTAACGGTATCTGCGGACAGTACAAGGAGATCACGTGCTCCTGAGGTGCGTCACCTGGTGACAGCGGGGACCAGTGACTTCGGTCACTGAATGCCGTTTGTGAGCACTTTGAGGCTGTGTCGACTCATCACATACTGCCTGCACAGAAAGAGGAGGCTGTATTTCCACAAGGAGGGGAGACTATAGGTCATGTGAAGATCAACAGTGGCCCCAAAAAGCTGAAGTGAGCATTTATGTCCTTACTCAAGGAGTCTGGCTTTTTGCTCAATTACTTTTTTGTATTTTTACAAAGATCAAATTCCCATCTAAGTACAGGAACCAAAGTCTTATCTGTTCTTTTTACCTTTCTATGCATAGAGACAGAAAACAAAGACGAAAACGCTTTAGTATGTTTTGAGAGCTCTGTTTTAACACCCAAACCATTTTTATGTCTACAGGCTCAGTAATGACCTTTTTAATTCTGAATCAGTAGCTACAAAGAATTAATGGGGCCTAACTAATCCACTTCATACTCACACCATTAGTTTATTTAGATAAATTTTCTTTGCTGTTCCTATGTGGACAAAAGCTTAACAAAAATTAATAAATTGATAGAAAGCTTATTACAAAAAATAAACCAAGTGGTAATTTGCTTAATTAGTCACCGAAGGACAAATGTTGTTACAAGCAACACTATTTTTAGAAATGTCACATGCTAATGTAGTGGATATATGGGAAATATTTATAAAGAGATATGATGTAAGCGTACTCATTAAGTTCACCACTGTACATACTTTCAATGGTTTAACACGTGCAATATAAAGAAGACAAGATAAAACAATGGGAAGGTGAGATAAAGGGTCAAAAGAGGACAGATGGCAAGAAGATGAAAAAAACAGATGAAAAATAATGACTTCTGGTAACTGCACATACAATACATTATGCAGTACAGGGAAGTTATCACTAGTAGAAAGATTTTAAAATCTTCTCCAATCCACTTAAAAATTATTTTTGCAAAGGTAGTACAGGACTGGGGGAAAAAAGATAATTTCATAGAGAATCAGGTAAAAATGTAATAACTTATCAATCTGCTAAAGTTGAAGTATTAGGGACTGTGAAAGACGCAAAAAACCTAACTACTTGCATACTGAACTGGAACTTGGAAAGGAATGGTAGCCTATGCATCAACAGTGATGATTATGTGCTGTCACTGTTTACAAACACATCTCTTCTCATTTCTGTACCGAACCTCAGTTACTCATATTTAACAGAAGAAACAACAAACCAACATGTACAGAAGGGTTTTCAGAGGAAGTGGTAGGGAGAACGTCACAAAATCACAGAGTGGTTTGGGTTGGAAGGGACCTTTAAAAATCATCTAGTCCAACCTCCCTGCCATGGGCAGGGACACCTTCCACTAGACCAGGTTGCTCAAAGCCCAACCTTGAACATTTCCAGGGATGGGGCAGCCACAGCTTCTCTGGGCAGCCTGTTCATGGGCATGGCAGCTGTGAACCTCAGCACAGGCAACCACGCAGGCTGTGGCAAGAGGAAAAAGCTGGAGTGCAAAAGTAGACACTTTAAACAATGTGTTAGGAAATGAAATGAGACAAATTGTGAGCAGATGGAGTGATTTAACAGCAATGTGCCATTCCCCTTCTGCAGTGTCCATTTTTCTGACTGAATTTTCTATTTAATGGATGACTTCAGGTTTTGCTCTCTGGCTTCCAGAGAGTAATTCATCTCACTTCAGAATTTCAAGTGATGGTGGACTCAGCATTTGGCAGCCAAATGAGTCTACATCATTGCCAGGACAGAGGCTCCTTCTGCCAAACTTCAGTCATTTACCTCTGAGCCAGTTTTCTTAGACCTTCCTCAATGTCAATAAAGAAAAATCAGCAGTTTTAGAGAATGATTCATCTAACATATTTTAAAAATCTACTCTGGGTTGAAATGAATTCCTTTCCAAAAATGTCTATTTCTCTTCACTGACCAGTGAGGCAGCTTAGAATGACTAGCTCAAATATCCATGTCTAGACTGTAGCCCATGCCTGCATTCCTTTGACAAACCCACCCAAGATGTCAAAAACTGAGAGGGAAAACATGAAGCTGTCTGGTGATATGAAAACAAACAAGCCAAAAATCGCTAGGCCTTTTATGAACTATATGGACATTTATGAAAGATAACTCTTAATATCAAACAACATGCATACCTTTGGGGTGCAAAAACCCAATTTATTGGGGGGAGATTAAAGAACCAAGAGCAATTCTAGATGGCCTGACAAAAATCTTCTTTGTCACTTAGGTCTTTGGCTTCAGCTATAATAAAATTGAGCAAAAACAGAATGGAAAAAGAACAAAAAAGCAAAATCACTACCCCTGTTGTGACTGCTCCATATTTCATTAAATATTCCTATGTTTTGTTCAATAGGTAATAAGATTACCAGGAAATTTTTAAAGACAATTTGCAACATATGACAAAGATCTGCTTTATATTTGCAGATTTATAATAATTTCTTGTGTTTTTTTCATTGATGTTTTTTCCCAAAAGTAATCCCTTGGTGATATTGAACATATCTTTTTATTATTTTTATTTAGAAAAGATTTGCATTTCAGATTTCTGCTTGATTCCTTGGCCGGATCAAGGGTACTATGGAAGTGGGAACTGGAAAAGCCAAATGCCACTTATGTTGATGACATTGATCTATAAAGACTAGACAAACAGCAGTGCCACCTACTGTTCAGATTTTAACTACAGAAACTCATAAGAGCTGGGTCCAGGTACCTTATGTATGGTTTACAGTGGAAAGTTCACTTAGAGAAGGAACTACTTTCTGTAACTGACACAGTGTAGCTTAAACAAATAAGCTTAAAAGCAAAATTAAAAGCAAATAGGTGTGCATGGGTGAGATCACTGTCTTCCATTTCTGTCTTATTTTTTCATGCAAATTATTCCAGTCGGGGAAACAAGAAATTTAAAAACATTTTTAAATTAAGGGATAAAGTGGGAAGACTGATTTCACAGTCAAATGGTCCTTTGATTTGTTACATGATTTTGGAACATATCAGCTGCACTTGAGCTTCCTGACACACACTTCTCGCCCACTCACAACACATACACATGAAATGGACTTGCAGACTGAGGTATTCCTGAAATTAGTGATTTGTTCTCATACAGAAAACATACAGAAAATAATGTTATTTTCAGATTCATTGATAAAGGGCACATATAAAATATTTGCAGATCTTATTTGGAGGAAACATTTGTACTGACACATTTGTTCGGAGGAAAGGTTTGTAGTGACACTGACACCGCATCCAGGAGCAGCTCTTACCATAGGGGTAGCGGGGTCCAGCTCCACGAGAACTTTACAACCCCTCATTAAATCTTTGAGCCTGATTTCATTCCCGCGTCAGGCCGAGGCACGGCACACGCTAGGACGGAGCCCGGCACCGCAGATGCCAGGTTAGGAAGTGCACCGAGCCCACACATCAGCCCCCAGTGAGGATTTCCCTGCTGTCCCCCCAAACCCCTACCCCTGCCAACAGGCACGGGGCAAGTGGGGCTGAGCATGGAAAGCGGCACGGAGGAAAAAGTTGCTCGGTCTTTTGGGAAGTAATGACCACTTGTGAGGGGGAGGATGTTTTTCCAACTTATAACAATTAACTATCCTCCTCTTGTATTACCCAGGTAACGAATAACCTACAGTGCTCTTGTTTCGCGTGTTTGTTCTCTCAAACCCCAGCTGCGTTGCAGACAGGTACACATATACACACCGGCCTGTTGTTACAAAATTTTCTGTTGAGATCACCACCAGCGAAAAAAAGCCTTCGAGGGGCTCCTGGAGACACCATTCTAGAAATCTGTGAGCTTTAGATTCCTTATCCCTTTTGTATAATGATTACAATATTCCAGTAATATACGAGTCCCTAAATGTAGGATACGTGCTAATTGTTGAAGCCACCTGACAGCGAGACTTCTAACTCAGCCACCTCAGGTACCTGAAAGAAGAGAGGCCATTCAGAGGAGGAGTCACTTCATCTTAAGATACGGTATGAGCTGATTTAGCTTACTGCAAACCAATGTCAATGTTTACTTTACATTAAACGAATGAATTAATAAAAAATTTTGGCCAAAATTAATAGGGCAGGAAAATCTTTAATACGGATCTTTCAAAATGAAGAATTTAAGTTCTTATTTCAGAGCAATGCTTTGTTTTAAAATTTACGACATTTATTTTTAACAGAATAAAGTATACCCTGGCCTGCAAGTTTTGGTTTTGGGTAGAAAACGGGAAGTGTCTATTCACTATCACTCCATTTTGAACAAACTCCTTGGCACATTTGCTATGCGTGGCAAAGAAAAGCACAGATTAGCTCTATGGGCTGTCAGTGAAGACAAATTTTCTAGTCTGAAGCGGTCAGTTGTATACCACAAAGGACAAGCAAATTCTTATCTTACTTGCCGTAGCTGTGGTACCATGATAATCAATATTGAAAACAACTTTTAATATTATAACTAGATGATAATATAAATACATAAAGGCACGACCTAAATTCTCAGAGACCGTTGGGAGATGTAAAGCTTCTAGAAGGCTGACCTAGTAGAGTATCTAGGTAGCAAAATCAGATCAAATGCATGATTTAGATAATGCTACATCTGCTAGATAGATGAGGCCTTTGGAAACTGAGGAAGAACTGTCTTCTCTTTGATATTTAGAAGTAACTTGAACATGTCATCTTGGGAGTAGACAGCAGCTGTGAGCCAACCCAGGGGAAATCTCACCCTCAGTCTTTTTGTCAGCTGCTGTTACTCAGTTTTAATTAAAAGAATGCTCCCGATAAAGCACAGACAGGTGCAAGGGAATAAAAATGAAGAGTACCTTGTCTACTCAGCTTGATCAAAGTAAATTTAAGTGATACCCAAGTGATAAACTGGGGGCAGAAAGGAACAGACAGAAATCAAGATAAAGACAAACTTTAATCAATACAACCATGAAAAACTGGTGTTACGTGTTCCTCATAAACAATGCTGTACCATTTTATTTAAGGAGACTTCAATCACACAATGTCAGTTAGTCTTCACGGTATTTGTGTTTTGTTTAGTTAACAATGCCAATCATAGCCTCACTTGCTGCTCAAACTAACTACAGGCCGGTCAGCCTGCAAGTTATACCGTATAAAGCTAGTCTGCAATGTTGGATATGACTAAACTCAAACAAGGCTTGGACTGAACCTCTGGTAAGGTTCAGCATATCTAAAAAACTACTACGTACTACTTATATACTATATTGCATAGTACCTTTTTGTTCAGAAAGGCTAAAAATGTTAGCCTTCTGCCTTGAATGATTTTCTTGGCTTAAATCAACTGGAGAACTGTCTCATACTTCATATACATATATATATATATATTTTTTTTTTCGTTCTGATTCCATCTGAGAGGCCGTATTACAGGGCTGCATCCGGAAAATCCATTGTTCAGTGGACTTCTGGTAACCTACTTTCCAGCTTTCTAAATTGCAGCTTAAGATAGGTTCTTATTGCACAGAATATGACAAATAAAAGACTTCTTGAGCATTTCTAAGGGCAATTTAAATTAGGCAGTTTAGAGGTTTTCCCTCTTTAGTCAGGATTCTGTAATAAAGGCTTATTCACCAGTTAAAGTTTTAGATTTAACAGATAATAGATATTTTAGATTTCTAGAATTTATTTAAACTAATGATGCAATGTCTATCCAGCTGATAATGATGGTTTTCTTCCGCTTACACACTGTTGAGAGACTTGGCTTCAAACACTGAGAGACACTACAATTATTCAGCTTATAATCAAAAGAATAGTCAAAAAGTGGCAAGTAGTAATTAATAATACAATGCCATGGTAATTACTATTGTAACTAAAGTTACTTGTTTTCTTAAGCAGCAGTTAAATGCACTTTCTTCTTGTCGTCACTTTTGGGTGTTTTTCTGACATTGCTGTATCACCATTTTTCTTTCTTCTTCAGACTTTTGGATCAAATGTGGTATAGCTTTCTGGAACATTTAACTTCAAGCACATGCCTCTAGCTCTTCTTCCCAGTAATCAAAAATCTTTCTCTTTTTTGCTTTCTCTGGAATTCGACTCTTTTTATTTGCAATAACAAACTCAACAACAAATACAAGCTGCACCTATTCTACAAAATTCAAGCCCATTCTTAATTGTGGACTGTTCCTTAACTGTTGGCTTGGCTTCAGTAATGCTACCATTTACTAACAAAGTTCACTAGCAAAGACGCAGTCCCAGAGTTTTATATTTGTTTTCCACAGACTTGAAAAGAAGCAGGACAGAAACTGGAAAAAGCAATTAATGAAAAAAAATAACTGCACTCCCTGCTCTGAGAAATTATCTTCCTATATGATGCCCCAAACTGCATTTCACCTTCACATTTATTTATAGTCAAACTAAGTCTTTTTTTTTTCTTTCTTTCTTGTAGGTATCATTCACAAAATAAATATATACTTTTAAAAAGTACTTTTCCCAGAAAATTCTCTTTGGAAGTATACCTTAGAAAGATTTCAGTCATGACTCAATAATGCACTGGATCTATTTTCACGTTGAGGTGAAAATGCACTGGATCTATTTTTCACCTTAAGGTGAACTTAATTTTGTTTTTATTTTCCTCTCTTAATTAAATATTTCAATATTATGTCTGTATTATTTGGAGAAGATCTTTGCTAGAGATTGCTAACTCTAATTTCATAAAATTGACCATTAGTATCACAGCTGGTTTCCAAGCCAGCTGTTGAACTTTGCTTTCTGAAAGCCTTCTGCTACTGTTCTTCTCTCTCATGAGCCTCAACACATCTTCAGCTTTGTTAACACCTCCTTTCTCCCACAGCTCCTTTGTAGCTAGACATTTCCACCCCAATTCCTCACCCCCCTTCCACCCTGTGAAGTCACCAGTCTCTCTCCAAAACCAGATGTTTTTTATCTGGAAGCACCTCTGTTCTTATGAGATCACTTTTTGGGGGGACAATTCCTACATTTGATTTATCTGTGAACTTCTGTCTCCTGTAATTATTCCTCTTTGGGTCCCTGTTTGGACGCCTTAGCCAAGCACAAAGTGATTCTGCAAGCAGGGTATACCCAGCCTAGAAGTACAAAAAAATTATTTATTGGTTATCATACACAAATGATCACTACTAGGCTAGGCATTAATAAGGTCACCAGCTCTTCTAAGACACACGCAGAGTCTTTGCTAGCCAGGCAGGCAAGAGTCAGGAGGAGAAGGGGCAGTTCCTGCGGCTCCCCAGAGCACACCCGCAGTTGTGCCATCTGCTGCTACCCTAGGTTTTATGATTTCATGCTTGCCCATGTCAACGCTTTTCCTCGTCTTACCCTGTCTGCAATTTCAGCTTTCTCATCTCACGTGGATCTCCTCTTCAGACTTTCTGACAGCTTTTTTTTCTCACAACTCAGCAATTTCCTCAGAAGTCTGCACCGTGGTTACGTAGCTGTGCAGTATCAGGGGTAGGCCTGCTATCCTGAGAGCACAGACGCCCGAACAGACTCCAAGACAGAGGGAGTCACACTCCTCTTTTTTAGCACTGAGATGACTGTGACACAGGAGGTAAGGAAATGGATTAGTTAGAGGTGGCTGCCAGTCAAACCCGTAGGTTTGAGTATCAGTTGCTCAACAGTAACCTATATGCTCATGCTTACCCCATAAGAAGAGCTTATCCTTTTCCTCGTGATACGCCATTAGACATTTCTTCAGATCTTAATATACTGCAATAAATCATTAAACTTTCTTGACTTTTCAATCCATATATCAGCATTTGGATCTAGGCCAACTTGAATTAATGTTGCAAAAAACTGCATTAAATCCTTTAATGACACCTATCCAAAACAAGAATCTTCCATCCTCCCCATGAAAATTTATTACGCAGAGCTCATAGAAAAGAGACATTCCGTAGGAGACATAATTTTTAAATGTATACAATTCTGAATAATACGCATAACATCTTTGTTGGTACTAAAAGAAGACTTTCAAGTTTTAGTCTCAAAGATTTTCTTTACGTGTCTCCTTATTTTCCATGTAGGACTCAATCTGTGAAGTAAGAATTCACAGTCTTACTGGCAGAGACACATTATAGTAGTCACACCACTAACCAACTTAATCATGCTGACCAAGAATGTAACCAAGTTAAAGTCTTTTTACCAAAAGCTCCTTTTGCTGCTGTAGTTTAGCCTGTTAAGGGAACTGATTTTACAAGCACCTGCAAATAACCTGTAACTTAACTATATCGGTGCTCCAAAATACCTATTCTGGCAAACACCATGTTGTTAAACCACTGAAATGTTTATATAACTCATATAAGCCTTTTTTGGTGCATTTTATTGTTAAGAATATGGCAGAGTATTACAACAAACAACAACTATTAAATGAACAAAGAGTGAAAGATACACGTCATGCTATAAAAATGTTGAATGTGGATAAATTTATCTAAACGTGAACATGTAGCAGATAAAAGAAGCTTTGACACTTGAAAGATAAAGGTCTAATTGAGGCTAGCTATGGGAAAGGGAAAGAGAAAGGGTTGAGTTGAGACAGGGAGCCAAAGAATTCTTATTTATGCTTTCTTCTAAAAGGGCAACAGAGACACGAGTACCAGCTGCTACATTTGAGAGACACTGTCTCCATTTGCTGTCCTTGGCAATGACCCGCTTTGCCTATACTTGGAACTATTCCTATTAAACGTTTAATTCTCACCAACTCAGAAAGCTTTACCTACATCACTCATTTTCCAATTCATGAATAGATCAGACACAGTACAGAAGGAACAAGAAGCTAACTAATGTGCTTGAGTCCACATCTGGAAGGAGGGGAATGAAAAGGGTTCTCCTGCCGTGATTGTGACCTTTGTACTTGCCATAGCCATCAACCAAAGTATCGATTTAGATCAAGTGTAGTCCTAATGATAGTACTGCCCACTACAAATTAGATCTCTGTCTATAATTAAAGCAAGATTTTTTTTCCACCACTAGCGCTAATCAGGCTTTCTCATCTAAAACCTCATCCTGTAAATGTGGGGAAAGAGTGCAGGATGATGAAACAGAAGGCAGTAACTCCGCCACGAGACGGTTTGGTTGTTGTAAGACAATCCCAGGGCTCTGTTTTGCAACTACTTCTTTCTACTGTGCATTTGGGCTGCAAGTCAGTTGCTGTTATTGCTGCTTCCTCTTCCTGCCCATACAAAACATTCGCAGCAAATTTCGGCTTCCCAATCCCAAACAACCCAAACCAGCCACAACTCCTTTTGTAAAGTATTAAAGGACTACTCCTTATGAACACTGAAAATTCAAAGGAGACAGTGCTTTATGCAGAAAGGTTTTAGCACAACTCCCATCAATTCCATGGACCATGTTCCTGTTTTATTGCGAACCAAAATTCAGTGACAATAGTGATTCAGACTTTGCTGTCTTCACTTCCGTCAAAAAGCTGGGTGCAGAACTTTCTACTTTTTGCAGAGACATGGACAGCGCTACATGCAGGCTATTCAGTGGAGTGAGCCTTCTTTGGAGATGGGCCTGTTTTATAAATGTATGTATGTCACAAACAGGTTTAATGAAAGTTAAATACAAGATTGTGGGAAACTTAATGACCTCAAGAAATTCAGTCTTTGTCTATGACTACAATTTTATTAACACAGTGCAATAAAAAAAGGGTCCTTTGTTTCTGAAATATTTTCCATTTCCCATCCTGAGCAATGAGAGAAACAATGTATCTTACTAATCAGGGGAAGTGGCACATAATATTGCTCATCATGCCAATCATTTAAATTAGGGTAAGAATGAGATAACAGCAATGGGTAACAGACATGTGGAAAAGGTAGAAAGAAGGAGAGGAGAAAAAGGGAGTTAATTAGTGGGAGACATACTCAGGTCTGTATTTTCTTTTTTGTCTAGCTTTTACAGATCACCATTCATGTAAAAATGTCAGAGATCTACTTTGTGTTCTTGTGAAAACTGAGGATGAAACCTCAGATATTTCTGTATTGCCCTAATGGAAAGCATATTTAGGATTATGCCATTGATTAATTCTCTTCCCTCTCACTTAAAAGCAGTATTTTAATTTATAGATTGATAACGTGTACTAGCTATCACACAGAAAAAAATCCCATTAGACCCACAGTAAGCAATTCCAAAGTCATGTTGAACAAGATGCTCGTAACACTTAACATTTTGTAACTGTTCATATTTCACTAGCATGAGTCACATTAAATGTGTTTTTTCCTTACACTGAAAAGTAATATGTAAATCAGTATCTTCCAATGTTCAGATCCACAGACGTACATCTGCTGTTCTCATTTCTAACCATCTTCAAGTTGCTGACAACCTACAAACATAATAGAAGTAAATTTTCCTATGATTCACCTTTGAAATATTATTTTTTTTTTCCTGTCGAAACTCTGCTAATTTATGCTTCATTATAGGCTAGGAAGTGCAATTGTGGGTTATGCTACAGTAAGGTCTGTAGCTCCTACGTAAGAAATATGTGGTTTGCATGAATCCATGTAGAAACTATCCTGGAAACTTTTATTCCAGTATTTTCTATCTTACAAACCTACATCTGTTAGTAAGATGTTGGGGTCAAATTGGTGGAAAAAAAGACATCAGTATTATCTGCATATTCTGTTTCCCAAAGGCATAAATTTGATAAGCAGCAAGTTAAAAGTCAAATTTAAGGACACTGAAAGGTTCAACTCTGTAAAGCAAATGTGGCTCTTCTTTAATCCTGTAAAGTCTACAACAGGCTGAAGCACAAATTAACTATTACTTATTAAAGCAAATACTTTAAGAGCAGGAAACTTAGCAATTGAAAAGATGACTAAATTAAATGGTACACAATCACTTTAGACAACAGAAGCTGTCAAGGTTCCCCCCAAAAACAGTTGCACCCCCTTCTATCCCAAACCTGTACCAGTCCCCCCTCATATACCAGTAAAAAGTAAGAGTAATAGATGCCAGAGGCGGAGGTTAATCTGCATGAAATTAGCGTGTCCAGAGACAGGCAACGAAGCTGGTGAAGGGTCTAGAAGACAACTCCTATGAGGAGCGGCTGAGGGAACTGGGGTTGTTTGGTCTGGAGAAAAGGAGGCTGAGGGGAGACCTTATTGCTCTCTACAACTACCTGAAAGGAGGCTGTAGTGAGGTGGGGGTCGGTCTCTTCTCCCTAGTAATAGACGACAGAACAAGAGGAAACAGCCTCAAGTTGCGCCAGGGGAGGTTTAGATTGGATATTCACAGAAATTTTTTCACTGAAAGGGCTGTCGGGCATTGGAACAGGCTGCCCAGGGAGGTGGTGGAGTCACCATCCCTGGAGGCATTCAAAAGACGTGTAGACGTGGTGCTAAGGGATATGATTTAGTGGTGGACTTGGTAGTGATAGGTTAATGGTTGGATCTTGGAGGTCTCTTCCAACCAGAATGATCCTATGATTCTATGAAATCTAACTTTTTTTTTTTTTTCCCCAGCTAGTTTAGTTTTTAACCCCAGTCAGCCCCTGGGAGGGCTCACATATCTACACTTTTACCTCACAGGCATCTTAGCTCTCCCTAGTTTTCTTCATCCACTGTTGCCTACAGGATCCCTCTCCATCTTGAATCTGCACGCTGTGTTGACTCTGGTACTCGCCTGCCAAAAGAGTGAGCAGTCACCTCATTAAAACACACACACACACAAAAAGAAAAAAGAGGAAAAAAATATTAACTTTATTGGCACCCTGAGGTCGCCCCTCCAGCAACAGGAGGCCCCTCCTCACAGAGCGCCGTGCCTGGCCCGGTGCCAGGGCGGTGCTCGGAGGCTGCGGACGCGCGCCCACACGACGTCTCCCGGTGGCAGCGACAGCTCACAGGGTGCCGTCGTGAGGCGGGCGCAAAGGCACCCCGCGGGCCTTGCCCCGCGGGAGGCCGCAGGCGGCGGCGAGGCCGGCCCAGGCAGGCACGCCGCCACGCCCAACACCTGCCGGCCAGGTGGCGAGGGCGGAGCGAGCCCGCCTCAGCCGGCGACAGGCTGCCCTTAAGGGCTGCGCCGCCGCCCGAAGAGGCCCCAGGGCGCAGCTTCTCCCGCCGCTCGGGACGCGACTGTGCCGCCCCCCGCCCCCCCACGGCTGCCGGGCCGCCCCCGGCTGCGCACGCGCGCAGGGGCAGCGTCACGGGGGAGGGGCCGGTCCCGCACGGCTCCGCGCGCGCCCCTCTCCCCCTCCCCGCCGCAGCGCGCGGAGGCCGCGCCGCCGCCGGAGGTAGCGCGGTGGGGGAGCCCCGGCCGTCTCGCGAGCTTTGGCGGGGGGGCGCGCGACAGGGCGCGGCAGTTGGGCACGCAACGGCCCGAGCTGCGGGCGGGCTCCGCGGGTCGCTGCCGGCGCTGTCTCCGTGGCCGTTCGCGGGGGAGGTGGGGCCGTTCCGCCGCGGCCCGGGAGCCGAGCGGGGCAGGGCGCCGCACTGCGTGGCCGAGGCCGCCTGAGACCCCCGGGAGGGGGGCGGGGAACGGGGAACGCTGGGGGAGCCGGTGTGGAGCTGTAAGCGGGAAGGGCCGTGGCCCGCTGAAACATCGCCCTTGTGTCGCGCGTGTGCAAGTCTAAAAGACGGGGAGACTTTTCTCAATGCTGTGATGGCTTCAGTCCTCACGTTCTGTGTTTGTTACGCTTGTCACATTTGAAAACTTTGTCTCGCAGTTTCAGCTCAGTTTTCCTTGTTTATATCGGTTGTTTACTGAGCAAAGCGGAGGGAGGAAAAAGCAAATTGCATTGTAGGCCTCATCTCGTGGCACACGAGATGAAGCAGAAAACCTGAGACCCAGTTACTTGGTTGAGGTTAAATTTGAAGCTGGTAGTGTACCTCTGAGACCTGCCTGCACGGGGTCACGCTGGGTTTGTTTGCACTGGTAGGGCAATAACCTGTTTTTTCTTTTCATGTGAACAAGTGCATTTCCACATGTTATTTTTTATGGTCAAAGTCTTGTGAGGTGTAAACCAGACTTAATTTGATTTGTGTGTCACGCCTATGGTATCCTTGTAGCATAGAAGATGACAAGGCTTGCCTTGTACCAGGCGGCATGCTTGGGTTTTTCTGACTAGGATCTTGACATCAGCACTTCGGTTTTTGTCAGCAGTTGGTTTGAAGCTGCTGGAACGCTCCTTGCATGGTTTCCAGCTGAGGTAGAAGGAATAGTGTATTCATGTTGTTAATTACAAGGGACAGTTTGTTCACTTGTTCTTTGCATTATTAACAATTTTAGCCCTTCCTGTTTCTGAAATGAAGAGTTGACTTTATGGTTGGTGGTGAACAACACAGTGCCAGGTGGAGGCTGGTGAGAGAGACAGTAGCTACTGAACAGAAGTTCTGCCTAGAACTGTTTCATTGTCAAATGAATCCACTTGTTAACACATCTGTGCTTTAGGTTGTGATCCCGTGAAAGCTAAATGGGAGAGGGTTGTGAAGAGGGCCTTGTTACAGTATCAGGGCCTTCATGTGCAACTACTTTTCAACTTTTTTTTTCCTATTTTTTTCCTTTTAATGTTTTTAAACAGGTTATGTTTAGAAGAGAGAAAAATTCTACTGTGTACTTCTATGGTGTCCAAGCTCATCTATTGACAGTTCCTTTGTAACTTCATGGTGAAACAGCTTCTGAGGGTATCGGTTTGGTTACCACATCATCTGGATCCAGAGGTCACTTTTAAGAAAATGTGGACTGCTAAAAGTCTTTGTAGTGCTCAAATACTGTTGCTTCAGTTGAAAGAAGGCAGATTGTGTAGTTGCATGTTCCCAAAAACTCAGCAGTTCTGGATTGGAATTCTAAACTATTGGACCATAGGAGCGCCACATAACAGAGTTAAATTCCAGGTAAGTGTTTTTGTGGTGCTCCAGGTATAAGTGATATGCATCAATACAGTGATAATATCATCTCTTTTAGAATCTGCAGAGCTAAGCTTTTGATCTTGCAGCTTTATTCATGAATTGAAGATGCCTATCAAGGTAAAGGGGCAGGCAGCAAGACGTTGCAGGAGAACCAGTGCTTCAGAATGAACTTTTTGTGTCTGATAGTTCTAAGTTGGGGAGAAACATTAATTTTTTTCAAATTATGCTTCAGACAATACTGCATGATAACTGAGAGGCTTATTAGAGTGACAGCCGTTTAGTGAAGAATAGGACCAGAGTTCTTTGGAAAACTTTTTACTGATGCAATATTGCACAAAAAAGGGGGGGGAGGTCGATTTTTATGGGATCAGTAAAGGAGGTTAAAAACATAAGAGATTATAAAAAAATCTGTGGATATAAACAAAAATAGTGGGAAAGGACACAAAATTCAGGCTAATCTTGGACAATGGCAGTTCTAAATGGCAGTGTTTTTCTAGATGCCTAATTAAGTTCATCTTTAAAATTCAAATTGTTACATGCACTTTATAAATACTAGAACATTGTGGTTTCAGCTAGTTTAGAGGGGGCTGAGCAATCGAGAAATTAATCTAGATGGTTTTACAACTATTTTAATTGACTTTATTAATCTGTTTAAGGATAAATAATGTTCATCTTTTATTTGCCCGTTGTTTCTCTTGTAAGTAGTAATATTTGACTGTATGATTGCAGGTTTCCAAGGTAAATGATAAACGTTCGGTAATAGATACAAGAATGGCTACTAGCGCAGAGGGAACTAAAATAACTGCTGGAAGAAGTCCCAGTGGAGTATGTGATGGAAGCCAACATTCATTAGAAGGTATTGAACCTTTTGCCACCCTCTTTTTAAGAGGTCAGCCTTTGCTGTCCTGTCTAGGTATCTTGTGTTAATGATCAAGACGGTTTAAACTCTTAATTTGAGAGTTATGTATCATGCGATGTGTTTAGGATTATACACAATTTCTGTAGTTTTCAAAGACTCATGTAATTTTCCTAAGTGTCTTAATGGCTGACTGGATTGTGCACTGATTATTTTGTATTATTATTATTTTATTTTTTTTCCTTCAGCTTCATCAAACTCTTACAGTGCTATTCCATGTGACTGGATAGATGCAAAACTTAGTTTTCTTGTTCTCTTACTAGCAACTGTGTTGACTCTTAAGTAGAGTACAGTGTATTGGATGGGATATTGTCTTATGTGAGCCTACTTTTGACTGGGAGAATGAATTTCTTGAATGTTCACTGAAGGCTACGAATGGTCTGTGATGCTAGTGAACTTTTTTTCTTGTTACAAACGTGAGAAAACAATTAACATTCCTGTGTGAGTGGTGATTTCTGATTCAGGTAAATTATGACCTTTATTTTAGCAATGCTGCCTAGCTAAACAGTTCTTTCCATAACTTTGCTTGTTTTGTCATTGCTACCTAATAACTAATCCTCGACTATGCTGTTATACATCATATATTTTAGCTCCTGTGCTTCAGGGTGCTTAGTCATTTGCATTCTATGTATATTTAAATTTTGTTTGTAAAGGTTTTTTTAGTCAGTTGCTTTGGGCATTTTCAGCTTTTGTTTACAAATGGGATGACAGGGAGGTAGTTATGACTGGTTAAGGCACTGAGATTGTATACTGTTTATGTAATTACATTGCTCAGGAAACAGCAGTATGAGAAACTGTTGTGCTATTTCTTGTGCATGACAATTAGAAAGACAGTACCTATCCTGAAAAAGCTATATTGTACTATGTCATAATTCTGCTGTACAGGCTTGTCTCCTTGCAAACCTACAAGAGGATGTATGTATTACAAACGGATGAGATACTGCTGAGTAAACAGAAACGGCCCCTCTCTGCCCCCCCCAGTGTATTTTGAATCACCAGCGGATACTTTTTTTTTCCCCACAGATGCAAGAATCTTTTAAATAGAACTCTTATGTTTATTCCTGAATGCTCCTGCATTGTCTGTAAAGTAATGAAATTGAACATCCCCAGCATCCTTCTAGTTTCTTCTTGCACTTATCCTTTCATATGCTTCTGTGTTTTCTTGTAGACAACAGAAGCATATCTATCCCCTTAGCCAGTTGAAATCTTTATATTTTGAAATTTGCCAATCATGTAAGATGACAATGGTTTTGAAAAGCAGTGGCAAAAGTATGTGCTATGTCCTATTTATGTCAAATCTCTACAGCTTGTGCGCTGTCCAGCTGAAATGTACTTGTGCATCTTTTAAGGTTCATTGAAATTTTTTCTTAACACATGCCAGTGTGATAACTTTGAGTTAATAGGTAATATCTTTAACAGTCAGAACTTACATTAAACCCTTTAAGAGTATGCTCTAAGACTGGAGCATCTCTCCTACGGGGAAAGGCTGAGGGAGCTGGGGCTGTTTAGCCTGAGGAAGAGAAGACTGAGAGGGGACCTCATCAATGCTTATCAATATCTCAAGGGTGGGTGTCAAGAGGGTGGGGCCAGACTCTTTTCAGTGGTGCCCAGCGACAGGACAAGGGGCAATGGGCACAAACTGGAACACGGGAGGTTCCACCTGAACATGAGGAAAAACTTCTTCACTGTGAGGGTGACAGAGCCCTGGCACAGGCTGCCCAGGGAGGGTGTGGAGTCTCCTTCCCTGGAGAGATTCAAAACCTGCCTGGACGCAGTCCTGTGCAGCCTGCTCTGGGTGACCCTGCTCTGGCAGGGGGGTTGGACTGGATGATCTCCAGAGGTGCCTTCCAACCCCTACCCTTCTGTGATTCTGTGATAACATTTGGTCTGAAGTCTTGTGGACAAGGTGTTTCATACCATTTCTAAGATAGCAAGATTTGTGCTGTTTGCTCAGGCAGCTGAAAAAAATGACCTATGTCCAGATGTGACTGTGCTCCTGTTTCTGGTACTCTGTAAGAAATTGGCAGGGAATAGTCATACTGTAGACTTAATTAAGTTTCTCTGTGTCCCCTCTTGGGAGTTGTTATAACCCTACTATTCTTTTTGATCAAAAGAGCAGTGATCTACCAGATCATCAAAGCAAAAGACATTTTTGAATGACACAATCACACTGTCTCTGAAATACACAATTCTAACTTGCAAACCAAGTGTTGCCATGACATGTTTGCAAAAATCAAAAGAAATGGGAAAGTTTAGATTCTTATAAAAATGAGTATCTTGGTTTCCTATTTCTTGCTTTTCTGATTTTTACAGGACATTCATCTAATGAATGCTTTCTTATCTTTTCCTCTTACTGAGAGATTCCTTTGCAAGGTGAAACGACATTGCTCAACTGCATCTGTCAAGCAGATAGTTCCTTATAGAACCATGATTCTTATTCATCTGTGTCATCTTTGTAGGTTAAGTGCCTTGTTACAGATTTGTTGTAAGAGGCCTTCAATTCAATGTACTGAGCCTCCCTGCAGGTAGATGCATAGTGCTGAATGAAGATCTTGATGTTCTATTGTTTATTCTCTGTAATGCTGATTACTTGCAATACTCTGCTGATTTTAATATTCTTAACAAATGAAAGAAGACGTGATTGTTTCACCCAGTAACGGGTACTAGCTATCACTTAGGAGCTAAACATTACATGACTTTTCATTTAACAACTGGGTAAAGCCCTGAGCAACCCGATTTGATCTGATAGCTGACCTTATTTTGAGCAGAAGAAGGTTGGGCAAGAGACCTCCTGAATTATTCTATGATTCAATGATTATTTTTTCTCTCATTATTTACCTCCTTGTAGGGTTGTTACATGTGTATGCAAAACCCATTTCTCAGTCATGCAGCTAGATGTAACCACTGGATCTGTCATTTGAACCTGAATATCATCTGCCAATTAACATTTGTACTGAAGCATTTTTAAATTTCATGTATGTGACAAACACGTAATGTAAACCCGGGAACTGACCCTAATTAATAAAAATGTAGTGATTTGATAACACAGCTGTGCTGTTGCTACTTTTGATTTGAAGTTCTCTTGGGAAATCTGTAAAACAGTGCTGTATTGCATGCCATACAAATCCAGTGGATCAAGTACTTCTGTTTACAAAATTTAAAAAAAAAAAAAGAAAAAAAAGATTTATTTTTAACTGCTTTTTGGGTTGCATTTGTTTCACCTTTTTGGACATGAAATTAGTCTACTCTTAACAGAGTGCGAGACTAGCAGCATTCTTTAACAGTATTCCTTTACTTGAAATCTTAGTGTTCTTTTTGCACGTCTGTCTCTCACTGAATCCTTTCGTCAGTCAAGAAACTGATGTGAATACTCATTCAATAATCTCTGTCTCTTGGGTAGGGGAATGAAGAAGAAGTAAGAGAAGTGTGGGATCTAAGTGTTAAGAAATTAACTCTCATCAAAGACTGAATGCCATGGATCCAGAGGCTTAAGAGAACAGTGGTTACTCACAATAACTGATAATTAGCTAGGACTAAAGCTCATATAAGAAAATAAAACTTCCTCATGAAGCCTTTTAAGAGAAGGCATAGACATCTGACGTTAGTCAGTATATTTTCAGTAGGTTTTGATCTGAGATTCAAATAATCTCTTCAGTTCACATAACCTTCTTTTCTGTTCTTCTCACTTTAGAGAAAATGTACTGGCCAATTCTTCATAAATTGAGGTGTGATTGTCCTCTACATTTATAGGGATTTTTTTTTTCTTTTTAAAAAAAATCCTTTAATCTAAAATTTTTTGCTGTAACTATGCTTTAGATACTCTTTTTAGTTTTCATCTTTTTTTGATTTGTGAATGTCTAAGTATTTTCCAGCAGAGAGAGATATCTTTTAGAATGCTTTGTAGGTGAGCCTTGTAGGAGGTTTAGAAGACGTATAAGCATACATATGCTTGTTTTTATTTAAATAAGCTTATTATCTTACACTTGTGTTTCTTAGTTACATTTCATACATCCCTTAGATGTAATTCTTTGGATTTTTGAACTCTTACTTTGCTTGTTTATTTTCTGACCAATCAACTATGTAAACGTAGTCCTTATTTCATATAATGTTTCACATTAGTAGTATCTTGAGCTTGAAATCTCTTTTGGACAAAAATGGGAGTTAATTCTTCCATGCTTGCTTTTCTTCCTACTTAATAATGCAATTGCTTTAACCAGCTTTACCTTTCTGTCAGAGTGGCCTGTGATGCAAATGTGTCTTTGCTCCTAATTTGTAGAAGGCATGTAAACAGCTGCAGCAGTTGGTTAATCTATTGAGAGTTTAACTAGCCTGAAAGAAAGAACATTACGGCATCATACTTCAAAGTCTATTTTAGGTTTTTTCCACTCTACTAAAAAAAAAAAACCCAATCTTTAAAGTAGAATTGTGTTTGGTTTTTTTCCAGTAAAATCTTGAGTAAACTTTTTTATCTTCTATGCAGTACAGTGATTTTTCTTTAAATTAAAAGATCCTTTCTTTTAAAAAGTAGTAACACAATTTGTCACTAGCTTCATCACAAATGCCTTTCTCTCATATTGCCACAGCAAGAGCCAACCTGAAATCCTTTCATCAGTACAAGTGCATTAGATGTAAGTTACAGGTATTCATACTTAAAGTGGATATGCAAGCGTTTCCAGTGTAAAGGGGGTGAAGTGCAGTTGATAAAGTACCTTATGATAGCGTAGTGTTTTAGCAGCATGACTGATGCAGCAAACAGTATGCCCTGGCACTACAAGATGTGCATGCTCTCTCTTTTTTTTTTTTTTTTTTGGAAAATAGTAAACATAGTTAGACCCATTCGTGGTCTGATTTCAGTCATGTTATGGGGAAAGCAGTTGAGTTTAGCGTGTCGTCTTATCTAGTGGTTTTGAAAGCTGTGTCTTATCCTTATCTTTCCTGCTCTTCCCGTTTCGGAGCTGAAAAGGCAACTTAAACGAAAATCTGTTGCTGTACATGTTTGCCTCTCTTCATTAGAACTGACACTGCAGTGTCTGTAGATGATTTCCAAAAGAAACATCTCATCAGCTATCTCACTACAAACCAGAAAAATCAAGTATAGCCCTGAGTATACTGATTTATTTTTTTAGTCCCATTCATATTGATGCATACTAGGAGTTTATTTTTAATTTAATACTGAGATAAACTGTACGATATCTTGTATATCTGTACAATATAATCTGTGGAATAGCGTGCTCTCATAATTGTAGTTATTTGCAGAAACAGAAGAGCTAGTGTACAGCCTTTTTTTTTTAATAAACCACCCTTAAGGATCTGAACTTATGCTTCCTGTTTGTTTTTTGTTAGATTTAAATTCTATCCTTGACACCTTCAGAGAGTGTGTGTGTGTGTTCATACCTTTAGTGCTTTGTATTTTTTTTATTCCTCCTTATTTTAATAGTAACAACAATATGTTGTGTGTTTTTCTTTTCTAAGTAAGAAATGACTTTAAGAATTTGTCTATTAATGATAACTAATAATACTAGTAAACAAATGAGTTCCCAAAGTGAAGAATGAGTTCCCAAAGTGAAGGAAAAAATTGCTTTCTTAGAGAACTGTATTGGGTTCAAGGCTGTGTGTGTGTAAGGGGAATATGAGGACACAGTAGCCAGCAGTTTTATAAATAACTTCATTTTTACTCTAGGTGGCTAACAGTGTTCACTCTCCAACAGCATTGTTTTAGCACTTCTCAGTAGCTACTTTTATTTTGTATTTCTTTGACGAATTAGATGAGAATGTGCAGTTATGTTGTGTGTGTGTATATATATTTCTTGATTGAAAAAGGGTTTTGTGCTAAGGAGTATTTTAGAGTTGTTTTCAATTTTGGAGATGCTGTACTAGCTGCTACTTGTTTGATGTATTAGATAATCAAAAGTTTTTACTGTTCTTAAATAAACTGCTTTTTGTTATGTAGATATAGTATATTATGTGTTCTGTGTAGATGTATATTATAAGATTAAAATTAACTGATCCTTGTTGTGACTGTGAAACTTTATTTCCACAGCAAAAATGAAACACATCAATCTGTCATTTGCAGCTTGTGGGTTTCTGGGTATTTACCACTTGGGGGCAGCAGCTGCTTTTTACAGGCATGGTAAGAAGTTACTGAAAGTTGTGAAAGCTTTTGCGGGAGCTTCTGCGGGATCACTGGCTGCCACTGTCTTATTAGCAGTACCAGAAAATATAGAGGTAAATTAATAAACTCGTAGGTATAGGACATGATCATTTTCAAAGGATGTTTTTGATATAATTATCTACCATTAAGTTTTTTTTAATATTTTGGCTCTTGTTTTTCTTCTTGCTTCTTGTAAAGGAACAGGACTGATGTATATGTTTTCATTAACAAAATCTGTGACTCATAGGCAGAAATGTTTATGAAGCAAGTATTTCTTTATGACAAAAGTCTGTCATACGAACTTTATATTTTAAGCTATCTAAATATAAATTTCATGTGTGTGAATGTTGACTTGTATGCAAGCAGATACGTTTTAATATACCAAAATGTATATGCACTTCATCACTGTACATTACAAAGTTAATCATGGTTTTCTTGGCTAGAGGTAGGCTTTGTTAAGCAAATGCATAGCACCATCCTTTCATACTTTCTGAAAGGAGGTGAAAATGGTAGATGGACTGTATCTTCACAAAGTCGAAGGACACTACACACCGGCTCAAATTTTTTCCTTGCTGTCTGTGCTCTGTTAGACAGCGCAAGAAGCAGCTTGTGCACCTCCTTTAGACTCAGTACAGTTCATGGCTTAACAGCAGTAGCCACACTGTGTGCCGGGGAGGATTAACCCTGACAGCACTCCGTTCTGACGTGCTTTATACATGTGTGGTTGGGTTTTTTTCTTCAGAGATGCTACCCTTTTCTCACCATGCATATGGTGTCCTATAGAGACAGCAAAGTGGTATTTAATGAGTACTCTATTACGGGTTCTGTGGGAGAGCATTGGCTTTTTTTTGTTTGTTTTTCCCCATGGGTTAAGGCTGCTTTGCCCTCCTGAAGTGCCTGTAGTGGCTTTGCCTTAATATACGTAGAGGACTAGGCCTTGCCAAAATGTTAATATTTCTTTAATATTTTGAATTATAATAAAAAGTGTTACTGTGGGGGGGAAAAAAGGCTGTTAGATTTTTGTTTTAAGTACACTTAGGTTTCAGTCCAGTGAGCATCAGGTAACTTTCTCCGGGCCTTGCTTGTTAGAACTTTCACTGCATTTGGTTCAAACAATAGTCCCAGCCAATACCACGCTTTGCCACTGATCTTTCTGTGTGTTTGTTTCTGCTGTGATATGAACTTAGCTTGCAGTTAGCTGTACTTCTGCTGCTTTCAGTAACAAGTTCTTCCCTGGTCTCTTTCCACCCCACTACCCCCCAGGTGCATTCTTTGTATGATTTGGTATTAGAAAAGTTCCACTCTGTTGTGAAGAGAACCTTACTTGTAGCTGTTCAGGTGATACTCCTTTTCTGTAGCCTCTGACTAGTAGTTCAGTTTCAAGTTTGCCTTGTATAGTGCATACCTCTGACTTTAAGTTCCTCTATGGTGAGCACAGCAGCTAGCCTTTTCTTAGCCCAAGGAAATATTTCTGCTTATTCTAGGCTCTTGGTATGAGCATTTATTTGTTCCCAGCCTGGTCCAACTTACAAAAATCTTTTCAAGTAATACTTTTTTTTTTTAAATTTTTTATATTTGTGGAAACTAAGCCTATATTACATTGAGTCTGATGGATTTTTCCTTGAAAATATGTCATTTTGAAAAATGTTTCATGAATTTTTTAGTCCTTTAATTTTTTTTTATTATTTACTTTTTAGTCATTCTGTTATATTGTTTAAATAGAAAAATGAGAGGTATTTTTTTGAGGGGGAATAATAACTCTTAATTTTCATGGAACTTAAGTAAAGGCAGTGTTGTGTACTGACTAGAATTAACTTTTCATATAGTGATTTCATTACAGTGATTGTTTCTTTAAACCGTGCGGACCTCTTACTGAGCTTTTTCCATACATTTATTAGAAGGCGATGTAGAGAAAGGGGATGCAAGAAGTACATTTCTGTCTTGCACCTAGGTGACTGCTCTGTCGTACGAGTGATGTGAGGAAGTTAAACTGCTCCATCCAGCTTGCTCCTGATCTCATACTAATCTTCACCCCAACTCTTTCCTCTTTTTCCATCCTTTAAATCCTGTACCCTCCTCCTCAATAGGAAACATTCACTTCTCTCTCTTTTTTTTTTTTTCTTCTTTAATCATTTATTTTGTTACTAGCAACGTATTTGTTCTTCATGCAGGAAGCTAATAAGCCAGGAACCCCAAACTATTTGTAGACAGATCTTTTATTCTGTAAACATGTGGTTAAATAGGTGAATATGGGTGTAACATTTATTGAGTACCAATTTCAGAAAGTTGCATAAGATTGGGTTTAGTTTTTTCCCAAGCCCCTAAAATCATTAGACAAGTCTGCATGAAAGGATAAAAAAAGGAATATGAATACTGAATAGCGAGTCTTAAGCATTCAGAATCATAATTCATTGTTTCAGAATCTTTTTGCTAAGAAATAAATGCTACCTAATACTTTACTCTCCTTTTGGAGTTCTTATGGCTCACACTTCAAGCTATTTTTCTGCAGTCACTAACGAAAGGCATTTCAGCCTGCATAAAAGAGGTTCTCTGTGCAGTGGAATCTGTTGCCTGGTTTTCTACAGTTGTCTGTCTTCCTTTGTCTTTCACCGTAGTATTCCATTCATTAAATACTTCCATAGTATTTTATTCATTAAATATGTGCTTTTGTTAGTAGCATGGTTTTTGCATTAGTGAGAAGAAATGGTAATAATTGTAATTTTTTTTTTAATGCTTGCAGGCATCTTAAGGTACTTGTGTCTGGTTTTAGTACCAAAGTAGTCTTTAAAAGAAAAAGTGGCTTTACACTTGAAATATAAATGATTGTTCCTGTAATGACATGGTTCAGAGAACAGATTGTTTAGCAGTGGTAATACATATGAAAAATAGCCTTTAACTTTCCGTGATTGTTAAAGTGGTATTCTTGTGAGGATTTTTTTTTTTTTAATTAGGGATCTTGTTTCTTACAAAGTAGTTCTTATAAAAGGGTCAACATTTTGTTATGCATATCTTGTTACAAACCAAGCACATATGGGAAAATGTTTTAGTCAGATCTCATAGCTCTCTCTTGATTAAAGCTTTAGCTACTAGTATGTTTTAGATACCACAGTTGAACATACTTCCCATAGCTAAAACGTCCTTTAATGGTGAATATTTTAATTTGCAGAAATGTAAGCAGTTTGCCTATGGATTTGCAGAGGAAGTTAGAAAATTGGACTTCGGTGCTGTAACGCCTGGTTATGATTTTATGAAAACACTTAGGTACCTATCTTAATGCATCTATATGATCATTTTTGTGTGAAGCTCTCAAAATGGAGAGTGTGCATATTTTTTTTGATATTGTGGGGAGCTCAGCACTCTTTCTTTCACCCCTAACATGTTTGCAAGGTTGGTGAATAATGTTTAGCTTTCTCTTTACTCTAGGGAAGGCATAGAGTCTATTCTTCCTTCTAATGCTCATGAGATAGCTGAGAACCGGCTCTATGTGTCAGTCACTAACACCAAAAATGGGGAAAATCACTTGGTTTCAAGTTTTGCCTCCAGGGAGGACCTCATTAAGGTAATGAAGCTGAATATTGCTGCTTTAAATAAAAATACTTCAGTTTATTCAATGCTTAGGAGTATGTTATTAGCTGTACAATAAATCACTGCTTTACACAGGTAATCACTTACAGTATCAGTGGTGCTACAACCATGACATAAACAATGGAAGCAGAATTTGATCCTACAGTTTCACAAATTATGCTCAAATTTGTTTTGCGTGTGTGTTTCCTTCATCTGTGTTTAAAGTACTACCTTGTAGGCAAAGTCTGTTTAAAAAGTAACAGAGTAACTAATGGTTACAGTAGATGAGAATAAAATAGAGAATCTCCTAATTTTGTAACAATTTGCTGAGTGTGTTTGCGTCTTTTACTTCACTGACACCATTTATATTGTGTTTCATCATAAAAGAAAGTAAAGAAAAGGAAGTTCCTCTTAAAAAAAAAAAAATCCTATACTTTCTACAAGTTCTTATGGGGAATAGATATAATGTTAAGTACCATATATAAACTGTATTTTAACTGTAGCTGGAAAGCATATCTTTTACTGCCCATCTTTTCTTTTGAATGCCACCTTCTATATTTGGATCAGGATTGTATACATAAGCTGATATGAAATGGTAGGAGGAATTCAGATACATGTAAAGCAAATGTTCTTTCTAGTAGTTGATTATATCTTAGCGGAGGACATCATAAGATACAACAGAATAAAGAAGGAAATAGAATAAGAAGGATTTCCTTCTTTCACTATCATTGTAGATGCTTAGAGTAAATCAGACCTTCCTTATAATTAACACTTAAAGGAAAAAAAAAAATCATACTTGTTAACAAAATCTCAAAGTACGCATTGGAAGTTTGCCTTTAAAGTATCATTTTAAAAAATCTTGACCCTGCACGGTCAATCAGTTCTAAAAATTTGTAGGACTTAATCATGCAAAGATAATTATGCAAAAAGTTTATCTCAAATTATGCAGTGTTATTTCTAGCTATGGTGGCCAGCAGTGACAAGCATGGAGATTATTATTCTGTAGGTTTGTGTTTTTTTGCAGTGAAATCTTCTAACCTGAAGGCAATTAGAAGTGTCAAGATGACCTTGGAAATGTATACATTTTGCTAGTATTTCAATAGTTCTTTCATTGACTTAACCATTTCTGTTCTATTCTTTTGTTCCATATGCTAGCAGTGGAATGGGTTGGAATGACAGTAATAAAATTCAAAATAATTGCTCATTGGAATATGTTCACATTGTTTCTTCTTTCAGTGTATCTTGTAATACGTATTTTTGTGCATGCCTTCAGCTATGCATGTGTTGTTTATACAACAGTCTGAACGTTGGTGGCTGCCCCGGTAGCATGGAGAATAGAGCTTGTTAGGTTATATGATTGTATTACACCTCTCTGAGACATGATCTTCTGTATCCAGGGCATGGATAGAGATACTGTTGGGCAGACAGTTTTATAACAGCAAAACTTCTGTACCCTCTGCCAGAAGTCTTTCAACTTCCATATGCAATTGGTTTCAATGCTTGACAAGCCTTATGGTTCCAAAGTTTTTCATAACAGCTAAACTGAATATGTGTTGCTACAATTTTAAGCTCTTATTTTCTTTTTTACTATTCCCAGTGGATGTGAAAAGGCAGTTAATAATCTCCCACTTTTGAAATAGCCTTAACATGTGTGAAGACAATCATGACGTACCAGCGTTCCTAGACTTGCAGTTCTTAAACTGGAGGTGAGGGAGAAGAGAGGCATGATTTTATATGTTTGTGAGGGAGGAGGGCACAGAACACTGTTGTATGTAGTTTGGAAAGGTGGGAGCAACGAATAGGAGTCCACACTGGTCTGTTCATGTTAGGGAAATACTGAAAGTGTTTGTTCTTCAAACTTGTCCTTCCCCGCCTCACTCGTAAGGTCAAAGTGACTTTATAAGGAGGGACAACTGCTTTCTTCGGTCCTCTTGAAAAGAATTCACACTTTGCAGGTATCACCTGATTTTGACTCTTTCCTTTCACTAAACCTTTTGTCCTCCGTTCCCTTAGTTTAGAAGGGCCAAAGTTACTGAAATGGAGTTGATGGAGAGGAGAAAGGGAGTTGGGCAGGGGAAAACACTGATGTTGGGAACTTGGGAACCCTGTAGGATGTCACTTTTGAAAATCTGGAGAGGAGTGCGTTCAAGGGGGACCTTATCTTCCGCTTTTGTGAGGGAAAGGCCTGTCTGGTAGAGAAATGGCTACAATTTCACATTTGGAAAAGGAGAAAGCCTTTTTAGCTGAGCTCAGACAAAGCTCTGGTGCTTTAGATCACTGGAAGAGAAATAGACAAGAAAAGAATTCTTGAAGTGAAAGTTAAAGCCTTTATATAGAGCCTTAATTAAAACTTGTTAGGGGAGGAGAGGTGTTTAATGCTAAAATAGCTTAATTTGTTGTAAAAATAAATGCAGTTCCAACAAAAAAAAAAAAAGCTCCAACATTTTCTTACATAGTCTCTATGGGTTGTGGGTTTTTTTTGCACCTGATCACCTTTCGCATAGGACATACTCCAGTCTGCAACCTGCTTCTGTTCTCCAGATTTGTGTCTCATGCTGCCATGCAAGCACATGCATGCATATTCTCAGCATTTAGCTATATGAACATCTCTGACATACTGCACTTCATCCACACATCTACCCCTTCTCTTTGAAATGCTGTATACTAATTGCATATATATATATATGTACAAGTGGATACATAGGTATAGAGATACATACACACTCTCATAGACATTGCTATGCACAGATAGAAATGTGTGTGTGCGTGCACATCTACACATGACAGAAAAGGTGGCCTGTACTAAAAAAGCAATATAGGCTTACAATAGGACAAGTAGTAATTTGTTAATACTCGAATGTATTAAATGCAAAGTATCAATACTGATAAAGATATACATATGTGAATTTTCAGGCTGTTTATAGTATTTTGGAAATTTTGAATTCTTAGAAAATCTGATCTATTAGAAGAGCGAACATTCTATTAATATGCCAGCAGAATGACTGGGAGAGCTGCTTCTTTGACAATACTTTATATTGCATTTTTTCAGCATATGCATATTTGGTTTCTGCAAAATCCTAGATGTACTTCACATTGTGTAAGACAGTTCATACTCTTTTGGATCACATTAATCAATGAGTTAATTCGTGATATTTTTTTTTGAAAGTTGTCACTGTCAAGTCATAAAAAACAAACCCTACTGAATAGTTTTAATCACATTTTGACATACCACAACAACAAGACATTTTGAGATTACAATGGTTTTATGTAAAACTAATACATTGACTGGTTACTGCTATATTATTTAATGTAGATAAATATGTATGAAAATATGTATTGGTTCAGAATTACTTTGTTGCCTT
The DNA here is from genome assembly GCA_009819775.1 of Phoenicopterus ruber ruber. Classification (NCBI taxonomy): domain Eukaryota; kingdom Metazoa; phylum Chordata; class Aves; order Phoenicopteriformes; family Phoenicopteridae; genus Phoenicopterus; species Phoenicopterus ruber. The sequence goes on from CM020215.1 coordinate 140,650,624, forward strand.
TTCTTCACTTTTGTTTTCTGTTCTTTCTTGTTTCTTTTCTCTAGGTCCTGTTAGCAAGTAGTTTTGTACCAGTATATGCAGGAATTAAGCCAGTGGAATATAAAGGAGAGGTAATGTTTCATAAATACCAACTTTTTTTTTGTAAGAGCATTCTTCATTTGTGATGTAATTAATTGATCTTAGGGTAAGGGTCAGTGGGAATTGCAGTACTCTATTTTGTAGAATAGTTATTGTTCCTGTTGATACTATAGATTAACACCATGAAAGATGACATGAGTTTGTTCATGTGTTGTTTCAAAAATTGTGGGTGCTGAGACTGAAATGATCTCTGTTGCGCGAAGCTGTTTCCTAAAGGTAATGTCTAACACTTAGCATGAGAAGAAGCTTTTCTTAATAAAGATGCTTCTCGTGACAAGCTGTGTTACCAACTCTAAAAGGTTTTTTGCAATTTAAAGGACCACCATTCTGCTTTTCTGTTTAATGGAAGAAATGATAAGGGAGGTCTTGGCAGATTGGACACTGCTGGAGTACATGTGTGTGTTTACGTATGTGGTGTTCTCATGTTCTGTACAGAATTACATGCTTACCATGTACCTTCAAATCTCTTACCTCTGGACAAGCATTAAAGAATAAACATCCCCCCTCCCCCCCCCCAGCACACAGCTATGAAGTTTTCAGAGGTGTACACTACTATAAGAAAACCTTTTCACAGTTGCCTGTACTTGGTTTAGCTTAAAGAACTTTTTTACCTTATATTAACATTTTAAGAGTAATTTTGACTGTTTACTCTGTTTGTAATTACTAGAAGCATGAAAATAGTAATTTTTTTCTTTCTGAGAAATACTACTTGATACTCTTTCCTTTACTTCCTCATATGCATCCAAACATCTATAATCCTCACAGCCACTCTACCAAAAAATGCCCCACAAAACCATATGCATTTGTCTCTAGCAAGAGGGGGTTGTAGTTTGTTATGTCAGAAAGCTTGTCAGCTTTAGAATTATGTATACAGCAATACATAGGAGCTAAAATGTTTAAAGGGTTTAAATCCGTATTGCCTGACTGCTTGAGTTAAATGGAGACTGCTTGCAGCTTCCCAGGGTCTGGAAATTTTGTTGATTGGAGTCTTTGTTGCTTGTGCAGTTCGAGGTGTATACATGGATGTTTTAGGTTCATTCTGCCATTAATTAAAGGGAAGGAAGTGTCTTTGTTAAATTCTGTGTGCTGTTCTTTCAATTACGAAATTGAAAAGTTGACTCAGTTTTGTCCAAAACTTCTTTAAAACCCATTTTACTGGATGAACACTGCTATTATGATTTGCCTGGGTATTGTAGTATTTACCGAAACACCTGCAACCTCTTCTTAGTGGACAGTTTGTGTTCCTGCCTGACTTTATTTTTTGCATTCAGAAGTGAAATCAATGAATGTTTCATGGAAACTGGTTCTTCTGTTACTTGAAAACTTGTTGTCATTCCCAAAGCTTCTTACTACTCTTCTTAAGTGAGATTCAGAAAAGGCAGTTTCTGAGAAGGAGGTTGCTTTTATTTATTGTTATTTGTTGGAATGATTGGTTAAGCACTAACTTTTCTTCTGCTGTGTAAAACAGTACGTTTGTGGTTTAGGGAAAATTTTGGGGGTTTTTTTTGAGAAAACTGTTGCCTTTAAATGCATTTGACTTCCATTCTTTAGTCCAAAATACTTAAAGCACGGTGAGAGCAAAAACCGTAGGATCTCTATTGCAATAGTATTTCCATGGCTTGGAATAGTGGGTAATGAGGATATGTGGGTGGGTAATAGGAGCCTTAAAGCATGCAGTGTGGAGCCAGATACATGGCCTGTACCCTCATGATCCAGACGTGGTAAGCACTGAAGTCAGTAAGATGGGCTGGATATTAATTTGGCTCTGTGAGGCCACCTATCATATTAGCATCATATTCCAAGTTTCCACTCTTTCAGCACAATTCAAATCAGATGTAAGTACCCACTTTAGGATAAGGTGGATCATGTGCTAGAAGTGTTTTCTCTCCGTTGACAATAAAGGAAGTGTAGAATGACTAATTTGACTATAGATGTATAAACTTCAGTAAGATACGTCTGATCACCAGACCTCATGTATGATGTCAGTGAATGCATCTAGCCAGTAGACTGATGTTGAGTTTTTGGTTATGCATGTAAGCACAGAAAGAGATATGAATGTATAAAATACATTGGCAAGAGATGCCACAGCTGTGCCTGCTTATACTGGGATGGAATTTGGCTATGGTCCCTGTGAAGATCAGGTTTGCACCCCTAGACTGCCTTTAGAACCAAGAAATATGTGGGGCTCTGCAAGAAATTCATTGGTTGTTTTTGGTTTTTCTTCCTTGTTCTTTCGTATACTCAACTCCTGTAGCAGACTTGATGTCTGCTCCCTCTTACGTGCCATAGTTGTTCAACTTCCTGCCTTTACCCTCTGCTTGCCAGCTATTGCTGTCTTGTGTTGTGTGTGTAAGACAGGAGGCTCTGGAAGAAGAGGAGAGAAGTCATATTTGGTTTAGCTTGTGCAGTCAGTTTAGCTGCACATACCCATTGTCCAGCTCCTAGTTTGAATCAGAGTAATGTTCCAGAGGAGTATACTTTGTCTGATGTGATTCACATGTAATATTAACAATCTTACCTTTTCATGTATGTGTTGAGGCAAAATTCTGTATGGGGCATTTTGTTAATAGATCAACTAACAAGCTGTATGAGTAGCTTGATAAATATATTACACACATATTTACACATTATGTCGAATGCTCATTGATTAGACACTCTGTGTGTATGTTGTGTGTACATTGTCAGTTCCTTGATTTTTATGCCTCATACTCAAGCTTATTCATGGTATTCTGAGAAGGAAACTTGTGAGTTTTCTTGAGGGTGGGGTGGAGGAGGCAGGGACAGGAAGGATGAAGTCTTCAGTTATGAACATACTGTACTAAGATTACTCTGAAAATATTTTTATTTTCTAATAGAAGTGGGTTGATGGTGGCCTTACCAATGGCCTTCCTATCTTGCCTGTTGGAAGAACTGTGACGATTTCTCCTTTCAGCGGTCGATTGGATATCTGTCCACAAGATAAAGGACGTGTGGATCTTTACGTTAAATTTGCAAAACAAGATATAATGGTGAGTTGTGTGTTATTTAATAACTTCAGAAGAAGAAAAGGTAGTTGAGCATTTAAGGTTATGCTTATTTTTAAGTGTTTATTTTCTGCATATATATCAACTTAAGTAATGTTTTGGCATTTTCTGTTTTGCAAATGGAATGTAAACTTTTTATTAAACACAAGGGAAGGAAAATGTAGAATAAATTTTGTCGGAAAGGTTGAAAAGCATTGATCTAGTACAAAATTGAGCAAATTATCACAGGCTATTAAATGTAAATAATCTAGATTTGCTTTAAGTATCAGCTGTCTTTAGCTAGGCAGTGTTGGGTGGGGGAAGACATCTGTAGAATACCTCAGGAGAGGGAAACTCCAGAACATCCCTTCACAGTTACTGAAATTAGCTGCTCTAACTGAATTTAAAATACAAGTTTGTCGTACATTTGAAATGGTATACAATGACTTGTCACCTCATTGCTCTAAGAGAGCTTGTGTTAAGATTTTGAACATTTGTAACCACAACATTTTTCCCAGAAGTTACTTTGTTAGATGGTACAGAAACATTTCTGTATATTGAAATACAGGCTAAGACTGATTTTTGTGGCCTCCTTTTCATCGTTGACATTTCTGTCTTTGCAAGCTTTGTCTCGCAAACTTTAACCACAGTATTGCTTCCTTTGACACGATGAAAGAAAATATTGAATAGCAGTAGACCTAGCTGTCAACAGAAGTCCATTAGAAAGAAAAAATAGATTAGAAATAATTGGTGCTTTTTTTCTAAAGTTTCTTTTAGACAGTTCTTAATATGTTTTCTTAATTTGAGTAATGTATTCCTAAATTGGACCAATTTCTGAATCTTTATAATGTTTCACAGAGATTTTAAGCATGATAGTACTCTGTAAATGATCATAAAGCATGAGATTGTTGATTTCATACATATTGAAAATATATGCAATCGCTGACTGTGTATTTCTTGGTTGTGATTTGTATGTAATATCTAGTGCATCTAGAGGAGGAAAAATGAGCTGGTGATTAGAATAGTTTAGAGATAGAAAATTAATTGGAGAGTTACGTTTCTTCTAGGGTCCTGCAAGTGCAGACTTGTGCAGAATCTCGGGCAACAGTTTAAACTATTCCATTTGAAGCACCCTTAGCTGTAAAAATGTGAACTAGGAATAATTTTTTTCAGCAATTTTGTAGTCTGCATAAAATGAGTTGTATATCTTCATTTATCTGGATTGGAGTGTGAACAGTTTTCTGTCTCTTTGAACCTCTTCCATCTATTAGTGTCAATTTGAATAATTTCTTGCTTCAAATAATGAAGATGATTTTGATATTGTTTTTCAGAATGATGTATAATAAAGTACGTGGCTAAAGTGTTAAATTAATCATGTAAATGAAGTGTTCAGAACTTTATTAAATCTAATTATATTTTTAATTTTGTTGTAAACAGTTTAATAATGTCTTTATTCAAGAACAGAGCTGTGAAATCTTTTTACACCGTCAAAGTGACCACTTGAGATGCTGAGTAGTTCTTAATTTGTTGGTAATACAAGCTGCATTTATACTCATATGTTAAACGTTGCCTGGGAATGTTCCCAAGAATGTGGTTGTTTGCACTAGTAAGCTATCAAAATATTGCCTTGCACAAGTTTAGCATGTGCCAGCTATCACTCTGCCAGACAGTTTTGGGAATGTTTCCGAAGTTAAAATGGTTCAGAAACTTTGGGCAGTTTTACAGGCAGACAGTCTGTCTCGGAGGCTGTGAGTTTAGTAGTGGATATGCAGACCGTTTGTGCCAGTTTGTCTTGGCACTCAGCAGTGTCCCTGGACATGGTTAGTTTAGTGGTGTAGACATAGCCATGCTGGTCTTTTGTTTTTACATACGCTACATGAAACAGATGACAGAACAGATAGCAACACAGTCAAGTCTAGATAAGTTGCTTTAATAAACTAATTTATAGCTTCTCGCTCTGTTGCAGCTGTCTCTGGCCAACCTAGTAAGACTTAATCAAGCTTTGTTCCCACCAAACCAGGAGAAAATGGAATCGTTGTACCAAAATGGATTTGATGATGCTGTACATTTTTTACTGAAAGAAAACTGGTTTGAATAGATGGTACCTAGAAAATTAACAAAACCTGATGGCTGCCAAAACACAGCTACAGGCGTCCTACAGAATCTGAGGGATTGCTGTCCCAATTCTAGTTTATGGAAATAAAAATCGCAATGGAACTGCATCTGCTTCTGCCAAGGAAGTACCAGTGGCACTCCAAAGACCTGTATAAACATGTCGGAATGGGAATTGTGCTTACCTGGTAGTTGTCTTGTTTGGAGGAGGTTCAAGCTTAGATCCATTTTGTTTCAGCTGAGGATTTGAGTGTGGGATTTGTAAAAAGCTCGTGTTGTCATAATTGCAGAAATTTTGAAGTCTTTCTTGATGTTATTTGAGAGACAAATCGAGGTTGTACCATGAAAAATTACAATCTGTATTGTTCACTTCATGTATGAGTTGTGCGTGCTAATTGGATGCTTGCAATATTGCTGATCTAATACATATCTTGCAGTGTTCTAAAGGGCTTGAACACTTAGCACTAGCCACAGCATTTGCACTCCTTTACTCTGATATGTGTATTTTTTAACATTAAAAGTTCTTGCCTTTTTCAGTGAATGTGGTCTTTTAAAATTTGAAATACTAATTGAAATTTGTAACAGAAGTGTGATGTTTGAACATAAAAATATCTTGTAAAGAAGAGTATAAGAAATTGTTATATTTATTATGTTTTCTTCCTCTGCTAAAATTGAATAAATATATTTTCTTGAAACTTCTGTTAAGAGCGCATTTATAAATTTCTTGGCATACTGTAACAATCTGATTGTCTGCAAAAAAACAGTCTGTTGGAGAAAAGTTGAACTAAGTCAGCAGGTAATGAACTCAGACTCACGTATCTTGTTCTTTTACCATTCACCTTGCATTGACTACCTTAAGTGCAAGTTCAGGATTTTCAGTCTTAGTGCCTAAATCCTAAAATCCACAACTGTTTATTTAAAAGCGAACAGTGATTGTTTTTTAAGAAATCAACTTCAGAAAAAACATTTAATAAAAAAAAAAAATGGAGATTGAATTAAACATGTATGAAATGATAGAATTCCCCCAAAACAACAGAAAATCTGAGGAGGTGAGAAATAAGATAAAAAAAATCTTCTATAGCTGTTTGAAAGCCTCTTCAGCACATAGCCACCGGATTTATATTCATATGTAGATTGCATCAGATTAGGATTCATGTGGCAGGGATTGAATTCTTTTATTACTGTTTTTGATAATGAAAGAAATAAAAAAAAAAAAGCTGATGTAAAGCACCTTACTTTCATTTTAGAACAGCAACTCTTTCTAAATGCATGATGTTCTGTATATAGTGAAAACAGGATAGCTTGCAAGATTTCCAGATCTGTAGGATGGCATTTTTGCAAGTAAAACTGAGAGTAGTTGCCTTTTGTGCTACCGAGGCACCTGTGCCTGGCCCGCTCATGTAACTTTCAGCATGAATAGGAATAGTAGAGAATGCTGTTAAGGAATTCTCCTCTTTCACGCTGATCTGCTCTGGCCTAAGTCTCTGATGCAATGGTAATACCTCTTCTGGCACCCTGGTGGAAACTTGAAGCGGCTCTTTTTCACGTAGCGTTCTGGGGGCTTGGAGCTACTCGCCAGCTTTCAGAAACAGCATATGTCTTCTGATCGGTTACCTTCCTGAGCAGTGATGGCGCCGTATGTATTTAGTGAGCCTGTACAGAGCTTGTTTATCTGGATGCAGTTTTTTAAGAGTTGCTTTTAAAGAGGAAGGTTATGGAATGCGCAGCTCATTTACTGATGATGCACGTTGCTTTTGAGCATCAACACTGTCACGGTTTGCTGTGCTCTTTAATCCATAAAAGTCTGACTTCTTTCAGCATGTATTAATGTCATCTACAGGAACATACGCAGTATCATGTTTACTGAGCCCTAAGAGCCACAGGTTAACGTTGAGTGCTTTAGAAATTGACCTTCATAGGTTTTATGCTAGGATGATATAAGATTTTTCAGGAAGAATAAAATCATATTAATGCAGACATAAGATGTAGAAGTGTTCACTGGAATAAAATGGGTTTTTTTCATGTTGGAGGATAAAAGATGAAGGAGAAGAGAAATCTGTTCAGTCGTAGCACTAGTGTTCAGAGTGGATACTGTTCATGCATAGCAAGACTCCGAGATTTTTCAGTTACCAGAATTTTATAAATGTTTTTTGATTGCGTATGACCTACCCAAAGCAGAAGGATGCAACCTTATTTTCTCTAAGTTGTTCAATTGGCCCTAATGAGGGCCACAGTAAAGCACATTCAGAAATGCATTATTTTCAGCCAACTATGTTTAAATCCATGTTGTTTGTGTGAAAAATGGTATCTTGTTTGAAAAAAAGGGGCATTTTTTGACCAATTAGCGTATTTGGGAAATATTTGCAAAGGTAAATCAGGAGGATAGTCACAGTCTCTGTTTCATGTAAGAAGGCAAGGCTGCTTCTAAGCATTCAGGTGTTGTGAATAGCACCCATTTTATTGCCTCCTTCCCCTAATCCCTCCAGTGCATCACCTTGAAAATGTCAGATGTAAAGTTTAAAGAAAACCCATTTTTTCTAAGCAAGGTAGCGTTTTTACAATAAAGACATAACGTTATTAAAGGTGAGTCTATTTGCTTTCTGGTTTAGTCTCCATAACTGTGCGAATTGATCATGATTTCTTCCTATTTATCTCTGTAAACTTCAAAGCCTCCTAATTCAGTTTTGTGTTTAGGTCTGTGTTTACTGACTCACTGTTTCAATGTTTGAGCCTGGACAGAACTTTCATTTTAAAATGTCTAGTTTTAAGTGCATTTCCTATATCTGATAAAATAGCAATGTTTCTGTTGCCAAAAATAATCTAGAACAGAGGAGACGTGGGGAGTGTTGTTTCTGGTTTTGCAGCATGTTCGTGCCCTTCACGTTCACCTCACAAATGAGAGGTAACCGAGGAATGTTTGCAAAGGTGGATTCTAGGTTAGGAAGGCTAGTAAGTACCTCTACTCAGGTCCGTCTGTTCCACGGGAAAAGATCTGGTCTCTCTTAGTCTCGTACCTATCTTCATCTGTATTAGTACTAATGCTATCATACCCCATCGCAGCTTTCCTAGTTGGAATATGTATGGCTGCTTGTGTTCTAACCTAATCATTTTTCTATTTTAAATCTCTTCTATGCATAGTCTTACTGGGCAATTGCACTTTGTATGTCTTTATTGGTGAAATATTTTCTATTGAAAAGAGAAACAGTGAGAAATCTAACAAGATCAGAGCCTCTTAGACTTTGTTTTCTATTTAACAGTAGTCGTATCCTTCAAGGAGTGAATATTAACCTTTCTGAATGGAGGATGTCCAAGGGTTTTTTTACCACTTTGCAAGTTCTTTAGTTTGGTATGGATCTTTCCTGGCTATTTCCTGGAATTTTCTGTCAGAATGTCACAAATCAGTTCTGCTGAAAGAGGATCCTAGCCACCTTGTTCAAGTTTCTCACAAAAGCCTAAAGTAGTAGGGAGACCTATTTCAAAAAGTCTTAAATAAATGGAGTTGAAGATCAGTTAGCGCTCTCTTTTGTCAAAACAAACCACAATGATATATATGCATTTTTAATTTTAAGAATACTTCTTAAATAGATTCTGTTGTTTCTCTTCTTTTAGAGGTGTAGTTCTTGTGTGGTTGAAAGCAGAACCTGCACTTGTCAGAATTTAATCTGCTGATGGACTTGCTACACAAGTAGGCTGCATAACTGTTTTTAAAAAAATACGTTGTTAATATCTTAAAGGCTGAAGGAAATGAAACTTACTAAAATTCATACCTACTTTGTACCATGATGCTGCTGTTAAGTGGTTGCAATGAAGATAATTCAAAACAATACTTACAATTTCTTTAAAAAAGGTGCCATTTCTGCTGAAACGTTACTAGCTCTGCTAGCCGTGTTGTCTGGGAGACCATTATTTTGTTTTGGGTTTGTTTTTTTTAAACTCAAATTTCACAAGTTCTTTTGAAAATCATTAGTACAGCACAGTCAAATCTTGAAGATTTTTTTTTTCTAGATGAAAGCACAATGTTAATATATCTGTTCTGATATTATTACTTCAGATTATACTAAGGATATGCTAAGGCATTTTTTTCTTATTTAAATATTCCATACAGAAGTATATTTAAACAGGCAAGACTTACAAATCCTAAGCGATTATTAAGAATAGTTCATTTCTGTACTGCATCTGTATCTTTCCCTCTTGATCTATAGATAGTAAACAGTGTTTTAGGCAGCACAGATCTTTCTATGCTGAAATATTTTTACTGATTTTAGGAAACTAGCCTGAGATCCTGTTATATTCCAGAGAGATGTCTCACATGATTTAGGTCTTGTTTGGTCAGGAAGTAATTTTTTTCTCAAATATTTTCATATTTCCCCAAAGAATAGACTTGTGTATGAGAATGTAAGCCATATGTAGGTACCATTCCTCCTCTAGCCAGATCAGTTACCACCATTTTTTTCATATGCCACAAAGTAATGCCAAATTTGAAATATATTTTTCTTAATCAGTCTTAGGCAATTACAAAGGAGAGAACTTGTGCAATTGTAACTGTACTGGGGAAAGGCAGAGAAGCATTAAGAAAATTGTTTTCTAGATTTGTGAATTGGACAGCTGTGTAGGACTTCATGCCTTCCATTTTAGTTATAATCTTGATAAGGATATACAACAAGACACCAACTGAGATTAGAAAATTGGAGTTTCAATATGAGAACATAAAAATGCAGTAAGTTTCCATCTCTCCTCATGAAGCTACAAATAAATTCTAGAAAAGCTACTAACTATGAAAGGAAAAACATAGAAGTACCCCGAAGAGCCATGGAAGTCTGTCTTTAACCATTAGTCTTCTCCATAATTAATGAAGTTACGGATGACCCGCTCCTGTTTTTTTCTCTCCAACCCCTGGTTCACGTGGAGCTACATGTACGTGTTCTGTCCGACAGCAGAAAGCTTAGTCCTGAGTCAGTTTCTGTACCTTCGCCTAGCGATGACAGCTCAGCTTTTGCCCTAAGAAGGCAGCAAATGCGAGAGCTCGTTCTACAGGGAGAAGGTGGTGCTCGCCTCCGGGAACTCACGCCAGACCTAGGGTGCTGTGAAGTTGGGACCCAGACCCTGGAAACCACCCTGATATTTACTGGGCAACTTGTGGTGCGAAGGGAATGCAGAAGAGACGTGTTCTTGGTGAGCTCTCTTGCAAGGAGATTACTGTGGCATTTTTCATGAATTGGTGATCCTGGTAATTTCATTCCAAAATACAGTTGTGTTGCAGTCGCGGTCCGGGAGCCTCCCAACAGTCACCTTCTTGGATGCATTGAAACTTGATCTACAGTTTTAACTTCCTACCCTGATGTACTTGGGCCAGGTAACAATCCAACTGTGGCTTTCTCTGTTGTTTGTTTTTTTTTTTTTCTTTTTCACACTGTTCATTGTAGTCTAATGTAGCTTTAGCATTTGTGATATTGTAATGGAATCATTATTATCTTCTTGAGGCCTTTAACGTGTGCATGTAGCGTGCTGCAGGTTTTTGAAAAGGAAATGCTGCAGCTAGAGGCTTTTGGTGTAGGCATGCCCCCTTTACCTCATGTCGTGTGAAAGAGCCTAAACCAGGCAGTTTGCACCAATCTTCAGTTAAAACTACAGCCTCTTTGCCTGCTGAGGCAAGCAGGACAGCTTCACCTCTTTTTAGAGCTGTTGAGGAGCATCACTTCAGTTCCTGAAACAGAAGAACCTTTGAACTCATTCCTGCCTGGAAATTGGATAGTGGTTGGGATGTTGCATTCAGTTAATGCTTGCATTCTTGAATTTCATAATTTTCCATGTTTCAGAAGTGCAATGAATTTTTATCTGAACATATCAATGCCCTGTCTAGGATATTCAGGAGTAATTCTGCCTTTTCTAACAGCTCTTGTTTTCCTAAAAAGACTCTGAACTCTGCTCTGACCTTCAAAGCTTTGGTCACCTTTGCTTGTGTGTGGATATTGGAAATAAAGATCACTGTAAGTATGCAACAATTATTTTATTGGCTAATACAAACAGTAATTGGCTGGGACTACTAGGTTAGGCAGTAATGCTCATCATCCAGACGTAGGTACTCTATGAATGTCTGATGCCTAGACAGGTACTGTATTCCTTCAAGATCAGTTCTTCGTATGAACATCAGTACCCATCTTTCTCCTATCTCATTGTCCGTATGAACATCAATTTCAGTCCTTTTTCCCATCTCCTTTCCCTTCTCTAGGGAAACTATATGGCATGCGTGATATTATTATATATATTTTTCTGGAGTCCAATAATTCTATGAAGTGTTTTCAGTCCAGTTTTCCACACTTTAAATGTATTTATACACAACACATCTTGAAATCTGTAATTACTATTAAACTCCTCGCTGAGCATATATTTAAAAATCCTTAATACCAGATGAAGTAATTGGAAGTTACTGTTTCAGTTACTATTTTCCTTTGGCTTGTCTACATGTTTCCTGTCAGAGTATATTTTCAAGAGATTTGAAGGTAAACTTGAGTCCTACTAAAATTAGCAGTTCTGCCTCCAGTTCCCGGAGGGCTAAGACTCCATCCTTCATATATTAGGTCATGAATTAGAGGTTCTTGTTTCAAGTCATTTGGAATCGAAGACATACACGTGGTCCAGAGGGACATGGACAGGCTGGAGAGTTGGTCTGAAGAGAATCTCATCAATTTCAACAATGGGACATGCAAGTCCCTGCATCTGCTTTGCACAGAAGGACCTAGGGGGTGCTGGGGGACAACAAACAGACCATGAGCCAGCGATGTGCCTTCATGGCAAAGGTGACCAGCAGCATCCTGCCCTGCATTGGGCAGAGCATTGACAGTAGTTCAAAGGTGGTGATCCTTCCTCTCTGCTTAGCAGTGGCTAAACTGCATCTGGAGTGCTGGGTCCAGTTCTGGGTTCCCCAGTATGAGAAAGTTATGGACTTACTGGAGTGAGTCCACTGCAGGCCCGTGAAGATGATTAACAACTGGAGCATCTGACGTATGAGAGGCTGAGAGAGCTGGGTGTATGTAGCCTGGAGAAGAGAAGGCTCAGGGGGATCTTACCAATTTATATAAATACCTGATGGGAAGGAGTGAAGAAGACTGAGTCAGGTTCTTTTCAGTGGTGCCCAGGGACAGGACAAGAGGCAATGGGCACAACCTGGAGTCACCATCCCTGGAGGTATTCAAAAGACGTTTAGATGTGGCACGAAGGGATATGATTTAGTGGTGGACTTAGTAGTGATAGGTTAACAGTTGGACTTGATGATCTTGGAGGTCTCTTCCAACCAGAACAATTCTATGATTCTATTCTATGAAACACAGGAGGGTCCATCTGAACATCAGGAAACACTTTACTGTGAGAGTGACCGAGCACTGGGACAGGTTGCCCAGAGAGGTTGTGGAGTCTCCCTCCTTGGAGACATTCAAAAGCCATCTGGACATAGTCCTGGGCAACCAGCTCTATCTTACCCTGATTGAGTAGGGGCGTTGGAATACATGATCTCCAGAGGTTCCCTCTAACCAATGGTTCTGTGATTCTTTGACTTACTGTAGGATCAGTATTTCATATAAATATTAACATTCTTAACACTACAATGTGCACGTTAAAAAAAAAAAAGTATAAATCGAAAAAAGTGGTATTTCACATTAATATTAAGAATTATTTGTGTTCTAAACTCATTCTGAATTCGGTCCTGATGTTTCATTCTGTGCAAACTGCCATAAAAATGCATGACCTTGCTGACTGCAACATAACAAATAATGTCTTTTTACTATCCTTGTGCTGTTGGTGTTAGATGGTGGAACTTATTACCTATTACTTGTTTTCAGTCCCCCAGAACTTTCTGAATATTTAACCTTTCAGACTGGAAGTTTATGTCCAACTTCTTTGGAAATACTATGTAGAAAATAGCCCAGCTGTTTCTGAGAAGCATGTGAAAAAGTGCAGAAATCATGTTGACCTTCATTTGAAGGGTCATTGATCTGAAGTGGAGGCAGTGTTATAAAGTGGAAAGAGAACAGCCCCATTCAAGTATACGAGTTATCTGAATGAGAGGCTTTTTAAATGTGCCTTCTAGTTATGTCTGCTAGATTAGGTATGAATTCTTGTCGTTTTTGCCAAAAGGCCAGAGCTGGAAGGTTTCACTGGATGCGTTGACTTCTTTGTGCTTCTTGTACTTGAAGGTGACTTTGGTTCAGTGACTGCTGCCTTCAGTTCTTCTCTTCACAGAACTGCATCTTTGGCTCAGATGGACTTCACAGCTCGCGTTTTAAAGGATAGAATGGCTATTTCTCTCTCCTCTAAAGCTCCGTGTGAAATGTATAAACATTCCTTATATTTAACTCTTTAATATTTAACCCAATTTATAATTTTAACCTCAAAATGAAGAGTTAGACATATATTATATACAATGAAGATTTTATTTTTAAAATATTCTTAAGATAGGAAATCTGAAGTGCCTCTGAAGAGATAGTTTCACTGGAAAAGAAATGAATTACATATTTACATGCACAATTAGGTTTTGATTTGCCTCCTCTGGAAACCTAAATGCTGCAAATGTATGACTGCAAATGCTCAGATCAATTTCTTAAATGAAAATTATTTGGCATCTTTACTGATAGAATATGGAAATATTTCAGAAAAAGAGGCTAGTGATGAAGTTGAAGCTGAATCCACTTCTTAATGTCCAGCCCTGAGTGTCAACTGTATGACTTGCTGACCCCTTTTAAGTGAATAGTTTACTCGCTTTTTATAACTACTGCACAATTAACGTATAAGGCTGTAACCTCTGTCATTTTATTCTATGAACCGTTTCCTTTCACATAAGATATGTTTTCAGTGGTAAGCAAATTTGAAACACAATATTCAGCTTGCAATATTTGACTGGGCAAGAAAAAGGAAAAAAAATCATTTTCAACAATTTTAATACTTTGTCAAAGTATTAATTTCCTTCAAGTCACACATACATAACTATACCAAGGCAGCACTTCCCCAAGTGCTTCATTACTATGCAAATTATGATAAGCTCTTTCTATGCAGCTTAGTTCTATTGTTGTTATTTACATGGATTCCACAAGTATTCTAAGCACTTAAAAACAATTTTAAAAGACACTTCATTCTGTTGGGAGATGCATGTACCCAACATGCATTACATGAGTGACATAGCTGGCTAAATAGCTGAGAGTGGAAGAAGTTGCAGGGATTTGTAAATGTGGGAGATGTGCAAGAAGCTGGAAATAAGGTCAGACAGTGCACTGGGAGCGTGTGAGGAATTCCTCTCTGACACACTCTTCTTTAAATCTGTCATTACAGTGGACAGATACTGTATTGCAGAATTGCATTTGTAAAGCAAAGAAGCTGTCTTTACCTGGGTGAAAACAAAATTCCAACTGTGTCCTTGTGTTTGAAGTAGAAAAGAACCCAGTATATATGGTCAGATTTGTTGGCATTGAAAAGAGATTTGAATACCTTTATCTTTTACAGTATTTTGATGGTCGTTACATACACTAAAGCTCATTTCATTTGTAGTTACAAGGAGTAATAACTTCTTTAGTTTGAAATAACTACATGAACAGATGAAAAAAACTTGAACAAACCCCGTTCCAAGTTAATGAGGTGACTTGTGTGTACGTTTTTTTTCTACCTTGATAGAAGTAGCACACATCACACATGCTCATATCTTGGTTACCGCTGCATGCACCTTGTTTTTCATATCATTTTCCTTCCAATGTCACTGAAAGTTCTCATTAGTGACATATCTTCATATTCTTGATTAAACCCATTGTTAACTGGTCTGGATGGCTGATCATAAATCCATTCACTAGGCAGGGTAGCACTGCTATCTGTATTTCTTGACTTATTCTTGCACTTTTTACAGCACTGGTGAATCTGTTGCAATATTCCACAAAATATATTGTTAAGCAGTAAAAATGTTTCCATCAGATACCCCATCTTTTTAGAGAACATATTGCTAAGTTTACTGGGATAACAATCCAATATTTATTCTGAATTGTTTTAAAAGTTGTTATACATATCACAGTCAAAACGAAGTGTGGAAATGCTAGTTTTAACTACACCTTCATTAATTGACAGACTATTCGTTATTAGACTATTCATTATTATTATTAATAATAAATGTTAGTGATATGTAAGCTAAGATACTGATACCTAAGTAGTTATTGTTTTATAGCTTATTTGGTTCTAACCTAATAAACAAGGGGAATATGGTCAGATGTGGGCCATTATGATAGAGCAGAACAATTATGGTACATTTTAGTTTAAAATAAGAGTAAGAACGAATATCAAATGGTGTTAAATTAATTTATTTCAGTGAATTAGCTTCTTATATGCTGAATTCTAAGCCTTTACAGGTAGCAGAGTAAGGGCAATTCATATTGTACTCAAGAAATAGGCAGAAAGTATGTCTGACTGTATACCAGCGATTTCATTTAATACTTCTCCGGTTCCCAATACTATTCTCGAAGATGTATGCATGCTGTTACTTTAGAAAAAAATAGAGAATGGGAGTGAGGGGAGAGATATTTTCATTCATTCTTTATTCTTACGTAGCATAAACAATTTTTTTTGAGAGTGGATGAGATGGGTGTCTTCTTTTGGGGAGAATCCCCAGGTGATGACTGTAATGGCTTCTCCATAAAACAGACACGGTTATTATGTGGGTGTCATTGGGGCAGCGCGTTGCTGTGCCCTAGTCTGGACTTGGAAGCACTAAGAAAGTTTGGCAGAAGTAAGAAGCAAGGGAACAGCTGAGAGGATTTTAGACTCAGAAAAGGCAGGTCAGACCTCTTCTCGAGGTTAACAGCTCCATACAGAAGCTTCCTGAAGGACTTAACCAGCCACAACACGCCGGATTTAAGCAGGGGCTTGTAAGGGTCAAAGGGCCTTTGAGTCATCTAGTCCCACTTTCATTAGCTTACACTCTGATTTTGACACAAATGTACATTTTCATGACAGGAAACATTTGTCATTTACTAAAGAAATTACCTTTAAAAGTTACAAACTTCTTAACTTTATAAATTTCAGTGTTGTTATGTGTGGTGGGTTGACCCTGGCCAGCAGCTGAGCACCCACAAGGCTGCTGGCTTGCTCGCTCACTCCCCCATCCCAGGGGGACTGGGGAGAGAATACAAAGAACAAAAGCAAAAAACCTCATGAGTTGAGATAAAAACAATTTAACGGGTGAAGGAGAGAGGAAAAAAAATAAACCCAACAAAACTACAAAAAAACAACTGATGCAGAAGAAATCACTCACCACCTCCATCCAGCAGACCAATGCTCAGCCAGTCTCTGAGCAGTGTCACCTCGGAAGCAAAAATCCCCTTTGTTCTTATTCCCCTACCCCAGCTTTTATTGCTGACCATGACATTACATGGTATGGGATATCCCTTTGGTCAGTTTAGGTCAACTGTCCTGGCTGTGTCCCCTCCCAGCCCCTTGCCCACCCCCAGCCTCCTCGCTGGGGCGGCAGAGAAAGCCTTGATGCCATTCAAGCACTGTTCAGCCAAAACATTGGTGTGTTATTAACGCTATTTTAACCACAAATCCAAAACACAGCACCATACGGGCTGCTACAAAGAAAGTTAAACTCCATCCCAGCCAGACCCAAGTAGAGTTTGCTACCGCTCGTTAATTGTGCTTGCAGTGACTCATTTTAGGAGAGACTAGGTTGACTCACTTTCTATGTTCAGATGTGAAACGGCTTCTGGCAGGCTTCTGCTGCTATTGTATTTTAGCAACGTTTGACTGTTCACCACATCTCTCTCTGGCGCAAGTTTACTGTCTCCCTAAACACACATACCCTGTCTCCTACTGCCTGAACTGCGTGAACATTTCTGGTTTTGGTATGGCTTTGAGGTAACAGTACTTAACAACTGGTTGTTATAGAAAACAAACCCCAAACCTCACTTGACCTAGAAGGGCAATCAGATACCGTAAATGTCTTTGCAAGTCTTGTAACTTATGTCATTGGTGCTGAGTCTTATGTAATAACGAGGTTCTTGGCTGCGTGGCGGTATCAGCAGAGAGGGAGCTGTTGCCGTATTGCCAGGGTCAGTGACACTGAAGTAGCTCCTTTAAGGAGCACCTTTAAGTAGCACAAGCTGAGAAAGAGAGGACAAGGTGAAGGAAATCCTGCCTTTCGGTCAGGTCTTGGCTTCCTGAAAGATCTGTCTTTCTGGACTTAAAAGAGCTACTGGTTTAAAACTGTGTTGATTTCTCAAGAGCTAAGTTTTCTTCCTCTCAGCCTGTTAAGTTTGGCACCTATTTCCTCTTGGTCCAATTCAGCCTGTGTTTGTTAACTTTTAAGGGACTCTACAATAGTGGTTTTGAGGAGAGAGATTGTTGGTGAAGCACAGGGAATTTTTTAGGTCTCCTATAAACACTAATCTTTGAACTAGGCTTGCAAGTACGGACGTTGTAAATATAAGTAGAGCATGTTCTGCTCTTGAGGGTTAGGCATGAGTGTAGCGCCATCCATGCCTCCAAAAACCGTGATGGTCATTTACATCGAGTTATGGCATAGCTCAGATTTTTTCAGTTCAGGTTTATTTCCTTCCAAATGGTTTCATTTACATAAAGGATATTCCCAAGTAGGATCAAAGTAGAGCTATTCGTTAATTGCTGGCTTTTTAGGTTTTGGTTCCATAAAAAATAATTGGTTAAAATGATTATGAAGTTTTTCCTGAAGTGGGGAACAGAGCCACAACTAGGAAAGAGGGAAGGATTTTTAAAATATTACGGGAAGCATAAGAACTCACTCTGGGCTTAGACAATTTTGTATCCAAAAATAATTTTTCTTGTTCTCTTGCAAAATATTTTCAAGTTTTCACATTGCCAGAGTGCTGCACTGCTGGCCAGGTACATGTCAGGCGGTGGCCCATACCACCTAGGGGCTGGGAGTGGGCATAAAACCCTGGCATGACTGGTTGGGTGGCCGGAACATGAGTAAGACAAAAGATGAGCAGACACTGATCTGTGTCCAGGGGAGCTCATGAAATTAAGAGCTAGAGCCCAGAAGCACGGGTGGAGCAGGATGTGTTTCAAACTGCTAATCCTTTAGGCAATTTTTTTCTCATTCTCTTTGTTTCCAGGTAAAAGTGACAAGATCAGCCAGCAACACAGAAAATAGCTTCCCAGTTTTCAGCAAGCTCAGAAAGAAACCCATATATAATTTCTCTGTATGTCACAGCTTCCTTCTTTTTTCCATGGCCATGACCTCAGAACATTCACAGGCAGGGGGTTACACCTCTAACACTTCAGTTAACAGAAAATATAGTGACTTTTTACTTTGCCAGGGGTGCATATTCAGGCTAATCTGCTTATCATTTCTTTCTGTCAGAAGATGCCACCCATCTTTAGGTTTGTAGTATTTATTTCTGAAGTTATTACTTACACCGAAAGCTAGGATAACTGTGGTGACAAAGATGGTGTATCCAAGAAGAAGGAACCAACCCCACCAGGTCTCATCTGATCTTATACAGTCTTTGCATTTGAAATCTGAAACAAAGAGAAAGAAAATTAAATGTTTGAAAAAGAAAAAAAAGTTGCTTTTCTGATAAGATTTCATTTGAAGAATTAGTGAGGATTGACCAGGCAGCACAGTCGTCTTTATTTTTTTCACATTTCCTTTCACTGTTTGTCAGGCTAAAAGGTTAAGCTTCTCGTGCGACAACTGTTGTCTTCTTTTTACTTCAGACATGAGATTTTTTAACCTGTTGTAAGCTACTTCGCAATGGAAAGTAAACAAAATTCTCAGTTTACTAGAAGTGGGATATCTGAAAACATCTTTGTTATGTAGCACATGCTTAAGTAATGATGAAAAAGCCAATTTACATTACAGTTATCTTACTAAGTCTCAGGCAACTTTTTCTTCTTTTTTTTTTAAACTAAAACAAACGTATACTTATTGTGCGATAGTCAAAAGAATTTCATTGACTGCTATGCTTTTTTAGGGACTCAGGAGAATTGCATTGGACAATTGTTAAACGTAATGTGAAATCTAGAATGAGAGAGGTGCTTTGCGGCATTTAGCATTTGCTAGTCAGATTCGTCTGGAAAGTCCACATGGAGAAAACTTGGCTCGTCTCAAATAGTGTATCTATCTTGGTCAATGAGGTCACATCCCCAGCAGAAATATAGAAATTGGATTCATAATTAGAGGACAGGGGAAGAGTTATAAGGTGTTGAAAATGATTTTACAATCAAACAGAAAGAAACTTCCATTCCCACATATCCCTACTTTCATGTAGAGACAGAATAAGAGGAAATGGCCTCAAGTTGCGCCAGGGGAGGTTTAGATTGGACATTCGTAAAAATTTCTTCACCGAAAGGGTTGTCGGGCATTGGAACAGGCTGCCCAGGGAGGTGGTGGAGTCCCCATCCCTGGAGGTATTCAAAAGACGTTTGGATGAGGCCCTAAGGGATATGATTTAGTGGGGAACTTGGTAATGCTAGGTTAATGGTTGGACCCGATGATCTTGGAGGTCTCTTCCAACCACAACAATTCTATGATTCTATGTACGCTCTTTCTAAAAACACTCACGCTGCTGTGTGAATTTACTGTTCATTTTTCAGTAACAGTGTCCTGGTTTAGTTCTGGGGTAGCGGGGGGGGAATACCCCTGCTCCCTGCCTGCTGCTCGGGACGGGCTGTATCGGTCATCAGGTGGTGAGAAGTTGTGCATCATTTGTTTTATATATTCTATTATTATTATTATTATTGTTATTAACAATAATAAGAATATATTATTATCTTTTTCTTTGCTGTCCTGGTGAACTGCTTTTATCTCAACCCGCGAGTTTTCCTTTCTCTCTGATTCTCCTCCCCTACCCCACTGGGGAGGGGGGGAGTGAGCGAGCGGCTGCGTGGTATTTGATTACCATCTGGTATTAAACCATGACAAACAGGAAGAGAAAGCGCAAACTGCATATTTCAAAGAGACCATTGGCATATAAAGACTGAAGAAAATCATAAAAAAGATAATGAAAGATTATCAAGGTTTTAGTTTGTGGTTTTTTTTTTTTTTTATGGAGTAAAGACTCAGCAAATGTTTGTGGAGAATATGAAGAAAAACTATTTAAAATAAATATTTATATAATTTTAATGGATGCTACATATGTTTTAATGCATAAAATATTTAGAATTCCATAAAATATAGAGTCAATGTTCTACTGCACAGTGAACTGGTTTAGATCCAAAGGAAAGTCTCTGTCCCTGAGAAGTCTGTCTGTCCAGCTGTATGAATAGTTCAAACTAAAGGCGTGCCTTCCCTCTCCTACTCGTACAACTGTAGACTGCTTTTTCCCACCCTTCTACCAGCAGAGGCAAGTGGTGGCAGAGAAGGCAGTAAGGCTGAGGGAAAATTTAATTCACCTCGCGCACATCAAGCCCGTTTCTGTCACTCCCAAACGCTGCTTACCATGCACGGTCAGCTTGGTGCCGTTTCCACATTTGCCCTGGATTTTCTGCGTTAGCGTCACGTCACAGAAATAGGAGTCACTGGTGTTCTGGTCAACGTTGCTCAGTTTTAAGATGGAGAATCCCCTGAGGGTGTTCTTTGTAACGTGTACCTGTGGGCCGCCCGTGCCGGGGCTCGACTGGAGGCTCTGCTGGTTGCGGCAGTCGGGGCCTTTCCTCCAGTACACGACCGGCTCCTCGTTCTCCTCGCTGGGGTACTCAAACACGCACAGCATCCACACCGTGGAGTTAAGGAGCACGCTGGCATCTTCAGGGAACTGCACGACCGAAAGCTCTGGCCTGCTGCTGGCTGTAAGGTGTAAATGAAGTACGTTCAAGGAAACGGAGGCCCACTCTCTTAGGAAGGGGCGTCTTGGCCAGCTGAATGTGCGGGCGTAGCCGGCAGCTGGGTGCACAGAAAGCCACAGCTGTAGGCACGGACAGCGAAAGGTGCGCTCGGCTGAGGCAAACAACAGCTTTGCAGTAGCCTTCTGAGAAACCGACGCTGCAATCGACGCTAGCTCGAAACAGAGCTAGAAAGACAGTCGTTAACTTTGCCTAAAGATCACGTATCGCATAAATTACATGTAGGGTGTAAGAGCTGCAAGCCCAGGAGGTGACAAACTAGGAGTTGCAAACAGAGCAGAGGACGAGATTAAATTTACGTACAGTTCGTATTATTCTCAAACTTCTGGGATGCCTTCGTAACAAAGCTTTGCTCTGGGAAATTTCAGACAATATTTTCAACTTGCAAAAAGTTCTAGAAAAAATACACATACTTCTACAAACTTAAAGTGTTGCTCTGCAAGTGTCTGCTCTGCACTTCATCTAATTATTGTATTTCCTGGCTCAAATTTTATTGTCTCTGTAAAAGTTTGTTAGATACATTATTTACACAATTAATAATGACTTGATAGTCATTGGGTATAATAAAGTTTGTATGAAAATGAGGAATGACACTAAAACTCATTTTGGCAACAATTTACTGAAAAAGCTCTGAAAATACCTTTATTCTGATCAACGTACAAAGCTGAAATGCTCTTTTCACAATTGCTGTATGTGTGCATCTAGTATTTTTAATGAAGGAGTTGTACGCGAGAATACATATTGCAAGTAGCACAGATACAATTTACAGTATGAGATAGTTATATCATTATTAAACCAATGAAAAGATGTGAAAAATCTTTTGCCATGCTGTGAATTTGAAGGCGATCTGGGGAAAAATGGCAGTTACAATTGTTCTAGAGGCCAATATCACAAAAAAAAAGGCAGAATTATATTAAAATGGGATTAGACCCAAGGAAACAAAAGATCGTTATTACCTTCATTAAAAGTAATATTAATGTTCTGTTAATTTTATCCTATTATTTCAATACATCATTACTTAAATATTTGCATGCCCTTTGATATGGGCAGGAATACTGGAAAACGAGGAAACACAATTACAGCTAAACAGAGTAAAAATTAAAAATGAAATAAACTCAACGGTAATGAATACTTTAGGAAAAAAGAAATTCTACGCTTGTATTAAACTGAACATGAGGATTATTCAGGTTTACTCAGAGTCACTGCTTGGCATATTTCCTATGCAATCTCAAACTAATCTTCAATTTCCATAATTTTTCAGCTTTGGTAGTTCCTGACATCACATCCAAGAGTCTTTGAGTATTTTTTTGGTTTTTCAAGTAAAGCCTTGTATGGATACTATATGCACAATATTTCACTACTGACAGAAAACCAGTCTTACCCCAGTCAATGAAGGAGAGGTAGCTAACTTTGTCAAGAGAAACAGATGGCTCGTATCTGAAATATCTTTTGCATTTTCATCAGGCTATAAAAAAGTTAGTCCCAAATAACTTTTATGGTTTTTTTTCTTTTAAGTTTGTTGGTGTATGTGAATACATACACTTTTAAAGGTATTCCAAGACCTAGTTTTATAGAAATCCTGAAATAAACTTAATATGTTGTCCAGTTGACCTATAGATAAAAATATCCGTATAGATTCCTAATATGCAAAAATGAAGCCATATTTTTCTCCCTTTTCAGTTAGATTTAATTTTAATTTTGTGTGAGTCAGGTGTAATTTTAATTTCTATCTACTCTTTCAAATACTTTTACACTTTTTTCTCATTTTTGCTTTCCTCCATAAAACAGCAGCTTGAAGACTTTACAAAGTAAAACTAGGCAACTGACACTTTCATCCTTGATTAAAAATTAGCACTGCCTTCCTTGATCAGATAGGATTTGGAGAATTCTGGGGTAAAATAAAAACAAAACAAAGCAAAACAAACCAAAACCTACTTACCTGCAAAGTGAGCAAAGTAAGATATCGTGATTAATATACCGAGCTGCATCATTTTCTTGGGATTGCTAATGCAGAGGGGGTTTTAAAACGTCAGCCAAGACTACTGATACCACAGCTTTCAGCAAGTAGTTGAAGAGTAAATTAAAGCTCTCCTAAGAAAAATGTTTTTAACCTTGTTTCTAAGGGGAGGTTCTTGTGGTTTCATTCACTGTAACTCTTTCCCTTTCTACCATCACACACCCTGGACATTGCAACATATTATCTTCTGATATCGTAGTTTCAAATTGAACACCATTGGGACTATTTTTCCCTTCTGAGCATTTTCTTCAGATGACTAGGAGGAGGATCAGTTTTGTATGGCAAATTTACTCAAAGCTGCCCATCTGAAAAAAAAAAAAAATACTAAAAAACCCCAAGATTGGGAGCAGCGGTTACGATGTAATACAGCAAAGTTTGCAATAGACACCCAACTCTGATGCTCTTGCTCAAAGTCCCGTTTGCGCCTTAAACACGACATGGATGACTTTGTTTTATCTAGCATTGGTCCAATTAGGCAAATCAAATATACCACAGGAGTGGTTCAGAAGAAACATTATTTCTCTTTGCTGAAATGATACTGAATGTCTAATTATCACCCTGCAGTCCAGGATACATGAACGTTAGCTGCCAAAAACTACAACATGGCAAAGAGGGCAATGTAGTTACCCTCCTAATACATACCTCCTGAATTTACAGGAGCCCGTTAGATTGGCCAACGTCCTTGTAGCCCCTTGTATAGACTATTAAACTTCATCCAGCAAAGTTACCCCTGGGCTTAACGAAAACTTGTTGTCATCCAGCTACACTGCCTACAGATTTCAATGTCTGGGTTTGACTAAGAGATGGCTTCCATGGAAATATCCAGTTTTGATCTGAAGGCTTTGAGGTGTAGAGAGCCCACCAACTGAATGGTTATCTGCTGCGATGACTAATCACTGTCACTGTGAAAGGCTGTGTCTTCACTGGTATTCTCAGCTCTGCCTTCAGCTTCTCATCACTCAAACAGCTTTGGCATCTCTTCTAGAGCCCTTTAGTACCTCCTTTTATTTATTTATTTTATTATTTTTTTAAAGATGATACTTATACGTTATATAGGATTGGATCTTGATATTTTTTTTCAAAAAATAAACAAAATGCATGCAAGTCCCCTGCTGTA
This sequence comes from Phoenicopterus ruber ruber, assembly GCA_009819775.1. NCBI lineage: Eukaryota > Metazoa > Chordata > Aves > Phoenicopteriformes > Phoenicopteridae > Phoenicopterus > Phoenicopterus ruber. The sequence goes on from CM020215.1 coordinate 140,674,856, forward strand.
AGACATCTCCATCCTGGAATAAGGTATCTGATTCTGTTTCTTGTGACTGGCATGCTTTAAAGCTGGACTCTTTAAAACCCCTTTATTCAGGGTTAAAATCAAATTCCTACTCCTCTGCCCCTCTGTCTTGTTTACAGATACAAGAATATTCCTCCGCAGAGTCCTACTGGGAGATCACTGTCAGCTGATTTTCTACTTGAAATGTTGTGTATCTTTTCAGACTCACTGCTTTCTAAAGGGGTACAGGCATATCACACGTTCCTTAGCTTTCCAGTAGATGCTAATTAATGACATGTCCTCACTGCTAACTTTTCAAGATGTTAAACTGGTCTTAAATCACTGATTACATACTCTAATAATTTTAACTATTTGCACTTATTTCTTAAAGCATTCCATTCCCTTAATTCACATTCATTCAAAGGTACATCTCAGAAAAAAAAAACCCAAAACATTTGTGTTACCTTGTTTTGTCATCAGCAGAAAAACATATGTATTTCATTATTTTTACCAACATCTGAATATGAGAATATCTAATTGGATATGATTCTTATTGGTCATATCTGATACTAATCAGGTTGAAGAGAGAAACAAAACAAGTGCAAAACACTTCAAATTTCCTCTTTCTAGATAGTAACTCCTCAGATGACACTCTATTTTTATCTATAACATTTTGAGCAACAGAGATAAAAGCCCTTTAAGATACTGACTTGAATAAGAAATAACTGATTCAGAGAAAACTGATCAAAGACAAGCATAAGTAATTCAATGCAGCTAGTCTGGCATTCATATGTGCATTTAAGCAGCTATTCAGTATCAGAACAAACAGGGTGTTTTGGTTTGGTTCTTTTCCTGAAAATTAATTTAATTAATCAGATAGCAATACAGTTATTCTGTACTCTAACTCAGTGTTTATCTCAGTATCTTGATCCAATGAATTTGGGCCAACTAAAGTTTAACCTGGTTTTAATAATATGTAATTACATAGTGCTGAACTATACTACTAAGTAGAATTTCAGGCTGTAAATAAGCATTGGTTTATTGGCTGAGTATTCATCAAACAGAAAGGCTTGCCTATAATTGTGACTAAGCCATTTAAAATTGCTATTTTAATTGTCTTGAATTTTATGTGTTACTGTTATACAAGGCAAAAAGTATACGTTATCTTTCCGAAATACTAGAGAAAATTACTAATGAGCTGAAATCCTTCCAGAGCCTTGAGTTTCAGCTAACCAAAAGATTTATGTTCATACTTAATGATGAGCATGTGCTTAAGTCTTTTTCGGTTCGTTAAAGATGTTTGAGAAGAAACTATGTCCCATAGGAGTGATGTTCATGTGACATAGGTGCTTTCATGAAAAGAAATCAGATGACTTTTCATAGAATCATAGAACAGTTTGGGTTGGAAGGGACCTTTAAAGATCATCTAGTCCAACCCCCCTGCAATGAGCAGGGACATCCTCAACTAGATCAGGTTGCCCAGAGCCCCATCCAGCCTGACCTTGAATGTTTCCAGAGATGGGGCTTCTACCACCTCTCTGGGCAACCTCTTCCAGTGCTTCACCACCCTCATTGTGAAAAACTTCCTTATATCTAGCCTATATCTCCCCTCTTTTAGTTTAAAACCATTATCCATTGTCCTATTGCAACAGGCCCTGCTAAAAAGTTTTTCCCCATCTTTCCTATAGGCCCCCTTTAAGTACTGAAAGGCTGCAATAAGGTCTCCCCGGAGCCTTCTCTTCTCCAGGCTGAACAAGCCCAACTCTCTCAGCCTGTCTTCAGAGGAGAGGTGCTCCAGCCCTCTGATCATCTTCGTGGCCCTCCTCTGGACCCGCTCCAACAGGTCCATGTCCTTCTTGTGCTGAGGGCACCAGAGCTGGACGCAGTACTCCAAGTAGAGTCTGATGAGAGTGGAGCAGAGGGGCAGAATCCCCTCCCTCGACCTGCTGGCCACGCTTCTTTTGATGCAGCCCAGGATACGGTTGGCTTTCTGGGCTGTGAGCGCACATTGCTGGCTCGTGTCCAGCTTTTCATCTGCCACTTTCGTACTTAGCTATGCGAGTGAAACCTGTGGCCAAGAAAACATGACAAAGGATTTGAAATAATGAAGAGTTTAAATAAGGTGAAATCTAAAAATGCTCTTTTATGGCATAGAATAGGAAATATTAAAATGCCATTGCATAAAAAGTGCTTTTACTCTCTAGCACTGGAGAGATATTAATGTTTAAATATTTTATATTCTTCCTGTGCATAAAATGGCTGACAGAGAAGAATTTTAAGGTTTGAAACTTAAGACAAGTTGAGAACTGGACAATGACCTTCTAAATCTTAAAAAGAAGTGCGTAGCTTTGAGATACCTAAGGATTAGGGGATCAATGCCTAGATCTATTTCAGGACCATCTCATGGTGATGAAAATAAGAATCAGCTCTATGAAAATATTAGAGAGATACCAACATATAAGTACAATCACATTTAGATTTTTCTGTCAGTTCTGTGTGGTTTCTCATTACTTGCTTCAACTATAATTTCAGGGAATTTAGAAACTTGAGTCCGATTACCTGAAAAGTTTCTTTTTAATTTTCTGCTGAAATAAAGATTAAATATAGGACTATAACAATGACAATACATATTAAAAAGGCCTTTATTCCAGCTGATTATTGTCCTTCCACAGGACTGGAGCAAAAGATGGATGGATTTAATGTAGCTTCTCTGTTAGCAGTATTATTTTCCACTATGCTAAGACTTATGTGAGTGGTGAGAGTTAAGAGTGTAACTGAATGGCTGCCTCACTGCTCTGTGGTTACAGCCTGGAGGAGTGGCATAGTTAAGTAGTGTCTAAATGAAAAACAAATACACAATTTGTTTTGAAAAGGTATAACGGTATCACCAAGAGACGAGAAAATAAATTTTGTGCCAATTTCCAACGGAAGCAATGAAAAAGGATAACAAGACATGAAGGAAGAACCAAACGATCTCAGTCAGCAATATCTCTTCACCAGTCCTTATTTGGAGGTATTTGTCTGTGAGAAGCAATCAAGCATTTTATGAGATCTGTAAAACTGGAAGTGAACGTGGCTGCGTGAAACAGTGCCTTATAGTTTGACAACTACCCCAAAATAGCTACTTTACAATATAGAACAGCTTAAAGTGGGCATTTCCTTAGCATATCTTAAACAAGTAGTGTAACTTGCATTTGATTTATTGTTTAGGTTTATCCATCATAAATTTAGAGTCCAAAAAAGCAGGCAGATGCTATAAAAGCTTCCTCATGGTGAATAACAGCAGACCTCTGGAATAGCTTCTCTGGGAAGGCTGGAGACCTTTGAGAAAGATGAGAGAAGCGTGTGTCAAGAATGACATGGATGTAGTGGATCCTGCACTGGCCAATGGTGGAGGACACGATTTGTTGCTGACTAGTGCGTATGGCCTCAGGATTTCTGTGTTTTCTAATCAGATGTACAAGGTGTGAGAGGGTTGCCACAATAGCACAGACTGAGAGAACATACCTGACCTCCAAAGCTGCTTTATGACCAGTGACTGTTCCCGAAAACTTCAGAGAAAATCTGCAGGTTCCCCAGTTAATGCAGAATATGTAAACTATTGATGGGTGTCTCCGTAAAAATGCATTATCTGGCCTCGTAGAAAGTTAAAGGCACCGCAGGATCCCTTCTAGAGATAACCAGAACAAAATAGGAGTAAAAATGACATTCAGAAGGGAAAAGCAAATACTTTAATCATACTCTATATTCACAATTAGGAGAGAAACTGGGTGAAATCACAGATGAAATATAGGAAGAATATGTAGTCTCATTTGGCCAAATTTACAAGCTTAATTATTTAGCAGTTCCTAATTCTTGTAACCAAGTGAGGAAATTCCATCAATATCAGAACATTTACCATGTGTATACATCTCTTTACTAACCACTATGAATTAAAAGTGCCATTAATCATTTGAAATCTGGAGACCAGATTTATGTAGTGTTCCTTTCAATAAGCAGGTATGGACCGAGATGCCAACAGTGCGTGTCAGTAGTAGATCTGCAGATAGCAAATTGGAGTTAGAGCAAATTGTTTAAGAAGTCAGCTGATTTCAGGCCCCAGGACTGTTGTGTGTTACTAATAAATAAAAAAACTAATTACTGTTTAAGCAAAGATCATTGGAGGAAAATAGCTTGATTGGATTTTAAAAATAAATATTATGCAATTAAGAAAACTATCTCTTAATGAACATTACTGAGCGGCATCTTGGCTTGTGGTTTAATCAGAATAGCTGGTGATCAGGAATATGAGACTTTCCACACAGAGGAATCTGGAACCTGCTAGCAGTTCATTGCTCTCTGTAGACACATCTACGCGCAGAGCTGTTTTTTCCTCTGTGATGAGGCATGCTTCCACATTCTGGAGGCTTCTTCCATATTCTCTGGGTAGGTGTGGAATAAGCTTGAGACTAAAACACCTGCATTTAGCTATCTACGTGTGTAAGGAGTGTTTGAGCTGGCACCATAGTCAGTGGAGACGGAGTCAGTATATGCAGTGGAGTCTATGAGACATTTCAGCTGACCAGCTGATAGGAGTCTACAGTATCTTGAGATGATTTACTCCTCCTGGGGGTTCTTTTCTCTAATCCAGCACAGAGAGATCCAAAATAGTAGTTAAATTCTTAACAAACAACCCAAGCAGGCTACTGGCACTAAATTCCAGCAGGCTGCATGAATCCAAATATTTCCGCCAAAACCAACATAGCGGTTCAACATTCTGATCCTGGAGATACCCAAAAGTAATAATGCCATAGTTTCACTAATCATATACGATCCTCTGAGATGTCATGTATAGCCCAATCCTTCACACGTGCTCAGAGGCTTCTTAACGTACATGGTCAGCTCTGAACTGTCTCAAAAATGCTGTAATGAACATATTTCTTCCTGATGTTGTACAGCACTTGTATAAGAAATGGAAAGCTGCAGTCCTTTCTCAGCTTATCAAGGTGAAGTTTTGCATTTCAACAAAGCACCGGAGTGCAGTACAAATCAAGCTATTATGGAGTCAGAACACCCTTCCTTTGTTTTTCTTTCTTCATCCTCATTCCCTTTGCTCTCTTCTGCATTGAAGATGGATACCACATTGAAGGTGGGTCTCAGACCTGGAAGTATTATTTACCCTGTTAAACTGAGGAAGTTTTACTGCAGTGCTTTTCACTGTCTACTGCTGTACCGTAGAAGGGAAACAGTTTATCAAATAGGCAGAAACCAAACTATTTTGGTCTTTATAGAACAATATCAAACCTTGAAAATCCACGCAGAGATCTGAAGGCAGCTACTGCAAAGCACAAAATTGTCACGTTATGTATTCCCACTGAGAAATCAATTCAATAAAGACATCACAGATTTTTATATTGGCTTTGGTTTCTAAGCTGGCTTGAGGTGTAACTATATTTAGGGTGCCCTGTGGTAAGATAGTCTCAAAACCGTGAACACAAGAGTCCCAGTAAACCAACGAGAATATGTCCTTAGATAGGAGTTATCATATTCAGGTGGTAGGACATTATCACACAAAACAGAACAGAAAAAGAAGAAAAAAATACCTTCTTGCACATCTTCTTTGCACAATGATGATATAACTGTGATGTAAACTGATGTTACTGTGGGCTGGAAATCTCACTACTCGACTGTAAAAAAACTGGCAGCCACTCACTCCCAGAGAAATCTTCACCTTGCGGTATGTTTTGAATCATCTATCCTACCAATTATATTACGAATTCATCTGGACTGAGCTTCAGCTGCTCAGCTGTTACCTTTTCATTGCTTAAGCGTGCGATAGCCATTGTAAGAGTCTCTCAGTCTCCTGAATGCTACCACCGCAGTGAAAACCCTGGAGTAGATGCTCCTACAGTTCACAGTCTTGCTGGTCAGAGAAAAGATTAAGCCAGGTATAAGACAAGCCTTGCATGAGATAGATACAAAAGAATTTTTTATCAGAACTACCCCTTGAAACCTCCAACAGAAAAGATGAAACCTTTTCAAGAGTGGCTCTGTTCACTGCCAAGTCAACAGGTCTTTGTGCTTTCTCATATCAAAAGTAAGCAACACATTTATCAAGTCTAATGTAAGTGTTCTTCATCTGTTGGCAGGAAGAGTAAAAAAATGATGAGGTCTTTCTACACTGCACATCAGTTTCAACTTGAGACATAATCACTCTCTTTAGAGCAATTCCTTTGACAGAATCTGATAATTTTCGCCTTTTAAGAAAGTATTAATTTCATTACCTAGAAATGAATAAAAATCTTACTTTTTTTTTTTTTTTTTTTTTTCAGTTAACTTCACAAACAACTTGAGGTGCAGGGTATAAGTCTGAAATACGACTCTGTTCCTTGAAGTATAGGTAGTTTCTCTAGCGCTTATGTCAGCGTTGGTGGACTGGTATTGAACAAGACAATCACTCTGACTTAGAAAGCACTGTGTTAATGCCTGTCAACTCCCACTCGCGTTATCACAATATTTAGACATTGTACCACTTACATATGAAACCATGGACTTTTATGCCTACAGAAACTATATTTCGTGCATGGAAATAGAAAACTCAAAGAGGGGAGGTAGAGGAAGGAAATGTTAAAGGGAGTATGAAAAAGAGGAAGAGAACATCTTGAAGATAAATGAAAAACCACTAACTTATTTACATATCTTTAGATTAGTGATCCCCAACCTACAGCTCCCAGACAGAATGTTTCCTGTAAGGTTCTTTGATATTCTTCACAGCTGCACCAATGAAATTATCTGATGAGGACTGGTTTACAGTATGAGATTGAAGGCTCCAATTCCTAACAATAACTTTGCAATCAATAATGAAAAATTAATTGTGAAGTTAATATTATTTTGATCCTGTATTGTGATTTATCTGTAAACCAGTAATCTAGATAGTCAGAAATGATCTTCTGTTTGATGGAGATCCCCAAATGTAGTTCTAACATTTGAATAAACATCCACATTTCTTTTTTGCCTGAGGTTCCTTGTAATTCATCAAAGTTTTTTCTCCTTTCAGGACTGTTGATTTGATGGATAAAATATACTTTGTTTATTATAAGGAAATGAATAAGAAAAATGGCTGGCTTTTGAGAAGCTGGAGCTCCAGATTCTACTATTAAAAAATGTGAAATGAGTTTTCAAAAAATTACTTTAATGAGTGCCCTCAGAGCACTGTATTTCCCTCAATGTAAAACTTGAGATGCTAAGTATCTGGAATGTGGAGCTCATGGCAGTAATTTTTTGCCAATTCCCTTGAGACTGATCCATAAATTGAAAAAAATACCCAAACCAAACACAAAAAAAACCCACCTTGAATGATGGAGAAAAACTTAGGCCAGAATCGGATTATATTGACTGGCTGATATAAGGAAGCTTATATTATCACAGCCAGCCTTTGTCTTTTCCTTTAATAAATTTATCCAGAGTTTCCAGTGGTGGCAACCTTCCACCTTTGTCCAGCATCAAATGACCTTCTAAGAGTAGGGACCTGAAAGCTAGCGTGGCTTTTTCACGAACCCAGCATATTTGTTCTCAGCCAGCAAAAATCACAGGTGTTAATAACGAAGCAACTAAATTACTGTTTTCTATCCCTGCGGAGAAGCCAGCAGCAATCAGGGAAACAGATGGACTAGTAAGAGTGATAATTCAGATTCTTATACACATATGAGATTAAACTGCAAAATAGTTGGTTCTTATGTTAATCAGCAAATGTTTTATATGTTACACTGTCAAACTGAAACAGTGAAAATGCTGGGTGTGTTAAACGAGCAATAGTGACTGGAGACATAAAACTTCCTCTTTTTAATTTGCTTTCTTGGTGGTTTTTGGGTTTTTTGGTTGGGTTTTCTGTTGGTTTTTTTTTGTAAAAAAAAAGGCTAGAAAAAAACCCAGAAAAACTAATGCTTTCTACTGCTAGTCTAGTGGAGGTTTTTTCCCTTTAATTTTAAAACAGAAAAAAGATAAATACATGGAGCATACTCCAAAGAGTAGTACCATTAGAAGTGATACCATGAGATCCATAGGGAAACATTTTTATTGGCCCATGCAATCTTTTTCTTTAATATAACATTTAATCCACTCCTTCTGCAAACACAAAATACCCAGGGAGCTGTCAGACTTCTTGTATTTTTGTGAAGTGTTGCCTTTTTTTAAATCATTTTATCTGCTTTGGTTGTGGCAACAGTTTTCCTTCCTTCCTCCAAATTCCTTTTCAATTTCTGGAAATTTCCTACGTAAACAGTTTTCAGTCTGGGTAAATGTTTAATATGCAATTAGGCTCAATATCGCAAATGTCATGTAGTTACCTAACGGGTAATAAAGGCAAAGTTTGCGAACGTGAGTCAAAGAGAGAGCTTATAAAAATCCTACGCAGCTTGCTTAGTTCCCGGATGACTGTTGAAAGCCAAGAGTCTTGGCTTGACTGTTCCATTTCTAACGCTACATGGTCTTGCCAAGCTAAGTCTTTCTATGCACGCGAGTGCCCTGGAGGCCCTCGTGTAATCCAAGAGCAACGTAGACCGATGTGACTGAGTTCAGCAGACGCACCCACCACAACTTTCATTCAGTAGCACGGTTGGCCCGCGAAAGGGAAGGTGCTGCAGCCGCGTGTCGTTACAGGCAGATGTGGGGAGGTCTGCAGCGGCACAGAGAGCGCGGGGCGCTGGGTTTCGCTCTGAAAGTGCTTTACTGCAACCGAAGATGTGGCCATAGGCAACTCCTTGTTCTGGCTAGCTGAAGCTAAATTTGGGACCACAGGAACCAAGGAACATTTTTCACTTAAAAAAATATAAAATACTTAAAGCAAAGCAAAACAAAGTCATTTTCCATCTCCGTAAAACTCACAACGTTATTAACCATTCTGAATAATATTTTTTGTTTGAAGTAAGGCCATCTTTAGAATGCCTGCAGGTGTCTACTGGACTTATTAGACTGTATTGTGTGCTTATGGCAATGGAACTAAACAAAAAGGAAACCATCCCATTTCTTTCCATTCTCTAATGTTTCCATCCAACGGAAATTTGAAGGTCCAGTTCTCTGTTATGTGATATTGGTTTGTTGTAGAGCAGGCAAGCAGTTTAAGAGCCAGATCTGATACAACTTTGGGGCCTTTGAGGCCAGCCACACTATAGTCCTACAGGGGTGAACCTGAAAGGAAAAAGTAATGCCTTGGTTTTACATGTCTGTTGTGGGATCTCTCTGTTCTATCATCTGTGATGAGTACACATACATTTTCCACTAGCAGAAAATCACTGACAGCATTAACCTTTCTCTTTGTGCCTCAGAAGCTAAGGCGTAGATTCTTTGGATGTTTGCAAGTCCTGCTTTTGAGAAGGAAGTTCGGGCATGATTGAAATTCTCTTCAACAGCATTTAATAATGGAAGGCATCTGACTAATTCCATGGCAAGTAAGGTAATCATGTGAGGGATGATTGAGGAGGTTGGGAAAGATAAATATAGACAGCCTTTCACTTCTATTTCCCTCCTTTTTTCCCCCTGTTTCAATTCCATTTTTTACTTTGTATAGAACCATTGTGTCCTGTTTGAGCAGTTGAATGTGGAAGAATAATGGAATTGCACGTAGTTCTCTTATTCTGGTCTCTTACATCATTAGCTTTTTAATTATACTGCTTTTCAAAAACGTAAACAAACCTAGTATTAAAGCCATGTAATTTCAATTTACATTTTTAGACATAACACGTTATGTTGTTATTAAAATGCATCCAATTCTGTCACCTATACCAAATTTAGATTACGATAAGCACACTGCATTGCTTGATTTGCTTTTATTTACCATGTATATTGAACTAGATGTACAGGTATTTACTTATTAAAACATCGAATTTTATTCTTGTTGCTTTAATCAGGTTTATATTGTAGAAATGTGGATCATTATCTGTGGAAGATATATAGGGACATTTCATCATAAGCAAGTAACTAAGGAGCAAATTGGTACAGAACCTTTACTAAACCATTTAAACTTCTGAGTCTCAATTTACCTTTTGTAAAGTTGGAGGAATAATAATTTTGTTTTCTATTTTCATTATGTAGATTTCTAGGGTTTTCAGACCAGCAACTGCATCCTATTATTTACTTATATAATGTAAGAGAAAAAAAACTTTTTTTCTCTCTTGATGTGTTGTCTTTTTAGTGTTATGATGGCATCTGAAGATCATGGGTAGCCTCTACTGGAACAAAACTGTACAGGTAGTCAAGGGAAAACGGGCTAAGTCTGGCTTTTCCCAAAAGGCTGCGCTCTAACAGACCCGATGCTGTCATTGAGTCTATTATCTATTTAAAACTGACAATTTCTCAGTTTATTTTTTTGTGGGATGGGAGGAGACTATTAAATTAGCAAGTATAAGACTGGGAATTTTAAAACTGTTAACATTACAATTAAATTGTCATGTTTAAGCTCCCAAAAGAACATTCCTAAGTACTCCAGGGACTGTATCTAAGAAATGTCCAATTACTTAGAGTAGTAAAGAGGAAATAGTAAAAAAATAGATATCCTTCCTGCAAGATAGAGCACTGAAGGTAAGGGAAAAGGTTGGTAATTTTAGGAAGTTACTTATAACAAGAGTGACAGGAAATTCGTAAAAGTCTTCAGTTGATAGTCGTGAGTCCATAGTATTTTAATTTATCACTGTAGTGATAAGTGAAATAGAGTTTCATTTTTGTCTTTGAAACTTGAATTAAATATTCTTCTCACATGAGAAATATTTTAGGAACTTTTTACTTTATATAGCCAGTCAGGTTAGGAGCCAAGTTTCCTGCAGCAGGTGTAGTAGCAGAATGTTTTTTTCATTCAAGTTCTGCCCCCATTTGCTGAACCGTAAGTATTGTATAAATGGCAGCAATTGGCCATCGTGATGCATCAGTAACGTCACTCTTAGGTGACATCCCTAAAGAGTGGCAGATGGTGTCTAAACCAGGTGTCAGGTCCTAATAAGTAGAGGTCAGAACAGCATCTGTCTCCATTAGTGCACATTTGCTGACGTGCAACAAAGCTCATTTAAATTTTGTTGTTGTTAGTTCAGTATGGAAGGGTCTTTTAATGAAAATACAAGACGATAAATAGCAAGCAAGTCACCCAACTATCTTTCTGTGTGGTTTATGCATTTTAAAGTCAAGCTGCAGATACTGTTCATAATTGTTTGGTTTAAGTGTATGCCCAAAAATCTTCATCAGCAGATTGATAAAGACTCCGGCTGCTCTCAAGATAAAACTAGCGATTTCTGGTCAAATAGTATGAGCCCCAGTATTATCTGATGGGAGGTATGTTGAAGTGACACCAAGGCGCTATGATTTTCATGTAAAAAATTTAGTTCAGAGGCATAGTATATCCAGATGGCTTTAGTGACTTCTGAATGTCAAATATGACTCTTGAACACAGTTCCTGCTACATGGTTGTGTTTGTCCCTTAATGTTAAAAGGAGTTTGTTGCCTGAGATTCTTTAATTTTAGAGGTCATTGCAGATGTATGTACACTGAAAAAAGTAGAAGCTTAATTAAAAGTGTGAAAAATTATTTCTATATGATAAATTCCTACTGGGTTTTTTTGTGTGATCTTGCCTTGCCAAAGTGGAGGTAAAGGTAACAGGAAAGGGAGAGGGAGAGGGAGAGGGAGAGGGAAAGGAAACAGAGGCAGAGAGGGAGAGGGAAAGGGAAGAAAAAAGTTAGGAAAGGAGAAGGAGAAGGAGAAGAAGAAGGAGAAGGAGAAGGAGAAGGAGAAGGAGAAGGAGAAGGAGAAGGAGAAGGAGAAGAAGAAGCGAAGTGAGATGAGGAGAGTGTAGAGTGTGTTATGCATGACAGAGGATTGACCAGACATTTTGAAATTACCAGAGCCCACTGCTGAAGAAAGAAGTAGCAAGTTCAATTTCATATGTCTGTGTCATATTTCTGTGCAGTGTATTAAGAGGAAGTTTAATGTTTTAAAGTGTCTTTTTACGTTTTCCATCTTTCTCTGCTCTGACGAAATAGGAAAAGTGTTAGCAAACTTTTCTAATATTGTTAGATATGCAGTTGTATTTTTCATTAGAGATCTGTGATTTCACTTTGAGAGCTAGAAAGGCAGGCTTAAATGGTCAAGATTTGATATCTCTTAAGACAAACTTCTCCTTTTCAGTGCAAGGACTTTTCTGAGGGTGACTCGCCAGAGCTACTCAGCAGGTGGTAAAAAATTTCCAAAACACTTCCTTTTGAAGAAATCTGCACTAGCCGTAATTTCAGTTCATCCCTCTACCCTCTGCCCGTTACCTGTCTTGTTATAACGTTATTGTCATTGGTTATAAACGATTGTCAGGGGTTTTTTACTACTTTTTATTTTAATACTTCTTTTCTTCTTGATCATCACCACAACAGCCCTAACGTTTTCTAACACAGCCCGTTACTACCTTATTCAGCCGGCAGCCTGCCCCCAGCTATGTTGTTTTATTAGTAGCAGGAGTTGAGATATGACAGGTACACAGTTCCCTATGGCGACAAATGTACACAGAAAGCAAACAGACCTGTCTATGAAACCCTCAAAAGAAACACAGTGCTAACCAAAGAAACCACATGACATTCATTGGGCCCTAAATGAGGCGGCCTTCCTTTGGTCCTTTAGCTAGGCTAATTGTTTTTACACTTGGCAGGACAGGCGCTCTTAAAAAGTTGCGGATAAGGATTTCTCTTTTCCCAAGATGGAACATTGCTTTTGTGGCTACTTCATCATAATGGGCAATATCACAAAAGCTTGCATTGTGTCATGTGGCAGAATACTGTTACAGGGGGAATCATGTTATGTTTCCTGACATCAATATATTACCTGCTTCGCTTTATCTAATAGCCCTTTTAGCAGTGAAGACATTCAGTTATCAGTTATAAATTGTAATATTTTGTGTCAAATGCCACAGGAAATTAATCTCCCATTTCTCCTTTTTAGCAAGAACTGTTTCACACAGGTGCCTGCTAAACTCTGCACGACCTTGCACCTCTGCCGCATCACTTGCAATGTAGCTTTGCTGTGAGATTGCTGTTTGCTCTGCAAGTCGCTTCAGAGTGAGATTCTCATTGTGGAGAAGCTACGAAGAGAGGTTACTGCTTTGGTTTAACGTCAGGGTGAAGCAGCGTGCGTGTTTTTGTGTGTTTTCATAGAGATCTGACCCAGGAATCAACAGCTTTCCTGCTCACTGCTGGACCTTACCCTGTGCTCAGGTCTAGCACTGTAATCCTGACTTGTTTCAGAAACGTCGGCAAAACTGAATGTGCCACTCACGGGGACAATAAAACCCCGGCAGGGTTATTGTTACCCACCCACCTCTAGGTCTGGAAGATCACTCACCGCAATATTTGTTTTTGAGGGAGGATGTCACTCTTCTGTCATCTCTCACAGAGTAACTCTGCCAGGAGTCTTTCTCCTCAGCATTTTCTGCGTGGCCAAAAGCCAGCCTTGGTCCTGCAGCTGACCTCAGCTCAGGACTGAGATTAGAGTAGGTTAATGCCAGGAAAGGAAACGCGCTTTTGGAGCTGCTCACCAGGAAGCTCTGTGAACATTTTAATGTGTTCTATACCGTAGTTGAAAGAGAGATTTCTGGAGGAATCGCCTGTGGCTGGCAATGTGTGGGTCTGTGGAAAAGGCATGTGACAACTAAGCTGTTGTGCTGAGCTTAATTTCTAATGTTACTGAGCCAGTCAGTGAGCTGCTTTTCCTGCTACAGCTCCGTTCACCTGACTCTAATTTTCTTCATTTGTCTTTATACTTTCTTCTCTAAGTGTGTTCACATTTGCCATTTATATTAGGTACTTTTCTGAACAAACCTAATTACCATTTAGAAGACCTAGACTTCATAAAGTATAGGTATTTTCTGCCTTTCTAGATTCCTTCAAGCATATAGGTCCGCGCCTTATTCTGACTTAGCATTTGTTCACAAACCAGAAAACTTTGGTTAAGGTTTCTGAAGCCTATAGATCTTGCTAAATTAACACACGTGTTTTTGAGCCATTAGGTCTTCAGCACACGAGACGGTCACTGCAGAATTAATGAGAAAGGAGTTTGCTTATTGAGTAGTGAGAATGAAGATAAATATTATTCCTTTCTCCAGTTTACAGTGCACTACCTATCTTAAATTTGTTTGTTTCTTTGTTTTTGAATGCTGACCTTTGCAGCCAGAATGTTCCCTTAATGCATTTATTTTTAATTTCATTTCATAGTTATCTTAAAGAACACAGGTAATATAATCAATATTTTAAAATTGTGTAGCAGCTTGAACCTTAAGATCAAGGTTCAAAGCCTATTCATTACCCATTTTGATATTTTAACATAGCTTGGCATTTTAACTTGCCTCACAGCACTAATAAGTGAGCCTCCATACAAAAGTAATTCTCAAGAATTATGGAGTAGGTTCTTTTGTATCTTGCTTCTCACTGCATGGTACTACGATGTCTGAACTTTCTTTCTATGGTAAGGAAGATCTGTTCTTGGATCTAGAGACTTTCAAGGAACTTCCTGTACTGGTGGCTGGCATTAAAAAGAAGATAGGGTCATTTGGAGAGGTTTCAGAAATAAAGTATTCCAAAATTTTTTTTCTTTTGACCCATTATATAGCTATATTTCTTTTGACCCATAGATATAGATTTGGATTTACATGTATAGATTTAGATTTAGATTTATGTTTTAAGTGTTCCATACTCTTACAGGAGAAATATTTATGAAGATGCAATGCTACCTTTGTTCTAGCTTTATTTTGCTTGCTTTGCAAGTTCCGCCTTGGTTATCAACACTGAGCATAACTACCTCTGCTAGCTCCTACAGAGAGAAGAGCTTGTACTGTAGGAAGTCTTGCACCAGTTGTGCAAACATGAATGTAAAACTCAAAGCAGTGCATGGAGAATTTAAAAGAGGTGGACAATAAGTCCTATCTGAATGCCTAAAACACCTTGCTCTAGACTGAACATTTCCATGTATATTAGAGGTAAAATTACTTATAATTGATCTGCTTGATATTTTCTCGGTTTCTGTAGTTTCTCAGTTTTATTCGTACATTTTCACTTTGAGTACGCTGCATTAGTCTTGTTATAAATGTGCTGTTTCTGAAACGCAGTGTTAGGAGACGCTACCATCCAGGGCTTCCCCTTAGTTACTTACTAACTAACTAACTAATTTATTTATTTACTTACTTACTTATGTTAGTTGAAGAGATCATAACTCTTGAACTATGAACTTTGTATCGTACTACCACCAAAAGTACTGCTAGATCAAATCGCTCAGTTGGGAAGTGGCTAAGTGTATAGGAGCAAGAGGTCTAACTTCCCTTTCCAGCAGTTTGCGGCCTAGATGATAATACAGTGAATGTATCTATTTATTTTGCTATAGCATAGACAAAAAGAATCTTGGCTATTAAGTACTACTTTTTCAATCCGTAGTTTTCTGTGGGTTTTTTTTTCATTTCTTGTTTTATCAGAACATACAGTGACATGATTAGTTTTATAAAATGTATAAGATAAATATATGAGACTCTGAGAACAAGGCCATGTATTTTTGTTAAAAAAAAGATTGTTGCTTTTACCGTCTGGACCTTCAATATAATTTCTACACCTTTGGCAAATATATCTGCACACATGGTAACTGTTATTTCTTCTTTGCTACTTCAATTAAGCAAATCCAAACTGTTACATGCGCATCAATTTTGTTCACCAATTAAATGACTTTAACAATATTTTCCCCACAGCTTCATTCTATTTACCAAGTGCTGATGTGCTTTTTATGCATCCAACGGGCCGAGCATCTGTTTGTATAGGAAAGTTCCATTAGACCATAATAATCTCCAGTTAATTGCACAGCAAATATTTATTTCTCACACATTGAATTAATGAAACAGGTTCAGTGAGAGAAAAAGCACATCAGCTTGGCAAACACCACCTATCAAGCTATGTAAGACTTCCAAGGCATTCTTGGCAGAAATCCTGTATCTAGAAGAATTGTGTACCTCTGGGAATACTGGCATCATTTAATTACTAGACAATAATGTTGTTGTAGGTTTGTTTATTGTTCTGTTGGTTTTTACCTAGAAAGATTAAAATAAAAAATTGTTTTTCTGAGTTTACTAATATGCCATGCCATGGCTACAACAGTATAATTGATAAATGACCATTTTCAAGCTACTACAAATACCATTTAATCTTAATATTAAATAAGATTAATATTATTTTAGTATTCAGTATTCCTAGAGCACTTACTCCTCCTCATATATAAACGTGAAAGGAGCTTTAAAAACCAATTTTCAAAACCCCTGCTTTGATTACTCTACAATAATGACTGTATCTTTCCTGTCTAAGAGCAATGTGAATACTTTCATGAGTCTGCGGCAATGATTGCTTCATATCCCACGCATATTTTTGTATTCCCTTCCCACCAGTGCTAATATGCCCTGTGCTGTGTCGCGTGTGAAGGCAATGACACTGTACGCAACTGCTTGTAACAACAAAGGACAATGATGCATCGAGTCATAAAGTCTTCCGAGCAGAGGAAGCAGAAAGCTTGACTTGATCTCTTGCTAGTTAGGTTCATTGTGTTGCTATACAATTTATGCCATTTTTCTTAACGTAAATTTCTGAGAACCTCATAAATATTTATTTTTGCTTGCACAAATGTTGCTTTTTATGCCATCTGCTTCTTCTGAAGCTGACCCAAAAGTAAGTGCATGGGATTTGTATCACACATAAGGGCTCTTAGCCTGTCCATAGAGATGCAACTTTAAGAACTAGGAATTAACATTTCAGGTTAATTAAATTTGATGTCAACTACCTGGACTTACTAACCCTACTTTTTTTGAAACCTGGATGAAAACAATGATATGTTGTTGATTTGCTTGCTTTTTTTTTTTTTTTTCCTTGAAACTGTTTAAATCACAATTAAAAATATGCCTTTATCCAAGGACTATTCGCTTGTTATTTATTATGTGAAGTACACATAGAACTGTGTCCATGAAGGTGGAAAATTTATCCTAAGTTCTCCCTGGCTGTACATAAAAATGTTACAGCTTTCACTAGGAGATATAGTCATTATAAATAAGGAGACAAACCCTGAGAAAAGCAGAATTTATAAGATCTTTAAGTAAAATCTGTATTTCTTCTGAAATGTTGATAAGAAATGTCTTTTGAAAATAGGTCAGTCACAACTTTAAAGTCTGGTAATTTGGAAGGATTTGGATAAGTTAGGGCTTCAGGTCTCTGGCCCATGGGTTAGATACAGTTTATTTAGAAGTGAGGACTAGACACAATGTATTTTTTAATCAAATTTCAATTAAAAAGTCTGATATCTTACTCTTGTATCAAATCTTTGTTGATTTACCCTCAGGAAGAAATGTTCCTTATTTAAACCCAAAATATTTTTGTACTGAAAAAATCAATGCATAGAATGCATTAAATAAATCATATAAAAATAACACTTACAAATAAAAACTTCCTATATTCTTAAGTACATACATACAGTTATTGTATATATTTATATCACTGATGAAATAGCCACATTAGAGACATGTAATGTGAAGCAGTCAGTCTTAAAGCTATTGTTTCAAATGGGAATATGTTGTTAGTCTTCAAGTCTCCCTATGTTTTGGAAATAATTCATTTTGGGGGACACACACCAAGCAAACGAAACCCAAATATAATTTTCTATAGCTCTTTTAAAAAAAACCCACCCAGAAATACTACAAATCCGTGTTATCTTCCCCAATTTTACATTGAAATTATGGATAGAAATACACAACCCAGAACATAATACCCTGTTATATATGCAACAATCTGTACATAAAATAGCCTCTCTGTAGTATACGTGTTACTGTAGAATGGGATAGGGAAGTGTGGCATGAAATTTTCAGCTGATTTCCTTGGGGGATGCCTTGTTGCATTGCTCTTACTAAGGATTAAAGCAACTATCCCAAACTCTTATGGTGTAAAATCTTAATATTACACCACTGAGTATTTTACAGGTAAGGAACAAAGACGTAGCGTTAGAAGTTTGGTAACATTCAGTACATGCAAAGAGGAAGTACACATCATGCCTGGCTGAAGAAAAAGATCTTCTTTAATCCCTCCTCACTTGTCCCTCTCCCTCCTTCTTGCTCCCATGCATTACCTATACTGTCTGTTGTTATGGAGACATATTCATGAGCGCTGATGACCTGGTCTAAGTCAGACCTGTGAATTAAAAAAAAAAAAAAAAAGAAGATATTAGAAAAAAATTAAAACAGCACGTGAAAGAAATCTGTCAAATCAACTTAAAGTGAATTCGAATATCTTTGTTGTGAAAAGTTTGTCACTGAGATAACAAAATACAGTAGACTACTTCTCATTAGTAGCAATATAGAATCACTGTTTGTCTGCTTTGTGTATTTTAGAAACCATAGTACTGTAATCTTGAAAGCAGAAAATTCTCAACTGGCTAAACTGTGTCATATCAAACATATTGCAGTAGTACTGTGTGTTTGCTAAAGTGTATGAATATGGAAGATGAGAGGCTGCAGAAAGAGAAAGAGATAGCGAGAGAGAAGGAGAGAGAAAAGAAAAAAATGAACAACTTTCCAATGAGAAGGAGACGGAGAAGTGTGCACAGAAAATTATTTCACAGTCTCCGGTTCTGGCTACAACTGACTCAGTTTCTGCCTGCTGCTTCTGGGCTGGTTGCAAGGGCTGGGATTTTCAGGTGGCACTGAAACCCCTGTCCAGGGCTCCAGGCTGAGAGGAAAACTCCTGCAGAGAAGGAAAGAGTGGACAGAAGGCAGTGGGCTTCTGAGTGGCTTCAGCGAGAATTTCCACCAGACAGATTATGTGTTGGGCCTGTTATGCTCCAAAACAAGACTACTGAGTCGTCTTTTTCAAAAGACTTTACTGGGATAGACCTTTCCTTACTTCTACTGGGAGGAAGAACAGCAAAGTCACCTGAATGCATCACTCCTTGCCATCTTAGTGTACCAATAGAAATCTCATGAATCGTTTTACAAAATCTATCCTCTTTTCACAGTTTTTAGTTTGAAGTGGTCCTCAGCCAGTGCCAATCAGCAGAGCTAAATCCTTCATTACAAAAAAATCTGACACCATTGCAGAACAAGAACAATGAAATATCTCCCAAGTTTTTATTGAAAAACTAGATCAAACTTTACATGATTCTTAAATTAAATCCCCAGGCAATCCCATCTCAGTCACTGAAAGGTTTTTATCACTTTACCTCACAAAAGTTGCCATGAAGATTTTAACACTTGAATTCAGCAGGTAAGTGAATGTAGGAAATATATGACTTTATTGTTATGTTTCAGTCATTTTCAGTCACACAATGTCTTAAATTCAAATGCAGATCTCCTACCTTTACAGTTTCCTCCTTATCTCAGTTTCATATGAGAAGTACAACCATGCAGCATGCTTGTTGAACAGGTTTCTTTTCTTCATGTGACACAAAGAAAAATACAGTTATTATTCTTATTTCTTAGAGATATACAAAACCTGAACTGAAACCCTCCCTACTCTGAGGCACAGGATCTTTTATTTTCCATTATTCAGTTGATACTGAATGCAAATTTCCTCAGTTCACCTACAAAGAAGTTTGCACTGTATGGAAGGACATTTTTTTGGTCAGAAAACAGTGAGAAAACTGTAAGGTTTCTCCCTGAGTTAGTCAGTAGAAATGTTTCTTCTGCTTTCAGCAAAACTAGGATTTAATTCTTAATTTCCACTCAGTTTTTACATCTGTATATCTACAGTATTTAGGAAACTGCAAAGATCTTTTTGAAATCAGCCTAACAAAATCCTTAACCTAGTGAAAGTGATGTTAAGTCTTCTGAGGCTTGATATTCTGCCTCTCTCTGTGTCTTTTTTTTTTTAAAAAAAAAAAAATAATTAAAGGATTAAGGATTAGCTCTTCAGTTCCTGTGAGATGTGCTGGATGAGTAGCTGTTGAGAATGAGCTGGTACAAGATTAGTAAGAGCAGAACAGCTATAGCCTATAGACCTCCTTAGATTATGAATTGAAGTAAGTTCAGCAAAATTGAGATGTTTCAGCACTTTTCTATCATCATGCCTTTAACCTTTCTTTTGTGATTATTAAATATGCCAGTGTTTAAAGCCACCCTCTGAATTTGATAGCTGGAACCCAAAATGTAAGGGGCAAAAAGTAGCACAGGATTAAAAAGAAAAACCAAACCAAAAATCCAAAAGAAAACATCTTGAAGCCCCAGAAATATTTTAGCAAACACAATGTTTGTTCCTACCTCAGATACAATTCACAGATCTAATGGGAAATAGCTCTTTGTCTTTTCTCAAAGTTATCAAAGGGTTTCCTTCATCTTTACCTGTGAAAAGAAAACTTGCATATGTAATTTTCTCCTCTCTGTCCATTCCTTCCATTTTGAACACAATAACACATCTTGCAGCTGAAACCATAAAGTCAAGAATTTATCAGTATTATGTTGTATACTCAAATTTGTTTGGGAAATCAAAAATATTACATTAATAATACAATCCTTCCTATAGTTTTTCTATTAATCTTTCCTTTATGGTCATCGAAAATGACCTTTTTCTCTGTGTGTGTGAGTGTCTGATGTGGTCATGATGCTGAAAACCAGAGGAGAAAAACAAGCATCCCTTAAAAGGAGATCTGTCTTCCAGACAAAGCTCTGGGAAGTGGTATGAATTACACATTGCACTGAATTCTATCTTAACTGAAAATATCATTAGGAACTAGCACCTTTTAAACCAAATGCGTTAATCAATTGTTTTCTTCACCAGTTATGAAAAAGGAGAAACCACACCTTGTGGCCAAGGAAGATAGAGGCAGTGGGTGTTTGCAGGGGGTATTGTACAGCAGGAAAAACAACTCAGAAAATGGCACATCATAAGATAAGAGAAGGTTCACATTAACTGTTTTATCTTTTCCTGCTACACCCACAGCTCTTCCTGCTAACTCACATTCTCACACTTGCATCTAGTGAAATCTGTACATAGCAATTATTTTCTACATAGTCAGAATACCAGCTTATGGCACGAATGCTGTCGATTTACCAGTAGGCAGTTCTGACAGATCCAGACGTGCCAATGTGAAAATGAGAGCAGAAGAGAGTCCTCTGGGTTGAAAGGACAAGGACTCCCTTATTACATAGCTATGAGAAAGAGATTCTTTTAAAGTGAATAATCCCCTTTGAACTTTTTTGCTCAGTAAAAAGATGAGTTCCAAGGTTAAAAAAATACACTGCCCAGTTTTTTTTATTGTTTGGGGTGGGGTTTGTTTGTTTGTTTGTGGTTTTTGTTTTTTGGTTTGGTTTGGGTTTGGTTTGGTTTTTAAATTAGGATTTGACAAACCATGCATCCATGGACTTGTGAATTTCAAGGTGTTTGCTCATTTCTCCTTCTTGACAGGATTAATTTATAGTGGTACCTACATTTCCATAGAGAAGAGGAGAGAAGAGAAAAGAGAAAGAGAAGAGAAGAGAAGAGAAGAGAAGAGAAGAGAAGAGAAGAGAAAAGAGAACCAATATTTTACTATACATGTGAAAAATGGGTAAAACATGGACCAGAAAAAAAGAGTTTTAATAGATTCATATTATTTAATGTTTGGAAATCCTGGTTTACTTGGACTGGTACAAAATCTTTCAAATTTGGCAAAGAAGATTTAAACCGTATCATGTAAAATATGTTTCAGCTACTATTATTGATGAATAGGTTTTGCTAGCACAGAATCACAGAATCACAGAATGGCAGGGGTTGAAGGGACCTCTGGAGATCATCTAGTCCAACCCCCTGCCAGAGCAGGGTCACCCAGAGCAGGCTGCACAGGACTGCGTCCAGGCAGGTGCTGAATCTCTCCAGAGAAGGAGACTCCACACCCTCCCTGGGCAGCCTGTGCCAGGGCTCTGTCACCCTCACAGTGAAGAAGTTTTTCCTCATCTTCAGGCGGAACTTCCCATGTTCCAGTTTGTGCCCGTTGCCCCTTGCCCTGTTGCTGGGCACCACTGAAAAGAGTCTGGCCCCATCCTCTTGACACCCACCCTTGAGATATTGATAAGCATTGATGAGGTCCCCTCTCAGTCTTCTCTTCCTCAGGCTAAACAGCCCCAGCTCCCTCAGCCTTTACCTGTAGGAGAGATGCTCCAGTCCCCTCATCATCTTTGTAACCCTCCACTGGACTCTCTCCAGTAGTTCCTCATCTTTCTTAAACTGGGGAGCCCAGAACTGGATGCAGTACTCCAGATGGGGCCTCGCTAGGGCAGTCTGTTTTGGTTTTGTTATTCAAATTCTACAATGAGATAAGATCATAGCTTTTAATAGGATGCAGAAACATGTTGTAGGTTAGATTAGAGCACAGTCAGACATGGTGTCCTATATGGAGAGTGATGCTGTAGACATACCTGGGTCTTCAATGGTATCAGAATGAGAAGCAACATTATTATTTCTGATGATAAAAAGATGGAAAAATGTGAACAGTTGTAATAAATTACTGTCCTTTTATTAATATTAAAATTGAGATTATTTTTGTGTTAAAAATGGAAAATACTTCAAGAATGATGCCAGTTTTGGCCTAAAATTGGAAACGACTAAGGAAATTAAGAGTATTCTGTTCTCTTGCATCTTCTTTCCTTATCAAGAGAGAGACAGGTTATGAAATGCAGGAGATTTTCCAGACTCTCCTTGTTCCTGTGCAGGTCACAAAACCCATCCCAATGTATCTGTTTGTTACATGAAAAGACCGAACCTTATCTTTGCTACAAATTTCCTAAATGCAATAGGCTGTTATTTTTGCAGTTTCCAGTTTTACGTTTTGACTAGCAGGAACTCTTTGGGCTCAGCCTTACCTTCCAGGAACAGTTATTCCCTTCTCAGTGGTGGTTTTGTAGGAAAACACGGAAGAGATGAGAATTATGAAATCTTTTCCTCTATCACCATGTAAAGAGACACTCTGCTAGCCACTTAACTTCTGTCAGAAGACTTTTGCTGCCCTGCCTCTTCTCTTGCCTCAATATAGTTTCATTCTTTCTTCATTTTGTCTTTTTCAAAGCTATTCTTACCCTTGATTTCACTAGGCATATATAATTTGGTTGCAATATAACTGGAAGATTGATTTTGTCTTGCATTTATACATGCAGGAATGAACATCTCAGATGTACACAAATGATATGGATCATCTTCCATTTTGAACTATATTCTTGCATTTACATACAACAAGAACAAGATGGGAAGAAAAACAAAATCTTAGAGAATGGGGCCAATATATCTTTTTCTTTTACAGGGGAGGATAGGTAATTCAGTATAATTCTGTGCAAATATAAAACATTAATCCCATCAAGTACAAGAAAGTGATACTCTGTGTACCTTAAAGAGGCTTATTCTTTTAAAGGTTATGAAATAATTGGGTTCACAAGGAAACAACCAAAAAAGATAAAAGTAATAAATTAGCAGAGCAACCATTTATAGATCTGACTTTGTTTTTCATTTCACTGCAGTAGCCCCATTGACTTCAATAGGGTTTGACTAGATTTCACCTTGCTTGCTGAAGAAAAGAATTTCTCCCATGCCAGGAACAACCAATTCAGTTCACAAACACACAGCATGCAAGTACTCTGAAATCCTGAGGGTACAGAAGAAAGATTTATATTTGACAGACGAAATCTGACTGGCAGGAAACCAGTTTGGAAAACAGCCATGGCTCTTAATATTTAAAGAACTGCCCCATTTAGATAAGTCAAACCAGAAATTCCTGAGTCTGCACTATTGCGGGTTGAGTTTTTTTTCCCTTCCAAGGATCAGGGAGCACCTTCAGCATTACCTTAGAGAGAATATTCTGATAAAGAGCCTGACTTATGCTGTGTTTTGGGAAAGGAGTCAAGGAAACAGGTGAGGAACAGGGAGCATATGGTGGCTCAGTGTTTCCCAGCTGTTGGTCAGTGTGCTGGGAAATACTGTCAACAAAAAAACATTAAAGAATTAAAGAAAGTCATAGTTGCAACTACAGACTCAGGAATCTCTCTTCATGTTCTCCATATCATCTCAAAGATTTACTAGCTCTTGGCGCAGCAGTATCCAAGGCTACACTATCCGTGTACGCTCCCTGGAGGTGTCCACACTGCTGTCAGTGGGATGAAGACATCCTTCACTGCAACCTTGACTGCATGAGTCGAGTGTCAAACAAACAGATAGGTTGCCGTTCACCTTTTTTCCCTATAATGCTCCTGAACCTTCATGCCAGTAGCTAACTGATGAGAACCTTATGTGATTGTTGTGATTTAATCCCAGATCGTAACCGAATACCACGCAGCCGCTCGCTGCCTCCCCCCCTCCCCAGTGGGGTAGGGGAGGAGAATCAGAGAGAAAGGAAAACTCACGGATTGAGATAAAAACAGTTCACCAGGACAGCAAAGAAAAAGATAAAAATATATTAATAATGATAATAATAATAATATATGTAAGGATAATAGAATATATAAAACTAACAATGCACAATTTCTCACCACCCAACGACCTATACAGCCCATCCCGAGTAGCAGCCAGGGAACAGGAATATTCTCTAGCAGCTGTCCCAGAACAGCAAGTTCCAGAAAGAGCGAGCGAGGGAACAGCCAAATGAATGAAAACGCCCAAACGAATGAAAAAAGGGAAAAAGGGAACAAGAAGGGAAGTGGCCCACCGGCCAACGCCCACTTATACCGGGCATGACGTCTATGGTATGGAATACTCTCTTTGGCCAGTTTGGATCAGCTATTCTGGCTCTACGCCTCCCAAGTTTTTGCACCTGAGTGTTAGCAAAACCTGGGAAACTGCAAAATGTCCTTGGTCATTTAGCAGCAACCAACACCATCAGTGTCCTATCACTGTTCTTCTCACACTAAATCCAAAACACAGGAGCTGCTGGAGACAAAACTAGCTCCGTCCCAGCCTAAACCAGGACAGTGCTAAATATTGGGTTTGAATTCAGAAGTGCTTTTTGGTATCAGAAAATTCATAAACAGTGCTGAGCATTCGTGAAAGCAAAATGTTCCAAGAAAATTCTATTTGAAAATTATGTTGAATAAGTTATTTGACAAATAATATGCTTGTGAATTATTTAACAGTCTTCTAAAGGCAGTATTATAGAATTGTTCCAGAATAGCTGTACTTTGCTTAGATAACTATAAATAACTTTTCTGTTTTTTGGTTTTGGGTTTGTTTTGTTTTGTTTTGTTTTGTTTTTAATAAACAGCTTTGTGCGTGTCTGCTTTTGATGGCTGATAAACATTTCATCTAGCAATGGGATCATAGATTTTGTACATTACTATCCATTTACTATATCTAAGAACTGATTCTTATCCTCTTTCATTCATTTCTGTATCTTCTCCAATGGTATATTTTATCAAGATTTATTTTGTCACAATTGCTACCGTGCTTATCAGGGATATCGTATCAAGATTTACATTCCTTTCTTGTTACACTACAGAACAAAATGCTTATCTGTACTCCTTAAATTTAAATGCGCAACACGCACAGAGCCTACACTTCTTTTTTGTATCAGATGGAAGATGCGGCCTCCAAATAAATAGAAGTCCTCTAAGAAGAATTGTAACTTGAAGAAGAAAGTAGCAGATTATATTTATGCTATGCTATTGCTAGCATGATACCGTATTTAAATATCGATTTGGTATTTGACTAAAGGAGAATATTGCATGAAATAAATACATTTCTCTCTACAGTATAAGAGGGTAACTAAATGTTCCAGCAGGCAGCACACTGAAAATGACATGTCTAGAACCAACTGGCCAATATGGAAACTTATGATCCTGCATTGGAAATCATAGTTCCTTACAATCTCTCTTCTCAGAGCTGCTTCTCCATCCGCAAACAGAATTGTTTCCTGAGAAGAAGTACCCAGAAGTATTTTTGGAAAATGGACTATACCTGGACTTCATTTCCCATCAAAAGTCACAGGTGTCTGAGAGAACTTCCTCATCTTAGAAGAACAGGCTCTCTTTCTGGTCTTCTAGGACCTGGACTACACTGGAAATTCAGAAGCTGCCATGGTCCTCTTTCCTACTTTTGAAATCCTTAGACAGTTAGTGTGGCATGCAAAGAAACTGTGCCAATGTGCTCTCCTATTGGGAAAAGCATGTGTTGAACAAACAGATTGAGACCTGTTTGCCTACTTCCAGTGTGGAGACAGCAAATGTACAGCTAGATCTTGTGTTTGGCCAGTTCTCCAACCACATCCATAACTGTCTGCTCTTCTCCCTGTTCAGTTGCTCCTTTGTTCTGAAAGCTGCCTTCAACTCGATCTCTCTTTTTGGACTGTACTCTTTTTTTCTCTTCAGACCAGTCATGGAATGCTTTAGCGAAGCACCATCAGTGCCCAGGTCCCCTCATGTCGCTGTTCGGCAAGAAGAACAAGGGTTAGTTGTTGGTGCAGATGTAGGAAAAATATTGATTCTTGAAAAGAAACACTCAATTCTCTGCATGATTTACCCTTCCTTAAGGTTGAAGATGTTCTTCCTGTCATTATTTCTCCATCACAAAATTCTGAACAGGGATCATTTGGTCTCTGAAGGAGCAGGAAGGAGTGGTATGTTTCCTTTTTAATACTCGTTCTGAACAAATTATAATAGTTATAGACCAATGATCATTAAAGGCAGAAATATCTCTCAGAACAACTCAAGTTGTGCAGTATGATTTCTTTCCTAGCTACCATATGGATAGTCTGTTAATTTTTGTTTGTTTGTTTGTTTGGATGATGCTATGCTTTGTTTTAAAAAGCAGTTGTCATAGTTTAACCCAAGCTGGCAACCAAGCACCACACAGCCACTCGCTCACTCCCCCCTGATAGGGTGGGGGAGAGAATCAGAAGAGTAAAAGTGAGAAAACTCACCAGTTGAGATAAAGACAGTCTAATAGGGAAAGCAAAAGCCATGCACACAAGCAAATCAATCCAAGGAATTTATTCACAACTTCCCATGGGCAGGCAGGTGTTCAGCCTTCTCCAGGAAAGCAGGGCTCCATCACGCATAACATTTACTTGGGAAGACAAAATGCCATCACTCTGATCGTCCTCCCTTCCTTCTTCTTCCCCCAGATTTATATGCTGAGCATGATGTTGCATGGTGTGGACTATCCCTTTGGTCAGTTGGATACAGCTGTCCTGGCTGTGTCCCCTCCCAACTTCTTGTGCACCCCCAGCTTACTCGCTGGTGGGGTGGGGTGAGGAGCAGAAAAGGCCTTGACTCTGTGTAAGCACTGCTCAGCAATAACGAAAACATCTCTGTGTTATCAACACTGTTTTCAGCACAAATCCAAAACATAGCCCCGTACTAGCTACTGTGAAGAAAATTAACTCTGTCCCAGCCAAAACCAGCTCAGCAATAAAATTCAAGAAGCAGTAGATACTTCAGTTCGTGGATACAGATCCTGGCACAAGACTTTACACTATCTTTTCTTGTGCTGATGCATTCCAGCACTTCTGCAGCTAAGGAGAATGAAGAAATAAAGGAAACAGGGAGCACTTTTCTGCGCCTCACTCATCTAGGAGTACAGAAGTACTAAGAAGTACTAAGTACTAATAAGCACTAAGTACTAAATACTCGTACGTGAGGTATAAGAACCGTTCACAATTTCTTTCCTGTGTGTATTGTTTCAATGCCAAATGACCATGGATGGGAGAAGTTCCTTTCAGTCAAAGATAAAAAAAACCCAGGATTTGAAGATTAGAGTTTACTGAATTCTACTGCTGATCAAACAGACATAGAGTAGCATCTAATTTTCTTCTACTTGGCTTTTGTAGCAATACAGAAGTAAAAAGCTATGATTATTATTTTATATCTCTTAAATCAACAGACTGACTTATACAAAAGGACTTCTACAAAATGACATCATACTCAAGAAATAAGGAGGAGGAAATTATTTTTCTTTCTTTTTTATTCAGATACTTCTTATAGAACAGCTGATGGAAATATTAAAGCTGTCATGTCCCGGAGGGCACCACCAACCCTCACCATCACTGCCCAGTCCCCTCAGGGCTCCCCCCACCCTGCCCAGGGCCCAGGACCCCATGTCAGCCCCCCAGGGCTCCCCCCACCCTGCCCAGGGCCCAGGACCCCGTATCAGCCCCCTGGGGCCATCAGCCCCTGCCCCAGCAATGCCACAGCAGGGCCGGTCTCCAGCTCCCCACAGCCCTGCCCTACCTGGCCATGGGCCCCGCCGAGCTGGGCCCACCCGCAGGCCCACGTCCCAGCCTCGGCCTGTGCCCATCCCCAGGGAGGTGCCCGATGCCTGGGGCTGGGGCTGCCCCGGTGCCCCCCGGCTGCCCTGCGCCTGGCTGGGGCTGGGACGGGCCCTGGCTGCCAGGCCCTGCCCTGAGCCCTCACCAGCCTTGAGGTGCCCTGACAAAAGCTTAAAGCTGTTTGGAAGCTGAGTTTGTTTGGGCAAACCTCCTACTGCTTTATCCTCTAAAATACCCATGGTCTTTGAAGAGTCATTGCACGGGGAGATGTCTAAGGACATTTTCAGGTTGCTTTTACACCATACTAGCACCTCTAGAGAGGCAAGTGTTGTCTAGATGTATACAGCATCTCAGCAAGAATTTCCAGTTCTTCTGTAGAACTTGAAAAGTAATTAAAATGCTTCTTTCTATTTTACTGAATTGCTTCATGCCTGCAGGTCACAGCAGTAAGGCCCTGCCAGATGATGATTCACTAATTAGTCTGCTTTGGAGACTGTGTTTACCATTGGATAATGGTGCTCCAGGCAGAAAAGACCATCAAATAGTCTATTCTGCTTGTTTTATAGATTAAATACATCACAACTGTTACTTCTAATGTCATTTTTGAAAAATTACTCCTGAGGAGATATGTGGTGGTTAAAAACTATGCTGGAGGGGTGACACGTAGGTCCTGGTGCACTGAAGGGCCATCGCTGGAGCATCACTCTGCCTTTCGATTTGTGCAGCTCTGCCAGGGATGGTTTTACAAACATTTATGCTTGAGGCACAAAGGAAACACGGAAAGCAAAAGAGAAAGGAGGTGTTGAAGAATCAGCAGGGGGAAGCGAGGTTGGTTTTTGTTTTTCCAGTGAATCTGTAAAGTGCAAAATGAGTAAATCAGAGGAAATGCAAGTGAGGCATAAATCTGACAAACAGCAGTAGTCTTTTTCCAGTGGACCAATCTCTTTCAATTTCAGCTTCCTTTCCGTCAGAGCTATAAAAGTGAAAATGCATTGCTGTGAAATATGAATTCAAGATAAAAGAGAGGGTCAGGAAGGAAAGCGCTCTTCCTCCCTTCCAGAGAGAGGGGAACAACAGGAGTGAACAGGCACTCGGATGGATATTTGCCTTTGGATGGGTAGCTTGACTGAAAAAATAACAGAAGAACTCATTACATACCTTCTGTGAAAACAACTGAGGAGATATTTCTTTTCAAGGAAAAGATAAATACCATTCTGATAATAATGAATATGTAATTAGTCAATGTAATTAATGTAATTAGAAAAGACCAAAGAAGATAACTTTATGATTCATCTTAGCTCGTGGTCCTGAGGCAATTTAGTTGTTAATATATTGATAGTTTTGGTTTCTGTTAGTATCTTAATGAACCTGAATACTTGTGACAATACCTGCAATTGTTGTCAAATTTCAAGTTTCTTTCTGTTCAGAAGAGAAAACATGCTCACAAAAATATGAGAATCATAAGTAATAATAATACTGCTATAGTCTTACATTAGAAATTCATCCAAGTTCTTGGGGTAACTGTATACTCAGTTACCACAGAAAATTATTGAAGCAATACTTTAGTCTTTTTGTTATTTACTTAAAACTAACATTGCAATGCCTAAATTTTGGAAATATGTACATTTGGTGCTTAATAAAAGTTAAATTAAAAAAAAAAAAATCTGGCTTTATATACTTCTCAGCAGAAGATAAAAACAAGGAAATGTGTTGTCATTCAGAAATGTTCACCAGTAAGTCTTGGCCTGTTTATCCTTTCCAGAACAGAAAATACACAGTGGAAAGACATTCTTGTGTTGAACCAGGAGAGTAAAACATGTCTCGCTAAAGTTTGTCTAGGTATCTCCATGTTCTTGCCTATCTTGGCTTCACCCAGAGGTGCTAGATGACCTGGATTCCCTAGTTTAGGGTCTACTGAAAGATGTTATTCTTTGCCAATAACAAGATTTTAATTTTTAGTACATATTTTCTACAGTAACTGCCAGTGCAACTCTTGTTTAAGAATATGCCTCTTTTTTCCTCGTTATTTAAATAAGAATATGGGAGAATTCCTCAAACATTAAAAAATGTCCCAAACTTGAAATAAGTCTGCTAGATTATAAAATGGAAATTAGAATAGAATCAATATTTCTGCTTAGCACAATAGTTTCCAGATATTAGTCAGCTACCATCAGAGTACTCTGCTAGTCTGACATGCACAGGTATTTACCAGAGCGTGTTCACACGGTCAGCAGCGTTGACACTGTATACATGCCAGAATGAGAACTGAAAAATCACACTGAAAAGTTAACAGCCATCCTCAGTTTTTGCCGTGTTAGTACATACATTTACAATTGATCCCTGCATAATGTTTAACTGGGACATATATATATTGGATGGTACCTACTGAAGTTTTCCAAAACGTAAGAGAATTTCAGATAGATGTATCCATTTTACCATCATCTTATTATTTGCTGCCTGCAACGCATCAGTCCCTGCCTGTGCCATATAGTATTTCTGCAGAATCTCTCTTCATATTCAGATTTTTACACAAAAGCGTGTTCAACAGTCCTCTCATTTCAAATATTCAGTTGCATGCAAAATGATGTGTATTAATTGAGTAAAAAGAGTAAAGTTCTGTGTGCAATTTGCAAGTTACCATAATTCATAATTTTTCACATTGTCATCTTTACCATGTTTTTGTTTGTGGGGGTTCTTTTGCATTCACTGTTCTGCTTTTTTTTCTGCATAAATTATGTTTGCATTTGTAAAAATATAGTCCTAAATTATTATGACTATACTGTGCTGGCTTATTGAAACATCACTTAATGATGAACACATGATCGGACATAGTGCTCATTCCTTTTTATATACAAAAAATTAGTGCTGATATATAATTAAAAACAAATTTTACCCTTTGACTTTAATTCTTTACAAAAATATTTTACCAGTAATCCTAACAAGTCTTGAGCAGCATTTAGCTTTCTATCTGAAATGTGAATGAACAGGATACTATTTTTTTGACGTTGTCAGGTTTTTAAAAAATAGATACAGTTTTTTAGAAAGATTTTATCCTTCACTTGTCAACCAGTCTAGTAAAAAGATAAAATACATTATTTTTGTGTTTAAGTGCAGTAATAACAAATTCACCCAGAGGAAAACATTTCTAAGTCACCTCCTTATTTTGTATAAACTGACATACTACATTAGGATGTCCATCTGTCTCTCTCCCTCTCTTAAAGATGCTGAGAAGCTCAGTGTCTGTGCTCAAATACAATTGAAAATGTATTGTAAATGTATTTTAATTACATTGAGAGTGTCATTTAAACCCAGGGACATAAGAAAGTAATTCAGATGCAAAGATGAGAACTCTTTGGTCTTTGCTTAAATATCTCCATACATGCACAATTAATTTTGACTATTCAGTTGCCATTGTATCACTTGTGATCACAAGGATAAAAAAATAATGTGTTTTATTAAATAACCAGAAATAAAACCAAAATATCTCCATCTTAAGGCTTGACAAGGCTCTATGATCCACTTTAAAAAACATTTCAAATTATCAACTAATAGTCACCACTCAAACTGACGTAACAATAGGACTGATAATGCCCAGTGCAAGTGTCCTGGGCTGGGACAGAGTTAATTTTCTTCCTAGTAGCTGGTATAGAGCTGTGTTTTGGGTTTAGTGTGAGAATAATGTTGATAACACACTGATGGTTTTAGTTGTTGCTGAGTAGTTGTAGTGCTTATACCAAGTCAAGGACTTGTCAGCTTCCCCTGCTCTGCCAGCGGGGAGGTGCACAAGGAGCTGGGAGGGGGCACAGCCAGGACAGCTGGCCCAGCCTGGCCAAAGGGATATTCCATACCATAGGGCGCCATGCTCAGTATGTAAAACTGGAGTTGGCCAGGGGGCAGGAATCGCTGCTTGGGTGAGCAATTGTTGCATTGTGCATCACTTGGTTTTGTATATTCCTTTTCAGTAATATTATTATTATTTCCTCTTCCTTTGGTGTCCTATTAAACTGTTTTTATCTCAACCTACAAGATTTTTTTTTCCCGATTCTCTCCCCCATCCCACCTAGGGGCGGGAGGGGAGCGAGTGTCTGTGTGGTGTTTCGTTGCCGGCTGGGGCTAAACTACAACAGCAAGTTAACACAGAATATCGGTTGGGAGGATCGGGCTGATTAGGAAGGAGAAAATTTCTGTTCAGATACACATATTTCTTGATTCTTAGTGGTGAAGAAAAAGAACATGCAGATAAAACAAAACTGAACTGCATGAGATGTTTGGTGTATGTATTCACTTTTGGTGTTCATTTCAGTGTGGCCATTTTTTTCCTAAAATTATTGTCATGGCATTTGTAAATCTCTTACCGCAAAACGTACTTTTAAGGCCGGCGCTTCAAAACCTGCGGATATTAAAGCAGGTTCTCACAATCACATTGCATAGAACGTGTAAATACTGTTTTTAAGGACTGTTTTAAGACTTTTTGGCAGCTGGGTCTGCTCCTGCCTAGGGTTGGAATTGGGCAGCAAAAGGGATTAGGTCTCTCTTATCGTTACTTAGTTTGTGTTAATTTGGTTAATCCAAACTGGTGTTCTGGATGAGGTCCCCATGAGTTTACTTCACCTTTTCAACATGCAGTTTAAGGTCCTTTCCCACTTTATGCTTCCATATTACTTTTGTTTGATTCTTGAAGGAAAACACGTTCAAGAACAGAAAAGGACCAAGCGAACTTCCCGAGTTTTGCCTGCTGCGACAGGAAAGTGATTTTTAAAAGGACACTTTTGAGTGTGGATGGGTAATTAGAATGGAATTCTTGTTGCCAGAATTTGCATCCAGAGCGATTTGCGTAGGGGAAAACCCTGATCCAACAATGCTTTACTGATAACATCCAAAACAGGTGCAAATGTCTATGAAGGATTTGGATGAAGAAATAAGAGAAAAAATGATGCATAAATTAACTGAGGACACATCAAAGAAGTCATTCATGCTCAGTTGACTTGTATTCGTTTCAGACCAGGTGGCAGCCCAGGTCTTGGGATTTGTGTGCTACACATCAGGCTGCAATTATTACAAAGAGCTGGTTTGGATTCCTCTCTCAAAGAACTCCTTCAGAGGGAAGGTCCTTCAAAGATGCTTCATTAAAAAGAACCTTCAGAAAGAGGCCTCTAAGCACATCCTTCATCTTCCAGTTCTCAGGGTCTCCTTGCCTGCAAGCTAGGTGGCTCTGTTGACCAGCTTTCCCTCTGAAGACTTCTGTAAGTTCAGACAGACTCAGTCTTTCAATCCTAAACCATTTTCTTTATTCAGGAGACAGTCTGTCCGTTCTTTTAAATTAAAAGTAAGATCTGCTTTACTTCCTGGTAGATGCAAAAGTTTCTTTGTCAGACTTTGAGTCATCTGTACTTAAACAGAGAGTAAATAACTCTACCAATGAGGGATAAAAATGTCTCCGTTCCCTTTGCTGAGGTGCCACTGTGCCTCGGCTGCAATGTGTTGTCCTCCGGATCAACACACCATGTCCACCTGACCATTAAATGTACACATCAGACAAGCTTCTGAATTGGATAAATGTTGCTAGACATTGGCTATTGACTGAGACCAAATGCGAATGTAGTTCACCATTTTGGGATGACCATGTGTTTGAGGTGAGAGATTCCCAGCCTCTTTCTCTTGAACATACCACAAAAGTAAGATGCATACCCTTGCTTCCTGGAGAAGTTCTATCAGTATACCAGAGATGATGTAAGTAAGAACAGGTGGTATGCTCATGCAGGAAGGGGAAGAGGAAGAGCAGAGTCTTTGCAGGCCCCAGCATAACCATGGCCACATGATTCCTCATACAGACACCTCATCTATTTTTCGTAGTTTTCTTTTGCCCCCACCCCTGCTATTTGTCTCTGTTTCTGAACTGATTTGCCATGTGTTGTTCTTGGTTTTGTGTATTTTTAACCGAGTGTTAGCTCACTTTTTGGAGGGGTGATGGGAAATTCAGTATGGTCACATATTTTTTCCTGTTTGGTTTTAAATAGCCATATTAGCCTATTTGCACTTATATAGTTGATTTGCTTACATTTTTTTTCCCTCTGCGGTTTTTATATCTTGGTCTGTATCTTTTGCTTTGCTATGCTGTAACTGTCAGGTGTTATGTGGTCTTTTTCCTCGATGGGAACAAAGAGGCTTATTCAATATTTTTTCCCACACATGCTATACCTGTAGGGGCAGGTGGGCTGCCCCTGGGAAGAAAAGGGGCATAGAATCATAGAACAGTTTGGGTTGGAAGGGACATCCTCAACTAGATCAGGTTGCCCAGAGCCCCATCCAGCCTGACCTTGAATGTTTCCAGAGATGGGGCTTCTACCACCTCTCTGGGCAACCTCTTCCAGTGCTTCACCACCCTCATTGTGAAAAACTTCCTTATATCTAGCCTATATCTCCCCTCTTTTAGTTTAAAACCATTATCCATTGTCCTATTGCAACAGGCCCTGCTAAAAAGTTTTTCCCCATCTTTCCTATAAGCCCCCTTTAAGTACTGAAAGGCTGCAATAAGGTCTCCCCGGAGCCTTCTCTTCTCCAGGCTGAACAAGCCCAACTCTCTCAGCCTGTCTTCAGAGGAGAGGTGCTCCAGCCCTCTGATCATCTTCGTGGCCCTCCTCTGGACCCGCTCCAACAGGTCCATGTCCTTCTTGTGCTGAGGGCACCAGAGCTGGACGCAGTACTCCAAGTAGAGTCTGATGAGAGTGGAGCAGAGGGGCAGAATCCCCTCCCTCGACCTGCTGGCCACGCTTCTTTTGATGCAGCCCAGGATACGGTTGGCCTTCTGGGCTGCCAGTGCACATTGTTGGCTCATTGTCCAGCTTTTCACCCACCAGTACCCTCAAGTTCTTCTTGGCAGGGCTGCTCTTGATCCCGTCATCCCCCAGCCTGTACTGATTACCAGGGGTTGCTCTGACCCAGGGTAGGACCTTGCATTTGTCCTTGTTGAACCTCATAAGGTTTGCCCGGGCCCACCTCTCAAGCTTGTCCACGTCCCTTTGGATGGCATCCTGTCCCTCAGGTGTGTCCACTGTACCACTCAGCTTGGTGTCATCCGCAAACTTGCTGAGGGTGCACTCGATCCCACTGTCAATGTAATTGATGAAGATATTAGACAGTACTGGTCCCAATATGGACCCCTGGGGGACACCGCTTGTCACGGATCCTCATCTGGACATTGAGCTATTGACCACTACCCTCTGGATGCGACCATCCAACCAATTCCTCATCCACTGAACAGTCCACCCATCAAATCCGTATCTCTCCAATTTAAAGAGAAGGATGTTGTGGGGGACCCTGTCAGAGGCCTTACAGAAGTCCAGAGAGATGACATCCGTAGCTCTTCCTTTGTCCACTGATGCAGTCACTCTGTCGTAGAAGGCCACTAGGTTGGTCAGGCAGGACTTGCCCTTGGTGAAGCCATGCTGGCTGTCTCCAATCACCTTCCTGTTCTCCATGTGCCTCAGCATAGCTTCTAGGGTGATCTGTTCCATGATCTTCCCAGGCACAGAGGTGAGACTGACAGGTCGGTATAAGCATAGGAAGCGTAAGAATCCTTCAGGGCCAAGGTCTGAAGGAGATAACTGATATGCAAAAGGTATGAAGAAAACCACTGGCTACCTCTTACAGAAATTTGTCAATTGGGTTTAACAGGGGCCTCTTTTGGCATGTGCCCATCCCTTGGCCTCTGCAGGTAGCTTTCTCAGAGCTGGAGCAAACTTATTGAGTTCAAATAGAAGAGAACATATGAGGACAAAAGAGTATGAGAACCAATGCCTTTTTTCTTGAAGGTTTTGAGTTTTGGAGGAAAGGAAAATAGCATTTTTTCCAGTTCTTGGTTGGAAAAAGATTGATTGAAAAAATAAAAAAGTTTTCTTTTACTTAATTTCCAGCCTCTTCGCCTGTATAAATTATAAGAAAATAACATTTCCACAGGGGATGGCAGAGGACATTGAAACAAATGAAAGTAATGTCTTTTTCTGCTGTGTGAATAGGAAGCCTATGTACTGCTGGCTGTGAAATCTGTCTTGGATAGCTAATGGCTAGAATAACCAATTTTCTAGCCATGCAGGAATAAGCCTTGTTTATGAGACTGAGCTGATACTGCAGCTGAGCAAGTGGCCGCAAGCTGGAGTTCTGTGTGCAGCTTGAACCGGGCTGTGTTGCTGTCATTGCCCAGCAGACCAAAACAGTATAGGAAGGCATGGTCCTGACTCCAAACCAGGCAAAATGGATCATTACCATTTTTAAAAAGATTACGCAAAATGCTAGTATTAAACTACCCCTCAGAGTCTCACAGTACTCGGCCAGCCAGACAAGCAGTTTATTTTGATGCTGCGAGAGCTCAGGGCCCGGTCAAAGGTGTTTGTGATCCTTGATTGTGCAGGAACTGCGGCATTTATGAGGGTTGTGATGGTTAGATTGTGCTATCCACACTGAACGTTTCACACAGGAGTCACAGATGATGTCTCTTGGGGAAATGAGGTCCCAGCCTATCCATGTTTGAAGACCCTTGCACTGTGGAAAACACAGTCATTGTGAGTTTATCTGCACTGAGGGTTTACGGCATCTATAAATCTGCAGAAGAAGCCAACTCTAGGAGGGCATTAGCTTTCAATACCACTTGACACGTTGCCACCTTACTTCACAACACTGGTTTTGTGAGAAGCGGATGAATTGTAAGCACGATGTGTGCTAGAAAGGGCTTTAGGCATGGAGGGTTATCAGGAGGTATGCTAAGTATGCTTACATGTATTGGTCCCAGAACCAGAGCTCATTGTCTGGAACCGGCTGTTAATGTGCTATAAACATGCTCATTAATTGGTTGTTGTGTTCCTTGTATCATCAAGTTTCTCACTACAAGCAGAACCTCTCCTCTTTGTCCCTGTTTTGCAATTAGAAAGTCCAGTTTTACTGGGGATGTGCTCTGTTCATATTCTTCTTGCAGACATCAGACAATCCTCTGTTAAATCTGCTATTTACAGTGCTTTTTTATTATATGAAACATGCTGATTTTCAATGTGGGACAGTGGATACAAAAGAAAAAAAAGACAAAACCAAAATGGCAAACACGCTCTTACCATTGTTAGACTTTTGCCACTGATCATAATAGGAAAAGATTGGTTTCTGGCTGAATTACACTGAAATCTGACTTACATATTAGCACAGCGGGGAGTCTGGGTAGGCAGGCTCTCCTGGACCAAACTCCAGTGACTCTCTTATTGTAAAGCACTTTTGTCTCCAGGGAATAGAAAGCCAGATGAATTAATGAATGATCAGTTACATTCTCTTACTGGCATTTGTTACTATCCACTCTGGTTTTGATAAAAGGATTTCCTTCTTCACTTCATTGTGTTTTGATTACACCTGTCAATAAAGCCAGTGATTGCTGTGCTCATTGAATATAAAAGGATTACAGTGATGCCTAGCATTTATGACACATATCTTCCATTTTTCTCATCAGTCTGACAGGTTGCAGAGGTGAAAGAACTCTCAGTTACTTTGTGATCTGTGTTGATGGGAGTCATGCTTTATGGGCCAATTTATGACTGCTTATGTCCATATTGTTCAAGGTTGCAATATTCTTGCTGTTGCCGTTCTTACTGTTAAAGGCAATCAGAAGTATAATTCTGAAAACTGTAAGATGACCATTTCTGACAGACATGTGCAGGCTGACCAGCATCAAGAAACAACCTCTCTGATGCCACTCTTGCATGAGTTGTCACTCCCCTAGGCTTGGCTGTTGTTGATCTCGTACAGGTCCTTCATCTAGTTTCGTTACCAACAACTCATGTGCTAAAGTCAAAACTACCATTGACAGCCATATGCAACATGCATTGTTTTTTAGTCACTCAGTCAAAACTGCCCAAATATTGTTGTGACCGTATACAGAGGTGAAGTTATTAAAAGCAAACTGCCATGTAGAGAGAGCACTGTAACAAGTTACAACGCCAACTGCAGGGTGCAAAAATGTTTTTAACTGCTTGCAATCCACTTTTCATAGAAATAAGATTCCTTCTCCGCAGTAATGAAAAAAACTGGCATGGATCTTTCTGGATAGCCTCTTTAAATAACAACAACATTTTCCACATTAAATTCCTTAAGCAAAAGGAACAAAAAGAGGAGAAGAAGCGTGAGCAATCACAGCAGAACAGCTCATTTGCCGAGACTGAATTGTCTGATAAATACTGACTGACGCCTGCATGGCAATCACAGCCGAGCTTACCTGCTCATCTTTTCTTTATCGTTGTCACTGATGTACACTTTCAATCCTAAACCCACTGAGAACAGCAGAGCATTAAGTATGATATCCTCTAAAACGATATCGTATTACAATTAAAAGAATCAAGTACCGATAAATTGATTTGTAACATATTTTTGAAAATGAATCATTTAGAAAAAAGTTGTATGAAAGGGCAAACTCTAGCTGCACAGGGAATAGAGGGTGTATTTTCAGTTCATAAGAAATATAATTTATTCATAAGAATTTTCTTTTATTTTGTCAACAAGACTCTTATATGTACATTTGAATACTGTATCTGTTAAAATTTATTTCAGAATATACTGAAAAAGCTACAGGACGTGAATGTAATGTAAAAAAATGTTCCTGAGGTTTGCTTATTTATAATGTGATTATTTATAAATACCTTCTATTTCAGATGAACAGTTGTCTTTCCTATCGCTTTTTTAAGTATAAAAAGGTTTGTGCTAGTCAAGAGAGAGAGATATTTGATTACACACAATCTCCTTATTAAGTGTGTTATATTGACTTCTTATCTTTCTGCTTGCATGTCCCAGTATGGCTAATATCATGTTATCTTAAATTTTAGCCTACTTCCTGTCAGATAGAAATGACCACATGCTTTTGTTTCGCTGTGTGTATTCTTGCCAGTCATCTCATATGTCCGTATCTGTAACAGATTTATCGGTTTTAATCATATTGTAAGTTTTCCTACACATGCTTTGCACTGCGACAATAACAAATGCAAAAATGAAAACAGATCAATATTTCATGCAAAACCATATGCAAAATGGCAACCGTTTCTGAATCAGTTTTCAGTTTTTCAGCTATGCACAGTTTGCAGCATTTTCAGTATTTTCAGCTATGCACAACTGTTATTTTTGTTGTAAGATCATACAAACTTCCCTAGGAGTAGTGGCAGGATCTTTGCCTTGGTAAGGGATAAAGATAAGCAAAAGTTTTAGGGTCGGGGAAGGGCTACTGGAACACAAAATAAATAGAGGGAAAATTTTGCTGTAATTATTTTACTCTTTCATACAAGTTGGCAATCTTTCCATGCTTCTTGACGGGGAAGTGTGTGGAAGGCTAATAAGGAGACTGGCAGGAAAAACTAGATCTATTTTTTTTGTCTTTTTATGCCAGGCTTGTTGCTTGGAAATGTTAAAGTAGGACATAGAAAGAAATAGCATTTTACTTTCTGGGTGAGATTCATTCGTCTAAACAGATACATCTAATGTCACCTTAGGAACTATAGGGTTTCTGGTCTTGGCCTCTAAAATGTTTCAGAAAGTTGCCGTAGATTGCACATCGTATCTGCTAGGCTCATACAGAGGACTTTCAGGGGATCTAGTTGGCACTAGTGATCTATACTTAGGGAACTGAACCCTGACCTCTGTCTCCTATTTACCTGTCAGCCGTAGCTTTCCCTTACTCCCTCTTAAAAAACGAATTACAGTTCTATTCTTATTTCTCCAGAATGTCTTCTTCTTCTAACACTGATCCATTCATAGGTATGCCGACAGTTACTTCAAACCTACATCCACCAACCTGCACCACCCCTCTTTCCAGCTTCCTGCCTCAAGTTTGGTTTGGTTTTTCTCTAGTGCATTGATTATGAGTACTAGGAACAGCAAGTAGATTAGTTTCACAACCTGATGTTAAAAGACACCAAATCCTTTCACTGCATCGGCTTGCCTCCTGCAGTCTGCAACCTACTCAGAATTCCTTTTCCTAAGCAGCCATTATCAACTCATAAACCAAACCAGCTGTGAGATTGCTTCCAGCTCGCAGAAGTGGATAAAGAGTGGAAAATCTTCATAGTTCACACACTTTGGGTTTGCAGAGCATTGCTCTGACCCTGAAATATATGTATTCAGTTACTGAGAGGCACCAAAAACCAAAGAAAATCTGGTAAATTTACCCCTTCTCCTTCTGTTGAGTATTTTTCTTTAGAGTCTTCATATTTTCTTGATATGCACAAAGGCTTTGGGTTTGAAACGCGATGCAATATATGTTTAAATGTTGTCATAGCAAAACATGCACAGGTTACTAATGAAATTTAAGGATGCTGTATCATCAGATGATGATAATCTGACTACCTCATTAAGCTACAGGATCTAAAGTGTTAGACTAGAACATTTTCTCTTTTTAAAGCCTATGTTATACAGTTTTGTAGTGAAACAATCCTTAAAGCAAAGACGACAAGCTACTGTAGACAGACAATAGTATCTTGTCCGGGTTTTATAGCTGTTGTATTGGAAAGTATTATTTCTAATAGAATCAAGGAATAGCATGACTCCTTGAACCAGTGGACACAAGACAGCATGCTTGTGAAGGAAACTCATGTTTCAAAGTTATACACTAGATAACAGAATATTTGCATTCAAATGTAGAGGAACTTCAGATCTTTCAGTGAGAAGGGAGCAATTTACATACCTACAAATACGATATTCTTCTACCCGTGTATCAGAAGGTTAGTTTTGTCTTAGTGAAGAATTTGTACTTCTGTATCTCTGTATAATAAAAATCGGAAAGATAAATAAACTCTATTGTATAAATATATAGATTTTTTTTTTTTTTTGTGGAGGCCAGCAATATCTGATCTGATACAGTGTGCAAGGTAAATTACTTTTTTACAGTATACTATGCTTAAACCCGCCAGGGCTGCTTTCCAGAAGTGCCAGCAGTATTGGAATTGCACTAGAATACACAGCTTGAAGCTGAACTTAGGGTTGAACTCCATCAAAGAAATTGCTTTGAAAAAAAGAAAACTATAGGTTACTACAGGGAAGAGCAAAACAAAACCTTGCATTAGTTTCTTTTCCTTGTGTTACTGCTTTGCAGCTGTAACAAAGGACAAGTCTAATTTTCTTTTCTTTCTGAAGTGTGACTTTGGTCTTCGGTAAAGTTATAACTTCTTCACAGCAATCCAAGTAAGAGAACAGACTTAAGACTTCAAATTAAAGTCAGTGGAAGAAAATTAAGTGCAAAATGGCATGTATTGCATATAACCCATCTGCAGTGGTTGGGGTTAAAACCAGGGACTTGCTGCAGCTTAGAATAAGCATCGCTACTAAGACATTAAGATTCAAATGAAGTATTATGAATGCAGTATCTGACTCTATGTATATATCCGGATTATTTTAGCATT
This sequence comes from Phoenicopterus ruber ruber, assembly GCA_009819775.1. Lineage (NCBI taxonomy): Eukaryota > Metazoa > Chordata > Aves > Phoenicopteriformes > Phoenicopteridae > Phoenicopterus > Phoenicopterus ruber. The sequence goes on from CM020215.1 coordinate 140,716,484, forward strand.
TGCTTTAGTGATCAGGTCCTTTAAGAACAATTCAGCTCCAAGATCAATAATTATTCTTCAGATATCATTAATGGTTAGCCTTTAATATATAGACCTACTCCTGTAAGTCCTTGGCCAAGATTTGAAATGAAAAACTCTCTGAGGTAGAAAAGAAAAGAGGCTTTATTTAGCTTCCACTGAAGTTGTTGTTTTTCTTTTCTTTACTTTTATTACAATGATGAAATGTTTCAGATCTCAGAACTTGTTTTAACTGAATGTGTTCAGGATGAGAACATCCACATATGGTTTTGAGTGATACATATAGTAATTGTAGAAAGGATTCCATATAAGACTTGAATTCCATTTTCACTTATTTCCTTGGATTTATACTAGTATAAATGAGAACAGAATTAAACTCTGCAGATGACCATGTCCTCTGCTTCAGTAAAATCAGGTGAATCCTTTCAGAGCTGCGCTCCCTGATGTGACATGTAGTCCCACTTTCTCCGCACGCCTCTGCCCCAGAACAGTCCCTGCAGAACTCCCCATCACGGGGTGGGTGCCTCATGGGGTTTCTGGCAGAAAAGGATGAAATAAATTAATTAATTATCCTTGTTGACTTAGGTGGTACTGGGAATAAACCTCTGTATGCATGAACAATAACAAAAAAGTCCTCTTCTGAAGTAGATTCATCTATGTGCAAACTAATTCAGTATCTCTGAAAGCAGCCACATGTATAAATTGCCCAAACATAATGACCTAAGAAATCTGTCCAAGGATTATAGGTTGCACAGAGAAAGTGATCAGGCCAATATTTTACCCTCTTCTTTGTTTCTCTAGCACAGACAAAATGAAAATGTGGCCGTCCCAATGGAGTTCTTACAAAATAGCCAAAGAAAAATGATAATAAACACATTTATGTACTCCAGCATTCAGGTTTCTTTGTTTTGCTTCCTGCAAAACCTTCATGGTAGGTTTCTGCCCAAGGCTGGCTGGAGGGCATGAGCATTTAAGCTTAAGCACACTTGTTTAAAAATTACTGCAGGGAGACGAGATCACTTCTGAGCTCTGAATGATACGAGGTTCTTGCACAGAGGCCTGTATCTCAAGGTCATTGGTCTCCATGTAAACAGTCAAACTGAATGATCGTGAACAAAAAATTTGATTTTCTGTTCCCTGCTTGGTGAATGCCAGTGGCATTCTGACTGGGGGGAGGGGAAATCCGAGTGATTTTACAACTGGAAGAGTATTCCAGTCAAAACTGAAAGATTGACGTGTCGTTTCAAAGCAAAGGATAGTTGGCAACAGCGCATTAATTAATTGGCTTTTTAAAGTTTCTAGTTGTAAAAGTTGTCTGTCAGAAGTGTGGGACAAACAACCTTGATTTCAATTTGATTCACTTTAGCTCTTACCTCACTTGTGGTCATTAAATAGCCTTCTGGTCTATGTTTCAGTTTTAAGAGAATGAAATTGCACATTTTATTGAGGGGATTAGAATTTGACAGGAATCTTGAGCTTAGTATCCACTTTTTTATAGTATAAATAGTTTGATAAATGATCAGTGCTGTATTTTTTTCCCACGACTTTCTTAATCCTTGTTTGTCTTATATTCACATTTCTGTTTCCTCTATCAGCATGCCATAGCTGCAAAAATATTGTACCTACTTGAGCTCTGTGTTTAGCTTCACAAATAGATACTATGCAGATGCCAAAACACTAGACATAATAAGTGCATTTGTTATTTAAAGGTAATTTTTAGATTTACAAGCTTGCTCTTAAAAAAACTTTTTCCACTTGAAAAATCTACTAATTAATCATTGCTAAGATGATAAATTTAGGTCTGTATTAACTCATGTATTTGCCATTTTTAGTTCCCGATTCTGGTTATGTGAAAAGTTTTGCATATTGAAATATCTACATTTTAATTAATTTTATGTAAGGGAGATATATATGAATAGGTAAGTTTAGATATGTACAAATAACAAATTTTAGAGCATGACTTTTATTATAAAAAAACAATATTTACAGGGAAATGTTTCACATTCAAAGGACAACAGGGCTTTTTAGCGGTGAAATATTTCCATTATCACCAGACCCTGTGCCCAAACTCCTTTTCTCGAAACCTCCCTAAAAACATAGTGCCATTAAGTATAAATTTACTTTGACTGTACAACCTGTATCTTCAGCTAAAACCTTCATAATATTAGTGATTATTCTGCTGGCATAGTGTTGTATTTAATAATGTTCTGCATCTGAGACTGCCAAATGATTTCTAAAATCTTACTGTGCTTAAAATAAATGTACTATTTAATGCTCTCCTTAGTGACCATTTTTAGGGTAAAGTATGGGTCATTACATGGCCATCGAAACTACATATTCAGTCTTTCCATCTTCTATCTTCATCCGAACAGCTTTTTTTATTCCAAATTCCCTATAAAAATTTACCAGTCTCTGAAAGGATTACAATACCCTGACGCTTTTTGTAATCATTAACATAATTTTTCTTTGGTATTTTTTTCTCCCCCACGTTGTTTTGAAGGTTTGTTACCCTTGTGCATTTTTTTTCCAACATGAGGCACCTTTCCTTCCACGGCCATGAAGCCTGGGCACAGCGAGGGGTACAGGGAGTGCTCAGACGAGGCCCAAACTTCTGCCTGAGAAGGAGCCTTGGCAGGCAGAGAGACCCTCAAGATATTCCATTGCCAGACAAATGGCTTAGAAAAGCAGGAAACAAATGTCTGTAATAACAACATCTTTTGTAACGAGCTAATCACATAGACATAGTTGTTGTGGTAGATGAATGTTTAAATGACAGAGAAGTAGTTACTTGCTGAATCACACTGAAGATATTTTAATTGATTTGGAAATGCACTTGTATACAGTTAAGTATTAAAAACAATCATTGTTTGATTTCTCTTTTAACAGGAACATATACTTATTAAAAAACAAAGGGAAATAATATATATCTTTTTTTCCTAAATAACAGACAGGGGATGAAAAAGAGAAAAAAACCCAACAGCCTTCAGTGTATTCAGAAGACAGTTATTAGTTTTTAAATCACATACTCTGATAACATTTTTATTAATAACATTAAGTTATAAGTAATGATAATCAGATTCTTTTAAAATGTTGTTTCAGGTCAGGGTTAGGGATGTGTAGATGCCTTTCCATACTCTTCAGTCTTAAATACTTATGTCCAGAATTGATTAATGCTAATTTTGAGATAGCTACAGAATTCCTGTATTATTTAACCTGTACAGATTATTTAAATGTCCTAATGGGTTTAGCTATTCTATATTAATGTGTTAACTTATAAGAAAAATAAAGAACTTGATTCAAAGCTGGGGAACATAATCATTGCCAAATTCTGCACTCAGTCCAAAAGATATAATGCTGTATCTAGATACATAATTAATTCTATATTCTCCACATTTCCACCAGAGTTTTGTCAAATGCAAAACTGCAAGCTCAAAAGCACTGATGGCCTTTGAAGAATTTGACTCCAGTCATACCTGAGTCCAAAGGGTTCCAACATCCAAATGTATCTGGGTTCATTGGTACAAACCAGGTAAGTATAAAAAATAAGGACACATTGTGAAATTTTATTTCATTTCATGATTCCTTCTGTTGCAAAGTGCAATATGCAGGGCCCAATCTAGCACCATAAGCTATACAGGGACCATTTACAAACCTTTAATTTAGGAAATGAAATGAAGAAAAGTTACATCAAGGATAAATCTCCACAAAATCTTAACAAAAAATTACTTGCACTCTGGGAAAGGAAGTAGTAGGAAAAAAAGTCACATGTGATTTGTACAAAATTTCATAAAGCTTTAGAATATTCTAGAGATCAGGGAATACAGCTACCCAGGATGAATCAAATGAGCTGATGATTTATTTCTTGAAATTCTTCTATCCTGTTTCAATTATTTTTGCGCCCCTCAAAGCTAACAAGGAATTTTCTCTTGGTTCAGCACAAGGAGCTTACACGGACATGCCTCCTGGTGGAAAAACTCACTGTAGCCTTCACAAAAATGGAGAAAACTTACTCTAATCGAGAAAGGGGAGTGTAAGAAGTTGCTTGGCTTCATTGTTAAATATGGCTCTTTGGAAACTTACTTTGAAAAGGCTATGAGGAATTATCGGGGATGGCCCAAGTAATACAGAAAGAAATTAAGAAAAATTTATAAATAACATGTCAAAGAAAGAAATGGACTGAACTATCACAGAACATGTTGCAGAAAATCTAATTTTAATAATCCCCTGATAGATTGCCATACACCAGACATTATTGTGTCTATTTATTCTAAAATAGATTGGTAAAAGTTCATTCCATGTCCTTGATCAAAGCCTGTGAAACATCATCTCTCTTTTGAATACATATTTCTATTTGTCCAAATGGACTCTTCCCAAAGCTTTGATTTATTGATAAGTGTAATAACACTCACAATATCAGCTGCAGAATTTTGTTTACTAACTTTTTCCCTGTGAAAAGCTGAAAGTTTTTCTGCAACTTGAAGGTTGATTTCACCTTCTTAACAGTGAGACTATTGTTAATGATGTTCCTTGCTTACCCCAGGGAGTGCTTATGAATGCAATCAGAACCACCTAATGTTTCCACCATCTTCTAAGAAGGTGGTCAGGATAGGAATATTGCTAGTGGTTGCACGTATATTGATGAGCTGCACGAGACAGGTTGTCTTATTCCTCCTGGTCTGATAGTTTCACTACTATGGATCACTGAGCATTAGAAATGTATACTTCAGGAGGTTAAATTGCAGTACCAGCTTTACTGGCAGATACAGCACAAAACCATGAAAGAGATGAAATGACTGTAATGTTTGTGACATTATTACAAATGTATCTACAATATTTTGCCACTACAGTGAACTTAAAAGTATGAAACAAATTTAGTCCCAAGATATTAGCTGCTGCAAATGTGCAGAATACCAGGATGCAAATCTAGTTAGTCAATAGAGAAGGCGGAAAAAGTACTCAGTGGTATGTATTTAAGAACCGTTTATTGTAAATTGCTGGAGAAAGAAGAAATAGCTTGTTTTTCCAAAACATGGGATTACAGTATAGCTGAATTGACATGAAATCAAATGATAATGACCTGATATAAGCTAGTTCTAAAATTCTATTTGCTGATGCCGCAGTTAATGTCTATGGACCCGTCTGGCCCTAACACCTAATGCAATGGCTTTTCTATTGACCTCCAGTGGAGCTATTTGCTGAATGATATTCGTCTGCTTGTTTTATGCCCTTGAAATCTGCAATCTCTGCCGGGTAGGCATGATATAGGATTGATTTTTGTGCTACTTAGAAAGCCAGCATGATAGATGAGGGCAAGCTGGAATGCACCGTTAAGTGACCCATCCAACTTGTGAAACTCTTTCTTAAACTCTGAAGTGCCTTCTTCCAACAAAAGATGCCTGTGGCCTTGGATTTTTTTTTCTCTCCCTAAACTGATTTCTTCTAACTTTACAAAAAAAAGAAAAAAGCATATAGCATTTTGCAGATGAAACTGACATCTAAAAGCAGGAATACTGTAGAGTAAAAATGCAATCATCTGGCAGGTAGTTCTTTATCAGAAGCTGAAGCTAGTAATGCAACTTCCTCGAGATCTGAATATTTTCTGAACTTGCAAATTACACCAGGAAGGATCTGTTTCACAGTTTTCTGACTATGCATCATCAATTAGAAAAAAATGCTGGGTTTAGGGGAAATACTGAGGTTCTTTAAATTATGGACAGAGAGTTCTTAAACAAAGGATGCTGCAGTAACTGATTCTTGAATTCTAACAGCCTGAAGATGAAAAGAAAGGTACCTCTTGCCATACACAGGCCTTGCTTTTTTCTGGTTATATTTTTAGTAGAATCTAGTCCGTGCTTAAGTGGATTCTGTGCAGGAGGTGATCTCATAAACTTCTAGTGTAGTAATGCTATAGTGGTAAGAAATGTATTCACAAGCCAGGTTATCATAAATACCAGGTTATCATAAATATTTGTACAACTAATTTAGGCAAAAGTGATAGCTTTACTTTGTGTGTCTCACCTCAGTTTGAGTTGAGAAACATTCCAAGGTGAAAAAAATTGTGTCAATTTGCAAAAATCTGTGAAAAGATATAATAACATATAATATTTTATAAACAAGTCATTGTAAAATGAGTTTCCTTCATGTTTTGCTTAGCATCATGATGTGACCCTGCAATATGATTTTTTTATCATTCATTTTTGTATAGCCAAAATATCTTCTTAAATATTACTAAAAAATACAAGGAGGAAAAATAAAATGAGAATTTAAGTGAAATCCTGTAAGTTGAAAAGTACAGAAATATTTCATTATAATTTTAGGGAGTTTTTAATTAGAAAGTTCTAGAATACTTTGTGAAATTAGATTTATAATGTAGGAACATGAATGCCTTGGTATGTGTTTCTCTGTATATCAGTAAAATCAACAGTCCAGTAGGGACTGAGTTTCAGTAATTTATTTTGGTTTTGGTTTTATCGTATTTGATACTACCCTTCACTCTAATTTTATAGGTAACTGATAAAGGCTTCATTATCAGAATATCTGAAAATATTTTTATTTTTAATATTTTAATATTTCAGAATGTGAAATATTAATCTTTTTAATATACGTGCAACTGAGGCAGAAGAAGGACTAATGGGTTCACTCAGCAGTGATCTCAGAATTGAAACCTCCTTCAACTAGTAAAAATTACCATAGGTCCAATGAAGTCAGTGAAACTTTTTCTCAGAAATGCAAGCTAGTGCAAGTGGTACAATTATGCTGACCTACTACTCTTTCCTTAGAAGTTCCTGTTTAGATTCTCTCCTGGGAAGTTGATGGAACAAATAGTCCTGGAAACCATTTCCAGGCAAATGAAGGACATGAGGGTAGAAAGGAATAGTTAGCATGGAATAACCAAGGGGAAGCTATTCTTGATCAGTCAGAAAATCTCCTACAATGAAATGTCTGGTTTGGTCAATGAGGGGGGAGCTGTGGGTATTTACCTAGACTTCAGTAAGGCTTTCAGCACTGTCTCTTGTAGGTTCCTTAAGGAGAATGAGATGAGATATGGGCTGAATGAGCAGACAGTGAGGTGGATTGAAAATGGGCTGAATGGCTCAGCCCAGAGGGTGGTGATCGGCGGCACAAAATCTTGCTGGTAGCTGAACTAGCATTGTACCCCAGGAGTCAATACTGGGTCCAACACTGTTCATTAATGATCTGGATGATGGGGCAGAGCGTACCCTCAGCAAGTTTGCAGGTGACACCAAACTGGGAGGCGTGGCTGATGTGCCAGAGGGTTGTACAGCCATCCAGAAGGACCTCGATAGGCTGGAGAAAGGGGCTGACAGCAACATCATGGAGTTCACAAGGAGAAGTGCGGTGTCCTACACCTGGGAAGAAACAACTCCAGGCATCAGAACAGGCTGGGGCCCAACCAGCTGGAAAGCAGCTTTGCAGAAAAGGACCTAGGGGTCCTTGTGAACAACAAGTTGAATGTGAGCCAGCGACAAAGGCCAACAGTATCCTGGGCTGCGTTAGGAGACTTGTTGCCGGCAGAATGAGGGAGACGGTTCTTCCCCTCTACTCAGCACGGGTGAGGCCAGTACTGAGTACCTGGAACACTGTGTCCAGTTCTGGGAGATACTGCAGGGAGTCCAGCAAAGGGTCACTAAGTTTATTAAGGGACTGGAGCATGTCTCCTGCGAGGAAAGGCTGAGAGAGCAGAGACTGCTCAGCCTGGAGAAGAGAAGGCACAGGGGGATCTCAGCAATGTGTACAAATACCTGACGGGAGGGTGCAAAGAAGACAAAGCCAGGCTCTTTTCAGTGGTGCTCAGTGACAGACCCAGAGGCGATGGGCACAAACAAACACAGGAGACTCTGAGCACCAGGAAACATTTTTTTACTGTGAGAGTGACTGAGCACTGGCACAGGTTGCCCAGAGAGGTGGTGGAGTCTCCATCTTTGGAGATATTCAACGGTCATCTGGACATGGTCCTGGGCAATGGTGTCTAGGTGGCCCTGCCTGAGCACGGGGGTTGGACCAGATGATCTCTGGAGGTCCCTTCCAACTTCAACTATTCTGTGATTCTGTGCTATTTTAGGTGGCTGTCAGATGATATGGGAATTACTGGGGACACATGCTCTTCTGGAATGGACAACTGGATACCACACAGCACTGAAAATATCACTAGCTGCCTATGTTTATGTAGCTGATTTTTGCCCTTAACAGCAGGTTAACTTAATTGTTCTCTGAAGGCTATAAATTTTCTGTAGTGATTGGCCTAGACATTTAGAATAAGTTCATAGAGTAACAAAGATATTTTTCTATATATGAGCACAATTATTTTTCAAAATAAAACTGCAACATAATTTGCACTAAAAGACTTTTTCCTAGGATTTTTGACGTTTTTTCCAATATATTTTACTGAAAAGATTATAAAATATGTCACTGAAATGTCATCCAAAAGATTTCATTCATTGATGAAATGACAATAACAGCCAACACAGTCTTTTTTCTCTTTAAGAGCTATTGTTATTTATTATATTAGTTATTAATAACTAATATTTATTACAGAAGGAAGAAATCTTTTTGGTTTATTATTAGTGACCCATAATTTTCATTAGGGATGCAAGAATAATTGATAGTTCAAGACCAAAAATATAAATGGCAATATTCATTTCCATATACTGCACTATATTACAGTCTGTGAAGCAAGCAAAAAATCAACGACAGTATGTTTATCACACTATATTTTCAGAGTGTTAAGTACTTCATTCCTTAATAGAATTACAAAACAGATTAAGACCACAGGTGAACTGGATATAACATTGAAACATAGTAAACTGTGTGGTAGCTAGAAACATCAAACTGATTTAAAAACATATTTTTAAAGCTATTTACAAGGGTTTTATCTAGAATAGAAAGACAATATGTTATCCGACATTTGAACCAAGCAACATATTTTGGATATTCAATCTACTTGTAATATAGATTAAAAAAATGACAAACGGATTCTTAACCCATCTGAAAAAACTGAAAATAAAGGGGTTAAAAAACTACTTAACTTTAATGAAAGAAAGTTTGATGCTGTCAGTTGGTTGCTGTCATTGTTAAAGAAAATGAAGATAGAATGTGAAGAAGAGGAGAAACCAACTGTGACTGTGTGCATCACAGTGTAACTATATATGGAGTTCATAAAAAATAAAAAATCATTATAGCTTTGAAATGTTGTCATTACATGCAAATGCTTAGGATACCATCACTGAGATTCTGTCATTTGTTGGAAGTAATTTATCTTTCAATAGGCATAAAGCTAGTATTTTTTTTGGCAAAATGAAGGTTAAAATGATTAATGAAAAAGCTTGGTACAGTCATCCTGCAAACTATCTAGAGGTTGATCCATTGCATACATCAGATAATGGATTTGTGGCTCTTTAATTATTATCTATGCAAGTGAGAATCATCATCATAAAAATAAAGTATGCAGGCAGTTATAACTGATACTTTCAACTATGTCTAACACCTTCTAATAACTTTTTTTTTTTTCCAAAAATCAGATATCAGACTTCTGCCTAGGAAGCTGGAAGCTGTATATCTTTATTAGTAATTGATTGAAGACTAATTAATACTTGGTGAAATAAGAGGTCAGTAGGGATTTTCATCTGAACTGCAAAGCATTTTATGTAAGCTTAGAAGGGTTAGAAGCTTATACTTCATTCTGAGATACAAGAAATGCTTGACTCGTGGTCTAGTTTTCTAATATAGCTTTTTTTATGTTTGAATGATAGACAATAAGAGTCATAACTTTAAAGCTAATGGTGTTTGCAGAGTTTCTTTATGTCTGCTGTGACAAGATAATATAACTACACTCCCAAAGGAAACAAAATGAATCAAAATGACTCTAAACTCAGCTATATGGCATTGCTATGGATATTTTATTTAAATACAAATTAATCCTTGTTGACATTAAAACACCTACACCAAACAATCAAATATTATCTTTTCTTATATAAAATATTTTCCTGCCATCACTGATGAGGAGGACAGTGCAGGAAAAATATACTTAATGCAACATCTTTTTTTATTTGCTTCTTCATTACTTGAGCGTGGCTTAAAAAATATATCTGAGAATAGAATATAGCCCAGGTTTGTTTCTTTATTTGTTTGTTTGTAATAATCCAAATAAGAAGTGCATATACTCTCTCCTTATGCCATTCTGAAACAACCATAGGTTGAATACCTTATCTGGAATAAAATGAGAAGTAAAAATGTTTGAGGGAGAGGGACAGGTGGAAGACATGTACAATGTTTACCATAGAAATTACCCATGTCTTCTCTTCACAGAAGAGAAGATGTAGATAGGTGTAGATGCACAAGTAAAAGAGACAGAACAATGTAACAAAAATAATTTGGATGAAACAACACACCAATGCATATGCAGCGTTACTGACTGAGCTGATCTCTGCAATGACTCTTTCTTTGGAAGGTGGGTAACACGGGCTTTGGAGACTCCCCTGTGTACACGGACAGACTCCAGAAAGACTTTTGCATGAAGAATATCAGGTGTTTTATACGCTTAGGAAGATTGTTTTGTCCTTGTCACAGGCCACAGAGTAAAGCACAGAATACTTCATTTTCCTAATTACCCCAGTGGTGGGACTGTTTTCCATTGTACGTATATAGGGAGATTAGAAAACGTGGACCAAAGACTACTCTTCTGTCTGAGCAGTGGCCTGTAAATAGATTTTAGTGTAGAAAACGGGCTTTTTTTGATGAGAATTTGCCTTGCACCTAGCCTGAAGTTGCACATCAGGGCATCACCTAGAGTGCCCCACTTGCAGCAGGGATGCAAGGTCCCCCAGCATTTTGCTGTCTATGAATCAATCAATGATCTACACCCAACAACCGGTGTGAGCTTCGTTACCGGTAAAGACACAACCTGGATAGGCAAACTTAGAATCCTAAGAGACTGAAGCAAATCAAACCTTTTTTTTTTTTTTTCTGATACATCAGTTGCACCTTATGGGAAAGTGTTTGTACAGCAAGTTTCAGAACAGAGGAGGAAGAAACTTAGAGGAAATAGAGTTAATCAGCTAGAAGACTTAAACTTATCTGATACTTGAAGGCTCCAGAGGGCAGAAAAAAAGTACCTTTGTGCTAATCTTTAATCATGGGAAAACCACATTTGCTTTGTTGATTGCAGTTCAATTAAAAAAAAAAAAGAAAAAAAGAACCTTACTAAAATTCAGAACTTATTTTTCTTTTTCTTAGACAATGTTTACTATGAGGTTTCTGAACAAGAACAAGTTCCATTAAGATCCATGAAAAATTGCTGTGGATTTCAGTGGAAACAGATTTCACACCTCAAGCTGTGGGAGGCCTTCCTCCCAATCCCTTCTGTAAATTCTCAGCTGTTTGTACATGCTAAGTCTATACGGTCAGCTCTCAGGTGCCTGCAAGTCATATGGGCACAAGCCCAGAACTACCTCTGGCTGGAAGGACTATGGCACCCTTCGTTTTCTCCTCTCCTCTCAACAAGCATACATAACACCGACTTGTAGAAAAGGGTTTAGCAGAACACGGTGGCTATGATCCTCTTTGTCTGGACTCCCAGCTGGAGGATAGAAGAGGTTAGAGCTTTTGCTCTCACACACAGGCAGTCTCAGAAGTTGGGTCTGGCTAGGAAAGTCATCATAACTGCCAGGTTTTCTGTAGGTTTTTTCTTCTTTTTTTAAATACTTTTTCTTTTCTTCTGTATGACCATGTCTTTCTTCTGTATTCCACATGAAATCATCTGAATAAAATGCACAAAGGGTACCAGGACCAGAAATTAGGATTCACTGTAATCATTTGTCATGGAGGTACATCAAAACAACTGCACACAGATAAATTCAAACAAACTTTTAATTCACAACTGAAACCAAACACCCAAAACTAACGAAACAACGAGGTAACCAAACGACACTCCAAGAACATTTTACAAGTTACAGGTTCAATATATCAGCCGGGTATGTTATTACTGCATGGCAAAAACAAGAGAATGATGGTCCAGGGTGTGCACACACTCACTCACAAAAGGGGAAAACTCTCACTCAGGGGTACCCAGAAGAAAAAGAGCGCTCACTGAAAAGGGGGGAGGGAAGGATGGGTGTGAGGGTTCACTCAAGGATATGCAGAAGAAATCACTCACCAAAAGATGGCGAGGGCACTCAATCCCGGGAAGTTTCCTTGGGTGACATCTCAGCCCAAGGGGAGAGTTCCTGATCACAGACCTGCTGCTCCGAGGAAAACCACTCAAAAGGGCCTCTCCAGCGGGGGCTCCTTTTATAGCCTGGTGGGATCTGCGCTGTGGTCATTTATGGTCAGCGTTCCAGAAACTTCTCTCAGCCGAGGCACGTCATTGGTCAAGGGCCCTGCCTGCCCACCGAGGGGTCCCAGTATGGTCAGAGGTCTAGAAGTTTCTCTCAACCAAGGCACGCCATTGGCTGGGAGCCCTGCCGACCGGCCGAGGGGTCCCGCCTCTCCCTCTCCCACCACAGGGAGGGAGAATGGCCAGGGAGGGGGGGCTTGACACCTGAGCTGAGGTGTGCGAGTGACAGCTGCCACGGCAGGCCGCTGGGAGCGCGAAAACGAGGCATGAAAAGGAGCCATCCACTGCTGCCCTGAAAACCTCTGGCCCTGACCAGGGCGAGTGTATCATCTGCCGCGTCACTGACCTTAAACTAACTCTTCTTCTCTTTCCTTGCAGAATAAGCGGGGCATATGTACCCACAGCTTGTTGAATAGGGTCTCTTGTGGGAGACGGGAGTCAGTTCAAAACCACTAAGCTGAGGAGTGAACCGATTCCAAATCTCACGCTTTTAAAGTGATTTCTCTGAGTTCTTCTGTATTAACATACAGCAAACCACCAGTGTTGTACTAAGAGGAAAGGAAAAAGTGACCTGTTTGGCATTTCTAAAAGGAATAATTCAAGTCCCCGAGAAAGGATTCTGGGCTGTGAATCAATCACATCAATTCCGAGTTTCGAACTCTCTGTTCCTCACTTCATTTTTTTAAAAAAATGTTGTTATACACCTAAATAAAACCCCCTCCATTTATTTTCAGCACTCTAAGACTTTGGTGGTACTGTTAATATGCCATGTTTAATATCTCACTTTGAAAATTAACTAAAGTTATTGGTGAGACTAAAAAGTAGCTGAAGAATATAAAAAAACCCAAAAAACAATGATTCAGATTGGAGACAATATAAAGAATCTGGGATTAGATTTCAATCCAATTTTACTTTTCATCCTAGACACATAAAAGGAACAAAACATATACTTTAATATAGCAACTGTTACTAATTTGAAATAAATTATAAATAGCAATAGAATATTGCAATTATATAAAGTGTGTAGGGAAGCAAAACATTGTAAAACCATAGAAGACAATGCTGCAGTATACTTTAAAAAAACACATGCAAGCTATTCCACTGTTCCAAAGCATGTGAATATTTAAAAAAACCCAAAAAACCCAAAAACCTCCAACAAACTACTGGAGAAAGCTGAAAGCATATTATCTATGAAATGGCAAATCACTATAGCTAAGGTAGAAAAGATGCAACTGACATGTTGAAATAATGGAAGGAAAAAAGTAGAGACATCAGGAGAGACATGCATGTAGTGAAATTAATTGGAAAGGTCTGCTTTTTTCACATGTATGATTTATAGAAGAATAGTCCTAATGACTTTGATCATGCAAGGCTGAAGTTGCAATGAGAGGCATCATAAGAATTTTAATAACCTAAAGTTCTTATTTCTTCACTGGCAGGAATGAGGATACATGTCACTTTTCCCCCCCTCATTTCCTTGAGTTCCTAGCATGACTCACACACCCATTAGCACAGCAACTACATTTTTGAAAAGATGAAAAGAAGCACGATGTTTCTGAATGCATTTAATTCTGTCACTAGCTGACACAATTCTTCACTATTTTCTATGTCATGTATGTCTTATATTACAGTGTGCTTTGCTTTTATTTTACACCTCTGAGAGCCTTTGTCACCTAATCACAGGTATGGCAAGACTGAGGAAAGTATTCCCAATTTAACTGCTCAGATTGATGGCATTGTAGATGTTATTGACAACTTATATCAAGTCACTACTTAGTGCTTTGCAGCTGTTTCCTCTACTAAATGGTGAAATTATAGCTATTAAGGTTCATCAGAACTGTTATGAAGTACTCATACATTCGTATGGAGTGTGGACCATGTATTATGGATTTACTGGAAGAGAAAGATGACATAAGTACGGTTCACTATACATCCATAAACACAGAGGACTTGGAACCGGCTGAAATAATCGAAGATGACCATGTGCAACATTACGTTCTCCTATTCAATGTGGAAATGCTGTTTGCAATTCTGGAAACTGGTTTAACTTACAGCACACCAAGGACTGCTGTAATGTACAATTGTTTGGAACAGTCTCAGCGGTCAATTCTGGAAGCAGAGCTTGGCGGGATTGTAGTGTGGTCCCTGAGCTGCAAGAAGACTGCAAAGGGGGATAAGACAACCAGAAGTTGGTAAACATTTTCCTGTGAAACAACACTGTGAAATCTAGGACTGGTTTGTGTACAAAATTGGTGTATATGTTTAAATCCATAGTTGCTTTGAGAAGAATTTTAAATGCAAATTAAATCTATTTCTTCATTGTTCAGAGCAAGTCAGTTGCACTGATTAGGTAGAAACAAAAAACTGGACGTGGTCTTTCACACTGAAGCGTTAAAGGGCAGCTCATTTGCTCAAGAAAAGTTTTGGGACAGACTGTTGGCAGATCTGTGTGCGAAAGACAGTATTGATCTAACTTGAGATGACATTTTCTGTGATGTTATGCTGTTTTATGCGAATGTCTTTAACAACAGATTTTCATTATCTTGTGGTTCTAGTTCAGTATATCTGAACAGTATGGTGAACCTACTGTGATTTCTCCAGGGTTTCTACAATTGTTCATCATGAAGAGATCTGGAGGGAAGCTCAAGATTACTCATTTAGCAAAGCTTATCTTGAACTTGGCCCTCATGGAGCTTTCATTTGTCCTACTGCCTTTTCCTTCTTCTTGTGCCTGGACGACCAAGAGCTCCTTCTGCACCTGGAGGCACAAGGGAGATGGCAGGGACAGAGATGGGACACAGGAGTGCCTCTGCCCTGGAGATGGGCTGGGGGATGAGAAGAAAGTGTGAAGGAAGGTGTCAGAGAGGACAGAGGAAGAGGAAAGGAGGTACATTGGAAAGAAGAGCTAAAACTAGAATCTATACATAATTTCTACACCTACAGTTCTGCCTGGGTTTCTGCTGCCTGCTGATCTGAAGAGCAAGCCGGTTCATCTTAGGCCGTGTCAGTTTCATGCTGTGTATTGAATCATACTGAACTGAAAAAGATCAGAAGAGGTCAGTGAGTTCATCCCCAAGTCTCAAGCTAGAGATTAATATGCCTAAACTTTACATTGCTATAATGGGCTAACCTTTGCTGACTGCCAGGTGCCTACCAAGCCACTGTCTCACTCCTCCTCCTCCTCAGCAGGACAGGGAGAGAAAATACGATGAAAAAACTTGTGGGTCGAGATAAGGACAGGGAGATCACTCACCAATTACTGTCATGGTAAAAACACTTGACTTTGGGAAGACTAATTTATTTTATTGGCAATTAAAAACAGAGTAGGATAGTGAGAAACAAAGCAAAGCTAAAACCAGCTTCCCCCCACCTCCCTTTCTTCCCAGGCTCAACTTCACTCCTTCATTCCCAACTCTTCTACCTCTTATCCCTGAAGTAGTGCATGGGGGATGGGCGATGGAGGTTGTGGTCAGTTCATAACACTTTGCTACTGGCTCTCCTTCCTCCTCACATGCTTCCCCTGCTCTAGTGTGGGGTTCCCTCCCATGGGGTACAGTTCTTCAGGAACAGACTGCTCCAACAAGTGTGGTTCCCGATGGGCCGCAGGTCCTGTCAGGAGCCTGCTCCAGTGTGGGTTCCTCTCCATGGGCTGCAGCTTCCTTCAGGGCATATCCACCTGCTCTGGCATGTGGTCCTCCATGGGCTGCAGTGTGGATGTCTGCTCCATCATGGGCTCCTCCATGGGCTGCAGGGGGACAACCTATTTCACCATGGTCTTCTCCTCGGGCTGCAGGGGAATCTTTGCTCCAGTGCCTGGACCACCTCCTCCCCCTCCTTCTTCACTGATCTGGGTTTCTGCAGGGTTGTTTCTCTCAGATTTTCTCACTCCTCTCCCTCATAGCTGCTATGTGGCGGTTTTTACCCTTTCTTAAATGTGCTATGACAGAGGTGCCACCGGTGTTGTTGATGGGCTCAGCTTTGGCCAGCAGCAGGTCCATTTTGGAGCTGGCTGGAACTGGCTGTGTCCAACATGGGGGCAGCTCCTGGCCTCTTCTCCCAGGGGCCACCCCTGGAGTCCCCTGGCTACCAAAACCTTGCCACGTAAACCCAATACAGTTAGTCATCAGTGCACTTGCTAAGCGTAGTTCTCTTTCATTTCCAAAGAAAAGTTAACTGATTTGTGTAATGAACTGAAACAAAAAGAATGAAAGCAAGACTTCCTTTCCAATGACAGAAAGCTTGTTTTCAGAAATTAATTGTTTGTACCGGTTCCAGATGTAACTCCTGAAAACGTCTTCCAGGGTAGTTTGTTTATATAATTTCTCTCAAGTAGTTTTACAAGTCTTTAGTGGCAAAGTTTCAACACTTCCTTTCATGGCCACTCTACAGTAGATGTCACAGTCAGGGAGCTTTTCATGATAAAAAGTCTTTATGAGCCAGGAACAAATAAACCATAATAAAGTGACTGCATATCTAATTATATGCCACTTAAATGATTCACAAATGACACACTTGTAATAAAGTTTTTATATTTTCAGATTTTTAATTTACAAGCTTGTCACTTACAGTTTAGTCATTTTGTTCAGATAGGGTGAAAAATTGCTTAAGGTTCCTCTAATTGCCAATTCTTATTTATCAGTTCTAATTATGCATAATACTTGCACTAAAAGTCCCCCACACACAGAGCAACCTGTGGTACAGAATTTAAGAAGGCGAGTATTGAGTGTAGAGAACTATGGTAGATTGTCTATGGTGAATATTAATATCAAATGCTGAAAAATGCTTTGTTTAACAGAGAAGATTTCTTACTGCTGTACATTCACAGAGTGTCACTAAAATAAATGGTACTGGGACAATGCTACACTCTTTCTAGTCATACGGGATTCGAAGAAAGCTGGTAATTAGAGAACCGTTAAATCATTTTGTATCTGGGGAGCTCACTACTCACACTTCTTGCTGAGTAAAGAAAAGCCCAGACTATTGGAAAATGGCAGGTGGGCAAAGCTTGTGTGGAAGGCTGTCTGGATAAAACCCCTCTGCTGACAAGTTTTACGAGAAAGCGCTAACTGGTTAGGTTTGCAGGGTTCAGTTTACAGGTCTTCTTGCTGACAGTCCAGGTCACTTTTTTCGTATGCTGTTATAGTCTTCTTAGATGTCAAACAGCGTTCCTGCGCACGCTTGGTATGCTCTGTTGATACGCTCCATTGGTGTCCGTGGCTGGGCTGCCCCAGCAGCAACCGGAGGTGGGAATGTTGCAGAAGGCATAGGCGGAGGGAGCAAAGAGGGAGACTGACCAGCAGTGGTTTCCTATTACTACAAAGGTTTAGGAGAGGGATCTTGTTTGCCACTGATTCTTTCCTGAAAATCTATAAAGGGTGACTGGAGAAGATGCGTAGAGCAGGGTCACTCTGTAATGACAAGGATTTGAATGGAGCCACTGTGGCAATCACTGTGAAGTAAGAGGGGAAGTAAGGAGCTAGTTGATGATAGTGTTGGGAAGACTATTGGAATCCCGACTGGTATCTTGGGGAAGGTAATCCAAACACTTGCTAATTTAAGTTTCTCTGAAATGCCAGTTATTTTGCCTGACTCCTTATAAAGTTCTGTATGCTTAGATCCCTTTATTCACAACTGGAAAAATATAGTTAATCATGGATGCTCCCATGATGTCATTTCTTTACCCAGCTCTTTACGTGGATAGTTGTGCTCATGCACAATCTTTCTACCCAGCTTTACTTTTCATTTGAATGCTTTTGGGCCATTTTTTTCTATTTTGCTTTCTTCTGCTGAGACTGACAAAAATAGTGTCACTTTTTTTTTCTGACATGGATGCACTTTCCCCTTCCCACCCCCCACGTATGCCTCTCTGGCTCACTCCAAGAGAATAAAAGCAAAGGGCTATGTAATGACAACACTGCTTGTTCACTAATATTCTGAAGTGGACCAGGGCCAGAAGGAAAATAGGGTACTCTACTACTGGTCCTGGAAATATCAAGTTCTTTACTTAGCTGTTTCACCTTCACTTTAAAGGCCTTATTCTTCCGTAGCCTTTTCGCTTTAAAGCTCTTTGTTTAAATTGTCTGTACTTGAATGATCAGCTCTTGGAACATAATACTGTTGTTAAGCCTTACAAGAAAAGAATTGCGATTTTTCTTGGTTAGAAGGGGCTCTTCTGAGTAGTGCAACTCAGTGCTGAAATTCCTCTCCTTGAGGGCTATTTCTGAAAGCCCTTCATGTGCAGAGCTCTGATCATGTGTCCCATAATTTCAGTCCATGGAAATTGGGCTCCATAATTCCTAACAAGATTTTTCAGAGAATTTAGTTGTATTGATTAAAAATTGGAGACACTTATTATGTTAAATGGGTAGCTTACATTTCAAGATTACAGTACTTGACATTTAAAAAATATGTTAAAAATGAAATGGAACCCCTACTGTGGTGTCACAGAACCATACCCTGGAATGTGAAGGGATGAGAAATCACAGTTCATGATTTTCTCTCAGAAACAGACAACATTAAATGTTCAGAGAAACAACTAATGCTAAAAGTAGATAAATATTCAATATGATGGTTACTGAAGAGGATGACTGATTTTTATTTTCTAACCACAGTCATTTTCTTTTAACAAAAAAAAGGGTTTTTTTGAAAGAGAAGAAGATATTATAATTAATTTAGATTTAGTAATTCTCTAGAACTTAATCTTACATATATACATTTTTGTTTGCATATATCACAACTCTTTGGCAAACAAGTATTTGAGCCAAAAAGCACACAGTCCAGATTTCAAATATTTGAGTATCAACATACAAACCTGGGGTTTCAGCAGTAGACATAATTTCATGTTTTTAAAAGATCCTAAATCACCTAGTAGGTTGAACCTTACTGAAAGTCAAATAAACAAAGTTTGTAAAAAGATCTTATAAATTATCATATTATGATGCTGACAGGTAAAAGAATGAAACTCATTTTGTATTACAATATCTAAGTCCTATAAGCAGTGGATTTATCAGGTAGTTTCACAGTTTGGTGTTTGTGACTGCTGAGTCTGTAGTCTCTCCATAATCTTCATTTATTTTTTGTAAGACTGTGGTTACAGAGAGGAAATTGGTTTCTGAACATAGCTATAGTAAATACAGTGTTGCAAAGATTTAATCTGTACTTGAATATAATCTATAACTCTGATATATAGATTATAAAGTTTTAAAGCTTTGAAAATAGGTGACTTTCAGGAATTTACCAGAACTACATATGCTATAAACAGATTATGAGAGAGAGAGAGAGAGAGATGCAGAAAAATATGGATGATTGTGAAGAAGCAAGATCCCTATAACCTCTCTCTGGTATTGGCAGAAGGGAAATCTGAATATAGGGGTATTTTTGTCCCAAGATTATATTAATAACTGTTGTTTCAGGAGCTGAAACATGGAAAAATGCAGTATTTTTTTCCAGAAGCTAGATCTAGATTTAATGTCTGTATTTTCTTTCTGCTTATTCCTATTAGAGTAATGGACCTTGTGGTCTCTGGAGATAATATTCCTGCCATGCATGTCTCTGCGAATGCATTAAGACAACTGATTCATTATTAAAAAATCATAGCCATAAATTGTGTGACTTTAGCCTGAGCCTGAGCCCAAGTTGCTTAGTAGCAGCATTCTCTCTTCATTTCATCAAGATATTTCAATAAGGACAACCTAGAAAATACTTATTTTCTACTGTTAGCTGACATATCTGAATACCACCACCAGTGGGCAATAATGGGCCTTTTATTCTCATTTTTGAGGCTAACTGTATCCATGAGAGAAAGAGAAGAAATAGGAATCTTTATCACATCTGAGAGCTGGTGCTGTTCTATTAATTCTTGACTAAAATTGGCCTGTTTATTTTCTTTGTACTGCCTTCGTAGAGCATGACTCTCTCTCTGTCCAGCATTAGATGCCTGTATAATGTAAGTATAATCAATTCTTTATAAACTCATCTTTCCTCTCTTCCTCTTCTTCGCATCTGAACTTGGCAATTGAGCACTTTCATTGCTACTGCAGAAGCATTTTGAAATGCTGAATATGTGCCAGAACTTGTAGCCAATACAGTGAGCTAAGCACTTTAAACAAATATAACAGCAGTAAGGGAGGGGGAGAGAGGAGAGAGGAGCGGGAAAAGCTACATAGAGAAATTATGTCAGAGAGATGGAAATTTTTATCAACCTTGAGTCTGCTCCATGACTTTACTGTATACCAGGATGTATAGCTATAGATATGATTCAGTCTCTCAACCCTGTTGCTTCGGTGACCAGCTGTGCTGCTTGAGGAACTGTCCTACCCACTTTGAGGTTTCGCTCCCTTGGACCCCAGCTAAAGGCTCTCATGCCATCTAAAGTGTATTTTAGTTTATGATTTCACCATAGTCTCTTACTCCTCTTTATTGAGGTCTGCTCGAGGATCAGCTTAAATAAGACCTCTTGTCATATAAGCAGCAGTGAATACACTGACAGGAAGAAAACCCAACCAGCTCTGTGCAAACTGAGTCAGAAATGTTTTTGACTTGCCAAAATAGGTAGCAACAATGATGAAACTGTTGTATTAGTATCAACATGGACCTTGTAGCCACTGCTGGCAAAGAATTTCCAGTGGACATATTATGGAAAGGCAGAAATGCTGTGCAGCCAACAAGATTTTGACATCACCTGCAGGACAAGTATGCTACTGACGGTAGCATAGGTATGTAGCAAGTAAATTGTCAAGTGTTTAATTATTGTAGTTACTCTTCCATAGGCATGAGTTTTTAAGGTTTTTATTATATCTAGCAATATTTCCATAGGGGACCTTATGGTAGTAACATCCTGTGTGGGACTGAAGTGTTTGAGAAAATGAAGGATCACACAATAGTAGGAGTTAACATTAAAAGGTTTTGGGTTTTTTTCCCCGGCTTAATGGGACAAGATCAGACAGATTCTACGCTCCAACATAGATCCCAGAGTAGTTACGTTGGCTCTCTAACCCTATAGGATCCTGAATTCGCTAAGCACCTTCCCATTTAATCTGAAATCTCCCTGACCAACTTTCTTGCCCACGAATACTCAGTACTTGTGCTGGGAGGCAGGAAGCAATGTCCGGGGGGAAGCAGCAAACATGACCATTTCAAGTTTTTGGCCTCAGTTACTGGCTGCAAGTCAGGGTCCTCTTCTAGGTTGTGGGAGAGAGTCCTGTTCTGACCACACAAAGCTCAGAGCCCAGTGGGCAAGAGCCAGGTGAGCTGTACTGGCTCATTTGGAGCTCAGAGCCACTAAAATGTATCCTTGAGGGGGAAGGGGGGGAAATAGATGTCCCAGGAGTCCCTAGGAAACCACTAAAATAAGACTTAATTAAGAGGACTGGATCTCCCTCTACTGGTCTTATAAGGTACGTACTTAGCAGAAAATTGGAGGAGTCTCAGAGGTTTCATTTTAACTTGTCACCTCTGGGACTGAACATCTGAACTTGGAAACAGGGGAAAGGAGATGGGATGCATTTAAGCTAAAAGGGAATCCAGATAGAATCTTTACTAATGTATACCCTATATCTATGGGTGCAAATAAGCAGCAAAAGCGAGAAATAGAATTTAAAATATGAGAAGGATTTTTCCCTGTGTTCCATTTTAAATATGCTGAACCAGGAAAGGATAAAAAAAAGAGAAGAAAATGCTGGATGTTCTTTTTTTTGATGGCTTTTGCAAACCAGTAAACATTGCTAATTCACTGAATTAGCTGAGGCAGCTTGCTTCAGTGGTTCTCTTGGGATATGGTAGATGCATAACGCTTTGATTTATCAATAGACAATTCTCATTTTACAGCAATATGTTTATAGTTTCCTGTTTACTGGTAAAGTGCTCATTCAATCCATATTAAAATTGCTCTAATAAACAACAGATATAATATAAAAGGCTTGTAAAGAGATAAGGAAGAAGAGGAACTGGGTGTCAAGGAAAATTTTGTAATAAATTACTTACTGTAGTTATGTGCATATTTGTATATGTTTCTCTATTAAGATCTTTGCAGAAGGAAAACATAGAAACAGTTATCTTGTATTAGTCATCTTATCAGTTCCAGTGTCCATCTGAATTGAAGGCGGGAAAACATTGAACAAAATGTATTCAGAAGTATTAATTCAAAGTCTCTGAGAGGATATTTCTTCTATTTAAGAAAAGAGATGTGAATATTTGTGATGTGAATAATCTGCATACAAATATTCACTCAGATAGGCATTCACACAGGAAGATTTTGCAAAGCCATTTTTAAAGCTCTATATAGGTTTAATAATCGTCTGATGGGGAAGAGAAACATGCTATTTAGGAGATTAATTACACAGCATGAATATCAATCATAAGCTCCTACTATCCAAACAATAACCCCAGCTCATCCACAGTCTATGATACGCTTTCACTCAGCATTCGTCAAATAACAAGTAAATTGTTGTCATTGAATGAAAATAACAAGGAAAACAGATCATAAATAGTCTGTCTTACAGAATCTAGAGTTTCCTTAGAGACAGTGTGAGTGAGGGGAAGACACCGAGGACGGGCAGGCTTGGGGGCACGAGCTGTGTTTGGTGTCTTTGCTGCTGATCAGCATCCTGCCTTCTTCTGGGTGAGAGGGGCACGGGTACTGTAATGGACTTCGATCTTCCTGTGAGCACAGCTGCATCATCAGTAACAAGGGCAAGCTGCTGGTGATTGACTGCAAACAGGAATATAGAGAAGGTAATTCAAAGTTCAGTCTAGATGGTTCCTTATTTTAACTCCTCTTTTCTACCTGTAGGGAAATGTAGGGATGTGTTAATTTGCGCGTACAGCAGCAAAATCTACTTACTATTCAGCCTCACAAGCTATATTCGATACCTATGCCAAAATAGCATTTTGAGTATATTTGACGGGAATGGGTAATAAACAGAAGCTTGCTTTTTGTCTGACCAAGTAAGGAGATCTTGTTTGCCAGGTAGCAAGGTAAAGAACTGCAGTTAAGGAGGCCAGCTCTTTACACTGTGAAGCAGTTAAACTCCGCCTGAGAATCGGAGAGAGCATGGATAACAAAACGGAGCTGTGCATTAGGTATATACTGTGTGGCCAGAAGAGGATTCCAGCTCATATAATTATTCCTCAACAAACGTGTGTGTCAGAACCATAAATCTCCTTGCCAGACCTCTACACCTCACCATGAAATATGCGGGAAGACATACGTACAGAAGTTGAGTTTAAGCAGAAGAAAAATTTAGATATAGATCATTGCCCTTCATAAGATAACCAGAAGCTTTAAATTATGGAGAAGTTGAGGGTGTAATGTGCTGAGAAGATGTCATCACACTTACATTACCCAGAGAGTGTAGAGAAGGATGAAATTTTACAGAGAGTCTGGTGATTGTCACAAATGAAATTGCCTCTAAGAGGGCATACTCTGTATGATTTTTTTCCCCTAGGGGACTAGTCTTCTGTGTGAATTTTCCCAGGAAAAGAAACCAAGCGCCAAAAGTTTTGCAAGAAAAAAATTGGAAATTCCAACATGAAATGTAAAATAAGAAAAACAGTGTATTATAAAACAAGGAAATGCTTTGTAGGCACTTGGGGATTAGAAACAAGACTTGACACAGATTCTTACAGCAAGATGATGCACAACTTACCTTTAAAGCACAAAGCAAAAGGGCCTGGGCTGGAATTCAGCACCTCATCTCAAACACAAGGACCTTGTAAATGTCCTGTAAGGAAAATTAGGTTTCTCAGGAGAATAATTTACCTTACTCTGTATACTAAGTAAGTAGGAGCTGCATAAGGTTAGCCCATAGGAAGCTCTAAACACCAGGCTGTACCGGTATCTCCTTGTCTCTGGTGACGGATTGAGGGCTGCAGGGGAGCTGCCTGCATACAGTTGGGAACTATAGCTCAGAAACTCGCTTGAAGACTGTCATCTGCAAACTTGCTTTGAATGTAATGAACAAGGCTATTTTATTATTTTCTTTAAAAATGTGATTAGAAATGTGATATTATGTGTCTTTCAAACCCACCGAACAGAGGCAAACCTTTGTCCTGTCCCCTGGTCTATGGGAGAGAGTTCAATCACACTTTTTCCTGCCTCCCTGGAGTACCCTTGCTATCAGCTTTACAGCTGTGAGGAGGGATAAATGCTCTCCAGGGCTGCTGTTACAGCCGAGCTCTTATGCAGCTGATGTATTAAGCTCACAGGGGGGTGAGCATGCTTCTGTAGCCTATTGGTCGTACTATCTAGTTTGAAGTTGGAGGAGCTGGGTACGAGGAAAACTGGAAGTTGTATTAATGCATTTTATTTTGAACAGCAAGTAGATTAAAATTGGAAATGATCCTGAAGGCCCCTTTCTTATTTAGAAACAGAAATAAACATCCTAATAGTAACCACTCTCTCCTCTGCATTGCAGTCAAACGATGCCGTTTGCAAGTACGCCCTGCTGACCTGTGTAATCTTCCTGCCTACAGAAGATTGCTACAGCTGCGACAGTTGTAGTTCAGTCATAGTCTATGTGACAGAGTGTTTCCCAGTGAACACTAGCCTACTCCCTTCTCTAAAGAATTCTAGCACCAAACTACAGTTACGAGCACTCCCGAGTTCAGAAGCCCTACAGGTCACATTCACTCCTTCAGCTGGAGATGCCAGAGCTCAAGTGGGACGGGACACTATTTGAAACTGATGAATCTTGAACTGTCTTATTTTTTGTGGGTAAATAATGGCATACCAGATCATTATAGATGGATGAGACAGAATAATAATTCTAATAATCTTTATTTCTTCATCTATGATATAAACAGTCTTGGAAGGATCTGAAGCAGATAAAGATCTCCAAAAGTCTATTCTGAACTACTTTATACAGCCCAGCATGAAAGTAAGGAAGTGTCATACCTGCTTATGTTCTTGCATGGCGGCATATTTCATCCTAAAGTTCAGAGAGCACTTTGTAACTTCAGGTCCATGTTTGTACATGACACTTTCTGTGGAAATGTCAACCTTCTGTATCAAAATGCAAGAATATCTTTGCTCAGCTCAGATGCAGCTGTATCCATGCTGCATCCTTCCATGGTGGTACACCTCAACCAGTTTTACCTCACATCAAATTTACAATGGATTAACACTTCGTCAGAGCATGTGGCTCTTATGTGGCACTTTGTATCTTAAGATACATGAGGAACACTGACACATGGTAGTAACACAAAGAATCTCTTCATTTGTATCAATTTTATGTTGCCCAATATGACTTCAGTTCCATCTCTGAAATATTATTACCACTTTTTTTTTTTTTAGTAAAACTATTTTCTGTTTTATTCATTCTCTTTGGATGAAGAAGTACTATTTTACACTGCTGTTTCATTTTTAAACCCTGCTGTTATTATACTTCAACTTTTTTAACTTAGAAGTCCTGAGCAGATAAAACTTCATATTTGCTATATGTGACTAGGGTGCAGGCAGTAGCCTTTCCCTGAGGATTACACAGGAGCTCATCTGTGCATGTAAAGGAGTTCCAAACTGTGAGATGTATTGGTGATTTGGTAGATCAGTGTCATTGCCGGGGTGCCAAGGCCAAAGTAACCATTTGTCATTCCAGGTAAACTCTACACTTTCCACACCTGCTACCCAAACTCAGTCCTCCTGGTCTTGCTAAGAGCAGAGGAAATGATTGTTCCTATGTGTCTGTGTGATTTGACCTCTCCTGAACTGATATATTGTAGCACATTAAGCATTTGACATTAGGAGATACATGGTTTTTTATAAGGGAGTACAAGTGAATGATTGCCACCAAATGTATTTTTTGGTTCATCTTTGTACATGGAGGAGAGATAAGTGGCAGAGTTTTGCCTGTCTAGCTGTAATGTCTGAAGACCGTTGAGTTAGGCAGACTTACAACACTGCAAATCGCTACAAGACAATGTTGAGTTTTGAATGCAGGAAATGTAAAGAAGGTTAAAACAAATTGCGAGGATGCACAGGAAATGTAAGGATGACAGAAGTCAAACCACTTGCAAGGAAATGTTGTCTAGGGCATGACCTCTGCTTAACTTCGGTGATACAAAAGTGGTGACATTTGGGAGGGTGTTTCAGTTCTTACTAGCTACAGTTTCAGAAATGTTATAGAAAGTATAGTGGTAGGGCTGTGGTCGGGTTTTGTGGTGGAAGAAACAGTATGTGTCAGGGTAAAATAACTGAACGTAGGAAGTCTTCTGTAATATGTGACTTGGGTAACTGGAGTGTCTCTGCCATCATCTCTGAGACTGTAAGAAACCTGTCTATGCTAATATGATATTATTACCACTTAATCTAACCTGCAAGTATAATAAGTAATCAGTAATTAAATAAGCAATAAGTAAACAACATTTCTCATGTTTATGAAATCACATAAAACCAGGATTACTGAGCAAAAACATTTAGCAATCTGCACAAAATGTGGGGACATGCACAATATTCCTCATAGCTAAGACTGAAACAAATCACAAGGGGTGGATATTAACCCAAAAATGCCTTTTATTTTCTTAATGGTAACCTAAATGTTAGGATTTCTTCCTGTTTATATGGTTGCTGTTTTGTTGGAAACAACATCAAAAAAAAGGTCTATTTGAAGACTTTAATGCATTCTTTTCTCTGTCCA
Source organism: Phoenicopterus ruber ruber (assembly GCA_009819775.1). Taxonomy (NCBI): domain Eukaryota; kingdom Metazoa; phylum Chordata; class Aves; order Phoenicopteriformes; family Phoenicopteridae; genus Phoenicopterus; species Phoenicopterus ruber. The sequence continues at coordinate 140,743,484 of CM020215.1, forward strand.
ATGTGAGAAAATAATGTGTGCTAGGAGTATATATTGCTGCAATGCACGTTGAAAAATTCATATAACAATTCTGAATGCAGCAGCTCCATGCTAGCATGACCCCATTGAAATCAGTGCAGCGGTGAATTAGGCAGCAGTAGTAAACTACAATAACACCATATTGGGTTTGGCTCTGGAATATAAAAGTGTCTTATAAGCTGCAAGCCGAGAGACATACTCTGCAAACAAAAACGTTAGGATGGACTCAGGGGCTGAGATATCATGGCTGATTTATAATGGAAGACTTCCATGCACGAAGCTGCATCCAATCCTTCTCTCCCTGGAATCCATAGAAAGTAAGTTAAAAGCATGATCTGACACACAGCTGGAACCAAGCGGCAAGTCATAATATCCCTGTACTTCTGAGGACTGCAATCTGACTGTTAGCAGCTTACTGGATGTTAGTATGACAGAAGCACACAGTTAACCTCATGTGTAAACTGTGTCAGTTAATTTTTATTTAACGTGAGAAAGCAGTCTCACAAAGAGACAAAAAAGCATAGCTTGATTTTTTTTATTACCATAAGTGATGGTAGTAAGTTATGTTTTGCAAAGACAAGCAAGGATCCGTGACTGTATAGTGGCTGTACTAATTTGGCAGCGAAAGGTACGACAGAGGAATTTTGTTTATGCACCTGGAGTGTATTGTTGCCAATAATCTGCCGAGTGTGTTTGCACCTAGGGCATCTTCCTCATTATTAGAAAAGTATTTTTCTGCTAGCCCGCCTTACAGTCTCTTTATCACCATGCTCAGCCATTTTCTAATGCTGTTTGATTTCATCTGTGTGAATTTGAACTCTGGATGGTGTTGTCACACTAAGCTTTGCAAATCTTTTTTTGATGGCAAGAAAATTCTGCAGCATTAAACTATTTATAGTAAAGGGGGGTTTTAGCTCTTGTAATTTTCTGTGAACAGGTTTTTTATCTTTTATCTTTAGCACAAACCTATCCCTCATGCTAATACTCACAATTTCTCTTGTCAAACTAAAGATATCCTGCAAGATCTTTTTGTCAGAAGCACCAAAAGCACACACTTTCATATAGTAATGCTTTCACAAACCAAATCTTTATCCTGTTTCTGAAGAGCATTCCTATTCTTTTTCACTCTTTGAGAAATGGAAAGATTTAAAAATATGCCTTGTTTATTTTTTTACTAAGAGATATGACAGCACACTTGGACATTTCCAATTTATTTCTTCAGCTTTTTAACTTGCTGGAGTCTAGAAACTCCTGTTTTCTATTCTTACCAAAGTGTTCTCATGACTAAAAATGTCACTTAGATATTTCTTCAGAATGTCAATAACTTGGTAACATTGAACTCTTCACACCTGAACCTTCCCACACCATTTTGCTAAAGCAACAACAACCTCTTCAGTGCAAAAGTCTAATTTAAGTTGTGGCTATTTTCAGGTTAAAGCCTCTACAACAGCTGCTGTGGAGGAGTCCATGTTAAAAAAAATCAAATGAAAAAAAATCTAATGAAACAGTTGTTACAATTTCCTATATCTATGTCATAACATTTTCATGAAGTGTTTCTTAATTTTATCCCTCAGCATATAACAGAAGAAATATAGTCAAAAATTCTGACTCCCTGAACATGGGCTTATGTCATACTAGGGAAGATTTTGAAAGACACAGAAATGGCTCCTATTTATAGAAACTGGGCAACAAAGCATCCTTTATAACTGAAAATCTCTCCACCAAGGTTCATCTTTGCTCCCACTACCAACCTTCATGGTTTCCAGTTCTTTAGAAAGTAAGGATGAGCTAAGAGGATGAACCGGTCTTTGCAGCAAGATGCTTCATGGTCTTGTACAGTCTTTTAAAAATATCTCTTGGTTGTGCTGTTTGTTTCCATTACTGAAGTATTTCATTCTAAGTAGATGGAGCCAGTTCTGCTCAGCCCTGCCGAAGGCACAAAGAAATAAGTGATGGTGGTGGTGGTTGTTTCAGTTTGTTAAAGGTATGGAGGAAAACCCATTTTACTACTGTGTGGCCTCCATGAATCCAGACAGGAGGGTGATCCATGTCTCTAGGGCGTACCTAGACTCTTCTCTCTTTGCTCCCTGGAGACAAGAAGGGATGGGGTGAAGTTGAAGCCTCAGCATCTGCTGTCCCCTGAGCCAGGCTGTGCCTGCATGGAAGCAGAGCGACGCCCACGCTCCCCAGCGCCCACCAGGCAGAACCATGTCTCACGTAGCCACAGTGACTCTGCAGTGCCAAACACCTACATGGATCCCAGGTGGGACGTGCATGTCAAATATCTCTGCTCAAAGTAGCATTAATCATCACCCATACTGTGCAAAGATGTTGAGCAATAAAACACAGCTTGAAAGAGAGAGAGAGAAAAAGATCTGGATGAAGGAAGTTTAAGGCAATTGCAGCTAGGGTTCAGCCACACAAGGTGCTGTTGTTGGTCCAGTAATGAGGTGCTGGGAGGTGCTTGTTTTCCCAGGACCCCCTCTGCCCCCATGGCTGCCTTCTCCTCCCACTGGTATTTATGTACTGGTGTGACTCACACCACCTTTGTTTTCTGCTCCTGAGCACATTGAATTGAATGAGCAATTCTCATGTCTAAAATTTGCCACAAGCCTTATCCTTCTATTCCTTGTGGTCCCAGGTTTGCTTGGGTACCCAGGGCTCCCATTTTAAGAGTGGGTACCTTGAGTACCCATTTTAGGCACTTGATTTTTATATGCCTTTTTTATTTGTGAGTAGCTGCTGCTTCTGTTTTTTATGGTCAGTGGGCTTAAAATGCTTTTTTCTGTAATCAGCATTCCCTGTGAAACAGTTATTGCGTCCATAATCTGCACTTCTTTCCCTTTCCATTCTTCCTCCTCTTCTGAAGTTAACTCTCCTTGGTGCTTCATAACATATATTCTGGATTGCTTCTAAATACTTCCAAATATTTATGTGCCTGAACTTATGTAAGACCTGGTGACACACACAAATAAGTGAATGCAGAATCATTGCCCCTAAAGCTATACATAAAAACATCTGTTATGGACATTTTCTCTAAGGTTCCAGCCAGTCTTGGCCAAAAAAAAGATCCTGAGATGTTTGCATGTGAATATCAGAATTCCACTGCCTACTTGGACCTGCCTGGTAGAGTAATTTTGGGATGAATCTGTTCCTTTACACAATATGGGTGAACGTCATAGAACTAATGATGTAAGTAATGTGAATTTCATACAACTAATGTTGTAACTAATGTACTTGTTGCAAAATTCTATATATTGGAATTTCATTTTGTGGAATACTTTCACAACATTACCCTAAAAAAATCCTGACCTTTTTCTCTTCCAAGGCTAAACTATGTGAGATATACTTTAGTTTTACATGCTTTCTTGACGTAGCATTCATGAATTCAAGATATGGAAGATAGCCCTAACGAAGGGCCTTAGGTTTTCAGCAAAGTCCAGGATAACAGCTGAGATCATGTCTCTCTGACTGTTGGCAGTATATGTTTGTACCAGCAGCTGGGTTTGTAGTCTGTTCTTGTCTCAGTTTGTTATTACATTTGGGGGTATGTAAACTATTAAAATTTGAATCTAAAGGCCTATTACAAGAAACAAATGGGGGGGGGGGGGGAGTGAGTGAGCGGCTGCATAGTATTCGATTACCATCTGGGGTTAAATCACGACAATGTTAAAATCTTTGAGAATTTGTATGGTTTACCTTGTGGAAATAGGTGGTGAATTTATGAATGACCATGTCTAATTATGATGGATCAGGATTTTGAGTAACTGTTTACTAAAATATACTACACTATATGTTCCTAGAACTATAATTAATTTTGTAGTTGTAGAATATAGTTTTGACTAAAGATCTGACTTCAGCAATAGTCAGAAAACCTAAATAGCCACGAACGTCTATAAATAAAGACTATTTACTTGTATCAACTTAAACATAGTGAATCTGGATTGCTGTGTTGCTCTAGCTCCATAAAGTCTGCTATCTTCTGTTTCCTCACAGGATTCATGGACCTTATCGATATGGTGTGGCAGAACATATGTTAAGAGGTTGCAAGCCAATGTTATAAAACACAATGAGTGACATGACTGTAGACTGTGCTGCTGCATTTGAGAACAGGTTGGCAGGTAACAGAGATAAAGGAGAAAAAGCTGACATTTATCTGGGCTTGAAAAAACCTTTTGAGAAAGTCCATCACAGAAGATTGTAAAGGAATGCTAGTAGTCACCAGATACAAAGTAAAGTCATGATTGACATAGTGGGACTGATTTATTAAAAAAAAAACACTGAATAGGAACAAAAGGACATTAGGAAAACTAAAATGTTCTAAGAATGCTGTGGCGGGACAAAATTTGCCAAGGACAGAGAATTATTTTATGTTATTCATAGTTAAAGAGGGTGGTCAAGAATGGGCCTCTCAGATAATAAAATATGGACTCTTTTTGTATGTTTCTTTGTTTCTCTCTTTCTTTCTCTACTGAATAGAAAATTATATAAGGAAATAAGTAAATAAATAGCAGAAACAATATGTTTCAGTGGAAGCTGTAATTTTGCTGCCTGGTCTTAAAAAAAGTTAATATATGTCACCGACTGATTCTGTTTAGGAAAAAATATCAGAAAGGCTGTGCATCTGTTATTGATAGGATGATACTAATCTCCTCAGTAAATACTGAGAAGAAATATTGTGGATTCAGACTCAAGTTATTTGTTTCTTCAGAGGAAAAGTCTATATAGTGTTTTCATGGGGAGCTCACACACACTCTTCACATCAATGATTTTGGGATATAGAAGAGTTGAGTTGTGAAAACAGTCAAGTTTCCTCTTGGAGTGAGAAATTTCATGGTATTAAAATGTGCTGAGCCAATCTTTGGTTCTACTAAAGCCAAGGGAGAATTATGCCATTGCCTTCAATAGGACCAGGATTTAGCCTCATGTGTTTATAGACCAGAAATCCTTTAAACAAACACTGCATCATATTTACACAGATCGCTAATCCACTTCTCTGAACCAAAACACAATTCCACTTTCCTTTTATGTTTGCTCCTTTCTCAAGCAAGAGCAGCATTACAGAAGTTAGCAAACAATGTCATTCTGTTCACAGTAAACATGCTCTATTTTCAAAGAGAATGACTGCAAAAACATCATCCTTGCTATTTATCTCTGAATGTGAGTTTTGGGCCCCTCACTACAAGAAAGACATTGAGGTACTGGAGTGTGTCCAGAGAAGGGCAACAAAGCTGGTGAAGGGTCTAGAGCACAAGTCCTATGAGGAGCGGCTGAGGGAACTGGGATTGTTTAGCCTGGAGAAAAGGAGGCTGAGGGCAGACCTTCTTGCTCTCTACAACTCCCTGAAAGGAGGTTGGAGCCAGGTGGGGGTCGGTCTCTTCTCCCAAGTAACAGGCGATAGGACAAGAGGAAATGGCCTCAAATTGCACCAGGGGAGGTTTAGATTGGATATTAGGAAACATTTTTTCACCAAAAGGGTTGTCAAGCACTGGAACAGGCTGCCCAGGGAAGTGGCTGAGTCACCATCCCTGCGGGTATCTAAAAGACGTGTAGATGTGGCATTTAGGGACAAGGTTTAGTGGTGGACTTGGCAGTGCCAGGTTTGTGGTTGGACTTGATGATCTCAAAGGTCTTTTCCAACCTAATCGATTCTATGATTCCATGATTCTCTGAATAAGCAAAAGCTTACATCCATTTTATTTTTTCCTATTCAATAAGTTATACTGGATGCAAAATGTGGTTGTTCCACTTAATATTTGTTCTTAATCATTTCAGGTTACAAAAGATGACATGTATTTCATCTTTTACTTTAAGTAGCCTATATCATAATATCACAGTAATCATTTTTTTTTTTGCTACTTCTTTGATACTCTCTGAATCTCTTTTTCTGAGATAACATAACTCAGAGCTTTAATAAATCACTTATCAGTTGAGGAATATTTAGACTTTTTTGGGGAAAAAAAATAAAAGGAATTTTCTCTAGGAGCAGAAATGAAGATTTTATGATTTTTTTTAAAACTTTTTTTTACATAACTTTATGTGATCACAAAAGGACCTTGTGACATTTCCAGTTTAATTGACGTTCTAGTCATTTCCCGTGCAGCCATACAATTTCCCCAAATAACTGTAACTGCAGAGATTCCACCAGAGTCCTTTAGAAGTGACCTTCTTCTCTGCAGTTTCTCCAGTGCCCCCTCTTGTACGACATTTATTGAGTGTAGTACACTAAGAATATTTTTTCTTGCTCACATAATTTTTATTGTAGTGAAACTTTATCAATTTACTGGCATTAGTTAATTGAATCTCTCACATCTCACAAGTCAAGCCTATACTTAAGTGATTTAAAGATATTGACCACAATAAAACTAACTGCATTAGTTTTATTTGATTGGGCAGAGCAAGTATTTGTATATTAATCTGTGTTCCCTTTTTCCAAAGTCCCTCTTTAAACTTAGCTGATCATATCCAGGAGACACTTGTTTAATTCCCTGGCCAGAATTAAGGCAAAATTTTTACTGTCAGTAGTCTCTACCTTTTTAGTTCCATATAAAATAACTCTTGGTTTATCTGGCTAAGGCACCTCTGCAGCAGCACCTGATATGAAATGGAGTTCTTAGTCACTGAAACTCTCATTTCTTTAACTGGGTATACATGCCAGAAAAACTCATGTGTATGTGTGTATGTATGTGTATGAAGACATAAAACTTCATTTTTGCTCTGCAAAAAAAAGAAACCTAGAATCATACATTTACTTTCATCTTTTTTTTTTTTTTTTTTTTTTCCAGCAATGTATAGGCAGTCCATTTATCTGCACTTATCTACAACTTGGTCCTGGTTTCTGTAAGCATTTAGCATAGATGAAACACAAGCGTTTGAGTAGGCATTTAACATCAACCCGCTATTTTTTGTCATTCTCACAATTTTCCTCGTTAACCTCCCACTTCTAGTAACTGGTAAAGAAATGCAGGAAAACTTAGTGTAAATCAGAATTAAAGCCAAGATTCTCCTTGTAAGGTTGTTTCCTTTCTAGTTTCTCCCGTAGCTAAAACTAGCAATAGAAGCAGGCAAAAGATTGTCATCTAATCATTGACCTGAAAGACTTTTCTGAAGACGTTATGAATTTTCCACTTTATTAATTTTCACTCATTCCTACAATCCTATATAATCACACGTTTGTTGCTGATTTTATGTAAAGCAGGAATAACCTTACAGTCTTTCAGTAGAAAAAGTCTTCCTGTGGAAACAATTGTGATAGCGAAGGCTGGACTAGGATGGATATTGACAAAGAGAGCAGAGGTTTGCACTGATGCAGCAGAGAATGACAAAATGAGGGATGGAAAATTGCAGTTATTAGTACTTGAAGTTCAATGATGATGGCAAAAATTAGTAGAAAAGTCCCATTAAATAGAAACTATTTCTGCCATGTGTGTGGCTGAAATATTGAAAATGTTTTAAGAGATGAAGCACTGAGCATCTGTGATCCCCAAACATGTATTCTTCCCTTTGTACTCATTCATTTGGAGCCCCTCTCCTCTGTAGAATCTCATTTAAATTAGAGAACTGACTTGAGCTACTGTGTGCCTGAAGCTGTCAGTGGTGTGTGATCATCAGTCACAACACATTGACTCCACTGGAATTTACCCACATGATGCATTTTGGCCTTTGACTATTATTTACTAAAAAAATCTTTGAAACCTATCATCCCCTTGGTTTACAGCTTGCCCTTTCAGAGGATTTTGGTCTGCTTCGCCTTGATTCAAAGTCTGGTTTTATTTCTTTGTGAAACAGAAAAATTCCCACTTAGATCATATAAAATACTCATTTAATCCTACATCCTTTCCTCATTAAGCAAATGAATATTTTGACATTGTATAAAACAAAACTATGACTTTTTTCTTAAGGAAAAAGATTAAAAAAATTTATTTCAAGTAGTGTCACTAGTCCTTTTGTTTTCTCCCATTCAAGTTATCCTCCGAATTGATATGAGATGAATTAGCGAGTAGTTTTGGTCCTGAGTAAAAAGACATTTTGGTTCAATTGGCCTTTCTTTACCGAGTGAAAGAAATTCGCCCCTGCCTACAACTCCAGTCTTTATAAACACTCCAGCTGTGGTTTTTTGTTTGTTTATTTTTCCCTACTGACTTTATGAAATCAAAATCAGTCAATGCAATTTTACTGGTAAATACTTAAAAAGGACCTTTGTTGTATATTCCCAATGTGATGAATCAGATGTATGCGATTCAGTCTCCAATTAAGAACTACCGTTAGTACCAACAACTAATGACACTGTCCTTAATTTTTATATTGACATTTTTTCTTAATTCTTAACCCCTCAGTGGGTAAAATCAGTTCACTGTAGCAGAAAACTCTGCCTTCATTCAGGATTGACGATGTGGAGGGAGGAATCTGGGACAAGGCTGCAGCACTGTTCCCATGCCACTGTTCCTCTTGTGTTTCGCTGCACAGTATGTTGCATTATTAAAATTTGCATAAATGCAGCTCAGGGGAAGTGCCCTGTAGTCACCCTGCAGGGCTACTTGGTTTTTGGTACCAGGTCAATGAGACAACTTTTCCAGAGTACAGAGATATCCCAGTGTGCTCACTTGAACAGAAGCCAGACAAGGCTCCTTTAATGTGAGGGAAAAACAGTACAGATAGCTTGAATCGCCTAAGAAAATCACATTCAGAAAGCATACTGATATGCTGTGGAATTTTTGTTTCAGATAATATTAGCCAAATATATTTCTAGGCATGTTTTTATTTTTACCTGGTTACTGTGAAATCTCAATGACAAATTATACGACACAATCAGAAGCAGTGAAGTGAAAATTTAAGTAAGATTTTGAGGTCTAGCTGTAGTGCTGTGTAAGCTGAATTAACTGAATCTAATAATTTAGAGAAGTGTTTTATTTCAGATGCACGCAGATTTCTGTTGTTCTGTGCCCCTTCATTCCGCATCAACATACAAATATACAAACTTCTTTTACAGCCTTCACAGTGTGTCCTTCCACAGTCCTCTGGCTTCCGAGATATCCGGCATCGCATCCCACAGTGCAGCGCAAGAGAGATGGTAGGGTTGAAGTCGATAGCAGGATGCAGTGCATGGATTTATGTATTTGAATGGGAGGTAGAGTAAAATTTTAGGATTCTATATCCTTAAAATGCTTGACCTGAGGTGAAACAAATCACTTTCTCTGTTTCTAAAGCTGGCACAGATAAACCTTCTCCTGCTGGGCTGCTGAGTTTTACTACTGCTAGACTAAAGATGTTCTTTCAGTCAGATTTACCAAGCTGTTAGTAACCTGCAAACTTCACAACTGTCATTTTGTAGAAACCATTTCCTTCTACAAAAGGAAATGTAAGTGTTATGCTTATGATATGAGGGCTGGCAAATCTTCAAAACCCTATCTGCTTTCGTATGCCAAGGTCTATATTTCAGAACAAAAAGAGGCTGTGTAAAGCTGAGATACAATTGATGAATTTCTTATTGAAACGGACTGGCAAGCTCTTAATAGCAACAAATAAATTGAATTTTTATAAAAAGTTCTATGATCATTAAAGGACAAAATCTTGCTCTAGAGTCCTGGACATATTAAATTCAGCAGACCAACAATTTCAAAGTGTTCAAACACATAAAGCAGCTTTTGTGAGATATGTTTCACTGATGCCAAGTAGCTTATTTACTTCTATGTTTGGGCTTCAATGACTTCATGTGAAAGGGAGGAGAAATGGGATTTTATGCAGCATGTAGTAACTCGCATACAGGAAACAGGCTGATTTTAATGACACTTCTTTAATATTGCAGGGAGCCCAATTAATTATATTGAAACTGCTTTACATCTGCCAAAGAACTAAGTTTTTATTTAGTGTCTTACGTGTTCATTTTTGTAGATTGTAAAGCAGCACGGCTGTTTTACACTGAGGGTGAAGTCCAGCCACCAAACAACTTTATCAAAAATCACTATTGGCGTGTATTGCCTGCTGATCTTTTTCTTTGTGCAGGCTGTAAATGTCTTTACTCTACAAGTAACATTGATTCAGCCTTGCAAAGGTCCCATGAGCCTGGACATCACAAATGTTCTCAGCACCTGTGCTGGGATCATGGTTGCTCTTAGATTCCTTTATGCTGAAGGAAAAAGGTCAGATCCTCCAAAGGGCAACTCAAGTCTTTGGTGAGCTTAGTTATCCTCTCACTGTGCTTATATTTTCCTATGCATTGCACAGTATGAATATGCTTAGACCCCTTAGAGAGATGACCCCTCAGAGAGCTGTGCAGTGCATAGGTCCCAGACTTTCAAGGGATTTAAATGTAGTCATGGTGACCTGAGATGTAGTTAGGCATCCAGATGGATTTTCAAGAATGCTGAAAAACTGCCTCACAGGAGACGTCTGTCTGTACGTCTTTTATGCCTAATTATCCTTAAAAATTTGACCTACTTGCTATAAAATGTTCATTTATTTATAGTTGTTTCTGGAAATAGGTGATTTGTCTGTACAGAGCTGCAAGAACAGCTTCATGGGTACATTGGATTAATTACCTTCTTGATTATAGTATATATTTATAGATGGAAAGGCAGAGGATTTAAGAAAGATCTAGTGCTAAGACAGTCATTGATTCTATTATTTCAGTTGTTCATCAGAGGGCTCAAAAATAAATAATTTCTCTAAAAGGAAGCTCACCAGACCTCTGCACAGTCTGATCCCTAGGAAGTTCCTCTTTTTGTCAGATGCAGGGTATGCAAAGGAACACTGTTGATGGGACTACATCGGTCTTCATCTGATCTACGAAGCCTTGATGTGTTGCACCTTTGCACCTTCTCCCATCAGGATGAGCAGCTGCTCCCCAGGAAAGGAGGAATTTCCCTTATTCTGGCCGTCTTCCTCCAGGAGGATGCGTCTAAACCTCTTGTAAGTCTTAAAGGAAGACAGCAAACAAAATGAGAAAGAACATACAAATAATGCATCAGCCACCACATGGAGCCATAAATTCCTCTTCTGTAAAACAGTACTAACTTTTTCCCCAAAAGGAGGAATGAAGGGGTAAAACCTACAATGTTTAACCATATGAAATTAAACTCTAGAAAGGAAATATCATATTCCACAGATCTTATTAGTGGAAAAACTTATTGTTATATTGATAGGAAAGAATTTCAGCAGAAATTCTGGCAGAAATTTAATGAATTAAGTTTAAAATAGTTTGTGGAAATGTATTTATTTAAAATAATGTATTATAAGAATTTTATTTCATATGATTCATTAATAGTGATGAGCCAGTTGAGCTTGTGAGTCAGGATTATCAGGCAGACTAATGTTAGTGATGTTGTAGGTGTCTGCTATAGAGCACCTGGTCAGGAAAAAGAGGTTCTTCCTGAACAACCTTTTTCCTGAAGAACAGGCAAAACCCAGGATCTTAACCCTGGATTTCAGAAGTGCAGACTTTGTCCTATTCATGTGTCTTCTTGGAAGAACCCCATGAGAGATGGCCCTGGAGAGAAGAGAGGTCCAGAAGAGCTGGCTAATATTCAACAATCACCTTGTCCAAGTTCACGAATTGTCTGTCCTGATGAGCAGAAAGTCAAGTAAATTTGCCAGGAGGCCTGCATAGACGAACAAGAGTCTCATGACAAAATTCAGACAAAAAAAAGGAAGTACACAAGAGGTGGAAACAGACACAGATGACTTGGGAGGAATATAGAAACATTGTCTGAGCAGGGATAGAGTTAGGAAAGCCAAACCCCACTTGAATCTGCCAAGGCACTTGAAGAGAAATAAATATTTTTACAAATATATTAGCAGCAAAAAGAAGGCTAGCAAGAATGTAGACCTTCTGCTGAACGAGACAGGAGAAATGGTGACAAAGGACATGGAGAAGGCCAAGATACTCAACGCCTTCCTCAACTCAGTCTTTACTGGTAAGACTGGCTTCCAGGAATCTGAGATCTCTGAGACCAGTAAGAAAGTCTGAAGCAAGGAAAACTTACCCTCAGTGGAGAAGGATCTGATTAGGGAACATTTAAACAAGCTGGACAGACAGAAGTCCAAGGGACCTGACAGGATGCACCCACAAGTGCTGAGGGAGCTGACTGATGGCACTGAGAGGCCACTCTCGATTATCTATGAAAGGTCACAATGATTGGGAGAGGTTGCTGAGGACTAGAGGAAAGCAAATGTTGTCCCTACCTTCAAGAAGGCAAAGAAGGAGGATTCAGGGAACTACAAGCCTGTCAGCCTCACCTCACTCCCTGGGAATGTGATGAAGTAAACCATCCTGGAAATAATTTCCAGACCCATGAAGGACAAGAAGGTGACTGGGAGTCATCAGCATGTATTTACAAAGGGGAAATCTTGCTTCATCAACCTGATAGCTTTCTGTGATGAGTTGACCGGCTTGGTGGATGAGAGGAGAGCAGTGGATATTGTTTATCTTAACTTTAGCAAGGTTTTCGACACCGTCCCCAGTAACATCATCATAGACATACTAATAATCTACAGACTAGATAAAGAGATGGTGAGGTGGATTAAAAACTGTCTGAATTGCTGGTATTGAAGGTTTGTAATCAGCAGCAGTCTGAGGCGAGTCACTAGTGGTGTACCCCATGGGTCATTACTGGGGTAATATTTAACATTGTTTAACATGTTCATTAGTAATTTGGATGATGTGTCTGTGTGCTCCCTCAGCAGATTAAACAAAACTGGGAGAGTGGCTGATAGACCAGATGGTTGTGCTGCCTTGACTGGCTGGAGAACTGAGCAGGCCAAAATCTTGTGAAATTCAGCCAGAGATAAAGTCAAGTTCTGCACCTGGGGAGGAATAACCCCAGGCACCAGTACAGGTTGGGGGCTGGCTGGCTGGAAAGGAGCTCTACAAGATAAGGACCTGAGGGTCCTGGTGGATAGCAAGCTGATCATGAGTGAGCGATGTGCCCTTGCAGCAAAGAAGGCCAACAGTACTTTGGGCTGCATTAAGAGGTGCGTAGCCAGCAGGTTGAGGGAGGTGATCCTTCCCCGTTCCTCAGGTTGAGGGAGGTGATCCTTCCCCATTCCTCAGCACTGGTGAGACACATCTGGACTGCTGTGTCCAATTCTGGGCTCCCAACTATGAGAGACATGGACTTATTGCAGAGAGTCCAGCAAAAAGCCACTAAGACGATTAAGGAACTGAAGCATCTCTCCTATGAGGAAAGGCTGAGAGAGCTGGAACTGTTCAGCCTGGAGAAGAGAAGGTTGAGGGGGATCTTACCGAAGTGTATAAATACCCAAAGGGAGGGAGTATAGAAGATGGAGCTAGACTCTTCTCAGTGGTGCCCAGGGACAGAACCAGAGGCAATGGGCACAAACTGAAACACAGGAGGTTCCCTCTGAACATCAGGAAACACTTTTTTACTGAGAGAGTGACCAAGCACTGGAACAGGTTGCCCAGAGAGGTTTTGGATTCTCCATCCTTGGAAGTATCCAAAACCTGACTGTACACAGCCAAGAGTAACCCGCTCTATCTGACCCTGCTCTGCAGGGGGTTGGACTAGACACCTCCTTAGCTGCCTTTCAACTTCAGTCATCCGGTGATCTTGTAGTTCTAAAATATAGTTATTACTGGAAATGTCAGCATTTTAAATTTTCCATCAGACTTGGAATGATATCAAATTTGAAATGATTGGATTTTCCCCTGGGACAGAAAATTTGTCTCCCAAGCAGTCATCATTATGCAGTTTTAGTTATGCATAACCACAGACACTTGAACCTTGAAGTATTTATCTGAAACATTGCTGATGCAAATTCACATACAATTAAAATAACAGATTTGCCAAAGGGGAGGGCAGGGGAGAGGAATGCATTCCTCCCACTTTTCCGCAGCCCATCAAGAAGCATAATTTAGTTCATTTGCCAGAGAAGCAGCTGAGCAACTATATGAAGCCTTTACCCATATCATGGTTGCATCCTACCCTGAATCAGTAAGAAGAATACTCAGATGATTGCTTAAGAGAAAAAATAATTACAAAAATATATTAAGCAACAAAGATTATATGGCATGCTGTTTGCACTCTACCTTGACAATTTATGAGGAGGAATTTAGGACTTCTGTGATGTGTTGGATTAGCAGTGATATATATCCTGGCTATCTTTCACAGGCAAAGCAGTTGATCAGGTGAAGGTGGAAGGGCAATGGCAATGCTGTCCAGTCTCCTCCTCTGACAGGGATTAGCTCCAAGGTTCCCTGGGGCCTCAGTGAACAGCAAGGTTACACAAAAAAATGAAAGCACAAAGCCTTTCTGACAAGGAGGAAGCAAGATCTTCTTTTTCCTATGAAACCCAAACCTAGTGCTGCATACTATTCCAGTAGCTAGAAAAGACAGGATTCTGACTTCTAACTAGGTTTTTTATATCATAACAGCTGCATGATTAACCAGAAAACCAATATTATAGCACTAGCAGTCTCATATCAGCCCTCCAGAATGTAATTACATATTTCAAAAGGAAAAATAGAAAAATTCTGAACAACAAAAAAAATCACATAATAAAAGTTCTTCTGATGCAGATAAAATCAATCTATAGTTATCACCAATATTAGCAGAGCTCCCATCTAGCATGTTAACTTTTTGTATATGTGAATCAACACCAGTTTCACACTTAATTAAAGTAAATATTGCAAAAGATTTGGCCCTTTTCTCATTTGTTCTTTCTCATTTATTCTTTTTTATCTTATTCCATGTCTTTTCTGCTGAAGTATGGTGATTAATACAGCTACAGAAGTTTTGCTAGCATGATTTCTTAGATCTTCTAATACTCCCCTGAGCCTGAATATGCTTTTCTTTTATAATCTATCAAATCCTGAAGTTTTAACAAATGTCTTGCCTTATTCAAAGCCTTTCTCCTTTCTTCAAATGCTTTACAACGGTTTCCTACCAGAGCTCTAGAGGGTTGCTTTTCTTCTTAAATGTTAAGGGAAAAATAGTTGATATCTAGACCACAAAGTCCCCTTACAATCAGTAGCAGGAAACATAAAATCCCCAAAAGAAAGAGCAGAGAAAAATAGCAATCTTGATTTAGAAAATAGAAAAAAAACCCCCACAACCAAATGAAACCTTCCTGCTGAAAGCTTTTTATTTGTTTGTTTCATTTTTTTCCATTTATATTTATCAGGGGGTAGTATCAAAGAGGAGGGATAGTATTTCATCAAAAACATGTTCCAGTTTTGATCTTATACATTTATGATTCTGTTAGCTTTACAAAGAGTGGTACTTAACCATCAAACTGCTTCCAGTGGAGTGGGAATTACAAACATCTTGCTGGTCTTATAAGGCATTTGTATTACTTCTATCTTTTTCTGTCATGTCTCTTCCTCAATGAACTCTTCACAACTTGTTTAACTTCTGATATCTACCATGTGGTTTTCTGCACTGTTTGTCATTAGGAAAAAATGTCGTACCTGTAACATAACTTATTCCAGACATCTTAAGTAGATTACACAAATAAAAGCGCCAGTTTACTTCTACTGAATCGCTATGTAAATATTCTAATGTGATTAGCCTAGGTGTAAAACTAGAGGACATAAATTCCAGTCTCTGACAACTGCTGCAGAAGTTTCATGCCTTCTTTCCTTTCCTAGATTCTGGTGATTCCTAGCTACCTCTCTAGTAAGAATCAAATTCATGCTAAAAGTTTCCAAATGGTGCCTTTTTTTTTTCTCCTCTGATTTTTTTTTTTATGGAATATACTTTTTTTTTGTTAATGTCTGAAGGGTCTTTCATCAGATCTATCTTCTGTTCCTTGCATATCACATAAATGGTTTTCCACAAAGCTTTTAGTAGGATTTTCCTTATCAATTCTCCATCATTCTTTTCCTTAAACAGTTAGTTGCTTTCAACATTAGGTATGATGTTTCCCAGATGTTTGTCTCCCCATCCTGTAACAATAAAGTCACTTTCCGTCTCTGCCCTGGGTTTCACCATCCTTTTAGGAATATTTCAGCCCAAATCACTGGTGCTGTCCTCCAAGCAGCAATTAGATATGTCTGTAACTTTCCACAAATCTAGATTATTGTCTATTCAATGTCTTCCTTAAAACATTTCTTAGGTAGTCTCTGATAGACTTGTCAATGATTGAACAGAAGTGGTAGGATTTAATTTCCGTCAACTATTGATGTTTACATCTGAGCTAGTTACCCTTAATTTTCTTTATAATCAATGGAGGAAAAAAATTACCATGTAATTAATTTGATCTGGTTTTGACGTCTGCCTTAGGATAAGATGAGTGATGTTCTCACAGTTCTTTTTTTCTCTTTTTTTACTATACAAGGATCTTGGGTGACCAGTTCAGATACAGATGTCTACACTGCAGAAAACCCTGTGGTGCTTTATCATACAGAACAGTACCATTTTGTTATTGCCTTCCATTGCTAGGCCTCTTTGTGGTGACTGTGATTGTCTCTTGCCTTCGTTTGTAAACTCTTCAGAGCAATGTAAACCAGAGGATAGTGGATGACAGGTTATGTTGAGTGCTTATATACAATACTGCATTACATGATAAAGACTAACTGGAGCAAAAAATATAATAAAACTGGTGATTTAATATTAATATTTAACAGTATTTTATTGTTATAGACACATAGACAAATTCACAGGCAAAAGCTCACAAGCTTTATACAATGTCTTTTTGTTTATGTCTTTGTTAGTAGCTATAGCCTCAATGCTGGTAAAATCGCACATATTAGCTATGGTCTGAGATTGATAACAGACAACTGTAGACAAAAATCACTATTAATAGCCAAACGATATAGTATTTATTCCTTAATTGGGATGTTTACAATAAAAGCTTTAATATCTGAGGTAAGCACACTGAACCGTCTATAGTCAATAAACAGATACAGACACTTTCTGTGAAGTCTCACTGGACCTCTTTTACATAGGACTGTCACATTAAGGTCCAATATCACATCAAGTGACATGAATCCACCTTAACAGTGCAAACCATAGAATACTGATGCATTTCTTGTCTGAACTTAATCCTATTTTTCAACATCCTTTTGAGACAAGAACTTAGAACAGAAGAGAGCATAATATCCAGATTTTGATCTCCATAATGCCATTCAAAGAAGTTACTTACTCTAATTCTTCCAAGAAATTCCCCCTTAGTGCACTCACGGACTCTTATTTCTCTCTGTTAGAGCACCTCATATATATCTTGTACTCGGTCAATCATTGATTAGGAAACTTAAATATTTTAATTTTATCATATATCAGTGCTTTTTAAAATATGAGCTTTTGTCCATGGTTCAGACACACCACCTGAATGATGCTAGATGTCTGCCTTAAACATCTAAATCACACTATGGAAATGTCTGATTGATACGATTCATCTGGTCACATCTTCCCACTGATCACAAACTGAACCTAGACATCTACCCACATAGGCAGATACCTACGTTGTGGATGTCTAAATCTGTCAGATGAATCCCTCCCTTGATGTCTGGCCTTGCATTGATTTTCATTAACACTTCAAGAAAAGAATCTTTCGTTGGAGTTTGTCATTTGATCAATACTGAAACCTTCTGCAAGACTATGATGTTGACAAAATCCCTGCTATATTTCAGAAATTCTTACCACCTCTGCCTGGTTCCTCAACTTGGCAGGCCGTCGAGGAGCTCAGGCTTCCAGTACATCTCTTCGAAAGTTCTGAGAAGGGGAGATGTTAAGAGTCTTGAAATTTCTTGTTCTTAGCTTCACTTCCAGCACGGCTACAGCTGCTATTTGGGTTGCTGGTTCTGAGGCAGTCAATAGTTTCTTGGAACCGGGAAAGCAGTGGCAATTAACTTTAGCTGGAAGCTTTGAAATATCTTGACTTTGTTCTGAATCAGAATAAAATTATATTAGCCAGATCAAATTTTTAGTCCTCTTAGACATGGAATTGCTAATCATGTCAAAGCTCTATTTAAATTGCAATTTGTTCAGATGAGCTTACTTTAGTACATGATCAAATATGCTTGTATAACTACTCCACCCTCTTCTTTATATACTTCTGCTCCAACATTTATATAAAATTTACCAGCAAATATTTTATTATTTAGTTCAAAACTATTGATAAAAATATTGACCCAGTTAGTTTGCAATATAAACATGAGTCTGTGCATAATCATAATAGATGTTCTCAAAACACAATAATTTCTAAATGAAAGCTTGTGATCTATCATTAAAATAGCTTTGTTTGTTTGTTTTTAATATATTTATTCTAGGCTGCATTGATTTTGTGTAGCAATGCTCTTGTTACCAGAATTTTCAGGCTGGCCTCAGTATGATGACTTACAGAATTAACTGTATTACGGCAGTACCATTTGAGTGCACTATGGCAAGAACTATGGAACTTAAGTTACAAGTACAAAATCCAAGTTTATTCTTTACTCATAACTGTGATGAAGCTGGGTATCAAGGCTGTGCCTGTGTGTCCACCTTTAAGTCATTAATTCCTTGGGTGGTCAGGAAGTCCTCTGCTAGTCATTTTCGTAGATGAGACAATGCACTGACTTGGAACCAGGTGACTGAAGGGACTGAACCCCTAGCCACCTTCATAGCAGAGTATTTGACTTATCAGTGCAGGAGCACTCTTGTGGGACTTTTAGACTGTCCTGAAGATTCCCCTCAGGCAGCTTCTGCTGTGCTGAAACCAGCTGATATTCTTAAAAGTGTTGATTGACATCCTGGGTGGAGAATCTGGCCCCTATGGGCCCCTCCTCTCAGGTGCTTTCTGCTGCAAATTAATCAGATTGTGCAGAGATAAGACATTTGTAAATGGGCAGTAGAAACTGTTCCTGCAGTTGCAGAAATTGTCATGTAGGACAGTCTCTTGTATTTGCTAAGATAATTAAGAGACTTCTTGAATGTAGATTAAGATATTCAACAGTGATGGGTCAAACATGTTCTGGAGTAGTAGGACTACAGTCCAGCTGGATTTTAAGGCATGAGCAGAAGAGCAAGTCCTGGGTAAGTCTCACCTATTCCAGCTGAAGGTGATGTTGTAAGGACACTTACAGGAACTCTTCTCGTTGTCCAGGCAGCAACCGATCGATCATCCTGTTCAAGAGTTTGGATTTCCAATATGGGCCTTACCCTATTCCAAGATATCAAAACCTATTTCTTTTAACAAATCCTCTTTCTGTGAGTGTCAGCACAAGAACATTAAAAAATCTCATTTAAAAAATTGCTTCTCCAGATTTATTTTAAATTTATTTTTCTATACATATATATACATATTCATTAATATATAGTTGCATAATCATTAACATTCCATTAACACTTCTTAATTACTTGCTCATTCTAGCCTTTAGCCTTTTCTGGCATTTTTCCAAGATTGTTGTTAAGAGTACGTGGCTCACAGTTATCCAAATTACCTTCTTTCCCTTTTTTGGAAATAATGACATGACACACCATTTTTAAATCAGAACTTCCCCCAAATCCCATGATTTGTAGAACATCATTAACTCCTAACCATTCAAAGAGCTCCACAGATACTGCCTGACTTCAGGGAACTGCCCAGAAGATGTGTGTTTGCATCACACTGTTTGTGCATCAGCCCTGGCTTCTGTATAGTACGGAATCAAGTGAAGGCTTTGTTTGGAAGGTTTGTAGGCATTTTCAGGCAAGAAACAGTGTGTTTATTCTTTGTTTGTAACAAACAAAAAAGAATAGTGTTGCCCTGCTTGATACTTGGGCTTTTTTGTGCAAAAATAAATTACAATAATAATGAAAATAATTTTGAAGAAGATTAAAAAGGAACTCCAAATCCCCACATTTTGATAGACGAATACCAGTCTAAGCCTATTTCCTAAAAAAACCCAAAGTGTCTTGCTAAGAAAAACTTAATAAATACTTCTTAAATAATTTCTCTGAATAATAATAAAAAAAGTAATAAAAGGATTTTATATTGCAGCTAAACTCAAACTGAAAAGTATTCAAAGGATTTTTAATGAAAGAAAAAGGGCAACCCAAAAGCTGTGAGAACCCATCAAAATAAATTCTTTTGTGGTATTCAATTATTATTAAAAAGTATTCAGCCTTCTAAATTTGAATCTCATAATCCTGCAATGAGATAAGATGCTGCTTCCCTTGAGCCTACAGGAAGAGAAATCTGAATAAGTATCATAGAAATTAATAAGCTTAAACCAAAGAAGTAATCAATGTAATCTTGATTTAAATTGGAAATCTCACTGGAAACCAGAAAAGGTTTACACAGGTATCGTTTTTGTATCTAGTTCCCTAAAAATCTGCTTATTACAAATAAGAAAGCTTGCCAGTAAACCAGAAATACTTTCTGAATTCCCCTTTTCCTCATTGTTACTAAAACCAATAACTATGGACTCCAGTGTTACCAGGTTTGGTCTAAATCAAAACCATTTTCAGGAACCTAAGGGAGTAGCATTACAGCTCGCTATAAAGATTAATAGTCTTAGGCCATGCTGACTACAGAGGGAATTAAAAAAAAAAAGTTTCAAAGCTTGTAAGCTTTTCCCTAAAATCAATCCAATCAATTACTACAATTTAGTGCTGATCAGTTTTCAACGCCAAAGAAAATTGTCTCATCAATCTGTAGACTTCGTGGTTTATAATGAAAATGTGACTCGTGTAACACTAAATCTGTTGTTCAGAAGCTGATTTCTACTTTTCTCTCTTCCACTGTACTGTGGATGATACTAATTAATCCCAAACCCTTGTAGGACTATTCCCGTGACCAGTAATGACCAATTAACCATGACTAACTCTCCTACTGGCTGTGACATGGAGGCCCATTACGCAGAGAACACATCTCGAGGCCTTCACTGATCTTCCTTTCAATGACAACTGCATAATATGAGATAATTCAGGTGTTGACTGTCTCCTGAAATGCTCCCTTCTTAAATAAAATATATAACTGTTAAGCATGAGAACATGACAAATGATGTAAAGAGTAAAATCTGCCTTAAATGTCAAGTGTTCATACCTCTGACTTGTTTTGTGTATGCAAAAATTTGTTTAGCATGTTATCATAGTTATTGAATTACTATCTGGGTTTTAAATTTAGGTCTCATTAAAATAGTATTTTTACATGGAGAAAAGCTGTACTCCATGTCCTTGAATTTGTCTTTCTGAAAAGACATTTACCTTACCCCAGTATAGAGATGGAGAATGATGCGGTAAGGAAGGTTGCTAAGGGAGTTTAGGCAGCTCTCCTAGCTATCATGACACTATGAGATAGAAATAATCTGGAGAAAAAAAAAAAAAAGGAAGAAAAATCATTAATTGTACATGGATAACTTATTGGAGGAACTGCCCACAAGCGCAGCTCTCTGAAAACAACTAAACTCACAGAGGAAGAAAAAGAAGGAGGAACTGGAGGAAGCTGTGTATTTATTTCATTGTAAAATTAATTATAGGGATCTAGGGTGTTTATCAGAAGAAATCTATGGTGTATATGATGGAAATATAGAAAAGAATAAAATAGAGACTCATCAGAATAACTCCTTACCTGTGGGAAAGCTGGGTTTGTTACTATGCATAATATTTTATTGTGTTGCGGGGGGGGGGGGGGGGGGAGTTAAATTTACTGTTTCAGTTTAGGCGTTGCATTTATAGCTCCAAGGAGAACCACACCTCAAGTTCCTTAGCTTTTCTCAGAACCAGGGAGGGTTCAGCAATGCAAACATTCAGCCCTGTAGAATGCTCTATGTCCAAAGGCCTCTGATAACATAGTTTCATCTCATTATTTTCCCTATATTAGCATGCAGGTTTCCCCCACACTTTTCCCTTTTGAAGAACCAGCCTGAAATTAGGGTTTAGGTATTTAATACAAGTAAGCAGGAAAATCAGACTTAAAAATCTATGTAATATTGTAATGATGTATTACAAACATAATAGAAATGCAATTTCCGTGAAAACTATGCACATAGAATATAAATATAAAGACAAGAAATGTAACTGCATATAGTGACAGTAATACTGAATATGTAAATAATGGTTGAGTTTTCTTTGTAAATCATTCTTTTTGAATATTAGGCTTTGATCATGTACATTCCCAGTAATTTTGCCTGACCATAAGGCATTTTATGCAAAGAAGAGACTAAATTTGAGTGCTTGCCCCTCATACTGGAAAGAGGAAAGCTTCTGTAGTTTGTTCTTTACGCTTTTAAAGAAGATTTTTTGTAATGCATTTCATTAACATGTCCTTGGAGAGAAAGATCATAGTGATCAGCACGTTAAATAAGAATCTTATTAAAAAGAATAGTGTATTAAATACCAACAAATAAGTTAGACTCACAATAGCTGTAACCCTCTATCAGCTCTATGCAGTTAGACCTTTGGTTTTTAGACAAATTTAACAGAAGAAGTGCAACTGGATGATGTCACAGTGTAAGACCACAAATTCTTTGAAATCTGAAAAAGCCTGGGGCTGATAACTATGCAAAATATATAAACCTACTAACATGGAGACAATCTTGGCACCGTCTGTAGTTGCAGGGCTTTATTTTCATTCTTAAAAACAGGAAGTCATTTTCCCAGGCACTGAGGAACTGTATCAAGCGAATTCACACTCCAAGGCTCTTTAAAAATTCACTTTGCCATATATTATATTCTGCACATTTTCTGTCTGGACTGCTTGGATCTAGTGATAAAAAAAGGACTTAAGCAGCAACCAAGACAAAAAGTAGGCCAGTTTTAATAATTAAATGGATTAGACCTCACTCACCTCATGAAAGGAAAAAGGGGTTTTCATGAAGAGGAAATCACAGCTTCTTTATTTATTCATGGGGATCTGTGTGATATGACTGTCAGAATGTGGTCACACTTCACAGATACTGCTGTCTTTCTGCCAAGCGAGAATCTGCCTTTGGGGGCACCTGTGACAGAGTCTGGCTCAAAAAGTTTAATATTAAAAAAAAAATAACCAGCTTCAATAAAATAAATTACCTGCAGGCTAATTGCACAGGCAGCGGTTAATTTAACAGCATTTTATTTCTGATCCTGAACCACTTCCGTACAGTAGTTCGTACTAGTGTCACATAGCTGAATTTCAAGGACACTTGCAACACAATGAACTGCCTGGTAAACCCTGAAAAACACTGAGAGACACTGGTTCAAGAACAGTTCAGGTGATGGTTTGTGAGTGTTTTGTTGTAGCAACTCAGGCCTTGACATGATAACAGGAGTGACTGGAGGAAAGAAGAGGGTCTCTGAGTTTTTATGATTTCAGACCTTGTTGGCAGTAAAGTTAAACATGTTTTTAAAATCTTTTCTCTCTCCTGCTGATGTTGGTCAGGTTAAACAAAATGAGTTTTCACATGTTTCCATTTGCTGACCTTACTTTTCTTAAAGAAGCCCAGATAAGAGGTGTTTATGCTTGGGGTAAAATAGATTTATTTATTTTTTAAACATCATAATAAAAGCCACACAGGAAACAATTTATGGGTAATTAAAATTCTGAGCAATGGAGTTTTTTAAGCTAGCATTGAGGATTGAAACATGACCCTGGTCTGAACAGAAACATGAAGAGTAAATGGACATGTAAATAAACACTAACGCTCTCCATCTTCCTAACGTAATAAGTGGGCATATTGACATTTAGGGTTAGTGGCAATACCTGATTTCCTACATTCTGTTTTGGCCACACATTTCCCAAGTTAAAGCGCTGACTACAACAAATACAGCAAAGACAACTGCATTTTTGTGCCTGCAATAGTCTGTACCTAAGCTCAAGAAAGCCAAAACCCGAAACTACCAAGGTTGTATAACTATTGCCTCAATTTTCTAAATGTGAGGATGAAGATATTCAGCCCAGCCATTTTCATGTGACCACCCTGCAAAAAGGCCGTATAACTAATATACTATAACCCATCCAGTAGCTCTAGTAGAGCCAGGAGGCCCAAATTCATAAGAAGATTCAAGACTTTTCACACTGGTGAAAAAGATGCTGAGAGCTGGATGTACATAGTTCTGAAAGTGACAACTCACTCGTATCTAGATGGATAGTATCTGGCACTGTACTAGTACTGTACACCAGTACTAGTATCTGGTATCTAGATCAAATTTAGATACCTCAAGTTCCTTGAACATTAAATAGTGAGAATTTTGTGTTCCAGAATGCCCCAGAATTATTCTGTATACTAAACAAGGAAGCCTAAAGCAGTATGAACTATAAAAAGGTAAGGACTGTCTTTTCCAGAACATGTTATTAACCTGAGCGGTAAAGGTAAAGCATTCAGGGACAATTGGTGGATTGTGTTGTTTCATACACATTCATAATAGCTGCAGGGTTATAAAGTTCGTCTGGGAAGCAGAAGATCTGGTATGCCCTCAGAGACGGTCATAACCCATAGTTTCTATATTTTGAATGTTACAAAAAAACATCAGGCTAAGAAATAGTCTGGATATCCTTGGCTGCTGGGCAGAGGCTGGGCCACTGCACAGAGAAGAGTGGAAGATGCATGGGTCCAGAGAGAGACAGCACTGAGAGGGAAGTTGTCCTTGTAGCCCATTAATGAGGGATGCCTTTAAGAAAAAGTGATTTTCTACTTCGAACCAAGTGTCAGAATGAGCGGCCTGCCAAGGGTCCTGCCTACACAGCTAAACAAAAGCAGGCCAAGAAGCGAGCTCAAGGGCTCGATACTTTACTGCCTAGACTGCCAAAGTCTTGACCATCTCTCTCCCCACTTGGACTCTCTCCCATTCCATTTGGCTGTGCCCGCATATTTCCAGTTCAAACCAGGAGCTGCTGCTGAGGGATGAAACTGTGCTAGATTTGGCTCCTGTGCTAGGTTTGGCTCCCTCTGCAGTCCTCCAACTCTGTCCCAGAAGCCTTTGCATTTGCAGCCATCCCACCATGATCTCCGTCCATGTCCCCAAATACACTGGTTCAGGTCTTAAAATCATTTCTCTTGTATGCGGCACCTTAACTCTCATAGTATATTTGGAGCTGGAAAACACAAAACAATTAGTCCATCTCCATGTCACATGTGTGTCATATAGAGTCCAGAGTGGGTTGACAGGTGATGTGGATATGGCCAGTCTGCTTTAGATGGTGCCAGCTATAAGCAGTGTGGACATGAACTTAAACATGATTTATGTCACTTGTCTCTTCTATTTAGCAGTACAGATGTAGCAAAAGATCCCTTTGCTTCTTCTTTGGCAAGTTTTTTTCATTGTTTATTCATTTGTTTCCTTTTTTTTCTCCAACAAAAATGCAGCAGCTCTACAGTTTACTAATTTGCAATTTTTCATAATCATCCATTAGAAACAGCACGTTGTACCGGCAGTAGAGCAGCTGAGTGACAAACAAAAGTGTCTAACTGAAAACAGAGGGACAGGAAGAAAATGAGCGTTGTGGAGCAGCAGACAACAGCAGCTGCCTTGAAGGTGGAACTCTGAGTAACGCAATACACGACTGGAAGAAGTCGAAATTGGGCCTTGTAATTTTGGATGGTTTGTGAAATCCCTAGAACAGTAAAAAATTACAGTGGGAATCATAGCTGCAAACCGGAAAAAGACCATTCTGATTCAGATCAGTTCCTGTTTGGACTTGAGAAAAATGTAAGATTTTCCCAGAGTGCAGAAAAGAATGAAGCAAGATGCTGGAAGAAAGACAAGACAATGTTACAATAGAGTGGATTAAATGAGAAATATGGATTGCAGCAGCAGAAGCACATGAAAGAAAAAACTGCTTAAAAGGAGAAGTGTGTGTCCAAAAGGGACAGTATGAGTGACTGATTAAGTTGGGCAAAAAATCACTGACTTAATCATTGTCCAGCTGCTCAGCAAAACTGTTGCATTTGCACAGAAAATCATACAAAAAATTGTAGACAAATATTACAACTATCCATAAAGAATCAAAATACACATATGACATGAAATTTTTATGAATTGTTTATACAGATTATGAAAAAATTTAAGAAATGGCTAAAGTAGCATCTCGAGTGCAAGAGAAATCCTTAATAAGTTAATTAATCATTGCAGACTATATGAAAACTTTACAATAGTCCTACTGGAAGAAATGAGAGGGGTCAGCCTTTTCACAGTTATATTTGTTAGCTAGTTACCATCATACTTGACCTGGGTGAAAAAACAGTAATGAGTTATATGATGTTATCCCATTTGGCTGTTAATACAAAGATTCTGTGAACTTTCATACTGATATAAATGGAAGTTCAGTACATGGACACACTTCATGATGAGATGTGCACCTTGAGTCACCAAGGGTAAAGGAAAGGAAGAATTTTTCCATTGCTGAGTAAAGGGATTGCTAATTGATGAGTCTGGTACACGAGAAGGCACCTGGTCTGATTAAGTGGCATTTATGTATCTTCTGAGAGGTGACACAGTCCTTAAATCAGCAAGAAAAGTGCCAAGCTTGCCTTTGAATAGGGAAGAAATAATTATAAAGAGGAAGTATTAATAAGAAAGATTAAATATACCTAGACTTCCTGGAAAGTTCAGCTATAGTGAACAGCTACAAAATTAACATACTCCACCAAGAAAGTGCTTTTTCTAATAAGTGCAACTTGAGACATAAAGTAACCCGGAGGAGGAATTCTTGACTGGATGACTGTCAGGAAAACATTCCCAGCAGACTATCTGAT
The DNA here is from genome assembly GCA_009819775.1 of Phoenicopterus ruber ruber. NCBI lineage: Eukaryota > Metazoa > Chordata > Aves > Phoenicopteriformes > Phoenicopteridae > Phoenicopterus > Phoenicopterus ruber. The sequence goes on from CM020215.1 coordinate 140,770,092, forward strand.
TTCAGGGACAGAGACTCTTTTAATTTTAAATTTGAGGTAAAAAGATCAAGATGAATTTTTCCTTCTATTTTTTTTTCTTCATCTTTGACTTCTGTAAGTGTTTAAAATTGTTTTTCTCATTTTAGGTATAGAGAATACATATTTTTATTTGCATTTCACCTTGGCTTTAATTGCTTTAAGGATGATTTCAAGAGAAGTGGCTGGTAAGAGGTCATTTTCCAATAAACAAGGTCTGGGAATACTTCAACAAATGCCCAACTCCTAATAGCATTCCTCAGAGTACTGCAAATAGGCAGGTTGTGTCCCCCCAACATTGTACGGCAATCAAGAGAAACATCCTCTATGGGTTGGTAATACACACAAGGGCTCTCTGAAACGCTGTAAAATAGCAAGAAGCACACCTGCAAAGGTTCTTAGAAATGCTGTAATAAAAGATTGTTGGTAAGTTCACGGTGCAAGTGGACAGGAGCCAGGCTTGTGAGAGGCCTGGCTAGTGGCGAACTTCGTTGGGAACAAAAATTGCAGAGGCAATGAATTGACCTTGAAACAAGAGAAAGCCTTTGCTTCCGTTAATCAGGTAAAAGGCAATACAACCTTTTCATGTGTTAATTTCTTACATAGCAATAAGTTTGTTCTTGGAGATGAGCATGTTATGAGATGATTCTTTTTTTTTTTTTTTTTTTGCTTATTTTAACACAAAAGACTTTGTCAGGGACACTTGAATAAGAGATTTGATATTTTTATCATCATTTGAACTCTAAAGATGCTGTAAACATAGAAGCGATGTATAAAGAAATAAATCAATGTTCCCCACACGGTAACATAAATCTTTTGTGGGACTTGTAAAACAATGTATATTACAGCTGATTTAGCCTATACATCTAGCTTGTACATATGAGGAATGGTTCTTCAGAATTTGTCTTGCCTTTAATAAACATTGATTGTCTTTTTCTGCCAAATGAAAGTAATTTTAAATTCAGAAGGGAAAGAGTTACTAAACTTCTATGAAAATTTGGCTCTGTGAGATGTTTTCTTTGGTTCCAATAATAATGCATGTTTAGTCTGCTTCTTAATTTATTTTGACTCTTAAGAATCGATTTTAGCAAAAGTGATAGATATTAACTTGTCTTACTGGCTGATATATAAGAACATAAAAAGAAGAAAAGAGACTGAAAGTAGGATTTGTTGTTTCATAAGAAATTTTGAAAGACATGGATTCCCGATGAAGAAAAAAACTATTTAAAAGACTGAAAGTTTCTTTTTTTTCACAGTCTCAGAATACGAAAATTTAACAATCTCAAAGTTTTTCAGTATGGAAGACCTTATTCTGTTCAACTCTAACCAGAAAGCTAAAAATGCGTGCAAGGAATTACCATTATTCTAATAACGATTTTAAAAGTCCAGATAATTTTCCGTATATTCAGATTTTTAATTGAAAAAGTCAACTAATACATCTTTATTGTGTGATCAAATATACCTCTACATTAAAAAACATATTTCTGAGTTATGTTCAAAGAATGTCTTAATACTGAATTAGAGGTACCCTTCTGGTTGAACACACTGAATGATATAGCACGTCATCATAATAGAGAAGGGTAAGGACAATTTCAGAGATGTATATTTTCATTGTATTTCCTTCTGACTGCGGTATTTCCAATGGAATACAGCCAGACTTTTTCTTTACTAAAAAATAAAATTAACAAAACCAGGCATGAAAGATAATTTCTTCCAGAAATTATCAAAAGAAATTAACAAAAGAAGATAATTTCGTCTTTTTTATTTTTTTTTTTTTTTCCTGGAACTTATCAAAACATTCTAAAATCAGTACCTTGGGATCATCGAATCAAACTCCCAACTGAGCACTGACCAAGTCAGAGATGACTTTTTCAAAGAAGAAATTAATTTTTGGATTTTTTTTCTCACGATTCCATTTTTACAGGCTTTAAACAGCAGTTTCTCTTTCCTTCTGAAGTTTTCTTTCTTTTTTTTTTTTTTTTTTTCTGTATCTGTTCCCTTCTGGTTCTTTTACAGTATTTACCAGTAAAAGACTTCCTTTCCTTCAAGCCCTCTGAACAGGGAAAATATTGCTGTGTTTAAACTCTTGTTGTAGAAGTCTTACTGTTCTCTCAGTTCTCATATTAATTTCCTCTTTAGTCTGTCTAAGAGAGTGGAACACAGTTGTTTCTCACTGTTGTGCCTGCTTCCATGACAGTGAAGGTCAAATCTGCATTGCATTATCATTGGCACAGATTGGGCTCTCTGATTTCTCAATACTGTGCAATTAAAGGCAGAAAGTTCATACTCTTTCTGATAAAATATACTGTATACTTATCTGGGCTTTGAGAAGAGCTCAGGAGAAAAAGGTGAAGTTACGGGCCTACAACTTTTTCCAATCCCCCCAAATCCATTGATGCCTCATCGCTGACTCTTGATGACACAGAAGAGCAAAGAAATAGTAACACAGAAATATTATTTTATGAGACACCTAATAGCATGCAAATTACACATTTTAAAAATAATATCAGCTAAACTTTTAAGTATTGTAACACTGTTAGGCATTACCTAAATTGTTTTAGAACAAACATCCTCAAAGATTAACTTTGAAAATTGTCTTTGTCCCCTTTTTTCCTTCAACTCTGATTTCAACCCCAGCAGTTTCCCAGTTTTCACAAGCATCAAATACTGTATTTTTATTTCTTTCAAAATATAGAGTACTGCTCTTCAAACTAGTTATGTATTCCATCGCCAGTCTTTCTAACATCATAACTTGGTGTTTTCAAGTGTTTCTGAGATTTTCTGACCCTCTTTAACATAATGCTGCAGTAAGCCAGACATGTGGAGAATCACAGATTGAAAAGGTTGAAATTCTTTCATATATATAACATTTCACAGGGCATGTGCAAAATTTGAGTAGACTTCCTGGCACCCTTATGAAGAAGTAAGGTTAGTCCCATTTTACGTGAAGAAATGAAGCTTGAGGACACATACAAAGAGAATCAACAGCTGACTGGTGGTTACAGATTAAGAACCAGATGCTCATTGACCTCTTTGCACTGTGTTAGAGGAGCCATAAAAATCCCAGCTGGAGTCAGGAAGGAATTCCCTGATCCTGCAGTTACGGCAGCTGTGCGACAGCTTGCTGAGGAGCCAGCTATGAGGTTATACGCCTGAACCCGAGCGGCACGCGGAGAACAGCTATAGCTGGAAAGGTGGTGCTGCCACGCGCAGAGTGCCCGGGGAAGAGCCGCGGAGCTGTGGGTGCACCTCCTCGTCAGATGCAGAAGGTCGCGTGGCGGTTCTGCCTTCCCCGAATGGCTTTGGTCTGGAAATCAGATCACGTTGCCTCTGACCAAAAAGTACATATGAAATTTGTCCATTTCAGAGCCACAGGAAGCAGGGATGCAAAGAAGAGGTAAAAAAGTGCTGGTTTTTATGAAATCCCGTTGTTTATGAATTGAGGTAAACATGAGAACATCAGCCCTGCTGCTGAATGATAACCCGTCTGAGGGCCTTCCTGTCTCTGGAAATCACAGTCCTGGCCCTCCAGCCCTTTTTTGTGTCTCTGGGATTTTAAGGCAGGCTCCCAAATGGACTAAACTGAACGTCGCTTGTAGCAATTTCCAGAGAATATAACAAAGAATGGAGCGGAATAAATAAATCTGCCAACAGTTGGCCACTTGCATCCACTGAGGTTAAAAGACTGCTTCAAGCTTAAATTTCAGGTGTGCAAAGTCTCCTTTTTACCTTCCGAACTGCCCATCACTATGCCTTTCACAGGGTGCCTCATTAGGCTGCAGAGCTGCTCAGAGTAACCCACATGAAAAATGCTGTTCAGACTACATTAACAAATGTGTAGGGGTTTTTTCCTCCAGAAGTGGCACCTATCCCAAGGGCTCCATTATCCAGTTCCCCTTGGTTGTGTGGAAATAATTAATTTCACTTCAGTGGCTTTTGTTTAGAAAAATGTTCAGCTGAAGATATTTTGGTTTCAAGGCTGAATTTCCTGGCTTTGATTATTGTGCAAAAAATGGATCTACTGTGTTTTAAATGGAAGACATAGTTATAAAACTCTTCTGTCCATTAATTCCAAGTTGCTGTGCTGGCATCAATTGTGTATTGGTCCACTGAAGAGATTTCAGTTTCCTGTAGTTTTCTTTTTTTTCTCAAGTGCCCCTGAGATCCCTATATAGTTTAGTACACGAAAACATGATCTTATTCTATTTGTGTGTCTATCTTATTCCTCTGTTAAATATTCAGCGTGTGATAAGAGGAGAGGCACAGAAAAAAAATATCTGGAACTAGTATTCCAGTAGTTTACTGGAGAACAAAAGACTAAAGTATCAGTTAAGGGATAAAAATCATAGATTTTTAAAATCACATATTTTTGCTTATGTCTTTAGTAAATAATTTTGCTAAAATCAAATAATAGACTTGAGTGCATTTCAATTTTTTTTCATGCAGAATTGCTTAATGTTATTAAGTTATCTTCATGGTATCCCTCTGATACAGACATCCTGAACATGTGAAAACTAATATACTGATTTTGATGTGCATATTTTCACTCACATATTTAGTTTCATCTTGACCAAATCTAAAGGTGCATTGGTCATCCTCAGCTCTTTTCAGTGAAAGGAGATGAGCAGGTCCTTTTCATTACGATGTAGAATCATAGAATCATAGATTGGTTTGGGTTGGAAGGGACCTTTAAAGGTCATCTAGTCCAACCCCCCTGCAATAAGCAGGGACATCTTCAACTAGATCAGGTTGCTCAAAGCCCATTCAACCTGACCTTGAATGTTTCCAGGGATGGGGCAACCACCACCTCTCTGGGCAACCTGTTCCAGGGATTCACCACCCTCATTGTAAAAAATTTCTTCCTTAGATCTAGTCTGAATCTCCCCTCTTTTAGTTTTAAACCATTATCCCTTGTCCTATCACTACAGGCTCTACTAAAAAGTCTGTCCCCATCTTTCTTATAAGCCCCCTTTAAGTACTGAAAGGCCGCAATAAGGTCCCCCTGGAGCCTTCTCTTCTCCAGGCTGAACAAGCGCAACTCTCTCAGCCTGTCTTTGTAGGAGAGGTGCTCCATCCCTCTGATCATTTTTGTGGCCCTCCTCTGTACCCACTCCAGCAGGTCCATGTCTTTCCTGTGCTGAGGGCTCCAGAGCTGGACGCAGGACTCTGGGTGGGGTCTCACCAGAGCAGAGTAGAGGGGGAACATGCCCTCATGTATTTTAAGATAACTGCCTTGAGATGTCACCTCAGTCTAAGAATCTCAAATTTAACTTTTTATAGAGCATCCCAGAGATCTCATCAGGAGAGGTCCACAGAGGACCACTGAAGGGCATATTTTATCACTGAACAAGCAAACCATAAACATATTGAGGTGTCTACTTTTTTGTGACTGGGCAATGAAGTATGCTGTCAAAAGAGCTAATTTTTATGTTTGTGTATTACACAACTTCACTTTACCTGATGAACTGGGAGAAGAAAAAGCAGCCACTTCATGGCTGAAGAGAAGGAGAAGGCAGGTGTGTAATGTGAACAGATTCACTAGGCGACTGCATAAATACTGCTTTGTTACTAGAAAACAGCCTGCTCATACTGATGTTAGCAAAAGTAGGGATCAACAGTCTGCAAAAGCAGTTGGTGAAGTGGGAATGAAAGGAAGGACAAGCTGTATTTCCTAGGATATTCATTATTAAATAACAGAAATGAAAAAAATGATAGGGCAAATGAATCGAAAGTAGAACTTACAGTCAGTCCTTGCAGCTATGGAAACACTGACAGACCTGAAACTGCAAGATTTAGTACTTTCTGTAATGCCCATGATCTGCACATATGCAGTAGCCATTTTGAGGTGTCCAGGAAAATGATATGTCAGCGACTGCAGCAGTGGGATGTTATACTATTTCTAGAAGTTGTATTTCTGCTATCTCTGGTAAATATTAGAAATTGCTTGGGCATATATTGGTGCATTTTCCTCTGCCCCTCCAGGTACATGCATTGATCAGTTGTCTTCTCCAGGTGCCATATAGACTGTTACAGTAGAGAGCTGGCACTGTGACATCCAAGAATAAGCCTTCCGTGTTGATGTCGTATATCTGATTCTAGTCCCTTAGTACTGAGAAATTCCTACTATATGGACTAGAAATCCTGGGCCTGGTACCACAATCCTGTGATAATCAGGAAAATTTTAAATTACACATTCTGTAAGTTAAGAAAACGACAAAGTATTACCCACCCTTCTGTCTTCCACATCATAATGTACATATCACCTGTGGATCTTGCCTGAGAGATTACAGAGAGCAGTTTCAAGGACTGTGTTGTTTTATAGGGTGTTTCTTCTGTAGGAGTGTAGGTGAAAATTACTGACTGTGTACCAGCTCAGGCAGAAAGTAATTAAGCTGCCTCTAGATACCTGTCTGGCCTTCAGCTTTGCTAAAAGTATATGCTGAAAATCAAATTAGCTGAGAAACATTATAGAAGTTGACTGGTGCCATTGCTGCATCTATTGACAATGTCAATGTTGCTAGGCATTTCTAAAAAGTTTTCTACTCCTGAATGGCTAATAGTGTAACCTCAGCGCTACTTAAATCAGTAAGATCTGCTAAACCCCCAGAAGACAGATATTTGAGAAGTTAGTGCACTTTATTCCTTGTTACTTCTAGATGTACCTGATTGAGGTTGATATTCCTATTTGATGTAGCTGAAGCTGTTTAAACAACGATCAGATTTGTTTAGGCATCTGATGCGCATGATGCAATCCCCTTCTATGGGTCCACGAAGTCAGCTATTCACAGCAATACCAACAGAGAGCTAAGGGCCTGATCCCCTTGACTACCTAATTGCCTAAATTCTGGATTTCAGGATAGCTGTAGGACATTCTTGACACAGCGTTGTATCAAGTCACAAAAAAATGAACAAGGGAGGGAGGGATGAAGAGCTGTTCAGGCAAGCGGCAGCTCAAACGGGTAGGTCTGTGTAGCCCAGGACAGCACCACGCAAAGATGCTGGCAGCAGCTTAGCTGCATCAGCCTGTCAGCTGGGCTCATCATGTTGGGCTCGGTGCTACACCGAGGGCCTGTGCTGTTTCCGATTCTCTGCCAGGTTTGGTCAGCGGTATCTCAGATCTCTGCTGTGATATCAAAATGCCCTAAGAGTATTTAAATTCGTCGTTCTCTCCATCTTGAAAAAACTTCCTGAGGGTAAAATATGTGAAAATCAGTCTGTGCCTAGCAGTTTGTTTTGTTCAGGGCACATGTTTCACTACCTGCAGGACTCTTGGATTTACAGTAAGTAGAAAATAAGTCGGCAGTCTCCAACAGATGCCATGAGTATGTGGGGTGAGCATCTCCCAGCAGCTCTTCTAAAAGAGCTCATGTGTCTAGGTCTGATAGAGTGCCAGGAAAGAATAATTATATTTAAAACTCCCAGACCACAAGTCACTTCACGTCTAGCGCTTCTGCAGAGCGCCCTGAGACCCATGAGAGTGCCTTGAGTGAAAACGGTGATATCCCACGGACTGAGCCCTAAGTACGCACTAACTCTGCAGTGACTTCAGTGAGAGGGACTTCGCTTGTTACCTTCTATCTGACGGTAATGTGGTGTGCACACACCTAGAAAAAAAATGAGCAAAGTTAGGTATGCCAAGTATCGCAGTTTCTCAGTATGATCACACAGATTTCTGGGATGTCAGACGGGAAGAAAACCAAAAGATTACACTGAAAGTTATGGTAGCGCCAGGAGCACCTCCGTGCTGGGAAGGGGACTCTTATTATAAATAGTACCAGGCACATACAGTGAAACTCGGAGACCTGCTAACTAGATAAATCATTAGTACCCAGCGTTAGGCAAACCCGGGACATGTTGATCGACATGGTTAGAGCATGGGAACAGCATGGAAGCTGATGAGGAAGGTTTACTTCCTTTTCTTGGAAGTGAGACCTCTCTCGTTTATGCTAGCAGGAGGCACTGAAAGCTAGCGATGAAAGCAGGAATTTGAAATGTACCTTGTAATGGTTACATGGTTGCATTTTCTGGTAACAGATCCCTTCAGTTTTCTTCGAAATAGATACTCTGATATGTGTTGAATATAGTGTATAAAAGGTCATCCCACAGAAATCTGTCAAATGAATTCATAGTCATAATGTTAAATAATAAAATTTAAATAATATTTTGCTTTGCACATCTTTCTGGATGTAGGATTTTCTTTGTGGCTTTGTGGTGCAAGGCTAAGGCAAAAATGACAAATGGTAAGAATTTTATCTAAAATTCATAACAAAGTTCATAATTTTGCTATTAATACTGCTATAGAATTTTTTCTTTTTAAATGAAAGTGTGTTCATGTATTTTTTCAATCTGTTAAGAAAAATGTTCCATATTGACTGCTTATATGAAGTAAATAGTACACAAAAAGCTAAAGAATGAAAAAAGTATTTCAACTGAATTATTTATTATTCTATTTACAGTCTGAGAACAAATATAATGAAACATAGTATTTGTAATTTAACAGGGTTGCTAGAAGCCCTGTCCTCAAAACATTGTTTTTATTAACCACATCTGCCTTTAGCTTCTTCAGGCTACAGTAAAGGTAACATATCTGTCATCTACCTGAAAGAAACGTTCTGATGATTAATCATTTTATTCTAGATTTCAAACAGCAGCCTACAGTTAGCTTCTGAAATTTATATTTAGGTATTCCCCAGTTTTCAGTTCCTTATAATGCTGGCCAATCTGTTCATTTTTTAAAAATAAAGTTTTTCTTAAAGTAGTTTTGGTATTTGAAAAGCTCTATAAGGCTGCAAACGATGTGGATTGTAAGTGCCTGAAGAGATTTATATTTGTTATTAATGGTTTTCTCTTGTAGGAAGAGGAGTAGATATCCATATTACTTCAGGATGTGCAGAAATACACATTTTCACTGTAAGCACAAGGAAAATCAGAGGCATGCATTTTTGTTTTACTAAATGTTAATATGACTACATGAAAAAAACATTTCCAATCTGATGAATGAATATTTAGTTTCAGACTAGACTATTAGACTTTCCATTAATCCAGACGACAGCATTTCTCTTCGTCATAGCATCAGAGTATGTCCGAAGCTATAGCTGTGAAAGAAGGTGAAGTCACTTACATGTCATTCAAAAAGTGTATTTCCATAGAGTAGACTAAAAACTAAAATATGAGCTTGCCTTAATTACATTTTTTCGGGCATGTTTCCACCTCATCTTCATTCCTTTTTTGACATCTTAGTCCAACACTCCTTGGAAGAATTAACACTAAAGGAAACATCATAGTCACTTGCCATCAAACCAAAGTCACTCAACATAGATGACCCAGACAACTTAGGCAAAAAGTGTGAAATACCTTGCCATGAAAAATTCATTTCTGTGAAGAAAATGATACAAAACAACATTTCTATGCCCTCTACTATGGATTTCACTTTGAATAAGGTAACGGGGATTTACAAATGTGAAAGTTTCAAAGTCAATTCTACCATGTACAAACGGTGTGTTAAGGGCATGAATATGGCTATATACTTTCTCTTCCTAAAGACCTTTGCAGTTTCTGCCACTTTTATCACTCTGCCTTACTGTGCAGAGTGGTAATGTATGGTATTTGGATATATCATATACTTTTATATATCATATAGAATGATCTATTACAAGGCAGAACTAAAATAGATACTGAGAACCTATTTTGCATCTATGATAATGAAAAACTTTGCAGATAGTATTAGCTAAATTTTTTTTCATTGTTTTTTACCTTTGTTTTTCATCCCTTAGTAATAAAATTTTGTTTGAAAAATAACTGCAAGGATAGCTTTCTGACATTGTCCTCCATATTCACCAGTAATAATTTCTGCTACACTGTCACCTGTAAAACGCAATCAGAACCGTACTTTTTTGGTGGCACTCAGTAAAGGAGGAAAGACAGTCTTATTCTGAATAGTGTGACAACTTTATCAGTTAAATAATGATGCCTTCTCCTGAGGAATACTCGTGTTTGTGCGTCTTACAAGAAGATTTCCTATACAGATAAAAATATTTCAGCATGCAACCGGTATAGCTTGCTTATCACTGATGATGGACCAGGTAAGTGTGTTCTTGATGAAGACGAAAGCACACCTAAAATTCAGTCACTCATTTATTTGTTTTCATCCATTCCTTTCCAGCAGGTAGGTGAGTACAATGATAAGAACTGACTGGTTTTTATCCGTGCTGAGGGAATCTGCAAGGCCAAGGGTTAGAGGCTGTGCATATAGATAACGAAGGGTCAGGCACTACACTGACTAGATGAACATCAAAAAAGAAACTAAAAATAACCACTTGAGAAACACACAGGCATGGAGAAAAGAGAACGCAAGGAAATAATGAGGCCATATTAAGTCAGTACAAAAGGCAGCAGTGACAAAACGAGCCTCTATGTCTTGCCGCACTTCTGAAGATGAGCTGTAGGCTACACCTACTAATCCCTTAATAGCAATAGTGAAATGATTGATTTAACGTTTGTTAAATCAATTTTTTGTGGTATTTTTTTACAATAGGAAAAACTATAAATGCAGTGCTAATTGCGACTAACAAGGCTGACAAATTTGTCCAAGGTGGTGCTGCTCCTAGCAAATACTAATATGTTTGGGATGTTTTACAAGACACCTTAAGTAAACTGAGAACAGGCTTAATGGTATAGTGCTCTGAGTTCAGTGCTGCCATGGGTAACTTCCTGAGATTATTTCACCAGGCTTTCTTTGGAAGGAGGTAAAACCAGTTAATTAAGCTCCTCTCCTCCTTCTGCCTCTTATCCCTCCTACAGCCATTCAACACTCCAAAGTCCCTGCCTAAATCATGCTGTTTGTTAGGATACTCTGTAAACTAGATCACTAAAACTGATTATTTTTGAAGCTTTCAGGGACCTGGTAACAGGGTGGCCTCACAATCACTTGTAAAGGAAGGAATGAAAGAGCATGGTAATGCAGAATGGTAAAAGTGGCAGAAACTGAAGATGTCTTTAGGAAGAAAAAGTATATAGCCATGACCTGGATATTGGCTCAGGTTCTCAAGCGTGCTTGCCTCCTGCAGTGCACGCCGCATTGCCAGCACAATGCCGTTCTTCGAAAGTGAGTGGAGGGATGCTTACCAAACTGTATCCGCCGGAGACTTTCAACTTTCTTGTCACTACTTTTAGTAGTATTCAGAGTACTACCAAAGGAAATAAACCTTTTAATTGGTGACTAAGGGTGTAACCCTGGAATAGTTTTGTTGGGGTTTATTTGTTGGTTTTTTGGTATTCATTTTTTAAAAGGATAACAAGGTCTAGGCACCACACATACATTTGGATTTTATTTTTTCTGAAAGACTTTGCAAACTAATATTTATTTCTGATTTGTGCAATTGGAAAACATTGAAATGGAGTTTGGAAGACTGTCTCCATCTTAGATAACAGATGCTCCTACTTTTTACATGCTTAATATACCACAGATAGAGAAAAGTCATTATGATTGCAATACAGTCTTCCCAAGGGAAGGTCTGCATAAAGTCAATGGAGAGAATAGACGTCCCTAAGAAGATGGTTCAGTTCACCTGTGGTAGGTGTCTATTTATCTTCAATCTAGTGTTTAGACAATAAAAAAGGTATTTTAAGTGTCTGCATTCACTGAGAATCTGGGTCAGCTAGCCTGCTTCTAGGGATAGACCCTAATGGAGCAGAGTACCTAAAGGAATGTTTTAATTTTAAAAATTATAGTAACAATAGATTTCTGTCTGTGTTTGCACACAAGACTAGTGTTTACCCTCTGAGGAAGTGGGAAGACCATAGTATAAGCTTTGTCCAGTTCAAACATACATCTAATAATGCCAGCAAAGAAAAGCACTCTCTTCCAGCAGAAGCCCACAGAGATATTTCCCCCCTCCTCCTGTTAAAGTCAGGTCACTGTTTGGCCAGGAATAAGAGCATCATGAGACATCCCAGAGAGCCCGACTCTCACTCATAGTGGAGAATCTTCGCCTGACCCCGGCAGTGTTTTTGCAGTTTGTGTTAGGCTGCCACTGAAACAGCCCCGGCACTGAGGATCAGAAACGCCCCCGTACTTCCCAGCTGGCTGCGGTAACCGCCAGGCTGAAGTTCATCCCCTTCTTGCTTGGTCACCTCTGAACCCGTGATGGCCCAAGTGGCTGGGTTTGAAGAAATGAGTTGGGACGTGCTTTGATGCACTGCGTTCGTGTGTCGGGCAGCCATGGTGCCCTCCTGGGACATGTCCAACCCGGATCGATGATCTCTTGTGCAAGTGCCAGGGGCTCCAGCTAGTCAGCTTTCTTCCACAGCGTTAAATCAGAAGCTTCTTAGGTGGCAGCGGAGTGCTGGGTCAGAAACCTGTCCTTGTATGGCTACAACAGGTACTTCAGCACAGGACCAGGTGTCTTAGGACCTTGCAGGCCAATCAAGGAGACATTTAGTAAATTTAGGAACCTACAGGATAGACAGTGCTAGAGTGGGCAACCTGAATTTCAATATTAGGCTTCGGGGTTTTTTTCATTATTTAATTCCAAGTTCGTGGTATGTCTTCTTCCTTGTAGACACTTCTTTTTTTTTCTCATATGTAAAATAAGAAGAATGATACTGATCTCTTTTTTTAAAGTACTTCAGAAATTCACTGAAGAAAAATGCAATTAAAAATACATGTAGTAATGAAACTTGAGATTACATTTACAGTAGTTAATGTGCTTCAGATCAAATATATATCAATCATTGAAATGAAAACATATAAAGACTTGTACACTCAGGCAGTTACATCATACTTGTAGTGACTTCTTGGCTGTTGTGCATTGATGTATGGCATCTGAAATGAACCAAAATGGAGAATTTAGGAAGTATCTTGTGGAAAAAAAATAATAAAAAGAAATGTGCAGCACAACAGAATTAGAACAGGAAAATTAAGAAAAATATCTGATTTGCATCAATGCAAACTTTGCAATGGTTTCTACTAGGGATACTTATCCAAACTTCACCCATGTTGTCTGAAAAAGGGCTACATAACATACAAATTTTTTTTTCCTCATCAGTTTGCATTAATATGGCATGGTTCCAAGCAAGTTCACGTTTTAGCAATACCCTCTGCTCTCAGCTCTGCACACTCTTCTCATCATAACCAAATAGAAGTCATATTTCTACAGGAGAAAAATATCATGCATGAAACAAACAAAAAAAAGAAAACAAGAAACAGCTATGCAGAAATTAAGTGAGTATTAATTCTCACATTTTTGGCAAAAATCTCTCATTTATCAAGATTTTGCAGCATATTCACTGCAAGAGGAAACTCCAGCTCCATGGTTACTTCCCTCTTTCCCTACACTTTCAGAAATAAACAGCCAAAGACATCAAAACAAGAAGCATAAGGATTTTCTTCCCAGAGGTGGTGTCATCACCATCATCCAGTTAAGAGTCAGGCAACCTGGCTTATTCAGAAGGCGTGTTCAGTCTGCAGCTATGGCAAGCCGTGATACTCATTGACACATCATTTGTTGTTTGGTATTATGAAGTATGCGTGAATATTCTCATGGAAGAGAGATTACATGATGTGCTCTAGCCATGCACTGTAATTAAGCAGACTAGATCTCATGCATTCCTGGCATCCAGTTTTTGTGGTTGAAACAACACTGACTGGATTTCCCAGTTTCCTAGAAACCCACTATTTACCATACACCATTTCTGCTTCTTCAGATGCGCAGTTCCTGGTCTGACCAATTCCAGCTGAAATTAATGCCTTGAATGACATTTCCAGTGCTGTGCCATTCTGCCACTGTTTTTACTCCTTAAAGATGGAGCTTTCTGCATGGTTATCTCTGACGTGTAGTTTATATCAGAAGTGGAAGCACAGAGTAGCAGGTTAATTCAGGCAGGAAGGGACCTCAGGACATCTCTGGTCCAACCCCTTCCCCAAAGCAGGGCCAGTTCTGGGGTCAGACCAGGCTGCTCATGGCTTGCTCCAGGGCTTGAATCCCTCCAAGAACAGAGATGGCACAGCCTCTTGGGGCAACCTTGACCTTGGGGCAAACTTATAGGCTGTGGGGTTCTGTTAGATACCCCCAAATCTGTCCCTTCTCTGGGTTGAACCAGCCCAGCCTCTCCTCACGGGGCAAGTGCTCCAGCACCACCACCATGGGGGGCCTCCCCAAGTTCCCTCCAGTTTGTCCACATCTTTGCTGTGTTGGGGCCCAAAACTGGATGCAGTATTTAGATGTGGTCCGACAAGTGCCACATGGTGGGGGACAATCCCTTCCCTCAATCTATGGTGCATGCCCCTGTCCATGCAGCCCAGGATGCTGCTGGCTGCCTTTGCTGCCAGGGCATGCCATGGGCCCACGTTCAGCAAGTTGCCCAGTACCGCCCCGAGGCCTTTCCCACAGAGCTGCTCCCCAGCCCCTCTGTCCTCAGCCTGTCCCGTTGCAGGGACTCTGCCCTCCCCGGGGCAGCTCTTGGCATTTGCGCTTGCTGACTTGCATGGGGTTCCTGTCAGCCCATTCCTGCAGGTCCCCCCGGCCCTGCCCCGAGGCGTGCCGAGTGGCATGGTGGCAGATTGTTATTGTGAAGAAGCCTATGGAAACGTAATCGTACATGTAAGGGTTCCCAGACTGACCTTATGAATTAATTCCAAAAGCTTATGAATAAACATTAGGAGTAGTCATAATGCAGTCAAGCTCTTTGCCATAATGGTCTTATTGTAAAGGGCGCTGAGGAATACAGAGAATAGCTGTGGATAGGATCAAAAAACTTAAAATAATTGCAAAGTTAGAGACTAGCATACTCCCCCATCACTTCCACAGATCTGATTAAACAGCCTCTTAAAGAGGAAAAAAAGGAAAGGAGCAAAAAAGAAAGCCTAATGTTGTACTCTATTTATTTTAAAGAAAATTACTTTGGCTTCCCACAGGAAGATAATAATTAAGGAAATAAAAGAAAAAAATATCTGAAGATAGGCAGCATCTTTTTTACATGTGTGAAGAAGACCATCAGAGACTTTAATCTTTTTTGCCCCTTGTGACGTGTGCTTTGAAGGAGAAAGAGACAGAAAGGCTCTTAAGTGATGGCACCTGGCAAAGGAGCTGTGATCTTTCACTCTCACCCCCAAAGACACCCACAAAATATGGGCATTTGATATATTCAAACACTATGTTGATAATTACAGATGTCTGAGCAGTAGAAGGAAAAAAAATTGTCCACAAAGGCTGCCTGGTTTGAACCTTTTGCCAAAATTGAAGCTGTTAATCAGTCAGTGGAGCTGTTAATGAAATAAAATGCCCACACAGATCTAGAAAAACAAGTTGGGGGCAGAAAGGCGAAATTCTGGAGCTCTGCATGCAAATGTGACAATGAAGGCAAAGAAAGAGTGAGATAAACATTTTGTTTTATTCATAACCTTTCATTTGAAGTGTTTCATTTCAGTTTTGACCTTTTAAATTTTGTTTGTCATATATTTTGTCTTCTGAGTAACTTTAAGTAATGCATTAAGTAATTTACTGAATGTTTTTACAAGTAATTCATTCTCTGTGGTTTAATTGCTGTGGAATATACACAAGAATTTTTATAGAGGGTTAGATAAAGTTTCCTGATTTATATTAAAAATATATTTAAATAAAAAGTCAACAGAATGTTTGCAGCTCAGCCCTTATGTGTACAGTCATCCTCGTTTCCAAAATATTCAGATGCAGGAAGATCAGATGAGCATCCATATGTTACAGAAAATTTACACTGAAATAACCTGCGGGGAAGGATTATGGCAGTTTTATAGGGGATTATTTCTTTACTCATTTTAAATAGTTTTACATGGCTTGACTTATAACTATGAATTATAGTAGCTCTGTGGGCTAAGAAAAGCACTAGACGTATCATGCAATTGATTTTTATGTTCAAACATTTATAATGTCAGATTTGATGGAAAGAGTGCAGAGTAGTCGGAAAGGAGGTGTTTCTATGGGTGTCCTTACACCTAGAGAAAAATCGCAATTTAAACATACACTCAAATAATAGGGTATCTAGAGAAGCATACAGCTTGCATCAATGACACCAGTTCATTTCACAAACAAAAAAAAAGGTGCTACAAATTGATACATTTGTATTCTGTTTTGCTGTTTTCCCAATTGCAAACAGTGGAAGAGAACTGAGTAAATCAAAGGCTGTTATTACAGCGGTGATATATTATATGCTGCTCTACATTATCAGGAGATAATAGCATTTTTGTGGATCACTACAAGTCATAATTCCTGACAACTATAAGCATGTCCACAAAAAAGGTCGCAGTTATGGGATGCCACAGCCCACTGAATAAAATGAAATGCAATACTGTGCTGTCATAACTACTTGAGTTGAAAAGAGGAGTGACAGTTCGTTGAGCAGATTAACAATTTGAAAAAAGTCCACTGCTACAAAAGCTGTTTTAATACCAGATATATTCTTATGTAAGGTAGATGGGGATAAACCCACCTGAAGGAGAGGATTGCATTAGGAGAAAAGTAGGATATGGCTACGCTCACGCTGCACAGGAGATGGGATTGCAACACCATTGTGCTGCAAGAAGCCACTTCATGGAGACTACGCAAGCCACCTCTAACCATACGAAACTACGGAGATTGCTAAATGCTAAATGCTAAAAGTAGTCTTGGGCTGTGTGGGCACAGCCTAGATGATAGGCAGGGAGGGGAGGGCATTATCAGACCAGCTGTCAGTATGTAAATAATCTTCATGGCTATGCTATATTGCTTACTGAAGGGTGAAATACTATTATACTGGTCTTCACAAAATGTTTTCCTCCTAAATTACTCCTCACTACATGTTGATGTTTAAAGAATAATAATGTTGTGGGTTGAGTTATACATAGCTGATACTGACTAACACATTTACCTTCTGTTTTTAACTTTCTTTAAATTTCTTCATAGGACCAGGTATAGCTGAAACAATAATTGCCTCTAACTTGAGTTTAAGTATACATACTGGCAAAACAAAGACACACTCCTGAGACCATGTTATTTGCATGGGCAAAGGCAGGTTCTTATCTTGTTTTTGTAGAAGTGGTGTGTGAGGGTACTAATCATGTATTCATATGTAATCATGTAATTACAGAGCCAGGGTGGCTGAAGAGCTTATTACTTCCAGCTTTTCCTTTCTACTTCTTCTGGGGGCTGTTATTGCAGAAACCGTACTAGTTCATAACGGCCTATTAACTTAAACCAGACAACAATGTGCATTTACATTATTATTGTCAGGCTTTAGCTGTACTAGCTGAGGGCAAGACATGCTGCCTGATGGAGGAGTAGAGCAAATAGCTAAAGCCTAAAAGCTTTGCAGTCCCTGCAGCTGAATCCAACAGATACCATGAGGCACGCTCTGGGGAGCGTGGAGGCAAGGCGGAAGAGAAGGACACCGGCGAGCCAGATGGGAACCTCCAGGTTCAATCATAAAAGCCCTGGTGGCATAGCAGTGAGATCTTTTAGGTTAAATGTAGGCTGAAAGGAGTCTGGCACCATGAGCAAGACAATTTTTTCCTTTGTTCAGGGAACTGAGATTTTGGCCATTCTTCAGCAGTTTATCTTTTGGAGGAAACTGGTTTACAGAATTCCAAATTTTGGTTTAATTGCTTGGGTCAAATAAGAATAACAGCTTAGACTGCAACCTAACCTGTGTTAGGTTCATGCCCTGTGCAGAAAGCCAGTTCACCCCCGATTTCACTGAAGATAATTATATTTATTGTTTATAGTCCACTGTGGTAAATTTAATAAGAAAATCTTGATTAATCTTCTTAAATCATCTTGATGGGAAGAGCTATAGGTATGGACAGTATCTCCGACAAACAGACATTATCAGGAACAGATATAATCTAGTCTTAAATAACTTCATATCATACTAGACAAGATGGTAGAGCTAGAGAGGAGAGAAGGAGGTACCATCTGTATGAGCACAGAAGATAAAACTTCTCAGATCAATATGCCGGTTCAAACAATCTAAATGTAAGTGTTGCACAGGAACAAAAACCATCGAGCTCAGATTTAATACCTCTCAAGTCCCTAAGTTACCAACGTGAAGTAGATTGCCACGTCTTCAGACCTGTGAACAGTTGCACAACTCTCATAGTCAACTTGAGCCCAGGTCTAGCCTGATTATGATCTCTTATTTGCAATACAGAATGAACTAGGTCACATAATTCTTCTGAGATTATGAGCACAGAAGGAGTGTGGCTTTTTCTACTTCTCTGTGTTTCTCATCAATGTTATCTGCCTCTGTTTTGCTGTCTGTTGTTCATTTTCTTCTCCATATGCTAATAATTTTAAAAATATAGCATTATGGATCACAATATTTGTCCTGTTCCTCATCAGCTGACATCTTATTCCAAACTTAGATGTAGTTGGTTATCGATGCTGACTATTGTTTGCTTTTTTTATTTATTGAGAGCCCTCTGTGGGACTACTTCTGGAAAAGCTTGTGTGTCTCTAGGTAGCTAATGATACAGCCCTTTTCATCATAGTTTCATTTTTCTCATCACAGTGTCATATCATTAGCTTATATTAAATCAATAGTCAACTCGGTCAGTCTGAATGTGTTTGATAACTGTGGAATGTATTACAGTCTTCTAGTGAACAGACAAGTGTGGCAATACTTAAAGGCAACACATTTTTATACTGGGAAATTAGAAAAAAAAACCCAAAAGCGTGGGATCTTTGAATCTGTTTAGATTCAACTTTTGGAGAGTACCAAACTCTGCTGACACCAGTACCTTTTCTCTGTAACTTTTCAGCATAACTGGAACATAAATCACATGAACAACAACAAAAATGCTATGCTTATAATCATCAGATAATACTGGGCGACAGAAAATGCAATCATTTACATGCAAATAGCTTTGAAGCTGTACTCACTCTAAAGATGTAATGTATTGCATTTATTAAGGTCGTATTCCTTAGAGACGTTATACTTGAACATAGGCTTTATAAGCTGCTTATGTCAATGCATGGCTTCCTGGTAGCTACCTTGCCTTTACTCCCATGATTTCTTCACTTGTCTCACATTTTGCTTATCTTTTATTCGTCTGTGTGTGTCAGTGTCTAACAACACAAATGAGCTGTGGCCTCAAAGCCTCAGGGATCTACACATGTCACTTGAAATAAATGGCTTACCTTGATGCAAGGTTTAGGTTACTGAATAAGCCTGCAGATTATTATCTTTGCTACTTTTTGTTTAAACTTTTTTTTTTCCCCCTGTTTTTGTCTTTTTACTACTGGAGTTCATTCATTTGAATTGCCCAGTATGGGGAAATTTTGAGTACCGCTGCTGACTATTATTGTAAGAATCCAGAAGGCAAAATATTTTCAGTATTAAGTAATTTTTTCATAATACCACTGCTGATATGTCACTGATGAATGGTAACAGATATGCTAATGGACCCAATACTGGCTCCAGTCCTGTTTAACATCTTTATTAATGATCCAGATGATGGGGCAGAGTGTACCCTCAGCAAGTTTGTAAATGACACCAAACTGGGAGGAGTGGCTGATATGCCAGAGGGTCGTGCTGCCATCCAGAAGGACCTCAACAGCTGGAGAAATGGGTTATCAGGAACCTCATGAAGTTCAACAAAGGGAAGTGCAAAATCTTGCACCTGGGGAGGAGCAACTCCATACACCAATGTACGCTGGGGGCCACCCAGCTGGAAAGCAGCTTGGCAGAAAAGGACCTGGGGGTCCTGGTAGACACCAAGTTGAACATGAGTCAGCAATGTGCTCTTGCTGCAAAGAAGGTGAATGGTATCCTGGTCTACATTAGACAAAGTATTGCCAGCAGGCCAGATATTAATAAAGGTTTGTGCCCTGTTTCTGTATGTTAAAAAACAGCAATATATCTGTGTGTTTGGGCCTCATTCTTCAAGAAATTGCAGTTGTTCAAGTGTGTTACTAAAACCTATCAAGGTTGTAGAAAAACAAAAGTTAGTCACCTGGTCTAATTCAGCCCGTGGAGTAACCTTCCTCTCTTCATTAAGTATGCACCAAGGATCCTAATTTCTTCAAAGCAAAGTTAGCGATGGTGAATATCCCTGTAAGGGATAATTAGACTTTACAGTAATCAACTGTGCCTTTTGACTTCAAAGGTCAAGAATTACTCCAGCACATCCATGACACCTATTCAATTTAAGAAGAAAATAATTAGTAGGCAACTGGAAATAGGGATCACCTAGGCAGTTATTTCCAAACTTTTGGGTTAAACTAAAAGGAAATGTTAATTTTGAGAAGTCAGGAGTGAAATAGCTGTAGTTTCAATCTGTTTCTCTTACTGAGCCTTACAAGTTATAATAACACCTTTGGGACTCTTTACCAACTAACATGGAGAGGGATGACCAAATAATCAGGTGTGTGAAACCTTTCTAACACATTCAGAAAATTCTGAGTGATCAATGATGTTGCAAACAGAATTCTGAATTTCTCCACTCCTCTTTAGACTTTTATTTTCATTGTCACAAGGTGATTTTCTAATTGTCCTCTATATGCTTTCACTCCTTTCTCCCAAAGAACTCTAGAGGGATACACATAAACATTTTCTATTTTCCTGACTGCCTGAAATGTTGTTGCACCTGCATTGGTACCAGTATTCACTCTCCAAAAGAACACTAGGAAAAAAAAGGTCTGGAAGAACAAATGCTTACCTTAAAGCCTGCTCGGGTGCTTGCTTGTTTCATAATACATATTGTTGGCTGAACCTGCAAAATGTGAGGTTGATCATGAACAGGTTTCTTAAAAATCATACATGAGTTAGCCCTTGATTTGACATTGCACAAATAGTCATCTTAATAATCTAAATCTCTACTTTAGGTATTAGGATATTTACTTGGGATCCAATGTTGTGGTAGAATTTTCAGTTTTTCTGTCAAGAACTTGCAGTGTGGAGTGGCTATTACAAAATGTATGAAATATTTCTCTAAATGTTGCAAATTAATGCTGAAAGAACCTACTTCTTTCTGCAAATTCAATTTCTTATTGTGAGAATATATTATACATTTTAAGCATCTCTGTGGATCTCAGTAGCATTTTAAATGTTTCTATTTACTATTGGTAGCTCTAAGTACTTTCTATGGTGTTTGTGATTAATTGATTTCATCCATTAAATGATTTTTAATGAAATACCAGTTTTGAGAAGACAGGTTTCCAAGGCTCTATACAATTTGGTAACCGAATCTATTTATAACACCTTTAAGTGACTTATCTTATTTTCATCCTAATTTAAGAACTTTGTAAAAAATAAAGGTATTGTGAGCACGGTAATTTTGCAAAACATTTTAAAGACAGCTAAACATTTTGGATCTGATTCATCTGCTGAAACTTCTTTGATGAGTTATTTCTCTTCATGTTGCATTGTTTAATTCAGCAAAGACCAACTGAAGTTAATTTAGATGGACACCCCATCAGAAAAACTTTTACCAGTCTTTGCTTAAATGTGTTGGAAAAAAGTTGTCACTGAAAGTGTGAGAATAATGCATTGCATATATTTGTAAAGATGATATATGTATTTGTTGCAGATTGTTAGATTTTAAAGCAGTATCATATAAAATCTTTGATTGCTGTTGAAGTTTTATGTTATCGTCATTATTATTACATGTCTCAAAGTCTTCATTAAGGCTTGTGCTTGTGCAATACAGGAATTGAGAGCTACTCGTTATTAAAATTCCTTACTTTACCAATTTGTTACCATTTACTGTAACTTCTCTTATAGGTGTATTTTGCTGGAAATTTGATAAAGTGCAAATCTAGGGTGAGAGAGATTTTCTTCCCACTGATATATTTTGTTTTGACATACTGGGTTGTTTTGCCTCTCTTTCTCAGATAAGTTCAGACAACTTATGTACAATTTGTGTCACAGAAACTGCTTGATATTTTACAGTGTTGAACTGGTTGATTAATGATGGAAGAAATGTAAACTACTAAACCAATCACTTCTAAAATTTGGGATAACATAGAACATATTTTAAACTGAGGACCCCCTCATTAATTCTTTTCCAAGACCTTTGTAGAGCCTGTGAAGATAAACTGATGGTGTTTACATGTTATTTCACTTAGTGCAGTATTAATCATATCTAGAAATTTTTAGAGAATTTTTATATTATTACGTAGGTAGAAGAAGAAACTCTTGTCTTTCTTCTGGCTCCAGGGACATTAAATACCCAAGACAAAGGGTTATTGTAGATATCCTCATGAGATCATCATGGTTATTCTGTCACCTTCCTATGTGCCAGCTTTTGGACTTAAGAACAATTTTTCAGGAGAACCCTTTATGCCGATATCAAACTGCAAGTTGAGAGTAAAATTTGATCTGCGTGTGATGAGCGCAGAGGCTGGCTTTGCCTGACATTCCTTAGAGGTGGCTACAAGTGTAAAGTACTCAGTTTCAATCAAGGTCGTTCAGAAATATAGGTCTGCTTCCACTTCAGATTAGGGCCAGAACGTTAGCTAATATAAATCAATACATATCTACTGGGATCAATACTGACTTACACTTCTTGCAGCCTGGCTCCTCCTTTCTCTCCATTTCACATTCCTCCTCTGCTGACAGTAGCAGGAAACAATACACTCATTTGTCTTTTTTATTCAATGTCATTTCCATTATTTCCTATTAAGTTCACTAAATAAATGTTCTTCTCTTTAGCTACCTTTCCATTGGGACTTTTCCAGTACTCAGTTACATTCTTTTACCTTTCCAATCCACCCTTCTAGGAAACCTCCACCTCAACTTCCATGTTAGAAAACCAGATTTTCCAGGCAAGGTTTTCAGTTCACATGATGTATTGCCATTGTGTAATATTTTGTTGGCTAAAACCCAACAGAACTTGCTCCAAAACACAAACATTTGAAATTCAGGAAGTTTTTCTTTACCGTTAAATACATTTTAAGTTATTATTGTTCTTTGAATAAATTTATTGCATTTCAATACTCTTTTATGGTAATTAAAAGTCATAAACCACAGCTACAGCAGAATGATCGTTTTTTTTAAATGAAATATGACATTGAATTGTCCAGAGAAATAGAAAACAATATGCGTTAGCTGGCTACAAAAAATGCATTTGTACACTTATGCTTTGATAAAAAGAACTCTGATTGGCTAAAAATTATAATGTTAGTATTTCACAATTTTAAAAGTACTCTATAGTGGGATCTTGATTTTAATGGGACACAGAAGGATACATACTTCTATGGCATGGCATCATTTGGTTTTCACAGTGGAGTGAGTCTATGGGAAACAGTTACCTCATCAGCATAAACCAGAAACCAATAAATATAAACACATTTTATAGAGGTGATGTTATCTGAACTTATTTAACTGATGAATGAGACTGATCTGAGAAGTTAGTGTCAAGAGCCGAGTTGGTACAAACCAACGCAGTCTGAGCAATGTCAGTGAAACCTGCTGATTTGAATCCCCACTCTTGTGAACTCACTGCCTGTCTAGCTAGAGCCTAATTTACCACCTACTGAAAGTCGCAAGGGAAGAGAGTAAATATATATATATCTTCCATTATAACTTGAAAGATGTGGGTCTCAAGGTCATTCTTTGGATCAACTTTATCATTTTTACGCTCGAAGTACTGAGGAGCGTTAATCATCCGTACCTGCTGGGCAAGGTGAACACATCTGCTTTGTGCTAGAGCCCTTAACATGGCTTTGTAGCCCAGGGAGTAACGTGCCGCAGCCGGCACCACCAAGCTGTGCCGTACTGAGCGTGGGATGAACACCAGCCCTCTCCGAGGAAGGCGTGCATTACGCTCCCTAACAGGAAAAGTAATGAGCTGAACAACCTCAGCCCATTACCTTGAATGGAATTTGCTCTTTTTCCTCCCTCTCTATGGCTTGGTAATAGCACAGGCAAGGAGGAACACACCGAGACACGTTTAGTCATTTTCAGCATTTTTGCCGATAAGAAGTATATTGTACCACAGCAGCTACTGCTGCAGACTTTGCAACTGTAGGAGGGCTGATCTCTATTGAAAGAACAATACAACGGCCATCTATTTCTCATTTTGAAAGGAGCCATTGTCACCTGGCATCAAAATGATGCTTTAAAAATGCTGAATATGGTTTGCCCCTCTCTTTGAGGGCCAGGTTTTACCAGCCTAACCCAGACTGAGTATTATCCAAAGGCAACTTAAACCAGAAGCATCATCCAAATGATTTCACATTTAGCTTCAAAAATACAGAGCAGTAATAATTTTGGGTTTCCTCTTTAAAAAAAGTTATTTTTCCTATGCATCATTTCCACTGGATCACTTTGGGAGGAAAACACAGGAGATGAGCACATAAAAGCATTCTGAAATCTCTCTGTATTGAGATCCTTGTGCTGAAGACATGCTCGTAGAGCACTTCAAAACTCCAGGGATGGTATAAAATGGTCGCCTTTCTACTTACTGGTTTGCGTGCAGAGAGTCTTTGGTAGATAAATTCCAGAAAACTTCACAATCTCCATCTTACTTCCAAGTAGTTTACAATGTAGATGTATAAAGCTCCAATTAATGGCATGTATCTTAGTATCTCTCCTTTCATGAGTTCACTGAACTGTTATGTTAGGGCAAGCAGGACGAGACCAAGATTTTCTGCAGGGAATTCTTCCCGCTCCACGTTTCATGCAGCCATTTGACCAACAGAGACAGAAGGAGTTGTATACACTAGAGAGTGTCTTCAGAGCTTTTGGGACTCAAAATCCCTAAATGGTTGAAAAATGTCTGAAAAAGGCTAACAGGTCATTAGAGTAGTTTGAAATTAAAGTTATTTGTAATAATCGGTGACAGATTTATCCTTGAAATCTGCATGCTTCAATTAAGAAAATGTTGAGCAAACAGCATAAGCCATGAACAAATAAAATGCAAAATAATGATCAGATTTAATTTTAAAAGTTCATAGAATTTCAGCTTTCTGATTCAAGTTTGAAAAGCCTACAAGCTAAGGAGTTGAACTTTGAAAAAATCGCACATCTGACACATTCTAAGAATAATGTTAATTTACAATAACTCAGGCGATACTATTAGATATTAAGATATGTAAAACTACTATTCACTTTTAAAAGAAATCTTGGTCAACTGTGTAGTTTTAAGGCTGTTTTTAATGGTAAAATATGCTCTTTTCAGTAGCATACTACTTTCTAGTACCATGATCTCATGCTACTAGAAAGATAAGTCCTTTTTATTTAATGAACAAATCTAATTATCTCTCCTTATAAAATCTTAGCTGTGCAACCTCTTTCAATCTTTCTGTTTCCCAAGTTCCCCAGTATCATCAACACAAGAATCTTGTGTTGGAAGAAAATGAAAAATCTGACACAGTTCCTAAAAGACAACGACCTTCTCACAGAGTTCAGAACAGCAGAATTAAATTAGCACTTTTCACTTACTTTAGTAATATAATTAATTAATTAATTAGCTAATTATTTGAATTTTGAGTGTTCCATTGAATTAGAAACTTTGTGAATAATCACCTGCCACAGGAACCTCAGACCATTCTTTATCTGTCTGTTTTGTACAAAATTATCCTGAGGGAATGCACCATTACACTTCTAGAAGGGACCTGTCAAACAACGGTGATCATCTTGCATGACTCAGTTTATGAGATTTTCCTTTCAAGTATATGTTATAGACATAGGTATTAGCTGAAAAAATTATACTGCAGGAATACTAAATTCAAACTTCATCTTCTGTTTCTGCAGGACGATTTATTTCATTTATTCCTATTATTACTGTAATCAATTCATTAGCTTCTTTGGACTCCAAATGTGATAGAAGATCCTCTCATGATAAATGTGAGTGCTGTATTCTTGCCTAAGATAAATACAAACATAATTATACATACAACTAAATTATTATTCTTTTCTAGCTGGAACCTAATGAACACAATGTTGATTTTCTTAAGATGAATTATTTTTCTCTTTGCTTTATAATTAAAAAAACTCGGTTGCTGTTCTGGGAAAAATACTCTGATTTTAAAGGTCAGACAATTGAAAATCCCATTCCCAAATTAACTTTAGCACAACGTTTATATCTGAAAGAGGACATTCCTCTGCTGAAGTCATTCAAGCAGGTTGATTGCAGAGCACGCTGAATATAAGCCCATTCAGCCGGGCTCCATGAAAAGCAACAGTGGGGAGAAGATAACAGAGATGCTGGTGCTGCCTGTGTCAGTGTGATCACCTTCTTCCCCTGTTCTCTCTGGAGAAGCCCACATCAGCTGGCACTAACAAGTAGTGCAGAGCAACACTGGCAAATCTGTAGAACAAAAACCACTTGGTGCTGAGGCATCAGTCTCTATGCTGTGTGAATTTCAGACAGCTTTCTTTTGGAATAGCCTTCGTTTGATCCAACAGGCATCTAGCTTGCGCGTTTCACTGTGTAACACAGACCAAGACACAGTAAGTGGGGAGAAGCAAGAGATTTACTTCCAAAACTCAGGTTTGACCTGAACATGCCTCCACAACACAGACAGGGGGCTTCAGATCTCCCTACAGCGGGGATCAAATTCAATATTTCTCACGTGTCTTAAGCACACAAGACTGGCTATTCTGGGGAAGAAGATATACTCAATAACTGACATTGCAGCTCTACTGAAATACAGAAAAAAATCTTATAATTGACCAGAGAATGGGAGTGTGACCCCAGGCACTAAGTAGGGAGGAAGAAAATTAAAAAAGGGAGATCTGATGTCCGGTCCCTGCTCCTATATTCTTTGTGTATTTTGAATACATAAGGCTGGGGATAAAATGCATAGGCAATCTTAAAAATGGAAGTCAGGGTGTCCTGAGCTTGGCAGGTAAGTAGGTAAAGAGAGGAGTACATCACATTTTTCATTCCCACGTTACAAGGGAGGTCACACATGCCTACACTCAGAAAGGCATCTCCAGGTTGTGGAAGGAACAATCACCCTGCACCTCTCCTCAGAGCATGGAGTAGTGGGGAGTCTACGGCTTCAAGCTTCCTCCCAGTTCATGGCGTCTCCTATTGTCTCAGCACAGCAGGTCTGCTCTAAGGCTATTTGGCCTAAACTTGAATGTAGCACCCGTAATTCTATTTTCTGAGCCACCATTTCAAAAATAAGGTGTTGCGAAACCCAGTGTCACAGTATCCACATCATTCTTGGAGTTAGCCCTATGAGGAGCCTGGCATTCAGAAAGAGGAACAATATATAAGCCCTAGAGCTGGAATGTGGTGTGCAGAGGAGGTTGTCACCCTGCCACTCAAAAATTCACCAAGAAATATGTGCCTGGTTCCCTGTGGGCCCTTTCAGAGCTCTGGCTTATAAAAATAAGTACCTATCAAATATTACACCTCTGGAGACATCTTTGTAAGAGCTGAAGAAACTGGCAGTCAATCACACTACAATAAAAATACTCTTATGGGCCTTATTCCCCAAGGATTAAATAGAATTTTTCAACCCACTTTCACCCTGCTAGGAAAAGACATGAAGAAACATACCAACCCAAAACTTAGGAGTCACATTTTAAAGCCAAAATAACTCCATTGTGCAAAAAAAGGTAGCAGTCTATCATTTAAGTTACCACTTAAAACTGCAGAGAGTTACTTTCCCATTTTGACTGATGTTGTCTCTGATATTCTCAACAAGCAACAGCTGAACTGTTCAGAATTAAACTAGGACATCTTAAAAGGGTATTTTTTGGGGTGTCCATGGTGGGAAGTTCCCAGACGTGTTGTTACGACAGAATGGCATGTTACGTACATCATATACAAGACTTCAGACAGAGGAAATGAAATGAAGGCAAGCTGATTACAACTTTCATACTACATGCAGTACCAGAGTGGTACAAATGCCAGAGGAGAAAACAGTGACAGCTGCTAGAGAAACTGCTCAGCACTGCAAACCTTTGGCTGCTATATGACACGTAATATTAGGTGTCTCAATGGAAATTAGCGTACTGTGAATGCTGTGACACAGACAGCTGAGACTGCCTTGTGGAAAAGCTGGTGATTACTGGAATCCCAGAACAACTTTGGTATTTTTAGAAAAAAACCCTTCCTTTTATGTGTTTTATTTTTATTGTTGTTGTTGCTCTAACTAAAGCTTAATGCAAAAGCTCCACAGGTACATTTTGAAAAAAGTAAACAGCATCAAAACAGGACAAAGTTTCAGGCAGGAGAATGGTTGTAACAGTGAGGTCCCCCCCATTCCACTCAGCTGTTAAAGACCATAGAAATGTTGGGGTGACCTGTGGGCAGCAAGATTAAGAAACATTGTACTTCCCTGGGCTATTGTCATAGGAAATTCTCTCTAATTTCACATAATTGTTAGAGATTCCCTCTCTAATCTTCCCCCCCACCCCCCACCCCCGCATTGAATGCTTTAGCTCCAGCAGAGAAAAACATATTAGCTTATGTATCACCAACCATATTAAAATCACAAATCATGTTTTGAGACCAGATGTACAGGCAGATTGAACATAGTGGGGAATCACATATTTCAGAAATCTACATGAAGATTTTTTGGAATCTGGGTACTTCTATCTTATACTGTCACTTTTACCACCATCACATCAATATTTTTCCCAAGGGACAGAGAAGATTTCCCCCCCCACACCCCCCCCATATTTTAGCAATGCATTACTTTCCTCCATTTTCAAAACCTTGTGTAGGATGCTGTGGCTTATACAAGACCTGCTTCCATTCGCAGGGGTTTGTCATCCAAAAGCCCACGTCCATCTGTCTGGAGCTGCGTCTGTTCCCCCTGGGGACTCCAAGCCCCAGTTACCTAGCAAGGGTAAGGGACCTGCAAGCAAGAGAAAGGCTACATTTGTTTCTGATTATACCCAGTGACTTCAGTCAGATTGTCTGGGACATTAACAGAATTGCAGATTTTGGCCTCAGGAAGCCAGTTAATGTCTGACATTATTTACTTACTGATAGTCTAACAGCCATTAACTCAAATTACTCTCCCTCTCACTTTAACTTCTCCAGAATCAAGGATGAGCATAAATGGTGGCATATATCCAGTTCCTGAATCTACTTCTGGTGTCTGAATGAAATATTTATGATATCCTTGCTTATTGTTCTGCTATTAAGCAGTCATGTTTGAGAATAAAACTCACAAGAGTAACGAAGGTGAAAAATCCCCTGATACATTGTTATAATATAAATATATATACATCGTGTATACATATTTTATATATCTCTCTGTATACACATATGTGATGTATTAATGGTCAATAAAACCTGCTTCTAGGTTATATTGTAGAATAATCATTTTGGGCAGTAAAAACTCCTATGTTACATCCTGTCTTATCTTTCCATTCATATGATAGAATATTTATGAAGGAACTATGCTATTTGAAAAGATAGTGTCAATTTAGGTTTACATTCCACCTGTAAGAATCTCAGTGTGACATGAAGCTAATTTTTCCCCATTTTCCTGTCATTTGCTCTGAACAGAAAGACTCTGTATGTGAAAAAAGGCACAGTCTCAAAGACCTTTTTGACTGTCCTGAGATAGCACAGCTCAAGGGTGGTTTTGCATGTGGAATCAAAGTAGGTGCTAGAAAACTCCAGACGAGAAGTGGAAGAAGAAAATCACCTTTCCCTTTCGCTCAACACACAAGCCAAACCGGTGTCCTTTGCTGTCCTCAGTCCTCTTTGGGGCCTGATAAAAGAAGAACAAATGTCCGTCCTGTGATGATTTCCAGGTGCACGGGCTATTCTCTGCTTTGTAGAGTTGGTGGAAGATGGGAACCGCTGGAAGTGCTAGTGGGGGCTTCAGAAAGCTCCTGTGAATACCCGTATTTGTCTCTGCATGATCACACAGGTGATGTTGTCAGTTTGAGCCCCCACGAATTCCTTAGAGAGATAGAAAAGAAAAGAAAAATATGATAAAGGGGCTAGACTTACCTAATGCCTTGATATAATGTGTTTCATTTGTATATCTGCACTTAAACCAGGGGTGGCTACTGATTTCTGTACTCCATTCAGGAGAACTAAAGCACAGAAATACTAAGCGGTTTGCCCAACGTTACCTTGTGCAGCAAAAGTGACTGGAAAGGAAGCCCAGTCACCTGATTGCAGCCTTCTGGTATATACTCTGAGCCAAATGTGCTATGGTATCTCCAAAAACCGCAGTACAAAAGGCTTCATAGAAGAAAGTTCCACTTTAAATAAGAAAAAAGGAGATTTGATTTAATTACTTAACTAGTCGTTATAAAATTACAAGGGTATTTTTTCACTAACTGTGGCAGAGAGAGGGTGAGAGACAAAAGTGAGACTACCCTTACGTGTGCTCATGAAGTAGAGTTTACAGTGACAGAGGCGATTGTCACTTGATGGTGCTGTGGCTCCATGTCTGTCTTTTCCCAGCTTTTCCATATTACCACATCTGAGTTTCAGAGTGTAAATCTTTTCCAGCAAACAGAGATCTCAAAAGTTCAAATAAAGACCGTAATATCAAAAGTGCCTTTAGCATGGAGCCAACCAACAGCAAGGCACTCAGGCCTGAGGAAAAGATACGCTCGTCTGTTGGTGTATGGTGAGTGCTTGATGGACTGCGTGCAGAACGCATATAGTTAGGTTCCAAGTGCTAAATGTAAAGAAGAAATATAAGAAGACGATGAAACAAGTCATCTGAAACCAGGAACTGAAAGTTTAGAGTGTCACCAACATTTTCACTCCGATTTCACGTTACTTTTTCTTGTGTTTTGACATTGACTTTGGACACAAGTGGTAAACCTATAAAGCTGGACCGTTGAGTTGTGAAAGTGAATGGAGAAGCTCACTCTTCAGAATGCACCTAGCTGTCAAACATTTACACCTACAGAGAGAACATTAGCATAATTAGAATAGCTCAAACAATGGCATTTTTAGTCGTGTATGGAAAGAAGATTGAAGTTTTCAGGGAAGATAGTTACCTAAAAGTATGTTTAGATATTAATGCACAGGTTTTCATTAACCCCTCCCGCGAAACAAAGTCCCAAACCCATAAGCTTTTACCAAAATAAATTTTCTATTTTCTTGGTTATTTTTATCTGGAGATGGAAAGGAGGAGGCAGCTGGCCAAAATAAGTATAGAATGCCTAATTAGTAACGTCGCCCATGACTTCCATTTTTAAGACCCTGATTTCGTTTGTTTATGTTAGCCAAACTTCAGCCATCTGGACTGAAATTTCCCAGCCTGTAGGCTGATTAAAAGAAAAAAAAAAAAAAAAAAAAAGCTATCCAGGTATTTTTAGGGATTAGAATACAGGAAAATACTTTGTTCCACCACTGTAAAAGAAAAAAATGGTGACGTTTTCTTTGAAAATTCTGGTCTTTCTTCTGCCATAGTGAAAGCACTTTAAATGTAGCAGAGATAGGGCTCATATAGGAAATGTGAATCTTTTGTCTACACTACAAAAATCTGCACAAGTAGGTCAAATTTAAAGACTTTTATTTTTTAATATTGCAGTTCACACATGCCCTCCAAAGACTTGTTTGCTTTAAAAATTTACAGTCTTCAAAGATTTCAGTCCCACTGGTCGTGCTTCAATCTGGGGACAGAGAGTCCTTGAATCTATAGCTGGGTTCCTGTGGGCAGCACAAAGTGCCTGTACTGATAGGGCAGACCACATTTTCGGACATCATAATTATTTTTTTTTCTCAGTGGAAACAAAGATAAATAGAATGGAAAAAATTGAGAAGAAACTGAAACAATAACTCTAATAAACTGGGGCTTGGAATGGCTAAACCAACAACTGAGGAAGGAAGAGGCCGGATGGAAGATTTGGGAAGAAAGAAGCAGAAGGGGTAAAGTTTTTAAGAAAAGCAGGCATGAGCCTATGAGGACCAGTGTGTAGTTCTCATCAGAACCTGAAATGATACCTAAAGTTTTTCAGTCCCGTCATGTCTCTGCTCTCAGTACGTGTCCGTGAAAGTCAAAGACCAAGTGTTGTCTCTTTAATCCTAGTGTGCACCGGTGAGCACAATGTAAACCTGTTATTCTAGTAATTCAAGTGCTAAAGATGTGTTTAGTGAACCTTATCCTTACTGATGACACCTTTATTACAACATTAAGAAAGACCTGTTTTCAAGTGTGTGTTTTTATGTCTGATTTAACCAAGGAAATTCTACCATGTAAACCCATCAATTCTTGATGTTGCAAAGACAAGTGTTTAAAAGAGCTCAGTGTTGCCTGCATAATTAATGACTATATTATAATGTTCATGCACAGGAGGAGGTTTACGCTAACATGCATAATCCTGTTCTTCCATGGAGCTTTTTTGAGCACTTAACTTTGCAACTCAAAGAATATACTTTTAATGAGCAGTTTTAAGTAAAACCTGTGCTATATGCAATATCAGGAGTGGTGAATTCTTTTGAGAAGAAGAATATTGAAGATTCAGCTTATCAGAGACGTGCAGTTTTCTGCATGTTTCCCGTGGAACACAGAGATAGTAATTCTGATATTTTTAAAGTATACTCATCTTTTCACACACACACACAGACAGAGAAAGGATTCTGTTTTGATGAGATGTTGTATGGTAGCTTTGAACTAGGTTTTACACCTCAGGATGTTTTCCATAGGCTTTACAGGACTGCTGTCTAGAAGGGTTTTCTTAATAGGAAGAGACATTCTGAGGATGTGTGCAATGAACTAGGTCTTGTTCAATTTTTCCTTCTGCTATAATCTGTGAAGTTGAGCAGCATATTTAAGTACTTAAGCAAATGCATGTATTTAAAATTATCTTTGACTTTAAGATATTCTTAAGTATTTGTCAGATAGTGGCAAAATGGAATCTTGACTATTTTGCAGTCTCCCTACCACAAAATAGGGATGGGATATGAGATTTTCCAGTGTACCCCTTCCTGTTTTTCTGCAGATTATTTAGATTGTAGAAACATTTCGCTTCCTTGGTGTACACCATTAGCAACCACTCATAAAGCTTTGCATACTTACAGAGTATAAGAATACACATTTAATGCTTTAAGCTCACATTTAATATCTTACACAGCAGCTTAAGCATTCCACATTTTGCATAAAAATAACTGTCGTGATTTCTGGTAAGGTTTTAATGAAAATTAAAATAACGTACGAAGGATGAACTGCAAAGGACAGACAGATATGTTCAGAATACTTGCTGTGAAAAATGCAGAATTGATAGCAGATGCTTGTAAGAGTAATCAAACAGCAGACTCATGAGGACAAGCGTGCCACCATAGTTGTGATGAATATAATGAATAAAAAGGCCTAAGATACCCTTGATGTATAATGAAGAATATAAACACAAAAAGAAGAAAAATGCTTACAGTGTGAATTTGCAAGCAGCAGCATAGCAAAATTAAGGATGTAAAAAACCTGCTGGAAGTTGGCAGTTCAGAAGGGAAGAGATATTAACCTCAGGGTGATTTCCATCTGTTACTCCTAACTAATTTGAACCAGCTGACATCAGGCAATGTAATGTAAGTGTATGTATAACAGATAAAATTATAACTTTAACTCCTTTACACCTGTACAATGTATTATTAAAGTAGGTTTTATTTTACCCAAGAAGAAAAAAAAAAACTTTTTGCTTTGGTTCTTTCTTTTATCTTCCATACCAATATTTATGTATTTCAAACATATCTAGTCATTAAGAAGTTGATGCTCTAATGAGCTTAAATTACTGATGCAATGAATGATAATTAAAAATCAGTGTATAACAATCAGTCATCTTTCAGTTCTGATCTTGGGTGTAGCTTCTAAATGTTACTATAAAACAGATTAGTCTAATGACATATTTTAAACTGGAAAAAAAAAAAAAACCCAAAGCTTCTGGATTTTAGCAGAGCTAGGGTTTTTTCTTTAATTTATTTCTGACTTTATTTTGATTTTCAGTAAACAGGAATAGAGATGAGTGCCTTTCAGAAAATGCATAGTAGCAATCCTGTACTACTGTGCCAATGTGTAAAGGCCATGGTGTATCTGTGCTAAGAGCAAGAAACTGCATCCAGATTTCCAAGCTTAGCTCCTCCATCCCCATACTCCCAGTGCCCTGCTTCTAGGAGTGGGAGTACCACTTACTTTATAAACAAAACAAGCTTTTTTTTTTTTTTTTTTTTACATTATCAAAGCCAAAAATAACAGTTTCAGTTCTGTATCTACGGCTTTGGAAATGTGTACAAAGTAACTCAGCAACCAAAGTATTTTTAATTGATTTGAAAATAATAATTCCAAAAGATTTTGTGTCAGTATCATTTATTTATACATGTTTGTGTATATTTATACAGCCTGTGTAACAAAACCCATGAGAATTACCTAATGAATCTAAATTATAAACATTTTTCTTTCCGCTGGGAAGCGAGGCAGGTGGAAATGTGCTGCCAGAAGTACTAACCAACCCATTTGTCATTTGGGTGTATTTGTTCGGAGGCCTCTGTTATTCTGAGGGCAGAACAGAGAAATGACACCTGGGCATGCTCAGCACAAGGTGTTGAGGGCCTTTAATACAGCATTTGCTCTGTGCTGTATAGCAACAAGCTCAAAATATTCATCGGAAGGCATGCACACATTCACACACCGAACACAACGTAAAAACACTTAAGCAGTCAGATATTTACTGGTTTTTGCCCCACAAAAGACAGAGATAAGTGGCTGTTTCTCCTAAAGCTATTTTTAGAGCCAACTTGACAGAAGTTACAGCAAACTGTAACCACAGTACCCTCCGTAACCCTTGTATCTCACTGTTGGATCTGGTGGGCTAAAGTTACCACATAGAAGCAAACTGCCTACAGATATCTGACATGTATTGGTTGATGATTTATGCTTATCTACCACAACCAGCCATAGCATGAATTTTATAGGACTGCAAGGCTATGCTTTTCTCTCTGCATCCCGTAATAAGTCCTACCCCCCCTTTAGTCAGCAGCCCCCTTTAGTCTGCAAGGCTTTCTGGGGAGAGTGGGTTGGCTTCCCTCTGGGTTTCACACCATGGCAAGGAGCTGTTTGGTCTTTGATGGTCTGAGGAGTCACTGATTTGGGTGCCCTGCTTGCCCTCACCATGTTATGGGGGTTCCTCTGCCCATCACTGCTCCTTCAGTGCCCTTGGGTCTCCGTGTGCAGTAATTAGTCCTTAGCCACGTCACCTAAGAGCAACTACAAGCTGCTGTGCAAGAGAGATGAAGACCATGTCATGTGTAAAGGCCAGGAATCATCCTCTATGCATGACAATGTTGTCCCTCCTGATACTATTTGCCTAAATAGTTAAATGACCTTCTACTATTGTTTTAGTATCAGGAAAATAGCTTATATATAAAGGGCTGTCTTTTGATCCAGAAGACTAGATGAAGTCCTTTCAACCAAATGATTAGCTGGGATTCTTTTATCAACAAATAAAAGAAATGAGAGGTTGGAGTTAGAAATCAACCAATCAATTAAGTCCTGAAAAAGAAATAGTATTGCCTTCTTCCAACAACATTAGATTTATTTTTATTTGTTTATTTATTTTGTGGTAGCAGAGATAACACCATTGCACTATGCATCAAGGAAGCAACTAGACTAGCTACATGGGAACCATGTCTGGTAAGTATAAAAGATCATCATTAAAGCCTACTGAACACCATCCGGCAGGTAAGGGAAAGACTGAAATAGAAGAACTACTTCTTTCTCTTTTCTTGAGAAAACAGTTTGACATTCAGTCTTGCAAAACTGCCTACACAGCCTAGAAAACGGTAAATGGATTGTAGGATTCAGACTTAATGTGATAGAAGGGACATAATTCAGTCCCGGCTTGTATGTTTTTTAACATGGAAAAATTCTTTCCTTGTGGGAATCCCTGCAAATTTATCATTTATATCACATAGTCCAACCACAAGATCTCGTCATCCTTCATTCACAAATTAAGTCCAAATCCTAGAATTCACTTAACAATTTCTGTGCTTTTTATGTAGCTTCATAAGAATTAACATGAAAATATTTAAAAAAAAAAAAAAAATTGCAGGGAGGAAGGAAGGAAAAAGTTAAGATTTAAGAGAGTAAGACAGTCATTAATCAGAATGGATATTGTGCTTTTATTAGTGAAGAGAGTCAGGACAGTCATATTTGCAGCCTTCTACTCATCCTGCCACGTTGTTTGGCCAGTTTATAACGTAGGCAAGCACCCACATTGTTGTTGCTGCCTACTAGTTTCCAAATGATCATAGTTTGCCTTCCAGGTGGTACTTCAGTGAATATATACCCAGTAACACTTTCTTCATGTGCTGCGTTGTTTCAATGCTCTTTCTATTAAAATGATTTCCATTTCAAAGTGGGTATTATCATTACATTGACTCTAATCACATATAACATGGTATAAAACTGTTATGATGTAAGTGGTATTAGAGGTTTTATTTCAGTGTAGATTATTAATTAATGCTATCTCAGTATGCTCAGTGAGGTGAAATGGAGGAGCAATAAATAGCAATATCTCTGGTGGCCTATATTCACATCTCGTGCTGGATTCCTTCCAAAGGCCAGTCCTTCATCTTGTTATGAATGGTCATTTGGGCTGGAGCACTGAATATGGCCAGAATAATATAATGTGAAACATTGGTCTCTCATTTCAGAATTGACTGTAGAAACAGTTGTACCTTTTCAATGCCAAGCTAGTGGACGAGGAAAGGTGGGAGAAAACTTTGCTGTCAACCAATTAACTCAGGATTTTCAAGTAATGTTTGATTTTATGGTAGTATTCCTTAAGGAAAATAGAGAAAGCATATTGGCGGTGATCATATATGCTCCAAAATTACTTAGAGCCAGCCATACCACCCAGCAATAATTACTTTTCTGCTTTGGTGTACAAACTTTTCCTAAACCAAAAAACAATTGACTAGTTTTAGTCACCCAGCTCCTTCCACCAAGTCCCAATCCAAATGAGAATAATTAAATCTTATCTGTCCTTATTAGCAAAAAACACCCACATCATCCTGCTACTACAGCAACAAAGTACGTCAATATTGCAAAAGATTAATATTCTCAGGCTTCCATTCTTCTCTCCCTTCATAAAGTGTTATGACAGACGAACAACGAAGTTGGCTTTATTTTCAATAGAGTATGCATTTATTTCAGTTTGACTGTTTTCCATTTGTACAACAAAAGGGAATTGTATTAAATGTTTCCTTTAAAGTATTTTATTTTAAAGTATAGCTTCTGGATTGTATTTAACAGCAAACCAGGGATACAAAAAAAAATCCATTAAACAGCCACATAAAACAGAAATTGGAAACTGCTGTGAAATTGTACCTAATGCAACAACTCTCCATGCATGCTAGTCACAGAACTGAGTATTAGATTGGCAGATTTGCTCTTTTGTCTCTTTAAAGGGCTGTGAGCACAGCAAGAAGTAGTCTCGGTGTTTGCTCTGAGGCATAAATCACTGCGAAAACAACATCTTATTCTGATAAACTGTTTTAGCCTACAGAACTTCCTTAGGTGTCTAGTGTACCTTCTGTTTAATTACATTCTAGTTTCTCTTTAGATAAAAGAATTTCAGGTAATGAGATAAGAGATACTCAGATTCGCTATTAATCTAGTACATTGGTGACCTGTGGTAACTAAGTTACTCCTGGAGAAAGGAGTGAGGAAAGCCAAGGATATACAGGACCCCGCAATAACAGAGTGCATTTGTGATGTTTAATCTATTGTGTATTGCATGCATATGCAATGTATATGTATATATAGAAGTGCATATCATTTTTATATATATATAAATAATGAGCTATAGATCCAGTGTTACGTATCTAATGGTTTATAGCAGACATTACTTTGAAAGTGTGGTCTGTGGAGTGGCAGCTGGCATGCATAGTATATTCTGTGCCTTCCACAGGACAAGTTATATGGTGGTTATTCTGTCAACAGAGATTTTTGCTTGTGTATAACATCAGAAGAACATTCCTGATGGCTCTGGACAGAATATTTACATTCAAATTACATATTTTTGAACATTTGAGGTCTATTTTAAAATTTTACTCTGATATTTGTTACATTCATTAATAAAATTAATTTTAGAAGACTGCTTATTACTGTATAGAAAAGTCTTAGAGGAAAACTGCCAGTGTTCAGCAAACCTGAATGATGCTCGCTAGTTGACAAAGGTACTGCACAACATACAGTTTACTTTTAGAAAACTGCAAAAGATTGTGAATAGATGTTACTAAGCTACTTCCAGATTGTTTTCTTTCCTGTGTTGTGACGTATGCTGCCTTCTGCATTAGTACACACATCCTCTGATGTCTGGGACAGTCATAATCCTGGATGCAAAATGAAAGTTACAGAAATACTACGCTAGATGAGCAATGGATCTACCCATACAGCTGTTTGTGTGTTCCTTTTTTTAACCCTAAATGTGATGAGGTTCAAATCCTGAGTTTAACTCCCCCTCCCTCATGATAACAACCACATCTCTAGCTGATCATTTTCTGAATCCACGTACATGCCTGCCCTCATTTCCTCTTCTGTTCAGAGTCGTACTTTACTGTTTATAACTGAGACAAAACAGATAAGAACACAGCGACATTGCTTTATGATTTAAGTGGCTACAGGTTCTAAATATTTAAGAATGAAAGAAATCCAAGAAATTGCCTACCTTTATTCAGTTACAGGAGATATTGCACTTTTAGTTATCCTAATAGTTATAGTTGATTACTGGAAAAAATCTTCTTGTGCTGAAGACCAAGCTATTCTTGACAAAATAATTAAATGAGTGAAACTTATTCCTTCTCAAACAAAAAATAAACTCATGAATCCCTAAAACAAAAAAAAATTCTTTTTCTCACTGTTTTTTAATTCTTGTTTTAAGTTTACTAGAGAGATATTTATTTTGTATTACCCAATTATTGTTGTCATTCTGGAGGACTGATTGTCTCATTTTTCTGTGAACACCTCAGTGGTTATCCCTTGACTTGTCTTGGATGTAATACAGCCTTCTCCTGAGTGTCCTTATAATTACTACATTTGCTGATAAAAGAATGCTGTACTGGAATAGCTCTACTGTCCATCCAGTTCAGTACCTTTTCTACAGAAAAGCTGTTTATGTTGACCAAAACTAAAGTGACTCATAGATGGTGAAAACTTTTCCCTCTCAGGTGATATTGAAGTCACCCACTTCTATGAAGATCTCTTTTCAGTTCCCAGTAAATATCAGATTAGGATTTCAGACATAAGATTTTGTCTGCTTTCAATATTTCTTCTGTTGGGGCTAAATTGTAAAGTGAAAACACAGACAATTTTGCTTATATAGGTTTTGGTTTTGGTTTTAATTTGGTACATTTATAATTAAGCTGCAACTACAGATCCTTTTTTGGCTCCAGCTACTCCATGAAAGAAGTTGATCAGCCCCAGGCCATCACTTGGTTGATTGTCCCTAAAAGTGAATGGCCAAGGATGACCATTGCCTCAGATTTGCCAGCTGATATACTCATTTGATAGCTCCCTGGTCTACTTCAGGGAAAATAAGCCAGGTTATTTTAAAACATTTAGATAGAGCCACTGCCACATTATTAATTTTGGTTGAAAGTTTATGGAGCAGATCAACTGGCAGACTGGAGAGGCCATAACTTCCAGAAGGCGGGACATGGCAAGATGATGGAGACTGGGACTGATACCTCTCCAGTGGCGTGCCAGAACCTGAGGAGGTCACGTGTCTGTGTGGTTAGTTGTACTGAGATTTTTTGTTACGTTATGTTCCTTGACAGGATATTTTTATTTGGAATCTATGATGAAAGGAGACCTCTGGCCCCTCCCTCCCTCTAGTTACTGGAGTTACTGGTGTCCGTGCTTACATTACAGAGTTTGAAATGGTGAATTACAGAAGTACTCCATATTCACCCACTACTCCTCATGACAGGGAAGGAAAGTTCCCGTTTTCCAGGTGATGAACAAACAGTGGCACTGCCATTTTTTCAACAATTTTTTTCTGCTTGGTGAATCGGTGTGAATACATTAGTAGTCTGCGGCAGCAGGACCAGAATGTTTTTCAGCTGGGTAACCATGCCCGTTTCATCACAGTTCTCTCTTTGAGTTGCTCAGCTGGTAGCAGAGCATTAACAGCAATTTACATTTCATCTCATCACTGATCGATCCCATTCACCCGGTTAACACCTCTGTCACAGAACAATGGAGGTATTCTCTAAAATATTGTTCTTGGCTCAATAGGATCGATTAAATATAAATGCCTGTTACTGTTCTGTGTTTCAATGTGTCTGGCTAGCTGTTAGCTCTGGAGCTGCCTGAAATTTTATAGTGCACCATCATAATTTTTTTCCTTTTACCTGAAAGTGAAAAATATGGAAACCAAAAGAAGAAACAAATCTTATTTTATAGTACTAGCAATTGCTGTTAGATGGTACATTTTAATAACACCACTACTTTGTATTCTGGGGATTCATGGTGGTATTATCCAAATATACTTTGATTTTAAACCAACAGAGGTTTGACAGAGGTTTTCTGTTCTTCTCCTTGTCTGTCAGAAATCAGACAACCTGAACAGCAGCCACTTTGCCTCCCATTCTTCTATAGGCTAGTTGTAAGTCACATATATATAGGCTTGCATCCTGGAAAAATGAATGCAAAATTATTCATCTGTTTCTATGGAGTCTTGTGAAATTCAAACGACAATGTGTTAGCTACAATTCTTAAGACATTGCTCAGTGTCAGAAACATACTTATTTCCATGACCGTATGGCAACATCAGCTGAAAGTATGCCTTAAGAAGCCTTGGGCTGTTGCTCTAACCACAAGTCCATGTGGGAGTGAGCTGAGTCTCAACCTTCAGTTCTGGACTTAGCATTTTAAAGTCAGAGGAAACCATACTTACCATTACCATGCCTGGCTGCCAGTATGGAAAGCAGCACATCAGGTGAAGTGTCACCCCTTCGCATTTCAGTGCATGTGGACAGCCAGGAACTGTAGCAGGAACTGTGCAGAAGCCAAATATCAGGTTTTTAAGGAACTTTTGGCTGAACAGAAACATTTCTAGGCAGAGGCACCTTCTGAGTAGTGGGTCACATCTGGCTTTTTGGATCTCGACTTAGCATGTAGGAATGGTAAAGTTTGCCTAAAAGTCATGGACTCAGGTTTTTATGTCTCTGGCAACCTCACAGAAAAAGTCTACAAAATCTTCATTCAAATGCCTCCTAGCCTTGTAATAGTATAAAATCTTCAGGCATATATACCTTCACCAATGAAAGCACTCAGAGTTATTTTCAATGTTGTTTGAATGGTGTCTTCTGAAAGTAGCTGCTCTCGGATAGCTAATGGGATTCAGAGGCTAGAGGCACATTGTCTGTTCTCATCCACACAACTTCCTCTGTAGGAGCACAGGGATCTCGTAGTTGTGAGAACATCGCTGCCAGACAGTTTTGAACGACGCAGTTAGAGGATATGCAGCTCATTTTTATATTCAGTAGCCCAGTGTTCAGATGTAGGACATATAAGTCCAGTTCCATTCCTTGCCAATGTGGGAAGCAAATTGGTGAGTCAAAGGTGAAGGAGGAACTCTGACTTGTGTCTCCCCAAACACAGAACCTGGCTGGAATAGTCTCTGCCTTCTCTTTCTGCACACACTTTGCACTGCACAGAAAGTGTTTCTAACAATTGCCGTCATTCACTGTTATTCACCTCACATTTATTATAAAGAAAGTTTCAGAGCAGAGAAAGACCTCCTCTGTCTTTTGGAGGTCTGTTTTGGTCTACCTAACCTGCCATTTGGAGCTGAGACCTGGGATAGTTGCACAGTAGCATTGACAGATCTGCTTATAGCTGAGTATCTTGCATTGAACAAATGCTCTCATTCTTTTACTTTTAATCAGACTATCTCAGACCGTAGACTATCTCATCTTGACTTTCCAGCTGGGGTTGCTGGTATGGTCATAACAGAGATTAGCTAACTGTTCTGTAAAGCTCGTGATCCATGAAAACTGGGTTTGGTGGCTTTCTACAGGGAACACCTATGATGTAATAATGCAGATGAGACCCTCCTTAACAGGCAACTTGAGTAATATCTGAGAGAATTTTGTCTTTTCCTGAATATGAACTCTTCCTAGAGTACTTGTGTAACACCAAATTGTTTTGAAAGTGTTTCATATAGGGGAAGACATGGCTTTTTCATACATTTTGATACTGTTTACAGTTTTTTTTTCAGGAGGCCATTTTGCAGAGACGGAAAATGGCCAAAACCTCATCTAGATGCTG
This sequence comes from Phoenicopterus ruber ruber, assembly GCA_009819775.1. Lineage (NCBI taxonomy): Eukaryota > Metazoa > Chordata > Aves > Phoenicopteriformes > Phoenicopteridae > Phoenicopterus > Phoenicopterus ruber. The sequence goes on from CM020215.1 coordinate 140,812,271, forward strand.
CATTTTAGAGAAAAAGTTGTTACACGAGAGTATGGAAAGTTATTCCAAAGCCTGACAGCTTGTGTAGGTAAAACCTTGTGTTGCTTTTAATTTGTTTTGGCCTTTTGTTTTGCGGTGGGGTTTTTTGTTGGGTTTTTTTTGATTGGTTGGTTTGGTTTGGTTGGGTTTCTTCCCTGTTAGACCGCTAATAGTTGCTCTGGTATCACTCATTCTAAGCCATTTATTTGCTATTGAAAATATTAATGGACGATTTATGGAGTAAAACCCACATGAAAAAGTCTTTCTCATTAATGAATGTAGCTAGAACCACATAGATAAAGTTTAATTGTTAAAACATAAGTTGCCTTAATTGTCTGATCACTACTGGGCATAATTGAGGCACTGAGAGGGTCTTCCAGCTTGGCAGCCCAATAAAATTATGAAATATTAATCAATTAGTGTTGTACATAAAACCACAAATGTGTGCATTTGTTATTGTTAGCTATAATATAGATAAGTATTTATTCTACCTAAATTGTCAGTTTTGTTTTATGTCTAAAATATATTGGTCTAGTAATAATGACAATAAGCATTCTTTTATCTAATTTATTATCTAATTGTCCTATTTCACAAACCTCTCATTTCAGAAAGTCATGATAAAGACACAAACCAGGTTTAAATATGAGCAATTTCCTATTTTGGTACGACAATTCTCTTAAGGATGTTATATCTTTTGCAGTACTGAAATAATACAGAAATGAGAAGTTGGAGGGAATCGTAATATTCTTGACCATTTAGTACTTTTAGAATAATATACATTTTCATCTGTTAGACTTCCTGGTTTGGAAGATCCAGGAATTTTATTTGTATTCTGCATAGTGTTTGGCGCAATGGGAGGAATGACCTAATCTGAGGTCTGTGAACAATGTTGGAAAGTAGATAATTCTACTAGACAGCCATAACAAGGCAAAATTAATGAGACTTCTTCACAGAGAGTAAAACACACACAATCCAGAAAATGTACTAGCCAAGAAAGTTTTCCTTTCAGGAAGTTTTCTTTTTACAAGAAGTATAACTGGGGTTTTTTGGTTTGTTTTTTTGGGTTTTTTTTTTTTTTTTTGTAGCTATACACACATATTATTAGCAGAATGCTTGAAAACTCTTTTGGGCTTGCACATAACACTATTTGTATGCCTCTTCCTACATATAAAACCACAGTCCTCCCTTTTCCTGGGTCCATACACTTCCGATGACAGGGATAAACTTTAAAGCAGCCATGAGAGTTTTAATGCATGGGAGCACAACAGAAGGAATTAAAAGGGATAGAGACTACTGAAGCTAGGGAAATTCTCTAGGTCATATGGAACATCTCTAGATCACATGGACCATTCTCATGGTCATATGGAACGGAGAGAAACAACCTTACATTCGCAGGCTCTGGTCCTCATGAGGTGACTTCAACCACCCTGATATCTGCTGGAGGGACAACACAGCAGGGCATAAGCAATCCAACAGGTTCCTGCATAGCAATAACTTCCTCTTTCAAGTGATAGAAGAGCCAATGAGAAGAGGTGTTCTGATGGACCTCATGCTCACCAACAATGATGGGCTCACTGGGGAGGTGAAAGTCAAAGGAAGCATTGGCTGCAGTGACCATGAAATGGTGGAGTTTAGGTTCCTGAGGGCAGGGAGGAGGGTGAAAAGCAAGCACACAACCCCAGACTTCAGGAGAGCAAACTTTGACCTCTTCAAAGATCTGCTTAGAAGACTCCCATGGGATAAGGCCCTGGAGGGAAGAAAGGCCCAAGAAAGCTGGTTAATATTCAAGGATCACCTCCTCCAAGCTCAAGATTGCTCCATCCTAAAAAATAGAAAGTCAGGCAAAAATGTCAGGAAGCCTGTGTGGATGAACAAGTTGCTCCTAGACATACTCAGACACAAGAGGAAGCGTACCAAGGGTTGAAGCAAGGACAGGTAACTTGAGAGGAATACGGAAACATTGTCCAAGCATGCAGAGTTGAAATTAGGAAAGCTAAAGCCAAATGGAATTGAATCTGGCCAAAACATCAAGGACAACAAGAAGGGCTTCTATAAGTACATGGGAGACAAAAGGAAGACTAGGGAAAACGTAGGCCCATTGCTCAAAGGGAGAGCAGACCTGGTTACAGAGGACGTGGAAAAGGCTGAGGTACTGAATGCCTTCTTTGCCTCAGTCTTTACTAGCAAGACCAGCCTTTAGGAATCCCAGGTACCAGAGACCAGGGAGAAGGGTTGGAAGAGGGAAGATGTACCCTTGTTGGAAGAGGATCAGATCAGGGAATACATAAGCAAACTGGACATGAATAAGTCCATGGGTCCTGATGGGATGCACGCACGAGTGCTGAGGGAGCTGGCAGATGTCATTGCAGGGCTACTCTTCATAATCTTTGATACATCATGACAACTGGGAGAAGTACCAGGAGACTGGAGAAAAGCAAATGTCACTGCTATCTTCAGGAAGGGCAAGAAGGAGGACCCAGGGAACTACAGACCGGTCAGCCTCACTTTGATCCCTGGGAAGGTGATGGAGTAGCTAATCCTGGAAACCATTTCCAGGCACATTAAGGACAAGTAAATCATCAGGAGTAGTCAGCATGGCTACACCAAGGGGAAGTCTTGCTTGACCAACTTGATAAACTTCTTTGATGAAGTGACTGGCCTGGTAGATAAGGTGAGAGCAGTGGATATTGTCTACCTGGACTACAGTAGGGCCTTTGACACTGTCTCCTGTAAGATTCTCATAGAGAAGCTATTGATGTACAGGCTGGATGAGCAGACAGTGAAATAGATTGGATACTGGCTGAATGGCTGAGCCCAGAGGGTGGTGATCAGCAGCACAAAGTCTAGCTGGATGCCAGTGACTAGCAGTGTGCCCCAGAGGTCAATACTGGGTCCAGTCCTGTTCAGCATCTTCATTAATGATCTGGATGATGGGGCAGAGTATACCCTCAGCAAGTTTGCAGGTGACACCAAACCAGTGCTGCCATCCAGAAGGACCTCAACAGCTGGAGAAAGGGGTGTAAGGAACCTCGTGAAATTCAACAAGGGGAAACACAAAATCCTGCACCTGGAGAGGAACAATTCCAGGCACCAATGTATGCTGGGGGCTGCCCAGCTGGAAAGAAGCTTTGCAGAAAAGGGCTTGGAGGTCCTGGTGGATACCAGGTTGGATATGAGCCAGCAATGTGCCCTTGCTGCAAAGAAGGCAAATGGGCCACAAGGATGATTAAGGGACTGGAGCTTCTCACATATGAGTAAAGGCTGAGAAAACTGGGACTGTTCAGCCTGGAGAAGAGAAGGCTGAGGGGACATCTTAGCAATGTAGATAAATACTTCAAGGGAGGGTGCAAAAAGGGCAGAGCCAGGCTCTTTTCAGTGTTGTCCTGTGACAGGACCAGAGGCAATGGGAACAACCTGAAACACAGGAGGCTCCCTCTGAACATCAGGAAACACTTCTTCAATGTGAGGGTGACCAAGCACTGGCACAGGTTGCCCAGAGACGTGGTCGAGTCTCCCTCCTCGGAAGTATTCAAAAGCCATCTGGAGATGGTCCTGTGCAAGGTGCTCTAGGTGGCCCTGCTTGAGCAGCGGGATTGGACCAGACGACCTCCAGAGGTTCCTTCCAGTCTCAACCATTCTGTGATTCTGTGCGAGTCTGTGATTTTTTTTAACTTTAGACACTGAAGTGTTTGTCACAGCAAACATGGCCATCCTCACTAGCAGTTGAGTGTATTAGGCTGAGTAAGCTGAAGCACAAATAAATTTCACTGACAAAAGATTTTAAACCAGTCCCTCTCCCCCTCAAATGCTTAAAAGTTGTAAAAGTTTCTAGCTTCTTACAGTAAACTGAGTAACAAGGATTATTTTTTCCAGACAGCAAAGAAAAATATCCAAAAGTGAATTAAAATTCAATAACAGAATTTGATCAGCTAATTTGCTTTTAAACCCTCCCATATGTGCAACCAATAATCACAAGTGGTATAATTATCCAATTGTTCAGTATATAGCAATCTTATTACTGTAAACAAAACACTGTGTTAACATTAATTGCTTTTTAATGATGCCTTTTGTGCAATGGCTACAAAACATCTATACTAAAATTAACAACTTGGAAATTAATGTTCTGTGTACCTTAGTTCCACCCACTCCTTCCACCTGGCTGGTGGAGAAGTGCAGAGCACATCTGTAGCCTTTCAGTCCTGTTTACAACATTTTAAAAATCTTTATCTATTTGTAGTCCCCCCCGCCCCCGTATGAACTAGAAATATGACATCTCTCTTTAAATATGTCTATTTTATCTCTTCTGTATCATTGTCATTTCAGTCATATTTTCCTGACATTGGCTGTTCATATATCGATAAATCTTTCACACTTGTATTGTCTTTTTCATTAACACTTTGTAGTATCCATGTCTAACCCTTTTAATTTTGGGGGGGTTTGGGGTTTTTTTTGGGTTTTTTTTGTAGTTTTTTGGACTGATACCAAAACTAGTTCATCTGTTAGCATGGACACTGGATGTTCTTCCTGGGGGAAAAAAAAAAAATCATCTTTCTGTCCTGCTGAGTATTTTCTATACATTAGTCTATTATCCTTCCCTTTACTTGCATTTTATGTATTTCTTTCTCGCACTCCCTTAAGCTCCTTCAAACTACCAATAGCAATGGCACTCTAAACAGGAAACAGCACAGGTAAATAGGCCTAATCTTTTGCTAGATATTCATCCCCATTGTGCTAAGAACAACAGTTAATACTAGGACTCTGGTTCTGCAAAGTACTTACCCAAGTTGGTAATTTAAAGGTACTTTGCTACTTTATAGACCATGAAAGTTTTGTACTTAAATAAAAATCTGGTTCACTGATCATCTTAGAGATGGTATTTTCTTCTAGAACAGTAGCAAAACCACGTGGCCCCAACTCATACTACCTGAAGGCTGGAGGTGACATAACTGTCTACAGAAATCCATGGAAGGTGAATGCAAGTATTTGCTTCACATGTCAAAAACATTTCTTTCACCTTATTATTTACAAATTTTCTGGGGATAACAGTTATTTTTAGATATGTTTGACTGGCATCAATTTTAAAATTAGAAATAGATTTATAATTGTTTGAAATACTGTTCTAGTAAAAGGCCCTGCTTCGTGTTGATTGCAGCATTACCACAGTAACCCATTTAACTCTTTCCTGTTGTTCAGATACACATAAAACAAATCACTGGTTTTCCCTGAGCTCTTTATTGAAGACAATATAAAGCTAGCATTTTCCTAGTCTATTTAATTATGTATCTTTCCACACTGTTGCCCAGGTTTGGCTTTCTCTCTCCATTTGTCCCAATCAACTTTAAACACTTAACTGTGTCACTCATACCACACACCTTAACCTGAGGTTCATTTCACAAGCACTGCAGAGAAGGAGGTGCCTTCAGAGATCTTCACTGACCTGTAGGAGTGCCAGCTGCCCATCATAGGTTGTAGGTAGGAGTGAGTTTTCTGTCTATGATGTGGTTCATTGTCCTGGTTTAGGCTGGGACGGAGCTAGTTTTGTCTTCAGCAGCTCCTGTGTCTTGGATTTAGTGTGAGAAGAATGGTGATAGCACACTGATGTTGTTGGTTGCTGCTGAACCACCAAGGACATTTTGCAGTTTCCCAGGTTTTGCTAATGTGCAGGTGCAAAAACCTTGGAGGGGTAGAGCCAGAATAGTTGATCCAAACTGGCCAAAGAGAGTATTCCATAGCATAGACGTCATGCCCGATATAAGCGAGGGTCGATCTGTGGGCCACTAGGCTTTTTAGACCCTTAACTTGCCTTAATCCTTAAGCTTCCCTTCGGGTTGCTCTTTGTTTCCCTATTTTTCCTTTTTGTTTTTTGTTCGTTCGGCCGTTCGTTCCCTCGCCTGCTCTCTCTGGAACTTGCTGTTCTGGGGTAGCTGGGGGGGGATACCCCTGCTCCCTGCCTGCTGCTCGGGACGGGCTGTATCGGTCGTCGGGTGGGGAGAAATTGTGTATCGTTTTTTTTATATATTCTATTATCCTTGTATATATTATCATTATTATCATTATTAAAATATTGTTATATTTTTCCTTTGCTGTCTTGGTGAACTGTTTTTGTCTCAACCAGCGAGTTCTCCTTTCTCTCCAATTCTCCTCCCCACCCCAACAGGGAAGGAGGGGGTGTGAGCGAGAGGCTGTGTGGTATTGGGTTACAATTTGGAGTTAAACCACGACAGTCGGAGAACTGATAATAATAATAATAATAATAATAATAATAATAATAATAATAATAATATATTATTAAGGGTCTAAAAAGCCTAGTGGCCCACAGACCAACCCTCACTTATACTGGGCATGACGTCTATGCTATGGAATACTCTCTTTGGCCAGTTTGGATCAACGATTCTGGCTCTACCCCTCCCAGGTTTTTGCACCTGCACATTAGCAAAACCTGGGAAACTGCAAAATGTCCTTGCAACAACCAGCAACCAGAAACCTAGCAGCAACCAGCAACACCAGTGTGCTATCACCGTTCTTCTCACACTAAATCCAAAACACAGGAGCTGCTGAAGACAAAACTAGCTCCGTCCTGGCCTAAACCAGGACATTCATCAAAGGATGTGAAGCCCAGTTAGACCAGTTTGACCCCAACTGGTGTGAAAATCAAAACCAAACACAGAGTTAACTTTGTGATTACTGCAGTTAACCAGAGTGGGTGAGGGAAAGAATATTGCTTTCTTACATAAAAGTCTTGGAGGTTGAAATTTAACGTTCCTTAAAGGTTAACTTTAGTGTTGAGAATTTCCCTACACTTCTCTAGTAAATTGAGACAACTGAGCTCCTTTAAAGGGTGGGACGAAAACTCACTGTCATAAAATGCATATATACCCCCAGTAAATGTTCAGAGAACTGAGAGAAGCTCGTTTCCCTAGTCTTGTGGAAATACAACCTCATTCTTAACCTCATTCGGTTGTATGCTGACAGTTGTAATTGTGACTCTTCCAGTGAATCTGAAATGGTAATTTGGGCTTTGTTTTGACATTTTCTTTAATTATAAAATAGTATGGTAAAAATTTAAAATAGTAAGTAACACATTTTATTCTTATTGATAAGATTTTTTAAAAAAATAAATCCTGGATTAAGAGAAATGCAATTTATACATACTCATGGACTATTTCAATTCCTTTTAGTTGCTGTATACCACTGAAAAAAAACTTTTCTGGAAATTTTCAACCAGTTTTACTGATTTCAGTCAGTTTTACTGATTACATTGTCATGTCTATACAGATTTAAGGCATCCTGTCCAAGACGAATATTGACACTGCCTTTGAAAAGTACTTCAGTATAGTTCTGAAGTCCACCTTTAAGGTATGGGAAACAGGATCACATGTTTACTTAATTCATGGTTGGAGTGTAACAGTAATCCTGACATTGCAATTGGAGTGAAAGGAAAGAGACACTTTTGAGCCAGATGATAGGTAACAATTATGCTTATCATTGATATGTGCTAAATACAAACTATTTGACCTATGGAGAAAAACTTAATACTGTTTCTAACTCGTAATTCGAAATGAGAAAAATAATAAGTAAATAAATAAGCAAAAACTTCACCCTAAACCTGTTTTAAGGTCACTTTTATTTAAGAGGATTTAAATGAAAAGTGCTGTGTCTTTAGCTTTCAGATACAACTCTGCAGAGAGATAGTCGTGCCCGTGAAAAGCATGTGCCACCAATAGAAGGCACTCCTGGAAAGAAAATTTTAAAAAATCCCAAGTTTTCTGAAGTAACAGTAACAAAAGGTCACTAGGGTTCCTGGAGTGACAGCCACTTCATTTCTGTTTGTGAAATTTAATAACAGGAGATATACAGAACACAACCTGGCATTATTTCTGAACTACAGATTATATTGTACATTCTATATTTTTAATCATGTAGAACATATTCTCATGCTTGAACATGTTCCTCTCATATTTAGTCAGGCAAAGTTATGCAGTGTGTTTCATCCCAGAATGATATAACACATTACATTAGACAGTGGCAAGGTCATGGTAGCTTTTGTTGGGATTGGTTACTGTTTCGGTGCAAACAGTATACATGAGCCTGTGACTGTTCTATACAATCAATCAGAGAAATACTGTTGTAAACCACAGATTTTTCCTTAAACTATATATCTTTTTGGTTTAGTCAATTCTGATGAAAAGAATTGTTTTTTGTTGAGCTTTAAACTTTGGTGGAAAATTGATATAGTCATCTAAACTGAGCTTTACCACACAACATTCTGATTAAAGGAATTAGCACTATTCAAAATCGATGTAGTACCTAGTCAATAAATGACAAAGTGATAACTGACAGATATCAAAATGTAATCACTAATAGGAAATCACAGAATGAATATATAGCCTTGAGAATTAATCCTCAATCCAATGCAACTCAATGTCTCCATCAGAGATGTGAAGAAAATATAAACAACTCTCTATCAAGGTTTATAGACAACCAAGGACTGGTGAAGTGATAGATAATAACAGGGGTCATTTTTAAACTGAGCCAAACCTTTTTTAAGAGGGTCACAGTCAAAGAGGAATAATGGGCTCTGTCAGCTACCATTTTTCCTAGAGTCAGATGAAAAGACATAAATATGGAGGGACAAAAGATTATTGAATGGGAACTGCATCCTGGGAAGAAGCAATGACCTTGACAAAGATTTAGTGTTCGGCCATGCTGCAGAACCATCTGACCATGAATTTCCAAAAGCATTAAAAAATTCAAGGGCTAAAATTGAAGGTAGAAAAATTCAAAAGGGAAGAAAGACATATTTTAACAGTGATTAACCTTTTGAAAAACTTCCCTGGAGAAGTGATGGAGGCACCTTCATAAAAGTTTTTGAGCTAAGACAATCTTTGTAAAATCTGTACTTATTCATCCAAAAATTATTGGATTCAATAAAGATATTGCAAGGTGAAATTTTATAGTTGATATTATATAGGAGCTTCAAATAGAAGTTCGTTAAGGCTCATTTTAGCCTTAAATTGGTGAAAGGAGGGAAAAAAAGAGACCCACATTATAATCTGGACTTTGAGTTTCTGTTGAAGATGCTTTTCAAATGAAAAACAAGCTTTAGATCATGCAGAGTTCCTCCCCTCTCCCCCAAAATAATGGCTCTATTTTACACGTTTTCTGGAAAAAAAAAAATCAAAATACAAGTGAATGTTAATTTAGAGAATCATCATGTTTTTCATGTTAGTCTTCTAGGAAAACATCTTGTTTTCAGTATAGTGAAACTCTAAGTGACTATGTTCAAGACTACTGTGGTGGGTTGACCTTGGCTGGAGGACAGGTGCCCACCAAACCGCACTATCACCCTCCTCCTTAGCAGGACAGTGGGGGGAGAAAATAAGATGGAAAAAACCTCATAGGTCAAGACAAAGGCAGTTTAATAAAGCAAAAGCAAATGCTGCGTGCAGAAGCAAAGGAAAACAAAAGATTTATTCTGTACTTCCCATCAGCAGGTGATGTCCAGCTGTTTCCTGGAAAGTAGGGTTTCAGTATGCATAGTGGTTGCTCTGGAAGACAGATGTTGTAATAATGAATGCTCCCCCTCCTCCTCCTTTCTCTGCGCTTTTGTTGCTGAGCAGATGTCATATGGTATGGAATACCCCTTTGGTCAGTTTGGGTCAACTGTCCTGGCTATGTCCCCTCGCAAGGTCTTGCCCACCCCCAGCCTACTGGTGAGGGGGCAATGTTGGAGAGGCAGCCTCGATGCTGTGCGAGAGCTGCTCAGCAAGAGCCGAAACACTGGTGTGTTATCAACACCTTTCTAGCTGCCAATGCAAAGCCCTATGAGGGCTACTACAGGGAAAATTAACTCCATCTCCATCAGACCCAATACAACTACTCTAAGAAAGCCACCAGAGCAAAGTGTATATGTAATGATGCAGTAAAAACATCAGGGCAGAGAAAATGAAACAAGAATGAGGATAATACAGCTAAGAAAACGATAATATAATCAGGGGCAATTAATGAGATTAGACTTCAGTATCAGTGCTTCCTCTTATGTGCATTTCCCCCCTCCTCAGTGAGTCATACCCACTCTAGAGAGCAGCAAGTAAGAACATAGCAAGACACTCTGGCTCTTTATTCAGCCTGTATTACAGGAAGTCCTACTGCTCAAATAGATGACTTTTCAGAGTACAGTTTGTGAATATAGGTTAATAAATGAGCCAGCCAAATTAAGACTTTTGTGCATTACAGACAAAAGGAACAGAGAGACAGCAACAACCTCCTTCTCCCACTTTTCTAGTCTCTTTTCCTGTTTTTCCCTGTTCTTTTTGATGTTATCAGTTAGCTACAAAAATCCACCTTTTCTCCTTCAGCATGACTTTCAGATTTACAGAGAATCCATTTTAGAACCCTGCTTTAATTGGGTATTGGTTAATTAATCCCTACAGCTCCTATGTAACTAATCCCTCATTAAAAAATCCCTATGAAAAATATGCACACTTTTGTTATGTATATTTTATACTATCTTCTCTTCTTTTCCTTGCCACATCTCATTCCAGTAGCCAAACAAGACCAAGATATCCTGAGTTCAAAAAGTCAAATAATTTTTTTAAGAAAAACTTTAGAATACCATGGGTGAAACCTGGAGTGCAGCTATTGATGGCTACAGGCTGTTCAGAAGGGACAGGCGAGGAAGGAGGAACAGAGACGTTGCCATCTACGTCAAGAAATGGATAGAGCATGAGGAGCTGTCTCTGAAGAATAGCCACGAGCAGGTTGAAAGCTTGTGGGTAAGAATCAGAGACCGAGGCAACAGAGGGAACCTTGTGGTTGGGGTCTACTACAGGCCACCCGATCAAGGGGAGCCTGTTGACAAAGCCTTCTTACTCCAGCTACAGGAGGCATCACGCTCACAGGCTCTCGTCCTGCTGGGGGACTTCAACCACCCCGACATCTGCTGGAAAAGCAGCACGGCAAGCTGTAGGCAATCCAGGAGACTCCTGGAGTGCATGGAGGATAACTTCTTAAGCCAGGTAATAGACAGCCCTACCAGAGGGGATGCTATGCTGGACCTGATGGTCACCAACGCAAGTGAGCTAATTGGTAACATCAAGATTGGAGGCAGCCTGGGCTGCAGTGATCATGCGCTGGTGGATTTCACAGTCCTGAGGGATATGGGCCAGGTGAAGAGTAAGGTCAGGACCCTGAATTTTAGGAAAGCAAACTTCCAGCTCTTCAAGGAGTTAGTCAGTAGGACCCCCCGGGAAACTGCCCTCAGGGACAAGGGGGCAGAACAGAGCTGGCAGATCTTTAAGGACACTTTCCATAGAGCACAAGAGCTCTCGATCCCCAGGTGCAAGAAATCAGGCAAAGAAGGCAGGAGACCAGCATGGCTGAGTGGAGACCTGCTGGTCAAACTAAAGGGCAAGAAGGAAATGCACAGGCAGTGGAAGCAGGGACAGGTGTCCTGGGAAGAGTATAGGGACACTGCCTGGTTGTATAGGGATGGGGTCAGGAAGGCAAAGGCGCAGCTGGAGCTGAGCTTGGCAAGGGATACAAAGAATAAGAAGAAGGCCTTCTACAGGTATGTCAGCCAGAAAAGGAAGCTGTCTTAGTAGAAAATCTCTGGTACCTCAGTGAATGTATTTATTGCCATACTGTAAAAACAAACTCTACATGCTGCATGTCTGTGTCAGAGTGACATCTTTCTTAATAAGTAGAATATAAAAACATGCCAAGTACATACTGTACTAGATAAATACATTTTCTTCTTTCTACTGGAATTTTGTATCTAGGCAAAAGAATTTGCGTAGCTAAAATAAAAAAAAAGCTCAAATATGACAGCATGATTTACAACTTCCCTAGTGAACAACCATACATAAGACAGAAATAAAATAAAAGGCAATAAATAAATAACGTAAAAAACTTACAGTAAATTACAGTTATAGTAGCCTTGATCCTTAATTTTATGCAGCATTACTGTAGACGGAGGATGAGGTGAGAACACAAAGAGGCAAGAGAAATATTTCCCAGAATGGGTGGCTAAAATTATTTAGCAGCTAAATTATTATTTCATGTATATATCAGTTAGCCATATGGCATATATGGAATTTTTACATTGTGATATATTGATACTGAAATACTTAGGAGCATGAATATTACATGTTCAGCAAGGGAGGCAAAGGAGTTTCCTGTAGGATGATAGTCAAAATCAGAGCAAACAGCAGTATAATATAAATAAGAATACTCAGAAATGGTGAATGACAGTACCATTAGTTTAAAACCTATCACTATTTCTAATAAGATTATCCCACTAAATCTGGAAGAGAAGAGTAAAGAGCTTTCAAAATCATAATAAGAAGGAGAGTGGGGAATGAGTTGTCAGAAAGTATCTGGAGAGAAAGGTTGACAGAGAAAGGGACGCCAGAAGTCTCAGTAGGGTTTTTCCAGGAAGCGATAAACCTTAGGGAAGAGCAAATAGATGTGTACAGGCTAGACTTTTGTTTGCATGCTTGCTTTGAGAGCCCAAAGTCCTTTGTTTTACACAAACTGTTATTTCCTTTAGGAGACTGCGCTGTCAAGAGACCCCATTGCTGTTTCCCAGAGGGAAAAGAATCGCAGCACTGGAGCTCAGGCAGGCTACGGAGCTACGGCTGCAGGGCTGAGTGCCAGTATTACCCTGGCAGCTGATATTCAGGAAACCAGCATAGACACCTGAAGGACTCCAGCTCGGCTTTCTTCAGAGGTGGTGACTTAGAGCCTGAGATCATGAGAGTGTCATATTTGCAGCTCCTAAAGGTACTGATTAAATACATGCTTCCAAGACAGCTTGCATGTGTATATCAAAATAATATGGGGAATGACACCTTCAGTTTCAGCAGTCCTCATTTAACAGGTTGGTTTTTTTCTGAGAAAGGTGCATAGTCAAATGTTGTATTTTCCAAAGATCTCATCTCAAGGATTTTTCTGTGCTTATTAAAGAGCTACAACTAGAAAGGCATATGCTAACTAGGACTATTTGGCAATTTGAAAAAGTAACTTGAGTATCATCCTTTGATTAAGGACAATAGATTCTTTAGATAATTGCCTATGTAAGGTGCATCTGTATTTTGTAAGCGTTATTGATGCTGTGCAGTTATTGCACTCCTTTGCTTTGATTTAGTGCTCATCCTGAAACCAGCCAAGTCTATTTCGAGAGAGGGTATCTTGTGAACAATGATCAAAGTGTAAATTTATGCAAATTCAATGCTTCACCTTAATTACCTTGATGGTGCTTGTCAGCAGCCTTTTCCATGCTTTCACTGATTAGCAAGCTATCACAAATAATTATTATTTCATCTGCAATTACAATGATGCTGTGCATTGGCTTATTGCCCAGCCACTGTACTGCATCCCACCCCTCAGCCTGCTCTTCTGCAGTTATGCCACACTGCACATCGTGAATTAGCATCCCTATTTTATTCAATCAATCACCATAAACTCCTGAACTTTATGATCCCATAAGGCAGGTTCTCTCTAAACTTCTACAAGTAGGATTACTACATAAAATTGTTAAATATAGCCCGGAAAAGTGCAAGGGCAAGAAAGGGCTGTTTGCTCCGTGATCATTTCGCATCATCCCCACTTTCTCTTCAAAAAACCCTTTCGCTTCTCCCCTCCCCTTTTTTTCCTCAGAGTACTTTACTTCAGCAAGTCAAATGTCCCTACTGTTGACAACTGAAATATGAAATTCAGAAGTTAACAAATTGCTTCCAGGCAGCCCAAGGTTATCGTTGTAAAGTGGGCTCTATGGCATGGAAATGGATTCGGTTCTGTCACGTTGGAGGCTTTGAGTAAACCCCAATACCAGGTGCAAGCAAAAAACAGCTCAGGAAGTAAATAAGTACCTGTTTGTTCCTTTTCCCAGTTGAGTAATGAAGCAGAAAAACTAACATAACTGAGTCTTGCCCCCACTTCAAACAAACAGTTTATTTGTCATTACACTGGATATGCTTGCATGTATTGAGAAAGGCATGAAGAATGTGGGGAAGTGAACGGCTGGCTGGTTTTCTTTATGAATGTTTATACATCATCTTAAATCACTAGCTATAGCTAACAAGCAAAAAGAAAGCAAACATAAAAGTAAAAAAAAAGCAATTAAGTAGCAACATATGGTTAAATATGTCATCTCTTAAAGCAGGAATAAAAAAGAAAAAATACTGGAAGAGAAGCCTGAAGCGATGTTTCCATACTTTAACTAGAAAACAGTGTTTATTGACTCTTCAAGGTCAGAAGAAAAACACCTGAAACATAAATAAATGCTCTAGCTGCACAAACCCGTTCTAACAAAAGGAAGCTGAGGATGATACAGAGAAACTGGAGTTAATAACAGCTATCAGCTCTAAAATCATAAATGGCAACTAGCTGTAAAACATAAACCCAACATTCCATAAAGGGAAAGATACATTTTTAAATAGTCCCTGAAACAGGATACAGGAGCTCAAGTGGTACCCTAGAATTACTAACTTTATAATGATTAGACCAAATGAAAGAACTTTAATTAAACCTGCCATAAATTAAAGGTGAAAATTTCCAACTTAAACCAGAAACATCTGCAAGATATTAAAACACATTGCTTAGTACCACACATTTTGAAACTGCAAATCAATGTCCCCGAATAACAAACTGAGATCACAGGATAGAAGAGCTAGCATTAATTTAATCTAGAAAATTTGCAAAGAACACAAAGCTGGTAAAAACATGCAAATCCAGCTATTTGGGCTAATAAAGCAGCGATAGGGTATTTCCAAGAGACATATAAAAGAAAACAGTGTCCCGACTGGATTCAAATCAGAGCTGGAAAAGCAAGTCTGTTGAAGACTCAGAATGCCGCTTTATAGTTTGCAACAACAGACATTAAAAGCAGTGTCAAGTCAAGAGGTCAGGTACATCTGACGAAAATTTCCCATTTGAAAATACAAAGACAAACAGGTGTTGCAAATCAGCTGCCCTAGTATAACGTAAAGCAAAATCGTGCTACTTTCTGGTAATATCTGTGCTCAACTGAATCCAATAGACTCAAGGGAGCTACGCAGTTGAAATATAACCATCTACAGAAGGATGAGTTAGATAACTTTCTATAATCCAATGACTGTATTACCAAACCTCTACTGGGCATGGTGGGAGCTTCTAGCTCACATATGGGCATCTAGACTGGAACATAAGGGTCTAGTGCCAACCAAGAAGTCTGCACAGTCTGGCAGATGCAGCACAGGACCTATAGGAGACTTAGGCTTTCTGGTTTGGTGTCTATAGACCAGGTGGAATACCCTATGCGACCTTAAAAAAACACTTGGTATCTAGGCTTAAGTAACTGACTCACACCCTATGTTGTAAATACTTAAATATCAACGTGCTAAACCGCATGTTGAATCCCGTCCCACAAGCCTATTGGATTAATTCAAAACCTGTAATGAACCAAATGCTGATGGGTGGACATATGTATTTGCTGATCCCACAGTCCAATTTGGTGAAAGGTTCAAAGCAGAGAGAGACTCTCAAATGTTAACTTAAATTATCAGTAGAAACAGAAAGACACAAAACCCCACATATACAGTCCTCCGTAAGTAGTGATTGTGTAACTAGGAAAGCTCAGAAAAGACTAGAACAAAAGGAATCATCATACACCGATATCTAAAAATCCTTGTATGTGGCAGACTGATATTTTTTCAAATTATCAGCTTGTAGGAAGCCACCAACCGTTACACACCTACACTCACAACTGAAGAGAATGGTACCAAAATGAACATTGTGTTATGTAGCGAACTGGTGCCACAGTATGAATTGAAAACAGTAATAAATAAAGATTACCATCCCAAATATGTTTTATTGCCTCATCAGTGTGAAGCCATGTCCAATTATTATGTGAAGGGCTTTCTCCTATCTATTGGAAACTCCCTGGAGTCATGCCAGAAAGTATTTATGGGTATTTATGGAATTACAGAGGGGAAAAACAAAATTGGCAATCCATTTATTTTTCTGCCACTGGGAAAAGTTGACAGAATTTCCCTTTCACCAATGAGCAGTGGAATCCTTCCTAATATTAAAGTGTCCCTGAATTAGTGAGCTGAACTAGAATGCACCAGTACTTAATATTTGTTTTGCGCAGTGGAAAATGCAGCTATGCGTGTTTGAAAGGCTTTACTAAAAGATCAGTAATTTTACTTCATATCCTAAAACTGTAGAAGTTTGAAACAGAAAAGAACTATATAATCTAATTAAGCTGATTCTGAAGTTTTCTCAGTTGTACATTAACCGGGACTTTGGTCAGCCTACCTTTAAATGCATTGATGAGGTTATTTGCTGGGTTGGAAAATATTCCACAACCTGCCAGAAGACGGGCAAGAAGTTGTTCCAGCTACTTGCACTTCAATTATGTCATCTCACTTCTTCACTGTTATGCCCTATCGACTGCCATGACGCTGAACACAAGAGTGCTGAGTATTACTGTAACGCAGTAAGCATGTGTTGTATACGCGACTGAAATTTTTTCATCACCCTCGGCAAACCGAAATGTTTGCAGCTCAAGTGTTGCATGTGGATGATTTTATATGCCACGGAACAAGATGCACACTGCTAAACTGCTTTGCCCCACTGGATCTGATTTGTAAACCATCGCTACTGACTGATGTTCCTTGAGATTTGTAGTACCATACCTGTGGAGAAGAATTTTTATTAACAAGACAGTGTAGATTAATGCTTGGTGCAGCGTGTATTGATGACATAACAATTTGTACATAATAAACATGAGTGAGTATTTGCTAATGGAATAATTTATTCTACTGGTGAAAGAATGCTTTGGACTAAATCTATTTCATATAAATCTGTTCACTAAATCTGCTTTTGACTATCATTTGCTCATTGCCCAAGTGCAGAAACCCTATCATTAAAAACCTACGAGTTAATGTATCCTCTCTGTCATATGTTTATACTAATGGGATTTTATCTGTGGTTCACTTGCAGCTTGACATGGTACTATATAAATCAATTTTGTATTCAGTAAGCTTCACCTTTACCTGAAAACTACAGTAGCAACACATTATGTGTGAATTTACTGTTGCATTTGTCTTTGGCCTCCTGTTTTTATCTTCCCTCAGCACCTGAAGAATTTTTCTTATTAATTACTTTCCACCTGAAATTAGGTCTGAAGTATGATTTCACTCAACCTACTTCAAAGAGAAAAAATAAGAATTTAACCTAGGTAAGCATAAACATCCTGCCATCTAACACTGGTACAAATAAAGACGACCTGGAAACCTGAAGACAAAATGAAGTGTCCTTCCAGCATGGCTGTAAAGTTCTGTCCACCTCTTGCTTGTTTTGTCTCACAGCCTTCACACGCCTCAGTCAGAGGCATTCAATAACTTTTATTAACTCGTCCCTCTGTCTCATTGGCTAATTTTAAAATCCATTATTAATACAATATTTGACCAATGTAGTTCATTAAGCAATTAATACTTCCCTCATATGCCCTGCACAGCCTGCAAGGCTACATCTATTCTGCGGCACTGGCTCGGAGCTGGCGGCAGCACACTGCTGTGTGCTGAAGCCCAGTCCCCTGGCCACCCGCGCTGCACGTCTACCTCCCGACCTGGGCCAAGCGTGTGTCACGGAGGCACACCAAAACAACTCCACACAGCTAAACTCAAA
The DNA here is from genome assembly GCA_009819775.1 of Phoenicopterus ruber ruber. NCBI lineage: Eukaryota > Metazoa > Chordata > Aves > Phoenicopteriformes > Phoenicopteridae > Phoenicopterus > Phoenicopterus ruber. The sequence goes on from CM020215.1 coordinate 140,829,962, forward strand.
CAAACTTTTAATTCGCAACTGAAACCAAACAACCAAAACTAACGAAACAACAGGGTAACCAAATGACACTCCGAGAACATTTAAGAAGTTACAGGTTCGATATACCGGTCGGGGATGTTATTACTGCACAGCAAAACACAAGAATGATGGTCCAGGGTGTGCACACACTCACTCACAAAAGGGAAACTCTCACTCAAGGATATCCAGAAGAATAAGAGCGCTCACCGAAGAGGGGGGTGTTCAGGTTCGGGTTCACTCAAGGATATATCCAGAAGAAATCACTCACCAGAAGATGGCGAGGGCACTCAATCCCGGGAAGTTTCCTTGGGTGACGTCTCAGCCCAAGGGGAGAGTTTCCAATCACAGGCCCGCTGCTCCGAGGAAAACCACTCCAAGGGGGCTCTCCCGCGGGGGCTCCTTTTATAACCTGGTCGGATCTGAGCTGTGGTCATTTATGGTCAGTGTTCCAGAAGCTTCTCTCAACCAAGGCACACCATTGGCTGAGGGCCCTGTCTCCCCACTGAGGGGTCCCAGTATGGTCAGAGGTCTAGAAGTTTCTCTCAGCTGAGGCCCGCCATTGGCTGGGAGCCCTGCCGACCGGTCCAGGGGTCCCGCCTCTCCCACTCCCACCACAGGGAGTGGGGGGTTGACACCTGAGCTGAGGTGCGTGAGTGACAGCTGCCATGGCAGGGCACTGGAGGCGCAGAAATGAAGCGCGAAAAGGAGCCATCGGCTGCTGCCCTGAAGGCCTCTGGCCCTGGTCAGGGCGAGTGTATCTGCCACAGCGTGAAGCAAAGGACCGGGCTGCCCGGGAGGGTACTCAGGCAGGGGAGCATTCTGGGTGGGTCAGAGGAAAGGCTCGTGCGCAGCACATGCCTCTGTTGGCAGAGCTTGCTGGAGCCATCCTTTTCTCCAAGATCAAGCTTGAGTTTGAGCCTGTGTACCAACAGCAGTGCAGAAAAAGCCTTGGTCAGCCCTTTTTCGTCATCCCTCTATTGAAAGTGGCATCTTCAGTTTCAGATGTTCCAGCAGAAGTTTCATATCAGCTTTAAAGGGCTCTAATTCTGCCCAGTCAATCTGTAGATGAGGTTGTCTGAGCAGATTCTCCATGCTCCCCTGGCAAGCCGTTTGACTAGAAACACAGATAAAATTTATTCATACAGCTAGTGCAAAAAAGTTCAGGGGAAAAAAACCCCATACACTAAACCAAAAAAACCCTCAGAATCATAACAGAGATATCCAGAAATAGCCATCTGTCACAAACAGCTACTGGCAGCAACATGAACAACATTGAACCTGAATTTCTGTTATCACTTCATTCTGGTGTACTATCACAAGCACCCCCTCTAGCACAGGTGCCTTGTGATGCTAGCCATATTCGTTAGGAAATCAAAGTGTTCAAAGTCAGCCTTAACGAAAGCCGTGGACACGGGCAGCTGCTTTCTACAGAATGTTAAATTTCCTCTGAGATTATGTCCATAAAATTGTATCAGAAAAAATGTATTCTTTTAGCAACGTAGACATTCAAGACCCTCAAGGATCTCTATTTCTAAAGGGACTGCAGAGCATAGACGGCATTCGGGAAAAAAACTGCCATGGAAACAGTTTACAAGACTTCTTGTAAAAACTTAGCAAACCAAAATGTAGCCTAGGATGGTTTTGCTGTGTGATTCACAGCACTATACCTGATCATTTTGCAGATAGTGGCTTTGCCACAGATGGCATGACTAAAATGCAGTGAGTGTCCTTATAGGGAAATCTGAGCAAAGACGATAGATGGAAAGGAGCTGAATGAGGACGAAGTGCTTCCAACAGCATGTACCGTGCTATGGAAGCAGAAGGGTAACAGATGAGTTCAGTCTGCAGGGAGATGGTGATTTATACTTTGGTTTGGTCAGATTCCAGAAAGGTTGTATACATGCTCAGATCTGTTCTTTCTGATACACTTCTGCCGAGATGGCCATCTCAGAAGCAAAAGAAGTGATTTCCTGTAATACTCTGTTAATACCACTATAAATGGTTTCTTCTTGTCTTATAAAATGATGTTTCTAAATATGTACACTTGTGCTATGTAACACAATGGCGTCCCAATCTCCATAAAAGTTACCACAATATGAATGCAAATACCTGTAGGAGCATATAGATGGAGAAAATATATTTTTCCTCAATATAGTCTACTTAGTCAACAATTATACTAACTTATACCTAGTGTATCTAGTACTAAATCTTTTCCTGTCCTTCAAAAACTTGGAATAAAGAGACCATCTATCTGATAAGAACAGCATCGGTCCCAGTAGAATGCACCAAAAACAATTCTGAGCGAGCACCCTTATCATTCATCAAATTGAAAACATTTCACTGAGACTATTCAAATTCAATAAACTCTAAGGAGCTGTTGACATAGATTTTTCAGTCTTCAAAGTCCCTGACCAATGTTTACATTTCCATTTCAGAAGCTGTATTGAAAGGAGAGTAATTCTTCCCCTTCCACTAGAATGAAGGCCTTTGACAAACAAAAGTCCTCCTCTCCCTTCCTTTATAATAAAAAGCCCCTGCCTTGGTGAGGTTGGAAAACTCTATTTTGACGAAAATGAAGAAATACTACAGATCAAAAGCCTGGACTATGTGAGAATCCTGTCTTTCATTTTCATTCTATTCTTAGGTTACTTGGCCACTTGTTATTTTAAAGAAAAGCCTCAAACTTTGGATGAGGATAAAGCAGATTTTGCAGGTAACATGAAACAGTAGCTCTGAGAAAAAATGTACAATGTACCCGTTCTGGACTGCTTCATCTTTCCAGGTTCTTTGTGCTGGAGAAGGGATTTCTGAGCCCAGATATCCCAGGGATGCACAGATAAGCCCAAGTGACTGGTTTATTTATTTAATTTTCTAGTTTCTATAACCACTTGTCATCCTAACAGCTAAGTGCTCTGATTATGGAAAATTAAAACACAAAACGAGAACTAAGCAAAACCAGTTAATCAAATGCTAAATAAAATAAATGGGTCCTGCCTCCTGCCCTGAATTCATTCAAATTAATCATTGATTAGAGCTATAACAAAACATAAACTATTCTACTCCATTGCCACCTGCTTGACAGTTAATAAGGCAATACTTAGTAATTTTAAGTTTTCAAGTTCCCGCTCCTAGGCATGAGATGCTGTAGGCAAAAAAAAATCAATGTAGACAGCACCATTATCTCTCTTAAGACTAATTTATTAAAGGTACTTTCAAATAGGTACTCTTATTTCCCCTTCATTTTTATCCAGGCTTCGCAAGAGAATGAGGTTTATGTCATCAGGAGAGGTCAACATTTCAGGGGAAGAGGGATGAAGTTGATGCATCTTTGGGTAGGCCAGCTGTTGAACCTGGTAGTATCCAAGCAAACTTAACAGAAGCTTCACATATTGGGGATTACACTGAGAAACATCTAGTGAAACAGGCAGCCACGCTGAGGAAACACGTCTCCTCTACTTGCTCTGAGCGAGACATTACAGTGGAAACTCTCATGTTGTTGAACAGCTCAGTGACCTCACGTGGAGAGAAGATCTTACAGATGCTCCAGCCATAGGAAAGCTTTGATCAAATTTCACAACCCAAATAAAAAATCTGTAGGAATTTTAATTTAACTCTTTCTCACACTCATGAGAGCACTCGTAGTGTTCTCGTATTTCACAGGCTCAGAGAATGGTGCAGGACCTCTGGAGTTCAGGCAGTTCAATCTCTTAACGTGGGACCAAAGCTGCTCTCTGTGTGTAACCTGCAGAGGGAACTGAGCTGCGATACATTGGACTTTGTAGGAGTATTATATGCCAGTCTTGTAAAAAGTGTCGTGGAGAAGGCAGGGGTCTGCTTTTGTACATTTACAATTGACTCTGTGGTGAAAAGCATGCTGAAGAAGCTTGACAAAAGTAAGATAGGGAGATATTGAACTGGAATTGAAACTCACTTGAAGTTTATTATGAAAACTCTGTTCCATGTGCGACAAGCAGAAACAAGGAAGTTCTGGTTCGGCATGCTGCAATTTGTAAGTGATCGTTCCTATGGGAGTCTGAAAGTCTCTTCACCAAGTGTATTTGTGCGCTTATTAATTGTACTGCTGAGGCAATCTGTGTTGAACATAAATTCATGGCATGCTAACTATTATAACCATCATTAAAACATCATTAAAATATAAGGCATCTGTAGTGCATTTTTGTCAATAGAACGGGCAATAAAAAATCTGTCTCACGCAGTTTAGCAGTCATGAAGTGATAATGAACAGCATGTTATAAACTACTAAATTCAGAGACTGTAGTAAAAAGCACTTTAACATCAGTAACTTTCAACCGCTGGAACATTGGTGAGATTATAGCATTTTATTACATAAAAAGAAAGTAATACATAAAGAACAACAGATAAGGTAAATGTTAAATTTATCTTTACTGACTTTTGAAGTAGAACTGTTTAAAGATCAATGCAAATGTAGAAAATCTCCAACATCATGGTCACATCTACCATTAGAATGATCTTTTGTACCGAGACATCACTACCAACTATGTCTTCATCATCTGAATGCATTAACATGCCTGAAAATTTATAACTTCAGCCTGTTGTGGTCAGAATTCCTTTTCCCTTAAAACATAAAATAACACTTTTTTTCCTGTTTCTTCCATGGATTTAGTACAGCTTTAGCCTTCAGACCTTTTGTCTTTGGAGGTTACCATGTAATCTGGAAAAGATTTTGTGGATAAATGAATTGAAATAAAATGAAGTGAGTGTAGTTAAACAGGAAGAAATCTCAAGATTTCAGGCTGTAAGTACTACATTAAGAATCAGCAGACAATAAAGATCCTACAGCCTAGATTTCTCCTCAAATGCACTGAGATGTTTTATTTTCTGCTCATACATTTAGACTCTGTGAATAGAAAATATGCCCACATGACCATATTCTATTTGATGTAGTTGCACAAGTGAGAATGAGAGAAGAATTGAGAGACAGTGGCGTTCAACAGCTGGTCTGTAACTGGAATTGAACTAACATCCTGTAATAATATTGTTGGGTTTATGGAAAATAGATTTTTTTTTTCATCAACTAAGAGTTAGGTCTTGAAAATGTACTTATTTAGCATATCACTAGTATAATCTGTTTTATTTTTGTGTTTTTCTTTCTTAACTACATTGATTCCTCAGGTGTGCTGCTGTCTACGGGTAAGACTGATCTGTGCAAACATGCCATTATGGAGTGGCCATAAAGGTAAGTGCATTTTGCAACTCCAGAGATTGCTAATACTTGCAAAATCTTTATGCTTACGTTCACACAACAGCATACTCCTCTCAGGAATGTGATCTGTTGTTGTCTTTGATCGAAGTTTAAATGTTTTCAATAGCACTTTCACTCTCTCTCCCCTCCACTTCTCTCCTAGATGCTCGCGAAAGGCTCAGGCAGGAAGGGGAACTTTAAACATTTTACAGTAGTTGGGGGTATGCTCTTTAAGGCTGTTGTACACTGTAATGCTTGCTAAATACTTATTATCTTAAAAACCCTACATTTTTCATCCTTAAAGCAAACCCAAAAAAGGCCTGAACAACACAGTCACTCAATTTACTGGGGATATTCAAGGGAAAGAAGGAGTAAGTTATCAATGATAGATTTTTCACTTGCTGCTTAGGTAGTCTTAACACAGTGACATATACTATTTGGGCAGAAATTCGTGGTGTGTTGTTCAAGAGCTTAAGCTGGATTGCTTAAAAGGATTTCTGTGCAGCCATAGCTGCTTATAGCACTGCTATTGCCTGTCCAAATCCCACTGCTTACACGTGGTGTGGAGAGACTTGGTGAGTGACCGTGAACAGGGTAGAGTTGCAGCTCTAAGGCACCTTGGAAAGGGAGCTGGGCATACAGGCAGATGAGATGGGATAGAAAACAAGTGATTAAGTGTGCGAGTTGCCATGCACAAGTCCTGGTAGGTCTGTGCATCCAGAGAGCAAAACTCACGATTAAGATGAGATTTTCCACAGACACTGTGGAGGCAGTTTAGTAAGTTTTCTACAACTAGCCTTGAGGACCACAGAAGCACAATAGCTAAATGCTGCTTGCTTACAATGAGTAATAACAAGCATTTCTTGCATTATAGTCTTTAGTATTTCTGTTGTATATGCTATTATCTATAGGTTAAGTTGACTTGCATGTCTTCTTAGAGTTGATGCCACTCACAAGAAAATAATTCACATCGGTAAATCATTTTGCACTGGAAGGTACACTTCTTGGTCTGGGCATTAGAAAAGAACACACCACTAAACCCCATTGCTACTGAAAAAAGTGAATTATAGCAACATCAAACTATAAATCACTTCAATGCAAATCATTTCTAGCCAACCACATACTCTCTATATTTCAATACAATTTTCTTTCTTTCAATCATTCTAAACAATAGCGATCTCGGTTATGTAAAGTCCAGATTAAGGCTGTCACCTGTTCAAAACCTCCCAGACAATCAAATCATATATTTTATCATTTCAAGGGAAAACAGTAAAAGTAGATGTGCTTTCTATTACATATCAAAGCATATTTTCTGTTGCACAGCAAAATGAAACCAGGGACTGAGATTGTTTCCCACTTAAAACCAAAATATCCAGTTTCTGTTATTAAAGAGAAAGGATAACGCTGAATGTTTTTCATCTTGCTGTCCTCAGGGTAGCAGATATCAAAGGGCAATGATGAAATCACTTTCTAATGAAAGGATGATAAAATAATCCGTAAAAATGGAAATCAATGAGGGCCAGAGCACTGATTCCACCCCAATGGTTTCTCTGAGCCCGTAACACCCCAGTATCTACACAAAGTTTTAAAATCTTCACAGAGCTCAGAAGAGAGTACTCGATTATTTATTTAAGTAGGAACACAGGCCTGGGAGGTGCCATCCTACATCAGTGACTCTAGTCCTCTGCGATCCTTGACCACAGGTTGGTGGGGTGAGTGCTTCGCACACCTTGGGCCAGGCAGCTCCTCCCCTCCTGTAGTAAACAAAAGTCCTACCACAAAAGAGCAAAAGCCAAAGCCAAAATGTGCCCTAGAAAGAGAATGGGAGAGATTGAAGACCATCTGCTTCACAGCCAGGTCCTCAGATGATTCTAGGAAATGTATCACTGCAAAGAAAGGCAGTCTTCTCCCAAAAAATAATCCCTACAGGCTTTGTCATTCTGATCTGGGAGAAACATCCGCTCTCTGCCTCACGTCTGGAGAATGGGTAAGCAACTGGCAACAGACTATCTGGAAGTGGGATAGTATTTAATCATGTTTAATTAATTCTTATCTAATTTTTCAGTGAAGGACAAGAATAAATCTTACAAGTTGGGAAAAAAATGTCCTTTCACCAGCTGCCTCTTTTAAGAAGTAGTGACACTTTATCAGTGTAACTGTATTCTTAATGGTGATTGGAGACACGGCATCAGCATTCAAAGGCTGTGTCACGTCAGGTTAGACTGCTTCTTAGCAATCTTTATATCTGGAAATGTTTTTATGTTTAAAATCAGAGATTGCATGACTGCTTCAGGGGGAGCAGTCATATTTCTAAAAGTAGACATCAGTTACTAAGCTAAAACTATTAAATAAGAGAGATTACTTTCAGAAGGCTATTTCATGCTTCGTGTTGAAATGCATTGATCTTAGTCTGATTTCTAGTGACCAAATTTTCCACATCAGAAAATGAATTAAAAAAAAAAAAGAAAATACTGTAACAGTTTGCATTTGTTAATAACTTGGTTGGCTTTCTCAGTACAAAAGGAAAAGAAGGCAGAATGGGACTGAAGAATGATTTGCTTTCATCCTTCAGAAAGTCTCATCATCAGGGTAAATCATGGCAGTAGGTCAGATGCGAGCATTTTACTTCCTCTTATTACTTGTCAGATTTTATAAAAAAATAAAGGTGCACATGTTCCAATCTGACTGCTTTCACAGAGAGTGAAATTTACTTTAAAAACATACAGTAAAAAGAGGAATAATATATAAGCAATTTAGATCTCCATAAAAATGGCACAGTGAGAGGTCGCAGAAAATTACCAAGGGCAGTGGCAATGTTAATTTATCTGTGCCACAGAACTGTATAAGTTATTTATAGACTTAAACTCCTAGTTTAACTTAGAGTTGTTGCTTAAAGAGTTCTTGAATGAGACAATCAAGCAGCTTCATGTATTTGCTAAGAAGGAGATTTACACTGCTGTAGTAAAACCTTAAATAACAAAGCTGTACATTATTTTGTCATGCCAAACATGTAAGAGAGCAAAGAGGAGGAAAACGCTTTCACATGAGTCTTAAGGGAAAGTTAATGAACTGCCAGAGTTTAAATGATGTTGTCTGTATGGATACTACATCAAACTAAACCCAAAACCATTTACTGACTTCTGTGAGAGCATCCTAAAAAATCTGCTGTTACAGAGCCCAAAGTAGAATAACACAAATGAGGAGAATGAACCTTCACTTACACATACATTATGCACACACACATATATAGCCACATATGTAGACCCACTATGAGTATAATAAAGGTCTTCCTTAGTTTCCTAGGCATCTTCTTCTTTGCCCTGTCTTACCAGAACTTCTTCAGCCCATGCATTAGTGCTCTGTGTGGATTCAGAGCAAAGGTGTTGCAGTGCCTGAACCAGCATTTTCTAGTCTCCATAGAGAAAAGTGAGAGAGATGTTGCTCATTGTTCTGAATACCAGCTTACAAGTTTCATGAATCATTGATTTCTTTTCATTGGACCTCGGAAACCTTAATACAGCATTGGTATATACAAGGAATACATGGAATCTGGAGGAATGCTTCATGCATGTTTAATTTTTACCAGTCCACTGGGGTGCCTTGCAACTGTTTCCTACTACTGTTCATAAAATCCAACTTTTCTTTTGCAAGATTAATATTAATGAAAGGTCATTGGAATATATTCTACTAGCTATAATGACAGTACACAGGCAGTTTTATTGTAAAGAGACGGCCAACATGTTTTCAACCCAAAGCTAATTTAAGAGAAAAGAGTGATATAAGGCTATCTTTTAGGTCTTATCAGGCTAAACTTGCACAGGCACCCAGACACTGCAAACCAAAAATACTTTTGGAAGTGACAGGCTCAGAACCTCTTTGCTCTTACAGCATTCTGTGGCAGGCTGAACCTATAAAGCTGAAAAGGTTGTGAAGCAAATGGGATGCTCCAAATCCTAAATCAATCAACAATATTATTGTTATACTGCAAAGAGGTCTTTAAAGTAAACTCAGCAAGGTATTGTAATATGGTAGTATTATCAATGATTTATGATTTTATTTACAGTTATATAAATTGTAATACTATCAGCTATTTTATCTCATTGATTTTTTTATGAGATGTAGTTTGTGAATTGTTATGAGACTAGGTGTCCTGGTTTCGGCTAGGACGGAGCTAGTTTTGTCTTCAGCAGCTACTGTGTTTTGGATTTAGTATGTGAAGAATGGTGATAATACACTGATGTTATTGCTAATGCGTTTTTCTCAATCCCTTTGGCAGCAGAGTGCAGGCCACAGTTTGCTTTCACTTGGAGGGGTGTCCAGTACAACTAGAATCGACTGCCCCAGGGGTGGAAACACAGCCCTACCCTTTGCCATGGGCTGATCCAGACTGCACTGGAAAAGGGTGGAGCTCCAGAACACCTGCAATACATTGATGACATCATCGTGTAGAGCAACATGGCAGCAGAAGTTTTTGAGAAAGGAGAGAAAATAATCCAAATCCTTCTGAGAGCCAGTTTTGCCATAAAACAAAGTAAGGTCAAAGGACCTGCACAGGAGATCCAGTTCCTAGGAATGAAATGGCAAGATGGATGTCATCAGATCCCAATGGACGTGATCAACAAAATAACAGCTATGTCTCCACCAACTAACAAAAAGGAAACCTGAGCTTTCTTAGGCATTGTGGGTTTTTGGAGAATGCATATTCCAAATTACAGTTCTATTGTAAGCCTTCTCTATCACGTGACCCGGAAGAAGGACGATTTTAAATGGGGCCCTGAGCAACGACAAGCCTTTGAACAAATTAAACAGGAGATAGTTCATGCAGTAGCCCTTGGGCCAGTCTGGGCAGTACAAGATGTTAAAAATGTGCTCTACACCCCCGCCGGGGAGAACAGCCCTACCTGGAGCCTCTGGCAGACAGCACCAGGGGAGACTCGAGGTCGACCCCTGGGGTTTTATAGTCAGGGATACAGAGGATCTGAGGCCCACTACACTCCAACTGAAAAAGAGAGATTGGCAGCGTATGAAGGGGTTTGAGCTGCTTCAGAGGTGGTTGGTGCTGAAGCACAGCTCCTCCTGGCACCCCGACTGCCAGTGCTGGGCTGGATGTTCAAAGGGAGAGACCCTCCTACACATCATGACACCGATGCCACATGGAGTAAGTGGGTTGCACTGATCACACAACGAGCTCGAACAGGAAACCCCAGTCACCCAGGAGTCTTGGAAGTGATCATGGATTGGTCAGAAGGCAAAGATTTCGGAACGTCACCAGAGGAAGAGGTGACGCATGCTGAAGAGGCCCCACCATATAATGAACTACCAGAAAATGAGAAGGAATATGCCCTGTTCACTGATGGATCCTGTCGTATTGTGGGAAAGCATCGAAGATGGCAAGCTGCCGTGTGGAGTCCTACACGAAGAGTCACAGAAGCCACTGAAGGACAAGGTGAATCAAGTCAGTTTGCAGAGGTGAAAGCCATCTAGCTGGCTTTAGATATTGCTGAGCGAGAGAAGTGGCCAGTGCTCTACCTCTATACCGACTCCTGGATGGTGGCAAATGCCCTGTGGGGGTGGTTACAGCAATGGAAGCAGAGCAACTGGCAGCGCAGAGGCAAAGCCATCTGGGCTGCCAAATTGTGGCAAGATATTGCTGCCTGGCTAGAGAAGCTGGTTATAAAAGTACGTCACGTAGATGCCCACGTACCCAAGAGTCAGGCCGCTGAGGAACATCAAAACAGTCAGCAGGTGGATCAGGCTGCTAGGATTGAAGTGGCCCAGGTGGATCTAGACTGGCAGCATAAGGGTGAATTATTCCTAGCTCAGTGGGCCCATGCCACGTCAGGCCATCAAGGAAGAAATGCAACATATCGATGGACTCACGACCGAGGGGTGGACTTGACCATGGACACTATCGCACAGGTTATCCATGAATGTGAAACATGCGCTGCAATCTAACAAGCCAAGCGGTCAAAGCCTCCCTGGTATGCAGGACGATGGCTGAAACATAAATATGGGGAGGCCTGGCAGATTGGTTATATCACACTCCCACAGACCCACCAAGGCAAGCGCCATGTGCTTACAATGGTGGACACAACCATGGGATGGCTGGAAACATATCCCATGCCCCATGCCACTGCCCAGAACACCATCCTGGGCCTTGAGAAGCAAGTCTTATGGCGACATGGCACCCCAGAAAGAATTGAGTCAGACAACGGGACTCATTTCCGAAACAACGTCATAGACACCTGGGCCAAAGAGCATGGCATTGTGTGGGTGTATCACATCCCCTAATCACCAGCCTCTGGGAAAATCAAACGATACAATGGACTACTGAAAACTACACTGAGAGCAATGGGTGGTGGGACCTTCAAACATTGGGATACACATTTAGCAAAAGCCACCTGGTTAGTCAACATTAGGGGATCCACCAATCGATCTGGCCCTGCCCAATCAAAACCTTTAGATACTGTAGAAGGAGACAAAGTTCCTTTGGTGCATGTAAAAAACATGCTGGGGAAGACAGTCTGGGTTATTCCTGCCTCAGGCAAAGGCAAACCCATCCATGGGATTGCTTTTGCTCAAGGACCTGGATGCACCTGGTGGGTGATGCGGGAGGATGGAGAAGGTCAATGTGTACATCAAGGAGATTTGATTTTAGGTGAAAATAGCCAATAATTTGAACTGTATGATGTTAATTGCTATAATATGTTGTATATAATCATTTATATAATATATATGCTGTATATAATCATGTAATATACTGTAATCATTTCTATAGTTGTGTTCTGTATTAAAGGTATAACATTAAGAATCGCCTGAATCAATGAAGAGTGAACTCTGACGAAACCAAGCAAAATGCAGTGGTGATAGAATCAGAACTGACTTCAGCAACTGGTGTATAGTTGAGATGGACATCTTCAACCTGCTGACCGTGAACGAGATACACCAGCTGTGCCAGATACACCGACTGTAAGTTCCAGATGCAGGATGCAACAATCCAACACCACACATCATCTCTCCTGCCCTGAAAGACTGTTAAGACAGATGGAACCCAGGGTCATGGACTAAATGACCTCAACAGACATTTTGGAGGGATGGTCCATAGACAAAGAGAATGATATCTGTGGGTATATATTAAAGGCAGAAAAAATGGCAGTGATTGATTGGAAAGTGTGAGACCTGAGCATGATATAAATGGTATAGAATAAGGAGGGGATACTGTCCTGGTTTCAGCCAGGACAGAGCTAGTTTTGTCTTCAGCAGCTCCTGTGTCTTGGATTTAGTGTGAGAAGAATGGTGATAGCACACTGATGTTGTTGGTTGCTGCTGAACGACCAAGGACATTTTGCAGTTTCCCAGGTTTTGCTAATGTGCAGGTGCAAAAACTTGGGAGGGGTAGAGCCAGAATAGTTGATCCAAACTGGCCAAAGAGAGTATTCCATACCATAGATGTCATGCCCGGTATAAGTGGGGGTCGGCTGGTGGGCCACTTCTCCTCTTTTTCCCTTTTTTCATTCATTCAGGCCTGTTTGGCTGTTCATTCCCTCGCCTGCTCTCTCTGGAACTTGCTGTTCTGGGATCGCTGCTGGAGAATATTCCTGTTCCCTGCCTGCTGCTCGGGACGGGCTGTATCAGTCTTCGGGTGGTGAGAAATTGTGCATCGTTCATTTTATACATTCTATTATCCTTATATTTTATTATTAACATTATTAAGATATTTTTAGCTTTTCTGTTGCTGTCCTGGTGAACTGTTTTTGTCTCAACCCGCGAGTTTTCCTTTCTCTCCGATTCTCCTCCCCACCCCACCGGCGATGGGGGGACTGAGCAAGCATCTGCATGGTATTTGGTTGCCATCTGGGGTTAAACCACGACACTAGGAAACATTTCTCAATGCAAATCATATAATGCAGGAAGGGAAAAGTCAGGTAATATGTTAATTCAATAGGTTGCTTAAACATCAAAGCAAATCTGACCTGAGAAATACTGAACTTATTTCAATATTAACATATTGAAGAGTCTTTGTGTAATTCTGGATGGACTTGAAACTGTGTTTTAACCTGGATTCTTGTAAGTACCAGAGATAATCAAATAAGTAACATGATGAAATGATCTACATGTATTACTGGGATTAGAAGACAGGTAGGAGTGGATAGAGATCTCCAGGAATGGATCTGAAGATTTATTTGCATACAGCGACACCATGACACTGTTAAAGTGGGACAGAGTGGGATAAGAGAGCCTAAACATTTGTCCTATCTCTAATGGCAACAGTGTAGGCATCTGCTATCATTGAGTTGTTCAGCATTGAGAAAAATGTCCTAGAGAAAGCTTAGATAAGAGTTGGGAGACATTTGGTTCAGATATGTTGCACACTCCTTAGATGCTTGTTTTGTAATAGTTTTTCCAACCTTGCCATCAGGAACTTAAATTTTTCTTAAGATTGTTTCCCTTTTTGAGCTTTCCTCATGTTTAAGATTAATGTAGACATATTTGAGAGGACATATACATTACTTTTTATTTCTTGGTATAAGCAAATCTGTGTCAAGCCATGCTGAAAGAAAAATCTTGCTACCCAAAGTTTGATAGGACAATATATTCCTGGGGCTCCCTAAATTCATAAAAAAGTAATGACAAATAACATTTTCAAGAAAACAGGTTAACTTTGATGAAAAAAGTAAACAATATTGGCAACACTCTTGGCAGTTTTTCTTTCCTTGTTTGCTCTTTAAAAAACATTAATAAAGTTAATGAGCAAATGGATGCAGTTAAGTAGCTGGTAAATCACAAGCAGAACACTAAATACTAGCTGGTAAATCAGAAGCAGAACACTAAATACTAGCAATGCAATTATATCTTCCCCAATCCTCCACCAGTGGACAAAGATAAAAACTTGCAGAAGTATCAAAGGAATTTTCATCTCAGTTTAAGCAGCAGTACCTGAATAATGTCAGATTTGAACTAAAACTGACTGTAAGAAGTTTTGGGGAGCTAGAGGGGAAATTTTGAAAATATATAAATTATGGCAATAAAGATCTTTGACACCCATTTTCTTAGATTACCTGAGTAACAAACTAGAGTCTACACCTTAGCAGAGCTTCACAATGCTTTTCTCTTAAAGCAGTGATTCATATCCATTTATTTACCTCTCTTTATTTGCAGAACAAAGTAATCACCCAACATGAATTTCTCTGAAGGACTTTTTTTTTTTTTTCCTTTTTCTCCTGATGTATATGGAAGAGTAGCAAAGGTCCTGAGGTCTGCTGGCAGATGATAAAGTGCATATTTCATTTGCTGGGTAGGATACACTTTGTAAGAGATACTAGTTTCTTGAGGCTGACAGCCAAAAAGATGTAAAGTGAATGGAACTGTTCCTGATGTTAGAGGATTTTTCAAAGGGAGGGAGAGTTGGTAAAAGTGGAGTTTTAACCCGTGGTGCAATATAATAACTGACAGCTAGCCACTGGCTGCAAGGCAGACTCTGAGTTATAACAGTTTCTGAATGGAGCTACATTTTCAAATGATGACACTTTGAGCTTTGAATTTGAGTGTCTGGCTGCCAAGAAAAATCTCCCTTTTGTCCTTTTTGTTTTAAAATAACTTTCTTCTATTTATTGTATTGAAGATTTTGATTTTGGATTCAGCATCTAATGACGTTTGAGTGGATGACAAAGGGAATAGCTATTCTGCCTGTGGGAATGCAAGTAACTATTTCTCCAAAGATAACTACAGCTGTATAAGTGCAGTTTTCTCTGTTCTTATGATGTGATATTTTTGATTTTCTGAACTATATACTGTAATTATTATCTCTCTGTCTCTTTTTTTTTAAATAACATATTATGGTAGACATTCAGCTATGGAAATAAACAGGAATTTCTGGGTTTTATAATGCTTATTTTGTTTTGCAGGAAAATAATCTAAGCCATAATAATGTTTTCTTCTGCTAAGTACATCAGCTATTAGATGTGGAGAGTGCCTGGCACTTGAGAAGGCAATAGTATCTAATAATAGAAGGAGGGGATGGAAGCCGGTTGCCAAAAAAAGGTGGAACAGCTGGCAGCTGTGATGGACGACCTAGTAACAAAGATGAAGAAGTCTTAGCAGGAGTGCACAGATAGAGAATAAAACATAGGGTAAAAGGAGAAGAGACAAAAGGAAGAAAATGGATCCAAAGTGCCAAAAAAGACACTGTTCAGAGGAGTAGATGAAAAAAGTATCACTTTATTTGCCACAAATCAAAGGAGAGGAGAGAAAACTTGTCTCGGGAAATTGCCAAGATTGTTTTAATATTATTTTTCCCTGGGAAAAAAAAAATGAAGACAGTAATTAGGGAATTTAAATTAACTACTGAAGAAAATCCATTAATGAGAAATAAAATTAGTCTAGTTCACAAATCACAGACTGTGTCTGACAGGCACACTGTTCTTTTGAGAGTCTTAAAAGGACAGAAGATGTGCACCAATTATATTCAATTTAGCAAGATACTGCAACTAACTCTTCTATGTGTCTGCACAAAAAAGCTGGATTATAGCATTTTCATGGAAGGAAAAAGAAATAAAAAACAGCAAGTTGTGATTAATAGTAAGTTGTACTTCCAAGGAGTGTCTGGATTAAAGCGTTAACCTTAAGAAATCATTTCCATACATGAGAATTATTCGTATCTTTACAAATAATATACAGGATGGATTAACTAGGAATGCTTTCAAACTAACAGAGAGTGAGAATTATACACTCAACCATTATGGGAAAAAAACTCAACTAATTGAATTAAAAGAAAAAGCAGTGATGTGTGCAATACAATGATGTTTATCGATATCCAATATAATACAAAAGAAGTGGTAAAGTTGTATTAGATGAGCCTTTTGCCCCAGGCTACTTCCCCCCAGGAGGAGGCTTTGCATATACAGCACTGAGTGAAAGGAGCCAAGGAATTTCAGCCTCTGTCCTCCCGCCACTTCCCCACTGTCTGATGCATCGCACATATCTGTATCACATCGTCCTGCCTTGGCCACGTGCCTGCTCGTCCCTGTATATGAGGGTGGGGTCCACCGCTGATACACCTTTATACACTTTACTGTCATGATCACTCACTTTCTCCTATAGATTTGTTTAACATTGATTTGTTCTCTCTTCCTTTCCATTACTTTTGGCAGCCTAAAATACACATTCTTCAGAAGGATACAAACAAAAGTGTATAAAAGTCTATTAAGTGATTAGAAGAATTCCTTCACATTAGTATCTGAAACCTTCTCAAAAACTAAATTGTCTTCCTACCTTGAGAAGCAGAATCAAATTACTTTCTCCATTTTCTAGAGGAACCTAAAGGCAGTGACTTCACCAAGACCACATAAAAGTCTGTGGAACAGGAAGGCATTGAAATCAAGACCCAGGAACCTTAGGCCACTGACTATACTGGCGTATGTAATTCCCACCAGCAGATGAAAAATTAGCAACAGAAGTAAATTTATGAGTGGATAAATGTGAACTGACTTTGTATACCAAGCTGTAATAACTGAGTCCATTTTGTTTTACAAAATGCTTGCTTAGTCCAGGCAGATGGATGTTTATACTATGCAGTTACCATAGTGCTTGGTATAGTGCTAAATCCTGCTGAAAAGACAGTATGTTTACTAAGGTTCAGCCGTGCGGTAATGCATCCACACCACTTCCAGTCAGCTCAGAATTTAAGTAGGACTGGCTGCCGTTCACCTGCAAAAGCCTGCCTAAACATACATAAAGATAAATGATGGTCTTCTAGAGGCCGCTAGAAGCCACAAGAGCTTTTCTGAGCTCCTGAAGAGATGTAATCAGCCACGTGGCCTGTAAGTTCCGAAGGCAGTGAACAAAGGTGCTAAAAAGCCCACAGGCAACAGTTACGAGGTCTAAACATAATTATTTCTCTACTGCAGAAGCAAAATGACTGTCATATTTATCAAGGGGAAAATAGATGGCTCGGAGCTGACCACAAACACTTGAATGTGCAGGCTATGAGATTTAGCGAAGGCAGAAATAAAACATGAGTGTCTTGGTCCTGAATATCGCACTTGAGCAAGTGTGTTGTAACCCTCAGACAGTGAGTTTTGTAACAGCACGGCTGCCAAATACAAATTAAAAATTCAAGACATCTTCCACAGATTGTTAATGAGGTGTCTTTTTAAAATCCAATTTTGGGGAATGTTTTGATGAAGGCTAAACTTTGTCTTTTAGATAAATGTTAAGATTCTCACAAGGCCATAGGTTAAGGTTTAAGAAGCATGCCCAAGTGTGACAAAATTCATAGCAAAATATAAAGAACTAGCAGGACTGTAGTAGATGGATGTTCTAAAGTCCTGGTGAGTTTTATAGTGTTAGGTGCCAACTATCATTGGACCAGCTGATATTCCTAGAAAAATTGGCAAGCTTTTAAACTTAGTGTTTTTCATCAAGTCTGATAAAGTGTAACAAAACGCTAAATTTGGAACATACAATGTTACTCTTAATAAAATCCAATTATGATTATATACATTGATTGAAGTCATAAGCCTCAGTGAAACCGAAAGAGAAAAATTTATTAGGACTTCTGTCATGGGAAGATATCATCAGGAAATTGTAATGGGCTGTAAGAAAATACATCTATTATATATCTGATTTTCATATCCACTACAGGTATGGATTTTAGTTGATAGGCTCACCTTTAGGAAGTATCTCAGTGATGCTTGTTGAAGAGCAGGTATGAAAACTCTGAAGTGGAATGGTTGTTTCCAGGGGTAACTATGTTTCTGCATTTCATCAGTTGGCTGCATGAATTCATTCTTTTGCATACTGATTATTTTGTTTCAACCAGCTTTCTTCTGTTTCAAAACCTTCATGAGAACATTTAGGAAAAGGAAAACCACACAGCTTCATCCACAATTCATCCATCTCAGGATCCTTTTACAGGCTGTCCACAGTGAACAAGCAGAGAAACTTTGGCAGACTCATTGCATCTGAAAACAGAATCTTCCTCAATAGGTATCAGAATTGGTGCAATGACAGGAGCAGTCCTCAGAACCCTCTTTGCTCAGAGTGTGCCTTTTCTTGAAACACAACAAACATTTTCCAAAAACCACAGAGACTAAACAACCTTCCTTCCTATGCTGTGGACATCACTGCGGGAATTACTAGCCTTTAAGGCTAAGTGCAGTCTTTGTTAAGTTGTAGCTGAACCCAGCACTGTTCAGGGCCCTGTGGCTTCCCCCTTCCTGGCCCAGGAGAGCTGAATCTGGTGCACTCGCAGACCCGGAGGTCGTGCCCATGCCAGCCTGATGTATGCTGTTCTGCTCCCCTTTGCAAGTCCAGCCAGCAGCGACGATGAAGATGAACACCAAGAGGCAGATACACAAAACTCACACAATACACAGAGGACACTAACACAGCCAGCCACACAGACCAGCGCAGGTGCCTTTGCCAGTACTGCATAAAAACCCACAGCACTCCCAAAAACACAGACCGCCCAGTCTCGCTGCTCCTCTCTGGCTGAGGCTCACCGCTGAGACATGCACACACCCTTGCTCTCTGTGATTGCAACACCCACAGGTTCACAGGGCCCTTAAAGACGAGCTCGGGCTTTAGGTCCATCAGATCTCCATGCCTGGGTCCTGGCCCCCTCCCCCAGTCACTGGCCCTCACCTCGGTCATTCCAGATGCGGGCCTCACCGGTTAGTCCAGCCTGAGGCTCACTAGTGAGCTGCACAAAGCCCACTGCACAAAGGACTGGGTTTCAGGAGGAGAGCACACAGCCCGAGCCCTCCTGTTGCTGGCCCCCAGACCTACGGGCTGCTCTGATACTC
This sequence comes from Phoenicopterus ruber ruber, assembly GCA_009819775.1. Lineage (NCBI taxonomy): Eukaryota > Metazoa > Chordata > Aves > Phoenicopteriformes > Phoenicopteridae > Phoenicopterus > Phoenicopterus ruber. The sequence goes on from CM020215.1 coordinate 140,849,009, forward strand.
TTTGAACACCAGGGCTGAAAGCCTGGACTTCCTCAAGGACTCACGCAGCCCGAGCATAATTGGGTGTAAACCTTGCTCTGAGATTCCTCCATCTTATCTCTGAAATAAAAATGGGCTTTTCCCCTGACCAGTAATTAGAAGGAGAGACTCTCAGAGTAAAAGGAAAAAGTTCAGGGTTATGTTTGTATGTGCTCTGCTGTGACCTGTAACTTGTTACAAGGAAGCAAGAAAGGAGCAACTGTATTGCCAGCTGAATTATCTTCTGCTTATGTTTGTCTCCACCTGTTTTCAGAGTCAGATGCCTTTGACTTAGTATAGCCTGGGCTGGGACCATGTAATGAGACCTGCAGTAAGAACTGCTTCTCTCTAGGATCATATAGGCTCAGAGAAAAGAATTATTTATCTCCTTGCAATGTGAGATTTTTTTCCATAGGATATTTGCCATAGTTTGCCAAGACCTCATTATCTGACTTTCCTCTTACTCCCTACTATCCTTACATTTCATATCAGATTGCTTTTCTTTTCCTTCTCCGCATTGTATTTTTGCCTGGTGAGATCAAGCTCTGAGACGGTGCTCATTGTTTGGACAAGAGTGTGAAAGCTTTTGGCAAATAAGATTAGTGGGGCTCTGTGGGAGACAAGTATGTGCTTGAACATACTGTATTATTTAGATGTCTCATTTTTAGATATGTCCTGCCTCATCAGTTCTGTAACAGAAGAGAGTACAGATGTATCAGCTTTTGAAAAATGAAAAGCATCAAAAAAAGCCTCTGAATTATCTTACAATGTGCACTGTATGTAAGAAAAACACTGCTTATGGGCAAATTGTTGTCAACAGTATACTGAAGCTGTATCATTTTGCCCTATGAACAGCAGAAATAATAGCATAAATGGACAATTAAAAGACATTCATTACAATGGCTGTATGAAAATGACATTAGCAAAATATAGCATCAAAATATTTTTCTCTGTTGGGTTGTTTTTTTTTTTTTCCCCTCTTCAGGGACTTAACCAAGGCACATAAGAGAGAGAGAGAGAGACACTACAGAAACTTGTGAAAGGTGATTCATATCTCCTAAGTTCTGTGCCTAAAAATGGGTATCAATTTGATCACATTTGTGTTTTTTCAGCTTGCTTTTTAGGAAGACTAAGAAATGTTGTTTACTCTTGCAAAGTACATAGGAACAGAGATTTGCATCCATCACCCTGTTAAAATCTGTCAAGATATTACAGTCTGTTAAAATACGACAGAATTGAGATTTCCATTACATGATCTCCCTATACACGATCGCGTATTATTTTTCGCTTTCCTTTTCCTTTTCCTTCATTGGATGTACAGAGTAGATCTCCTATGTTAAAAGTCAGCATTATGTGGTGAAGAAAGCTGTTGATTGCAGGATTCTTGCTTGTTGCTGAATTTAGAAAGAGCATACTGAGTGACTAATGTGATTGCAAGCAGAGAGAAAAGGTCTCATTAGTCAAAGCAAACGAATGATTCTATGGAAAATTCCTTTGTCAAGTCAGTTAATCTGCCTCTTCAGAGATGGTCACTATTATGTGTTTCTTATTTTCTGAATGCTCAGCTTGATGACCTGATGTCTAATTGATGGACACGCTACTCGGTCACAGTAACAAACGGCAGTAAGTGGGAGCTAAGTTTTAGACGGAACAAGTGCCATTCAGTGCTAAGCGTTCCGCAAATAACAGGTACTAGAAATGTCAAATTAGGAACCTGATCTTGCAGAACATTTTCACACTTATCTTACCTGTTCTTGTCTTCCAGTGGCAAAATGGAACTCCTTTCTTGACAGAAAAGTTAAGGTAATCCATTAAAAAAGGTTTTCATTCTCAAATTCAGTAGTGATGGGTGCTGAAGGAAAACCTAGAAGTACATTTTGGTTAAGGTAGCATAGAATAAGGGACGGAAACGTAAGTTGAATATAGAGGGTGGAAAATAAAGACATGCTGCTCTAAATATAGCATATGATCATAGTATTACAACTTTTTCACAGTGCACAAGCATCCTTATATAGGCATTACTTAGTTTTGATTTTCTTAGCTCAGTGGTTTTAAACAGTTGAATCTAAGCATGAGGGACTGATTTCACTATACAACTCATTTCATAGTTCTAAGAGAGGCAATTTTCTAAAATTTACTTTACATAAAATGCTTTACAAATACTTTACATAAAATGCTACTTGGATTCCTACATATTTAGTGTAAAGAGCCAGCATCTCTTACTGGTTTATGTGTAATGAATGTTTCTTGAAAACCAAGACTCATTCTTAAGAGCCCAAACACGAATTTTGCATCCTAACTTCAACATCCTGTTATATCACATCTTGACTGTCATACATAAAGATGCAAAACACAAAATGCAGGCATACGTACAAACATACTAAAAACATACAAAGCCATTTAACTTTTAAAAATGTATTTGACTGATGAAGCTAACAGAAAGCATTCCCACACATACTTTCAAAATGCTACATCTATGTTTGCATCTCAATTTTGCAGTAACTTTCTGCAAAATTCACCAAGTACATCTTGAGCTCAAATACTCAAGTTCTTGCCTCAGAAGTGATATGTTTTTCCCTGAATTGGATAGATAGAGTAAGGTAAAAGGGTCCATAATTTTTCTTACCCTCAGCTTCTCACAAAGCAAGTCAGTGAAGTAAACAATGATCTATTTCCACTCTTCACAGGCCTGATCTTTTCTTCAATAGACAGAAGTGATGACACAAAATAAGCAGTTAAATGTAATTCTTTCCCTGTGTCCCTGTCTCTGTCTCTCTCTATACATTCTCGCAATCACACACTGTGTGTATATATAATATGAGTATTTATAAATATATTTTCAGAGAAACATACTTTTGCATTCTCTGCAGTTAAAATATTCCAAACTTTTAATTGGGTTAACCAGTTGGCTTTACTTCCTCATCCCAATACTGAACGAGGTTTATTAATCTTGATGACCTAGATTTCCCTATGTCCATACCCAGGTTCTGAAGTCACTCAAAACCTTTATGAGAAATACAGGTTCAGTATAAGGAATTGTCTGGATAGTCACATCTAAAGAGTTTCAGTCAATGGCTCAGTGTCCAAATGGAGATCAGTAAGAAGTGGTGTCCCTCAGGGAGCTGTATTGGGACTGATGCTGTTCAATATCTTTATTAATGACATAGAAAGTGGGATTGAGTGCACCCTCAGCAAGTTTGCAGATGGCACGAAGCTGAGTGCTGCAGTTGATAAGCTTGAAGGCTGAGATGCCATCCAGAGGGACCTTGAAAGGGTTGAGGAGTGCGACCATGTGAAACTCATGAAGTTCAACAAGACCAAGTGCAAGGTCCTACACCTGGGTCGAAGAAATTCCCAATATCAACACAGGCTGGGAGATGAATGGTCTGGGAGCAGCCCTGCTGAGAAGGACTTGAAGGTACAGGTGGATGAGAAGCTGGACATGAGCCAACAATGTCCACTCACAGCCCAGAAAGCCAATCGTATCCTGGGCTGCATATAAAGAAGTCTGGCCAGCAGGTCGAGGGAGATGATTCTCCCCCTTTACTCCGCTCTAGTGAGACCCCACCTGGAGTCCTGCGTCCAGCTCTGGGGCCCTCAGTACAAGTAATGGACCTGTTGGAGCAAGTCCAGAGGAGGGTCACAAAAATAATCAGAGGGCTGGAGCACCTCTCCTCTGAAGAAAGGCTGAGAGAGTTGCAGTTGTTCAGCCTGGAGAAGAGAAGGCTCTGGGGAGACCTTATTGTGACCGTTCAATACTTAAAGGGGGCTTTAAGAAAGACAGAGAGAGACTTTTTGCCAGGGCATGTAGAGATGGGACAAGGGGCAACAGTTTTAAACTAAAAGAGTGTAGATTTAGATTGGATATTAGGAAGAAATTTTTTACAATGAGGATGTTGAGACACTGGAGCAGGTTGCCCAGAGAAGTTATGGATGCTCCCTCCCTGGAAGTGTTCAAGGCCTGGTTGGATGGGGCCTTTGAACAATCTGATCTAGTGAAAGATGTCCCTGCCCATGGCAGGGGGTTGGATTAGATGATCTTTAAAGGTGTCTTCCAATCCAAATCATTCTATGATTCTGATTTTATGAAATAGACTTAGTATGACATTTTAAATAGTAGGACATCTAGGACACCATAAAGGACACTGAGTTTAAGAGTGGTGCCAATTATTGTGATGTTGAAACATAGAGTAGCTATTATACTGTGACATGTCTTGGCAAAACGTATAAAAAATACATCATTAGATGGCTTCTGCCAGAAAAAGGAAAAAAAAAAAGAGGGAGAGAGATATTTAACCATAGCCATTGCTACTGTTTATTCACAGAATCTTCCTAATAAGTGCTTTCATGTCTCTCAGGTTTGCTTATGCAAAGTTCACATAACAGGTTTATAATTATGAGCATTATCCTCTCTGGTATGGTTCCCCATTAGGCATTTAGGTCTTAAAAATTATGCATATGTCTATTTTCACTTGAGGGTTGTCATCACCACATATCTTTCACGGAGCTGGTCAGCAGGAGTTACCTACACCCATTAAGCAGTGTTCATTCTGGGTCTGCTGCCAACAAAGATCATTAACTGAACAATGTATTTAATCTCATAAACATTTGCTATGCTCACAATTTGCTAATGTTAACTTGCTAGAGATTGTAAAATTGCTATAATTTCTCCTGGGTTAAGCAAGTCATGTCCTGTTATCCCTAATTCTGAAAGACTGCACAGAACAATAAAAGTGTGAGACCATAAACCGGAACTTTTGAATTTCCCTTGACAGATAAATCCCCTAATTGTTGGTCTAGTCATTCTTGCACATGCTCTTAATCTCTGACATGTTCAATGTTTTGTGCTCTTTTGCAGAGTGGAATGGCTTCAAAGGAAGGACGTAGAATTAACAGCATCCCTTCACTCTGAATGGGCTCCAGCTTGTGATTTTTGGTACTATCCAGAGAAGGGAAAGCTAAGATCTGGGCAAAGGAGGGAAGCGTACGTCTTTTTCCTATATTCAAATCTAGTGCTTTAGACCTAGAGGTGTTTAATAATAAGGTGTAGGAGATTCCTAGGCTTCATCTGTCTCCATTTTTCAAAGAAAGCTTTGGGGAAATTCCAGGCTATAAATTCTGAGTGTAAAGGTTCCTTTCTGAGGCTCAATAAAGTGCTGAGATGCAAGGGAGGGTCATTTATCCCACAGTATTTTCAGCTGGTTATCTTAACAGACTCTAGTTCATGTAACCGGGACTAATTTTTATGAGAGCTACTGGAGATGCCTAGGCCTCATAGCTAGAGAGTGGGCCTAAAAGTTAGACATTATTAAGCACTGACAGGTTTTTATTCCTTTTTAACTTGGGATTGGATCTGTCTTCACTGGGAGACGTTCACTTAAATGTGTTTATGTGAGTCTGCTGAGTTTATGTTGCAGTTGTGATTTATAGATGAGATTTTCAAAGCTGTCAGATTTGGTTTGGTGACGAGTCAAAAGCAAGCAGTTTCAGGGTCGAGGCTGCTTCAACAAAATCTCATCTTACCTCAATACAGTTTACTCTGTGGAAATCTTGGTCATATTCAAGAGGATGTTTGCTATTGACTTCAGTGAAGCCAGTTCTTCCATCCGGGCAATTTTTCCTTTAAGATAATCAACCATGACAACTGAGCAGAAGAGAGCTTTGGAGTATTCTCCTAATTATATTTCACATGTTTATTTTGCAATAAGCATAGTTCTGGTGGATATTTTAAAGAAGAATACGATGACGCTTTGAAGCTGCAAAAGTCTTTTCTGTTTTAATACACCTAACAAATGCAAGCTTTGTCTTATGACGGTAAAAGTTCTATACAGAGAATATAGTGCATATGATGGAAAGACATAATTCAGAAGAGATATGCACACAGAGGAAGCTATTTAGACTTAGAAAAATTGAGGAAGTGTATAGTGGAGATTTTTTAATAAATGATGATTTAAAGTGTTTTAAGTCAATGGCCTTGTAGCCTTCTGACCCTAAATCTAGGATTAAAATAAGATGCAATTTACCAGCATAATTGACATCTAGAGATGTAAGTAGCTCTAAACATTAGTTCTTATTTTAGCTCCTGTTTTTAATGCAGTCCAAATTTGCAGTTCGAAACAAAAATTTGCATGATTGTTTACTGAGTCTTTCCAATAAAAAGTTATTTCTCAACAAAAAATACCTGACACATAAATCTGAGCACATTTATAATCACATAAAATTTTATTAACCAAACTAACTCTGTTCCGGTCTCAAGAACTTTGCTGCTTTCTCAATGTGTTTTTCCCAGATTGACAAGTTTTATTTAACTGAATAGTACTTTGACCAGTTGAAGCAATGCATTCTGTCACTCAATAATTTTTCTGTAATGTATTCCTAACTCTATCATGGTTTATGGGAGCTTTTCAATGGCTGACTCATGTAATGACTACAACAAAAGAAAATAAAGCGACTTTTAAGTGAGAATAATCCTCAAAGAAATGTTGGTTCTAGTTCAGTTGCATCCAGATCCCTACAAAAGGCTGGGTTTTAACTGGACAAATTTATATTTGAGAGCTTAATTATAACCAAATTTTGACTTTCATATGCCTTTCAATCCCACTCCCTAATTCTAACAACAAACAGCAAAACTTGCCTAACAAGGTTTTTCTTTCCTTGAACACAGCCACCCACCCACACTTTGAAAATTAATCCACATCATGCTTCTACTGTGCAGTGAAGTATGAAACTGGCACATCTAAGGGAGTTCGACTGGAGGTATTCTGGAGCTGTACATGGAGCTCCCTTCTACTTGGAATCATACGGACATAACGCCTTGGTCAGGAGCAGGCTTGTTCTAACTTGAATTTCTTCCCTTTGTGGAGTATAGACATGTCAGAGGCCCCACTTTCAGGGCATTTTACTAGAGTAAACCAAGCTTTTGTCCTACATGTATATGTGTGCTTTGGTGCTACGCGTTTATGACCTTTCTTTTCCAACTCCTAGCTGTAGTCTCAGATTTTTTGACCTTTTAACTTAATTAATAATATGTAAAATATTTTTTCTTCTGTAGGAAGTGAAGCTATTGCAGCGATTGAACAAGTTCTTTAACCCAGGTTTCTTCTGGCTTTTAGCAAGGTCTCTAGGTTACTGTTCAAGCTGGCAAGCAATATAAAATTGGCTTGTAAATGTACATGTATACTTACGTAATAAAAAGTAACATATGTGTTAAATGTTCTTAAACATATTACTTTTTTATCTTCTATAAAATGCTTGGTTCCCCTTCAATCTTATTTTTAGTAATTTTTTAATATTATTCTCATTAAAATTCTCATTAAAATAAATTTGCCTTATTTCATGTTTAGCAAACAAAATGCAAAAATAAATAGTTCTAGCTGTTTTATAACTCTTACCAGTTATATATCTAGGTAGAAAAAATTTTGATATGAAAATCAAGGAACAGCTTCTTTCCCTATTTTTGTCAGATAATTTCATTGATTATTTCACCAGCACATGCTTGGTCTCATAACAGCAGTGTGGTTCAACTGGGCTTTGCTACCCAGCAAGAAGTGACCATCCTAAACTTTAAGTGAAATGTTATAAATTCATAATTATGTGAGGAATTAGGTACTGTGTGTTATCTTGCTTATTTATCTTGTTGGATTTTTCTGCCATTAATGAAAATATTGGGATTTAAGCTAGTTGAATAATGTCTGGAAAAGGCAAAAACCAGTTCATTGTATGTTGGAAAGTTTAGGTTAATTTTTCTGGATTTCTGATTTCAGGCTTAAGCCAGTCTGTTAGTAGTGACACCTTCAAATTTGAACCTGGCTTTTATTGCTGCCAGTCATATCCTTGGGAAAAATTTTGATATCTTGGTGAAGTCTTTCTGGGACATATATCCTACTGTTAAAACACTAAATAATATTATTCCTGTCTCTTTTGTAGACTGCCCCCTGTCAGTCTATTCAACACTTTGCAGTAATATATCTTCTAAAAGCAAATGACAGCTTCAAAATTTATATCCTCAGATAACTAATTGAAGTACCTACACTTGAAATCCAGCCAAACCTGGTTTCTCTTTGTAGCCAAAGGTGATAGCTGGTCATCTTCACAGAGAATTTCAGATCCTATACATTTACTGTTCACTCTTTATACAACAGACCTAAAAAGAAGTGATAGAGGTTGTCTTCCAAGAGGTGTAGGATTGCAACAGCAGATTGCAGTGGTTCCTATTAGGCCCATGGAAGAAAAATCCACCAATATTAAGAAATACATAAACCATAGGTGGCAGAAATGAAAATAAGTGAATGTTGTGGTTTAGCCCCAATCAGCAACCGGATACCACGCAGTCACTCGCTCACTCCCCCTTGCCCTCCCCAGTGTGGTAGGAAGGAGAATCATAAAGAAAGGAAAACTCATGGGTTCAGATAAACACAGTTCACCAGGACAGCAAAGAAAAAGATAATAATAATTATATTATGTATTAATAATGATAATAATAATAATAAAAATATAATGATAATAGAATATACAAAACGAACGATGAACAATTTCTCACCGGACGACGACCCGATGACTGATACAGTCCGTCCCGAGTAGCAATCACGGAGCAAAACTGAGAGTGACCTTGGAACAATCCTGAGCAGCAGCCTCGGAACAGCGATTTCCCCAGCAGCGATCTCAGAACCACAAGTTCCCGAAAGAGTGAGCGGGGCAACAACCAACCAAACAAACGAACGAACGAAAGCACAAACGTAAGGCGCCCGGCCCACCAGTCGACCCCCACATATATACTGGGCATGACATCTATGGTATGGAGTACTCTCTTTGGCCAGTTTGGGTCATCTATACTGGCTATACCCCTCCCAGGTTTTTGCACCTGCACATTAGCAAAACCCGGGAAACTGAAAAAAGTCCCTCGTAGCAACAACTAATAACATCAGTGTATTATCAACATTCTTCACATACCAAATCCCATACTAAATCTAAACCACAGTAGCTACTGGAAAGAAAATTAGCTCCATCCCAGTTGAAACTAGGACAGTGAAGATTGGTGAAGTATTGGGAAAAAAAAAGAATACAAATTATTCCCCTATTCTTATGCTTTTCCCTCAACATCAGCTTTTGGCCATTATCAAGGAGACGATATTGGGCTTAAGGGACTGTTGGTCTGACGCAGCACGCCTGTGTTCTTTAGTCTCAGGAAGGAGTAAGGCATGGGACATAGGAAGGAGTAAGGCATGGGACATTTGAGGTCTTTGGCAAAGGGTGTTCACTGGAGACTTTTTGACAAGAGTACCACCACATACTATGATATCAAGTATAGATTCCCATGTCAGAAGTTTCTCTTCCAGGATCAAAGCCTAGTTTTACAATTATGCTGATGAAGGTATGATTTATACTCACCACACTTCAACTTACCTTCCTTTACTGCTTTTACTTCCTTCAAGGCACTCAGAACTTAAATAGATCTTGTCAGCCTACCATCTGCTTCCAGTGGCAGCCAAGGGGCGAAACATTTATAACAGCAGTGAGGCTCAAAAATGACATATCTTCCATAAGTATTCATCAGTAATTAGGAAAAAAGTCCTAAATGACAAAAAGAAATATTTTTGTTCTGAAAAAGAGTAGCTACTCTGCTCATCTGTGTTCATTGAGACAAGAATGGGAAATGTTTAAGGTACCTTTGTGCGTGAAACAAATGGGTTAGCGGAAGAATCTTGGGAAGCTTCCAGATCACTTAGTGCATGTTTTGATTTCTGTCTACATGTGTAAAAGGTTGATGTGAAATACTATCCAGGAGACAATGTGAGGTTAGCATTAGGAGGGACAAAAAAGCCGCTGACCAAGGCAAGTTTAGATAGCAATGCAAGTCATATGAGAACACTGCAACTTAAACAACATATCTAGGAATTGGAATTTCCATCCTTCAGTAAGGTCTGAAATTCTACAAAAAAAGTGTGTCTTCCACATATCCATTTAAAATCAACTAAATTCAGTGGAGATTTACGGAGAAAGAACTCCCCAAAAAAGATTTCCGATGCTCTAGGAAGTTAAAAGTCCTATAAACTGTAGTTAAACAAAGATTGCCAGAGTGTTTAGGAACTGAAGCTCATATGTTCTAGATTTTAATTTAAAGAACGCACTGAACTGCATAGTAATAATTAAGTACTGAAAATACTGCACGGAAAATCCTGGCCAACAGCATTCTTCCTATTAAATTCAGGAAATTTTTGTCTGTGCATAATGATACCTATCCTGCTGTTTCTCAATCTCTTAGCTAACAGGGATTACCTACAATTTCATTTTTGCAGCCATAATGAAATAAGAAATATTAAAATAAAAAATAGAAACAGGCAAGTAAAATTCTTGGCATGGCAAGGATATCTGCAAAAAAAAGTAAACATTTATTTTCCTCTGCAAAACAAGTAGGCATGTTTGCTTGTCTCATATCAGTTGGTACTGGCATCCAGACAGCAGAGGACTTAAAAAATGTGTAGCTTTTACCATCAGGAAAGGACTACAAAAATAATATGTCATGAAATGCCGTTTCTCCAGAGAGATTTAACTTTAGCTGAAGTCTTTTACTGGGTTCACCCTGTCCTATAATATAAGTGAGTATAATATGTTTTCTGAAACTCTAGATGTTTTGGATAAATGTAGATTGTGGGCAGCTGATGATTCAGTCACAGTTTTGACATCAAGGCAATATATGTACATTTCCTAAAGCCCAAGAGGAAAGCTGGTTGTACCTGTCTTCCTTAGGGAATCTGATAAGGTTAGGCATTACGTTTTTAGTATGAGACTAGATAATGCATTATAAAATATGACATCTCAAGAGCTTGAAAATTTACATAAAATGAAAAGGAATTAAAGGAGCAGTTATGTATACTGTTTAACTCCTAACAGAGGTAAAATAAAAACGATTTTGTTTTTTCCAAATAAATCAGTCTTCAGAAATCTAAATGCTACTGAAAGCTTTCAGTAGCAATGTTTCTTCTTGCCTTTGTTTCAGTCAAAGAATAATTTTTACATGGTTTTTAAGGGTGCCTCTTTTGATGGTGAATTTTTTTACCTACATCAATAACAAATACTACTTAACAAAACTTATCTATGACCTGCATGAAGTGTGATTTAAAGCAAAGTTTCTGGACAGTCTTTTCAACTAAACAAACAAATAAAAATTGGCCTTGCAGTTTTCCAGACAGACTTTATGAAATGGTAGACAAAGCACAAGGAGATTTTTGGAAAGCCTTGAAGTGGCGTCCACTTCTCAAGGCTTGTATGCACTTGCAATTAACTGAATAACTGTCTCAGGTTAATTATCTATGATTAACTCCATGAGTATGCTCTTATTTAAGAGAAACTCTTAGCATTTCAATATATATCCAGGGGACTGTGTTTATTTGTTGCTTGCATGCATATAAGGTTGATTTTTGTAATCTGAAATAATTGGTCCCAGGTCAATGTTCAGAATGAGAAACTGCAACAAAACAAGATATTTTATCTGAATCTCCTGTTCGAAGTCTTTGTTCAGATTCTAAACTCCTACATCCAAAAACAATTTCAGAGTAAAACACGATCCTCATTTTTCCTAAGATCTTTAGGCAATTTTGCAGAACCACATTTCTCTATTTTTGAAGACGAGATTATTAACTTTTGATTTTTATTATTTAAAAATGAAATAAATGGGAAGTGTTATCACATAACAGTTAATAAGGAAATAACTGAGGGATAGGTAGGAAGGCATAGTCATCCACTATCTAACTAAAATGTAATTTTTTTTTTTTTTTAGAATTTAAGGCATTTTAAAGTTGCCTGCAGTTGCAGTACAACAACACATAGCAATGCAGATCTGCCTCAAGATCACAAGATTCTTCAAAAATCTAAATTGTACAAACTGTAGATCTTGCATGGGGGTTTGAAAGCACTCAGATACTCAGACTATGACATAAAACAAGCTTCCTAGGAAATCGGGTAGTTTAGATGTAAGGTCTCCATTTGATGTCAGAGTAAAGTATAGAGGATTGTGAACAGATGCTTGGGATGGTAAATAGTCACAGCAGGAAAAAAGAAAGTACAGCTTTTTATTCAGTTTTCAATCTCAAAAAGAAATGCTTATTTCAAGTAAAAATCAAAGTATAAGCTGCTGTTATAGTAGGAACAGTGGCAGATCCTGTAACTTCAGCAATCCTTTGTCTGAGTTTCTAAACAGTTAAGATATGATCATACATACTGTATAGGTGAGGAAAAAAACCTCAACAAACAAAACCAGCAGTTCTATCAGAATGACACCAAGTCCCGACAACTGTATGCTCTTTGCTATGAATTGGTGAATGGCTGCTACCACGCAGTATTACTTCTGGGAATGCAATTACATGTGCCCCAGTGGTCAGAGAACATTTTGTAATGCACAGGAAAAAATTATTTGTATTTTGACCTACAGAACCAAATGGGCGATTAGAGCCAAAAGCTTTTATGCAAATTTGCCATTTGGTCTGCCTTCTCCCATTTCCAGCCACTTGTAGATCACGTACGAAAGGATCCATGCGCTAGTCTTGCAATGAGTGAAACTCAGAGACTGCTCCCATAGCGGATTCAAGAGGAAAATATCAAAGGAAAGAGAGGTATTGGATTTATGGAGTTTGCCAGGCACAAAATAATACCACAAACCTTTGTGTTTTAACGAAGGAGAGTTCCTCAAGCTTTCTCTAAGGATATGCACCTGGATAACCACAAACATTACAGTTTGGTGCCAATGTGGGATATAAGAAGCTCAGTAGACAGATTTCTTATGGCTTTTTAGGAAGTAATTGCAATTAGTTGAAGAAAACTGCTTTGGAGGGTCCTCTCTAACTTTATTTTCCTATGTCCATATTGGCATGGTATGGGATAAACTGTGTTAAAGAAACCAGGGGCTCAGTTTACAGTGCAGTTTAAACAAGACTAGCACACGACTGCAACACTATCTCAAAATCAATACAGAAATGGACAGCCAAGACACAGAACATGTTCAGTCACCCTCACCATACTGTTGTGAAGAATAACAAGATTTTGGTCACTCATACAAATCAATTAGTCCTTTCCAGACAGCTAGTAGGCAGAATTTTATATTGCTCATGTGCTACTTTTGTTGGCCTACTCTATGAACATTGATGTGGTAGATAGATAGATATCTTTGCCCCCCTTGCCTTCCAATTTCCATTTCTGTCATATTCTTTATTGAACAGATGGGCTGATGTGGATAAGAAAAACGATGCCATTGCATGTATATTATTCTGTATGTTATTTGAATAACACATTTTCATTTTAAGCCTTCATTTTTGTTGAAGGCAGAGCAAAGATCACAGTATATTTCAACAACTTCCCCAGTATAGTTTAGGTTCACTGGTACAATCTGATGGAGTTTTTTTTTAAGATTTGGTTGTTGTTTTTCTCTGCTAATGTTTCTGACTCACGTAAGTCCATAACATAAAATGGCGGACATAACAGTTTATAAGCAAAATGAATTCTGTTGAAATCAAAAAGAAAAACTTAGATCCTGATGAATCAGGCTGCTGGATAAGTCCACAAATAAGATCTAGGGCTGAGAAAAGAACTGAATTCTAAGTCCAGATATTTTACCTTGTGCTTTGCTGCTGACTGTGAACATTGGTTCTTTATTGTATAGGATAATTTGTTGCAGCACAGTAACATGACCACATTCAGCAAAAAAATGAGGATCGCAAAGGTGCATTTAGGTGGAATTTAGAGACTTCACAGACCATCTCAAGAAAATATCAGCTGGTTACAGCATGTGAAGTTTCAGATAATAGCTACAACTGTACTTCAGGACTCGCTCATCAACCCTCTGCTTATGGCTGAGCTGACTTAGGGGCCTATCTCCTGCCAAAAACTATGCGACATAGAAAGGAGTTATTCCTTTTTTTTTTTTTTCCTATGGATGTTAAAGCACCTAGTTTGTTAGGTTTGCTCAGACATCCATCTTATTTAGACTGCTTTGAACTGTAATGTTAATTTTTTAATAATCTCCCAGGACAGAGGTTTCCAGTGAGGTGCATCCCTGCTAGCCATGACATGAAGTGTGATGCAACATGAAATTGCCCCAAATAGTCTCAGCTAATAGATAAACCTAAGTGGTTTCATGCGAGGCCAGGTGGAGCATTGCTTCCATTTGGACTAACGACTACTTGTGTAGACACAGGAGTGTCTCAGGATGGGATCATCCAGGTCCCAACATGGTGGTGCAATTCTGCTAAGAATAAACAAAAGTCAGTGGCAAGTGATGACAAGTGGCAGCAGCAGAAGCAATGTTATAGTCACATAGAGAGGGTGAAGAGGCAACAGGAAAAGTAAAACAAATTGCAGAAGAACTGAAGAAGAGGAGAGGAGATGCACGAAGAGTATGTGCAAGCCAGATTATAGGAGAAAAGTCAAAAAGGCAGCAACAGCAGATTGGGTGACTGTGACAAAGCAAACAGAGCAGACTCCCAAGTACTGAAAGCTGTCTTCAGGTACACCTGTGTGAGTAGTCCCTGGAATAGTTTCCTCCCCAAACCTGGGAAGCTGAGTCCGTTCTAGTCCCTGGAAGAGCCTGCCCATTAATGGTCAGACAATAAATCCAGACATGGTTCATAGCTGGCATGGACCAGAGCCCATTCACAGCAGTCCGTTTGGTTATGGCTAACCTGTTTCGGGGACTAAAGGAGTTTACTAGCATAGATCTGGACTATTCCATGGATCATTGGCCTCTCTGTCAGTCAACAGTTGAGGGACTTGAAATTTACTAGCCTACAGCTAGTGAAGGTCTTGCATTTCATTATACTGGGATTTTTATTCTTTCCTCACCATCTCAGACCAAAAAACCTCCCTATTTTGATACTGTTCCTAGAATAGGATAGGATAGAACAGAACAGAACAGAACAGAATAATAGTACAACTATCTTACTGTTTAATTAAATGGTACAGATGTTCATAAGTGATTTTTTATAAGCCATCTTTAATAATCATAATGGGAGACAACTTTCAGGACTAAGAAATCTACTTGTCCCTCTCCTTCTCTGATGCTCTGCTCACACCAGAGATGAGCACCAAAGAAGCATAACTGTAGATCTGTCCTATGTAGTTACATTTACAAGGAGTCCTCTTTCCTCAAGAAGCAAATTATGCTTTCAGTCTATGGAACCCAGCTTCTGCCCCAAAATCATCAATACTTTTCCAGCCAGAGACTGAAAAGGATACCAGGAGGATATTTCCTATGAGTGGACAAAATGCAAATGCAAACATTAAAGCCTGCAATTACTTCTTCAATTGAGTTTTCTTTGGTTTCTCTGTAGCAGGGGTGCTTCTATTTCATTTGTGTTAGTTTTTACTGCACACAGTACGTATTGATTCTGAATAGTCTGTCACTTCTGCTAATTTTCTGTTGTTTAGAGATGTCTGAGGAAGTATGCTAACATCAAGAACCCTACTACTTAAGTACCAGATGTTTTTTCTCCATTGGGAAAACTATTTTCTCAGCAAAAAGAAGTATGACTTAGTGCCTAGGTATGTTCTAGTCATTACTTAATTTACTCCCATGAATGTACAGATTTCCTTTCTTGTTTCCATTACCTGTCTTTCATACAATTTAAAACAAAAGGATGAAATTTTTTGGGCTCATCCCAAAGGAGAATAAGTATGTACACACATAAACACACATACTTATATATATTTAATTCCAAATAAAATATATACAATATATGATTGTGTTCCAGTAACAAATACCTTGTTTCCTAAATATGTTAGTAATGCTTTTTGATATGGTTTCTTTTTTTTATATTATTCTTTCTTTGTTACCGATTTCTTTGTGTTTAAAGCTATAGATTTTCTAAGAACAAAGATATTTAGAGAGAGAAATACTACGCAATCTTCAGTATAATGCTTCCCTCAGGATAACCATTCATTTGATACAATCCTAATCCATTATATTTGCTCTCCTTTTAAGTTGGATCCTTTTTGCATTTTTTTTTAATATAACGTTATAATCTAACACTACCCTTTATTTTAAGCACAAAGCAGCAAACACAAAAGCCAATTGCTTGCTGTTCCTGAGACAGACCTTTATACTCCTGGCCTCATATTGTTTTGGTTGACAAGATCAGTTGTGTTTTGTCTGAGATGTGAAGTATTATCCTAAATTTAACATTGTCACTACTTAAAAGAGAAGAAAGTTCACTATTCAAAGCTCTCCAAGAAAAACTACTTGAAAAGAGTTTTAGATAATAATTATTTTATACAGCCTTACACTGAAACTTCTCCTTATGCTGTCTCTGTTGAAACTACTTTTTGTCAGTCAAGAACCAGAGTTCATTTTATTCTCTTCCTTATATTCATCAGTCTGAAGTGTGAATGCTGGTGTTGACCTACTTTAATAGATTGACGTATATTAGCGCCAAACCAAAGTGACATCTGTATTTTCATTTTTTTCAATTGTCACTCTCATGATGACTAGTAGTATGTAATGATGCTTGGCACAGAGGAAAAAAAACTGGTCTCCTCTTCGTCCCACTTTCCCTTCTTGGAGGATTTTGTGATATCTGCGTTAAGGGTGATAGATCCATTAGCTTTAGGCATTTACAAAACAAACCTCTACATGTCAGTAACACATCTAGGTCTCCATTGCAGCAGATTAGCTAGTCAGCTGAGGTGAGGATGCAATTAGCTGACCAAATGTATATTCTGCATCACAGTGGAATGAATAAACCTCTGGAGGCCACAGATGTCATTGAGTAGGTCTCGACAGAATAAAATGAAGGTCTAGATACTCCAGCTTAAATGTTACACCTATGCTGGAGACACCTTAAGGTAAGTGAGGTGATGCCACTCTGAATATCACAGACAAGATTTCAATGCCAAAAGATTTCGGTTCTTTGTAGATGTTCTAGTTCAGTGGGTCAGCAGCTGCTATCTTTGTTCATAAGTAGTAGTATGTATTTACCTATTCATTCTGACATTTCTGTGTAATATGATGACATAATATTTAGTGAAACTAAACAATTTTTTATCATGCTTAGTTTGAAATAAATTATTTATAACTTTGTTTCGCACCAGATGAAGAAGTCTTCATTAGGCATCAAATTTTAAAGGCTTCAAAGTGCTTAATTGTTACTTTGCCAAGTTTTTTAAAAACTATTTTGAAAGTAACAACTTTTTTTTTTCATTGATGGGTTGAAATTACGCCTTTTGTTAGTTTCTTGCATGACACTGTCAGAAAGTGTAGCACATCTTCACTTGTTAAATCAAAAGGGTTAACTGGAAGAACAGACATAGTTTCAATCCATGAGAAGGAGAATTCTTGCCAAATCTTGTTTGCTGGCATTCATGCAAAATATTTTATGTCAATAGGACTAATAATTGCATTTCCTTTTACAGTATCTACAGTAGCACAAAAATTGACAAAAATACATAATTCCAATTCTACATCTTACTAATAGCATTGTTCTTTTCTTCAGGATGCTGATGAAGAATGTATACAATCTATGGGTAAAAGTTGACCTAATTTATTCATTTATACATACACAGAGCTATAAATGAAAAATAGTTAATGGTTTCGTAGAATGAAGAATTAAAAGCATGCATTTGGAAGGAATTACACCTGTGTGTATGTGTGCATACACCTATGGAAAAGTAAAATATTTATTCCTTTTCTTTGTATCACTTAAAATATGACTATCCATTGGGATGATGAGAAATTTTTAATATTTTTAACATATAGTATGTCAACAACATAAATAACCAGTGTCTAATATACTTCTGTCCTATCAGGCTATGTGTTACCCTATTAGTCCTATTCATTCCTCATTCTAAAGTACATAAATGCTACTCATGGTTGCAGTTTATGGTCTAGGACCTGGGGGTGAACACTTATGCTGTAAAGTTTAACATGAAATGAACCAAGATGCTTATGTAATGTGTTACATTTGTGCTGTTATAACCTTGACATAAATGCATATTGTTAATTTTATAGCAAAGGCTTTGTAAAATGACAGCTCATTCTTTTTATTCATTTTCACATATCTTCCTGCACTGACCTTGTTTTGAAAAAGGAAACTTTTAAGGAAAATAATAATTAGCTGTCAGAGGTATTTGTCAAAGACTTTGCTCCCTAACATCTATTTAATCACAGATGACTGTCAAGAAACAGGTTTTTGTTAATATCTTAGATTAAGTCCTTTTATTTTTCAGTCTAATGTAGAATTTTATTGTCGGATTATGTTAAAGCAATGGAAATGTGTTGCTTCCTAATTCTAAGAAACTTCTTAGAGACTTTCTGCATTAAATATACTTCATTGTCATATAATTTTGAATTTTCTTTGTACTAAGCCCTCTTTTGTCAGCCATGTGTTTATCATGGAGTTCCTTCAGTGAAAGCATGATGTAACCACCTCCATGTGGTCCTTTAGTTAGTGTCACACTCTAATCTTAATGAAAGACATGTAACAGGATCTACATCACTTCCAGTCCACTGAGAGAAACATTGGAAAGGCATAAGAATCAGAACATCTGGAAACCTGCTCTATGGCTCTTTTTGCTGTCCCCAGACCATAAAATTTTACTTAGTGGAAACAGGAACAGAGCTAACTCACAGAAGGGCCATTGTCCCTGAACTGTTGTTGGATCAGCCTACAGTGTGGACAGCAGCAGCAGAGAAGGTAGGTAGCTTGTACACCACCAACCACAAGGTGGGTACCACCCTGCCTTCTGAGCTGCAAGGAGGGTTAGATAAACCTTGCATTATGTCCCTTTCTATAGCAGTTTCACACATACAATGCTGCAAAAGAAAGAGTGCTGCCTGCCTTGCAGATGTGGTACCAAGTGGTATGCAAATGAGTAAGTTCACTCCAATGCTGTAGAGAAAGAAGAAAGGGGTTCCTAAGGTCCCTTAATCAATGTAATACCACCTTTCAGCATGTCTTATGTTCCTAGTGTGAGTTAGTCAATTTCCTGTGGATTTCCATTCATGAGGTTTTGATTATTTCAAGTTGATAGGCATTCTGTCTGTATTTTTGGTTATAAATATTTCTGCAGATTGCCTAGATCTTCTAGATTTTCACTTAGCAGATTTTTAAAGCTTGTTCTGTTCATACCATGATATACAACTGATTAAATATAATCTACTGAGCTCCTGTAATTGCATCACACTTTGAATTTGTAATTGCAACACAATCAAAATAGCTTTGACATGAAGGCTTCTTGATCCCAATGTCTGTTTCTCTGTCCTGATCAGAACTGCAAAAGAATCCAGGCAGGGATATGGACCTTCGTCAGCAAATCCTCTTGGTATTTTTATAAATGCTCCTTCAGATCATGTTGCAAATTTTACCAAAAGGCAACAGACTTAACACATTCAGCTGGGGTTTTTTTCTGAGAGTGCAGGCAGAAAGGCAAAAACTTTATCAATCATATGTCATAATTCTCTCTGGTGCCTTTGGTTAATATTCCAGTGACACAAAAAAGAAGATTAAGACATATTTTTTACTTTGCTTGTTTCCATAAGCTGCTTTTTTTTTAAAGCAGGACATCTTAATGCTACTATAGTTGATAGCAATGAGGGCAGTGAAGCACTGGCACAGGTTGCCCAGAGAGGTGGTAGAAGCCCCATCCCTAGAAACATTCCAGGTCAGGCTGGATGGGGCTCTGGGCAACCTGATCTAGTTGAGGATGTCCCTGCTCATTGCAGAGGGGTTGGACTAGATGACCTTTAAAGGTCCCTTCCAACCCAAACTATTCTATGATTCTATGATTCTATATAACTAGCTTAAGACCAGTTAAAGGAGAATAAATCTTGTTAATCTGCTGACAAAGAGAAGAATTGCAGTCTTCATGACAGTGATGTAACACCAAAGACCAGTAGAGATGACACTGATTTGTCACAACTACACCTGTCAATGGAACTGTACTGGCTTTCACTGGAGAGATTCTCTAGTCCAGACTGGATGATTTCTGATGATAACTGGTATGAGTCTTCAGTACAAATAACCCAGTAAACCAAGTATATCTAAAGGATGTGGAAGACCCATATCAAAAGGCCTTTTTCTCATCAAAGTTTACAAACAAGAAGGAGAGTCTTACTCTGGAGAAAGCAATAGTCGAGGGGTCACATACCTCCTGGGAAACACCGGACCAGAAAAGGAAATTGGAATCAGGTGAAAATATGTGTCCACCACACTTACGTACCTCCAGAAAACCTGCTTAATCTTGATTACACATGTCCAATTCTCACTGGCTACTCCTCTGCATATAGGGTAGCCCCATGTTTGCAAGTCAGCTAAGTCTCTTCACTGGGAAGAGTATTCTGCACCTACAGTGTCTGTTTGTACACTTTTGTGGGATCATTTTTAAAGGGCTTTCCTTTTCATTTTTTGCATAACTGAGGCTCAGGGTTTTTAAGCGAGGACTTGAGAGAACTTGCTCGTTATTCATCAGTGCTTTTATTTTAAAACCTGTGGATGATGGCAATCTAATCCACAGATCTCTCCCGGTTTTATTTCTGTAGCAATAAATATTTGTATAAGGAAATACAATTTTCACCTCTATGAGATTAGCTGCAACGTGTGTGTGAGATGCTACCGGTTTTAATAGTCCACACTGACTGCATTAGTCTGGTCCTTATTTTTCTAGTCTCTATGCACCTGCAAGATAAATGCTTGCCATATTTAGTAACAGTAGGGCTTCAGCAGACAAGAATATAACACTGCTGCAGTACTATTCCAGAAGGTATGCCAATTTAGGAGTATTAAAAATAACATCATAAAGCATTTTTCCTGGAGTAATTTTATTTTTTTCTCAAAACTCACTATAAATGCTGATGAGTTTTCATGCTCCCCTGGGAGGCTTGTTTATTTGCTTTCAGTTTTCTGGATTTTTTTTGTTTTGTTTTTGTTTTCTTTCTTTCATTGCTATATTTTTTACTTGTGATGTTACAGGAAATAACAAAAATGGTCAGACATGAGGATAAATACATTAACCTTCAGATTCTGTGGTTTTGCTTGAAACAGTTCAAGCTGATAAAAAACATTCATTTGGATTAAAAGGTCATTTTTCACTAATGTGCATAAATGTTCTCATGAATTTCTCCTCTTTACTCTTACTGCTGTCATCTTGAACCTTAGAAGAAACTGATATTTTTTTTGTTTGTCCCCAAAGAACTTCACCAGGCCCAACCTCCAGCACTATTTCCTAAACAGGCAAATGTCATCCCACACATTTCCCTCAGAGCAGGGAATCATAGAATCATTTAGTTTGGAAAAGACCTTTAAGATCATCAAGTCCAACCATTAACCTAACACTGCCAAATCCACCACTAAACCATGTCCCTAAGCACCACATCGACATGTCTTTTAAATACCTCCAGGGATGGTGACTCCACCACTTCCCTGGGCAGCCTGTTCCAGTGCTTGACAACCCTTTCAGTGAAGAAATTTTTCCGAATATCCAATCTAAACCTCCCCTGGTGAAACTTGAGGCTGTTTCCTCTTGTCCTATCGCTTGTTACTTGGGAAGAAAGACTGACACCCACCTCACTACAACCTCCTTTCAGGGAGCTGTAGAGAGTGATAAGGTCTCCCTTCAGCCTCCTTTTCTCCAGGCTAAACATCCCCAGTTCCCTCAGCCGCTCCTCAGAGGACTTGTGTTCCAGACCCTTCACCAGCTTTGTTGCCCATCTCTGGACATGCTCCAGCACCTCAATGTCTGTCTTGTAGTGAGGGGCCCAAAACTGAACACAGTACTCAAGGTGCAGCCTCACCAGAGCTGAGTACAGGAGGATGATCCCTTCCCTAGTCCTGCTGGCCACACTATTTCTGATACAGGCCAGGATGCCGTTGGCCTTCTTGGCCACCTGGGCACACTGCTGGCTCATATTCAGCCGGCTGTCGACCAACACCCCCAGGTCCTTTTCTGCCAGGCAGCTTTCCAGCCTCTCTTCCCCAAGGCTGTAGTGTTGCACAGGGTTGTTGTGACTCAGGTGCAGGACCCGGCACTTGGCCTTGTTGAAGCTCATACAGTTGGCCTTGGCCCATCGATCCAGCCTGTCCAGATCCCTCTGTAGAGCCTTCCTACCCTCCAGCAGATCAACACTGCCACCCAACTTGGTGTCATCTACAAACTTACTGAGGGTGCACCCGATCCCCTCATCCAGATCACTGATAAAGATGTTAAACAGAACAGGCCCCAATACTGAGCCCTGGGGAACACCACTTGCGACCAGCTGCCAACCGGATTTAACTCCATTCGCCACCACTCTTTGGGTCCAGCCATCCAGCCAGTCTTACTAGGAAAGGCTGAGGCAAAGAAGGCATTAAGTACCTCAGCCTTTTCTTCAGCCTTTGTCACTATGTTTCCTCCTGCATCCAATAAAGGAGGGAGATTCTCCTTTGCCCTCCTTTTGTTGCTAATGTGTTTATAGAAATATTTTTTATTGTCTTTTACGGCAGTAGCCAGACTAAGTTTTAGCTGGGCTTTGGCCCTTCTAATTTTCTCCCTGCATAACCTCATGACATCTCCTGAGTTGCCTGCCCCTTCTTCCAAAGGTCATAAACTCTCCTTTTTTTCCTGAGTTCCAGCCAAAGCTCTCTGTTCAGCCCAGCCGGTCTTCTTCCCTGCTGGCTTGTGTTTTGGCACATGGGAACGGCCTGCTCCTGCACCTTTAAGATTTCCTTCTTGAAGAATGTCCAGCCTTCCTGGACTCCTTTGCCCTTCAGGGCTGCCTCCCAAGGAACTCTGTCAACCAGGCCCCTAAACAGGCCAAAGTCTGCCCTCTGGAAGTCCAAGGTGCCAGTTCTGCTGACCTCCCTCCTAACTTCTCCGAAAATCGAAAACTCTGTGATTTCAGGATCACTATGTCCAAGACGGCCTCCAACCATCACATCAGGCACAGTCCTTCTCTGTTCACAAACAACAGGTCCAGCGAGGCACCTGCCCTAGTTGGGTCACTCACCAGCTGTGCCAGGAAGTTACCTTATCTTCCACACAATCCAGGAACCTCCTAGACTGTTTCCTCTCTGCTGTATTGTATTTCCAGTAGACATCTGGCAAGTTGAAGTCCCCCATGAGAACAAGGGCTAGCGATTGTGAGACTTCTCCCAGCTGAATACAGAATGTTTCATCTGCCTCTTCATCCAGATTGGGTGGTCTATAACAGAGTCCTACCATGATATCTGCCTTGTTGACCTTTCCCCAGATTCCTACCCATAAACACTCAACCCTTTCATCACCATTGTCAAGCTCTAGACAGTCGAAACACTCTCTAGCATACAGGGCTACCCCATCGCCTTTCCTTCCTTGCCTATACCTTCTGAAGAGTTTATAGCCATCCACTGCAACACTCCAGTTGTACAAGTCATCCCACCTTGTTTCCATGATTGCAACTGTATGATAGTCTTCCTGCTGCACAATGGCTTCCAGCTCCTCCTGTTTGTTGCCCATGCTGTGTGCATTGGTGTAGATGCACTTCAGCTGGGCTATTGATCCTGCCACCCTTTTGGGGGGAGAAGCCCTAATTCCTACGTGACCATTCTCAGGTGTTTCCATGGTTTCTAACACATCAATAACCCTTGTGTCTTTTCTGCCGCATGAATCTTCATCCCCTGCCTCCACTGAGACGGCAGATTGAAGGACCTTGCTAGCACATCGCCCCTCAAATATTGGTGTGGTGCCCCCAGGCTTAGCTATCTCTAGCGAGCCTGGTTTTATCCCTTTCCTCATGAAATCTAGTTTAAAGCTCTTTCAATGAGCCCTGCTAACTCCTGCACAACGATCCTTTTGCCCCCTTGAGACAGGTGTACCCCGTCTGTTGCCAGCAGGCCTGGTGTCATGCAGACTGACCCATGATCAAAAACTCCAAAATTTTGCCAGTGACATCAGGCTCAGAGCCAGGTATTGATATGCTGGCTCTTCCTGTTTCTTCCCTCATCATTCCCTGCAACTGGAAGGATAGAGGAGAAGACTACTTGTTCTCCTGATCCCTTAACCAGTCGTCCCAAGGCCCTGAAGTCTCTCTTGATTGCCCTCGGACTTCTTGTTGCCACTTCATCGCTGCCTACGTGAAAAATCAATAATGGATAATAATCTGAGGACCATACCAGATTAGGAAGTTTCCTCTTGACATCTTTAACCCAGGCCCCAGGGAGGCAGCAGACTTCCCTAAGAAGTGGGCCCGGCCTGCATACTGGGCCTTCTGTTCCCCTCAGAAGAGAGTCTCCTATGACTATGATCTGTCTTTTTTCGTTATGGAAGCGGTTTTGATGCAGGGTGTAGGCCGACTTAACCTTGGCAACACCTCCAATGTAGATGAACCATTGTCCTCACCATTGTTCAGTTCCATTTGCAGAGTCTCATACCTATTATGCAAGGGCACTGGGGAGGTGGAATCCCTGTTTGCAGGTTGAAATACCTCCTGGAAAGCTTCCACAGGTAGCGGATGGCACATGCCTGATTTCCCTTTTTATCTGTTGCTCTCACAGATAGTTTGCCAACGGTAGCAAACACAAATTTTTGGTAGCTTGCATGCTCCATCCCGCAGAGAGCAGTAGCAGTCACCAAGGAATGGTAGGAGCAGAAGTAATACATTATATTTAAGTCTGGGCCTGAGACTTGTATCCATGTCTGTCATTACTCACAGAAGTAGATTTTATGATGTTGCCATTTTAGATTTTTCTGGTTTAAGAACTTGATAGTGTAGATGTTGTTTCCTCTTTTAGTAGCCCCTGGAGTCTCTCAGATATTACTTTATGTTATTGATAGCAGACAGGGCCATAGTCTCTGTAGTATATGGGACATTTCTGGTGAAACTGCTATCATTTACTGTTAAATCTAATTAGAGAAAAGAAACCAACTGCCTCACACATTGTGTATGTATTAGAAAAATACAGGAACCAAACACTAATAACTCAAAATAATGGAAGTAGTAGGTTTCCTTCTGTGGAATTACAGACTGCTCAATTGCAAGCCCTCTAAATTGTGCCCAAGCTCTCCAGACACCAGGGGTCTTCAAAAGGTCCCATTGTGAATTTTTCTGCTGTGAAACACAATAAAGTAATGTTCTAAAAAACAATGAAACCAATCTATTTCGAAATTTTTAACACAGTAATAAAAATACATTTCATTTCCTTTATGGCTCAAGCATAGCTGTCACTGCCATACAGAGACTCAGTCTGGAAGTCCATAACCAGTCTTATGTTCTACTAGGGAAATTTCTGCACTAAATCATATAAATTATCGACAGTAGGTGCATACAAACTTTTTGACTTTGAATTCTTGCCTTTCATTCCTTGTAGCCCTTCAAAGCCTATTAAAAGGCATCACAGGTGTTTGAATCCAATCCATTTACGTCTTGTATCACTTTCCTATAAAGATAATCTTGACAAAAAGCAGCAGAGTTTTTAATTATTGTCTTTTCCCAAGAGAAGGCAGTTATCCTGATGATGAAAATTAGATGTAAACCAGTCCAAATCTAAGTGTCCCCCAACACCGCTTGAGTTTCATCTGTGATTAGACCAGAAATTAGACCAAACCTTTAATGAAGGTCTGAAATATTCAGATAACATTTTATTTTTATGTATGCAAATTTTCCTTATGGGTTCCAGATGGAACTGCAAATGATGAAACACCAACAGGGTTTGTTGTGGTATTTCAGAACCAAAAGCAGAACAGCTCTAAATTTCCCAAGAAAATCTCTTCTCGTAAGATCTCCAGATTTGTTCTAAAACTCAAACTGTTCAAAGAGTTCAGCTGAACTCTGCCTACTCATCAAAATGTACTATATTTAGATGAATGGAACCTAAACAAAGAACATATATAATTTTACCTACTTTAATGAAAACCCATGTCAAATGTGTTTTCAGTGGCAACCAGGATGAAATGAGACAAAATGAGACATGGAAGACTTGGAAAGCTGTGTGTAGGGAGAAGTAAGAATACTGAAATTTAGTTTTAGTGATCAAGTTCTGGTAGATATAGTGAGGAAAAATAGTCTGTATGTTGTGGTCATTTAAATCCATATAGAAATTATTAAGACTTTTGGTGACTTTGATAGGTGCTGGATCCCATTCTTAGTGAACAAGGAGAAAAAGAAAGAGATATAGAAAAGTACTACTATCTGCCTTGTAATCAGCTATCACTGAACAAAAGTGTTCAAGAACCAAAAACACACTAATGCAAAAATTTGCCCAAACCAGCCTATCAAACAGTTTGACCCTTTAACTTCTCATCCTAACTACTAGCAGTTACTAAAAGAGCTTAAGCTTGAAAGTCCCATTAATGGTGTACTTTGTTACATGATCTGAGAATGAAGAACTTTATGAAAGTACGTGAATAACTTTCTTAAGTTGAGGAACTGGAAAAGCCAGAAAAATTAAGTCTATCAGCAAGGTTTTGTTGCCTTTGTAAGGTACGTCAACCTCCTTACTCAAAAGCAAAGAAGTAGGTGCGAATATAAATAAACCAGAGTTAATTTGGTGCATGCAACCTTGTTAACCATTTTAAAAACGTGATAAAGCATTGTACCCTGAGAGTGAATGAAGAAATGAATGTATACCTTTCAAAATACAGGAATGCCACATTCCCAAGAAAACTTTAATAGGGCATGACTGTGTAATTTGCTCTTTATAATTCATAATTCTCTTCCTGCTTTGTCTAGAAACTGGACTACCTTCCATTTGCTCTTTGTAACTTGGAATAATTAAAAATCCATTATACTTCCCTCTCTTCAATGACAGCACATAAATTAAGCCTCAGCAGAGTTGAAACACATGCAAAAAGTGATATGACCCTTTCAAAGTGTCACTTATCTGCAATGCAAATTTCTCCTGGGTGATCAGAAATTCAGCAAATATTTTTTCATTTAGAACTCAATCTTTTACAGCTAAGTAGTGTTCATTTGTTGATTCACAGTTCAGAAGTTACTGAGATGTTTATTTTTGTTAATCAAATGTGCACTTCTCTAGTTATTTTTATACTCCAGAATTCCCAGCAGTCAGCCTCAAGGATGCCTCAGTGCCTCTCTGTGGAGAGCTACAGAAATATGCAGCCAGGCTTTCACTTTAAAACATGTTCATTTTCAGTAACCCAACAAGATGCAACATGAAGCCAATTCTGCTAAAGTGTATGTAGCATTTACCTTTTTTCCTCTTTTGTGTTTACATGTTTCTATTTTAGATGTAGGAAATAAAAATTAACCTAACCCAGTGCTCCTCAGACTTCTTGGACTCAAACCTAGTAACAGCTGATTGAATCAAACCTTGCAGTTGTGACATTACATGAATCCAGGGCTCACAAAAAGGAAAAAGTACTTGTAGTTAGCCTGGGTCAGATGTATGTGCATAACTTTTTGCAACCATCTGACATTATCTCTCTGTCTTGATTAGTGCTTTTCATTTTTAGTTTTATCCTGTGAAAAAAAATGTTCTTCTAAGCTTGTCTGAAGATGCTGCATGAGTTTTCCACTTCTCATTCTCAAACCTTGGCAAATGCTACAAGGTGGGTGCTGAAATTAATCATAGAAATGTTGGCTGGAAAAAGCCTCCAGAAGTCATGTAGTCGAACCTCTTGTTCAAAGCACAGTCAGGTCATACAGGGCTTTGCCCAGGGGTCAGGAAGGCCAGGGCATGGATGGAGCTGAACTTGGCAAGGGACACATAGAATAATAAGAAGGGCTTCTATAGCTATGCCAGACAGAAAAGGAAGGTCAAAGAAAGTGAGCAGGAGTGGCAAACCAGTAACAATGGACGAGGAGAAGGCTGAGGTACTCAACAACTTTTTTGCCTCAGTCTTCACTAACAATCTCTCTTCTCACACCTCTCAAGTGGATGGACCTCAAGGTAGGGACTGGGGGAGCAAAGTCTCTCCTACTGTAAGAGATCAGGTTTGTGACCACCTGAGGAACCTGAACATACATAAGTCTATGAGACCTGACGAGATGCATCCCAGAGTCTTGAGGGAATTGGCTGATGGAGTTGCCAAGCCACTCTCCAGGATATTTGAAAAGTCATGGTGGTCAGGTGAAGTCCCTGGGGAATGAAAAAAGGGAAACATTGCACCCATTTTTAAAAAAGGTAGAAAGGAGGACTGGAACTACCAACCTATCAGCCTCACCTCTGTGCCTGGGAAGATGATGGAACAGATCCTCCTGGAAGCTATGCTAAGGCACGTGGAGGACAGGGAGGTGATTGGAGACAGCCAGCATGGCTTCACCAAGGGCAAGTCCTGCCTGACCAACCTAGTGGCCTTCTATGATGGAGTGACTACATCAGTGGACAAGGGAAGAGCCAGGGATGTCATTTCTCTGGATTTCTTTAAGGCCTTTGACACAGCCCCCCACAACATCCTTCTCTCTGAATTGGAGAGACACGGATTTGATGGGTGGACTATTCAGTGGATAAGGAATTGGCTGGATGGTCACATCCAGAGGGTAGTGGTCAATGGCTCAATGTCCAGATGGGAATCGGTGATGAGTGGTGTTCCTCAAGGATCCATACTGGGACCAGTACTGTTGATGAATATCTTCATCAACGACATAGTGGGATCGAGTGCACCCTCAGCAAGTTTGCAGACGACACCAAGCTGAGTGGTGTGGTTGACACACCTGAGGGATGGAATGCCATCCAGAGGGACCTGGACAAGCTTGAGAAATGGGCCCGTGTGAAACTGGGCTTCAACAAGGCCAAGTGCAAGGTCCTGCACAAGGGTCAAAAAAGATGTGGACAGGCTGGAGAGGGTCCAGAGAAGGCCCACAAAGATGATTAAAGGACTGAGAAGTCTGCCATATGAAAAAAAGGCTGAGAGAACTGTATTTGTTCAGCCTTGAAAAAAGAAGGCTTAGGGGAGTCCTTATCACCATGTTCCAGTATTCAAAGGGTGGATATAAAGAAGAGGGAGATTCCCTTTTTACAAGGAGTCATATGGAAAAGACAGGGGGTAATGGGTACAAGTTACTCCTGGGGAGATTCCAATTGTACACAAGAGGAAATATTTCTCAATGAAAACAATCAGCCATGGGAATAATCTCCCCAGGGAAGTGGTGGATTCCCCAACATTAGACACTTTTAAGATTCAGCTGGACAGGGTGCTGGGCCATCTTGTCTAGACCGTGCTTTTGCCAAAACGGATTGGACCGGATGATCCTGGAGGTCCCTTCCAACCTGGTATTCTATGATTCTGTGATTATATGATTGAAAGTCAAGATGGTGGCAGCCAGGATCTCTCGCAGTAATACTGAAGTATTTTGTCCACTCAACTGGCTGTGTCAAACCAGTGAAAAAATTGGTGGTTTATGTGCCAGGGGCCTGTGTGCATCCTTCCCACAACACCAGGGCCCACCTGGCTGCCCGTGCTCTGGACCAAAACTTCAGGCTGGCTCCTGACCAGACCTCAGTCCTCCCCATCACTGAGGCCTTGCCAGGAAGTTGTTGGCTCTCAGCTGGCCCCAGCCATTGTCTCTAACCTGGCCCTGCTCCCTCACGGGGTGCTGTGGGATGGGGCCTTGCTTCAGAAGAACATGACCCTACCAGCCTCATGTCTACCCTTGGCTCCCTCCCATGGGGTAGCTGGCCCTCACAGACCCCCGATAGTCAGCTCCAGCCTGTCTGTAAGAACTTACTGCATTTTTGTGAACTAGAGAGCAGGTTGCATCTTTAAAGACCTCATTGCCTTTCAAAGAATGTAGTCATTTTTCTGCTTTCTGGTGCTTTACCAGAAAAGCCTGAGCAAAAATCAAACTTAATCATTCCTGTATCCCTAACATCTACTTTTCTATTCTTCTCACCTTGTTTGAAGACTACTGATTTTTGTCTTCATGCATGGTACACCTCACTATGAGATCATGAGATCTTTACCAGACCTCTTATCACTGCAGCTGTCATCTTCTTCAGTGAATCACACTTTCAACAACTCAGCTAAAAAAAAAACCATTGGAAATTTGCTAATTCTGTGTGTAACTTGTCTTTTTTGTATTGAATAAGGCAGGCTTCTGGGAAAAATTGGAATTTGAAAAACTAAAAAACAGGCATAAAACCTAGGAATTCTCACATAAAGAAAAACTTTGAATGCTTGACTTCATGACTAACAACTATAACTTTCTTTTAGTTTTGCTTTGTGTTCTTGCAAATATGTGAGCAAATTTATCTTAGCATGAAATGGAAACTTTCAAGCAAGTCTTGTCTTCTTCCTTATTTCTTTCAGTCATTGGCTTGAATCTTCCCCAAGGGGTGACTTGATTGAAGTCTTCACATTACTTTCTGATGGCTTGAACTCCTTGTGGTACTGCTGTGCAGTGAGATGAGTAGAGGCCAAAGGTAAATCAAAGGGGGTAGGCATTCACTTCAGAGGCACTCACATCAGTGTTGTGTCTCTGAAAACATGGTGTTCCTGTTTGGGAAGTTTCCTCCGCGTTTACTGTAACAGCTAGAAGCCCTTTAGTTCAGCTCAGTTCAGTTTTTAATTAAATCTTAAGTTCTTTAAAAGGAGTTCATTATTGCATTTATTATATGAATCATGAATATTTTCATTCACCTTTTCACTTTTTAATGGACCTACTCTCTAGTCTCATAATATCTATTATCCTGATGTATTTGTAAAGAACCCTTTACAAATAGGGCAGCTTTAATTTATGCTCATTTATTCTTTGCTCCTCTTTACTTTTTTTTTTTTTTTCATATTTGAACTGACTGTGAGATGCTAGATTAATCTTGGATGTTTGACTAGTTATTATGATGCTACTGGCTGATTCTGGGCACCATAGGTAAGATTTGCTTTCATTGAGAAATAATTCATAAGGCTTTAGTAGTAGCATTGTTCTTGTGTTCTCCTCTAGGTGGGACTTACCAGAGTAAATGTAAAACTCTAGCTCTATGTCTTAAATTCTTTAAGTTTCCTGTCTAGCTAAGTGAGGGAAGTAGGAACTTCCAGGTCATGATTAATCTTACTAATTAGCAAAAACAGGTCAGATGAACAAGGCTAGAAGTGCCTCCTTTTCTCTATTGACTGCAGAAGGAGCCAATGAGAGTCAGCTCAACTTTAGATATTTATATTATGGATATCTAAATGTAGGTTAGAAAAATCTTGCCAGAGATGAGTTAAATAAAAATTACTTGGAAGCAATGGAGCCTGTGTGGGTGGTGTGGTTTATTTTTTATTATGTTTTGAATTAGAGGGAAATTATTTAAGTTAAGAATATTTAGTGAAGCACCAGAAAAGAGTACTTAGGCATGTTATAGAATCCCAGTTACAGTTTATGACAGGGTAGACAAGTATTTGTCCAGAGTAAATTGAGGGACAGAGAAAGCAAAAGTCTCGTATAATTCAGGTAAGATATACGTGGAAAAGATGAGAAAAATGTGCGGGCATGTGTGGGCACTCTTGCACTGGTATCAGGGACACACTGCACAGATTTCTGCTACTCTTCCCTTGTAACGAGACTAAAGACTGGGAAAATGGTGGTCATCTGTTTGTATATTGGATACTATAAAATATTTTTTCTTGTACTGGATGTGATGAACACCACATCATTTTCTACATCCCTAAGTCTTTCTTTCTAATACATTCCCAATTAGAGTTCCTCAGGGAGCCAACAGGTCAAACAAGTAAAAACATCTTGCAAGTGGAGACAACATGAATCTTATAACTTACCATCCTCCACTGTTCTGGGATGAGGAAAATACTTTATTTTATCCCTCAGGAAACTAGGACATCCTGAAACCTGTTCCTATTATGATCTCAAAGCTGCAGGGTGGGTGAGGGGAAGGAGGAAATTAATCAAGATTTAGACAAGTATCTGAAACAGGCAGGCTGACCTGGGGTGGCAGGCAGCCCTGACGGGATGTCCAGTGACAAAACTGCTGTATACTGCACGTTCTGTCTAATCACTCAGCCAAAACACTTATAAGGAAGCTGAAAACCTAAGGAAAAGGAAGGAAACAGAGAGAGGGGTAGTTCATAAGGGGGTTACAAATTGGTTTCTGTTTGCCAGTTTAAGGTCTCCACTTTGGGATTACAAAGAGAGAATGATTTTTCTCAGCCCTGGCTTAACAATTTTTGAAGTGGTGACAGGGCGGCAGGAAGGGGATAAGGCAAAGTTTGGGAGATAATAAGTGCTGCAAGGACTTTGGGAAGAAAGGACTGAAAAGAACTTTTAAATGTACCAGAAAAAAGAGATAAAGGATATTACAGCCAGTCTTTCCAGCTGAAGGTTTGAAGAGAGAGAGAAAAATATTTTCTTCACACTATTTCTTGGTTGAGTCTGTGAGTTTATAGGAACTTGTCACACATCCCAATATATAATGCCAAGATTCACAGATATTTCTTTGTGCTTGTATAAAGTAGTTGTCTTCTGTAGAGAATAATCCAATTTTTCACTTTCAGAGCTACTTTGCTAAAATTTGCTGCCTGCAGCCACCAGGTATCTCCTGAGAAATTATTTTAAGCAAACAATGGCAATGGACAAAATATCAACAAAAATAGAATCGGTGAAAGCAAACTCTGCATGCTTCTCAAAATGTGTCCTTTTAGGTAATAAAAGAACCCCAGTCTTGAATTCCTCTGGCTCCAATTGCTTTCTAAGTTGCCTTTTGCTTTTGTATGCTGCTTTTCCTTCCCCCGTGATTGTTCCCTACGTGCAGCTGTTAAAGATATTTTTAGGTACAGACAGAGATTGCCTGTAGCACCAACTAAATGAGACTGTCACATAGGAAGGCTGTAAATGTGCACAAATAATAAAGCAAAATCTAGGACTTTGGCTACCACCACCTGTTTCTAATATTCTCTCATGGCCCCTGGCAAAGAAAGAAACTGAAGATGAAACAATATTTTCAATTGCATAAGGGGGTCGTTTTGCCTGGGCAGTACTATGCAAAAGGTGTGTTGCAGGAATCATCGTGGGTATGGGCGTAGAAAAGACATAAAGGTAACGCTGGCCACTGTGAAAGCTCCCAGATAAAGCTTATAGAAAGCTGCGCAGCACCCTCCAAAGAGAACTGTGAGCATTTGGCCTGTTTAAAACTGAACGATGGAGTTTCCTGATACACTGCTGGAAGCAAGGATGGGGCACTTCAGGAGTATGGATGGGGGCAGAATGACTTTACTCCTTCTGCTCCAGAGGGTCAGTGCGTGAGCTTATCCGTGGGCACAGCTCAGACCTCTTGGTATAAGGATCTGTTGTTCGCTCATGAGAAAATGAAAGGCCAATGAAGTATCAAAACATTTAAGCAAAAAAAGAGATCATATGTAAATTTTTATTGCTGGTCAGTCCTTGCAGGGCCCCCTTTTCCTATCAGCTGGTGGCTGCTCTACCCCACAGGCCACTATCAGCTCTCCAGGACATTTCAGCAGCTCTGCCCTACTCATGTCATACCAGGTGCAGATGCTTTTCCGCTGGCCACAGCTGTCTGGTCCAGAGTTTACATCTAACTCTATCTTCTTAAGGGAACACATTCATTTAGTGCTTGACCAGCTTGATATTGCTTTTGTCAGTCAGATTTTTTTATCTGGGAGCACTTACAGTGGTTAACAAACCTATACATAGCTCTGTGATCAAACAGCACAAAATTGGATCTCCTTGGTCAGCAGTCCAATATAAAGAATCAAAACTACAATTCCTCTTCACGCAAGTGAGCAATTCCTTACACGGTACATTATTAATTTCCCATTGGTTGTCATCTTCCAACATGCATTTTCTAATTAGTTAATTATTCTGTTTGTATGCTGAGTATATGCATAAGCAGCAGTCATTAGTAGCACTCTATTCAGCACACATTATGTATCTTTTAATGACACGTTTGAACATTTTCCTCCATAAAGCATCATAGGAGTCTTGTGTAGAGCTTTGCTAGTCCTTGGACAAACTACGACAACTTGCTCGTTAGATTGCTCTCCAACTATTTGAGGGTAACATTTTCAAACTATTTAGCCATCATATTCTTCAGACCTTAGCACTTTGGTTTAGCACAGTTATTAAATGAGGGCAGCAGGCAATTATTATGCACAGACTGCTCTTATCAGAAATGGCTGGCTGAGGACTGCAGCAGTATCTGGAACATGTTTATATGCCCTGTCTCAGCTCTTCAGTCTTGACTTGTCCTAAATCAAAATACCTGACACTGATACCAGAAAACTGTGTTGCCTTGTTAAGCTTCCTACCTGGCAGGGCTTCCCCCAAAAGAAGAATAGTTATGTCCAAAACTGCAAGGGTGAGCCTGAGCACCACAGCCAGCTCTACACAACCACAGATGAACAGCTGTCCGGCCCCAGATGTGTGTCTCCTGAGGGGTAGCACGTGTCTGTGTTTGAACTCAAGCGGGCAACAGCTTGAGTGAGGGTGTCTGAAACCTGCCCTTGTTACAACAGAGGCGTATCCTGCCGGATGCCTCGCAGAGCGCTGCTGGGCTCCTGCACTGTGGGGAAAAAAAAAAAAAAGGAAATAAAATACACTTCCTAAACCCATAAATTCATGTCACAAAAAAGGAGCTGTCACTCACAGTTGATTGAGCACCTCTTCAGAGAACAAACTCTTTCTTTTCTGACATGCTTTGATGAACAGTGAAATAGTTAACAGTCTTGACATTTATCGATTCTCAAGAACAAGTACACTCGCTAGAGCATGCTGCCTCATGGTGGACCAAGTCAAACCTTCATTGTCAGCTTCTACTTATAAGCCTACAATGTGTTGGCAAGATTTTTATGAAATTAAATAGAAGAACAAATGATAATTTTAAATGCCTCTGGCAGAAATATTTTATACCTGTAAATTTATATGCAGTGGTTTTCTGTTATATAAAGACAGGTAATGCATTTTTTGTTTTTTTATATCTTTCCCAGAGATGAATTCTCTTTGATCAGAACTATTCTGTAATCACATGAAAATATGAGACATTAAGATTCAGTGAGCTCATCTAAAAATAAGATCAAATTCCCATGTTTCGTAATCTTAAACATCTGCTGGGGCAAGAGCAAAACAAACAGCAATATGATATAGAAATAATTGGTACCTAAATTGAAAAAGTGTGTATGTGTGTGTGAGCAAAAGAGAGACAGAAATCTTTAACGTACCCACATCTGTTCGTTCCTCGCCCAACAGTTAATTCTGCTCCTGAATCTCAGAATCAATATTGTTCTTTCCAGCATGAAGCCAGTAATTCTGTTCCTCCTTTAACTTTGTTTCTCACGTAGCGTCTGGGATTCTTTAACATCATTCCTAAGGCTGGGGATGCTGGTCTGCACCTCAGTCCTCTCCTTGCTCTTGCAGAGTCTCTGTATATGAGCATTTATTAGGGGTCTGGGTAGTTAAGGATCTCTCCTGTTGCTGTCAGACAGATAGATGACGGAGGAACGAGTGGCATAGTCCTGGTTTCTGCTTTATTTTTTCCCTTTTTTCTGACAAGAAGGGACAGGAGCTCATTTTACTCTTCATAATGCCCCAGGTTGGTTGATCTTCTCCAGAGGTGTGTTTAAAAAAAAAAAAAAAAAAAAAAAATCTTGTCAAACCAGAGAGAAAGAAGGTGACTTCTTCAGATGACACTACATGTATGCATAATCTCCAGAGAGGAGGATCACACTGTAAGGATTGGGTCCTTTTGTCTGTGGCTCATAATCACTGAAAATAATGACCACATTCCTGTGTAGGTTCAGGCGGTTATCCACTAACTTAAATCTCTGTTTTCAGAGCACTAATGTCAGAGCTTTTTAAAAAGATGCTAATTCTCAAGCATGGCCATTCTGCAAGCTATTGTGGGCTTGCTGATTTTTTAAAATAATCTGGGATGAGAGTTTAATCCTCTGTAACTGCATGGCTTGTGGTGATACTAACCATTAACACCTGGGAAAAAGGACACCTGATAATGCTGTTCTTCATAGCCTATTTGTGAAACACAAATAATGTGGGTCTATTATTGCAGTGAAAACGATGTTCACCTGACCAGACACTGACACTGATTAAGCTGATGATTAAGTAGACGTCCATTCTACAGGCTCCTCCTAAAACCTGCATGAGACCTCAATAGTCTGAGTGTCCTCTTTTCCAAACATAATTTTAGAGTACAACCAACATAATTTAGAAATAGAGAAGAAATAAATCAGAGACTATTAGGTTCATCTTGTACCAACTGTAAGAGACAGACAGGAAAACATCTGGAATATGCCAACTGGGTATTAAATATACAGATCAGGTCAATTAGACTGTTCATGAGGCCATATGAAGTATTCAAATAGAACATAGCTTACAATTTTAAAGTATATTTTCAGGCAGGATGTTGAGAAGAAAATTGTAAGTCTGAAGTGAGAATGACTGAGGTAGTGTTATCCACGTAACGCAAGATCATGGAAAATAATGTCATCCACCCAGCTCCAAGTTTAGGAAACATTCACAAATTTCTAACAAGCCAGAAGCTTTCTTGCTAGCCCTAGAGCCATCCTCTGAAACTGACGTTGTTTTCCACTAATTCCTCCTGTAGACTTGATGAGACCATCAATGTCACTTAGCAGCTGCCAGGGGCTCCCCAACCCGCTGCTCCCAGCCAGGGGTGCCAGTAGTCCCGGCGAGTGAGCCTCCTTTGTGGCTCTGCCTTGAAACCAGACAAAGTTCTCTGAACACAAGACCTTCTTTTTCTTCTTTTTTTTTTTTAGCATTTTGAGCTCAATAAATGTACACTTTTTTCTGAAACTTTGCTTTTGTGAGAACTTTGGGGTTTACTCTGGTGACGATTTACAGCACCCTTGTTGATTTGGCAGCTGGGAAGAGGAAGGAGGTGGGGATATGCCTGTTGTAGGGAAGGTAATCCAGCAGGAAACGAGAGAAGACATCATCTGATAAAAAAAGTGGATGCAAACAATTATGGGGTCATAAGACGAAAAGAGAAATGAAGCAAAGGTAGCACAAGAGTATGATGGTGCCTACGGCAAATAAAGGTTCTTAAAAACAATTAATCAGTCAAAGCTGGGGGCATAATTTGATTATAACTCATAACTGTGCAAACCTGATTTAATAACCACGTATCTCAACTGCTGGTAAACTAGCTAATATTCTAGTTAGCTGACGTGTTGCAACACAAAATGGAAACTTTTGACCACTGGAAACTTTTGACCAATGGAAACTAAATGACCATGTAACCACATTGTAATCAAATGTACAAATAAACCTTTAAACATTGCATAAAACCTCTTATAACTGGTCATTTTTATAAGCTCCCACTGCAATCTATGGAAGTTCAGA
Organism: Phoenicopterus ruber ruber; assembly: GCA_009819775.1. Lineage (NCBI taxonomy): Eukaryota > Metazoa > Chordata > Aves > Phoenicopteriformes > Phoenicopteridae > Phoenicopterus > Phoenicopterus ruber. Next base: position 140,886,243 of record CM020215.1, read on the forward strand.
CCACAATTAAAAAGCTCCTTGTCCTTGTTCATTAAATATTCCTGGTGACAGCATTGCAGAGGGATAAACCAGATCACAATAGATTTGGATGCTTCAAAACTATATTGCAAAATCTGTCTATTAACTATTATGTCAGCACAGACTAATGTGGATAGCCTTTAGTCATAAACAAAAATGTCTAGTAGTTGTTCAGATTTATTTTGAAAAGTCATGAGGACTTTCAGCTAAGCAGTAAAAGTGAAATATGAACTGCATTTTGAGGCTTGTGTTTTGAAAGCGCATTGTGTATTAATATTTAATTTCTAATATAACAGTTTTATAATCTGTATTTATATAAAGCAGTAAGATGTTACGGCATAATAAAGAACTCTGACATATTTGTAATATAGGCTATTTTTACACATGAAATTGTAGGTACACTTAAGGGATCACAATGCACATAGATTTTCATGCCTTCAAAAGATGGACAGTGTTTTGTTTAAAAGGGACATATAAGTATATTTGGATCATTGTCTGAATTTCTGAAAATATGTTTGTACATTTCTGAGCTTATATTTCACCACAATAGTTTGCACAGAAAAGTACAGGAATTAATACAGTTTTTATTATCAGTGAAAAAAAGACAATAAACAGACTAAAGGAGGGGTGAACAGGCAACTAAAATTGTTTCTGAATTTAATTTAATTATTGCACCACAGAATCTTCAGTTGCCTTAGACAGAATTTTTCCCTTGCCTTCAATATTCCTTGTATTTACTAATGTGAAATATAGGGTATACCAACTACAGGAGCTAAATTATGTATCGAATGCCATTTATTGCATAAATATTTGTTTGACTCTGTTGTCACTAATGTTAATTTCCTTAACTGAGTTAACTCCATAATATCAAAGTATTTAAAGGATCAAAGGTGAATTTGAGTTATGCAGAAAATATTTTTGGGGGGTAAATATATTTTCTTAAGACTCCTGCAGACTTTTTCCCTTCAAATAAGATTTTTAAATAAAAAGCTCGTGCATTTTCTGCGGCTCAAATTTTAGTTTCCATAATTTTGTGCAAGATATGTACTGCAACCATTCAAAAAATTGCTACAACTTTTTAAAATTGAAAAATTCATCTAAACTTTAATCCTGAATCGTGCAATACTCATAGTTCTTGAGATGCCCTTTAGACACTTGCTCAACTGTAACAAATTTACCAAAGCTTTGAGGGAGAGTGCAAAAGGACATATCTGTATATATTTTATTTTCCGAAGCAGCTGACCTGTGAGTTGGGATTCATATTATCTATGACACCTATATTTAAGTGTCTGCATGTGGATATTTCCATTTTTTAAAAAAATCTGAATGATGTCTATATATTGAAATCAACATGTTTGGTGGGAAAGGATAGGTTTAGATAATTTTTTTCAGTTTAAAAAAAAATGTCAGAAGAAATCTTTAGATATTTTACAAGTAGCAGAAGGAGCTGATGATCTTCTGAGCTCTTTTCTAGCTCTATATTTATAAAGATCTAGAAAAGTTTTAATATTTTTTCCAGTAGTGGCAGCCTAAGAAAATGTCATGACAAATTAAAGTGACTGAACTATGACTGACATGTGAGAAGATTCCAGGTCTATCTAAAATCTGACCTGTCCCTTCTATCCATAGCAAAATTAAGAGGGTGGATGATGAAATTATTTTATTCTTTCTCCTGCAGCTCTACTGGAGGTGAGGAGATAAGATCTTGTCAGAGCAGCTCTGGATGTATTAACGTCCTTGGACACAGATTATATGTTAAGGGCATCCGGGTATTCTGCATCTTCTTGGAGTATTTTCCTCCAAATTTCAATGGGGGGAAGGTCAATACAGAAGGAAGAGTGATTACTTCAGTAAGCCAGTAGTAAAATGATTTTTACACATGGGTGTAGTGGATGCTTCACCTTCCAGCATCAAGAAATGCTTGACCTTAGTAGCCTCTTTTCATATCTGAGTGATCTGATCAGGAAACCTGTCCAAGCGAGGAAGAATCTCTTCACTAACCACCTATCCAGAGGCCACCTTGACACCACACTGCAGTGAACTCTGCTCTGAGTGACCACAAAGGAGAGGACATTGGCTGACCTTCTTTCTTGTCAGCTGGACTTTGGGCACTGTGATCTTGCTCAACTGCAGAGTGGACCTTGCCCTTCTGGACCATCATCATGAATCTCAAAAATGATGTAGGCTGGGGTTGGAGCACACGCCAAGGGTCAGCCTCATGCCCTGGAAATCAGAAAAATAGACTGTCCGCTGATACCAAGTAGTTAACGCTACATTTTCTTAACAAGTAAGGGTCTTTTCACAAGCTGTAGTATTCTCTGTGTGTTTCTAAGCTATCTCATTTTACATCTCCAAAGGATTCCTTGAAAATCAATTCTTCTATAAAAATGTTTGAAATGGCAATGTATCATTTCATGTTGGTAGAGTAGGGTTTGCCGGGTTTTTGTTGGCTTTTCTGACAGGGATTTTAGAAATGATTCAGAGATTATAAAGCAACTAGAGATAAAGACCAGCTTTGAAAGATAGGATATACTGCTCACTATGATTTGTATGAACTAATCTCTAATGCCTCTTTGGGAAAAAACATCAACTGAAGCTTGTAGTCCATTGCATACATTAGCAATGACTACTTATTAATCTTATAACCTTTTCTAATTAACAGAGTAAATTCCCTAAAATGAATACAAATTGAATGTATTCAAGGGTAAAATATATTCAGCTATGAAATGTGCCCTTACGTTTGCTGAAATATCTATGAAGTAAGTGATGTGTCAGAGAAATAATCTGTTTTATTTCTTTTTCGTTTGCTTATAGTCAACAAGAAAAGAAGTGCCAGCAGCTGGCACTTTGCAAGTAACACATCTGTGTCAATCTTATATATTATTATAGGCATGGCTAGTAAAATTGCATTGTTGTTGTTGCCGCTGTTGCCATTGCAGCTGTTGCTATTTACTGTATGTGCTACATTTTTTTCTTCTACATGCATGACCAATGAAAAGTAGAAGAGAAATCTGAAGGGTAAATTTAGAACAAACATCTTAAAGTCATAAAGTGCAATGTACAAATTAATCCCTGGGATGAACGATGCTTACGAAAAAGTTGTGAGTATAAATTGACACTGTATGGAAATTCAGCTGTGCATGTTAGTTCCATAAAATCCAGCACGGACAAAAGATAGTGCACGCAGGAACCATTACAGAGGTACAAACGCCTATAGAGATCAGGACATGGCAAGATGCAGAAAAAATAGCTATGGTTATTTCCTAGCAGGAATCAAACTGTTATAGCAAACAAAATTTTACAGTTCTGGTATCTCAAGGAAGGGAAAGAATTTATGTGGATTCATAGAATCATAGAACCATAGAATAGTTTCGGTTGGAAGGGACCTTTAAAGGTCATCTAGTCCTTGAGAGGCACCTGACTCTCATTCCACTGTCTCTACAGGGAATACAGAAGCTGCATTAAACAACCCAGCTTGAATTGTTCTTTCTTACCCAGGAACCAAACAGGCGTCCTAGAGTAGAGGTGATGCATTACTTCAGCTGGCGCCTATTTAGGCAAACTGAACTCTGGAATAGAAGTATATATCTTTTTCATTTGGGGGAAAACACCTCAAATTCCAGGGCGCATCTGCAGAACCGGAATTAATATTATACTGGGAAAAATTACTTAGAGAAAGTGGGAAACATGAAGCATATACGAAAAATCAGAACTGGTTTTCATTTATACTTGCCATAACAAAAACTCTAAAATATCCAGTTAAGACAATTGTAACAATTACAGTGATATGCCAAACAAGATAGGTAGCAAGAGGCATAAATCTGTGAATAATAATTGTGGGTATATGTGTGTCTTTAAATGTACATTCATATGTGTAAGTATTTATGTGTATAGGCAGATACGAGCCAGGCTCTTTTCAGTGGTGCCCAGTGACAGGACCAGAGCCGATGGGCACAAACTGAAACACAGGAGGCTCCATCTGAGCACCAGGAAACACTTTTTTCCTGTGAGGGTGACTGAGCACTGGCACAGGTTGTCCAGGGAGGTTGTGGAGTCTCCGTCCTTGGAGATATTCAAATGCCATCTGGACATGGTCCTGAGCAACCGGCTCTAGGTGGCCCTGCTTGGGCAGGGGGGTGGATCAGATGAGCTCCAGAGGTACCTTCCCACCTCAACCATTCTGTGATTCTGTGACAGCGTCACTAAATAAAATAAAAAATAAAAATCTATGACTTAATGAAATTTTCTGTTTAATTAAGATAAGCAACTTGCATCGTAATGCTGTAAAGCAGGATCATGACTACTTTGCAGTTGAGTAAATTTATCCCAAAGACATTTTATAGGTGTTAATCTGTGTGGCTAAATGTAAATATTAAATATGCTGAGTGTTTTTGACTCACATCCCCAAAGGAATTTAGATGCTAAAGTTCCATGGACTAAAATTGATGAAATTATGATTAAATTGAAATTAACTGACTTTTCAGTGCCTAAATCTCTCTGAGGTATTTGGTCCTCTCTCTTCAAAAGGGAAACATGTCAAATAGTGAAAGTCCATAGTTGCCTTGTTACAACTCTTCTTTCTTGAGCTGTGTGACTGACTTTGTGTTCTGTAAAATTACCAAAATTAAAACTGATTTTTGAAGGGAATTTTATCTTCTTACTATCCCTCCAAAATGTATGCAAATATTACCAAAAGAATAACTCAAAATTAAACCAATACAGTCAATGTACATACAGTTTAATACTCATATTTTCCTTCAAATAAGGCAACTTCCTTATAACTTCCTTTGAATGCTGTAAAGACAAAACCAGAGCTGCTATACTAGAAAAAATATTAGAAAAGCACAGAAAACAAGAAAGATCAGTGAAAAGTGAGAGCTAAAGATGTAGTATAACAAACTCTTGAATTTTTACTGTATCTGGCTCCAAAAGGCCACAGGATTCTGGGACAAATTTTTTGTCTTGTAAAGATTATATTGTATGTGCTATTGTGTTACCATGATTAGATGAGCATATCTATGGCAGACCAACATTAATATCTATTTAACAATTCATAAGAAAGATTTATTCAGTGTATTTAAATTAATTTCCACAAATTTGCAGTTGATTTTCATTCATCAGACGCATTCTTTGAGTTTTTATTGTAAGTTAGCATACTGCATCCTACCACCTGCTTTGGGAATATTAGATATATCTGACATAATTAAAGGAAGATTCTCACATCAAGGTTATTTGAGTTACGTACATCTATTAAAGGATTTGGTATTAATTTGCCATGTGAGATAAGCAAGGAGACAGAGCTTCGGATGGTATGGAAAAGCTGTCAGACATCTCAAAATCTGAGTTTTGTAATGTGCAATCCAAACACAGGCAAAAAATCATACTCATTGCAGATGGGTGCTCCCTTGACTGAAAAAACATCAACAACAACCAACCAAACCAACCAACCAAGCCCCGAGAAAACCCACATTTTGCATACAGAATAGAATATCTGTTGGAGGAAAATCAAAATATGTTAAGTTTTATTTTGAGCAATACTAAACCCAGGTTTTTGTCACTTACTTTTTTAATAATAGAGTGATAGACAGACATGAGGCCACCACGGCATTAATCCAACCATTCTTCATAGCAGTTACTGACTCCTGGCGTCAGACCATCTCCTTCCCAGCTAGAACTATGGCAGGCAATGCCGCGCGGCACCAATTCCATTTTTTATCATTCAAACAAGTCTTTGCTATTAGAAAGACCTGTGTTCTCATCTGGAGATTCTTACAAGCTCTTTTGTAAAAAAGCAATGGATTTTGCAGCGAGAAGGCAGTGTGGCAATGCAGAGAAGCCCTGTCTCTGCAGTGACCTCTGGTTAGCTTCAGCTCCAGAGGCAGCAGGATCTGGTAGGCTGCGATCCCTGACTGAGAGTTTGTTTGCTTGCTGATTGGCAGTATCATTTCAGAAGCATGTATGTGGGTAAATACAGTTAATTATTCTCTGAATATAATCAAGCTCTAGCTCACTTAGACTCATCTTACATTTCACGAGTTTTTTGTATCCACTGGAAATCGGAGCTGCAACAGCACAGGCATCTCCTACTGTTCAGCAAACAGATGACGCAGGTGTTTAAATAGGACAAAAGTATTGGAAACACTAGCAATATCCAAGCATTCTGTTTCAGCATACTCTCCCATTTGCAGGCTGCCATCCATTTCTAGGCTACCATTCAAGAGTCTGGTTTTTCAAACTCTTCTCATTTTGCTCTGATTTTATATGCAAACTAGCACCTTGTGCATACAAATTCCTAGTAGCTGTTATGCATTCAGTTGTTTAGTTTGAGCACTTCCAGTGACGAACCATGCAACCGAAAGATAAAGCTCCACGCCTCCGTTTATTTGAAACAAAGTGTCTTAATATTCTGTATATGTTAAATCCTCTGCTTGCTGCTTCCTCAGTTTGTCATACAAGTACATCGTTCCCACTGAGCTCAAACTTACAATAAAATTCGCATTCAATGGATAACAGTCTCCCCTCAGACAGCTGGAAAATGATTCTGCTCTGTCTGGCATCTTTTATCAGAAAATCCAGTTTCCCCCCATGTTAAGCTTACCACCAGTGCAATTATAACTGTCACAACACAGTCGTCCCAGTGTAATGGGCTGAGCGCATCCCACTGAAATAAGAAACAATTAGTAATTAAAGTTCTCATTCTCACAGATTCCATTCCACACTGTCCTCCTGAGGAAAGGGGAGTTAAACACAACCCCTAGCTGCTGTATAGGGTTCCTGACCCACCACAGGCCTGGGGTTGACTCCCTTACTGTCTGAAATCGTTCTGTTCCTTTGGGAAGAAATTACAGCTGGCATTTTAAAGTCTTATGCTTCAGGAAGCAGTTTGCTGTCTTCCTCAGCAAGTACTCTTTCTTTATTCCCTCTTGGTTATATTTAAGCTACTTCCTACTTTTCCTGTCCTCGTCTTCAGGTTTCTTTTATACTTTGGTTAACTTGGTTGATGTCCCTTCAAACATAGGATCAAAGTTTTATAAAGCAACACAAATACCCCCTAGAATATACACCAGGTCTGCCTGGTATAACATGGCACTTCAGAGTCACTGATTCCTGGGGTGTGATTGCAGTTTGACTACCTTCTGCCGGCCTGCTCCTTGTGACGGGAAAACTCCAACCTCCAGTGCTTTAAGACCCTGCCAATGAGAAATATTTTGGTCTCTCTCCAGTGTGTAGGTGATACAGAGACAATGAAAGATCTCTTGCAAAGTATTCCTTCTCCACTGAGGAGGTGGCGGGCAGGCACGGGCATGGGAGAGCGTCAGAGGCATCAGCCGGTACCTTTTGCAAGCAGTTGGCAGGGTAAAACTGAAAAATCTCATTACCTTCAAAGTCACCTTCTCCTTCCCTTCCCTCCCTCCTGTTCCTCTCCTCTGTCACGTGGGGTTGCACTAGAAACACGTGAGGAGTGACATCATAGATAAAGCCAAAAGCTTGGGAAAGGGAATAGGCCAGAGATCCCTGGAGCTGCCTGCTCCAGTACTGGGATGGCGGGGGGACAGCAAAGTCCCCCCAGAAATACAGCTCTGTTGGGGAATGAATCCAAAATTGACATACTCCTGGGAAAAATAAAGAAGAGGAAGGGCAGGGGAAGTAGGTGATGGCTGAAAGGACTAGAAGCTACAAGATTGACTTTCAGGCTGAAGAAAAGGCCCCACCTCAAGTTACTGATTACCCACATGACAGAGTTGGCAATTCCAGTTGTCCCAGATAGAATAGGTCTGGCAGGGTTTTTATTTAAAAAAAAAAAAAAAGAAACCAACCAACCAACCAACCAAACCCCTAAACCTACAACTTTATCTTGTTTATTTGGTTTTTAAGCCTTTATGGTTGGGTTGGAAAAGGACCTCTGCTTTTGGGGAAACCCTAGTGCTGGGGTTGGCAGTTGCAGAGTTCCTACTGCTACATTTATAAGAAGGTGATCCTGTGTATCAGGTCTGAATTAATGGAAAAATATAAGTGGTATGTCATGATGGCTTGATCGATGGCAAACAAGTTTGTGGTGAGGAGGCAGGAGAGTCAGAGCTCTTGCAACACAACACAGAAGATTAATGTTAAGTATATCAGTATTGACGTGGGCAGTAGATTCCACATAATAAACTGTTTTAAACAGTAGCAACAGCCAAAAAATGAAAATGAGAATGAAAAGGATGCAAGGAACTCAGACTGATAAACAGTTGAATGTCAGAAGTTCTTTACAAGATCAGATGTATCATAGTAACACAGAATAGTTACGGTTCAATTAGGAAATTTATCCTTATTGTTTCATTATTATAGTCAAAAGACTTGCATTCCAACACAGGGACAAAACATCAGAAAACCAAGAAAAAACTTCCCCCACAGTCCCTTCTTTCTCATCATTAGGAATCAGTACTATATCTGATGAACTTCTCCAGGATGAAGAATACGGTTGTTTGCTATCTTGTACTTTTATTTGAGAGGCCATTGCACACCCCATAAATTCAAAGATATGGATGTGGTAAAAGTACTACATATGATAGAGACTAATTTCTTAGCTATATGGTTTTGCTCTGCTTCTGTAATCTCGTTCAAGAATCTGTTATCTAACACTGAGCTGAACGGGACCTATCTGTGCTCCGGCAGTAACAGAGTGCCCTACTGAAATGTTGACTGAGATGATAACGTGTCTTGAACGCTGAAATAATGTGTGCTTCAAAGACTTAAAAAAGGGCAGGCTCTGCAATATGCTTCTGAAAGTGAGGGGCAGGGGGCAAGGAATGCTCACAGAGCGGTAATAAATATCACAAAAAAACCCTCACCCTTTAGTTGAGACAAAATTTTGTATTTCTTGGAGAAGAAAAATCTAAACTGGCTCAGAAACATTTTTTTAAGCAATGTTGCTTCACAACAAAATGCTATATCTGGTAGCAAAACATACGGTATCTAGCTCTCAGAGTTAAGTCACAGATAGCTGGGAGTACTTAGTATTTGAAAAATGATCCTCTTCTACTTATGAGTTGATATATGGATTTATATCCCTGATTGTAGGCACCGGACGTACATCTTCCCTTTTAACTTGCAATAATGCTTTCAGGGCATACACAAGAGCAGTGCCTTACAGAAAACAGGGGAATGACAACACCAACTTAACAGCAAAACTGTTCTTGTATTTTCCACTAACAGAAGATAGCTTTTTTTGTCAAAAGTTAAAGTTTTCATTAAAGTATGTTCACATTTATCTCAAAAAAGGAAAGAGAAGGGGAAAAAAAGTCCAAATTTGCATAATCTTAAAAACAAATCTCTCAACAAAAAAGAGGGAGGAGAAGGCAAAAGGAAGAAAAAGGGAAACAAATAGCTCAAGAAAGAAAAATAATTTTGTCAAAATATTTCATTTAAGATTAAAAAAAAAATCCAACCAGATATTTTTCATCCTGCATTCCTCTATAATTACAGAACCAAATGTTTCATAATAAAACCAAATTCACCAAGTCAACATGACCCCCCCAGTACCATATTCATATCTTGCCCACCTTAAGGTGAATATTCTGCTTCACTACAAATAGTTCTTTGAAAATATTGTGAGTGCTGGGAAATGTTTAGCACCATGACTACATATCTCACAGTTTGAATCTAAACTAGTGTGGTAAACATTTGAAAAACAATTTAAAATGTATATTCTATAACTAGCAATCATGACTTTACAAGTACCACATGACATTGCAAAGCTTTCAATCACCTCCTGCAGCTCCAGCCTTTCATAGGAAAATGTTTTCCTGCTACACTTTAAATTCCCTTTTCTTCTGTGAAGAAAAAACACTTACGTTAAGAATCCCTTTATGTTCCTAGATTCCTAACATATAACATGTATTTTTGTTTTATGTTGTATTTTGTTTATGATATTCCAAAGAGCACTTCATTCTGTGTGACGGTAGTATGCACTTTACCATTCTTATATCTTACAGAAAGATAGGTGCAATATTTTGTTAGGGGATCATAATTATTGGTGAAGACTTATTAGAATCATTTTTACCCATTGATACTGTGGGTAAAATGAAGAACATATTGTCAATGTCACCTGTTCTGGCACTTTGCAGGAAGCAATTTAACAGCAACTGTGGAAAATGAGATCATAAAGGTTAGCAGGGTAGAGTTCATAGCAATCATTTTAATGGAGTTTTAGAGATTCAAGTTATATCCTTTTCCTTTTTCTTTCTTTTTTTTTTTCCCCAAAGGATATTCGGAAGGTTTATAAAGGAAACTTAATGAGTGCATGCTTGTGCATGAAGAGAGTTTGTGCATCAGTATTCCAGAACTGAAAGCACAACCAAGGAGACCTCTTTGCAATATGTTAGTTGTTGGTGTGCCTTTAGGGTAAAATAGATACATTATTTTATTTGGGAGCCATGGCAACACAGAGGTGCAAGATCAAGTACAGATTGAGTTCAAAGGATCAGGTTGTCAAGCAACATCTTAAATGAACTCAAGTCTGGCATGGATCTCCAGATACACCTATGCAAGTTAAACCAAGGCTTTTTAACTGTCAGTATTATTTAATCTTACTGATACAAGGACACTGAGAAAAAGATGAGAACAGACAATGTAGCTGAACAGGCAGCATCACACAATGGCTTCAGTACCTGCTTCAAAGGGCTCCTAATAATAAATTAGTTTAAATAAATTAGACAATCCTTATTGTACAGAAAGCTCTAGAGCATTTCCTCCAAAATTATTACTGTTTTCTGTTTAGTGGCTCTCATTGAATGCATTCATCATGAACCACTATATATTTCCATCCTTGAATGATAAGAAGCCTATGTAGTCAGGGAAACCATGTAGCCCAAGTCTATTTATAAAAAGTGGTATTCAAAGGACTGATGGAAATGTTCACTTTACTTTTTGGGGCTGAGATATTACTCTACTTTCTAGTTTGGTGAAAAGAGTATCTGTTAATATTACGGCTTTGTTTCTCTGGTGTATTTGCTATTTTGTTCTGGTGCTTTGGTCATACCTTCAAGTCTTTCTCCCCTTCACCTTCAACACTTCAGCTGTTAGGTCTTCTCCTCACTCAGCTTGTGTGCTACCTCTCTAGCGATGGCTATCCAGCCCCCTCCTCTGCGCATATGCCCTTGGCCGCCTCCGCCTCAGCTTTCTTACTTTCCCTCTCTTAGATCTGGGAGATATTTGTAGAGGAATGTCAGTGTAGTGAAAGATGTAAAATCAATCAATATCACTACACAGCTGTGAGTTTAGCAGTACTTCACCTGATTAAAGCGTAGTTGAAAAAAAAGAGAAGCGAAGCGAAGCGAAGAAGAAGAGGCTTATACAAAAATAAAATTATTTAAGGGTGTCTTATTAGAGGTATCCACCAATTAAGGGAGCTTAGCTGCAGATTCACTTAATTGCATGGGTGTATCTTTCGAAGAAGTGATTAAACCTGACTCCTGAACCTCATTCCCCCACTTCCCTGAATTTCCACCCTGAATGTCTCCTGTTAATCACTTTTTAAAGCTGGTAACAGTGTTCACCTCTTCTTTACAAAATGCTGCGTCTCGTTGATGATGAAAATGAGCAAAATCACAGTGGCATAAAGAGGACAAAAACTTGATGGATATTTTTTACATGGAAAAACTTATCTTTCACACCATTCTCACCCCCTCTTACACTTTCCTTTGAAGGGTGAGAGTCCTTTCATATACTGCACTTAGGAATCATTTCTGGCCAATCAAAGTGACAATGACAAAAAAGCTCTTCACTTCAAGATACATCGATCATCTACATTGTTCATGGCTGGGTAAGAATCAGAACATGGAAGATATGAACTTGAAAACTGCTTCTGGATTAGTGTTAGCCCTTAGTAGAACTTTAGGATTCTGCTGGGAAAAAAAGGAAAAAAAAAAAAAAAAAAAGAAGAAGAAGAGCAAGAGAGAGAGAATAAGAAAAAATAAGCCTCAAATCAAAATCAAATAATTGCTGAATTTGAACAATCAGGTTTGCAGAACTGACCGAATACATCGAAAACACCACTGCGACCACCGTGCTGGGACTGGATGCTTCTGCCAACTGCTGCACTACCTTTTAGAGTGCTGCTGACCGACTGTACTGCAGGAGGAGGGAAACTGCTAAGCGGAGCCATAATCCCTGTACAGGGCTGTCCTTCGCATTGGCCTGTGCGTGCTTCACCACCGGGATTATTCATCGCAGAAATAGCTGGAATTAGACACTGCATTATGGCCCCAAATAAAAACAAACTGTTGGGGTTTCAGGACAGTTAGCCAAAGTGTTTTCTTCTGTCTGAATTAGCAATCAAACAGAAAGAGAGATACTCAGAAATCCTACCTGTCATGTGGCATGTGGTGCGCAGACAAAGTGCTTTCTGTAAGCATCGTGACCACCTTTCAAACAACAATATCTTCATGACACAATGTACTCAGTGTGAGCAATGGTATATGTCCATGAATTGGTCAGCTATGAATCATTTACGTCGTAATAAGCATTATGTTAATCACTTTTCTTATTTTAACACAAAATTTGAATAAATGCACTATTTGCTGTATTCTAGGCTTTCACAATCAGGATTTATGAGCAGATGATGGTTGTCATATACTGTAAAATGAGATCACAGGACAAAAATAGAAGAAAAATATAGACAGGCATTTCTGTGAAACTGAAATTAATCTTTCTGCTGAAATCAGGTTACTGACTTCTTAACTATTTGACACACATTTATTCCAATTAATTTCAATTACACAAAACCAAATGTAAATGAATATTGACACATGGATAAAGGAACCATACTCATTGTCTATGATCACTAGGCATGATTTTCATCTAAGGTGATTAGTGGAACTTGTACACAGTCCACTAAAAATTGCAAATTATGTCTCCTAAACAATCAGTTACATTGGGTAGCCTTCATAATATGACAATCCTTAAATAGATTAATACGCTTTGCATTTTCTAATGAATGTTGATATGTACATGTTACTTTTGTTAAGACAGTTAATAATGCATAAGAACGGAGAGTCTGCTGCTTCAACTCTGAACTCTTTCTTTTTCACTATTTTATGTTCCAGAATGATTCACACAACAAAATCTTTAGAAAGATCTCCTTCTCTTCTTGTTTTCTGGAGGATCCCTTGCTAATTTCTGTATTGTGTTCTTCTGTGAATTAGGAATTGCTAGAAACAGAAACAAACAGTCTGGATCACAGCCCATTTAGGCAGTTATCTGTCCTTTCCAGCAGAGGAAATCTGCAACATCCTTTGGATATATTGTTTCTTGGATATATTGTATCTTGCTACCTTGTCTGTTCTCTACAGTAAAGACAGTGCCAATAATTCAAAAAAATGTTTGGGGAAATGTATGCTTATAGTACTCATGCAAAAATAAAAGAAAAGTGTGTGCTATAGGTCTGAGTCAGATATCTGCTAACATCAAATTACTTCAGATTTGGATATGGCTGTACTTCAGATTTCAGTGTAGTGAATGTAGATAGAATGAGGATTTTTACTGAGCTTGCCCAGCTGCATGTTCGCAGTTTAACCTTGTCAGCACAGAACTGAACAAGGGTTAATTTATGCTGCTAAGCGATGTTATTCACTATTCCTTCTGGAAGCTACATTTTAAGAGGCTTTAGAATTTTATTTTGTAGTAGTAGTAGTAGCAATTATTAGTATTAGTATTTTATTTGGCATTATATTTGACATGTTATTTGACAGTACTTAGGATCATGATGTTACATTGTAATGGAAGTAGGCAAAGAGCAGACTTAAAGTGGGGCAGAGAAACAACAATGAAGAATTACTTAGTGATTCGTACCAAAACAAACTTACATGACCCTAAGTGTAGATGGGTTTTTAACAGAATTAGAAATACATGTATATATTACATTTTCAGTCCAGGATCAGAGCATTTAGTCCAACAAATCTGAGGCGGTTCCTGTTAACGTCTTTCATTCAGAAAAATAGAAGCAAATGAAGATAAGAGATTTGTCTAAACATAAAATACTTTGAACGTAGGTGAAGTAAAGAATAATTTCTTCATCCCTACCGCCAGTCATCATGTTTCTTAAATTAACATCTTTTATCTGCCCCAACATTTATTTTGTCTGTCTAATTATTTGGCCTATTATCAACATTGACCAAAAACAGTCCGGTGAAAGACACGGACCTGTTGAATTGACTCCAGAGGAGGGCCACAAAGATGATCAGAGGGCTGCAGCACCTCTCCTCTGAAAACCAGCTGAGAGTTGGGCTTGTTCAGCCTGGAGAAGAGAAGACCCTGGGGAAACCTTCTAGCAGCCTTCCAGTACCTAAAGGGGGCCTACAAGAAAGCTGGAGAGGGACTCTTTACAAGGGCATGTAGTGATAGGACAAGGGGTAATGGCTTTGAACTGAAAGAGGGTAGATTTAGATTAGTTCTAAGGAAGAAATTCTTCACTCTGAGGGTGGTGAGGCACTGGAGCAGGTTGCCCAGAGAAGCTGTGGACGCCCCATCCCTGGAAGTGTTCAAGGCCAGGTTGGGTGGGGCTTTGAGCAACCTGGTCTAGGGGAAGGTGTCCCTGCCCATGGCAGGGGGGTTGGAACTAGGTGATCTTTAAGGTCCCTTCCAACCCAAACCATTCTATGATTCTATGATTTCATTTTATTCAAGGAATAAGAAAAGACTTACCATAAACACTGTTGATGAGGTTGGAGGATACCCTCTGTCCCAGATCTCCAGCAACTTCAAAAACCACTACTTCTGGATTACTTCTTCCTCTAAAATTAGCCTTGAAAACTTCTGTTTCACCACATTGTTGCTTACAATTAACACAAATATGACCTTCCTCTAGAAACCTTCAAAGGCATCTACATTTCTGCACTAAATATATGTATGAAAAGTAGGCATTTAGAGGGACTTCCTCCACTGTGCACCCAATAATAGTGCTTCATAGGTGTCTAAATTAAATAGTTCTTTTCCCATCCAAGTACAGGATTATAGAATAATCCAGGCATCTGCCTTTCCCTGCTCATTTCAGTGAGAAATTTCTCTCTAATGCACCACCCACAGTAATAATAGTAAATGTGTTTTCTTATTCTGGTCTAGATTTTTTAATTTCATGTTTTCCTCTCTGTTCTGCTTATGAAGGTCAGCAGAGCTGGTGTACATTTTTTTTTCTTTTTTATATCTTTCTCTGGTTACTTGTCTAATTTATATACTACATACTTGCATCCAGTTTTTCTGTCTTTCAGTTTATCTCCTGTCCTGCCAACAGCGCTTTATTTCTACAGAGCCATAAGCCAATGTGATAGTAGTTAATGCTGGGCTTAGCTCGTTTCTAACTTCATGTGAAAAACACTTCTTTCATCTCTCATTTAAACATTTTTTGTCCTCTGTTTTTAACAGTGGAATCTAACAGATTCCGTGTTGCTTCTTGTGTAAAAAGGTACATTTTATAGCTGGATAGTAGTTGACCCTCAGTGTCTGGATTTATCCCCTCTGAAAGCTTTTCATTGTTCTGTTACTTTTTTATTATCTTTTTTAGCCGGTACATTCTACATCATGATCTTTATGGTAAACAGTATCCTAGTAATAGAAGTAATTGGCTGTTGAACTCAGAAAAAAAATATTAGCTTGCATTGTATTTCCAACAAAGAGCAAGGCTGAAGGCAAGCTTACAAATATCTGACGGACACAGCCTGAAATTATGGAATGGGAAAGGTTGGAAACACCTGGCATTTAAAACATATACAAGGTTTTTGTTTCAAAGTAAATTAAAGACATTGACAGTAAGAATAAAATATTATACATGATTCAGTCTATGTATCTTCTGTTGGTGAAGGGTCTCACTCAGCAAAGTTCCTGAACATAGTGGGATAATGAAGAAAGCTAAATTGCAAGCCTGTGTTCAAATGCCTTGCTGAACTAGGATCTTTCTGCTCATGTTCTTGCTAGATATGTACTTAGTCATGTGATAATACAGAATATTAAGAAATAAAATCCATTAAGGTGCTGCAACTAGTTTTATACCCAATATAATGCAGGGTAAATATTTTTAACTTAAGAAACAAACTCTAAAAAATGTTTATCAGATAGAGCCGTAAAGTAATTTTTCATGCATAATTTAGAGCGGTTTATTTGTTTGCTTGGTTAAGAAGTATTTCTGAAGATACAAGAAGATGGAAAGTGTACGATATGCATATAACAATGTAAACTTTTTAACATGGCAGGTAAACATTCACTATAGTACAGATTGACAGTTGTATACTAAATGTCATGACTTTTTTCCAGACGTTGAGCAGTATTCTTCGAGTCCAGTTCTTTCAACACAATCCTAATTGATGTTAACAGAAAATGTAAATTGGAAAAGATCTTAATTTACTGTTGGCAAAACTCTATTCTAATTGAAATATCTCACCCTAGTAAAATAATTAAAATGTTGGCATACAAAATTATTAATATGACCTTAAAAACAAATTGCTTGACCTGTATAATGATGACACTTCTTTTAAATACTTTCAATAGGATATTTCTTCACTGATTTGCAGAGCATGGTAGAGACAAAAAGAACTGAAGGTCAGAGCCAAAAACCCAAGCAAACAAACAAACAAAGAAAGAAGCTTAGCCTTTAAAAAAGTGCTTTAAGTGAAACTTAGGCATTTAGTTGCAAAATTCTGATTGTGAAAATCTCCATTTGGGTACTGTTGAAAGCATTTAAATTTCATACATGCCTCACTTTTTAAAAAAGATTTTAAAGATTCCAGGAGACAGAAGTGGGATTCAGCTCCCTAAACACAGATGTCTTGAGATTTGTGCTGTTTATACTAGTTATCCTATGCCTTTTTTTTTAACCTATGAAAAAGCAAAAAAAGAATATTCTTAGGCATGACTAATATAATCTTCACGTAGCCATACAAGCTAGGCTAGACACATCTTGTTTTTCTCTCCCCTAGGTAGAAATGGAAAGAAGCTCAGCTCTAGATATCTTCATTGTAGGTGTATGAACTTAAATAAGATAAATCTCAGACCTACAACTACACTTCTACCTACAGTGATTTCTAAATCCTTCTGGAGCCAGGGAATATATCCTCCCTACGACATCTAAGGACTCTGATCCTACTTTCAGAGCACTCCTGGCAATGCAAGAATGAGATTTTTCCTGCACAAGCAGAGTTTTCTTTCAAACCCTGGGATCAAAGAAGACAGATAATTCTTTCGAGCCTTCCCTCCTTGACGTTTTTCCAGATGGGACATGCAGTTAAAAAAAAGCATCCCTAAACAGCTGGCTGGGTATGATAAGAAGGTGGGCAAGGAGAAGCACAACGCACTTTCTGTCCTTCCTGTACAAGCTTTGCCACTCTGCAGGAAAGACTTCCACACTCACCGGATCAAGGAGTGAGTAACGATGACAGAAAGTGACTTCGTAGCCATAAGGCACGTCCTTCTCTGCTCCAGAGGCAATCTGTGTACCTCATGTGATTAAAAATACTTAATCAGTCTTGAAGTTTCATAGCAAAGCTGTCACCAGAACCCAGGTGAGTGCCCTTACCACTGGGGAATATTACCCTCTTCCCGATTCCCTGGATTTAAAATTGTTTACTAGTCAGTGGCACAGTTTCAACCTGAAGATGAAGGTGATTTTTTTCATTCCCAACCTGTACACTTTCCTAGATCTTGATTTCATTTCTCAACCTCCTGATAACATTCTTGCCTCCTCTAAACTAGCTTGTAGATGCATGCTATGATGAACTTCATAGTCTTCTTTCTTAAAAAAAATAAAATAAAATAAAAAAATCAGGCATCATGTGGGGTTGCTCTTGTCCATTTGGTCCACGAACTCTGGCCAGCCAGTATGGAATAAGATCATGGCTGGGCCCCAAAGCCAGTGTCAGAAGATGGAAAGCATGCCCCAGGCCCCAATCTGTAATCATACTCTGCGTCCCCTTAAAGGCTTCCTTATTCTTACCTCTTTCCTGACTATGTGTTCCCTTGGCTTTGACAAGCTGGTGTAAGTACACAGGCTCCTTTCAGGAAACCTGAAAGTTCAGTACCCTGAGAATCAATTGGATAAAAGTTTAAGCCACAGCTCATGTTAGAGGGCTGGTGCCTTACGAGTCTCTGATCAGCAGAGATTTACCGGTAGCAAGATTTCAATGAATAGCAAAAATTCTGCTCCAGTATGCATTGCTTTCAAGACATAAGAGGAACTTCGGCTTAATCAGATGCAATTCTTCAAGAGGCTCCTATGACATTGTTGGCTTTCTATGGGTTTACCTAAGGCAGTTTTATGGATGCAAACCGTTTCTTGGCATGAAAAGAGGTTGTTATACCGTTAGACCACAGTGATCATCCATTAAGATCCAGACCGTGGCTTTAATCTGTGAAGGCCAGAGTCTGGATCTCAATGGACAATCACCTTGATTCTTCTTATGGTGCAACAACCTTTCATGCAAAGAAAGGCTTTACGTTACCATAAAACAGTCTTAGGTAAATCTGCCAAGCCAGCTTTTTAAAGTGAAACTGCATTCCCCAACATGGGTCTGGAGAGCAAAAAGGAGAAACACAGGAGATATAGATAGATACCTGAAACTGAGCATAGGTTTAAGCTGTGAAGATGGCATCCCTCTACATAGCCTGGTACTGAGTGCTTAAAAACTGATGGGCAAAACTGAGTGTCTGCAGCATTCATTTAGTGCGCATTAATGCAGCTGCCTGAGCTCTAGCAAAAGACTTTTATCATTGTCATTAATTTCCAGAAAGGGTAGAATGCCATCTAGCTGCTAGGGACGGCCTCTCGTGACTGAATTTTGTTGAAAGATCATCAAAGAGGGTTGTCATTCAGTATCATAAACCTTAGTATCAGGGAGGATTTGCCTTTATTTTTAGTAAGTATCACAGGGGAGAAGGATGGGGCATGAAGCAGCTCCTTTTGCAGAATAATATGCTTTTTAAAAGCTTGGTGAGTGATGACATGTCACTGGATGACTGTGCCTTTCATGTGTATCAGACAGGGAGGTGTTAGGATCTAAAATTCCTATTCTAACAATCTCCCTGGAGCTTAAACAGTTATCCGGACAGTGGCATTAATCAGTTACTTCCCAATGCATTACATATGACAGTGTAAGGTTGACAATTACAAACCAATCAGCACATTTTCCTAAACCTGAACATTTTATCTGTTTGGCAGGAGGAGGTATAACATAAAAGATAAAAATAAGGAAAGAAATGAACGAAGTTCTCACACATGGTACAAACTTCTAGTATTCTTTTTATGACTATCAGCACAGGCAAACCATTTTTAAAGTTGGGGTTTTTTCCTTCATAGCTTGATTTTTCGTCTGTGAGCAACGAAGACCATATTAAACCAAAGTTATTCTCTTGCAGCCCAACTTGAGTCCATAAGGCTTTTGAGATGCTTTGTGTCTAATCTTTTGTAATAAATATTGCTACTTCATATCAAATTCTCTTAAAGTAAGTGTCACAATGAAGAGCTCTGCCTTATAATTTCAACTATTTCACAGTATTTTTCACATAAATCAGGTACAATAAAATATTATCTGCATAAAAAAGGCTTTATTATTTGATAACTGTAGAATAAATAATGTTAGAGGGTTTCTTGTAACTGAGCTGACCATATATGCTGAATCTGTTCTCTTCAAATATAGTTTTCTTTTTCAAGGAAAATACCTGTGGCGCCATTCTTTTATAGATAGACTAACATTAATCTACACAGGGAATCTAGTATGATTTTATATTAAAGGAATGTTTTTTACATATTCAGAAGATGCTGTATAAGCATTGCAAGTCCTATAATCCACATCCTGCAAGGTCTGCAATGTTTCATAACTTTGACAGTACAATTAGAGATGTGAGGATAATCAAGCCAGATTTTATCTTACTAGCCAGCACAGTGCAAACTTCAGTGGGAGGCTGGAATTCAGCATCTTTCCATATGCATAAGAAACCTTCAGTTGCTGAACCTTTTGTTGGCACAAGCTCGCTGCTCTCAGTACTGAGCTTAAACCTACCGTGGGTAGTCTTAACAACAATTTGCAACATCCTTTGTTTGCTGTACAGGTGAAGTTTTAGGCAGATTCTTATTGGTTTTGATGTAAATAAAAGCTACCAAGAACAACAAAATGTTTTGGAAAAGCCATATGATCTATCAGGGTGTTTCCAGGGCTCCCTGAATTATTTGCATTTTTAGCAACCTGTAAAACTGGGAGTCCCTAGAGCCTGGCTCAGGGCTTTTGGTCTTCCAGGGAACAAAATACGTGACAGTTGCCATCTTAGAACCAGAGCTTCAGATGAAGATCTGTCAACTCCCGAATGACGATTCAGGAGCAGCCTGCTCGGTGTGTTTACTCCGAGGCAAGGGCTCCTGCATCCTGTGGGCCCCCAGCAAATTTCCACCTGACAGCCTGACACTGAAGGGTACTGCTGCAGAATACACTGCGGTCCAGCTGGCCACAGAGGTGTCCTCATTCCTCCTGGCCACCTGCAATCCCCGGCAGACCCAGAGGAACCAGCAATTCGTAGGCTTCTGTCTTCAGGTCAGAGACAGCCCCCAGAAACCATTTGCTCCCTGGTGGTTCCCAGTGCAGAGTTTTGCCGTGCCAGCCTTTCCCCCTGCCCGCGCGGCCAGCCGCTCCGCTGGCAGTGCACTCGGGCGGGCTGGGCTCCTCTTGAAAGCGGGCGCCTCAGAGCATATGTCAGATGCTGCACAGGCAATGCCAGAGGAAAGAGAAATGACAGAGAAGATGAAAAGATCTGTCTTGTGCACAGAACTAGCATGTCCTAATGTAAGTCAAAAATCCCTATGTTTATTATACGTACTCTATTAGACTATAGGATTTTTGTAGTTGTACTTGCCATCTTTTTCTTTCTTTTTCCATTTTTTCCTATATCAGGTGACATCTTATGTGATATTTTCTACATTGTCCACACATCTGAACACCCAAATCTCACACTACTACAATGTGAAATAAGCTATTGCTGGCAAGTGATGATTCTCACTGAGCTGTGAAGGATACAGACCATATTCACTTAGTTCTCTGCAAACATTCAGTTGGATTTCAGTGAGCTGACACCTATCTCTCCAAAGTTTCATATTTCCCTTGTTGTTTTTTTTTCTTTTTCTGACACAGTAATTTGAGGCAAGTCAGGACATCTCTATTTTTAAGAGTCAGGAACCTGTGACATCCAGTCCCTGAGGGGGAAATATTATTTAAATAATTCCATGTAGTCTCCTATGTCTGCTAAAAGAGAGAATAAATATAATTAGAAAAATCTGACTGATATCTTTCTCTGAATCCCCAGCGAGCATCTTTTTTAGCCATCTGTTCTCTACCCTCCAGGCCCCGATCCCACATGTGCTAAACAGTAAGCACAGAACCTATCTATCTGCAAACCTGAAGTTAAGGGTATCTTATACCTCCTAGTATAGGGGGATCTACTACATCTTAGTTTTCCAGCTCTTAAACTGTACCTTCTGTAGAGAAGGTGCCTTATTGACTGGAAAGCGCACCTTTACCAGCTTACCACTTCCAGCATTTTTTGTTCTTTCAGTATTCCCAACAGTTAGAGAAATACTGTTATCCTTCTTTGGGCACAGAGGAGGAACTGAGAAACAGAGTTAAATGACTTGCTCTGGGCCATACAGGGGCTCTGTGACAAACTAGGATGCGATACTGTTAAATAATACTGTAGAGAAATACACTTCCCTCTGAAGCTTAACTCCCGGTTTAAACTGTCGTATGCTACAAACAGGCACCGTGTTACAATACAGATGCTTGTTAAATGATAGATTGAAAGCCAGTCGCGAGGTACCAGAGCAGCACATTCTCCTTGAGCCTCCCTCGTTAATAAAATGTGAATCACATACATCCCATCAATAACCTGTTGTGAAAAACAAAACTTTTCCTTGTTAGATCAGGCAGTGCCATTAAAAAATGGTATATTGTGCTTCTCGTTTTGTTTTGCAGATAAACAAGACTACTTTAATTGCCGTGATCTGACATACCATCTCCAGAACAGAAGGTACAGTACTGAAAGGTATAATACATTTGCAATACAGGGAAGGTTTATTTTAGGCATTAAATGAAATGGTATTAACATAGAGTATGAAAAATACTGCCCTATTCTTAATAGAATCTTTCTTGAAGGAACAATTATAAAAATGGATTTCAGATTTTACTGCTTAAGTCAAAATACTAAATGTTGTACTAAATTATATTTTGGAAAGTATGAAGCTTATGCCACAAACAAGAAATAACTTTTATTATATAGGGTATCTTGGGTGTGTTTTAATTTCTTAGATTTCATAATGCAAAGTTAATCCTTGCTAGACCTTAAAT
Organism: Phoenicopterus ruber ruber; assembly: GCA_009819775.1. Classification (NCBI taxonomy): domain Eukaryota; kingdom Metazoa; phylum Chordata; class Aves; order Phoenicopteriformes; family Phoenicopteridae; genus Phoenicopterus; species Phoenicopterus ruber. Next base: position 140,908,613 of record CM020215.1, read on the forward strand.
AAGTAGGAGGTTAGCAGAGTCCAGGAGCCCTACAAGTCAAAGCTTTTCACAAAGACTACTTTTCATTTTCTGATTGATTAGAGCAAAATAGCCATCATGATCAATATGACAAGCAAATGGGAGGACTGGGTGGCAAAGAAATAGGTGGGAAAAGTATTTGAGGGGTGTGGACGTTTTAAGAAAGGAGATAGAGAGATGGCACCAAAACCCAAGGAGAGTATTAAAAAAAAGGCCATATTCAGGCAAGAAGAAATCAGAGCAGTAGAATAATTATCATTTTTGATACCTCAGTCAGGCAGCACAGAACAGCTGCTGTGCCTAACAGAACAAACAATTCTTGCACCTGCAGAAAGAAAAGAAATAATAGCAACATAGCATCTTCCCAACGAAAAGCAGCAGATGTGGATGTCCTTGAGAACAGAAATAGAGATCCCGGTTAAGGTCACAGCCCAGCAACTGTGGGAACAAGACAGATCCAATGACACCAAACACCTTGTCTGAGTTACGGCTCTATACCTAATGCATAACGTATTTTCTCCTATATGCTTCAGCAGGAATAGTTGCTTGAAAAGTGTTGTGTAAGCTGCAGCAGAGCTGTGGGAGGTGGAGAGAGCATCCCCCCACGCCGCGGCGCTCAGTGCCAGGGCCCCCGACACCCTAGCAGCAGCCGGACTGCCCACCCGCCGCAGGGGGAGGCACGAGGCACCCGTGCCATGCCCCAAGGGGTTCTTCAGCCAAACGGTGAGGACCAAAAATTTGGGATGTATGGATCCTGCTGTGATGTCGATCACTGCAGAAGAGCACTTGTATTCAAACTGCAGGTATCTTTCTTCCTAAGTTTATGTAGTACATTCAGTGATTAAATAAAGCAAAGAGGGAATTATGCCACATGAACGGCCATCTGACAGCTTTCCAGGTACGATATAAACAGTCCTGAGTGGTTGTTGGGGAAATAGCTGAACAGACCAACTTTATCAGCATACACAGGACTTTGCTGCCTACAGAGAGCTCGCAGAGCACATACTTAAGACACACAATCATGAACACAAGGCGAAACATCAAAAATAGGACTTCAAGGAAAGAGTACAACATTTCCCATGACAGGCATCTGGATATTGTTGAGAATGAAATTTTGAATGAAACTGCAGCAGAAAAATCAAATAAAGCCCAAGTTTTACAGACAGAGAAATATACCATATATCACAATATATTTTTACAGGACAGGCTTCAATAGCTCCCAAGAACCAGGTTACAACCTTAATGTTGGCTGACTGAAGCTACTGCATTACTATCATCACAGATCACTTTTGCATTAGTGATGTGCTAATACCACCAAATGGATTTTAATACATTATAATGTTGGAATTAACTAGTGTTTTCTGATAAGAAGCAAGTCACCTTCTATTGTCAGACATAAAATCGTTTTAGTATTTTGCTGATACGTTCTCCTCTGGTACAATCTGCCAAAGAAAATAGTTTGCCTGGCTGTAGAGTGGAAAGAAAATGTGCCTGAATAAGATGCAGATAAAAATGGATACAGAAATTAGCCCTGAAGTACTGTAGATTTCCCAAGGCCTTGCTAAGAACTCAGCGATAGATATATTTGGCTTTAAGTGCTCAAGCCCAAGTTTCTTCTCAGAGAATGATACATCCTATTCAGAGAGTTTAAAGGATAGCAAAGATATTTAAAGGAAGACCAAATTTTATTTATTTGTGGTGCATGCTACATTCATCAGCGCAAGAACAGGTATGGTAGATAGACAGTGAAATATATCTTTGTAGTATCGTGAATTTGGAACTCTGATATCAAGTATGGACCAAATCTTTCAATTTAGCAACTGGGCTATGACCATAAGAGTTTGTCTGTATCAGGGATTGAAGGATTTGTCTTTTTTGGGGGGGTTATGAATTTGGTTTGCACGTATATATATATATGGAGACTTATGGTACACACTCAAGCACATGACTGGTGCACTTGAATTGGTTTCCTTTTGAAACAAAGGTTGCTGCCATACAATAGGACACTAGCTAGGGAGCACCATTTTAATGTGGACACAAGGTCTTCCACTACGTAGCTCTCTACATTTTTATGGCACATTCAACGTTAGATTGTTGGCAATCTGTTTATTATTTCATATCTGTGACGCTTGTTGATAGAGATGCTGTTACAGGTCTCCTCTTTACCTATCTATCAGTCACCAAATTATAGTCACAGGTGGACCTCTGCACTATTCTCCCTCTATTTTTAATTACTCCATGCTATGTCCTATTAATGGCAGATAATACTTAGCAAAAAGCACAGGAAAGTGTGAACTCAGTGGCTGTAATTGACAGAAACGATAGGTAAATTCCTTGCTGGGTAAGAAAAAGCTGAAGCTGAAGATCTAGAAAATGATCTCATCTAGAAAATGCCTACAGCCTACCCATTTGTAGATGAGGACGGCAATGTGTGCTTCATACTGATTCTTGTATTACGAAGACAGAAAAGGTCTGTCTTGCCCTCCTTCTCTTGGCACATTTTCTTGACTGAAATCTCTTCTACTGCAATGTTGTATTTAAAGACAGGTCCTCCTACCCAATAAAACCTTCTGAAGGCTAGTACCGCAGCGGTTCAAGTCAGCTACCCAGACTCTCTTGTTCGAGTTTCTGAAAGGGAATTGCAGCTGGTTTATCCCGAGCGCACCTCCGGCAGGCTCCCTTCTGAGTCGTAGTCACAGTAGCAAGACTGAAAGAGAGATGAGCAGCACGGCTGGAGCCACGGCTTCCAGAGAAGGTTGTCCCATGACAGCTGGTCAGGGACAGCACGCAGGGATCTGGTGTGGTTGTCTACTGCTAGGTGTACGACCCTGAGGATTTCGTAGAAACGGCTCTCCGTTTCTGGAGTCAGTGGGACTTTCTCTTCAGGGTCTTTGGAAAGATCGAAGAGCAGTGGGGGATCGTGCTGTGTGATGAATCCTCCATGGCAGAAGCAAACGTGAGAATCGTAGCAACCGTTGGAGTCTTCAGGACTGAAGTTTGGAGTGAAGAAGAAGACTTTCCAGACAGATTCACCTGCAATTTACAGACACAAAACAGCTGGTGATAAAATGACAAACTAAAAGTCCCCTAGTCTTATGAAACTCTAATTTACACCATGGGAAATCAGTCTTTTGGTACAACCTCGCTCTGTACAAGAATTGCAATATACAACAAAATTGAGCAAAACAAACACAAGCAAAACATGATGATTTTCATGCTACAAATATTTATGAAACTGTTATGATCATTTCATTCCCTTGGAAGAATTCTGATTAACTAAATTATAGAAGAACTAAAAGAATTTTGTGTTTTCACATAAACAGTGCTAAGAAGATTTGCATAAACATTTACTAAGCCACTGCACTGTCTTCTTCCAGACTTATTAAAATGTACCTTTGCCCCTTGACTGTATCCAGACACTGTTGGGCTATTTCTGCTTCTCATTTTGGTAATCAAAATAATTTCATTTTTACCTTTTTCTCTCTTCCACTCTTTGTTGTATTAACCCATTGCCCTCTGCCACATGCTTTCATTGCAAACACCCGGAGACAGACTTTCTCGTTTTACTAAATGTGATGACATAAAAAGGTATAATGGATGCTAAATTCCTATCTTAGGGCTCTAGATGTTTTTTCCAAAAATAAATAACTGTTATGGCAGTGCAATTTTTAGGTGACATTCTGCTTTGTAAAATGGGAACAAAAGGTCTTCATTTATAGATTGGTCATTCTCTCTCAGCTTAATTTGCTGTGTACAGAAACTGAACTATCTGCAGTAATGTAACTTCAGTCAGTATTTTCTTTGTTTAAAAATACTAATTATTTCCTGGATTAAGAATAAGCAGATATCAGCTGGTTCCTTCAAGAAGCAGTCTTGAACAGAAGGTACACTGGAGAATCTTGTATTGGGTTTGCGTGGCAAGGTTTTGGTAGCGAGGAGGGTACTACAGGGGTGGCTCCTGTGAAAAGCTGCTAGAAGCTTCCCTTATGTCCGATAGAGCCAATGATGCCAGCCAGCTCCAAGACGGACCCGCTGCTGGCCAAGGCCGAGCCCATCAGCATTGATGACAGCACCTCTGGGATAATGTATTTAAGAAGGGGGGGGGGAACCCTGCTGTGGGAATACAGCAGTGAAGAGAGGAGTGAGATGAGAGAGCAACAACCCTGAGGACACCAAGGTCAGTGAAGAAGGAGGGGGAGGAGGTGCTCCAGGCACCGGAGCAGAGATTCCCCTGCAGCCCGTGGTGAAGACCATGGTGAGGCAGACTGTCCCCCTGCAGCCCATGGAGGTCCATGGTGGAGCAGATATCTGCCTGCAGCCTGTGGAGGACCCCATGCCGGAGCAGGTGGATGCCCGAAGGAGGCTGTGACCCTGTGGGAAGCCCACACTGGAGCAGTCTCCTGGTAGGACCTGTGGACCCATGGAGAGAGGAGCCCACGCCGGAGCACATTTGCTGGCAGGACTTGTGACCCCATGGGGGACCCACGCTGGAGCAGTCTGTTCCTGAAGGACTGCACACTGTGGAAGGGACCCACGCTGGAGCAGTCCGTGAAGAACTGTAGCCCGTGGGAATGACTCACGTTGGAGAAGTTCGTGGAGAACTCTCTCCCATGAGAGAGACCCCACACTGGAGCAGGGGAAGAGTGTGAGGAGTCCTCCCCCTGAGGAGGAAGGAGCGGCAGAGACAACGTGTGATGAACTGACCACAAACCCCATTCCCCGCCCCCCTGCGCCGCTCGGGGGGAGGAGGGAGAGAAATCGGGAGTGAAGTTGAGCCCAGGAAGAAGGGAGGGGTGGGGGGAAGGTGTTTTTAAGATTTGGTTTTATTTCACATTATCCTACTCTGATTTGATTGGTAATAAATTAAATTAATTTCTCCCCAAGTCGAGTCTGTTTTGCCTGTGATGGTAACTGCTGAGTGATCTCCCTGTCCTTATCTCGACCCACGAGCCTTTTGTTATATTTTCTCTCCCCTGTCCAGCTGAGGAGGGAAGTGATAGAGCGGCTTTGGTGGGCGCCTGGTGTCCAGCCAGGGGCAACCCACCACAAATCTGAAAATGCTTAACAAGAAAGGAGTAAACAAAAAATGGCTACTATTTTCCTCAAGCATCACAGAGCAGACAGGGAAGACAGGAACATACAGGCACTTCCAGGGAAGCGCACTGTCCTCCCACAGCCAGGGAAACATACCGTTCTCCAGAAATGGACTAGAGAATAATTAATTAGAGTCAAAAAAATGTACTTTATTCTTAATAAAAGTACAATACTAAACAGCTGAGGTCTATAATGTCAGACTACCTACTCACTTGAGTGTATACAGACACCAGAAATACATATTCATCAGTAATTTACATTCCTCAGCACCCCATTATGAAAAACATTTTTTGTATCACCTCATTTTTTTAAATACTGGGGGAAAAACTCTTTTTGGTATTTTGTTTAATTTTGTTAAGTTCACAGAAAGCTTGTTAATCTAGTAACAGATTGTCACAGATTTATTTGCACTGCAGTGGTTAATATTCATTAATTAATTCATTAATTCAACAGAATGGAAAGCAATAGAAAATGTGGGAAGGGCAGAGATGAACTGGCACATGCCATGCTGTAACTACATCACACTCAAGTTTTAAAGATAAAAACAGGTTTAAAGAAAGAAATGTTCAAGCGGACTAAAGAGTCACAGGCTGCAGTTCTAGTCTATAGCATGAATTTAAAGGACAGTAGGTGACCTTAAGATTCTTTACAGCTTCTTCTATCCCATAGCATTTTTCACATTATAAGAGATTTTTACCTTTAGGAATCAATTCAATGACAGAGCCTGGAGACTTCCAGTTCACTTAGTCTGCACTTAAATCAGGGTCGGAGGGGTGATGGTTATTATACACATTAGACTGGGGAAACCCTGTGAACGCTGCTTGGAAGTCAGCAAAGGGGAAGGAGCTTTAAAGGCTGAGGGTGACTTGCTGACACAGACAATAGGACGTGGCGGGCTTTAAAAGGCTCTGGCTGTGACAGCAGCAATGGCACAGTCTTACTGGGGAAAAGGGAAGGGAAGGGAAGGGAAGGGAAGGGAAGGGAAGGCAAGGCAAGGCAAGGCAAGGCAAGGCAAGGCAAGGCAAGGCAAGGCATGGCAAGGCAAGGCAAGGCAAGGCAAGGCAGCATTCCTTCATCTAACTTTCCAATAACATTTTGAAAGGTTGGTTTGATACTTGAGTTCTTTGCTCTTTTCTCAGAATTAAAATAAACAAATAAAATCTAACACTCTCCCTTAAATTTTTTTGAACTTATGCCTGGAACATTTCCCAGAGCAGAAATATGTCTCTCATTTACTGAGATTTAGAATTTACATTCTGGGAAGGTATGTAATTCTACACTAAGCATTCCTTCAGGCTCTTTAAAAGTGTTTAATTGGCAAGATGGACAATGAAGAACAGAAAAAGCCAAAGGACTTTATTAGTCAGTGCTCCATATGCCTTTGTAGACCATGCAACATTTGCCCCACCTGAGAATTTGATTCAGGACACTATAACACCTTGATAGAAGAAGAGCAGAAAAAATTTATATAGCTATTAAAATGTCAACTAAAAGAAATTCCAGTAAGGCCATGCACACGAGAACTTTGTGGTCAGGCTGTCTTACCACACATCTATCTTTGATGGTAAACTTGTGCTGAATGACGTTGAAAAGAAATTTTCAGGCAACTGCTTTTGGTAGTACCAGGCCAGTTCAAGGACTTACAGACAGCAATATAAAGTTGGGGATTCTGAATTAATGCAAGTCAGTACAAGTAGCTCATATAGGTAAGACACGGGGAAAAGAAAGAAAGAAGGAAGTTGTACCATGATATTTTGTCCTCACAGAATAAAGAATTGTTCAGGTTTGCCTATATACAGAGCTTATGGCATATTGTAAAATCTTGCGTGGGGTTGGGGACAGGGCATGTGTGACATCATATCATGTCTGAATCACATTGCTAGTGTCTTGGAGAGCTCACGCTAGTTTATCAGCTATGCAGCTATATAATGTCATGATCATACTGTGTAAAAGACTGAGCTCTGGGAGAGCAAGGTCTGTTACTGTGCAATGCTCATCTGCGGCAGCGCAGCGATGTTTCAGCAAGGATCTGGAACTTCGTGTGGTGCTGGAGGAACAGCAGCGCAGACTTTAACCACCGATTTCCTAAGCATTATAAAAACTAAAGCATATCTGTCACTGTCTGCGGCTGTGGAGCAGCCAGTGTAATATACTAGGAGACATAAAGAGCTGTCAGGCTTCTAATCTGTAAAGCTGATGAACTGTATAAGGCTCGATATTAAAAAGCGAGAGCTCTCTCCCAGTCTCTCTCAGCTGATATAAAATCTCATTTTGTCAGAGGGTTAACTCCAAGGATCAAATTAATCTCTCAGTAATTAACGATACCTTTGTTCCGCAAAGCATCTGGATAGTAAACTCTTTATATAAAAAAGATAACTATATGTCTTTTCCTCAGTGAAGTTAGTAGTAAAATTGTCAGGGCTCCCCCACAGTCAAGTATATCAGGTCCCTTCTAAAACAGCAGGCAAGCTCTAAACCTGCAGTACCCTTCAAGATCCGTTCCCAAGGCTTCACCGCTACTTTATTTAGCGTCCATTTCTCCTGCAATTCCCCATCTCTCTGAATTGTCCAACAATTTCACCTATTCAGCTCTCAGAATACCTCTTTCCTTCACATGTTAAGAAAAACAAAGACTACAGAAGTCGTACATATAAATATTCTCAAATTAAAATAGGTTGCAATTAGTTCAAGCAAATTTGCTATGAACATAATTGTTCAGAGTTCGATCTCCCTAACAGACTCCTCTTCTGTTTTATTATCTTTCACACATTTATTTATCCTGTCACACTCATACAGACAACTGTAGCTCCAACAGACAGGTAGCAGCCTTGAGATTAAATAAAAGTCTCTCAGTACGATACATTAATACTTCCAAGATGAAGTGACATTTCTGTTATAGTAGCACTGTTCTTAATCACTGATGGCTAAATGGTGTTTTCTGATAAGCAGTTCTTGAAGTGAATAGAAGCTATTGCTGTGTTATTGCCTGGACCTCATTTTTGCTGCATTTAATCTATGACAATAGCTTCATAGGTTTGCTGCTATTGTCATCTCCTTTGTTCGTGTTATTTTGTTTTTTCCTTCTATAGAAGAACAAGTCAAACAAGTCTGTTCTTCACTGTAAATTGGGGAGCTGGTCTCTCCTTGACTTTCAGATGCCTTTGAGCATAACCCTTTGGGCGTAGCATATCGATGGAAACTGCCCACAGACTTTTCCTGAATCTCGAGTGTGCTCTGTAGCCACTGTCAGCTCCCGCGCTCTAACCCACACCAGCTCTTCAACATTTCTACAGAGTAGCAGATGAAAGCTGCAACTCACTTGAAAATGACATTCTTCAGATAACTCGTATTATTGTTAGATATTGAATCCTTTCTTCCCGCTTCCTGTATCTTTAGAATCATTTAGAATTGTAAGGTTCTCTGCTAATCTTATATAAGATAGATATCACATGTGTGTATATATTCAGCTTTTTAATAATTTAACAATTTAGAAAAGGTTTCAGTTGCTAAATTCTTGTAGAACTATATATAGCACATAGAGAATACTATTTGGTTACTATAAAGAAAATATACACATTATTTTTATGTCTATGAGCATTCCTCAAACAGCTAATAAAAATCTGCTATTTGAGTTTAAAAATTTGTAACTTTATTGTTCTTTCAGTGAAAATTTGGGGTTTTTTGATACTTGTTTTAAGTATCTGGGTATCTTACAATGTTATATTGTCACATTAGTCTAAAGACAGCACATTATATCCCAGTGTAGGTGGAGAATAACTGAGTGACATTCAAAGACATAATGTTAGTTTATGAGAATCAGTTGTTGCTAGAAGAGGCTTGCATAAAGAACTGTGCAGAACATACAGTATTTGAGGTAAAACCATGAAAAAACTCAGTAGTAACAGTGATTTTAAAACCTTAAGGACAGAAACTGCAGTGTTAAGTATCCTCTAAAACAGAAAGGATTGCACATTGTTGGGTATCTAATAATCATACTGAACAACTGCTGGAGGGAAAACATAAGACGTAGTGAGACCATGCTCAGGCTGCTGAAGTCAAGACAGAAATCTCATGACCGAGCTCATTATCTAAAGTAAGTGCTGTCGTATGAGAAGCTTCCACTGAATTCTGTTCAAAAGTCAAGATTATCTGCTGAACGGTAGCAGCTGACAAAGAATTATTTTCCTGAATTCTTCATCACCATCTTCAAAAAGAATTGATTGATCATTCACAGTGTTTTCTTTTCTTGTTGAAAAAAGTCCCAAATGGGAAGAATCTGCGGGTATAGAAACTATGCTGCTAAAATAGGAAGTGCTATAATGCAATGTTATGCCCCATATTTGGAAGTCTTAGTTAAGAGCAACATGGAAGAATACATGTTGCCCTGGAAAAAAATTCTGTCCATAGTAATTGGATGCACATAATCCAGACACTTGCTAGAGATTTTTTTGAAGAATCTGTTTACTCGCTGAATGGTCCATGTAATTTTCAGTTCATCCAAGCAGCAGTTGATGGCATGCTGAAGACAGAAGATAATTTTGGCACAAAAAAAATTACTGGCCATTTCCAATCTATACTCAAGTCCTTGAAAACAGGAAAGCCTTATTTTATTGCTTGTGAGAGACATAGTACTGATTTGCATGTACTAGTTTTCCACTGGAGTCAGTAAGAGATACAGTTAAGAACCGAGAGAGGAAGACACTTAAGAATGTAACAAAGCCAAAGATGGCAAAAAACAGAGAAAACCTATTCAGAATTGTGTTTTGTCTTTTGTTTTTTCTGTCCCTCAAAAATGCATTGTATTAACAGAAAATAAATTGAGGACAATCATTACTCTCTTACATAAAGTGGATGCAATCATTCTGAGTGAAACGAGCAGATCTGCAAGATTCAGACAGCAATTTTCCTGATACCGAGCAAACGTATGAGACAGAGATGCAAAGGAAGCCCTAAGCAACATCTGCAAATATTTTCAGATGAGTTTGAGCCAACCCAAACCAAAACTATTCCCAGGAATTTGTTTATAAATTATTTTCTCCAGACATTTTCCACAATCTGGATGTCAAAAAAACCTTTGATGCACAGAATGTTAATGAAGTATTTCAAATCATTAATCTGAAAATTGATAGAGTAGAAAGAAAGTAACCATTTCTAAGTGATATGGTGCAAAAATTTTAGTATCAGTCAGTCCCAAATATTAAAAAAAAATTCTGAATGATGGAATTTTGTTTTTATTGTAAAGACTATAGTATGTGTAGTTTAGCATCTGAAATACATGATAATAGTTTTTGTCCCACTGTTAGAAAATGCATGTCTTTGCCAGAATCTGAAACTAGCAAAAGATTACAAATGGTGTTAAACTTTGGGGTGAATAGCTGAAAGTAAATAGGAATTTGTGTCCTTTGTTTTTATTGGAAAGAAAAGTTGGAAAAATTATGCAGGTATTAAGCCAATTAGAACTACAAAAAGGGATATTACCTGATAGCTTAGGGGTATGTTAACATCCAGTGTTTCAATTGGAAATTCAGTCTTGGGGGGCATAGAAAAGTTTAAACCTATTTCATTTAGGTTCTTATGAGCCTATCATTTGGAACTAATACCTCTGAGGAAATGGAAAGTAGACGTTTACTGAACGTCTGTGATGTAGAATAATGTGACTAATGAGCGTATGTTCAAACAATGCAAAAATCCCTCAAAATCCTGGGTTAAACCTAAACACCAAAGGGACATATCACAGAATGCTCTCTTAAAGATGATCAGTAGGGACTTTTATATAAATTTATTCCTAAGAAAATCTCTAGAAGTCTATTTTCTGTTTTCACATGGAGCTGTTCAATTTCAGAGAAATCCAGCAGTCTGCCAGTTTGGACATCTATGCAAAACCCAAACTTCATTTCACAGTTCTTCAGTCAGCACGAATGCTTGAGTTTGAAAAGAAGAGTTTTAGGAAAAGGAACATTTTCTTGCCTTGGTATGCAAGATGGATGCAGAGATCTTCAGCTATTCTCCAGATGACAGTAAGTGATGGAAAAGGGAAAGAACCTTGACTCTCTCCTTCTAAAGTCCAGCTTTAAGGAATGCATGTGTGTGGCATAGTGAAAAAAGGCTTTACCCTTTTGAAGTGCTATAACATGCTAAAATATCCTTCCTACTAAAAACAAGAACAGAGAAGGATCTCCTGGGGCTGCAGATGAGATGATGAATACATTTTAACAGTTCCTTATATAGGACCTAAATGGAGACATCAGAATCATTTTGATGAAAGGTTACTTCAGGTCTGTCACTCAACTAGTACAAAATCATTTTGGTTAGTAAACTGTTCAGTCATACATGAAGAAATCCAAATAATCAAAGTTTTTTTGGGGGGTTGTTTGTTCATTTGTTTGTTTGTTTTTTAATAAGGAATGGTTCACTGGATTGGTGTACAGGAGGTTTGGCTTGTGCCTTCCATGCTGTGGCCATTCCTGCCCTTTAGCCTGCAAGCTAAACCAGGAGAAAGAGAAGTGTAAATAACAAAAACAAACAAACAAACAAAAAAAAAAAAAAAAAAAAAAAAAAGGAAAGAAAAAGAAGAGAAGGTCTGTTTCATTCAACTCAACCAATTGGACCAGGAAGTTGGGTTTATGTTCTTACTATGATTAGGAATAGGGTAAGTATTTAAAAAAAAAGGTCAAGATCTAATTCTCTCCCCCTTCCCCCCCTTATTTGTCTCTATCTCCCAGAGTAAGCAGGGGAACGCTGGTAGGAAGTGGAGCACTGCAAGTTCCAGGGTATAAATAGCTCTGCCTGAGCCTAACAATAACTCTGCTGCTGCTGTCACGGAGCAGAGCAGAGGCAAGAAAATACTGTAACAGTATTTGTCATGCCTGTCAGGAGAAACACCTTCCTACCTAAAATATTGTTAGCAGAAATGTATATCAGTTGATTAGGTCAATTTTCTTGAGCTTGATATAAACACGTTCGCGGTGTCTGTTCAAGCTAGAAATGTTCTTTTCCCCTTTGGCAGTTACGTTATTTCACACTTACCAAATAATATGCCCATACTATGTCACCCAAATTCAGCTGCAGCTACTCTGATATGAGGATCAAGACAGCAAATTAAAATACTTAATGAGATAGTTTAGGTAAATGACACTTGATGCTTGTTCTGCTTCCTCCAGCTCTTGTGGGTGAATCACTGAACACAAACTAGGGATCTGGGAGACCATTTGGGATGCCTCCATGAAATGGGCAAGATCAGGTAGAGAGAGAGAAAAAAAAGCAAGGGGGCAAATGAAGAGTGAAGATGATGCTCCTAAAGCAAGTTAGGAAGTGGGGGAAACAAAATATCTTCAATAATCAAGTAGATGAAAAGATCATAATTGACTTCATCAAGAAACAGTAGTAAGTGACTCAGATGTTTGACACAGTGCAAAAAAGGTATGTCTTCTTGATCTTATCAAAGAAGAAAACCATGAGCAAAGAAAGAAGCCAAAAAGAACTTACACCCCCCCACCCCCACCCCCCAAACCACTTGTAAGAGAGGAGATTTTTCTAGAGAGAATAGTGGGAGTGAAGGAATCTGTGAGACTAAAAACCAGAAAAGGCAAATGACAGGAAAACTCTCATGAGGGTCAGAGTTTGTTACAGCTTCTGCAGTTGCAGAAGGGAAAGACTTACACAAGGGTTTGATCAATTAAGAGGATCAAAAGGAGTTTCACTATCAGTGAGAACAGAAGCTCAGGAATGGGGAGGGAAAGCGGAATAAACAGATGGGAAAAGGATGACAACAGGGTAAAAGGATAGTTCAGAGGGGAGAAAGGAGCTGCTCTTCATCCAACAAAAATGTGATGTAAGTAACCTGAAGACTCGTGAGTTATTACTGAAGGAGAAGTGAATTTTCTCCCACTACCTACATATTCTGAATTAGTTACTTGATGCTATTTAAGTCTTTCATGGGATTGTGTAGCTGAACCAGTGGAGAAGAGACATAAATCCACATCACGCTGATACTTCAGTGTTTTTCATGCATGGTGACCCTCAAAACCAGAAAAGCAGTCTGCAGCACTTGCCTTCTACTGTTGAGGAAATCTCAAGAAAAAACTTTGCTGTACACTATAACACGCAAATGTGTAAGTATCAGTAAAAGATATGTCTATGTATCTATGGAAACTTCTTACTCTTACAAGTTTCTGTACAGTTTCTCTGATAGACTACATTGCCACTGCATGTTGCTATTAAGACAAAGGCTGGTGGCAAGGAATGAGGTTTAATGAGACTTAATGAAGTTTATAAAGTGATTTTAGGGAAGGACATCTATGCCTCCACATTAAGAGCTGACCCAATCACCAACAACATTTACCTGTAAGAAAGAATAAAAAGATTCTCAGAGAGCTGATAGCTAACAGACAAGGTAAATGTGCTTTATTCTTGTGTTAAAAGGAAAATTGAACAAGTAAAGCAAGTGGCACTTTCTTAATTAGATTTAAGATCTTTATGCCAGTGTGACCCAAATCAGGATCTGTATCTCAGCCATGTTTTTCTTTTCTGACCATTCTTGTCAGTTCTTTCACAACACTGATGCATGGATAAAATGCTGTTCTGTACTACAAAAACCAATTCACTCTTTGTATTTTACTACACAGTCTAACCTGGCTATCTTATTTATTGCATATTTGTAGACAGGTCCTTATTTGAACCTCTGCTGATTCAAAAGAAAAATGACACTAATTAAATGACAAAATCCTAAAATTCCCAGTCAACTTCAGGAGACTCCCACAGTGTCATTCCTGACACCTAGTAAAATATTAATGTTTTTCACATTGTGAAAAAGGTGGCAAGACATTTCTGATTTTAAATTCAGGGTACTGAGTAGGATTTACCGCTCATCACTATGCTGCTACTTAGTATGCATTTGACAATCTGGTCACCTCACCTAATTTTGGATCACTGCAATGTGGAGGTTTTTATGTAAGCTAGTTACTAGCCTATACTGATCTGCTTCTTACCTTTGTTAGAAGTCTGCTTTAGGATGAGAAGAATTCTGCTTGTTTCTCTTTTGATGAGACTGATTAGCTCAGGTTAGCTCAGCTGTAGGTGTTTACGCTGTAGACATCTACATGTTGTCATCACCATCCTCAGAATTTGCTAAGAATCTGAGGTGTCAAGAGCCTTGAGGGCACTAAAGAGCCTCACTGGCCCTGCCCAGCCCTAGGGTGGACCCCCATCCTTCCACGCACCTTGCCCATGAACCAGGATTCTCATTTCAGCTCAGCCCGAGGCCATTTGTCCCTGCCCAAGTGGTGCTGCAGGAGTGCCAGTTCCCAGCTCTGTCTCTGGACAGCCCTAGGTTGTAGCCTTTCTTCCAGCTCTGTCTGTGTTCCCATCTCCTCCTCCTGACTGGACTCCCTGGATGGACCTTGAACCTGAATCACCACTTTGCCTAGTTGGGAACTATTGGTGGACCCTGTTATCAGCACTCAGTTCTGCTCACTCTGCTCAGGTGCTGGAAGATGTTGCTCTGTCCGTAAAGGCACTACCAGTGCTGGGGTCACTTACAGTTTTGTGGGAATCACTTTTAGAGTGAAGTGTCACCCCAAGTTAGAGAGTTGAACTTCTTGTCTCTCCAGTATTCTCTAGTCCACCTTTAATTTTGCTTTCAAAGATCAAACATCTATCTACAAGGTGCTGCTGCTTATGAAAGATTCCACAGTGTTCATAGATAGTGGGTTAAACATCTCCTCCTCTCAAGTATATGTAAAACCTATATATTTAACTGATGTGGCCAGAAAATACAGAGAGAGATTTGCCTTCCTTGTTCATATACATTACTTCTGTGTACTTTTTTAATGAGTCTTACTCATCCTTAATGATCATTCAATGACCTTTGAAATATAATCACTAGCTACAGTACATCTGCATTGACTCTGCTTATGCGACATCTGTATCTTTCTCATATTCATGTATGCAGTTTCCTCTGTTCCAGTTGTAGCAAATAAGAACAAAAGCTCGTTTCAGATATTTCAAATGAAATTTCTTTTTGTCATCTAATTCATCCCCCTGCCACTGCACGATTGTTCCCTACAATGTATTTATTAAGAACTCTCTTGATGGATGGTGTCTTCTATTGTAACTTTTGTGCTACTATCATTCATTTCCTTTATGCGGAAGACAAAGACATTTTATTGGCACACTCCTTTCACTTAGTGTTTTAGCTACTAACTTTTTCAAATACAAATCCTTCACAAACTTTTGCTGGAGTTTAAATAAAGATTTTGGTGGAGATGATTGTCTCAGAGTTCATTTGGGTTGCCCCATCTCTCAATTACCTATTGCATTGTCTATTTTAAATTCCATTCTACACTTTTCTAGAGTTGTGGTCCACTGAAGTGAATGTTAAAATCCTTGTGAATTTACTGAGAGGATGATTCATCTTCTTTACCTTCGGTTCAACAAAGTATTTCTACATTAGCTACGAAAACAGATAATAACCTCATGCTTATATTTAGCAAAGTACAACGTAATCTGTGACTGAAGCTGTTGTGTGCTCAACTAATTGTTTAAGCAAGGATCTACATATGCCTCTCAACTCCTATCAATTTCTGACTTCAAACTATTAGAGAAAAAAAACTGAGTAAATTATTTTTTCGGCTATCTGTGCTGTTGCTTAATAAACAGTTAATAAAAACTGGTTTATTTCTTTGCTACAACTGATACTGATGAATACACTATGAGTGATTTATTTAATGTTGTCTCAATGTCTATGGGAAGAAGAAACCTGAATCAAAGTCTAAGACAAGTGTCCTGTTCACTGGACAACTCTACCTTGTAGAAAAATCAGTGTTCAGCATTTAGATCTTAGCTCCTGAAGATTAAACTCATGTCTGCTTAGCAACATCCTCTAACTCCAAACATAAATTCCTCAGTTACTCAAGTTCCCATCGGTAAAATCTTGTTGCCTTTTCTTCTTCTGGCATATACATGGATATGTATACATGACATACTACCGAGTATATCCAGGTAAGTCCAGGTGGTTTTGAGCTATATGTGGTGCATGGGCATGGGTGCAGTGTTTGAACAAAGCCCTTCCCACCTCTTGGGCCTGCTGGCGAGACTCAGCAGCATAGAATAGTCCTACACAACTTCCAGAGCGCTCAGCTGAGATGTAATCAGCCCTGGAGTGAGTTCATCTCGAACTAGATGAAGTAGCAATGAGCTGGGAAACTCCAGTCATTGTCTTTCATTCTCTGCGTTGTATCTCCTTACACTTTTATGTGCAAAAAAGACAAAATTGCTAGGACTTCAGGCAGTGTTTGATTTCTCTCCTAAAAATGACTGTAATCCAGATCCTAACTTAGAACTTCTAGCCAGTCATTTTCAATAGGCCATGAAGGGTGGGGCTTTTTTGATTTTTTTCCCCCATAATACATGAGTGGCAAAATGAATTCTGATTTTTTTTTTTTCCCCTCCAATCTCTGAAGCACAGTTGAAGGAGGGTAGGTAGACCACTGCTGTGAATGAGGTGGTAGAAATAATATTTGTTCTGTTTGGCTTGATCTCCTGTTTTTAACTAATCATATAATTCAATGTAATAATTCTAGCATGCCTCAAAGTATCTTTGATGAGGGCACTTATACCACAAACTTAATCTAGCATTTACTATTATTTATTGTGGCACTATTACGGCTCTGTTACACAAGACAGTTACAAAGATGAGTTAAACAAAGACAGCCTATTCCTTGAGCACGAAATTCTACATCTTTTACTGGTCTAAGACTATGTTCCTCTAGATTATGGCTTAGTTTAATGGCTTTAACCCATTATTTTAGGAAGTAATATAAATAAATAGAATATAAACCATCTTATAGTCTAAAGTCATTCAGTTACACATTGTACTTCCTCAAAACTACTGAAAGTGCTTTTGGCATTACATGACAAGATATAAATTTTATATATGCCCTCCCTCCTCACTGCAGTTAAAAGTGATGACAGCACTCAGAGGGTATTGTGAAATACAAACATCCACATACCGGTAGTTGTTTTTTAGCTTTTGAATCTTACATTAAATTTTTAATCCAGAGTTCTGCACACTCAGTCTTCACCTCTCAATTTTAGCTGGTTTCTTTGTCAAAATACTCTTTAAAGATCTGTGACAACAGTAACGGCAACAGGAAGCACCAGGAAATGTTTTCCTATTGTATTTGCTACTGTGGCTCCTTCTTCTATACATTTTTATGCTATTGTCCACAAGGCAAGTAAACATACCCACATTCCTCATCTGTTGCTTAAAATCTGTTTCTTTACTAATACTGAGTCAGTATTCCTAACAGGTCTTGGCGCTTAGGCTGTGTAGACATAAAAAGGAACCTGAAATTCAGTTAGGGTTAGAGATTAGGGAATCTCCCAATCAAACTGCATTCAAATGGAAGTCAAACCAGGCAGATGGACTTGGTAAACAATTATCCTATCACCCATATGCTCACCTTCACTTTGAAAGATTTTCCTGTGTTGCCTAATCTCACAGGTCTGTCTAGTTTTAACTTCAGAAACTTGGGTCACTACTTTCTTTCCTATCTATCTAACATAAAAAGACCCAAAACTTAAACTGTGAAAAAGGTTGTCTGCTTTCACAATCATCTCCCCAAGAATAGATCAAAATTTATCAGAGGAGGAATAAGATGTCCCAATACAGACATATTACACAGCCGTGTAGATCCTCGGATGACCAATTTAAGCCTTCCTGAAGGTGCTCCTCTCCCTGCCTGAGAAACAATGTGTTCTCATACACCTTGTCAGAATATGTAGCAACTGAAATACAAAATCTAACAATTAATAATGGTAAGGATATATCTGAGGTCAATTTAGTCCACAAAGTGAACAAATTACTTGAAATTGGTTAGGAAAGACCAAGTATAATTGTCATGGGAACTTTTTCTTCTGTGTCTAGGCAGAGACTCCATTGATGGGCTCAGCCAAGCACTGAAGTTCATATGTTGATGAGGTACAAACCTGTTGCTGGCTCTTTCGTGCTATGGCAATAACCGTTCTCAGTGAAAGAACTAGTATTTATTTATCAAGCTTGGCAACATGAAGAAATACTTAGTGGGGAATACTCAGGCAGTTGTGCAGGTAGGCACTGTCCTTGCTAGTTGTAACCGTTTACCAACTTTGAGTAGTCGCTAATGGAATAATCCTTTGCAGCATTCAAATAATTTATACTTAAATTTTTCACTTGATTATGAGATAACAATTTATAAAGTTTTTCATGTTTAAGCTATGTTAAAGAGACACAGTAATATGTTGACTTTTGCATATTTTTGATCTTCAAAATACAAACACTTCTCATGGTTACTTAAAATTGGATTAAATGCTTTGAAAGATACGTACTTAAAAATATTCTGTGAAATACGAGTAGTGCATTTACTTCTCCTTAGTTCAACCTGCTAGTTGCTAAACATTCAAATAAATTTCTCAGAACTTGATTCTATTTTTTTTTTGGCCAAAACTCAGTATGTCGTAACTATTTAAAAGTACTGGGCAGCAATTAAACCTAACTGGACACCTGAAATATTTTGGCACATGAAAGGGGGAAAAAAGAGGCCTTTGATAATGCTGAGGAGCTACAGGCATGTATTTAGTACCAAGTTCCAAATCCAGTTAAAGCATTTCTCAGCACCTTTTCTTGATTCTTGCAGCCTCATTGTGAACACCAGCATGGTTTTCTAAGCCAGCCTTTTGCTGCCACTACCTAGTCCTGGTGTTTGGAGCTACTTGGCATTCTTGAGATCCCCAGAACTTCTAAATGACCTGATGAACTGAAGCAGATGAACGAACAACTTGTACTCTTTTTTTCACCATTCCCTGTTGCTTTTCTATCCACTGACTGATTATGTTTCCATTGACCGTGAAACTAAACTCAGACATTCGTGTTCGGTACTTACTCTTGTGCTAAGATAAGTCTATTAATGGGCTTTGTAAGATTTCCAGAAGGATAAACCTGCAAACTGTCAAAGTATGACATTCAATAAAATAATTTTAGTTGTAAAAAGCCCTGTACATGTTGCTAATTTTGATAAACTCAAATGTCATAACCAACTATTTCAAGTATCATAATCCATTTTCATAATGGCTTTCATTTTATTATAATCCACTTTTTTAAGTATCATAATGCATTTTCTACAACTAAAGATAAACTAAAGGTACTAACCTTTTTCCATACTAAAAAGATAAAATAGAGAATGAAAATGAAAATAATGTATGAAGTCTCAAAGTTGTCCTTCGAAGTTTAAAAGTGACCATTGCAACAGGACTCCAAACCGAATGTGTTTTCCATATTTGCTTAAAATAAAAGTCAGCTATTCAAACCCTTAATTTCAGCATGAAATACAGCTACGTTTTCTTCTCTCCCTCATTCACTTGATTCTAGCTTTAGTCTTCTTACGCTGACCAGCTTCCAGATGATATTTAGGGTTTTTAGCAAGTTCCAAGCTTTTATGGCAAAACTTCCCTCTAATAGCACAATTTAAACCATCTTCACTTCTGTGAAACATGTTTCTCTACATACTTATGCATAAGCTCATACCTCCATGGCATACATACAAATAGTCCTTACTGACAAAACTGATTTTCTCTGGAAAAAAAAAGAAGTTTCCTTTGTCTTTGGGTTTCATCTAAGTTGCTTTTGGAAAAACTGACCTGAACACTCATGGGCTACAGTTGTTTCTGAATCATAAAGATATATGCTCTTAGAGCCTCTGGCTACAGCTGAAAATGGGCTTTAGTAGCAACTGCATTGTTTTTCTGAATCCAAAAATCATTGTCAACTATAAATACTACAAGCAATTTACCACTCAGTATTATAGAACTGTCAGTATCATCCTCTATAGGTGTAACTCATAACTTTAAACTTTTATACAGTACTTACAGAATCATAGAATCGTTTAGGTTGGAAGAGACCTTTAAGATCATCGAGTCCAACCATTAACCTGTCACTGCCAAGTCCACCACTAAACCATGTCCCTAAGCGCCACATCTACACGTCTTTTAAATACCTCCAGGGATGTTGACTCAGCCACTTCCCTGGGCAGCCTGTTCCAATGCTCAACAACCCTTTCTGTGAAGAAATTTTTCCGAAGATCCAATCTAAACCTCCCCTGGTGTAATTTGAGGCCATTTCCTCTTGTCCACTTCAGAATCAGAATTAAGTTGGAGATCAGGCTTTGAGAAATCCGACGACAAAATATCATATAGTGCACTTGATGCAGATAAAAATGGGAAGAGCTTTCATGCAAAAAGCATTGTTTTAGCTTCTAAGTTAGGTATGCGGCATAAAACAGAGAGAGAAATGCTACAGCAAATTCCATATTTATATGAATCTCTTAACATCCACAGTCTATATACTGTAGGCAGGAATTGCATTTTTGCCTTAATACAACATAACCACATCTAGGACAAAAAAGTAAGAGCTGATTAAAAGCAAAGAGGAATGTAGTTACAATGAATCCCCATTTGCTAGGCTGAATGTCAGGATAATTTGAGAGATGAAGAGAGAAGTAAAGAAAGGGCATTAAAGTGCCTCCATGGCAGCTGTAGGAAAAAGAGTGGACCTAGACCCTCGCTGGACTAAAGGATTTGCAGTTCTAAGACACCATGGCCATGAGGAACTAATAAGTCCCAACTTTAACATTTTCCACAGCAGTCTAGAATTGGAGAAAAATATAGTCAAAAGAAACCCCACGAGGGTTTGAGATACTATTTTTAGAGAATAAGTAATGCTTCACTCAAGTAGATTTATTTACTCACCACGTCTTGTCTAGCATTTCTACCTCATGCTTTTGTACAGCTAGAGTCAAAATGTCCATGAGACCATTTATACTTTGCTATTGCCTCTCTCTACCTTAACTTTGTGTACATGTCTCATGGTAGTGTTTTAGCAGCTCCACCAAATATTAATTAAGCAGTGATGGCTTTTGGAAGATAGAAAGTATTTAGAGTTTGGAAATGGGGGTGGCACTTTGTCCTGTTCAGAAAAAAAAGAAAAAGGTGTGAATCAACTCAAACCTTCCAAAATGACAATTCCATAAGGAAGGGCTGGAAGTAGAGAATTACATTTGCTTTGGAATCAGCAGCAGCACAATAGATCAACACATTGTTGAGTCCAAACTATAAAGCTTTGCTGTCTAAGTAGTTTTGCTGTCAAGAATATGAACTGCGCTAAGGTATCTATAATGCTCTTAGGACTGAGATTCAGTCTCCACTCGTCGCTGAACGGGACCATACAGATGGATCAGAGCTATGCAGTGAAACTCTGCTTGTACATCATACTATGGCATTGAAGAGAGCCCAGATAATATAATTAAGTTAATCTTGAAGACTCTACTGAGTCTTAAAGACTCTACTCTTTTCACTGAGCAAGTGAGATGATTGAGAAGCTTGCTTCTGCAGTATCATATAATTAAAAACTAATGTACAACAGGCAGGTAACAGGTTGTAAATCGAAAAAACTAGCACACTCCATGTTCTCAT
This sequence comes from Phoenicopterus ruber ruber, assembly GCA_009819775.1. Classification (NCBI taxonomy): domain Eukaryota; kingdom Metazoa; phylum Chordata; class Aves; order Phoenicopteriformes; family Phoenicopteridae; genus Phoenicopterus; species Phoenicopterus ruber. Next base: position 140,930,228 of record CM020215.1, read on the forward strand.
GGAGAACTAACATTCCTATACTAAAAGGGTAAGGCTTTCTTTATTGCGCTAGTGCTAATTCTGATTACTAAAATAGCATGAACTTTCTGGGGTTTTTATAGTCTTGTTGACTTTTAATGTTGTGACTGCAACCACGATTTCTAACTTTCCCCTCCTGCTATGAATGCTAGAAACCTATTTTGCTTTAAAATGACAATGTTGAAGAGGAGGGAGTGAGTGAGTGAGTCTCACCTGTTTGCATTAGAGTCCCACATCTAGGAGACCACGGAGTCAATAAAAATATATGTATTATATTTATTATTCTGCTGAATATGACTGAACTGCAGCTGAAGAATTATTTTCAATAAATTATTAGTTAAAACTTGAATAATGAATAAAATTGAAAAATGTCATAATCTGTAGGAACTTGTTCTATACTACTTCATGGACTTTGCATTTCTACTAAGACGTCATTGAAACAACTATGACAAAAATTACTAGTGAAATGCAGCCTTTTCAGTTGCACAAAATTTCTCTACTAAGAACAACAAACAAGAAACAATTTAAAAAGCTGTGTTTTTTTCTACCTTTTAGTTCTAGGAAAGTCTTGATGTCTTAACAAAAGATACTTGAAAAACGTAATGCATTACGTGTCCTCTAATAGTTTGAGACAATTAAAAATTGGTCCGAAATCAACAGGAAAGTCACTGTTTGTACTGGGAAGTGAGCTTTTCCTCAGGCTGAGGACATTTACACTGATTATTGAATATTTCTGGTGGTGTTGGCTTTCCAAAGTACTGATCAGAACTTACATTCAGAAGCACCTACACAGTACAGAATGCACATCATCGACAGATGTACGCTTGCCCGCCAGCATAATATTGTCCCAAGTGTACCACCCTCCGAGCCCCCACTCTTTTCTTCTATAACTATTCTTCCGCCATTCCTGGCATGGTATTTTATGGCATACTGAGAAGTCATCGTGCTCTTGACAGTCAGGTTTCCAGGAAATTTCTCTAATGAACAAATACTTTGCTTTATTTCTAGGAGTAATAGGATGTCACAGGTTGTGGCACACAGAATACTCTATGTGGATTCTGGATACATTAACTACTTCCCTTGAAGAACATTGCCTAAGACAACATATGTCATTTAAATCCGATTTAAAATTAGGATGAATCAGCACTATGTTCTGAATGTAACATGCAGAATGCTGCAGGCTCAAATCCAACAGTGAACTAAAGATATTTTGGAAGTGTAATGCTCCAGAAATTGTTTAAAGACTCACTTTTTATGTTACTTGGTAAGCTGAAATTCATTTTTGAAAGTTGCAGTGCATTTTTATCTATTCTTTTATGTAGTTGTCATTATTCATATTTGTTTGACTACTGCTAACTTTATAAATAGATAAAAAATTATCAGACTGTTGTTCTAACTCACGTATTTTTTTCTATTTAAGGTGTTAGCTGTGGAGTATACAGAAAAAAAAATCCGTAAAATTTTTCTTTTGTACTGTCACAAGTGCATGACACAATATCTGACAGCAAGCCATTCAAGCTGATGTTTAAATAATACTGAATTAGCTACTTTAAATGCCTTTGCCTTTATATGATCACTGAAACCTGTCAACCTTTCTCTGTTCACTAAGAACATTGCTAATTTAGGTCAGGATGTCTTGGATTCAATAGACCAGTATGTTACGGTTGCTATTTTTATACGAAGAAAAAGCACTATGATATGATCACTGAAAGTCTGTGTGTATGTCAATGTCAAAGGACATTTACCATGGTCTTTCACTGGAGGAATGGCTCTCTGAGACATAATGTTCCTACATCAATTTTACTATGACTAAAGAAGTCTACTCTTTCTAGCTAGAAACAAAAAAAAATTGACACAATAGGAAAATCTTACTCCTTCAAATACTTATCATTTCTTTCTTATCCTTTCCCATCTGTTCTTTTCTGAGAAAAGATATGAGGCTGGTACGATAAGATTTGATTAAAAAAAGATATTTCTTTGTAAGAAAACAAAATGTTTCCTTGACAGCAGTTATAGTCACATGGTAGAATTATCTCTCCTTTTGAAGATGCTGTGCAAAAGAAGGTCCTGGATCAAACTTCTATTAAATTTACCTTCCTTTGTATTGCCAAGCAACGAAAGCAAGTAACTATAACTGCTGGCATTCTCAGGGTCAATGCGAATCCTTACTAATCTGTAACACCATCCTCTAAGTCCTTTGTTCACCACAGAAAAGCAAGTAAATCATAAATGGAAAAAGCTTCTCAGGGAAGCAAGCAAAATAGGAAAACGCTAGGCAAGGGTATGCGTTCTGCCAGTGGGTCTACTGGGTACGACAAGCATATCCCACAGTTTACATATGAAGCTACCACAGCATTCATTCACCGCATGGCAAAGAACACAATGAAAAAATTACTCCCCTATTACTAAGAAAGTAAAGAGAAGGAGGCTGGGAAACCCACTTACGAGGCTCAGAGAATGTATGAATTGAAATTTCTTGTTTATATTAGAGAAAGTAGAAGAAATATTAAGAGATATCTCTAACATCCCAATATTTAGCGATAGCTGTAGTACTTTCTACTTTAGAGTAAACAGAACTGTTAATCTGCTTCGTGGATGTCTGAATGATATGTTCTTAACTACTCTAACAGGACTGAACAAGAAAGGGTTAGGGCATTTCCAAATAGTGTATTGTCACCAATCACACTCCAAATCTCTCTCATATACAAATTAATGCATCTCCGTTTGCTACTATGACAACCACTACTACCCCCACCTACCCTACGCTGAGAACCTTGACTGTAGAAAAAAGAGTTTTAAGTTGGTTCTGTAGAGCTTCATAGAAGTTTCCCAGTTTTGCTACCTGCCTAGACTCTGTCTCCTGCACTCCCTTTTTCTCAGGACAATATTGTGTTCACAAATTAGCGTTCTTTAAGCATATGCGTTCAGTTTAGTTTTTACTAAGACTCAATGTGATATTACCAAAAATGAGGCTAGAATGGCACCATAAATAAGGCAATCGCTCCTAATTAATAAGGTACCCTTTTACCCCTTAGGTATGCATATCATAGTCCTTTGAGAGGTAAGGAAAAGTGCAAGGTATTCCTCCTCTTACTTTCATTTCTTCAGAAAAACGTCATATTTAATTCCATTTCACAAAAAAGGACTATACCTGTCCAAACCAGAAGTTGGTACAAAATAGCCTTTCTGAGCAGATTTTTCCTGCTTTGTCCTCTCTTTATTACACCTCTAATGTCTTTAGTTGAACAAACCTGGAGGAACCTCTCAAAGAAAAACTCTATTCTGTAAATTTATCCTACCTACCCAGTCCGAAAGCTGCAAACCAGCAAACATTCCTCTCTCATTCTCTTTTGTTTGTTTTTAATCTGTAACAGCTGATACTGCAGAAAAGGCTAAATGCATGACCAGGAAAATCCCCTCATCCCTAGTCAAGAACGAAGTCTCTCTCATGAAATACTGTAGACAGCTGGATGCTGGAGGACGTTGCAACAGCCAGGAATCACAATAGCTACGAATTCTACAATATATAGAAAAAATCCCCACTTGGTGAACTTGATTGAACTATTTTCAGTAATTGCAGTAGATCACAACATAGAAGAAACTCAGAATAAACACTAATTGAAATGTATCCTGTTTGTTAAGTGAGGCAAAGTGGAAAATTCCTATGTAAAGTTTTTCAGTGAATTTCTACTGTCTCTAAAAGTTATTATACATGCATGATAAGCTAGTTTGATTGTATTGTCTATTGTGCTTCAATTTAACTTGCCATAGCAAGTCTCTTTTTTCTTTTGCTTACTGAATGACATTTTCCACTGAATACTGAAATCCATTTTGAAATAGAAAAGGTGAAGTGCTGCTAGTGAAGTCACTCTAGCATTTATCAGAAACATTAGTATATTTTTATTAGTAGTACCAAAATACTGTCAAGATTATTATTTCTTTATAGTACAGACTGTATTGCCTTATATTTTTCAGTGTTTATTACACAGGATTACAATAGATTTCCTCCTTACCAGATGAAAATTTTGCGTACAATCAGAGGAGCCTGAAAGATGCAGTAGTTCCATTCAATGTAGATTTGCTCTGTATCTGACGAATTCTCTCCTTATAATTAAGTTGTCATAGCAATGCATTTTTAATAGTACTGATTCATATGCCAGTAACATTCTGCAGACAGACCTCTTGATAGTTTTTTAGTATTCAGTTATGCTAAATTATAATTTTATCAAACACATAAGTACTGGTCTACTTGCATTAGCAGAAGAACATGTGATCAGAGTTAAATTAGGCCAAAGCATAACCTGATACACACAACTAACAGAAAGCTACACAAAACTTTGGGTGGCTGAGCTCAAGAAGTAAAGGCAAATCCTACACCTGCTTTGTTTTAAATGTAAATGTTTAATGATAAAAAACCCTAAATGATTACACCTTACTAGGCAAAAAGAAAAGGTTGGTTGGTTTTGTTTGTTTGTTTTCCAAAGGTGTTGCTTTCCTATGCTGGTACTTATATGGTACACCAGGCAGCTGTGGAGATAAGCATTGATAATGGGAACTCACAGTACTTTGCTGACTCTGTTTTAGCATGTCTTCCTCTTGTATTTTTAACAGATCAATTAAATTACACATATTTATAAGTTTCAAATAACAGGAAATCATCCTCCAAGGTCTAGGACTGTATGTCATGGCTGTTTCCAAGGCACTGATAACAAGTGTCAGCATGCATGAGTCTCTGAGAGTGAGACATGAAACATGAGCAAAGAAAATTGCCTGATATTTCATTCCTTTTTTAATTCAGAATGTGAAGATTAATGTGCATTATTTTTTAGTATCAGGCAAAATGTAAGTGAATCAAAGAAAGATGAAGAAGAAAATGGTGTTAGTTTATCCTCTGTGGCTGAGAAAAAGAAGGAGGGTAGAGGAAAGAGAGATTCTTTTCCTCATGTCTCTCTAGAAAGGATAAGGCTTAAATTTTGAAGTGTTGGTTGAGAAAAGCATTACATATCGCACACATCTGCTAAATGCTCCTTCAGAGGGCTGATGAAGGGGAAAGTGTATTGTGAATGCAGTAACTGACCTAACTAATATGTCTCAATGACGATGTGTATTGATTTGGTTATGAGGAATACTTAGCCTCTAAATATTATAAATGTAAAATGGTAATTGTTCACTCTGAAGTTGCTGACCTTCCCTGGATGATGTGGAAAACAACATCTGCTTAGGTCAGACCTTAGAAGCTTGCAAACAAGGGAAAGGTGTGCAAGTACTATAAATTTCGCATACAATAAATTTACCTGTTTCATATATATAGCCTGAGTGAAAAATTAAACCAAAAATGTTTTTTTCAGACTGAAGCACAGTAGAAATCTAACAATGGCAAAGGTAGTTACTAAGGAACTGTGGAATGATGGAGGCAACAAGGTACCAAATGACTAAGCAGAACTTTTGTTTCCCTCTCACTTCCTGATATACACAATTTTCCTTGGGATCACAGCTAATCCTAGACTTTGAGTATCTTGGAACAAAAAAGTGGAATACACAAGCTGAAGCTGACATACAAACTAAGACTTCCCAGAAAATAAATATAGTAAGGAAATATGAAGATATATGCATTAATTAAGTGCTTATATGCAATATATGCACCTTTACCCTTTATTTAGAATGGATTGTACTTTAGTTAATAAGTAAATAAATAACATTTTCCTTAGCATTTGTAAGCTTTCTCTTCTATGAATTTCTAGCTGTTGCTGCTTTGTTCTTCAAAAAGTGCATCTTTAATAGAAATTGTAAATTTAATGAAGGGATCAGTAACTATAATGTAGTCTCAGACCAGTTGGACAATTGAATCCTTCTAATAAGGGCCCATCACCAGAGTAGAAGATGCTGAACATGGCTGGGGTTATACATTTAACAATATCATGGTTTCTTCAGCTAAGCCTCAGGTCTAGTGGGAGGCAGAGCTGGTCAGAATTTGGCCCATACGTACAGGCATAATCTGCAGGTAATATGTTTTTACACAATTCCAAACTAGCTGTAGTCAACCTAGTTAACTATCTGGATGTGCTGGTTTTGGCTGGGATAGTTAATTTTCTTCATAGTGGCTACTATGGGGCTATGTTTTGGATTTGTGCTGAAAACAGTGTTGATAACGCAGGGATGTTTTCGTTACTGCTGAGCAGTGCTTGCACAGAGTCAAGGCCTTTTCTGTTCTTACCCCACCCCACCAGCGCGGAGGCTGGGGGGGCACAAGAAGTTGGGAGGGGACACAGCTGGGACAGCTGACCGCAACTGACCAAAGGGATATTCCATACCATATGGCATCATGCTCAGCAATAAAGCTGGGGGAAGAAGGAGGAAGGGGAGGAACATTTGGAGTGATGGCATTTGTCCTCCCAAGTAACCGATACACGTGATGGAGCCCTGCTTTTCTGGAGATGGCTGCACACCTGCCTGCCCATGGGAAGTAGTGACTGAATTCCTTGTTTTGCTTTGCTTGTTTGTGCGGCTTTTGCTTTCCCTATTAACCTGTCTTTAATCTCAACCCACGAGTTTTCTCACTTTTACTCTTCCAATTCTTTCCCCCATCCCACCAGGAGGGGAGTCAGCGAGTGGCTGTGTGGTGCTTAGTTGCTGGCTGGGGTTAAACCACAACACTGGGAAATACAGATCAAGAACAACACAATTCTTTCCTAGTCCTAAAAGATCATTTACAGTACACAGAAGAGACAACTGTTCCTTGATGACATTTTTTCAAGAATTTCCTGATTTTTCTTAGATAAGGAATATCACCTCTTCAAGACTATCCATAAGAATATTAGGTATCTGCTTCTGGTGTTCCTCTGTGAATTAAGTGCCGTTCGCCTGACTACAGCCATTGGCAAGGTGCAACTAAAAGATGAGATCCTACAGTCATTTCTGGAAAACGTGTGTGCTCATGGAGGAATGTGGTACTCATTTATGCCATCAGTCTATACTCAAATCCTGAAGACTTACAGTCTTGTAACTGATAATAGTAGCATGCCGGGTTAGTGAGAGTTGCACAGTTTTCCAGCTTTCTAGTCTGTCTTTAACAAACATGGCCTGATTCACTTTCTTGGATGTATTCCTAAGTATAGGGAATGAACTGTTGCTATAGGATACCTCTAATTTAGTTCTTTGCTGCTAGGCAAAAGCTCTGCAACGTTTTGAATTAAGTATCTGAAATAATTGCTTCTTCAGGAAAAAAAAAAAAAGGCAAAAAAAAAAAGTGTTGCATTATATTTCTACTTTACTTGTGTTCATTTTCACATACTAAAATATCACTTAATAGTTGCAGAAATAGTGACGGTGGATGGACTCTGAGATTAGCTGTAAAGAGCAAGCTGTGGTGGGAGGCTAGAAGACAATAATACTGTAACTAGTAAGATGCACTTTGAACTTATCAATCAATTGCTTTATATAGAGCTGCTGAGATATCAGAAGAAAAACCAACCATATTCGTTTTTCCACGAGTACCCACAGCAATGAGGATAGTATCAGGTGCGTACAGCTGTAATGCAAGTATATTTATCTCCATACAACAATAACACATGGCAGAGAGATAAACAGGGGCAAACCTTTAGCTGACTGCAACAAATATCTTTACAAATATGATTGCATTGTCTACATGGAAAAGGCATTTTTGAAGATCTGAGATTGGACAAGAAAGAAGAAAGTGTTGAGCACTCCCAGGGGAGTGGTACAAAAGAGAGTAGAGAGAAATATCTGGCTATTGCCTACTCTTACACTACAAGGTGACAAGGTAGTATATCAAAAGCTCTTCCATACAAAAATCAGCCCAGTGTTATGAAAATGTTATTGCCAGGTTCTGAGTGGGCTTCTCTTTTGATTGCCTTGGAGAAAGGATAAAGGCAGAATCAGAATCTACATTGTTGCCCCTCAGTTAAATACAATAGACTAGTCCCTCATCATCGCTCCCCTTCATTTCCCACTAAACTCCCCTTCAGTGAATAACAAAGCTGACCCTCTCCTTAGACAAGGGGTACTTCATCTTGCAAAGGTGTATGTTTGAGATAAACAGCTTCTCTGCCTGTCTGGAGCTTTGCCTACTTCTCTCCTCATCATGATGTAGAATAAATTCATCCAACCTCAGATACAAAATGGTACTAGATGACCACGTCTTCCGATTGCTTGGTTCTTCCTTATGATTATTTAACAAACAGAAGATATATAGGCAAAGTAGTGGTAAACAAATGTTATATGTAATATTTTCCCTTCTCCTAGTTTAAAGTCCAAAACAGGTAGAGAGTCAGCCTACAGATGACCAAGAAGATGAAGTTTCCAACTCATTTTAAGTTTGCACATTAACTATTAAGAAAGTCCTTTCCCAAGGTACCTAAACCAAAAAATGCTACACCAAAGCTTGTCTTGGATCGTCATTTTGAAGCTGTAACACAAGTCATCACTTTGAGTGACGTAAGACAAAAATGTGTTTGACTTCATTCATCACAGAGATTTTTATAGAAAGGGAAATAGGCTTTGGTTAATGTGGAAGTTGCTACTGGAAACAGTGAACTGTTAGTTAAAAAGGAGCAAATCAGTGGGAAATGCTTTTTTCCTTGGCCTACAAAGTGGAATTACATAACTCATAAAAAATATGGATGGAAAGGGACCCTATAATACTGTATTCATTTATTGGATAATTATGATTTTGACTCAGTGATTCTCCTATACTTTGCTATCCCAGTAATAAAAATGGCCGGGCTGACATCATACTTGTGCTGCAATACAGCAAGCCATCCTATTACCTGTACGTTTTTATGAAGATGTAACTGTTAACCTTGACTACTTCATTCTGTAATATAGATTTTCTCAGGCAAGTTTAAAAAAAAGTGTTTCAGATACCATAGATCTCAGAACTGTATTGATATGTAACATTAATGCATAGCAACAAACTAATGTCAAACAGTGAAATGGTGAATAAACGTGTTCTAGCAAAAAGAAAAGTGAAAAAGAAGGAAAAAGGCTAGATATTTTAAACAATTTATTTGTTACTGTAGTCCAAAGCTTTTTCCTGATCTTTTCAAGCTGCAATAAAAATTATGAAATGTTTAAAATGTGAACAGGCAAGTTTACTTACTGTTTAGCATGCCAGCGCACTGCATTTAAATATGCATTACAGTAATGGAAGAGAAATTCATGCTTGGATCGGGTGACTTTTCCTTGAAGTAAGGGCATCAGATCATGTCCATCAATAATTCTGAGTAAGAAAACATTTCAAAATCAGAACAATAACCCAAACCTCACTTTACTGAGAAAATATTATAACTCTGCATTTCCACTACTTAAAAAAATAAATCTGAATGGCCACCTCCAGTTAGTCAATTTGGAGAAAAACCTTCAGGTGCTCTTCGCCTTTGATTTTTACATTATTTAAGGAAACATTAATTTTACATTTTGCCATTAGGAATGGTTGTTTCCTCAACCCATTTTTATCTTTTTTCTTTTTTTTTTTTTTTCCCCTGAGAACGTGGCCAGACATATGTGAATAAATTGCTACAACACAGTCCTCTGGATATACCTGCTCAAGTTGTTTGGGAGTAGTCTGGCCAAAGTAACCCTAAAACAAGAGAAATATGTGCTGTGCTGTGTTAGCATCCCTGGAAGTAATGACAAAATTATGAAATTACTGAAAATTAATTACAGAAAATTATGTATGCCAGAATTTAAGACAGAACTAGTCATTTCAAAGTTGAAACGAACTATGTTTAAATATGTGTTTATCAACTACACACACACAGAGATATATATATGCATATAAATTCTTTAAATGCTGCTGGACAATTTTGTTCATGCTTTGAAGGAGTTAGTCAATTTACATCAAAACGTAGTTATAAAATAAGCAGGGCACTTAAACGTTTCCGTAAGTTAAGCCTTTGAATTGCTGGAATCAGCTGGCGGGGGAGAAATCACAATCTGCGTTTTGACCTGTCTGAATCACAAGTTTTATGAGTTTTATAGGAAATTACTTTTTGCTGATATACAGAGCAGCAGGTAATTCTTTTTTAAGCATTTTGAGCAACATCTCATAAGACCTTTTTGAAACTTTTTAAAAGTTTAAACAAGTCTATGTTAATTTTCATTACCATGTAAAACCCTTTTCACATTAGTGTAACTACTACAAGACAGGTACTAACTTCACTTTTTTAAGCCATGAGCTACATATGACTACGGAATTCTTGGCAGCAATTGCATGCAACAGCACCGTTCTGTGTAGGACTCTTCTCAAAGCGTGGGCAGGAAAACATCCTGGAATTCCTAAAGCTATGTTGTCCCATAACTCTGCTTTCTGGGTGCATCTCTGTCTCTGGGGATCTGTTGAATTAGAGTCTTTCTCACCTTCAATTTGTCATGGTTTTTTGCCTGAGTAATGCACTCTTGTCGCACCCCTGCAGGCTTACTCACTATCAAGCTGAGAGCAGGACAGATGCACGTCTATTGTACACTTTCTGTTCTACAGCCTGTTGATGGGGAAAAGGTGTCTCCAGTAATATGTCTCCAGTATTCTTGCGTTCCCACAACTGCTGGTTTCAGAGGGATATATGAGACTTCTCTTTCTGATGACTTATTTTTCTTCTTTAACTACGAGCACATCCTCCTTTCCTTTTTAACCCGCTCCCTCCTAGTGACTGAATCCTAATCATAGTAATTTCTTTTATTTCTCAGGAAGAATTCAGTGGAGTGATAGGAATTCAGCTGCTGGATCAAAAATGCTTTAACCTAGCCCATGACCTACCATGAAGCAGTAATTATGGCATCTAGTCTACACAGAAGATTCAGAGTGGAGCAACTTACAAGTGGAAGTTACACAAGTATATTGGGATTTCTATCAAAGAGATCAAAACAAAACATTGGTGCTTAGTCTTCACTCAAGCAATATGAAAACAAAGTGCATAAGATCTGCCCACATTAAGAACAGTCTGAACTGCTTAGGTTCAACAGAGTGAGGGCTTGTAGGCGATCTCTTAGGACCAGTCTGACAAATTTTTCATGTCTTACACATGTCCTGCCCTGCCGTGTCCTTCAAGCACTCGATGAGCCATCATTAGCAGAGTGTCTCTGCTCACCACTGGTTTTCCCCATGCGGATTCTGGGTGCTTTGTGCTCAAAAGCTGTTTGTGTATGGCACGTGTTCAAAGCATACGCACGTCAGCAGGTTACTCCACTTATTGGATTTGGATGGCAACAGGGTTTAGGTGGAGGCACCTTGCTGCTCAGACTGGGTATCTCCTGAATAAGACAAAGCACAGGGATGTAGGAGTGTCAATAAAGCATCTTATGAATTTTAGAAGTCCAGTGGGTTTTCGTATCAGGCTGCAAAACTCTGTAAGGGATTGTTTTCACTAACTTGGTAGAGAACAAAAAAACCTGTGAGAATAAGCCTAGCTGGCATTTCAATGTGTTTTGTTATACTAAGCAGGCCAAGGTTCAGCTTGTAAAGTTTAAAATAATTTATACTTGCAGTTCCTTTTCCTGCCACGTTTACTCATGCAGAATAGAGCCTTTTTTATATATTCATCTTTGCTTTAGTAAATAATTCTAGGCCTGATTGACAGTATGTTGCTCTTGATGGTATTCCCTTATTTTCCTGTTGCTTGGTGCTTGTTCTGCAATTTAAGCTGGTATTTACATACAATGTTTCTGTAAAATATATCAGTATGTCAATATGAAAAGAGATAACATACTACTGTAAGTAATGACAAAAAGTGCTTTAAAATCTAGGTTTTTTCTTTTCATTCTCACCTCTGTCTTAATAGACATCACCAGAATGTATAAAACCTCATGAGACTTTCTCTAAAACAGAGATAACTATAGAGCATACCTGTCAGAGGGTAACTCTGCCTCGGCAAGTTTGACTATGGTAGGAAATATATCCATGTTACTTGTTGGCTCATCAATATAGGCACCAGCCTGTATCACTCCAGGCCAACGGAGAAGCCCTGGCACACGAATACCTCCTTCCCAGTTCATTGATTTTCCACCTGAAAATGAAAGTTTTGTTTGCTAAGAAATCAATTTCTTCTTGGAAAAATACTCCGCCCACAAGATTCAATTTCCAAATATTAAACTTTCTGTCTAGCTAGAATCTTTCATTAAATGTATTTATCTTATTTTTAATTTGCTAGGTTTAGATTTTCCACCTATAATCAGTACCTTTCTCGCAGTAAATCTACTATATGTATTAGACAGAGCTTATAAAAGTATTTAGATTACAAATAAAATAAAATAACAACTGTAGGAGATAAACAGGCACCTTGCAGGAATCTTCATATAGAATGTGGCCTAGATAGTGTGCCACATAGCTTTGTGAAGATACAACCAAAAAACAGGAATCAAAAATAAATTAAGGTATGCCTAGATTTCTGAGGTATGAACCCAGAGAAGATATGTGCTATTTTATTAAAAATGGCACTTAATGACTTTGGATAGAAGAAAGTACTAATTTAAGTATGTTAGTTCAATGCATTAGGAAGAAATTCGCTACAGTGATGGTAGATCTCAGGATGCTGTGAAGACCTTTTCGACTTCTAAACCGACACCGTTGCATCAAATGCTCTATCAATGCATTCAACACTACGTTGCAGCCATTTCCTTTGTTTCTATAATATCCATCACTGCCCAGTCCTTTTGACATCTTTGCAGAAGGGCAATGTGTTTATTCTATGACAACATTTCTACCATTACTTAATATATGATTGACACAACTCTGTATGAAGAGCTATCACAAGTACTATTATTAAAGTCTTACACAGTCACGTGACTATGTACAGCACTTCAATTTGATCTTTGAAATCGATACATTACTTGGAAAAAAAAAAATTCTGGTAAACAGATGGGTTTTGGATGTGGTTAAGCATGGTCTGGGCCAGGCATTTACAACTGAATTGATATTTTTTTATATAGTAGAAATGTCTGAAAGAAGAGGGATATATGTGTTGAACCCCTGCCATTAACTGAATGAAACAGCAATTCATGGTTCAAACAAAACTACTATGAGCCCATTTTTCCTGTATCTCCCTTTTTCAAGTAAAAAACCCCACAAAAGAACAAAATATTACAGCAAAAAGTACTTCAACAGTTCTGTTTCCTCAGCCTCTTAGACCTTCAGACCACCACATGGATGTTACTGTCTTCAGTGTCAAGCCCAGGCCTTCCCATACATGTGGTCTATCTTACTGAGTCCTCAATGATCTTTTCTATTTCAGCATTGCAGGATTCAGAATCCACCTGCTTTTCTACAGATTTTTCACTGCTCAAGAAGGTTTTCTACAGGTTTTTGACTGTTCATAAAGGTAAGTGCAACTTCAAGAGAGAAAACTCTCTTTTGCATAGATCTTTACTCATTATATATATATATACACAGTCTTATGGCTGAAAAAAACTTTAGCTCATGATTCTTTGTTATATCAGATTTTTGCTTACTTTTTTCATAGGCTTTATCAGAATTCATAGTATTGAATAGTCAGGGACACATTAATTGTCTCGCCTGACATCAGAAAACTTAGACTTTCTAACATCCAGCATTATGTCAAGCAACAATCTTGGCTTAAGTTGTTTTTGGAAAGCAGGGCCAAGTTCAGATCTCAACAAGACTATCTGTCTTTTAGAGAAGTCTTAAAAATTTACTCTTGTCACTGTGTCAAATGCAATTCCATTCTCACAATAAAGTGCATGGCTACCTATTCTAAAACTCGGGAACGAGATGCGTGGATTATTTTTGTTTACATTCTGGTAAAAAATATGATTTTCAAAACAGAAATCTAAAGAAAATGTAGATGTAAGTTTATAAAGGTGTTATCTGGTGAGGTTTAAAACACCTGTCACCTAGCAGAAGGAAGTGCTCACCCAACAGTATGCTGATCAGTTGTCAATACGGTGGGGTCAAGACCAGTGTAGATGTCAATAGACTGTGTGCATCTTCTGTAGAAAAGATGACTCTACCATGTACAACAGTCATCAAGATTTTAAAAGTTTGGTGGGGACTACGTGTTACCTATCAGTAAAGTGTCAAGATTAATATCCTGACTGAGCTGTAGTTCACAGAAAATCGTGTTGAGAGGGAATAGTTACATCTGAATAAAAATACAAGGAAAGTATAGGGACATAAAATTACAGATATCCTCAAATTAAGATATTTTTCAGTGAACAGTTATGCCGGGGAGATGATTTAGTTCATGAGCCAGATCCTAGTTCTGTGTACACATCACAGCAGCTTGTTGGCTGGACAGCATGAACAGACTGAAAACTCTAAGAGCCGATCTATACCATAGGTAGCTTTAAGTGTGAGGTTCCTTTTATTTCTGTATACCTGTCTGAGCCTAGTAATAGTGCTAGCTAGATGGGATTGTTTAAATGAATCCTCGTTTTACTGTTGCCTCCTGTGTAATCTGAAGACAGAGCAATTTCAAGGTAAGTGGTGAATCCCATTTCCACATATGTTGCAATTCTTAAAACCTAGATATTGGATCACTTTCCCAGCTCCTAGGTTCACAGTACAATTTTACTGAATCACTGCAGAACAGGACAGAAAACTTGCGCATTACCCGAGCACAAAGGGAGTGCTCGGCAAACTCTGCGTCCCTGCTGTGAGGTACAAAAAGCAAAATGGACTCCGCAGCAGGGCTATCTCCTCGCTTATGTCTTTGAAGAAGTGACTGCTGTTTTCCCTTCAAAAGACTAAGTGGAGCATAATTTTTTGATATCTCTGGAGGTTAGGAATAGCAGGGAACCAGGGCAGGAATTACAGGTCATTGCGGAAGACTGTCTTCTATTATCTATGCCTCCATGGTGTTCATCTTTTTATTAGAACTGTGTTTAGTGACATCACTAGAATTGCTTAATGCCATTATATGATTACAAGTCTCTTGATATATGTTGTCTTCAAAACTCTGGCTGTTAAACATTGTTCAAGCTATCTGCATTCTTTTTTCCTTAAAAAATAAATCAAGGTTTCACTACTAATGCTTGAAACATGAAGCAAACATCCAAATGGCTGAAATTAGAAGGAAAACAAAAAATCCACAAAAGATCATTATTTAAAAAGAAAATCTCTTGATATTTCAGGATCTGACTCATTAGTTTTGTATTTTGCTTGGACTTGACAACACGAAAACAGAGAAAAGGCAGCAACCTAGTAGTCTGTATGCGTGGCAAACTCTAGGCAGCCTAGCTATATATTATTTTGTTCTCTTAAATTTTTCTAAAAATGTTTTTAAAACAGCATAAAACACCCTGGGCTGTATTTTCATGCTGAGGTATCTATGCTTTCTGAGTAGTTGCACCCTTCAGTGTTATATTGAACAATAGCCTACATTCACCTTTCCTGAAAAATCTGCAGGAGCAGACAAAGTACAGACATAACTCTCTGCAGTCATCCACAACATAATGTCAAATTTCCATTTTAACCTCATTTCAAATCTTAGCTAAAAGAATATCTCTTTTTTTTCTCCCTCTGGTTTAAATTGACTGTTATTACGTAACTCTGGGAATAGAGCTTTTACAAAGGAGGATACATAAAGGGGAACTCTGTGGCATATCACTATTAATATTTTGAATGATGAATGATGAAAACTATTTAAAATTACTTTCTTAGATCACTTGGATCATAACCATACTACCCTTTCTTTCCTTATTATATTCTTCTAAAAACAAAGCTTCCAAATCCAATTTATTCTCTTGAATGGTAGAAAAATACAAGGAAATTAATTATTCTACCCATCTGTAGTGGACTTCATGCTACAAATATCGACCATCAAAACTGGTTACTATTGCTTACCTTATAAAATGATCAAACAACCGTTCATTTTCAATGGCAAGCTCACTCTTTATTTTACTGATTTTAATCTGTTTCATGTACGGCTTTTGTTAATTTTCAACCCGAGCTGTTCTTGTATAGGTGAATGTAATAGACATAGTTCGTTTGGACATCTTCTCATCTGATCTTTCTTCCAATCAAATGAAATGGTCTCTCAGGATATTTTCTGTTTCAGCCAAAATTACAAGATGGCTGATTATTTAAAAATCTGGATCACTTCAGAGAGAATATAAAAATACAGTACATTTGAAAAAAAAGGTCAATTCCTGCTCTCATTAAAGTCGAAAGTGAAACTCCAACTAGTATCACTAAATATGCAATAGCATAGTTCCTGAGGCCAAAGTAATGGTCAGCTTGATTTCTCTGTGGCTTACAGAGAGGAAAAGGTTTACTAACAGCTCCAAGAAACCCTGCTGAATGAACTTATCACTGCCGTATATTAAAATGTATAAAAATAATAAATTTCAATAAAATATTGGATAATTGATTCCCCCAGTCCTTGTTTAGCTTTTACAGATCTGTAGCAGATTTAAAAAATCAGGGTCTAAGTCCTTAAGAAACATTCATTATTATTTTTCATGGTTATTAACAAAGTAACTATGAATATACCTATTTCTAAGGCACAAAGCACTTAAAATGAACGTTGTTCAAATGGTTTGCCATTATCAGCGTTTGACTCCATTCCCATTAGCAGCAGAACTCATGACCCACTCTATCAGCATGACAGTAGCCAAGTGCCTGTATGCATTGTGTTAAATGCTTCATAAATAGAAAGAAAGACAGTGTTTCTGATGTGCAGGTCCAAGGTACAGGCAAAATACATTTAGCTACGTATCCCAAAGAAGCTGACAGTAAGAGTATTGAGAGACGCAAGGAGACTCCTGTCCTGGTTTCGGCCAGGATGGAGTTAATATTCTTCCCAGTAGCTACTGTGTTTTGGATCTAGTATGGGATTTGGTATGTGAAGATTGCTGATAATACACGGATGTTATTAGTTGTTGCTAAGAGATCAAGGACATCTTCCAGCTACCCGGATTTGGCTAATGTGCAGGGGCAAAAAGCTGGGAGGGGTATAGCCAGTATAGTTGACCCAAACTGCTCAAAGAGAGTATTCCATACCATAGACGTCATGCCGGTATAAGTGGGGGTCGGCCGGTGGCCCGGGGGCCTTTCGTTAGTCCATGCTTTCATTCATTTGTTCATTTGGCTGTTTGTTCCCTCTCTCTGGAACTTGCAGTTCCGAGATCGCTGCTCAGGATGGGCTGTATTGGTCATCGGTCATCAGGTGGTGAGAAATTGTGCCTTGCTCGTTTTATATATTCTATTATAATTATATTTTTATTATTGTTATCATTATTAATATATAATACAATTATTATCTTTTTCTTTGCTGTCCTGGTGAACTGTCTTTATCTCCACCCACGAGTTTTCCTTTCTTTCTGATTCTCCTCCTCACCCCACTGTGGAGGGGAAGAAGTGAGTGAGTGGCTGCGTGGTATTTGTTACTGGCTGGGGTTAAACGATGACACTCCATAGAAAATCCCATATGTAACAGAGTGGGATAGATGTCAACAAGTGATAATGAGGGAGGACTTCCACTGTCTGCGTGTGTACCAGTGAAATAGTATAATGAGAAAAAGTGTGGAGAAAAGTTTTTAATGCCTTCACTGTTTACTGCTATAAAGTATGTAACAGGAGAGACATATTTTTATAACACACTGAGGCTAATTCAAGAAACGAGTCACTAAGCAACTAAATAAAATTACCACAAAATAATTAGATTCCAAAATCTCAGGGTACCAAAGAAGTATATAATGCCATCCTTTAGACCAGTCATCTTAAGCTGCTTATTTATTTAGCTGAGAGAATACTCTTCATCTATTTATTCTATTCATCTTATTCTAAAGTAGACATCTAAATATTTCAGAAAAACTAACCTTGTTTCTGTTCCTAACGGAAAGCTAAGGTGACTAGCTCAAATGGACATGCTTAAACTGAAGATGTTATACTAATGAGAAAGCTAGTGAAAAACACCTAAGCAGAAGTCAGTGCAGATATCCTGGATATCACATGCAAAAACAATATCTCAAAGTTCCATACATTTTAACAGAGAAATGTCACAGAACAGTGAAAAAAAAATTGCTGGGAAAATTAAATAGAAAATTTTAAGAAGAGACTTCAGTTAAACACAATAGTTTCCATATTTCAATCTGAAAATGTTAATATTAACAGGATAAAAAGGACCACAATTTATATGTTATAACTCATAAAAACATATGTTATAAATTTTGTTTATAAATGTTTATAAATGTTTATAAATTATACATCATATACGACTTACATGCCAATATATGAAAAAGCATTGAGTGATCTGGTATGAACGATAAAGAGCTAAATAGGAAAATACATAGAAACAAAGATTTTTCAAAAAAATATGTCATGAACTGGAAGTTTCCAAAGGAACTAATAGGCCCAAAGGACTCAAAGGAGCCATTGGCCCAATAAGTCCACAGAAACTACTGTGTTTCTGAGAGAAACTGATCATTTCTCTGACAAGTTTCTGATCAAAACACTAAGTAGCCAGGAAAAATGTATTATCATGTATGCACCTAAGAGTCCTTTGGGAGTTCAGGTAGGAAGATTTTGAGTTGTTGGGAAGAAATTCTTACTAAAATAGCCACTGTTTTCTTGTTTTAGAGGCTGTATCTAGATTTAAACCTTTGAAAAATCTTTGACAAGGACCTTCAGGAAAAGTTTCTGGAACATTAATCATGGGTAAGGAGACAAAAGGTTGTCATGAATCAAAATCTGACTAACAGGCAGGAAACAAAGAGATAAAGCAAACAGCCTATGACACTTTGCAAAAAAGTCAGTAGTAAGCTACCTTGCTGCTACTCTGTATTAAGTTCCTTGCTATTTTAATATATTTACTTCAATTTTGGAAGGGAAGTGAGCTGTGGAACTGAAAAATCCACATATGACACAAAGTATCACAGGTTGATCAAATGCAGAAGAAAAGATAATGGACTTCACACCAAGTTGGATGAACAGGAAACAAGATGAAAGTTCAAATTCTGTAAAAATACTTGCGTAACCTTCACTGCATACTTAAAAAAAGACTAATGCTTAACACACATCTGTAATCAGAAAGACTGCCTTTGTAAGGCAACAAGATTCTATTTGATGAAATGGATAATATTAAAAAGTAAGTATATAAACAAGTAGTAATGCTTCATGGCAAAACCTGAAAGGCAATACTTGTAAAGTCATTTTAAAAGAATATATTGCACTATTAGAAATAGTTCACAGAAGAAAATAACAAGAAATTAGGGACAGGGAAAAACTCATCAGTTAAGACTGATGAGAGACACTGACAGGACAATTCTTTTCTGAATGAGGTATTAAAGGGAAAGAGGCACAATAAAAGCATACAAAACAAAGGTGAGCTAGAGAAGGTATAATAAGTTTTCCCTCCTTTATCCTATATCAGTGAGGACGCTACTAAACTTCAAGGAGACGTTCCATGAAATTTGCAACTGCCCCATTTCAAAATAGTAAATGAGAGCACCATGTTCTCTATATTGTCGATTTCATTGCCGAAGGCTTTAGGCTATGCTAAGAATTTAGAAAGACTCAAAGTGGAATTTCATCTTTAGATGATGAAAATTTATATAACTAATGCTAAAACTCTTTGTAGAATATAAATTGTCAGGATTCATATCTTAAACTAAGGTCATACTATCTAGGATTAGGACGAGATCTTCTTAGGGATCTTCTTTATTCACTACACAGCTCCTGCATCTTCCTCCAAGGCTTCTGATCCTGATAACTGTCAGAGAAAGGCCACTGGAAAGAAAGGCCATGATTTTGACCCATCACTTCAATATTCAAAGAATCACAGAATCACAGAATAATTTAGGTTGGAAAAGACCTTTAAGATCATCAAGTACAACTGCAAATCCAACACTGCCAAGTCCACCACTAAACCATGTCCCTAAGTGCCACATCTACACATCTTTTAAATACCTCCAGGGATGGTGACTCCACCACTTCCCTGGGCAGCCTGTTCCAATGCTTGACAACCCTTTCAGTGAAGAAATTTTTCCTAATATCCATCTAACCCTCCCCTGGCACAACCTGAGGCCATTTCCTCTTGTCCTATCGCTTGTTACTTGGGAGAAGAGACCAACCCCCACCTCGCTACAACCTCCTTTCATGTAGTTGTAGAGAGCAATAAGGTCTCCCCTCAGCCTCCTTTTCTCCAGGCTAAACAACCCCAGTTCCCTCAGCTGCTCCTCATAGGACTTGTGCTCTAGACCCTTCACCAGCTTCGTTACCTGTCTCTGGACACACTCCAGCACCTCAATATCTTTCTTGCAGTGAGGGGCCCAAAACTGAACACAGTACTCGAGGTGCGGCCTCACCAGGGACGAGTACAGAGGGACGATCCCTTCCCTACCCCTGCTGGCCACACTATTTCTGATACAGGCCAGGATGCCGTTGGCCTTCTTGGCCACCTGGGCACACTGCTGGCTCATATTCAGCCAGCTGTCGACCAACACCCCCAGGTTCCTTAAACAGAACTGGCCCCAATACTGAGCCCTGGGGAACACCACTTGTGACCACCCACCAACTGGATTTAATTCCATTCACCACAAGTCTTTGGGTCAGTTTTTCACCCAGCGCAGAGTACACCCATCCAAGCCATGAGCAGCCAGTTTCTCCAGCAGGATGCTGTGGGAAACGGTGTCAAAGGCTTTACTAAAGTCTAGGTAGACAACATCCACAGCCTTGCCCTCATCCACTAAGCCAGTGACCTTGTCGTAGAAGGAGATCAAGTGTAGTGTGTAGAATTATTATATAATGTCTTCTGATAAAGGACACTGAAGAGATAAACCAGGCTGTGTATGACAGCAACTAGTTAAACACTATGTTAGCTCTGACTTCTAATTTAAAGGGTTATCCAAATTTATGGTGACTGTTCCACAGTCAGAATCCAGAGTAATAAAACCTTCAAACAACAATTTCCCCCTTTTGCATTCAGTCTTGCAGTGCTAGCCTCACTCTCCAAACTCCTCTTAAATTTTATTATTGGTGCTCATTTGGCTGGATATCAAGACAAATTAGTGAGTTCAAATTGTGGAGATCTGTTGAGAGCTTTTGATTTTAGAGCAGAACCAATTATCGCTGAGCACACTGCTCCAGCTCTGACAAGAGGGTTAAGTGGCTTGATTCATATTCGCATTCATGCAGCGCTTATATACAAAAAGGTAAGTGGCAGAGATTGTCTAGCAGAGACAGGGAGAAAGGACGTGCATGTCTCCCAGTTCTGTAAACTGCTCATCAGATGAAGCAAATTCCTAGTGAGTGCACACGTGAGCACAAGCAGCATAAAGATCATCCTTTTGCTTTGTGAGACACATCATTGCTACATCAGCGCCTGAGACTTAGGGCTTCACAGGTCTGGTTTTCATTAAATCTGCCAGAGATGTACAGACCTCTAACACATCCCATTGTACATGGCTGTTAATATGAATAAGTTGTTATGTATGAAATTGTAATTATGCAATTAATTTCTGCCCTTTTGAAAATAATGCATAAATATACCCGTTAAATTGAGGACCGATATGGAGATGGAGAGAATAGAAGATAAAACAGATTTCATTGTATTTTAAAATGGTAAAAGTATATTCAACTGATTGCACATCTTTTAATTGTGTTTTATTTTATAAGAATGTCTCTCATACAATAATTATTTTGTTTCTTATATAGTGATTATTTTCTTTCCCATAGTATATACAACATTTGCCAGCATAGCATAGATGGTAACTGTAAACCACGTAATTAATTTTAAAAATAAGAAGCCCATCACTCCCCAAGTAACCCTATCAATCAGATTTTTTATTAATTCAGGTAAGATCTATTTCAAATTGTTCCCCATTCTGTAAGTCTGAATACAAAATTTTGCAAGGCTTGATAAAAAAGATTCCATTCAATCCAAGTTCTCCAGGAAGGCATATTCCCCACTGTGTTTGTCTTTTTTTTTCCTCCTCGTCATTTATCCTGTATCTTATATCTGGCATTCTAGAAAGTAAATATTTTTTAGAGCTTCTAAACACCTCAGGCTGTGCCTACAGCTACAGATATGTAACCATATGGTTCCTTAATTACTTTAAATCACTATGTAAGGTCTAAGTGCTAACGTTCAAGATACATTTCACTCTGGTGTTAGCCCAAGGGGACCCATCTGATAGTTTGTAACTTCATGACTTTGGCACTGCTTGTTTTGCTTGCGTAGCATTTCCTTCGTAGCTCTCTTAAAATATAAAGGTCATTTCTCAGACAGATACCTACTGATAAAAAACTACAGAGCCTTCTCACTTGAAAAACCTCACTGTACTGTTATTGTTTACTGTATATGTCTATCATCTTTCTTCCTTTTTGCGGTTTTGCAGATGATACAAAACTAGGAGGAGCAGCTAATCCACTGATGGTTGTGCTACCATCCAGAGGGACCTTGACAGGCTGGAGAAATGGGCCAAAAGGAACCTCATGAAGTTCAGCAAAGGGAAATACCAAGTCCTGTACCTGCAGAGGAATAACCTCTAGCATCAGCACAGGACAGCGGCTGACTGGTGGAAAGCAGCTCTGCAGAGAAGGACCTGGGGGGTCCTGGTGGAAAACTACCTGACATGAGCCAGCAATGTGTCCTTGTGGACAGGAAGGCCAACAGCATCCTGGGCTGCATTAGGAAGAACGTTTCCAGCAAGTCAAGGGAGGTCATCCTTATCCTCTGCTCAGCACTGGTGAGACACACCTGGAGTGCTGAGTCCAAGTGCAGAGCTCCCCAGTACAAGAGAGACATGGACATATTGGAGTGAGTTTCAAAGAAGGGCCATGAAAATGATTAAGCGGTTGGAGCATTTGACATATCAGGAGAGGCTGAGAGAGCTGAGACTGTTCAGCCTGGAGAGAGAAGAGAAGAGAAGAGAAAGAAGAGAGAGAGAGAAGAGAAGAGAAGAGAAAGAAGAGAAGAGAAGAGAAGAGAAGAGAAGAGAAGATAGAGAAGAGAAGAGAAGAAGAGAGAGAAAGAAGAGAAAGAGAAGAGGAAGATAAGAGAAGAGAAGAGAAAGAGAGAAGAGAAGAGAAGAGAAGAGAGAGAAGAGAAGAGAAGAAAGAGAAGAGAAGAGAGAAGGAGAAAGAGAAGAGAAGAGAAGGCTCAGTGGGATCATATCCATCTGTATGGATATATGGCTTTTACCTGAGCAAAGATGACAGAGCCAGGCTCTTTTCACTGGTGCCCAGTGACAGGACAAGATGCAATAAGCACAAACTGAAAACACTGGAAACACCATTTAAACATAAGAAAAAGGTCTTTTTATGGTGAGGGTGATTAAAGACTGGAGCAAGTTGCCCAGAAAGGCTGTGGAGTCTCCACCATTGGAGATTTTCGTAACTTGAATGGACACAGCCCTGAGCAACCTGCTCTAGCTGACCATGCTCTGCAGAGGCTAGCACTACAGACCTTGGGAGCTGCCTTCCAGACTCAACTACTATGTGATTTTGTAATTCTGCAACACTACTTTTTTAAAAAATCATATCTAAAGGCAATTTGCTTCTTTCTGTCTAGAACTAAAAGTTTCAAGTTTGGTAAGTGACTTTCCAAAACCTGCTAGATTTCTTTGATCTTGTCCTCTGAAATATGAGGGGAAAACAAATTACACACCCACTTCCCAGTGAAAGAATTAAAAGAACTTTGTCTCTGGTAAAAGGACAAAAACATTCACTGCATCTCATGAAAAATAATAAAACTAAGCATTCCTACCCTATTTCAGTAAGACTGAAGATTATTTAAAATATTTTGACATTCATTTTCCTGATTCTGTGTGTCCAGCACTTACAGACTGGAAAACACTGTTTTCTGTACTTTGTCAGAGGGAATGCTTTATTTCATATTTGACAATGTTGTCTATTATCCAGTGGTGTACTACCTTCCTGCTGACTGAAGGGATCACCATGCCAAGGATATGGGAATGGACAAAATGAGAAATGCTGTTTGCTAAGCTGGAATTTTTCTTTCGACAAGATCACCACATTGCAACAAAAGCAGTATCTTTCAGTTGTGTGATATCACCAGGAGAAAGTGTATTACAATAAGGTAGACTTTAAACACATTTTAAGTCTCCACAGAATAAACAGATTTTGGACTATTAATCTTCTCAAGACCTGCACTAAAAGAATACAACTAAACTCTGTCCTTTAACTAAGTCTCCATTTCCAAATCAATCTTAAATTCAGTAAGTGTTATGCATTATTTTCAAAATTCTCTTCTCCAACTCAGATTTTTCTGCTTGAAATCTTGTACTCTTCTGGCTGTTGTGGAACTTGCCCATCCTAAACTCAATCCAGCTCCTCATTTTTCTTTTTAAACCTAAATTCCCTTTTCTACTTCTTCTGTAATGAGTACACTGGACTTTGTTGCTGGTTCTCCTATCTTATCTATATCTTCTCTTTGTGTGATCCCACTCACTCCATGGTGTTTAGCTCTGTGCTGGTTTTGGCTGGGGTAGAGTTAATTTTCTTCATAGTAGCTAGGATGGGGCTGTGTTTTGGATTTGTGCTGAAAACAGTGTTGATAACACAGGGATGTTTTCGTTATTGCTGAGCAGTGCTTACACGGAGTCAAGGCCTTTTCTGCTTCTCACCCCACCCCACCAGCGAGGAGGCTGGGGGGGGCACAAGAAGTTGGGAGGGGACACAGCTGGGACAGCTGACCCCAACTGACCAAAGGGGTATTCCAGACCATATGACGTCATGGTCGCTTATAAAACTGGGGGGAACAAAAAGGAAGGGGGGCATGTTCGGAGTGATGGCATTTGTCTCTCCAAGTATCCGTTACACGTGATGGAGCCCTGCTTTCCTGGAGATAGCTGCACACCTGCCTGCTCATGGGAAGCGGTGAATGAATTCCTTGTTTGCTTTGCTTATGCACATGGCTTTTGCTTTCCCTATTAACCTGTCTTTATCTCAACCCACGAGTTTTTCTCACTTTTACTCTTCCAATTCTTTCCCCCATCCCATCGGGGCGGGGTGAGCGAGTGGCTGTGTGGGGCTTGGTTGCCGGCTGGGGCTAAACCATGACAAGCTCTCATTCATGATTCCTGATGGTCACAACCACCTTTTTTCCTTTCTATTCTGCTATCCAGCCATGATAGTAAAGTACTATGAACTGACACACTTCCAAAGTTGTATCTCTGGCCAGTTCAAGAGCATATGTGCTAGTCTTAAAACTCCACAGAGTTGAGCATGTACTCTGGTAGAGCTGCTGTATTTGATAAGTAAAATCATATTTACTGCCTATATTTGAATTTAGAATGAAAGTCATGAAAAGCTTACTATTACAGAATCAAGTTTTGACCTTCTTGGCCATAGAGTACATTAGAGATTTGGAGCAAAACCAAGGAGGTAGTTTTCTGACATAATTTTAAAAATCATCAGAGAACGTTCACCTTTATATATGCCATTGTATCCTCCATGGACTTCTCCAGAACTGGAGATTTCTTCAACATGAGCCCCTTGGTCAGACGTAAAGTATACAAGAGTTTTATCGCTCAGATTATATTTCTCCAGCACATCCAGAACCTGTCCTAAAAAAAAAAAAGAAAGAAAAAAAGAATAGCTTTAATGTCTTCAGGTGGCTTTTTCATTAGTCTTGGCACATACAATATTCTTGTCCTTATGTCTTTTTAAGATCACTTTCCATATAAACATTATTATACATAGCAATTGACACCATGCAGCATACAGTAGGGGACAATTGCACAAGGCTTGTTGCAATTAGGACCATGGTTTGATTGCTGCAGGGTTTCTTGAAGTATAAAATGAGATTTGTGCACATCAGAGAAAAGGGCTGATCCACAGAGAGCCAGTGACCTTTGGAAGCAGTTGCTCTCAATCAAGGAAACCCCTTAGCAAGAGGATTCAAACCGCTGAGGATATCTGAAAGAGTCTCAGCATGCAGAATAGAGCTAACAGTTTGGGGGTAAAGCTTTGCTGCCTAGCAACCTATAGAGGCAATATGGCAAAAATCTCAGTGTGAGTGTTACAATAAGACATTCTAAGAAAAAAAAAAAGTTCATGTATGGAGTGCCTCTGGAGGCCACGCAGTTTCATTATCAAGCCTACTAATTAGTCCTTAATTTCTCATCATGTAAGAATAGACATCGACTAAACTCAAAATGTGCAGGGTAATAAACACACACATGTGCACGTATTTAAAAGAGGAATCCACATGGATATGCTCTGAAACTCCAAGGCACCGTGGGCTCACGTTTCATTTTCACAAAGGGCTCCTCATACTGCCTTGGCACTGTGGAGAGCCTTGCAGTGCACATAAATTACATTCAAACCTATTTAGACAGCGTGCTTTAAAGAGGGTTTCTGTACGAATGAGAGTGAAGCTGCTCTTTGTAACTTGCTCCAGTGAATTTTATACTGATTAGGAATCTAAAATTACTGGTTCTGGAAACCGACCAAAGTTTGAGAATGTACTTCTTCACATCAGCCTGCAAATGAGCTTTAACCTTGTCCTTTAGGGATCTTGGAGCATATAAAGGTAATTCTATCTTCACAACTATTGTGGTTTAATCCCAGTCGGCAACCAAGCACCACACAGGCGCTCGCTCACCCGCCCTGTCCCAGTGGGATGGGAGAGAGAATAAAAAAAAAAAACCAACCCTCATGGGTTGAGACAAAGACAGTTTACTAGGACAGCAAAGGAAGAGAGAATAATAATAATAATGAGAAAAGAATATACAAAACAAGTGATGCCCAATGCAATCGCTCACCACCTGCTGACCGATGCCCAGCCTGTCCCCAAGCAGTGACCACTCCCTGGCCAGCTTCCCCCCAGTTTCTATACTGAGCATGACGCCCTATGGTATGGAATATCCCTTTGGCCAGGCTGGGCCAGCTGTCCTGGCTGTGCCCCCTCCCAGCTCCTTGTGCACCTCCCCGCTGGCAGAGCAGGGGAAGCTGAAAAGTCCTTGACTTAGTATAAGCACTACAACTATTCAGCAACAGCTAAGACCATCAGTGTGTTATCAACATTATTCTCACACTAAATCCAAAACACTGCACTATACCAGCTACTAGGAAGAAAATTAACTCTATCCCAGCCAAAACCAGGACATTTTATCTTTATTCTTTTTACTTAAACATCCAAGAATGGTCCAATTTGAATGTTAATTTTGATTTGCTCACCTGTCCACTAAGAATTAATCAATCAGTTGATGCCCAATTATTGCGTCAAAGAGGACAAGATAAGAACTTTGAAATACAGAGCCTTCTTTAACGATTTTCAGATCATCATTTCTGTTGCTATGCTCTTT
Source organism: Phoenicopterus ruber ruber (assembly GCA_009819775.1). Classification (NCBI taxonomy): domain Eukaryota; kingdom Metazoa; phylum Chordata; class Aves; order Phoenicopteriformes; family Phoenicopteridae; genus Phoenicopterus; species Phoenicopterus ruber. Next base: position 140,957,489 of record CM020215.1, read on the forward strand.
TTATGGATAAGGATTAGTTACCTTACCTTATTGCTACTCTACTAGTCTTTTAATGTTATAGCATTCTAAAAGTGCCCTGTTAAAAAGGTTGACTCTCTTCATTTCTCATCAGCTCAGATGACTGGGTCATGAATAAAGGAACATTAGCAGTTAAATAAGTGATACCTGTTGGTCTTGTTTGTAAACTAGGATCAAAGAATAAATGTAAGAGTAGGAGAATTTGTTTATGTAAATTTTGAAACCTCGTGGGAGTTGAAATTTCCCAACAGAGCTGAGGAAAATCTGTTACAAAGGCTGACATTTTAAAGTTGGTGGGTTGAGGGAAAATCATGCAGATCCATCTGACAAGCCATTCGCTTGCTGCAGCAGGTGGACTTAGTGCCAGGAAAGAAAGAGGCAATTTCCCATTGGCTTCTGAGATTGTTTGGAGAATGTACTTGCTAAGTAATTATAATATCACTTGGAAAGGTGGCAATGATGATAAAAAAGTAGAGTATATAGATAAATTAGGACATTATGTGCGGGTAGTCAGCCACATAACCTCCAAAGTTCCCTTCCAACTTGTATCGATCTATGATTTTATGACTCTCTGATAATAATAACAAATGGGATTGCACAAAGAAATATATGTGCAATGACATGCACAAATGCATTTTTTTTACCTACACAGTATTCCTTGATGAAATTGGATTTTCAAATTCATCCTGTATATAAAACAAAATGAAAATAAAACAAGAATTCCACTCAGTACATCACATTGAATGATCTCTGGTGATCAGAGACATTTGCTGTCATTCAATAATGGTCATTTTGATTTCCTAATTAATCTGGGAAAAAATGAGAAGCAATGAAAAATGTCTTGCTATCACAATTAGTTTAATAAAGCAGTCATCATTATGGTGACTTTTTTTTAAAACAAGGTTGAGTAGCTTGACTTGGCTTGAAAAAAAAATTAATAAAATTCTGACATTTGAACATTACCCACTTCAGAAAAGAACACTCTAAAAAAATGCATAGAAAGTTTCATCCAAAGCTTGTTGAACTCAATGGTAAAACTTCCATTTCGTTCATTTGGATTACTAAACACAAAGAGGATTGGCTACATTAGGGTTAATTAACAAATGCTAAAATGACTATTTTAGCAACAACATTTTTCAGTACAGAGGGACTAGTACTGGTAATTCAAATAACATTATTGTCAGAGAATGGCAATCATAATGCACTTGCAGAAATGAAGCAAAACTTCCATTTCTTTTTTTGTCTTGAACACTGACACCTTCTAGAATGAAAAACTATTAATAAGAAATAAAGTGTGTGCTACCAGGAGATAAGCCCCATTAAAGTGCATTCGAACGATGTGGCTACTATTAACACAAGCAATACATTCACTTATTAGCAATTCTAAATGGTAACCAATACAGAAGAAAAATGCAAAGAACTTACTGTGAATCTCTACGAACAGATATCTTTCACATGCAATATTATATCAATTTTGGAAGCAAATAGCAAATACTACAAAGTAGGCAAAATATATCCTTTACTGTTTCTTATAACAATTTAATTTCTTTTTTATTCTAAGTCCTTCACTCTTACTGTTTCTGTAGATTTCACAGGGACTTTAGAATTAAGTTAAAATTGATGTATAAACATTCCCAGGCAATGCAGTTAATGAACAAGGAGGAATTTCACCTAATCTATTTTAGCTGCCTAATTTTGGAAGAGGTGAATCACAACTGCAAAAAGACCTTTTTACCTGTTGACTAAAAAAGAGAAGACAGACAACTAGCTCAAAGTAAATGCCTTCATATTAGACATCAAGGACAGTAAGATGAATCCTACCCAAAATGCTGGACATGCAACTACATAAGCAACACACTTAATGAGTGTGGTGAACAGGTAAATGGTGTCTGAGAAACAGAAGATGGTAGAACTGTATTGCTTCACCCATAAAATATGATTGGAAGGGTATCATATGTCATGTGCTCTTGAATTACAAGAATGGGGCTTCAGCTGGCTTAGTATCCCCTTTGAGTCCCATTGCTGGTTGCAGAAAGCAATAGAAATTTTAAAAGACTTTGGATGTAAACAGTTTATACAGAACACAAAACTGTAGATAAATAAGCCAAAACCTGGGAAAACTGCACCTCTGTTCAAGCAACAACAGATTACTATCCCCAGTGTAGGAGGTTATAAATAAAAATGGAAGGATTCTCGACTGAAAAGACTCACTTGAAAGCCATGTCCTAAAAAATTAACAGCTGCACCGATCTCTGTGGATGCTACCATTTACATTTTTTCTGATTTAAACAGAACAGATTTGGAAAGACAACATTTCTGAACAACAAAATCAATCTAACACTGAAGTAGCTGCATAATTTCTGAAGCTATTAGCAACTAGAATTTCAGATCAAGTTTCTCCTACTATTGCCATTCTAGGAATGTATACCCCAGCGTAGGTGGCTAACACGGTAGCAGTCAAAGGCATTAGATCATTGCACACTTTTCTTTTATTTGTATTTTTTAATATACAAAACAGATTAAGGACAGCATTAAGATATTACTTGTTTTAATTAGTACGCCAATGTTCCAAAATTTAAGTAAAGCTTCCTTCAAGATATACTGAGGACTGCTCTCTACATTCTGCTCTCCACTCTTGCTCCAAGCTATGTTAAATTATGAAGAGTTGTTTCATTCCTAAAGTGAAAACACCAGTTTCAATGGAGTGACAGCCATGTGAAAGTGGTAAGACCAATTGACTCTGTTCTTTCGAAGGAAACTGAGAGTGCCGTGCCACTATTCAGCTTCTCTAACACAGCATGAATTGTAGCCGAACCAGCGTCTCTAATGCTGAACGTAATGTCTGGAGTTTTGAACCACGTAAAACTCCTACTGTACTCCTCTACATTAAGATACAGGGTTTATAAAAAATGACTATTCATTTGAACATAAGGTACAAACACTGACAAACAATAATGTGTTTACAAATGTGTTAGTGATTTGGAAAATTGTTCAAAGGTTTAGTCAAGCAAGCATACGAACAAGTGCATTTGATTCATAAATTAGCTTACTGTCATGTGAAGTCAATAGGACAGAAATGTTATTTGTATTAATTTGAAATAATTTAAAGTCTTGCTGAAATTATGAATAAAAAGCTCTAGAATACAGAATACTGCTGTGTGATCTAGGCATCAGGACAAAATAGTCTCTCTATTTGTGAGGAAAGCTTTAAAGCAGTTTGCCAGATTCAAAGAAACAAGATTCAGAAGGAGGGTTAAGGATCTGTCTCAGGACAACACAGTTGACAACACAGGGAATTCCTGTAAATATAACATTCTTTTCCCATTCCAGAAGACTTTCACATGCCTCTGTTGTATCCAGAAGGTTACAGTAAGCTTGAGACAATTATTGGACAGAGAGTGATCTGGGAATATCAGCCCTCACATCTCTGCCTAGAAGGGGTAGATTGGGTTTTTTTGGGGTGTTTTTTTTTTTTTTTTTTAATTTGCTGTTTCAGAATTCCCTACCGATACTAACGCTTGTTTTTCAATAGCATCATTAACCAGAATCACAACTAACTTTTAGTCAGCTGAAGGGGTTCACCTCTGTGAGTGGCAAGCCGGGAGTGCTTTGAATACATGCATAAACTCCTACAAATTAACCCTACATGCATAAATATCTGGAAGCCCATATTTCCCCTAGAAAAGATATCGATGACATTCAACTACACAGCCACTACATAGTAAACCTCTTGGGACCCTCTTCCTGCTACAGGAGTTAAATTAAGGTAATTCCACAGTTCATCATCTCTTCAGGGCTCAAAGGCTAAGATTTTCGCCTTATGAAAACTTAATGTTGCCACTTCTGCACACCATCATTCACAAGCTAACAATCATTTTAATCTCTGTGTTGATTTTATGTGATGAAAAAAGATACTTCACCCTTAAATGCACTGATCTGATTACAAAATCCACTGTCTAAAACCTTTGTTTAAAACAAGCTTAGTAACAAAGACCACGACATCCCTATCTTAATTTTAGCTTTTGTGCATTTCAGGTTATAAATATGCAAATGTTTCTGTGGTATGCTCAGAGACATCCAGTTTCCCCTTGATAAATATGTAAATCAGTTTGTCTCTGCAGTGGGGAAGTAATTATCACTTTCAGACCTAGTCATTGAGCACAACACTTGAGGTGGATGGAAAATAATAAAACCATTGACAGCAACACAAGAAGTGGCTGCACATATGGTGAACAGTACATAAACTCTGCATGCAACTTGTTTAACATTCAGAGCTAGAACACAACCACTGGAAAGTGGAAATTCTGGGACGAAGCAATAGGTTGATGCTACAGCACATTATCTAGCCAGTCAACAGAACACATCCACCTAAGAAGGCGAGTGATTCTGCATAGGGGGAGCATTAGCATACGAACCTCAAACGTGAGAGCAAATACTAGTTAGTATAACTGTTTGACTAGAACAGAAAATAAATGCATAACTAATTACAAAATGTACACTAATTCCTGCAGGAAGAAAGAGGAGTGTAGATTCAGTGCAAAGTCTTGAATCAGTCCTACTGCGCTACCATGATTTTTAAAGTTATGCTATGGAAACGGCCCATACAATGAGGTCTTCTCCAAAGTACAAAGCTGGAGTCTCAAATGTGCTAAGTTCCTACTACGACAGGTTAGTGGGATCTTCAATGTCAACAGGACATTCTGCCAAACAAGTAGCACCTGATTCTGAAAAAGCACATCTATATTAGTGTTTTAATTCTAATCGGGAGTGCATATTTACTGTAAATCCAGTCGTGGACAGTTAATATATTTCTGTTTGCATAGCAAAGCCCTCTTGGATTTCGTGACCTGGATTGCTTTCAAATTAAACTAAACTTGAGGATGGACTCCAGGAATGCACCTAAGGCACTCGCACTATTGATGGGCGTTCAGTCTACGGGACCACGGTAGAGCTGGTCTGAAGTACATTCCTTGTCTCTGCTGGTGTGCTGACAGTCTCTCTCCAGCTTGGAAGACAGTTCACACCGTTCAGACCTGCCACTGTTGGCAGTTCAAAACACGGTAGGATTGATGAATCCTACACTGAAACTCTGGTGCTAGCACAATCAAACTCCACCTGTGCATATTGTAGATACGTAGAGGGTGGGATTTACATACAGTGTACACATCTACATCTGACGTAGATACTATAAACACTTTTTAAAGTCAATGAAGCAAAAGAAGCATTTTCATACACAGCTCATCTATATTAAGATGAATGAATTTGGCCTTAAAATTCTGAATTCTTTCACATGAGGGAAAACTTCTTCACTGTGAGGGTGACAGAGCCCTGGCACAGGCTGCCCAGGGAGGGTGTGGAGTCTCCTTCTCTGGAGAGATTCAACACCTGCCTGGACACAGTCCTGTGCAGCCTGCTCTAGGTGACCCTGCTCTGGCAGGGGGGTTGGAGTAGGTGATCTCCAGAGGTCCCTTCCAACCCCTACCGTTCTGTGATTCTGTGATTCTGTGATTCTGTGAAGGTGAGGCAATTGCCCCAGATTTAACTACCTACAACTACCATTCAAATCAGCGTTGTTAGGTCCAGATAGTCTGTAGAACATCAAACACACTTCTGTTGAATTCCCCTAGACTCAGGGTGAGACAAGTAAAATCAGTGTAAAAGGGCTTGGAGAAGGGCAATCTTTTAAAAAAAACAAAGTAACTTGGGTGTGGGGTCAGCTAAGCTATCCGTATGAATTTGCTTTCTGTTTGGATTTGGATTACCATGTCATTGTAAACTTGTAATTGGCTTGTGACTGTTTATACAGTCTTACAAGTATAATGTGTCTTTCAGACCCTTAGGACAAATTTTCAGCATAGTGCACAGCAGATTAGGTATGCACTGCTTAGCTGCTATGAATAAATCAATCAAATTTTGACTTATAATTATGCATAAAATAAGTTTTTCCTAGAGATGAGTACAACATCTCTTATTTTTCTTATTCATATAGGGTTCATATTATTTTGTAAACATGAAAGCTGGAGTGATACTTTAGATATATACAAATACATGTGGATAATAAAGCACAGAGTTAAGATGTGGTTATGAAAACTGTGAAGACCTGTAAGTACAGCTGCAATATAGACAATGCAGGATGGAAAGGTTTTCATATTTACATCAGTACTACAACACTAATGATGGATCATTAAAGGTCAAAAGTATAAGTATTTGGTGGCTATCTCCTTATTAGTATTTAAATTAGCTAATAAATGCATTGCTTGAAATTAACTTTCAGACCTTACATCTGTTGAACATAAGGCTATGTATTTCTAACGTAAATCTTAATTTTTAGCCTGCTTAAAATGCTAAAATATGAGAGATGGTCATGCAATTTTATGAGGGTCCGTTGCATTTGCATTTTGCATGACAGCTGTGATAACTTTTGAGTAAATTTGTATCTTCGTTTCTGCACACATCTGAGAATAAGATGCCATTTCACACATACAACTAAGATGCATAATGCAAAAGATACTGTCTAGTTCCCCACTTCGAGGTCTCCCATGTTTTCTTTCAAATTTTGGAAGGGATTTCTTTAGATAGGACCTAGGCAAACTGTAATGACAACTGAAGGATGCTATTAATTTTTTAATTAGACTGTCAGGTGAAGTTAGGGCTTCAGCTATTTGATCATTCTAATATATGCTGATGGTGAGTGATTTAATAATTGTGGAGTGATAAAAGAAACTCTTCTCTGTATCTTCACAGGTTTAACATTTATTAACATCAGACTCAGTTTTAACTGAATATGTATATGCTCTAGACCCAAATGCATAATGCCAACATTTTGCCAGATTAAAGTATGAAGGATTATGAAGAATTTAAAACCGGGCAAATAATTTAACCCCACACTTAATCCTCTCCACTTTTCTGAAAATATCAAAGTATTTGTCAGTGTGTTTGTTTCATTTTTATAACTTTTATTAAATAAAATTGGAACTGTGATAAAATTGGTTGACATTAAGGCCTAAGCCTTTCTTGCGTTTCGACAGCCAAACTTTTTAATCTTTGCTGAATTTGGGAGCAGATTTTAAACATTTGCTATAAATCGTATACCATAAAGTTAAGAGGAGTTTTATGAAGATCAATTAATATTCCTCATGAAATCTTAATTCTTTTCATTTCCCAGTTTTCTGATTTTAATTGTGTAACTCTAATCTTACATGAAAGTAGCTGTGCATTAACTCACCCCCAAAACACAAGATGCCTTTTTTTCCCTTGACGTGACCATCACCATGCACACTTGCTAATTCACCTGCTTCTCTAATCGCTTTTGGGCAGCTCAGTCGCTTTTGTGCCTAAGGCACTTGAAGCCTACTGTGCAATCACCATCTCCAAACATGCTACCTGTGAAAGAATCTCTGTACGGACACTGTTAATACCAATAAGAAAGCAAGCCTGACTGTGAAAATTGTCCTCAAGGGAATTTTCCACTAACGAATGTAAACTCCAATCTGTCTTCTCTAGATGACATTCTGAACTTAGTAAAAAACAACAAATAAATTGAAGGCCACAATCTTTCTTTATGATTCAGCTTGTTTTTCAACTTATTCTCCTTCTCCCCCCGCCCCCCGGTGTGTGTGTATGTTCAATATGACAGTATCTATGATGACTTAAACTCCAGAGGATCCTTTCAGAAGAGAAGGCAAATAATTTTTCAGGTCATCCTCGTTGATCATAGATGACTACCTCAGAAGATTGCTCACTAGCTTATGAAATGGGACTTTGATTCCTTAATTCATCTACGTGCTCTTGAAAAAATATTCGCAGCCTATTTGGAAAGAGCTTTTGTTGAAGTTCCAGAGTAGTATTCAGTAGCACAGTAGTTGTATACCTTTTTCTGGTCCAAGGCCTGGAAAGAGAATATGTCACTCTCATCTTAAATTGGTCTGGAAATACTTGAGGTCTCTGCATATTTGATGTCCCCAAGACATGGTGGGGGCATGAGGTCATGGAGGGCCCTGAGATCATCAGGCCCATTTCTTTGCCTTTTCTCTACCTAATTCTTACTCATGAATAAAGCAAGTATGTGACATGTGAAATTACTAATATAGTTAGCAATCTGAGTTTGCAAAGGTTCAACAATATGAATGCTATGTGTCATTTGGTTTGTAATGGGAAGGTACAAAAAAGGAGTTATGAGACTTTCCTGTTGAAGGCAAGACAGGTTTCTGGAGGACTCGCTTTGCATACAAGGATCACAATGATATGTGTTTTTTTAGGATAAATCTGAAGGCTAAATTTGAGATGAGAAAGGATCATTCACATAGCAACACCACAGATCAGCTGAAATATCAACATAGATACAAAGAACAAATGAATCTAACTTTAGATAGACAGTATTCAGGGAAGAGAGGGGCTATTGCCAAGGTAAACTGCTCAAGCACAGATGGCAAATAACCACCGGAAGGCCTCAACCATATTTCTTATGTATAGGAATAGCACTACTCCTATGGATAGAGAGGCAGGTACAGCCTTAGTCCCTACCTATTAATGTATTTTTTTTTAAAGGACTAGTTCTTTCTGAACCTATAACATCAAATCTACGGATGTTGTATATAGATAGACACCCTTGAACAGGAAAGGTTTGAAATCTCAAATCTCCACATTTCACATGAATAGTTTCGTAACAGACTGGTGTTTCAGTATCACGTACAGAGAGAAGTAAGTGCAGAACAGCAAATAGATTTCTGCTCTCAAAGGCACTGGAAAAGCATGGCTAGCTATGTTCAGCAACTGACTGTAGCGTTATCAAGATTCAGCAATTAAATATGACAACAGTAGGATAAAACATTTGCATATGTTTCCTGATAGTGTATTTATTATACCAGTGCCTCCTATTTAAAACAAGTATTTTCTACTCTTTTACTGTGTGTTCCTAAACTTAATATGGAACAAGAGAAGTAATTAAATGTCACATCAGAAAATCAGTTTACATTCTGAGAGAGAAATGTAATATTATTCTCTAGTATTTTTTGCCAAGAAAGTCCTCAAAGCTCTCTTTAACTTGGCCATCTACTTTTTATGAGCAGCACCTGGGGGTTATTGCAACAACTGGTTGATGAACTACAGGAGAACCACACAAAAGTTGAAATGTGAATGGACTGAGAAATATGGGATATGGGGCTTGTCTACCTAAGCTCCAAATTGGCAAGAACATTTAGAATATGTCCTGTAGAAATTATTTTTTTAAGGACGTCTGCCAATTTTGTGCCCTATTAAAATAATACAGGTAAAAAAGCCATCATAGCAGCACTTTGCCCTTAATACCATGCTAAGATGTTCAAACTTTGTCCTGTAGGATGTGCTGTGGTGGATACAAAGGAACTTACATTATCTTTCACTCTGTCCTGAATCACATCTTTTTATGCTGTTGGAAACTTTGGCCCCAGTCGGGACTTCATGAGACAGATGGGACATTTCACCCCGCTTTCAGCTGCACAGACATCATCCTTACCTTTGGCTTTGGTTTTCCCTCTACTTTCCTGCTAATGGTCGTTTGACACTTGCATGGTGCTGCTCCCTGCTTGCAAGCTTCTGGCAGCCACCTCTGCTTTCCTACTCTGCTTTGCCAGCCATTGCTAGGCACATACGTAGCACTGTCCTGCACATGTTAGAAAAGTGGACCGTCTGTTCTGACATTATATTAAACTTTGAAACTAAGTATACACTTCTATTCCATGGTTTTCACTTCTTTCTTTTTCCTTTTTATTAAAAACAAATCACCAGAAAATACAGACTGTTTGGAAGGTTGTGATGCCATTTTTTTTAAAGACCCACAACCTTTTCATACAACATCCATGGCTGTTCACTTCATGTCAGCCCAGTTCCACTGACTTCGGTGCAGTTACACCATCCTATGCAAACAGAAGACCTATCCCAGCGTGGTTAAAAAGAAAAGATATTTATCAGGTTATTTATCATCTTGCTTAGTTGAGTGACCACCTTCTTTTCCAACCAAGTCCCTAAAAACACCTCTTTTTAAAAAAAAGCAAAAGTAGTTTGAGGGACCTGGGTATCTGCCAACTAGAAACATTTCTATATTGCTACATAAAGATTCTGATCTTCTTAATTTAATCTCATTCTCTTTTTTTTAGGAGATTTTTTAGGAAGATACTTTCTTCAGCTCTTAGGGAAGAATAACTAATGCATGAGTTGCATGGAACTGAGAAATGTTTATATATAAAAGGAAAGGTTAAATTAAATAAAAAAAGTTCTGTAGCTCATCTAAAAAGAGACACCTAGCAAAAGGAGGTGTAATATTAAAGTATGTCAAATTGATATCACCCTTTTTATCTCAATTGTATGACACTTTTGTTCCTGCTTCTTAAAACCTAGTCTTTCCAGAACTGCTTAAATAATGATGTTCCAATAAGCTATTATCAATAGGGACTGATCACTGTAGGAAATGCCAAGTAATGAAAAGCAGCCAAGTGGAAGGAAAAAATACAGTGTGATCTCCTGTGACAATCCATTGGGAAGAACTAGCAAAGAATAACAGCAAAGAAAAAAGAATAAATTATCTATCTGCTTGTGGCATATGAGGAGCTGACGAGAAAAGAAGGCCAGCTTCAACTCTTAGATGAAAGTGCACCTCTCACACCAGGAAGGCAAAAATTTATTTAAAGGAAGATAAAACTCATATTGCAGATACGGAAATACATTAAAGTTATCCTGATTACTTAGTTCGATGGGACTGTTCATGCCAATACGAAAGAGAGGAACCTGGCGCTAAGGCTCTGTTTTTGGACCACTGCATCATGACCATATTTCTATACATATACTACTGGATGGGCCAAGATCTCTTTTGACATCTAGGGAAAGAAAAGAATCTACCAAAGGGAAAGAAGTCTCATCTTCAGAGATGGTAACAGACCTACCACAGACATTTTGTTAAAATCCATTTCCTGGCTGCCACTGAAGTAGCTCAATTATGCATGAAAAGAGTTTTATGAACAAAACAGGTCTGTTTTCATACGTCGGTTATCAAAGCTTCTGATATCCTCAAGGTATTTTATTTTATTTTTTTATCCCTTGTTATTGTTTTAAAGAAAATGGTATTTACCATTTAACACCCATAGCAAATTTTTGAATACATTCATTAAAGGTTCTTATCGACACAACTCGTCAGCAAGAAACTGAATCACAGACTTCCTTAGCTGACAAAAGAAATTCTAACTTCAGATTTACAAACTTCAGAACTAAGGAGTCCCAGAATTTTACAAAATGACCATCTGAAAGAATGTAATGACAATGGCTCTTTTATACTTTTGACATTGCACTTTATCAAATGTTTCCGAAAGTTTCAGTATGATGTGATCATTTTACAAAGCTCATAGAATCATAGAATTATAGAATGATTTGGGTTCGAATGGACCTTTAAAGATCATCTAGTCTAACCTTGCTGCCATGGGAAGGGACATGTGTCACTAGATCAGGTTGCTCAAAGCTCCATCCAACTTGGCCTTGAACACTTCCAGTAATGGGACATCCACAACTTCTCTGGGCAACCTGGTCCAGTGTCTCACCACCCTCACTGTAAACAATTTGTTCTTTATGTCCAATCCAAACCTACCCTATTTCAGTTTAAAACCATTGCCCCTTGTCCTGTCAATACAGGCACAGGTAAAATGTCTCTCTCCGTCTTTCTTATAAGCCCCCTTCATATATTGAAAGGCAGCAACAAGGTCTCCCCAGAGCCTTCTCTTCTCCAGGCTGAACAACCCCAACTCTCTCAGCCTTTCTTCAGAGGAGAGGTGCTCCAGCCGTCTAATAATTTTTGTGACCCTCCTCTAGACTCGCTCTGACGGGTCCATGACTTTCTTGTGCTGGGGACCCCAGAACTGAATGCAGTACCCGGGTAGGGTCTCCCAAAAGCAGAGTAGAAGGCAAGAATCACCTCCCTCAACCTACGGGCCACGCTTCTTTTGAGGCAGCCCAGGGTATGATGGACTTGCTTGGCTGCAAGCACACATTGTGGGCTCATGTCCCATTTTTCATCCATCATATTGAACAGATAAATTATATCTGTTCAAATTGTAAATAAAGAAAAAAAATGTATTCATTTATTATTTGCTTAATGTTTTGTGGTGCTAAAATCAACTGTACTCTGGATTAGAAGCACTTCGATACCTTTCACATAGCCATATACTATACACACAGCTATACTGTTCACACTGAAAAAATAGTATCTTCCATGACTTTGCTAGAAATGCTGAGACATCCTGAGCTACTACTCATTTATTTCAAACATCTAGGACTAAGTTATCTTTGGGTTTGCAGGATGACAAAATTCATATTGCTCTTCTGGGCTAGGCCATTCTTTTCTTTAAGATTAAAGCACATTTACATTTGTATTATTTCTTGTTTGTCTGCCTTGTTTTAAAATTCTAGTCTGATTCAGAAGTGGAAGTAAAATCAATTTCTAACACAAAAATATCTCATCCAATGAAATGTAAGAGCCTAAAGAGCCTAAATCCTTTATCCTCATAACACAGAAATGGTACTAGTACTTTAAAAACGTAAACTGAAGCACCGATGGGCCGAGTTAAGCACATATAATTTAGGCAAACTAAGCGTGACATTATAGATGAGGCCATCTAGTAGTTTGCTAAAAGAGCGTTTACTGGAAGAGGAAGGTGCTTCTCCTGTTTCTCCTCCTTTCTGCTTTCCCTGGAAGCTGGTTAGGAAAAAGGAGGCAAGGGAGGAAAGGGTGCTCTGCCTCCCCTCCTTTGGTAGCAGCAAGCTGCCAGATCCACTGAAGCTGTAGAATATAACTTCATGCTGGTCTAAGGTAGGGATTTGATTATCCTGGAATCTCTCTTTTATCATCTCAAGCAAGGAACTCAGCCCCTAGGCGTCAGGTGTTCCTTTGGATATTGGGCTTACTACTGCGACATAACATCTGTTGGGTGTTCTCAGGGTTACTACAATGTGCTCTTCATGAGGAAATGTTATAAAGAAACTTCCACTGGCGGGTAGGGAGAGGGAATGATTTAAAAAGAAAAGTGTGTATACAAAACACAAGAACTAAGCCAAAAGAAAGAGAAAATAAAAAGAAAGCATTCAAAATAGTAAAAAATACCTTGAGTATGCTAAATGAAATATACATAAAACCCCAAAACAGTAACATTAAAAAATAACAGGTAGGAAAGCATAATAAAGATTCAGTATCAGTTTTTCTTAAACAGCACCCTAAATTGAAACATAAATGTCTTATTTTACAATCAAGTAGTGAGGCAAAAAGCTGGAGAAGAGCACAGTTATCACTTTGCCAGCCTGCCTTTCACTAATCACAGCATCGTTACTCTAGTGCTTTCCCTAACCTTAAAAATTTCATTACTTATTTGCTGGTGCGATAAAAAGCCCTCTGTAATGCAAAATACACAACTGTTTTTTAGAAGAATAATGATCTTTGGTAGTATTGCCAGTCTGCCTATTATATAGTGTGGTTGTTTTAGCAGTCAGATGTACCATTGAAAAAAACCCAGCCATAGTCAATAAAAAGGCAGTTCTACCAACCTCATCAATAAGAGCTTATTACCGCCTGGAATGTGAGCCTTGCCATTCAGCAGCGTGAAATTTCTGCACGGAAATTCACTAATAGGAACCAGCCTGCCAATGAACGATAGTTTACAACACAGAATCGATATTGTCGTAAGCTTTGTTCTATGGTTATTGTTTTCACTGAGAATTAGTTCCCCTCTTTCTTAACAGTATGGTCTCAAAATAATTAACATACCTTTCAAAACAGGCATTAAAAAGTTTCGTGTCTTTCTCTAAGAAACAGCAGGGATGATTTTAAAAGAACCGTGATGATTCTCAGTATCATCACTGAAACTGAAATGCACATGGTCAGTTTTAGGTTTTTTCTACAGTTAAATGAAATGTAGCCAGCTATGAATAACAGGTAAAAGGCTGGAAGACATCTCCTGTATCATCACAGAAACTGTTCATATAATTGTAGTTCATAAATTGGTGAAGATATTTAATTATCTTTAAAAAATACCTCTTTATCCCCAAGACCAGAAGAAAACCTGAGCTCCTGAGTCTAGGTGCACATTCTAACCATTTCCCACCTCTAACACGAATCAAGACCTGGAAGGATATATGGCTCGCTTTCCCCCCCTTCCCCGTTCCCATGCCAGCTGAATTAAAGCCTTAATGCTTTAATCCAGAGCTGGATTAGTGGGTGACTGGCAGCAAAGCTACACCTCAGTAGGTAAATCTGAACATCATCTCTGTGCCTCAGTTTTTCTTCTGGGAAACAGGTTAATGAGGTCCCCCTATCTTAGAAAGACTTTGTGAAAATGCTTATTTGCAAATCTGTTATACACTCTAGAGAAGTAATGCCAAAGAAAAGATGAAAGATGTCAAAGAAATCTGTCTTCAAAACAGAACTTCAACGGTGTGTGTTAAATAAAACATGAGAATTCATATTTAACAATGAGGAATACACCTACTGTTGAGTAGCTGCTCGTTAAGAAGGCACTCTGTGATGAGGAGACAGGGTTCCAATGGGAAAAGAAATGGCATGTAAACATATGCTTAAAAACTGTACGATAAGACACAAGCATAGGAAGATTGATTTTTCCTATTTTTGAGTACTTGGCTTCATAGCCTTACAATGTTCACTTGTGCCTTCTGCGTGTTTGTATGAATGTATAATTATCCACGGACTGTATCAGTTACATTAAGGTACTGGGTAATCCACCACAAAACTACCTGAAGGTACAAGGAAGGGGCGTGTGTGGGAAGGTTTAAATGCCCAGATTAAAAATCCTTAACATCTCTACTTTCTCTGCTCCTTTGTTTCACAGTTAGGCTTCTTTCATAGAAATATAACTTCTACCAGCAACATCCTTCACCTTTATTAAAACCATGATTACAAGCTCTATAAATACCTAGACAGATATTGCTTTCAGCGTTCAAGTGTTGAAGAAAAAGGATGGGAAAATCATGTTCATAAGTCAGTGCTGAAGGTTTCAGGTTCACAACAGGGACACTTTCGCCAAAGCGAGCAAAGGGAGCTCTAAATCATGTCTCTCTCTGCCGTCCTGATCCCTTGCTCTGGGTGACTGACTTACTAAACTCCTGCAGAGTTTCTTTGGGACAGGGCAAATGCAATTCCCCTTAACAGCTTCACACCATCTGTGCTAAAAAAGTTGCTATGCAGAGGCACTCCACCAGCAAAAACTTCAGTAGCTTCCTTTAAACTGCTTTCCCAGCCTGTATTTTGGAGATTATCTACAATTTGGATAAAGTTAGTCCCATTCATTCTCCTCATTGCAACCTTCATCCAAGTATGCATAGAAATCACTGTATTCCTGCAGGTCAATTTTGGCTTAAATCTTTACTGTGTTCCTAATCCTACTGATAATGACTTTCCCCATCCACCCTAAGCAAGAAGCAAAATCCAACCACACCATTTGTATGTGAAATTAAACTTTAGGGGCAGAGGTTCGACAAAAGGTTGGTAGTACATTTCATTACAGAACTTCCTATCCTCATTGCTTGGGGAGTCGTTGGGATTCTCTTACCCCTAGCTTATCTAAAACAAGCTTTGAGCTTTCTCCTACTAATGGAAATTAGCTTGTCCCAAGACCAATGCTAATTCTTTCACTGATGAGAGCATTTTGATCATAGTGTTAGATATCATTTCACTGGTTTTGTATTATTAGACCCAGTTTTCAGAGGTTCACAACCAATAGAAAGCCTTTAAAATTTTGAAAGTTGTATGATTACATTTTTGTAAAGTAAAATGCACAATGCACTAACACGTCTTGTGCTGACGATTTAACTCTTGCAACATCAGATGCAAATGAAATCTGTTCAGCAGTCGGCAGCAAATTTTGAATAACACAGCACTACTACCCCAAGCTGCATTACACTGAAATTTTCCATCATGGAGTGTGCTTTACTAAGACATTATTTAAACCCGACTGATTAGAAAATGCTATAGGAATGGCTGCTTAAGATGTGCTTTGTGATCTTGTAAATAGTGTTCTAAGAAGGAGCTTTGCTGTGTACAAAGATGTAATACAGAAAAAGGAAACTGTACTTAAGGAGGATTAGGTAGCTCAGGAGGCTTATCGTAGTGGAAATGGGAGTCTTTCATCACTTAGTCACCTCTTAAATTCAGTCCCGTTCAGTAGTGACTGAAAGTCATTGCTGCTTAGTGACATATGAAATGAGTTTGGGTTTTAGCCCAGATTGCAGCTGGAAAGCATCCACATCATAAAAGGCAGAACCACAAATGTCTTTAATCTGCACCCTTATTGACAATTTTCCCAGATGGGACCTAAAGAGTGAATGTACTTCAAGAGCTTAACTACTGTCTTAGCTGAAGAAACAATCTCTTAATGTTAGGGTGAGAGCAGGATGGCAGAACAGGGTGGGAAAACGCTGTTCTAGGCGCAGAGTACCTGTATTGGCTGAATACCTTCTTCTCAGAGATGCTGGCTGAACATCTCTCATGATAACAAAAACAGCTTAAAAATAAACCTTCTGGACTTGAGACGTATACCAGCATTAATTCAGGAAAGCAAGATCAAGGAACGCACCATTAGCATCAGGCATCACTCTCCAGATTTTTAGTTCCATCTTTAAGTTTTCAGGCTCAGCTAAGTTTATGTCACATTCATAATAGCTGGATAAAACGATCTGAGCCTGATTATCTGCCACTTCTGATAATGGGGCATCATTCTGCTTTGCTTATCTTTTAAATTGACTTTGCACTGTTACAAATGACTACATCAGGTGAAAAGCCATGATAAATTAGGCTTATCTCTGCATACAGGATTTTTTTCTGAAAAAAAAAAAAAAGGATATCTCATTCATTTTTTCTCAAACCAATAGGAATTTGTATTTTTTCCTTTCATATTATTAATGGTTATTTTGATTTTCAGGACAATTCAGAATTCTGAGAAGATTTGTGGTACATTTTTAGATTGATCCTAATAGAGTAGGATTCTAAATTGAGGTTGAAAGCATACAAACACTGTAAAGTAAAATAAAGATGTAAGAATTCACAATAACAGCCACTGATAATTATATGTGAAAGAAGAGACACAGATTTCAGATGAAACTTACCAATACTACACTGTTTCCCAGAAGGAGAATAGTTGCTGCTCAATATAGGAATGAACATTATTAAAAAAAAAAAAAAAAAAGAATACCTAGGAATACAATTTTACGGCATAATAACTTGAAATAAATATTAAAAATATATTTTAATTACTTTGTAAGTAAAAATAATAAGTCAAGTTTAAGAGCCCTTAGGCTTGTAAGTTTAAAATAATTATTTTTAAATGAGAAAGACAGTGCTTTTACTAAGAAACTGAAGACAGATCACATGCTATTATGAAGGCATATAAAAACTGAAAAGTTAGGGGAATGTAACATGCTTCAGAACCTCAAGAATTATTTGGCTGTAACATTTAGACTCTTCTTTTTGTTTTGTGAATGCTTTAGACTATGATACCTTCATCAGAGCTAGAATTTTACTAAAAGTCTTGTGGGCATAGTTCAGTTTTCTGTCTCCTAAATATTTTACAATTTTCCAAAAGTAGCTTTCGTTTGTTTCTGAAAACATTCTTTCCATCTATTACTAAAGCAGTGGCATATCTATTACTAAAACAGAGAAAAAAGCCACAGAGGGCAATAAAAATGGTTTATGTTAATTTGGAATGGTTTCCACTTAGACCCTTGATTTACATCACTCCAGAGTTAAACAGAAGTTAAAAGTAGAGGATGTGATCAATCCACATACATTGTATATTATCTATTTAAACATGCACATATTCATCAGATAAAAGGCATATAAGCATTTAGTTTTTATTATCTCACATTTAGGCATTGTAGGAATTAAGAGCCACAGCATAATCCTGCACATATGTATTGATATAAACTCTTTTAGAACACTGGAAAATCTAATTTCAGAATAAGTAAATTAAATGTTTCCACAAAGGTCTGGAGTTGACTTGGTGGAGCTTTTGCCCTTTCTTTCCTCTTTGAAAGTGCTATGTGAAGATACACGTTTATAGACAATTCTTAAACATGATAACAGCTGAATTAAAGAAAATCAGTGTGAAAAGTGGTCTGATTTTCAGTTAGTCCTACTAGACTGTACCCTCGCTGGCCTTTCTCAATGAAGTATACTTTACTTCTGCCTTGCTGTATTTCATTATAGGTCACATAACGCCCCAGAAAGTTGTGTAGCAGAGTATCACAAATGATTTGACAAGTCATAAATGTTCCTCAGGTAAGGTTCAATTTATTCAGATATTCAAGGTTTTAATTACATAAGTACTTTCAGTTTAAAAAAGCTGGGTACTCTATTTCCTTGTAAGGAAATATACACCTATTTAAGATATCATTAGCATCTTCAAAATTTGTCATCACTGAAGTGACACAGAATCACAGAATAGTTTGGGTTGGAAGGGACCCTTAAAGGTCATCTTGTCCAACCCCCCTGCCATGGGCAGGGACATCTTTCACTACACCAGGTTGCTCAAAGCCCCATCCAACCCAACCTTGAACACTTCCAGTAACGGGGCATCCACCACTTCTCTGGGCAACCTGGTCCAGCGTCTCACCACCCTCATCGTAAACAATTTCTTCCTAATATCTAATCTAAACCTATCCTCTTTCAGTTTAAAACCATTGCTCCTTGTCCTGTCACTGCATGCCCTGGTAATAGGTCTCTCTCCATTTTATAAGCCCCCTTCATATACTGAAAGGCAGCAACAAGGTCTCCCCAGAGCCTTCTCTTCCCCAGACTAAACAACTGCAACTCTTTCAGACTTTCTTCAGAGGAGAGGTGCTCCAGCCCTCTGACCACTTTTGTGGCCCTCCTCTGGACCTGCTCTAACAGGTCCATATCTCTCTTGTGCTAGGGACTCTAGAGCTGGATGCAGTACCTCACGAGAGAGAAACAGAGGAGGAGAGTATCATGAGAGTATCTTGCCTCTGTTTGCCACAGTGAAGAGCTCCTTGGTTCCTCTAGACTGACCTTTAAAGGTTATATCTGATTTTGTTTCAAAATATGAATTGACTTTAGTGAATAGGTTTTTTCTTTTCTTCAGCAACTCACAGGATCACAGAATGGTTGAGGTTGAAAGTGACCTCTGCAGGTCACCTTTTCCAAACCCTCCTGCTCAAGAAGGGCCACTTGGAGCCCAGGACCATGTCCAGAAGGCTTTTGAGTATCTCCAAGAAGGGAGACTCCACCACGCCTCTGGGGAACCTGTGCCAGTGCTTGGTCACCTGCAGAGTAAAAAAAGTTTTCTCGATGTTCAGAGGGAACCTCCTGTGTTTCAGTTTGTGCCCAGTGCTTCTTGTCACTAGGCACCAATGAGAAGAGCCTGGCCCCATCCTCTTTGCACCCTCCCTTCAGGTATTCATATACATTAATAAGATCCTCCCTCAGTCTTCTCTTCTCCAGGCTGAACAGAGCTCTAGTCCCAACTGGCTCAGCCTTTCCTCATAGGAGAGATGCTCCAGTCCCTTAATCATCTTCATGACTCTTTGCTGGACACTGTCCAGTAGCTCCATATCCCTCTTGTACTGGGGAGATACAGAGCTACTCTCTTCGTATATAACTCTACCAAACCTTTTAGATATTTCAAACACAAGTTACATGTAAGATGCATTGGGACTTATTTCCACTCCTCTTCTTGTAATTAACTAACATCAGATGACGGTAGTATTTTCTTGGCATGACTTGATTCTAAGATAGGTCAAAGGATCATGGTAGAGAGGCAGTTAAGTTTTTTTCAGTTTGCAGGGCATTCACATAATAAAGATATCCAGACAAGGCCGCCACTCTCCAGTTACCTAGCTTGCGCCAGATGACAATTTCTGAGACTTTTTTACACTTAAGCCATTCAGTTGTGACTGTTCCACAAAGGATCAAGAACTGATACGTAGTTTTGCTACTGCTAACAGAACAATAAACAGCCATTTGCAAAAGTTGTGTTGAATTAGTATGTCTTTACACAGCTTGCATGCAAGTCTACAGGGGGCTCCAAAACTCTTTGCAGTGATCTGTTTTGGATTAAATTAGTATAATGCAATTTACATTAAAAACAATTTCTGAACATGTCCATTTCTCTTCTTACACTCAATCAGGAAAGAAGGAATGAAGGAAGGGAAGAAGGGAGGAAGGAAGAAAAGCATAATATTGCATTCATTCATTCATCATTTCTTTTTCCATTTTTAGACTGTAAGATTATTTCATCTGCTCTCATCTGAATTATAATTAATAGCATTAATAAGGTGCTTAGCCTACATTGAAAGAAAATTAATGTTATTAGCCAGAGAATAACTCTCTAAGGCATGTCACATGCAGTGACATTGTAACTCTGAATGCTTTAAACCTTGAATTCTGTTATACACACATCAGTATGCAAAAGCAGTAGACATACATGGTCCCAAAGCTTATCCAGAGACTTTGTATTTCGTATTTTTGACATGGACTGTAATCATACTCTTCAGTATTGGTTTAACAAGTCACAAACATGAAATATTCAAAGCAGCATTTTATTCACGTGTCTTATAGGTTTTTCTCTGCCTAGCATGGAGATTGCCTTATATTGAATTATTGTCCAATTAGGCAATTGATTCTCAATAAATAAACAAATGAAAATGGAGAATTGTCTTTTACTTGGAATTCTCAGTCTGAGTGGACTTCTCTGTCTTACTAGAAAGGCTGTAGCTTTTTCTCTTGCAAATGGCAGCTAAAGTCTTCTTTCTGATTCCAGCAGATCTCTCAAATCAGGAACAATATTTCATTTGCATTTCATGGTCCAGTCTTGACATAACTTTTTCATCACTAGTATCTGACAGTCCAAATTTCTACTTCTACTTCTACTCCTACTTCTAACTTCTCTTCTACTCTTTTTTTTTCAGTCATCCACATGGGTTTTCCACAGTATTTCCCACTCAGCAGATAACACATTGTAAGTTTCTTTTAGAATTGAGTTGATGTTTCTTTTCCTACCAGATGCCAAACATTTCTGACGTTGTACTAAAATGCAGTTCTCCATACACTCATTTCTTCTTCCTATGCTTGTGCTGTCTTTAATTAGAAGGTTTTGCAGCACATTGTTATATCTGGGCTATTTTGTTCTTTTTGCTTTTGCAAGTTACATTCATCTATGCATAAATACTAATTTCTGTCTAGTGAATGATAAAACCCTCCTTTGTGGAAAGCTTATAGTTTTCACTTTTTCAGCTTTTCCAGACAATTCTGTTTGACTTTTCTACTGTAACATCTTCAGAGGCATTCCAAGAAAATACTGGTTACTGACATTGCCAGTACAGTGAATAAATCTACTTAGCTGATGCATTAAGACCGGAATTTTCAGCGGAGGTTAATGGAAATAAGTACTCCCTTCAATTGAGGGCGGGGGGGTGGGGGGGGGGTGGGGGTGGGAAGAAAGGCTATATTATTTGTTCAGACTCCTTTGGAAATGAAAGCCTTAACTTTTTTTCATCATTCTAATAATGGAGGAGAAAGTAACAGAGGAACTAAACAGATTTTCTACCTCCTGGAGCAAATACACAATCTGCCAACAGAGGAGCCTTACAAGACATAAGCGAAACCAAGTAACCAGACCCCCAACTGAAAATTTGATGCTTGTATGCCAGTTTATGACAGGTGAGGATCTGTTTCCTGATTGATTAAGCTAGCTCCGCTGCCCCTGATGCTCCTGCAATGGACTGTAAAGGACAATACATGACAAAACTCATGTATCTCCTCTCTGAGTTTGTTTCAAATTCCTATGTTATCACCACTGAATTTGTATCTCTGATTTATCCCAAGGTTTTTTAATAATATGCTTCCGTCCTACAGTTTGATTCGTTTGACACATCTCCTAAGAGCCTGTGGTCATTCTGGAAGAGAGTAGTGGTTTTCAGTCTGTTACCACCTCTGCGTCACTAAATAGCCTGAATCAGCAGCACGGCAGCTGCCTTGGTTTCCAACTTGCTGTTCAAACCCTGGAGCCACCCTCCTGAAGGAGGCAGCAAAACGTAACGGCAGCAGCAAATGACCAGTGAGGCTGGGATAAGCTACCGCAGAACAGAAAAAGAAATGGTAAAATCAAACACAGAAGGTAAGACCAGCTAATGCTCAGTAGCTTACTACAATGTGGATGCAAACAGAAATGACAACACACGCATACTTTTATCTAATGCAAGCACTTGATTGACCAAGCGCTGGTGGCCATTGACAGAAGTGACAAAGATTCAGGGTGTAATACAACTGGAATGAAAGCCACTGTCTCCACTCTCTCGTTACAAAACCTGATTTACAAAAGAGGGGGTTTTTTTGTTTAATCCAGCTACCTTCCGCATTGAAAACCCTTCCTACTAAGTGTATCACAGTTTCTCACAAGGGTTTTCCTCATTTTTTGCAAATACTGCACTACATACATTACAAATCACTAAATGTACTGTGATGCCTTTTTTCCCCTAGCTTCTACAACTAGACCTCTTAATGCAAAATATGTAAAGGAATATACATCATGTTTAACTGCACATGCTTGCATAGTTTAAAAATATGTATGCATCAAAGCTGAATATGTGTTTATAGCAACTTAATAAAGAAGTAACATCTTGAAGAAAGCCAGTTTGCGCTGAGTTGTACTGAGAACAGAATTGACTTGGGGTATATGGGAAGGAGGAATGTAAGCTCATCTTTAGCGCCTAATACTGCTATTCTCCAGTATGATTCTTTTCAAATATGACCTGTTAGTCGTTTTCACAAGTGATTATCTCTGGAATCAGATAGGCATTCCAATACATCTAGAGATAAGGGAATCCTGTTGAAAGATGTAATGATAACTGCTCTCCAGCCTCAGAAAGAATGCAAGGCTCTGAAGGGCAAATTGTTTGGTTTTGACTATTCTTCATGAACAGAAGTGGACCTCACCTGAGTGATTTCACTAATTCAGAGAACTAATTAGCAGATTACTTTTGCTAATAGTGCATATTGTAGTCACTTTATTTGAAAATATTTTGATATCGATATCATGTGGTCACTTTTCAAGTTAGTATATTGTGTTATGAGGACAACCTGCAGAGGCTAGATGGCACTCAGAAGCTCATGGGGTTGGATTCAACTACTCTGCTTCAAATGTCCACAGTTAAGGTGCCCATCTCTGCTAAATCCATATTGTATGGACTATCTTCATAGTCAAAGAAGAGAGCAGGCATTTATAGGACACAATAAATTTGATCATAAAGTAGATATTACAAGAGGACAGATTATTGTACCTTTTAAATTACTGTTCCTTTCCCCTGACTATGAAGGACAAGTATGTCAGATATACTGTAGACATTCAAATTGCCGAAGTCTGCATTTGGCGGACATGAATGTAAGTCTTCCATGAATTTCCTTCACTGATGTTAAAAGCACATGTAACATACCTACACTCCAGTCCATTTCCTCCACCGCATCCCCATACAAGCCATGCTTGCTCTTTCCTCTGAAATTTTTTGAAGCGTATAGAGCAGTATGGACATGAAGATAAGACAGGACAAGAAGAAATGGTGCATCAGTGTTCCTGGAAAAAAAACAAAACAAAACAAACCCCCAAATCCTTAGTATATTTTATAACCAAATTTCTACAAAGAAATACTTCTACAGTAGAGCTCAAAAAAAAAAAAAAAAAAAAAAAAAAAAAGGAGGAAAAGGAATACTGTAACTGATTACAGGGTAATCCTGAATACACATATGCAAACACACACACAGAGTAAAAACATCATTCTTGACTGTATACTGAATTGAAAGTAAAAATAAACAACAAAATCTAATTACTGTTTGCTATATATATTGAAAGAGGACCTGTTTAAAGCCAAGAACCTAGCAGTTTCTGGCTACAAGCATCTCTCTTCACTTTACAAGTACATATTTAAAAGCCCGAATACAATTCCTGTTCAAAAACGTACCTTCGTAACTACGGATGGAAGCTGATCAGCTAGACTGTTATGAGGACCAGGGTCAAACGTACCAGAATATCATTGACTATGTTAAATCCAGTATACTAGTACTTTACCTCCTTTACCCTGGACTAAGGTATATGACCAAATCTTCTGTTGCCATTTAATGCTCTGTGTGTGTATGCATGTGATCAGTACATAACACTACAAATAAGTTGTACCAAAGAGTAAGTCATCTCAAAGTACATACTAAGGTAAAGAAATATTTTTCCTCTCATAGTAATGAACAGTCTCCGTTGTCTTCAGTCTATTTCCTGGACTGATACAAAAGAAAGAGTGCAATAAATAGACTCTCTGTAAATATTGCTGTTCATGTGATCTGTCAACACGATATTTATAATCAGCTCCAGCAGGCTGTGAAAGCACAGCTCAAGTAAGAACTTTTTCTTATGCATTATTTATAGAACTTTACTTAAAATTGTGCAGTACTAGCCAAATTTACTGCTATACGCTCTAACAGCATTTGTAGTACATGATGCACATTGTAAATATCAGTTGAATCACAAAAGCTCTACTCAGAAAACTTGTTTGGATCTCACCTTAAAGCACACAGCTAATTACAGAGTATTTCTGGCTTTATTTACCATATTTTCCCTCGCCAATCTGTGGTGGATAATACCTGTGATTCACGTCAACATCAAAGTGAGACTACATATTTCCTCATGCAGTTGATTCATCCACCTTTTAAAGAGGGAAGGAACAATACAGACATGCACATACAAACTGTTTCTTTAAAATGAAAAGAAAAAATCTAACCTTCATAACCTGAAAAAAAAGTCTTTTCATAAAAGGGATGCATATGAGATCAATACTTTACTCTTCAGGAAAAATAAGTAGGTTTAATCTAGTATATTTATGATTCATTTTTCCTCTCTCCTTGGTTGGATCTGTTTTTGCACAAGTTGTATGGTTAAAGCTTTCTTTTTTACTGGCATAGGCAGCAGTACATAAACTCAAAATGGGAAAATTTTATCCAGATTACTCACTTGAAAAGTGTGTTTCTGACTGCGACTTTTTCTTCATAAAAAGTTTCTCCTTTTTTAAAAAAAATGACAGAATAAATAGAACATTTTTCATGTGGAAAATGGAAACAAAATTATTTGAATTCCCTTCAAATATTCGTGCATGTATCCTGTATTAACTTGTCTTATAAAGTACAGATTCAAAAAAATAAAGAAAAGACAATATTTTTCATAAAAGATACACTTTCCACAAAGTTGTGGCTGTTGCTATTAGAGAGGTCATACATGTGAGAACCTTTCATTACTGTAGCAACAAATAACATGAGACTTCTGAGTCAATTAAAAAGACTAAAAATTTCACCACTTCTTCAAGTAAAAAAAGTATATTTATAAGTTTAATATTTCATATGTATATTAATGTAACACTGACCTTTCATTAAAGAACATTCCTGCAAGGCAGCTGATTTTTGTTTTACAACCTGCATTTTTTACTGCATGGGATTATCTTTGACTTTTCCCTTAGACACAGTTCACCGAATGGAGAGTAATATACAAATTCTAGGGGAAAACACCACAAAATATGTACTTTATACTTATAATGGTGCAGGCACAATTTACTTTTCATGCAAACTGTCTTGTTCTAATGTCAGAGAGACAGCACATACTTCTAAACGGATACCTGTATTGCTAAAAGTGAGTATCAAAAGCCTTTAAATGTTATTTTCAAGAGCTAATAACTCAGGTTTGGGTTTTTTTTTAAATGGAACTGACACAAAGATCTAACTTTCATGAAGAGTCATCGAATCAGTGATTGATATAGAAGGGCACTACATCATTCTCTTCTTTGCAACTCAAATTGACAGGTTCTGATTGACAGCTCACTGTCAGGTGAAGAAGTGTCTCACCTATTAATATCCTATAGAAGATCACAGGCAGCTATTTATCTCCTGCCAAAACTCTTTGAGGAGAATCATAACTGACTACCTTTACCGTGACCTTGAAAATGGAATGACAATATCGGCTAGTAGGCAGAAGAGAAATTTGACAATAACAGCTTAACTCCTGAACCACTTCAGTAAACAGCTCCTTCAGAGATGTATTGCCACTATCTTTTACACAGTTCAAACACAGGGAACTTCACTTTCAAAAGATCTGAGATTCACTTACTCAAATATAGTAAAAATTTCTATCCTAGCATGAATCACACGGTCTTTTCAATTTACTGAGTAGCCAGGGAGATTACACACATCTGACAGACATTTTTTAATGCGTGCTTAACCCATCTTGAAAACATCTAAATGCACCGCATTGCTGGTGACTCCTCTGCATTGTATAGTACCCCGTTCTTCCTATTTAGTGTGAGGAGTCTTTGCAGTATTCCAGGATTCAGTTCAGGCTTGAGCTGTAAAACACAGCTTTAAAGTGGGTGAGAGAGCAAGTTACAATTAAACTGACTTCATGCTTCACACCTGGTCTTTTAACTTTTTATCCTGCAATTTTGCTCTAAATATTTGCAGCATTGAAACCTCCTTGGGTATTTTTGTTTGCTTTTCTGTGCATTGATGTTAATCTAAGACCACTGCAGCAGAGCAACAGGTGGGGCTCTGAATTTGTTGGCCTGCGGCTGTCAAATCAAACTGAGATTTCAAGTATGATTCTATACGGGAAACCAGACGGGAACACCACATGACAGGGCTCCATTCTACTTTTTCACAATACATTCTAAATTAACCTTTAATATGATGGACAAGTACGATTTTTCTGAACATTTTTTTTGCTAGGCGGGAAATTATCCTCACATTCTGTCATAAAGTACATATTTTTAACCCGTTAGAGTGCTACACCCTCTGTACCAGTGAAGGTGCTATGATTCACAGCAGCTGACTACGAGAGCAGATACACTTGGCTTTGCCTGAGCTGGGCAAACACTGCGCTGTGTTAAAATTGGGTTAAGAATTGTTTCTGTAATCCCCAAAATCTTATAAATTCTAGCTAATTCATCCATAAAACTGGAATAGCCTGCAAAGAACTATTTGAAATAGATATAGGGGTAAAATATATTACTTCTTATGAGGATAAGTACATATGATTTAATAAGACTTGTTGAATGAGAATATGTAAATTTCACATAGTCACAGTGCACCAGAGTCACAGCTAAAATCAAAGAAAACAAAAATGTTGAAGTATATAATCTGAAGATATATTTTCAGCACAAATACGTAACAGTGTGTCGATACAGCCAGATGCAAACCTAACTTTTCCTCTCCTGTAACTCTCCTTTTACTACAAACCACTCTTCTTATTCAGTATCCCCCCCAGTGGCTGAATTCATTCCATGCTTATTCCCCATGGCTCCCTCCTCTACTTCCAGACTAGATCACCAGTTAGACAGTGATCTTTGTGACTGGGCTGGCTGAATGCACTTCATTAATCCTTGTTCCTGCAGAAGGAAAAGGCAAACCTTGGCTTCGTTTTAGGGCTCTGTCCTACAAGCTGGATTTTCTTTTGTTCTGACCACTAGCAACGCTAAACTCCTTGTTAGCATGAACGAATCCATGAATGAATATTTCTGTCTTACTCTTTTAAGACACACTTTAAACCATAAATCTCATATTTTCAAAAGTTTTCAAAATCAGAAAAGAGAACTCCAGACCACTTGGGGGTAACTTACCAAAACCAGAAAAGGTGTTGAAAATGGAATGAGAAAGGGAAAAAATGTAAAAATATGGAAAAGTTGACTCTTTCTCGAAGTTATTAAAAGTGGGATGTGTTTCTACTATATCTGCATTTGTGAAATGATTCTTTCATGCAAATAGCCAAGACACTTTGGACATCTCTAATTTCATGCCTATTTCTTCCTTTAAATGTTTAAGGTACACAGTTCATACATGTTTTTATTTCCTTTGTATATAACCTTTTTTTCTCCCCTTCAAAAAGTACATTCTCGTAAGCATGGGAAGAAAAAGAAATTTCTCAGCTACTACAGATTATATTCATTACTAAATCCCTCTCCCTCGCAAAACTTTGGAGCCCAGTTTACAGATCTACTGCTTTTTAGAAGTGTTCCATTTACAATGCAGTATGTCACTCATCACAGAAATAGTTAGGTCCTCAATCATTCTTAAATGACTTAAATGACTAAAATCTTTCATTTTCTGATGACCTTAAAGTATAGGAATAAATATGTTAGCTCTTCTGTTCAAAAGGAACAAGCAGAGGGCTGAGAAAAAAGGATGAAGATCCAGTAGAGTTGTTATGGCCTATAAGTTACTACCCTTTTTTAATATATGTCCACATAGACATCATGTGTATTCAAAGATACACAAACTCTTCTCTATAATTTGTATTTTGCTGTAACCTATAAAAAATCTTCTTGTAGGATTCATAAAAACACTTGATTTCAGAACTCTAATTCCAGTACAACATGCCAACTGCCTGATCTTAAGACCTAGTGATATATGGAAAAACTCTAAACCACAGACTGCTAGATTAGATGAAAATAAATTTGAATATGTGTTGTAACAGTGTTTCAAGGACTGAAATAGAATAGATAAAAAGAAAATAAAAAATTTATTAACTGTCATCCCAAAATTTTGAATATTATGGCTATGCAATCTATTACTGAAAAAATAAACCTGCATGAAAATCATTCACCATAGCTTTTGAATATAAATATGTTTGTAAGCAAATACTGTTTTCCAGAAGTTAGATTTCATCAGGATTTTTTTTTTAAATATTATTATTAATTGTGATCAGCTATCCAAAATTGCCAGAGAGGTATTCTGTATCATAGAGTGGTACTTTCGTCTTGTTAATTTCTGATGTGTTAAAAACAGGTCTCTGGCATTTTCCAAATTTGGATTGTCTGTGCAGCTGGTCATTAAAGACATATAAGTGACAACCACATTGAACTTAACATGAAATAATTAGCATACATTTGACTTTCAAATATACTGTAATGTCTAGAGAGTGTTCTGATAGGTTTACAATACTACACACCTGCTCTTGCAGAAAAAGTAATTAGAATTAACATACACAGAGCTTACCTGCCCACCTACAATTAGGGTGAGCAACTAAATTAGTATTTGTTTTCAAACATTGGATCTGACACTTGTAATTGTATATTGTATATATTCTTCCCTAGTGCCCTTTCTGAGCACTGAATATTGTATTTTCTCTCTTTCAGTCTACCTAGGAGCAAATGAAAACAGTAATACACATATCCTAGACTAAGGAAAAACAACTACAATATCACCTCTCCAGAAACCAGGCCAAAGTAAGTATAACAGCACACAGCTATGTGCTATGAAGAAATTCTAAGACGACTTGAAAAATACAAAACCTGATTTATTATGTACATGGTAAGAAGTCATAAAGCTGACAATACGACTGACAAATACCTAGAAAAGAGAATAATGTCAAGAAGTCCATTGCCTGAACTTTGAAAAATTTATAAAGGTAATATAGATAATAGATACAATAAACTTATATAGGAAAGATATTTATGTTGTAATTGTTATATATATATATAACTATATATACATTCACATATATTACATATAAATATAGCATAAAAAGGCTATATAGGAAGTAGCAGTGCTGTTGAAGATTGGTGCTTCATCATATATTTATTGTAAAGATAATTAACCAATTAAAACATGTATGATAGCTGATGATTTTTAGTCTGATGATAAAACGTATTAAGAACCAGTTAAGGCGAATGACTCTGAACTCTTCAAATTCAGGATTGTTTGATCTCTGGTATACTCGTGCAGAGGGATTACTGGTGTACAGGACCGAGCTTGCTGCTTATTGCATTATCAAAACAAAAGAAGCCTGTATGACAAATTAAGTGTTGAGTCAAACGTGTGGCTAAAGGTGGGTTGAGGGAGACTGCTCGCTGAAAGAAGTGGAACGACAAGAATGCTGTGGAGCAACTGTGGCTTCTGAAAACCTGCCGGCCCTTCACTTATGAGTGCCAGGTGCCTGACTGCTGCTGCAACCTGGTTGCCTCTTGACGGCCATTCCCCTACAAATGGCCAAAGTCATTAGACTAGTCATAAAAGCAACGGTCTACTGGTGCACTGGAGTCGACAGGCATGAACTATATAATGTCAGAACCAGCGTGTCAAAGCAAATCTTGATTTTGTTGCTCACAATAATATATGGGACAGATCGGTCCAGTGAATATTAATCTAATTACTCCTATCCCCAGAAGCAAGTTTTATGGTCATATACCTTGCATATGAATTCACTACAGGGCACAGTTAAGATTGCTCGAATGCCCTAATTGCTTCTCCATACCTTAATGTGCTTGGATATTCTTTAATTTAACATTGACTCTGAATTGTCTGGCTTATAATTCTCACTATAATTGCAGCATTCCTGTAACAAAGTTTATTGTAAATTACGAATATGTGCTATTAACCTTGACTTCAATTTAACATCACTTTTGTCTGGAAACTAGGTTGAGAACAGGGGCCAAGGGCCCAGCTGATGTAAAGCCACTTACCTCCAGCTGAGTCAACAAAGCTATGCTGATTTAGATGATGCATTGTTTTGCCAGCTCTAAACACTGACTAAGCTACACAGTAACACTGTGCACATTATGAATATTAATAAAGTTAAAAGAGTGACTAGTTTTCTAACACTGATTTCCAATCTTGAACTCACCTGTTTTGGGGCTACCGTTTTACTGCCATTGCAATGAAATCAATGAAACATTCAGAGATATCCAAAACATTGTGAATCACTACAGGCACATTACATACTTCTAAGTCACGGAGGAATCTGCCAACGTATAGTTAATGTACTCAGGAGTCTTTTAAAATCACCAAATGCTTGGTCACTGAGCAAATAACCTCTCAACAGTTTTCAAAGGGGGTTATCTGTGTGTGTTTGTTTGTAGTAAACAAAGTACTTCACTGTTAAATTAGTCAGAATGTAGATGAGAAGGCATCTTTATATCTATCACCATTGCCAAGAGGAAATAAAGATGTTTTAGTTTATTTGTAAATACTCATGAGAATGTTGATTGTTGGGAAGACTTACTTACAGAAATATGATATAAAAACCATTTTATTTTGGTATGATGAGTAGAGATGGCCACATCAAATATTTCTAGTGATAGAAATAATAGAAAAATTGCAGTACAAGATCAAGATTTTAGACAAACATTTTTTCTTGCTAACAGTCTTGATGACTACTGCATGCAGTCTTTAAGTCTAGAAGATTTAGCCTGTGATTCTTCGGCATAAGTTTTCATTCAGCAATGACACCATGTGAATGTATTCACAGTAACTACCTGGTACATACTTTTCAGAGTAGTAATGAAGGGGCTTCTTATGTCTTAGAACATGTTTTTTTTCTTTTGATTAACTATTTTTAGAAATGGTGCAACGTGTTTCAAAAGTGACTGAGAAAAATACTTTGGCATATTTTTCAAGAAGTTAAATGGATGAAATATTTTTGCCTCAAATATATTGATTTATATTTTAGAATATACAAATGTATACTTTCATGATTTGATCCCATTAAAAGCCCTGTGGTGACAATTATGCCAAAGCAGCTGACTTTGCAAAAATGATTTTGTACATCCAATGTTTAGGTGACCCAATGTGATGGCTATTTAAAAATCATCGTTTCCAGAAAAACATTTATTTCCTAACTTCTGTAAATCAAATATTTTCAAAATGAATCTGGCATAAAAGTGGAGGCATCTAAAATGATAGTATCTTTAAAAGTTGGCCTTATGAATGCCATTTAATGGATGCATCAAATCCTTGATGAAGAACAGTTTCCCATTCCAGAAAAGTCATGGATTATGACTCTGCATTGTGCTCTCATATAATTAGGTCACACTACAAAACATTTTTCATATTTCAAGTTACATGAAATTCTCAAGAATGAAAGTCCTAAATAAGTTAGTTGTTTTTTGAAAAAATTTTCTGAAGCATGTAAACATAAATAGTTTTTAATTTTTATAGACAAAATAATGACATACCCAATAGAAAAAAACAGTCACTTTCACTAACAAGAATAACTTCAGTCATCTTTTAAAGGAAAATTGGTGATAATATATATTGACATACTCCTTGTGCCCACCAGTTCACATGTTTTTTCTACTTTTTCAGAAGCATCGTCATTGTGAAATGCCAGCATAAACTTATAGTTAGAAACCTACCGTCCTATAAACCGCAGAGCTTCCTTTGTCAGTCTCTGAGTAAGGTTCTCATAGGATAGCGGTTGCTGGATAATCTGATGGTCCCTCATTAAGAAGCAGTTCAAGTGTCGAAAATGATAAAAGAAAAAAACCAAAACCGCAAGTGAAACAGCGGTTATTAACAAGCAGTAACCCAATGCTTGGAAAGGTACTTTGAGGAGGCCAAGGTACTGCACTATTGCCAAAGAGACCAGGGTGATTCCAGCGATTTGGACTGGGATGACAAGGGACTTCTGAACCCCTTTTAAAAATACGCTGCCTTGCCCAGGTTTGCAGTCTCTAAAATTGGTCACGGTGAGCCCATAAAAGTAATCAAACCCATGACTGAGGGGGTGGTGACAGAAGTCATTACTGCTTTCACAGTTCATCCCAAGATGCCACTTTCCTACAAAGAGAGAAGAACAGGGAGTATTTTTGTAGTTAAATCATCAAGCTTATAGTGCGCGCTATTCCAAACATGAAACTGTCACTCTCTGACTGATATCCCCCCGCCCCCAGCATTTATTGTGTGGATCCCTATTTTCTGTCTACTCTTTCTTTATGCCTTCATCAAAGACTTTGTTTCATGTCTGCCTCCTCGTTTTAGTTAGAAATAGTTTGGCACAGTTCCTGATGGAGACCATTAAATTTTGAGTGGGCTAGCAGGTCACTGAAGAGCAACAGAGCCCTAACGGGTAGTTAACTTTGAGAATGAAGCCTTTGTGCATGTGGAGTTAAGTAGTCGTAAGAAAATACCGTTCTGTAGCAGCTGCTGCTTTCTTAGGAAGAGCCAATATGGAGTTATGAAATATCTTTTCTGAAATTTTTCTGGGAAATCATTCACATTTGACTAGTTTTTTTTTTTTTTTAAAAAAAGGAAGAAAACAGTAACAAACAGGAAATAAATCAAGAATAGTGAAATTACCAAGGCATTTATTATTTAAATGATTGCAAAATCTCTGAAATTGCCAATCTCTGTCACTATATACATACATATATAGTGAGGGAGATTCTTTTTTATTTATATGTATCTTTTATATATATAAATTAAAAAAAGAAATAACAGTAACAAGTAAATTACCGCCAAATACTCTCTCTCACAGCATTTTCTCTCACTAGGAAACCATTTTAATTCTGCAATCATGTTGGACACTGACTGACGCAAGAAAACAGTGAGTCTGATTTGCATTATAGTAGCATAATCTATGTTCATGCTGATTACAGTATGTACCTAGATAATTCATTCTATGACTCAGATACAACCCCTTACCATATGCTTATGCATCACTTAGTGCAACAGACCTAACTGTTTGGTAGCTGTTATTTAAATTCAAATGCATAATTAAAAAAAATTCAAATTCGGTTAAGCCTATTGACATAAATTATGGCTATAGCTATGCTCTTTGGTCTCAGCAAGGAAATGTGTTGAATATTTGACAAAACGTGTCACCCTTGACAAAACAGATGACAATATATATTGCTGGGACAAATGTTATTTATTTTTTCTGAATCAAATACCTAAACATGACCAGCATAATTCAGGGGTTGTGATCTTAAAAGAAATAAACAAAAAAACCTGCAAACCCAGTAAGTCTTCAACCCCATAACCTAGTCCAAAGAAATTTGAAATATTTTGTTCTAGAGATGTCAGGATATACATGGTAGAAGCTACATGAAAGGAAAAAAAAAGCATATACAGAATTTTCCCCTTTCCTGAACCATCACAGCTTTTACACATCTGTAAGAAAGAGTCCTGACGCAGGCGATCCTGAGCATCTCCTGGGTCTGGAGAGCAGCATATTCATCCTGCGCTTCTGCCTTTGGCAATGACAAATGCGGCTACCGCAGTACCAAAGAGGGTGAAGATGGGGGTCAGTTTGATTTTTTGAAATAGTACCTAGCAAATGGGCCCGATGTCATTATTTCTCTTTCACAAACAACAGCACTAAGGTATGGGACGGGAATGTCGTGTGCCTAAGTTCACCCATCAGCAAAGGTGGAGAAAAATACCACAGAAATCTTGAGCCTAACTGGATGCTTAGTTGAGTCCAGTTCCCCTCGTACATCTCTTGATGGTCTCAGGTTAGAAACACTTTCTGTGTATCACAGAAGCAGGCATAAAAGCATTTTCAGGTCTGCTTATGTGCCAGTGAAATGGAGGCCTCTACAGCTTTCTCATCCCATCAGAAGTTTTCCAACTTACTGTCAGACGGCCCCTCACCTGAGGCGGAATTCTGCTTTCTGCGGGCAGAAAGGCTCTTGCCACCACTTTTGACACGGTCCAGTGAGCGTTATTGTGGCCGATTACAAAACCAGCAATGTAGACCACCGCACTGGATTTTTAGATGTTACAATGGTGTGATAAAACGTTAGCTATGACTCTGAATTTCACTCCCAGCAAGCAAAGACACAGATTTTGGAAAATAAATGCTTCAGTGTTTTCTCTTAGGTTTACATGCTGTCTTTACACAATAAGGGTACAGCCAGATGTGTAGCAAGGTGAGCATGAAACAACTCTCATAAAGGTAGAAACTTATAATCATGCATATAAATGATCTTAAAGCTTTAATTTTTGGGTTTTTTTATGTTATTTATCCATCTCAAAGCACCTATAATTCAGTAAAAAAATATGAAAAAGAAACCCAAACAAATTAAATATACTTTCAAGGTAATTTATTATGATATGAAGAAGTTTGTTTAAACTGGGTCTCAATAAAACTAAACACTGCAAGCCAGGACAAAAGAATCTTGCAACAACAAATGATGACAGGGGAAAACATAGGACCTATTTTTATCGAAAGGGTTTTAGCAAACATAACAAATTGTTCAATGTCAAGATGAACTTGGACCTCTCTCCAAGGTGAGAATGCTCTCACCTCTTTGCCAAGGGAAGCTTCATAGTATGGGCGCTTCACACAAGCATCATGTGCATTTCAGTAGATTCTGCCAAGCTTTTGAGTGAAATTTACGCTGTTAATTGTAAATTACGAGTACCTTAATAGTTTGAGACCTAGGCTTTTTTCCCTCTCCTTTGGCCACAATTAAGATTTCTGCAGAGCAAAAGCAATGCAATGAAAGGCAAGTGGAAATGAGAGGCAAGTCCTATTCAGTCAAGAAACTTCATGTGGAACTCAGTTTTTCAGAACCCAGAATGCTGGAGAGGCTGCAAAAATCCATGTTGCCCTTCTGCTTTTCCCTCAGATAGTTGAAAAGGGAGCAATCTGAAGACTGAGTTGTATATAATGATATATTTCTTTTGGTATGATTTTGTGCTCTTCAGATGAAAGGTAAGACGCAAGATGCAGAGCAAGATGCGAACAGAAATATTTTATGTGCTCAAAGAAATATATTTATATGAACTACATAGCAATAATAAAGTACATATGCATATATTATTAATATGGTCAGATTTTAAGCTGTTCTATTAATAACTGTGCTATTGATCCTACTCCATAGACTCAGCCAATCTCATACTGGCCACATCACTACTGTGATGTGTTCAAATATTACAACACCTCATTCCGGAGGAAAGATAGAAGTCCCAGTTTATCCATTAGTGTTTTAAACTTTGGAGATAAGCTACATAGGTGGATTTTGAACTTCTCTGGATGCTAGACAACAGACTGGATAACAGTCGTGAGGAAAAGTTGACCTTTACTCAACTGTAATTGAGTATAGCAGTAGTTAATACCCATCTACCTTCAGTGGAATTTTTGCATTATGAATAGCTATGTCCTACAAAACATCAACATTTCTTGCTACTCTCCAGGATCCTTAACTGGTGAAATATTACATATTCAATGCCTCTGCCTTTTTTGAGAAAACTTGGTGTTGTTGCAGATCTTCTGACTGTGTCTCTTCCTGCCAGATCTATTGGATGTCACCTTCTTTGTGTCACAGGGGAAAAACAATGAGGTAAAAAAGTGTATACATAAAGTAGATTTATAGCTAAAATATATTTAGGGACGTATCAAGTAAGAAGCAGCATATATTCAGAGGAGGGGAAAAAATAAAAAAGAAAGCAAAATGCATTTAGGGAAGACAAAAATGTCCTTAGAGATTAAAGGGGAGAGAAACTTGGCAAAAAAAAAGAAGTGACAGTACAGGCTTGAGGAACTGAAAGGCTTCAAATTACCCTTATGCCAATCCATCACTGGTGCAGGATTTGACAATTAATTGTTTGGGAACTGCTGAGTTAGAGTGAACCAAGCAAAGACTCCCTGACCTAGACCAATATGATGTGATAAGAATACCAGCAGAGGCAGAAAATGGGCTGGTTGGGAATCAGAGTCTGCCTATCTAGTCTTCAAATCCACATAATTTTTCTTTTTGTCATTTACATATGCTTTATCTTTAATTTTAATGCACTTCTTGATTTTTGGAAGCCTTCATTATACTCTAAGGATATGGTAATATTACAACTTATGGTTTCACAGCTATCATTCAGACCACTTGGAAGAATTGTTCATTAAGCATCATGGAGATAACTTCTGGAGATCTAAGTGGCAAGCTGTCATGTTGCAGTGAAAGTAGTTAAAAAAAGAACATTAACTAGGTCAGCGCCAGAAAAGAGTCGTATTACAGTGCTTGTTACAAACAGAAAAATGATTTTTTTGCAGTCTTTAATTAAATATGGAGGAATAGGAATTAACTCCACGATGAATATGACAAATTATGAATGGCTTTTTTGCATTATGGTTCAAATACACCTGCACTAAATATACTTCTACTAAGATTTTCTGGTTTTCTGTTTTGAATCTATCACAACATGAAGGTATTTTATACTTTCTAAGACTGGGGTATAGCTAAGAAGGATTTTTAGTTAGGAACATTGACATTGGTTATCTATATAATGCAGATATTTTTTGAACACTGGTGTGAATTGTTAGCCTTGCTAAACAGCCTGAATTTTTAAACGAAAATTACTCCCAAAATCACAAGCTTTTGTTACATTTAAAAATCAAATTGGTTGCATCCATCATCTAAATTAATGTAGTAACATTCCGGTATGATGTTCTCTAAACAACTATTTCCTGGTAATTCCAGTACAGAAATACATCATGCAATACAAGTTGTATTTCACAAAAATCTTCTAAAATGTAAGCAGTGTGGAGTAAGTCAGTGGCCAAATTAGGAAAAAAAATCACATTATTTAAATGTTATACCTTTATGATATCCATTCCAATTCTGTTTAATATTCATCTAGTGGGATTCCTTTTACCCATCACTGGATATTTATGCTGCAGTTAGTTGTCTGAATTATCTTTATAATGAGAGAGAAACACATTTTTATATTAAACATCTATGACAGGATGAGACAAATTTCCTAGAAATGCCCATTTCTGTCTGATGACTAAGAGAATGCAGACGGTTAGCCCAGGTACTACATTATCTACTTTATGGACATTTGAAAACTGGTGAAATGAATCCCACCGCTGTGCCGACTTGTATCCTGTGATCGATCCTTCATTATCTCTCTGTTGTAATCAAATTCCTACTTATACTGAAAACTTTTCAAGAGCTTGACTAATTTTCAATTTGTTCATCATGTTTCTTCAGTACCTCGCACAATGAGACTATAACTACGCAAGTGAATTAGACATACTTACCTGATTAGTGTTTCACATATGCACGGGAATGTGCTCAGCTTTGTGCCAGAAAAATAAACTCATTATGCTGTGGAGGAAAAAAGCTTAATGCAGACCCTTAATAGCCTATATGGAAGGCTAATGTTCTTTTGATTGAAATGAATGAAAAATAATGCTGTGTATGTATGCAATTTTACCTATTAGAGCTGTTGCATAACCTCTCTGCTTCAGGAGTTTGGAAAAAGTTATTTCTTCAGAAGGAAGTCCCCCAGAAGAGGCAGAAAATAAGAAGACACCAACTCTTGAGAAGGCAGCCATTCCTAAATGCAATGAAAATGAATGAGACTTGGATAATACAGTGCAACAATTTCCATTCATTCTTTCTGCATGCACTTTTTTGCTTTAGGTGGTATCACTTAAATGACGTATTACCACCAGACGTTAAATGTTGCAAGTGGCAGATACAATCATCCATTTAGCTGAGCAAGGTCTTTTCTGTATTGACACCAGAAATTGAGAAGTAGAGAAAAAATTCCGTGGGGCCAGCCATCACATAAACAGCTGCAGCCCCTTCTGTAGATGTTCTAAGGTATAACATATCTGAAAGAAGTTGAGCTTGCGTAACTTATTTTTCTTGTACATGGGGATGGAATGGAGCTGAGGACTAAGGGAGATCACTCCCAAGTTCTACTTTCAGAACTTCCACTTTCCTCATATGTTGTTTTCTACAAGCCTTTAAGGTTATTTGAGAGAAGCCAGTTGAAATAGGGCAGCCTTACAGCTGGGCATGTAAAAATCATGAGGTCAAAAAAGAACAAGAGAGCGTCTGATTCTGGAAATAGAGCGGCTAGGGCACACAGCTTTGATGGGAAAGGACCAGTGCTCCAATGCCATGAAGACGTATGATTTAATGCACACAGAGTGCATTAAAGCAGCATCAGGTATCATCAGCTAACAAGACAACATCTAAATAAGGCACAGTAATTTCTATATACTGAGAGTCTGAGGAACACAAACTTGAGCTTATATACTCTCAGGATAAGGAACTTGAGAGCTCAGGTTCATGAAAATTAGATTACTAGGATTCCAGATGAGAGCTGGCTCCGAGTATAGACAGACAGAACACAGAATATCTATGCAAATCTGTGCAGATGTATCTCCAGGAAGTCTGAATTATGCAACTGGATGATTGCAGTGCCAAAGTTACATGCCTGATGTAGAAAATCAGAATCTTCCCTCAGGTATCCCTTGTGGTTAGATGAGAAAAAGACTCGTTAGACTGGTTTATTAAAGACAGCTCAACCTACCCTTCAAATGTTGACTTCAGTTTTTCACCCCAGCTAGCTTTATTGATCAACAGTTTAGGCAGTTTTAGTCATCTATACACATCTATACTTTATTTATTATATATTTATTTATATTTGTTTTTATGTACTTCAATCTCTTGTAACTGAAATCAGTGTAATTCCCTTAATTTACCAGACTGACAGTACAGAACCAAGATTTTTTTTTTTTTCATCATTACCTTTCTCTGAATTTGTGTCTCATCAAATACTGCATTTTGGAATATTTTTCTTCAGCTCTATTAGCAGGAGTTTTAAATTTCTAACGTTTTTTTCCACATCATGGTTCTAGTATCTTCTATAATAATCCTTTACTAGTTCTTCACTGATGTTTGGAGGTAGTCCAGATTTAGCAATTTCGTAATTTAATTAAGACAAAGTTCAATTTTTGCACCTACATGGAAATGATTAGGTATGACTGAGAGCAGATCAATCAAGAAAAAAAATCAGTTCAAATGCTAATTTTTCAGAAATAAGAACAAGGATCGTAATGGAAAGTGACCTGTGGCTTTACCTACAGTAAATATTAATAGCAATATAGCTGTAACAGGTATATAAAATTTTCCTTTGCAGCTGACTGTAATGGAAATTTTAGCAAGTTATATTAGCTGGCACTTTTGCAGAAGCTTGTTACTTGATCTGAATGAGCACGAACGTATCAAGTAGGCTCCAGAGTCTTGCTTTGCTTTCATTCCCAGAAGCAAGGACAGGATGTTTTATCACTAATGAACAAGCGATCTGATTAATGTATAATGATCCCTGCTAAAAATGATGTTAAGGGAATGGTGAAGTTGCATGGCTAAGCACTGAGGGGCTCAGTCCCAGCACACTAAAATAAACAGACTGGATCTTCACTGACTCAAATGGGCTTTGGGTCAGGTACTTTAAAAGTAAGAGAAGTTATTAAATGCATGTATTCATAGGATACTTAACACTGTGTATGGGTAGATAGGGAAAAAAAAAATACTTAGAAAGAAGGGAGATTTTTTGCTTTCTTCTTACCAGTTTTAAGGGCTGCCGGAATACCTTAATGAACTGGCCTTCCCGTCCCCCCTCCCCTCAAGAAAATAACAATTTGTCTAAACCAAAAGGTTTTGTAGAAGCAGAAAGGTCTGAGCGTAAGGATTTACACTGGGTTCTTCCATTGTGTCTTTCTAGATGCCTGTCTGTGATGTTCAACACTCAGGCTGCCCACTAACACCCTGGGAGCACCCCGAATGCAACCGGGGAGGCAAGCAAAGAGCCCAGGGTCATTTGGACAGCGGAGGAAGTCGATGGAATTTGTCTGCTCCTTACATTAAATAATCAGAATCACATTTTTTCCTCAGTATTTTAAAAAAATCTTTTTCTCAATAAAAAAGCCTTATTTTTGTGTTAACTCTTCTGAAATGTGAAATTTCCCATATATATGGAAGACATCAAATGTGGACCAACTCTGCTGAGCTTGATTAGTCACTGAAACGAGTACCTATCCGGCTAATGATAAAGATATCAAGAAAGACCAGAGAAAAAAATGCATACAGTTTACTGCCAAAAAAAAATATGATCTCTATATATAAATAAAGTAATGGGATTTTACCTGATCTGATAGGGTATCGCCCTGTCAGGAAAGCTGCCCTGCTTGGAGTGCAAAGTGGGGATGCTGCTATATGCTGAGTAAGTGTCACTCCTTCCGCTGCTAGCCTGTCAATATTAGGGGTTCTAGAAAAACATAAGCAGGAAAAAAATAAAAGAATACACAAAGATGATTATTTGGAAATGGGCATGCTGAGATCAAGGCATTTGAGGCAAAAACTATCAGGAAAATCAAGTTAAGACTTACTGTACGCAAATTATCAAAACCGTGGTGGTGTTGCAATTCTAAATACTATTGTGTCAAATATTGTTACATTAGGTGTCAACACTGAACTGAGACACCGTGGCATTGTGCCAAAAATCTTTTTACCCACTTTCATCTGCTTTTCATGGACAGTACTAAACTGTGACACCTGGACGTTTTGTATTACAACCCTTTTTAATGCATTTCTTGACCCAGAACTGTAACTTTGCTACTTACACGGCCTTTCTGCTTCAGCAACGGGGAGAGGAGGAACTGGAGAAAGGTTGCGCTTCCTTACTCCCTACTTGGTGTCACTTCTGTCTTTCTCCAGCAAAAGTTTTTTGGGGTAGGGGTAATGTTGTGTGGTGGTACCAGTTACGAGGGGAGACTCAAACAGTTATGACTCTGTGCTAGGCTCTATATTAATGATGTTTACATGTCTGACATGACTACGTCTGCAATATTAGACCCAGGAGCACATCCAGGTTTCCATATCTACATGGGAAACTTGTCTGTGACCTGGCTCATCATGCAGATGAAAATTGGTTCTTGCTGGATGAAGTCCCGTGCCCTTGGTTCTACAGAAAAAAACTAGGAATGCAGACCAGGCAGGAGCTGCAGCATGCTCTAATAGGTCCCTCACCTGGGAGACAAATGACCATGACCTCAAGGCACACTAGTGCTCCCATCATCTAAGTCTGAATAGTCAGAAACATTAATTTTCCAACAGACTTCTTTGCTATCTATAACATCACCTACTGATAACAAGCAGTATGATGAAATTTCTTCATACTCCAAAGATCTAATTCGGAATTCTCACATCAGAGAACATAGATCTTGGAGCAGTTCTGGTCCTTGTGAGGGGAGTGATCCAAGCATCAGGGTTGTATATACTGTTTTCCTGTTTAAACCGAGAAGCTGTAACTTGAGTTCTTTTTTTCTTGAGTTTGAGTTACGAGGAGTTTTTACTTCTAATTAACTTCAGCAGGAACAAGAGTATTTAACATTTGACAGGACAGTGCTTTTAGTCTGAATGTTTTATTTAACTTCATCAAAGACTTTGCACCACTGAAATACAATGACTATGTACAACTTGCGCTGTTTACACAACCATCATACCTAAGCTGGTAGTAAGTACCATACTGGGGAACTCTGCTGCATTACTCAGGTAGATTAACATTTGTTTTAATGAATTTATTGACTACAGCATGAAGACAAATGAAGGAAAAAAATCAGCACTTTATTTCCAATTGGTTAGTGACAAGCTTGTCTCAAATCATGACTGCTTCAAAATATGCTTAATTCATAGTATTTGCACCATATATATTTTAAAAGAAAATTGTTGGTTATACTTCGCTTCTCTAGACCTGTGCTTATTTGCTTGGTTGCTTAATTGTCTGTGCATCATGCAACTTTTCAGCAGGATAAATACATCAGATAAGTCTTCTTTTCATATTAAGAAAAGAAAACAAAGATTGCATATTCTATTCTCTGGAAAAGTTATTAACTTTGGTTACTTATAAAGACCCTAATCGAATCTCTGAATGTTTTGGGGTTTTTAACTTTACAAATCCATAGAAAAACTAAATATAAAGCTATGACCCCCCCAAATGTGTCATCATACCTTAAGGTTCTGTTCCCGTAACATCCCAGGTCTCCAATACCAAGATCATCAGCCATCAGTAAAATGACATTGGGATTTGAAACACTCTGTGTTTTGACACTGTTTATGGCACACTGGCAAATTATTAGAAATAAAAGGAGTCTCATCTTCTTCCTGGTGTGTAAGAACAGGTGGAAAACATAATAGATAGACTTTTTTTTTAATTTGATTGTTAATCTAATTTGATCCTATTATTGCCCTGGATTGTATAGTAGAAGAGAAAAAGAAAATTAGATTGTATATTTTTATTTGGCGCTTTTTTCCTCAAGAGGGTTTTTTTAACATTATTTTCTCTCTCATATTTCTTAAAAATAAAAATGCTTCTTTTAGTACATAGCTAATTTTTCTTCCCACCCCTTTACATAGATGAAGCCTTTAAATAAAGATGAACAAAGAACTAGTTACAACCTCAGTGACAATACTTTTGCATACACAGATGCACTATACAGCAATAAATCATGACAGCAAATAAGGACAAGGCTTTTTTTTTTTTTTAGGTATAAATGTGATTTGAGGAACACAGAAACTGAAATCATTTAGGACCAAAATTTCCAAGGTTCACTGCAGAAAAAAAGTTCAGCAATTCTGCTACTGAAGTAAATGACTGAATTTCTCTTCAACAAGGGAAAAAAAAAAATCCAGCTCGAGTTTCTTGACAGGAATAAGTATTATGGAAAAGGGGATGAAGAGATGCATTATCAAATTATTGAAAGGAATGTTTAAGGAACAGCCCTTCACAAACATTTTAAATATCAGAGCCTATAGCAAAATTATGTAAAAATATTTTGATATTGTATCACAATATTCTATAAACATGCTCATGCTATACCCAACTTAAAACAGGAAGAAGAATGTATTGTACACAATACTACATACCATTTTACGCTTTTACGATAAAAGCGCAGTCTATTTGCTGATGTGCATACTGTGAATGCTATTTTACCTAAACAGAGACTTGTCATATCTCTGTTTTAAACTGCATTGACTCTGCCCTGG
This sequence comes from Phoenicopterus ruber ruber, assembly GCA_009819775.1. Taxonomy (NCBI): domain Eukaryota; kingdom Metazoa; phylum Chordata; class Aves; order Phoenicopteriformes; family Phoenicopteridae; genus Phoenicopterus; species Phoenicopterus ruber. The sequence goes on from CM020215.1 coordinate 141,001,121, forward strand.
CTGAGACTGAGTGCCTCTAGGCTGTGATGGACTGTGCCAGGTATACGCATCAAGAAAGAACAGAGACTGTCTCTCATTTGCCCCTAGTAATACTCCCATTTTTTCTGGATGCAGGCAGCCTTTTTCAAATGCAAATGAGGCATGAGTCACACCTGCACTCTGGATTATGCTGGGAGAAGGAGGAAAGCGGAGGAAACCAGGACTGAGGTAGAAATTTGAAAGTGAAAGAGCAGGAAAAGGAACTAGAAACAAGAATTTCCAGAGAGAATGGGGACAGCAGGTCAAGAAAGAAAAACCTTGCAAATCAGTGAGTTATAGTAGATAAAAGTAGCTGGAGAGAAGATAAAGGAGCCAGAACTGGAAGAGCTGGTACAAAGAGACTAGACATCAACGGAGACAGACTCATAAATCAGTGAGGTGTGGTGGGTAAAAGTATCTGTAGAGAAGATGAAGTAGTCAGAACTGGAAGAGCTTGCACTGACTTGAATAAAGACCAAGAAGGGAAGCTTGAGATCCAGCTGGAATGAGAATTGCAAGTTGGAATGAGGAGAAACGGTAGAGGGTTTAAGAAACTGGAAGGGACAGAATGACAGTTGATAGGAAAACAAATTGAGGAAAAGAGGTGAGAGAACTGGGAGTGTCTGGGATGAAAGAGCTGAAGAGTTATGATTAAGGCAGATGAAAAGAACTGATTGGAAAGAGCCTGGGCAGATAAGACGTGGGACTGGCTCAAGTGAGAAGAGATCAAAATAGTGGGGATCAACCAACACAACTGGGACTTCTGATTCCTAACCTTCATTATTGCCATTCTGTCAGAAAGTGGTGCAAAGAGGATTATAACTCTTTCAGTGCTGGTTCACATACAGATAAAACACTAATAAGTATATCAGCTGATTTTTACTGCTTAACATACGCCTTATAACCCATTGACCTCACTTTGATGACAACAGTTCTGGTTTAGACTTCAGCCGGCAACATCTAAAGATCCCAGCCTTATCACTGAGGCAACAGATCGTTACCTGGTTTCCTCCATGGTAAGCAACCTACTTCGTTTCAGACATGGAAAATATATACACAAATTTTAAGACTAAAAGACTAAAGCAGTTGTGCTTGGCGGGATGCATCTAACCAACCCTTCATCAAATGACCATTCTAATGAAGCTGTGTAGCACCTGCCACAGCGCAGACTTTTAATCTGCGCAGTAGATTTACTTTTCTTTCCTGAAAGGCTAAACAAGCGTGAATTGCCTCCCACGCGTTGCAAGAGAACGACTAACACGCTGACCCCATAGGATGGGAACAAGCTGCTGCCGTATCTTATGTTCCTGCTCCACTGCTCAGACTGCGAGGGTCTCGAGGCTCACGGTAATTGGGACGTTGAAAAGGGTGACATATATGTTGGCGACATTGTATATAGACTTGCATGGATGCTCACAGGACCTGCACATTTATTTCATAGAATTACTAAGTGCCCTCAGTTTTGCTGTAGGCTTCACGTTGTCCGAATAAAACCTAGAAATATATACTCCTGCCACCAATAAAACCGTCATTTTAAAAGCACGAAGCTAGCTGGTTTTGCAAGTTTTACAAACAGCAATTCCAAGGTTTAATTCAACTGGTACAAACAAAACATCCTGTGCTTTAATTAGAAGGTATGGAGCTATGGAGAGTAGTCTTTTTGAATATGTGTGGGCTCTTTAGCCACTAACGAACAGAGCAAATTAATTTTCCTTTTACTGAGCAAAGTTACTGTTGGAAACCAGAGTAGTAGCTGTATTTTATTTTCCAGAATGAAAGAAATCTAAAAAATGAGTGAAATATCTTAGAAAGTAACTGACTACTATATTTCTGAATTTTAAAGCAATTTCAAGTCTGTGTAGAGACATCAGCAGGAAAATAACCTATTCACCAAAATACCTAAGAAAGTTAATCCCCGTGGTCAAACTTTAAAATCTTCCACTGTATATGTTATACAGCCTCTCCATATAATATTTTAAATACATCTACCCAGCAAAGTTAACAGCTGTGCCCAATATCAACTGGATCATTGTCATTTCCAAAGTGGCTGAAAAATCTTATTGTCTAGATCTATTCCTGCAGATGTTAGCCTCATTTAGTACCTCCAGTTCTCATTTTGCAAATTGACAAAAAAAAGTTATTGAAAGATGTCTCTGATACAATATTGCTGGATACTCCTCCACTCTGAAGGAGGATCTGTAGACACTCTCCCGCATTGGGCTATTTGCCTCCATCTGATATCATGTCCCTGAGGTGAAATGAACAAGGAAACAGGAAAAAAAAATTAATCCCAACAACTCTGATTTCTCCGGTGTACTCTCTCTGCAGCAGACTTTCATGCATCTTGAAGGGATGTGCTTGGAAAGCAAGAAAATTTGGATGGATGAAATTGAGTGGAACGGACAACAGCAAAGAAATTTGGAGGAGTAAAAAGGGAAGGATGTGAGAAGAATGAAGCTCTGAGAATGCTGAGGCTCATCTGTGTCACATCAGGGGTTTTAATGGTGAAAAGACAGGCAAGCGCAGGCCTAACATGAAAATGATTACACCAAATCAGATGAAGCTTCCACTTTACCTAATATTTGGTCTCCAACAGCAGCCAGTCCAAATGCTTAAGGAAAGAACGCAAGAAACTTGGCAAGTACATTCTTTTACTAGTGCACCCTACTAGGTTTTGGCAGCCACTATTTAGGGTATTTTGGACAGAAGAGCACTGTACTGAATAGCTCCCTGTGGATCTTTTTACCTTCATGAATTTATTTTAGTCCATTTTGAACCAATTAACATTTGTTTTGGGGTTTTTTTGCATTGAACCAATTTGATTTTTTCTACTTCCACAACATCCTTTAGATGTTCCTGCAGCAGGCTTCAGCTTTGAGGGCTTACGTTTTAGATTCAGGTGGCAACAGCTTTCCTTAGTTGCATGTACGACACATAAGTGCAATTTTTAATCTCTGCTTCACTTTCCCTGTGATATAATAGGACTAATAGTACCTTCTTTCTTCCCAAGGTGGCTGCTAAGTTGAACAGATTTAAGAGGTGCTTAATTTCCTACAGCAAGAGCCATATAAGAATTTGGATTTCATACATGCTATTTCAAACTACAATACTTTAATCATTGTATACGAACCTATATACACGCACACATACATAGATGTGTCGATATACAAATCTGCACATGTATATGGGTGCATATAGACACATATCCTACTTTTTCTACATATCTTCAAATTACATTTTGGGGATTATAATACATATTTTCTATTTGTATTGAAACAAATTAAGTATAAATGTGTAAGAATAAATGGATGAAAACAAATAATAGATATAACCCACTATTTGCTAATATTTCACATGGATTTACCAAACACTTCTTTTAAGTTTTAGTTTTCTGCATTAAAAAATGTTGGCAGACCATATAGAAGCCAAAGAGTTGTCTCCGCCCCTGGCCCCCCCGGATAATTGGCTCAAGATACGACTAGTTGTTTCATCCTTATCCTGATTACTACAGACACATGCATGTCTTACAAGAACGATGATATGAAACTCTTTTAAACCCCTCTTCCCAACTGAATCATCCCAGCATTTTTATTCAGTTTGATTAAGCAATTTATCTCTAAACTACTCTTCTAATGCAACAGAACCCTTTGAGAAAATGCTTAATATACTTTATCCTTGAAGGTATAGTATTTTCTGATGAAATAAGCAACACTTAAAGATATTCACCTCATTAAAAAATGCTGTGCTATCCTTAAGCGGTATGCAAATTAAAAAAAAAATTACCTTGCTTAACTGAATGCCAGAACTCAAAAAATTTCCCTTAGAGTCATAAAAATCACACTGTAAACAAACTAGAAGACAACCTTGCCCTCCATAAGATTCTGCAAAGAGAAAATTCCTCAGCTTCATGAGAAACAAAAAAGTAAGTTTTTAAATTATAACAAATGGTAAAGTACTATTATATACTATCAATAATTTTCTGATACCAGCTTAAGATTTGTTCAAATCTCTCAACTAATTCCTTTCTTACAAGTCAGTCATATTTGTTGTATCTTTTATATCATATGACTGCAAAAAGAGAAATAAAACCACACGCTTGTGGCCTGCTCTTAGTGCTAATTCATTTAGACAAACAAACATTACTTTGCATTTGCAACAAGACCATGCAAAAAGTCAGTTATGGCATCCTAATTGATCACTGGTAACTCAATCTCAGTAATATGATTGCTTCTAATATTTATTCTTATAGTGTAAACTCACTATTTCTTAATGCTGATTTTTCAATATTTTGTTGTTTCTCCTCCTCCCTGATAAGATACCGTCTCAGAATCCTCTCCAGACTTCAGAGCCAGACGTGCTCCTCCCGTTTCCTCAGGTCCAGGCACATTTGACGCGCTTGCTAGTTGTTGGGGTTTTTTTCTGGAAGAGCCTAAGTGACACAGGAATCTTCCATCCTACCTATGGGTTAGGCACTTCAGATTCAGCGCCAGATTAGGACGACTATTTGTTTCCCAGGCTGGAACTGATTTGCATCCAGTCCTCTCATGGTGTGGGCAAAGAGGGCTGGGTCTGTCTGTATCTGCAAACAGATATCTGTCTCTGTAAAAAAGCCGGCATGCTTTTCTGGAAAGTGCCATTAGATTTCAATATGCATCTTCAGGTAACTAGGTACATAAATAAAAATCTGTATTTAATTGATTAAGAATTGTCTCATTGTAAGACAGAAATTTCACTTAACATGAGCTGGGGAAAACACCAGAACAAATAATCATGTTTCTTATTCAGGCATGATTAATTACTGGGTCTGAATCAAACAGAGATGAAGCCACACAGCCTCCATCAGATACAAGCTCAATTTAGGTATCTTTTTAAAATGGTCTCTCAAGAATTTGCTAGTTTCATTTCAACTAAATTACAGAACTTAATGGCAGTATTAATAAATCATAAACATTATTTCTGGTAGTAAATTATAACCTGAATGGAAGATAAGATTATCTGTTGTGATATCATGCCATTATTTTATTTGTAATAAAAAAACCTGTATAATTACATACACATATTAGAGCATATAGTCTTTTCCATGATTACTGTTTCACAATATTCCTTCTGTTAGCCAAATGCTCATTAGAAATTTAATTTTGAATATGAGCTCTGGTCAGTAATATAATAAAAGAGAACCACAAGACAACACAGGTAGTTATCCTATTTTCCAGTTTTGCACCATCCTGAGAGAGAAACATCTTTTCATTTAAAAAAACCAGCTGATCACGAGTAACTCCTAGCGACTGTGGCATGTCACTTCCTGGAAGCCAGAGACAAGTGTTCTAAACAATTAAAAGAAATCTTTCAGATTCGGTAATTGCACATTACTGAAATGTGTGAGCATGCGTGAAGGATGCAACTCTGCTCTGTCTTTACAGTTCACCTTCACAAGGATTTTAGGTCTGTATCTCTCCGCATACATTCTGTGTTTAGCGTAATTATATAATAAATTACCATTAGATGTTGATGGAACATAAAGACAAGACGAGAAAGCTTCATTTCTGAAATCCGTATCAACTTCAGTAAATATTACGACACTGACTGACAACGCGTGTAAAGTTGTTGACGTATGCTATTATTAAGTATCATCTGTTTTAATGTGTATGCCTATTAGAATAAGAACTTTATAACGCTATATTAACCAATGTAATATGACACTTGCTTACACAATTTGAGGGCTTAGCTAAACTCATCCATGATATCTAGTTCAATTAATAGTTTTGAAAGCTGCGGAGTCAGAGTTTTTTTTAAGATACCAGAGGTAGATGATGTGTGAACTGATGATTTTTCATACTGCCTTTTTCAAGAGTGTCAGTGGAGATGAGGAAGAAGAACTTGTGTGACCAAAACTTCGTACTTCTGTTTTTACGACAAGCAAGCAGATAAAGACTGTACAGCTCTGCAGGACTGCGAGTCTTACACGTGGAATTAACAGAAGAGTTTGGTTATGTCCATTTGAATTGCACCAACATATAAACCATAGCTTCATCTCATTGACTGCTTATAGTCTCTTCACCTTCACTCAACTATAGCCAAACTGGTCTCTTCCGAGTTTCCATTCATATTCGAAGTCATATTCCACAAAATGTTCAAGAAGGAAAAAAAAGTCTAATGACACGCAATATTGGACTAAGACACTAAACCCCACCGACACGCTGCCTTCACGGGGACAGTGCACAGATCTGAAGGTTGGTATCTGAGTCCTGCTGTAAGTCTTTGGAGGGACAGTAAGACAAATGGCCAACCACTTAACGCTAGAGTTTAATTTCATTCAATTTGAAAGCAGTTTTTAAGCCTTTTTCACTGAAATGGTAGTCTTCAAATGCCTATCAGAGGAAAACGTGAAACCTAATAGGGGAAAAAACCCCACCTCAAAACCCAAAAAACCCCCTGAGTTACTCACTGGCATCCTCTGGAGTCTGTCAAGATCAAAGCTTTGGATTTTATAATATTCCTCTATCTACAATCACTTTTCTAGTCAAAGTGGTTTACCAGAGAAATTGCAGTGAAATGGCCAGTTAATTTTTCTTTGCTACATAAAGCTAGCAAGTAGCGCATCAATAAAATGATCCAGTATCTTACACTGTTTCCAAAAGGATGTTTCATTTAAAGAAAAGAGAAGTTGCATTTGCATTATTTTATTCTCAAAGTGTGGGATTATGTATTTTAAAACAGCCCTATTGTTATTTATACTTGCATTATGATAACACACCAGGGCTCTCAATACAGCTGATTGTACCAGATACAAAAATTGAGAAAAGGCTGCATTCAGCCAATATTAATTTTACCCACGTAGAAGTTAAATGCCTAGATGGCCCATATCAACTAGGCACTCATGGTGCAAACCGATCCATCTGAATTTATTCATCTTAAAGTTATGCATTTAGTCTGAGCTAATTATCTAGGCTTCCTCTCTAATTAGTAGGAAGAGACGGGCACCTTAAGAGGATGATTCATCTCTTTTAAGATTGGTACAATGAATGTTGGAAGTGATGCTCACGATCTTCTTCCACAGACTAGAAAGAGAGCCTAAACACCTAGTTTAGACTAGATGTACACAAAAGGAATAAAGTTACATGAAATAAATCCCACCTTGATGGTGGGTTGCCTGTGTGCACTCAGCATAAAATATGAAAAAAACAACTTTGTGTAATAAACAACCACTACATTTTTCCATTAGTATAACGTGCTCTACCAACCTTACTGGTGTAACAGTTTCTTACTCTGTAATTCCACTGAAATCTGAGAACTAGGGACACTCTTCATGAGTTTTAGTTGCAAAATTTTGCTCCAAGGGATGCATGTAAGTATTTTTCCTTTCCAGATTGTATAGCAATCTGATGAATATTCCATCTTAAACATTTTATTCTTTCGTTACTCTCAATCAAAAGATACTTAATATGAGTGACTACATCCAGCTGCAAGGATTATTTTATAGGAATATTGGTAATTGTCTGATTGCGGTCAGCTATAGCCAACCCTCTATTCAGGTCACAATCACAAGTCTGATCAGACAAATAAACTTTATCTCTGACAGAGTTCTGCAGAGGAGACATGACATTCCCCACTGTTACTCAAGCCAGACGGTATTTCAAGGAAGGTGTTGTCAGACGTGACCAACCAACAGAACTGACTGTGGTTCACAGACAACTCCCTGCTGCCCTCTTGCCTAAGGGCTACACACACACAAGGCAACCAAAATGGCCTGTGACCGGCCAGTCATTGCTAGATCCTATCACCTTCTTTCATGAGGTCCTTGTCACAGAAGAAAAAACTCTTTAGCTCCTGACATATGACAAGAACAAGTCTGTTAATGTGCACAGGCACTGTCCAGCGATTCACATGGATAGTGTACATTTTGGTCACGTCACTGGAACGCACCTATTCACATGCTCAAGTATCACACGTGTTCCCCTGACCCCCATCAGACCATGGGGGATGCATTCATTCTCATCACGGGACAGTGATGCACGTTTGTCCTGTCACATAAGGGGTAGGAGAAGAGCGAGTAAGGGTGTACTTATCGTACAGTATAGATACACTCAGATCATTTGATGGAGAAAGGGGTACTGCAAGCAGCCCTCTCGTTTGTCCACACGGAGCTGTTCAATCTGTCCCGTCGCAGAGACCGAGCACGGCTGTATTAGAAGGTACGTCAACTAATGGAGAGGCAATGGTTGTGTCTGGGCTATTACTTACATCCAACCTTTGAGCTCTTTCCCAGACACACTATTAGAAAGAACATGTATTCGAAAAAGCATTAGAGTATAAGGAAAAAGCACGCCTCCCATGTTTATCAAAACATCACTTGTATCTGCATTCGGATTATCTCAGTTTACCAAACTACCGAAACCAACACCACTTTTTCATGGTGACGTATTGGATGCAGGTGTCAATGTGTTGGCAGTGGGGGGCTGCAGGAGGGTCTCTGTGAGAAGAGACCAGGGGCTGTCCTGTGCCAAACACAGTCAGTTCCAGCCAGCTCTGCAATGGACTCACTGCAGGACACAGCTGAGCCCATCAGCCAAGCTGGTGGCACCTTGGGGAAACATATTTAAGAAAGGGAAAAAAACACTGGGGGGGAGAAAGCCAGAGAGAAGGGTGGTGGGAGGCAGAGAGAGAGAGGAGGAGGAGGAGGAGGGAACAACAAGGCCAGCGTAGTAGGAGGTGCTCCACACCGGAGCAGGTATGCGCCCAAAGGGACTGCGGCCTGTGGAGGGCCCACAGCAGAGGACAGGAAAAAAGTGAGCAGCAAGGAGCAGGAGAGGGAAACAGCTAAGCACTGACTTTGTTCTCTTCTGTCACCCATTGCCTCACTGAAGGGACTGAGTGCAACCTGTGGCAGAAACACGGCAGGAGGAGATGTCTGGAGTGAAGTTGAGAAGCAGAGACTGGGAAGGTGAAGGAGAGGAATCTGAAGTTGAGCTGGGGAAAGTGGGAGAAAGTTGTTTTTCCTGCATGTTTAAATGTTCGTCCTTTTTCGTTGTTTCCTAATACCCCAATCAGTAATTAAATACTTATGCTACCTGGCAATAAATTAAGTTAAATTCCCCAAGTTGTTTTGCCCACGACAGTACTTAGTAAGTGATTTCCCTGTTTTTATTTCAACCCATGAGTCTTCTCACTCCTGTTCCTCCTATTTTCTCCCCCATCTCACTGGGGAGGGAACGACGTGAGAGAGCGGCTGTGTGGGTGCTTGGCTGTTAGCCAGGGCCAACCCACTACGCTCAAAATGAAAATGGATCAATGGATCCAATGGCAAATTACTTTCATTGATTACAATTAGCCAACTGGAGCACCTCTCCTACGGGGAAAGGCTGAGGGAGTTGGGTCTGTTTAGCCTGAGGAAGAGAAGACCGAGAGGGGACCTCATCAACGCTTGTAAATATCTCAAGGGCGGGTGTCAAGAGGGTAGGGCCAGACTCTTTTCAGTGGTGCCCAGCGACAGGACAAGGGGCAACGGGCACAAACTGGAACACAGGAACTTCTGCCTGAACATGAGGAAAAACTTCTTCACTGTGAGGGTGACAGAGCCCTGGCACAGGCTGCCCAGGGAGGGTGTGGAGTCTCCTTCTCTGGAGATATTCACAACCCGCCTGGATGCAGTCCTGTGCAGCCTGCTCTGGGTGACCCTGCTCTGGCAGGGGGTTGGACTAGACGATCTCCAGAGGTCCCTTCCAACCCCTACCACGCTGTGATTCTGTGAAAAGTTTCTGTGCTATGATCCAATCCATCCAGATTCTAAATGTGAGCTTTCTACCATGGATAGAAATGGAAAAGCTTTTTAAGTAAAAAATAATTCAGTTTGAGATCAGCTGACTTATGGTGTTGCTGGTGTAAGCAAGAGGCTCACAAGACATAAAAGAGTAGCTTCTCCTTCCTCTTCATTTGCACAAGTAAGAGACATTTAAAATACATAAGTGTAGCTGCTTATTGAAGACCAAATTCCTTCTGTACAGTTTCTAAACCAAAGGAAAACGGTTTTTGTTACTTCTGTCATACAACTAATATTCAGTGAATGATATATCCTCACTCTGCAAATAGTCATGGACATGTCTCATGACAAATTGTCGAGAATTTTTCTGACAAAATTCTTTCTGGTGGGAAAAAAGAGAAATTTTAAAGCAGAACAAATTTTTTTAAAATGTCACTATTTAAAAATGAAATTGTTCTCCTTTACTTTTACGTCTAGAAAAATACCCTGTTTAGCATTTACAAGGTGAAACCAAACCACTTTTATTGTTCATTTGGGCAGGGAGATATTTTTACTATGTTATTTTGAACAGCGTTAAAAGATTACCCCCCAACCCCCCATTTTTTTAAGACTTAATGCAAAATTAGAACAAAGAGAATAGAATTATCCATTCATAATTTTTATTTTGCTCCAATTAACATGGTGAAAAAAAAGCTTCAGAAATCTCTCTCTCTCTCTCTCGTAAGATGGTAAGCCATTTTCTAACCAGCTCTAATGCAGAGATACTCCACTAGCATTATTCATTGTAAACACTAAAAGTACAAAATAGCTTTAAAATCAAATACAATTATTGGGAAACAGATTTGGAAACAAAAGACACGGATCACAAAATTAGGAGGTCTTACAAACCAGGAAGATATTTACCCTTGAAAGAACACTTGTACGATTAGTAAAAAAAGGATTATGAGCTGCATAGTGGTTATATAGCTGCCTGATTGCAAACTACATAGATCAGAGCCTTCTAAAATATGTGCAAGCCAAGGGGCAAAGACATTTACAAAATAAGGCATATACATTAGCCAACTTTTTATCCCAATTCCAAAGATTTAATAACTTCTTAATTTCAGTAAGTACACAAAGTAATAGCTGACTTACTCCCTCATCAACAACAACAAAAAACTGTGAATATACTTAGCTTGGCGAAATATTTGAGGGACAGAATTTAAACATCATAGGATTAGGCAACAATTGATGTCTTAAAATGAAGGATATTGGAAACAAATAATTCTAAGACTAAAAATATCTGCCTACAATACAAGAAGAGGGTAAGTGGGTCCTTAGACCCTGACAGAAAAAAAAGTATCTCGAACGAACAGTGTTGAAATGCATACATTGTATTACAGCACACAGGAAAAAGTGCAATTTAAGCCACAAGGTATCCAGGTTCCTTCTGCCCTGTGTGAGTAGAAAACTCTTGCTCCTTCCCTCCCCTCCCCTCCCCCTTCCCTCTCCTTCCTTTTCTTTTCTCTAGTTCTTTCTTCCTCTCTTTCATAGGGACTCCAGGAAACTCGTAAATTCTTGCTGTTAAATCAGAACACCATCCCTTCGCACATAGGAGCTAAGAGACAAAATCCCAACACGACAAAATGAATGAAAATTATCATTAGCTCAAGACTATAGTAATTCACTTCATTTTCACCTTATTTTGTATGACATTTCAAGAGCATAGATAAATATAAAAAGTATTCCAAAAAGGCATTTTTTCCATTTTCTTGCAGTACACATTCTCTTGTGGTACACCAGTATTAACTTCCTTTTAGCATTTGAACAGTTTCTCAATAATAGCTCCAGGGGTCTCATTATCTTTTGGCCTGGACTGGAGCATGCTGCAAGTATGTTTGAAGAGAATAACATGCTTTTTCGATCATATCAGAATGTCTTTAAATAAGTTATTAAGAAAGGACATTTTCCTTCGCTCTGTGCCTTTAGGTATGACACAATCTTATGTTTTTAAAGGATGGATGCTATTCATCAGTGAAAAAGAACATACCACTCCCTCTGTCCAATATAAATTTTTCAGGACTAATACTTTACTGCTATTATTAGACAACTGCTATAAAAGACAACATATCCAGCTGTCTATTATAATAACTTGTATGAACTGGATACATGATGCTTCTTACGTAGCTAAGAATAACTTTTGTAAATGAGTAATCAATGTCAACAGCTTCTAATTTTCTTCATCACAGTTGCCAGTTCCATCAGCAGTGCAGAATATAAACATTACCAAAAAAAAAAAAAAGAGTAGAAAGTAGCTTTCCAGTTTACTAACTTTGACTTCTAATTAAATAAATTTCATAACACTAGGGATTCCTGCAGAAAGCATGTTCACATACAACACCAGACAACCACCAATCTGGCTAGTTTAAGACAACGTCAGAGGAAAACAGGTCTGTCTGAGCTCCGTGCTCTAAGACTTCCTTACGAGTATGGCTAATCAACCGATTCTTTAGCAGTGTAGAAAAAAGATGAAGCCATTTTTACACCGTTACCTTTTAATTTAAAACTTTTGTCCAGGATGTAAAAAATCCAAGATCACTACCGTTGTGAACTGGAAGCAGTTCAAACTTTTACGTTCACAGCCCAGAGTGCTATAGCCACAATTCTTGTTAAGCACTTAACAATCCATCTCAAATGTCTTGTCTTCCTCCTATCCCTCTTCTCACCCTAAACTAACTTTCCTTCCTCCTCATCCTCAGACTTCCTCTCATACAATCAAGAAGCCACCCCACAAACTCTTCTGCCATTCTAATCTTTCTAAACCATGCCCTACCCTATTCCAAATCCCTTCCTACTCAAGAATCCCGATCAACATGCCATCGATCTAAACTCAGACTGAATACCTCTTGGATGCAGCTCCTCGACTCCTCCAATTCTGCTTGCCCAGGTACTGCTATTATCAATACCACTCCACCATTACTACTCTTGATGCTGCTGCGTCTCTCCGCTTGCCTCCTCCACGACTCCTCTCCCCACAACATGGGCTCTTCCACCAGCCAGCAGCATACAGAGCTCCCTATTGGCAACTGTGGCTCTCCTGATATTAAAACAGGCTCAGCTGCTGGTCTGACAGGGATTTAACACCTAGATACAGGTCTGCACTCACTAAAATCCACCTAGAGAGAACCCTAAGGGCAGAAGCAAAAAATGTGTTTGTGAGAAAACAGGATGCATGGAATCCATATTATTAACTAGTCATTACAAAACTGCACAGCAAGCAATACGTGTGGTCAGATTCTGTTCAACACTTGTTTTGGTTAAATAGGCTTCTCCTCTTTCATCTTCCTTCTTCTTGTCTCAGCGTGGTTGCCCAAATGTAGTCTTTCTCTATAAGCCTGGCAGATACAACCTTTTCAGAAGTGCCAATTTCTTCATTACCTTTTCTCTTTCTCTATTATTCCTTGCCGTCCTCTCTATCTCAGTGATTCCTCTTATAGATACTGTCCCCTCAGTAGCCGTGTTTACCCCCAGTTAGCAGGTTGGATGTGTACGAGATTACAAAGGAAGAGACTAGATTTATTTAATATCACTTAAAAACTCACAGTTAAGTCTTGCAGGCTTCCACCTTTGAATCAAACTGATTTTGTCAGATTACATACACTGCACACAAGCCAGAGTCACTTAAAAACTACAAGCTTGTTTCAGAACCTAACCCCTTCCAAAACTATTTAACAATTCATTTCCATTTCATTCTTGAAACAGGGTCTGTAATCAAAATTACATACACTTCTAACATTACTTTTTAAACAACCAGAGCTTAAGTGGTAAGAGAAAAACCACTGTTGCATGGCTGGAAAATGTTCTAGTCCACAAACACCCTGCTTTCTTTTTTGCTTTCACAATTCAAGTAAAGCTTATACTCTTTTTAACCCATTGTAGGCAGGGAATGTTCTACTCCACTGCAATACTTAATAATGAAGTACATTTTGTTACAAAATAATTTGCCGCTATAGTTGATAGTGTATTACAGACAAGAGCAGACAGTATTAGCATCTTTTTTTTCCTTTCTTATATAAAATACGTTGCATTAAGTTAATGAGGAAAAGACAACACTGCATATGTTATTACTTCTCATAATTGCTAATTTCCTGCCATGAAGAATTTGCTTTGAGCTGTGAAAGAATATGAACTCCAATTATACATAACCTCAATGTTTACAATGAAACTATATATAAATGACAGACTTTGGGGCAGGAGGGACATTTTACCTTGCAGCACGGAATTGTTTCAGTTCCTGCCTCTAGTTTTCAAACAAGATGGCTGTGCACTTATTATCAGTAAATAGGTACAAAGTCCAGTCATGTGAACTCAAACAGAAAAGTGGAGGGCAAGAAAGAACAACAACACTGAAAAAGACAACTTCTTATTATACAACGCTGACACTAGTTCTTGATAAGACACTACTTCACTAGCAGGAAACAATCTCAACGTGTTTTCATAATGCCTGTATACACACGCCTAACCAAGACACTTGCTTTAGTTTGTTGCTGAAGATCTCCTGTTAGGCTTTTCAAACACTAGTGACTTTGCACCGTATTTTTGGAAAAGAAGGGCAGTGCCAGAATCTCAGGTGCATTTCTGCCTTCTGCACACATGGTAAGTGTTCCTGCAGAATATCTACATAGCAACTTCTGAGAAACTGTATTAAAACACCTTTTAATGTACAATTTCAGATCAGTGTTTTTCAAACTTTTCCATTGGAGGTAAATTATTTAGAGATTCTCTCCATATAAATACTGTACACCATAGCCCATCCTAGTTTGCTCAGTATGCATTTTCTTAGAAACTATATGTGCTCCCAGAAAATGACTGCTCCCAGGAAATCCAAGGACCCTAATATGAAAAATCATTCATTAAACTTTGGAAAGTGCTAGCTAGTTTACATATTATCCTCCTCCCTCCATCCAATTTTACGTATTTTTCACAAGGAAACTTGATCAGGAAGAGAAAGATGCATATCCAAAGATGTGTGACAATCAATACTAACAAAACTTAACAATACCCAAGCCTTCCATTCTAAATATAAAATTCTAAATATAAAATTTTACTTTTCTTACAGGCAAAACATTGAAACACACAATGACTGGGAGAAATCAAATTGAACCAATGTTTCTGAACAGCTGTCTAAATGCAAAGTTTAAATTACGTTTTTCTGTGTTTCAAGAAATCAGTACAGCTTGTTCTGAGCTTTTCTCCTGCATTTTTCCTCCATCTACTTTAAAACAACATTGTACTGTTACAACTTTGAAACAATTTTAAATTACCAACCTTTTCTCTGTCCCAAATACAAATAGAAAATGCTAGCTCTACCTTAAACCTTTGAAAAACTCCACCTATTGTCTTGCAGCTGTTGAAAGCATTAACAAGTAAAAATAAAGTCAATTTTAAAAAATCTTGTCAATCTCCCTAAAATAAATAACCAGCTAGTTTTTAATCCCTTTGATTAATCATATTTTTAGATAAATCATATTTTAGTAGGTACTGAGAAAAAATCCTTCATATGGACATAAGAAGCAGTACGAGAGATACAACAGATGAGATGCAACATCCACTGGCAAAACACAAAAATATTTGTACTTCATCAAGTTTCCTATGTACATACACTGCAATTCTTCAGAAATGTACCATAATAACTATTTACTTGCAATAAATTTTATTAAAACATATTATTATTAAGCAACATTAATTCATGTCAATTAGAAGAAAGTAGTGATAAATCAAAGATATGTATGCCAAAATGTAGATGGATTGAATGAAAAGCAGACTTGTCTGTGCTAATTAATGTGACAATTCAAGGCATTTGATATGTAAAACCAAAATGCAGCGTAAAAAGATCTATTCATTCTAACTAAAACAGTATGCAAAAATTTACGATGAGTTAATGAGTGAAAAACCAAACATCCTCCCTCTCTCCTATCCAAATCTGAGCACTGAACGAAGACTGAATGGAGAGTTTTTCTTTGTTTGGGTTTCTTCTCCATGTTTGAT
This sequence comes from Phoenicopterus ruber ruber, assembly GCA_009819775.1. NCBI lineage: Eukaryota > Metazoa > Chordata > Aves > Phoenicopteriformes > Phoenicopteridae > Phoenicopterus > Phoenicopterus ruber. Next base: position 141,016,923 of record CM020215.1, read on the forward strand.
TAGAAATCAATAAAGGGTGCTAAAGTGACAATTACTCAATGATTACAAAGCCTAAGTAGGACTGAAAACTGAAATGCTAACAGGGAGGCTGCATTTAGGCCACAGTAAATAGGGTACTACGTTACCCAGTAGTGTATTCTCCAATGATATGGAACAGATCTATGTTGTTTAATGGATCAATCTATGTTGTTGTCATCTGGTTCTACCAATAGGTGTTTTTGTGGTTTGTTTGTTTGGTTGGTTTTTTTCCCCACATGGATATTAATAGAGAGTCCAACTTTGGTTTTTCTTTCATAATTTGTTAGAAACATTGTTTTTTAAGATACTTTGGTCTTCTGGTCACCAAGTGGGTGAACATTGATACGTATAACAGAGTTCAGCTCATTAAATTGGTAAAGGAAATTATTTTTTAAATAAGTGTTCGGGAAGAAAAGGCGGTAGAAGGATGCATGACTGGATTTACTGGAATCTAGTGGAAAGGCAGACCTTTTGTCTCAGTTCATCAAAACATCTCTGCCAAAGCTTTAAAAGTTTAGGATCGAACTTAATCACACCACTAGGTGTTCATCTACGAGGTACAGCACATATATCTTCGTGAAAACAAAATGCGATACACTGCTGTCTTAGACTGGCTGAATGCTGGCGCACAGCTAAATGCTTATGCTTCCACATAAATGTGCTAATACAAACTTGTATTTAATGGGGATTCAAATGAAATACACCAATAACAGAGCTAAAAATGGAACAAGGGGTATTTGTTAACTTCTCTTATCACAGCAAAACCCAAGGAACTTAGCTAATTTAAGAAGGTATTTTTGAAAGTCACACATATCCAGAATTAAAAGATACAGCTCTGCTGTTCCTAGAGACTTCGTACAAATTGTGTTATTGGATGTTAGAGGATATTTATTCTGCAACAAATCTTCAGTGAAAAAAAGATGTTTAAATTTCATTCTTTGGCTTAGTCCAAAACCACCACTGACAAGTTTCACTTCAAAAATTCTGTAGCCATGTAGTTATCCTGAAGGATGTAGGGGAATTATTATATGAACTTGTGAAATCTGTGGATTGCAGAGGACTTTGTACAGTTCTGAGGAAGTCACAGGGCTTTTATATACGGAACTCAGTGACATAGTCTAATGATTTTGGTATTTTTTTTATCATGGTTGTGCTTAACTTTAGTTAAGACTTACATATAGGAGTTTATCTGGAAGAATGTATTGGCTATGCCATATAAGAATAAAGATTCAGGTTTTGTAGTCGCTATAGCCATGGTTTCTGACTATCAAATATTACTTGTCTAAGCTACCTCAAGTCACACATACAAGCAGATCTTTAAAGAAAAATAGGCTTGAACAGACAGGAAAAATATATTTCATTGGATCTACTAAATAATGTTTTTTATTGTATTTTCTGGATGTGATGAAGTCGGAAGAAGCAGATGAACATGCAGGTCTCCACCCTTTGTCAGGTCCTTCAAGAAGCAACAATCACCCAGCTAAATATATTAAAAAACTGCAACTGGGCAAGGGTTTACTATATTTCCACCACCTTTAAAAAGCTTTAGTGCAGACACCACCCCAGAAGACGCTGGCAGAGGTTCAGTGACCAGAGTGCCACCTACTGAGTGAACTCTAGGCTTCCTGAAGCACCTAGGCTTTCCTCCCAGCTCTGCAACTCAAGAATTCAGCCTAACCCTACCTCATTTCATGGCCGCAACACAAGGTGGATAGTCTCTGGATGGCACATCCTACTTCATTAGGATATACAGCCATCTTAATACTAGAAGTCTCATTAATAGCTTTTGGAAAATTGCATTAGTCTCATTTTTTCAGCTGAGAGCATAGTTGTTGGCCTAAAAAAAGTCAGTGAAAAACAGATTATGGGGTCAGGTTGGCAAATGTGGTCATTGATAGAATACTTATTCCCTATTGCTTGCAGCAGCCACTGGTTTAAATGACACATGCAACATTTTTGAAACAGTGATACAACATATCACTCTGCAACACAGCTTCTTGCAGATAGCTGCCTCATCAGGCTTGCAAGATAATCATTCTTCATACTTAAAAAATGCAGAAAAATCAAACTGCATGAAGAGGTATTAAGCTTCTTATGGGCTAGATATGTTGCCACTGATCTCTTTCAGTGAAGTATAATACTGACTATTCTTAATTAATGAGGATACAGCTAGAAGTGATTCATACAGAAAATTTTAAATTGGACAAGCGGCAACAAAAGTTTTCAGCTTTTGGCTTGGTACAAAATGGGGAACAACCTGACTATGCAGCAGTAGTAAAAAATATTCGTAACAATTACAAATCATTCATTAGTGAACAAAATAGAACTATGGCAAAAATGGTAATTCAGTTCTTATGTTAATTCAAAGGAATTCTGTATCCGGGACTAAGAAGGCAGTCTGTTAGTAGAAGATGGGCTTTCTATTTGTCACTCACAAAACAGACAGCTACAAAAATTTACCCGAGTGCTGGACTTCTCTAAGGATACAGAAAAATAGAATCCTGAAGAGTAATCAAAATGCCAAAAGCTTCAGAAAGCATAACTTATGAGGAAAGGTTAAAGGAATGAAGTTTGTTACATTAAAAAAAAAAAAAAAATAGAGGAAGAACATGGGCTATCCTAGTAGAGCAAAAGATTAACTGAAAGATTTCGAAAATTTTAGGCATAATGTCTGGACAGACATTTTAAGCATATACAATTCTGTCTCAATGCAAAGAATTCATCTAGATCTTGAACATTTCTTGTGGTCTTACCTATATGTAAGCACATGAAATGGAAATTTAGGAATCTTTCAATCCTGCGGTGTCACTGTGAGCAATCATTCACCTTACAGAACCCAAGATGAAATGTTTGAGATGCACTTAGTAGGTGGAGCTAGCTGGCTTAGGGAAAAAAAACCATCGGGTTCTCACTGGCTTGACAGCACTGGGACTACAATGCTTCCTTGTAGGTATCCCTAATATCTAACTGTATCAGTATTTACAAGTGGTGTTTCTCATTTTACAAATGTTTTATGAAAACAAGTATCTGTTACTCATCTTCTGCTAAGAAAAAATTAGTTCAAAGTATAAAATAAGAAATGAGGCTATGTTATTTTCTCATACATTTTGTTACAACACACTGAACCTAATTCCTGAAGGCATGTAAACATATGCTTAACTTAAAGTAGGTGGACAACCTAATGAAGGGACTATTTCCTCACCCAAAAATTAGTCAGTGCCCTACATGCTAGCGCTCACAAAGCATATTTAACGTCTGTCCACAACAGCGTGTTCTGGAGTACACTACCAGTGCGTGTTTGTGTGTCTGCACATACAGGGAGGAAGAGAGGGTAGCAGCTTCAGGAGGGAAGAGAGGAATTCCCAAAACTGGGAATTGGAATTATAACTTGGTTGGGAGGTACACTAACTCCTGCAGCCAAGGAAAAGTCAAAAACACAAGACTGAAAGGGACCACTAGAAGGGTGACTGCATTCAGTTCTACCCTTATTGCCGGCAACCAAATGACAGATGTCTTGCTCAGGAGGGTTGACAGAACATGTGTTCCACATGGCACTACAAATACAAAAAAATTCCTATAATCTGTAACAATCAAACTGTAGTAAAGTAAAAAAAAAACCCACCACCAACCGATAAAATTCACATGCAGACAAGAAAAGCAAAAGCATAAAAAATATTTTAGGCTCCTGCAATAATGGAAAGTTCGATAAACAAAGTTGCAAATGATCCTACAGAGGAAGCCCACATCACACAGGAAAAGCAAAACAAGATGCAATACTTCAGATCTTATCTGGGGATGCATTCCCTTCTGCTCTCATCCTTCTGATAGTTTAAGGCTAAATGCGACCCATCCATTAAGCACTTCAGGATTTCAATTACAATAACACTGCTAATCACCTGAACACTTTGCCTGTGTGCAGCCAATATTTTACTGGAAGACCAAAAATGATGTTAAAAAGTTAATTCACAAGCCATAGAGGAGAGAAAATGATTCTCACTGACTTTAATGGAAATGAGAAAAGGCCCTGAAGCATGGTGCTAAGCCTTCATTTCCCAGCTTCAGAAAATGTTCGTTCTGTTGTACAATCTCATCAATAAATACAGCAATTGACATCTAAAAATATCTCAGATCCCTTGTTCCCTCTTGCGTGCTTGGTTAGCTTTGCTAGAATTTCACCCCTCATTGCTGCTTAAGAACCTTTTTATAGTCCTTCATCTAAATTTATAGATGACCAATGTGTAACTTCTTCACTTTGTTCTCCTGAAGCATAACACATCATCTTTCTCGCTTTTGTAACCAACTCACTTGTAACTGGTGGCAAATACCAAAATCCAGAAAATGGATGGCTCTCCTCCCCCCGCTTGCTTGGCTGTAAGAAGACCCGTATGGTTCATTAAAGAGGATATACTCCCTTCTGATTTATGTAATCAATAAAACATGATTAGCAGGTGTATGGTATTATTTCATTGCCTTAAGATGTGCTCATTTTCCCTTTTGCAACCATAAAAACATGAACTGAAACGATAAAATTCACTTAATTCATATTCTTAGGGTGAAAAGCTCTTCTTTGGCGACATCCAGCACTGGGAGGGGTTTCATTTTCTGAGGGCTTATAGGCTCAACTATAGCAACTGTTGTGAATCTCGGCTGATACCTGAATTAAATTACATTTAACTCTAAGTCATTCCAAGCAATTTGTTACTAATAGTGGGTTTAACAGCTGTTCATGTAAATAATTGTGAAAGCTTTTAAATTACTGGATTTATTCAAGTCTTTAGATTCTTTTTTAATATTCAAACCAAAACGGATTATAATCTGTTTATCCTCTTTGCCAAGGCGCCTGCAGAACAAGAACAATAAAATCAGTCATTTCCGTGTGAAACACATAGTGCATGATGCTCCTATCAATGTTATAAAAATACTGTAAGTGAATCCATGTTTCAAGCACAATATGAAGTAGTGAAACAGGAAACTGCAATTTTTGAGTCAAGTGTATTACCCAAGAAAACACTTAAGCATATTCTGAAGCTTTTACTCTCCAGGAAAAGAACTTAAGTCACAAACATTTCAGTGATGTGGAAAACTTTTTAGCTTCAAGGTAAAGAAAACCCAGACAAACATACAAAGGTTAAAAAAAGGTTATGAGGACTCTGTACATAAAACATTGTGTTGCATACTTAATAACTCCATGGATACATACTTGAGTATTTTCACCTTATCTCACATGTAAGAACAATAAAAACAAAGTGATTTTTACATATTATTACAAAGCTAGAGAAAATAGACTTGTTTGGGGTAAGAAGGAATACCTATAGGCATCTAAATTACAGTTGTTTAAAAACCTGTGTATGTACCACGTAACACCATAAAATGTAAAACTCAGCAAAGATTTATTTATCTGCTTTAGTATGTGCCCAAATAGCAAGTTAAAGTCATTAAAAAATGTACATGAAGTTAACTGTGCTCTGCAGACTTTGCAGGATTCAGGTCTACTTGCACGACCACATCTCAGCAACCCAAGTTCACCCTTCTCAATAAGGAGACATCAGGTTAGTAGGCACATAATTAACTATCGGTTTTCATGGTTACTGTACCTCCACCACAGTATGCTTCCCACAACTCAAAAGTTATTAAAATAAAATCCTCTTCACTTGAAACAGGCTTAAAATAAATAATTAAAAAAAGTAGCAAACAACAAAAAATCAATTGCACAATTCTCAATCTCAACTTCTTTTCACTCCTCCTTAAAAAAAAAAAAACAACAAACAACAAATACTACTGCTCAGACGTTTGAGACAAATATTTAAGACAGCTCAAATAAAACTTACATCAGCATTTTCACTTATTTGTGAATCTAGAAAACTATGGTCCACCATGAATTAAAAGTTCTACTTGGTCTTTCATCCCACTTCATTCTGTTAGTAAGAAGACTTAGTCACGCTGAATAAACCTAAACAGTTTGTGTATATTGGGAAGGTTTTCTTACGTTTGAATGTAGCTTTGAAGAATCAAGTAAGCTAACCTTATGTTGATTATCACTGATGAACCAGAATAAAGCAAAGCAAATTGAGGTCATCAGCATGTCAGGTAACCTGTCTTGAAATCTGCACAATAAGATTTGTATCACAGACCACTTAACCCTAAAAAGTTTCATTGTGTATTACACTTTGATTTTGTGGGTTTTTTTTCAAGTAGGTTGTCTTTAGGATTTGCACTTCTGAGTATTTAAAGTTTTGCATAAACCTTATATTTTATGAGATGAACTGGTGGTTTACACACTAAAAATAGTAAGTATCTGCCCTTTTGGGGAGGGAGGAGGGTGGAGTTTTGATCAAAGTACTTACGCTTTTCTCTAATTAGAACAGTGAACTCAAGTTACCTGACAGATGCAGCTTTCTTGTGAACAAGTACAGCTGTTACTATGCCAACAAATACAAGTAAAGATGGATTTTTTTAGAATATTTGATAATTAGAAAGTGAATGAATCCACCTCAGGTACAACTGCCATACAACCTCATTACTCACCCTCTTGAAATTTTTGCCACAATAGTGTACACTCTTACAGCAGAAATACATTCTTTCTTAGAATAGCAGAATATTACAAGTATTGAGACTACTATAATTATTTTTATTCCTCTTAACAGATTAATATTTTTTTGGATATACTATATTTAGAATTTGGCCTTCATTTCGATTCTAGCTATGCTCCCACCTAAGTGAACTACTAAAGAAATTAACACATTTACTGTCTGAAACAAAGTTGGAATATTGACTTATTGCACAGTATTTATTGCAGAAACAAAAGAGCTGTGTGCATTCTTAACACTCATATTGTAAGGTTACAAAGAAAAAATTAATCTGTAAGCACAAGACCCGTTTTCTTAAATCTATGCAAGAACTACCAGATGCATGTCATGACTACGCATGACATTTTCAAAAGACATTTAAGGCACTGTGCACAGTCTTTTTTCTAGCCCACATAGGCAGGGCCTAAGCAGCGTTATTAAACATAATCATTACAAAATGAGACAAGTTAAAAAAGAAAAACAAAGAACCAACCCCGAACTCAAAAAACTTTGTTTGAAAGTCAAGTTTTATTATTAAAAAGGTAAAAGGAAAGGCCAAGGATGTTTTATTTGTCTTCTTATTTCCAAGACAGGAGGAGGTATGAGGACTTTGTGTCTATGATATTTCTCACAAATGTAGGGTGAGGGTTCTTTCAAGGGATAGGTTTTGGGGGTAGGTAAGATGCGTAAGGGGGCTAAATTAAAATTCAAATATGACTGCATGACACCTGCAGTTAGGGCTTTAAAAACCACCACTAACTTGCTAAAATGGTGAAGTATTGCCAATTCAAATGAAGGCACTGTCAGAAAAAAATGAATTGCCGAGAGGCCTACGTACAGACAAAAGAGACAGGACTTCCCTTATGCGAAGCCGCAACTAACCACTGCCTTCCAACGGAACTGCAAAGCAGTACAAGTCTTCAAGCCAGTATGTCACCTCGGGAGCCTGATACAGCTCTTTTCATGTCTGCTCTGCAACTGCCATCTCAACGATCTCGATGCCCAACGGTGAGTTACCTGCACGACAAAATAAAAGAGGGAAGACTGATGAGGAAAGTCACCTCCTTCCCTCACAACTACACAGTCAAGATCAGATGGTGTGTCGGTGCAGGAAGATTTTGCTTCGTCTCAGCAACACCGGCTTGTTTCTTGAACTCCAGAACTTCTTGAACGTTTCAGGAAAAAAACACCCAAAACAACCCACAATTATCTATTCTCACAGTCAGCAACCCTTAAGAGATGGGGTTACACACCATTACCTTACGTTTTCCTCACAGTTTTACATAGATTTGCGCCTTTTTGTTTATGGCTCCAATTATGACGCAGCGGTAATATTATCCTTGTCAATCTCTGCACGTGCACGCAGAAGTTTGATAGGCAGCGAGGTCTAAAATGTCAAAACAGGAGCAACTCGCCAGCCTCTCCCGTAAGCAGCACCACACGGGATTTAAAAAGAAAAGTCCTCCACCAGAAGAGGCCCACGAAGAGAAATGGACTTTGCTGTTTTGGTTTGCTTTTTTTTAAAAAAAAGGCTCCCCCGCCCCGCTGGCTGCCGGCCACCCCCGTGCGGCAGCCGCCGGCCCGCCCCACGGCGCTCCCGGCACCAACACCCGCTCGCAACCGCCACGGGGCTCCCAGCCCCCCGCGCCGCGCCCGGCCCGGCCCGGCCTCGCCCCGCGGCGGCACCGCTCCCCCGCTCCCCCCCGGGCTCCGGCCGCCGCGGCGGAGCGCGCGTGCGCCGCCGCCACGCGGGCTGCCGGCTGCTCTGGCCCCGCCATGTCCGCTTCCTCCGCCTCCGCGGCCGCGCTGCGGCCGGTCACTCACCTGATCTTTGACATGGACGGCCTCTTGCTGGGTGTGTAGCCTCTGCCCCTCTCCCCTGCCGCGGCCGGCGCCCCCGCCCCGCGCTGGCCGGTCCCACTGCCCCGCGAGGCCCGGCCCGTCCCGGCCGTCCGGGCGGCGAGGGGCCGTAGCTGGCGGCGGGCAGCCCCCTCCGCTTCCCGCCGCCCCGCCCCTTCGCCGAAGCGCCTCCCGGGGCAGGGGGGAGCGGAGCGGGCCTGACTGGCCCGGGACGGCCGGCTTGCTACCCGCGGCCGGTCCTTCAGGGTCTCCTCGCTGCGGGCGGGCGGGCAGCCAGGGCGCCCCGGGCGGTGTTGCTTCAACCCGGCTGAAGGGATTAAAGCAACAGGAAACGATTTATTTCCTTCTCCTCCTCCCGCCACCCCCTGCCTTTCGCGGGCGAATTTCGCCTGAATTAACAGATCTGGGGCTGAGGTGGAAAAGGGCGCTTACCGTTAACGGCAGAGGGCTGAGTGAGGCTGGGGCGGCTGTGGGGAGAGGGGTAGATTGGGGTTAGCGTCCAGGGAGAGCGGGTGTGGAGCACGGGTTTCCAGTTTGCGGAGCTGGAGGAGCCCAAGGGCCGCGACCCTGCCCCGGGCCTGGGGGTCCGCAGGAGGCGGCCGAGAACGGCGAGTCCCTGAGCCTGGGCGTTGCTTTTGCTGTGCAGGGTCCCGGGGGGCATTTTTAAGCGTTAAGAGGTGCTGTCCCCAACTGAAAAGCCTGGAAACCACCGTGATCGTCATCTCCCAATTTTTATATCAGTAGACTTTCAGCTTTGCAGAGTTATTCTGAAATCTGTCAGTCCCTTATGCTACAGCTAGATTGGATCTTGAGGTTTGAATAGTCAGTATAACTGGAGCAGTATTTAACTCTGCTCTTAACTGCTAGCTGAATCAGGGCCTTCTGCTGCATGCCTCCCGTAGAACAATGGAGTGTTTTTGTATGTGACTTGGTTTTTGAAATAGTCTGTGTGGATTATCGCACAGGATGCAGCTTTGGATGTGGGTGAATTCTTAAGAAGTGTGAACTTGCGGCACATACCTTCCTTCTGCAAAACCCAAATTGTTGCAGTTTCTGGAAAGACTGCTGTGAAGTCTAATGAGTTACTGTTTCCAAGAAATGTGCACTTTTCCCTCCTTCATGCCTGTAACAGGTGAATGCCGTTCAGTTACCGTGGTTTAAAATAAAACCGACTTTACTCACGCTGTCACAAATAGTTTCAAGCATTTTACAGCCTTTAGTTTCTGTTTGTTTCATCTACACTCTCAATATGCTATGCAAAACAGTGATTAAGTGCGTTATTTCAGTTTCATTTTCAGTTTCACCACTGGAGTCTCAAATAGCCTGAGGTTATGTGTTGTTCGTGGTTTGTGTGATTTTTTTTTTTTTTTTAAATCCAGAACTAATTATTTTAATTTCATTCTTATTTAGAAATTTCAGGAAAGCTTTTTCAGTTACTACTGCTTTTTAGCATAATTTGAAAATCTGCTTCACACAGGATACTCACCTGAGCAGGGCAGTCTAGGTAAGCAATATAAATATTTAGGCATTGATATAGATATGTAAGATTTCTATATCAGTTTTAAGTGAATTTATTATGCACAGGTGTTTACAGGGTAGGTGCTTTAGCTTTGGACCATATTCTAGGAACTAAAGACTTTTTTTTTCAGATGCTATCCTGTCTATATTTAGAAATTGCCTTTCTGTAACATTCCAAACCGGCAAAAACAATTGAAGTTGAGGTTCTGAGTCATGTTTAGTTCTCCAAACTCCTGGGGTTCATACAGTGAAGAAGCACTAAAAATACTCTAGATTATGAACTGTACCTCATACCAGGAAAGTAATTATAAAGGATCCGTAATTCTTGGACCTAAGTTTGCTAAGATTGAGACACTCAAGGTATAAACCTACTCCTTGCTTACAACCTTATCTGTTGTAAAGTACAGCTCCAGAGAAATACTTTGTCATTTTCTGAATTCAAATAAAACAGCAGACATAAATTATGGCATTTTACGTGCTTGTATATAAAATACACTTGCATGAAGAGTTTATGCATGCTAGTATAATTTATTTTTATCCCTGTATATGAGGCATCCTTTGCACTGACAAATATTTGTTGTATTGTGTTTCCATTACTCTATGCTACAAGGTGGATGTGATTTCTTCTATTTAAAAAAGTTGCATAGCAAGAATGTGTTGTATTTCAGTAATCTTTCAGCTGAAATGAAAGCCATAATTATGTATAAAATTAAACTGAAAATATTCTTAAGTGTCCTCCAGTACAGAGGCATAAAAGGGACACCACCTTGATGATTTTCATAATGTACACTTTGTTTCAGAGGGCTTGTAGTATGTTTCAGCCTCTAAATACTTTGAGTTCTGTCACAACTTTAACATAATTTTTGGTAAACCTGTTTGTTTCATGACAAATTATGACCCTTAGGAGGCAAAAAGGTGGTCAGGAGACTTCTTGGAGTTCATCAAGATTCCTAAGTGTTTCAAGAAGTTTGGAATAATTTGGGGGAAGGAATGAAATAAGGGCGCACAGGTTAGATGCTTTCTGCCCAACCCGCCTGCTGTAAATCTTCTGAATGAGACAAATGGTTATATTGATGTAAACCTTATTTTTAATTTTCTTACCAAATTTTTAATGTGTCACATAGTGCTTGTCAAAGATGATAAAATGAATTACATACATATTTCTAGAAGCTATAGAAATCGGCACAAAATTACTTCTTTTGAAAGAGCACAAACAAAATTTTCGGTATTGGATATCTATAACTACACTTTTGTAACTTTTTAAAGTACCTCCATAGCTGGTTGCATCTTTCAGAATCTTTAGCTTTTACACACAACGAGGTAGTATGTGAAAATGTATGTGACTCGTTGTGGAAGTTTTCATCTAAACTTTGCCGATTTTATAGAACAAATAATTGACCTATAAATGATGAAAAATTGAACATTAGATTGATCTAATGTAATGTGCCATGAACTTGCTTTCTATAGCTCACATACTTGCTTCTGATTAAAGCAGATAGGATGTCTTCTGATAGGAAGATTTGCAAAATATTCTTGAATACTTCATAACTGTGGGTGTAAAATCCTTAAATGAGGTTTCAGGTACTTACAAGGTATCTTGACTTTGGAACAATCCACGTGTTACCCCATAGAACCTGCATCCATATACTTTAGTGGCTACTGCTAGGCTATGGGAAAGTGTTGCCGAGTCTGATCTTCTGTGACTTTATCTCCCCCATCTCTTTAACATAATTGAGGCTGATTAAGTTGTCCTTGAGTCCCACCTTGATATATCAGCTTACCTTCAATAGGGAAGTTTTTGCCCCTGAACTGCTGGTGAAAGTACTTCGTCCCTTTCATTCAGAGTCCTTCTGTATCATTATTTGAAGTGTTATCTAACACTCTTTTTTCAGCACTTATAATCAATGAGGTTAACCCCTCTTCTGGAGTTTTCTCCTTTTGGATTACCTTGTCTTTCCCTTTGAACTGTTGGATGAAATCTTAGGTTTTTTGTCTGTTGTTCCAGTTGCCAGGAAATTAGCACACTGGAAAATAGTGTTCTTGTTTAGTAAGTAAAATATGTGAACAGCACCTCTAGACAGCTTGTTATTTAATAGGTAAAATTAGTTGAAGGACTATTTTTTTTTGGTAGGAAACTCCAGCTGTAATAGAAAAAACAGCCTTTGTGCTAGTGTACTACAGTTACATCCTGCTTTATTATATATACGCAGCAAGATTTAATTAACATAGTTTGTAAGTGGTGCTCACTTCACTGTGTAGTATAAACCAGAGGAAAAGGAATAACTAAATTTTAATTTTGGTATACTTCTGTACTTTTAAAAGTTATTTATTTATTTTTAAAACCAGCACTTTTGTAGTGTTAAATTTCTTCTTGTTTTCCTACAGCAAATCCTAACAATAAATGCTCAGAACTCGTACAGTAGATTGCTTTTTCTTAAAATGCTTTAGTCTTTTCCTACAGAAGACTACTGTTCTAACCGCTAGTATGTAGTATAATTAAAACTATTAAACCTACTTATGTGTGCACTTATCCAGCACACACACTACAGGGTTAGCTGGCTAAAATAAAAAATAAAAAAACAGAACAGAAGCTAGAGATCTTGGATACCTAAATAAATACTTTTATTATAATTGTACTGTTTAATATCTGATCCTGGCATTTCAGCATATCGTAAAAACATACACAACCAACACTGAAGATACAGAAGGGAAAAATCTATTGAATTTGTACAGAATATACAACTACAGTAATGCCCCCTAGGATCTATCTTCTCAACTTACTGCATAGGTTATATTTTGAGCTATGACAAGTGGTTTTGTTACGTAATTGTAGCCAATAGCTAACCCACCGCCAGAACACAGATAGGATTGAACGTTGCTTTTGTTGATCTGTGCCTAAACTTGTAGGGGGCTGCAAGTATTTTAAACTAGAAATTATATTCTGTACAAGCTCTATGGATAATATTAATGTTTCCTAACTGACAAATGAACTTAGGGAAACTGCTGCAAAGATAAGATGTTTCTTAGCATTGTGCTTAAAGCTGAACTAAAGCTAAATTAACATGCAGAGAACATGACAATTCAGTATAGAAAGTTTAGTCACGTATTTATTTTTGTTGACATTTTTGTTAGCAGTAGTGACCATTTTACAGAAATTATTATCCTTGCCAGTGTCCCCTAGTGTTGTGAAACAGCATCTTTACATAAGGTAAGTCAGCATATTCAAGTAGATCTAAAAGAGAGATGGTTTCTAAAACAGCTTAGTTTTGCAGGATACCTTCACCATAACTCAACGTCATGTTGGACTGTACAGGCACAGGTCTGCCGGCTTGTTCTGACCATTCGCAGAGGGGCAAGAAGTAGTTTAGGCAACTGGGATCAGAAGTTGCTGCTTTGCAGCCGCTGTCTCCTTTGTGTGAAGAAGACTGCTGGTTCTGGTGTGGCACTTGTAAGCAACTCCTGCATGGCTTGTCGTACAGGTCGTCTCTGGTCTATAGTATAGAAGAAATTAACTTGCAGTTAAATTCATTGCAGTGTTGTGAAATTCACAAGAGTTTTGGCATGTTTTCTTTCTCCCTAGTGTTACCTACCCATTGTCACAAGGTCAGAAGTCAAAAATGTACTCTTACTTTCATTTCATTGCACAAGTTGCCTAGGAGATTGCTGTTACAAGAAAACTGATAAGAGTTCCATGCTGGAGTTTGCTTATGTGCATGCTGTCTTTTATTTTACAGTGTGAATGGGAGGTTAAAACAGCTTCCTATTTCTTCTACATCAGAGCAAATAGCACCAATTCAACTAAACATCAGTCCTCTCTAGATTGTCCTCTATTATGGCTTAAGTGCAGGAATTAATCTTCTTAGGCTATAAACTGGCAATCTTGTAAGCCTATTTTCTGCTTCTAGGTAGTAGAAACTTACTTTCTTGTCATTCTCCATTTCCATCTGATTTTGGGGAACAAAGAAGGAAACAAAAATACTGTCTTGCCTCTGTGTTCTGTACTTGTATCTTGTTGCAAAAACAAAGAGATTAAGGATATTGTTAGATTAAAATACCTTATAGATGCTTCATGAGCGAATTTTGGAGGTAAGTAAAAGAGCTCCTCATTAAGAATTAACTAACCATAAACAGAGTAAATAAGATTTGTCATATGCTTGAAAGCTAACATTTTAGTTTAATGGCAAGGAAAATTTTGGCAAGGACGTAACGAACATACTAACCTAGAGTCTAACTTCTAATATTCCCATGATTGATTTGCAGATTGTCCACATGGTTGCCTTTTGTTTGCGGTGAGAATAATCCAGAATCAGCGCTTAGTTCTGTATCTGTAGAACAGGGTTTTTTTTATTTCTATAATGGTTACCACATTTCAAAATGTCACAGGCAGCGTTAGCGATGATCTTTTTTTTTCTCCCTGGGGAATTAACAGAGGAATGCTCCCAAACTGAAAGATCCATGATTTGATTTTAATATTGCTCATAAAGTACACATAAATGCAATGCATTTTTGGTGCTTATTTATTTATTTATTAGTTGCACCAGACCCAAAGCATTTGGTTTTAAAAGAAAAAAAAATGCTAAATAAATGAATCCCAAGAGATTTCAAATTTCCACTGTTAATAATGTGGCTTTCATTTTCTGACTGTTACACACATTCAGTTGTATAGAGGGCCTTTAGCAAGTGGAGAGGTACGTTTTGAAGGTGCTGGGAGTCCAGAGGTTCTGTTTAGTGATTTTAAAGATGCACACAGCAGTTTGACCATTTATAAAAATTAGTCTCTTTCTGTGCCTAAATGCAGATTTTTCAAATCTGTTTGTGGATGATAAGGTTTTATATTTGTTGGCTACGTACACTGTTTTGTGTATGAAGTTCCAATTATTTTGCTTTGAATGTAAATAATAAGGTGTCATAAATGGAACAGAATTTCACACAAAGAAAAGGTGCATAGAGTTTTCCCTTATAATAACACTATTTCCAGCTGCTGCATTCCAATTTTCTTTTTACTTAGGAAGAAAAACAACATTAACAACCCTGGATTTATTATTCTGCATACTGGCAGTAGTTACACTGTATGCCATCTTGGGCCCAGCTCTACAGCTCTTGTTTCGAGTAGTTGCAATTCATTCATGTAGCCTTCTTACGAGTTGGCTAATTGAACTCTTGAGAGTGGAATTTTTAAGGACACCTTAATTTGTCTGGGTAGGACAGTTTACCAGCAAAATTGTGTTCTGTGAGTTCTGCTGGTGTATTTTCTGCAAGAGACGATCTAATTCTTCAATACGAGCATTTATACTTCTAATGTTGGGGGGAGGGGTGTTGGTTGTTATTATTTTTAACTAATTTTTTACTTCTTTTTAATTGGCAACAGACCTTAATGGTGATGATAATTTTCACAATATGATCATTGCTCTTTTAAAGACCAGGAACTATGTTAATTAACGACACAAAAGCAATTAAGCTAAATATCTTCTCCCTTCAAACTTGATATCTGTTGCTTTCATTATGGACAACTGCTTTTCTTTTGCACAGTGTAGAGACTGCTAGTGATTGTTGCTGCTTCTGTTACGTGTTTCTGTACCTCTCTGTATTGATCCTCATTTCTTTCACAAGACTACTGAGAAGCATTTAACCAAGATCATTTTTCTGTCTTACAATGGTTCTGACAGAGACTCTTGACCTTGATTTATCCTTTTCCTCCCCCTTAATAATAATAATAAAATCAGTGTTCTGACCCGAAGTTCATTGAAGTGCTGCCAACCTTTATCAAGCTTTTTATTTATCTCACTTTTGACTTCTTTTCCTTCAATAACCAATAAGGAATGCCTATCTCTGTTTCTTGTGACTTTTTTTGATGGCTGACAACTTTTTTCTTTTTCTTTGGCAATATTTTGCTTCTTGAAGAATTGCACACCTATTGACAGTATCAGCATTTGCTGTCTCTATGTATGCTTTCTGTTCTTGTGCAGCTTTTAATAATTTTTAATTCCTCTGATAATAAATACCATTTTCCATAGTAGTTTGGCAATAAATCTGATGCTGTGATTTGGAAAAACTTGCACCTAAGTGGACACTGCTCTTTCCCAAGTATGGTTTTGCTCTTGTTATACATAATAGCTAGTTTCTTTTTAAAATGTATTCTTACTTTTCTTCCTCCTTCCCTTTTGAGGTATATGAAGTATTTTTGTAAAAGATGTCAAATAAGTCCTATTTCTAGTAGACTCTGTGTCTCTGATGAAACAGGTTTATTTCTAGTTCTTGAAAGCTTTCCTTTGGGCACCAGTTATGTATCAGCACTCCATATATTACTTTTTCCCCCTCTGCTGTTAGTTTTTGCCTCTGTTGTGCCTGTGTGTGGTTCTTTTGGGCAAGTTTCATGTTCCTTTTGTCTCAGGATAACTCACACAAGACAACTGAGAGGAAAGCCCAGTTTATTCTTTGTCAGCCCAGTCTTTCTATCTAACATCCGTAGGAATTTACTCACGACCGTTGCCATTGTACAATATGTACAGCGTTACACAGTGTGTCTCGTTCTCCCAGCTCATTCACGCGCGTTCTCTGGCCTGCTGTAGCGGTTCCAGCAGCCCCTGTCTAAGCTTTGCTCTCCAAAGGATGGGTGTGGGCTGGTCCTTCGCAGCGCTCCTGTGCTTGCGGGTGCTCAACTGATTGGGTTTGCTGCCCAGCAGCCTGGCCCTCTTGTTCCCTCCTGGGCATTGATCGTCTGCTGTGCATAAATATTAGTTCTCTCGGTTCCCTTTCACAGTGTCGCCATATACTGCAAATTGCCTGCTCGTGTTAGGGCGTCTTTTTGAACATTATGTCTTTACAATTGTGTTCTGCTTTCATCGGTCCATTTGGGTGTAATGTAAGCTGCCAGAGAGTGCGGATTCAAACTAATAGACTTTTCTTTGATGACTGGCCAGTCATGAGAGGAAGTGTCTTTGTTAGATTGGGATGTTTTATGAGTTTGACGCTGGTACTGTTCATTTGGGAACATTTATAAGGAAGAGGAAAAAATTTGCACTAATGCTGGAAGAAGAATGGAATGAAAGATAATGTGTGTTTAATGAAGAAATTGGGATTATAGTGTATCAGAAGGTCTGAAGTGGGAGAAATTAATGGGTTTAAGGTGGAGCATGAGTACACTGAGACATAATTTCATTTGAATAAATTATTCTGTGGTAAAGGGTTTTTTTGTTTTTGTAATTTACATACAGAAAGCTCCTTTGACCTCTCTCTTCAGGGCAAAAGAGTAGACCCGTACTTAACATAACTCTAGATAATATCATCATTCTGCTACAAGACCATTACTGCAAAAAATTACACCATGTGAAATAGTGGATCTTTTTATGCTAGGACTGAATCCTTTCTATAGCATTATATTATTATCAGACTAACAAAACGTTCTTTGCTTTGTGGCTCAGGGGAGATGGAGCCACAAAGAGCGTATCACAATGCAATAAATTTCTAGTCTTTAAAAATTAAAAACAGTGTTTCATGGGGAACATACCTCAGGAAAATGAAAATACTTGGGCCACTAAGGTATTGTAGCATATCTAATTGCTACTCTGCTGCCTAATAACTTGCATTGTTATTATTGTTGTAGATCATATTTTTATGACATTTATCCTTCTCCCTTTTTTAATTTGAAGATCTTCATTTTCCATGAATGATGACATCTAAGAGTAAAGAACAAGAAGTAGTGTTGCTATGCTGACCTTGTGTGTTACAGAACTTTAAACTTTTTATGTGGCAGTTGATTGCAAATTGTACAGTATTGTAAAATTTAGTTTCTTAAAATGTTTGACTCACTGTTGACTTTGCATAGTTTACTGTTTATCATGGCTTTGCCTTTTTCAAAAAGGAAGTGAATATTCCCCTTCCCTCTTTTGGAAGTTGTTACAGAGAGCAGGTAATTAGCGCATACACTTGGAAACACTGTAGAATAACAAGATAAAATTGAAGTTCTAGATTCTAAGGGTTAGATTAAAAAAAAAAAAAGTTTGCATGTTTATACCGCTTAGTATAATAATGCCAGTTCTACCTTTTTTTTTCCATTAAAAAAACCTAGAGTTCTTATAGATTTAAAAAAATAAATAAAGGTTTTGGTTTTACCTGCTAATCGTAGTCAAAGTTTTAAAGAACTTTTGGCATGTTTTTTAGCTGCCTCTTACCTGAGTCTTCATACCTTTACAAGCAACTGCATCTCCTAAAAACCTCACACTATACCGCTGTAAAATTTCTGGGTGGCTGTGATCTGTCACACACAACCTGCCCTGTCCAGGCCGGTCCCTGAGCGGCCCCGAGAGGAGAGCTTTCTGGAGTCGGCTGTAGCACTGTTATTGCTGTCCAGGCTATTCTTCTCCTGTGGAAAGCAGGATGGTGGAGAGAGGAGGCATTCTACACATATGTTGGGACAAGATTTGAAATAACATATGGCCTGAGTGCTTCTAGGTCCCAGAGTTTAGAAATAGCCTATGAGTTCCAAAAGGTATACATTGGACCTACAGAAGTAACTGTACTTATTATGGCATTGTTACAACATGTAGAGTTTATCCCAGTACTTATGTGTATGTATGTGTATTGCAAATATACTTTGTATAGAAGTCTTCATGTGACATCTTGGTCTCTGGAGAAACTCTGTATTTTGATGGCATCTTGGAAAGTGTCATAGCATTAGGAATTTCTTCTTTTAAGTTTATTTTTGTTGTTAAGGTTTTCCTAAGACTATGCTCTAAATTCTGCAGGATATTATTCCTTGGATATATTATGTTAGTATTGCTTTATCTCAAATATATTTCATAAATAGAAGAAAGTCTGTGAAGTGTTCATCATAGTATTAGGCTTTCTGCATATGCTGCCCCCCCCCCCCCCCCCCCCCCCCCCCGCCCCGGTATCTATTTGTTTTACAGATTTCAGAATCTTTCAAATAATATTCTTTCAGTTTGGAAATTTCCAGTGCTCTACAAACCTCTGCAATTCCAGGATAAAGCTTTAGAGATACAGGGGATGTCTTTTCACGTGTGTGTATGTATGCAAAGGAGAGGCTTTCTTCCATTTAAAATAACTATTAAGGTAATGGGTGGCTTTTCAGTAACTCTGAAGTTGTCAAAGAAAAATGCCTTAAAAATATGTCAAAATTTTCTTGTAGAAATCTCTTTGCATAACGGAGAGTTAACAATAAAACTGGATTATATGGTTTATGAATTAACTAGGCCTTGTTTTTCCCTAATCAAAGCTCTTGGTTTAAAAGTTGGCATTTCAGGATCTGTAGCTGATACCTGTCTGCATTATAATGGTTAAAGGTGCTCTCTGCATAAATCTCTCTCTGTTTTGCCTCCGCCTCTCCACCAGGCAATAATACAAATGATTAAATTGTGTGTTAGCGTGTTTTTTCTCTCCTCATTGTCATGGTTAATTGAGAAATGGCTATATGTTCTTAGAAGTTTCTACTAAGAGGGGAAAAGGAAAAGCTGTATTCTAAGATTTGTAGCAAAACCGTGGAAGTTATTCCCCTCTTCATCCATTCCCTTTTCTAATACTTTAGTTCAACATGGAATAGATGCATGTTTTGGTTTTCTTCCTTCTGTTATAATTGCGTCTTTCGGGGGACTAAAACAAATATTCCTGTTTGACCCAAATGTTTCTGCGTTTGTATATAAAGAAAAGGAAGGCAGAATACTTTTTTTCCTCTGTGTACTCTTCAGTAGATACTTAGTTTACCTTTCTCTTCATAGTATCTTGCTTACTGAAATTGTGAGCTTCAGTTCTCTGCTTTATATTCTAATTGTATGTACAAGAAATTGCAAGAAATTGCGTCTCATTGATATTCTAACATTATTCCTAAGTATATCTCAAAAGAGTTACAGTAAGAAAAATACTTCCAGTACCTATTCATTCTTTCTGGGTTGGATCCTACATTTATGTTTCTTCTCTTCTCATATTTCTTTAAAGTAGTCTTCTTGTGCTGTGAATTAAAAACAGGCTTGCTTTTGAAAAAAAAAAAAAGACTCTTAAGTTTAGGCCCAGCTGAGATTTGATCTGATTTTCCTAGAAATTGGTCTCACTAAAGTCTTGAAATCCTTATCTTATCTGAGTCTTCTTGACTTGCAGCTGATTTGATAGTGCTTATCAATTACTTTTCCCCAAAACCTTGTTCTTTCATGCCATTCTTTTTTTAGAGATGAGCACAGCATGGAAATACATCATTCAGAAAGATTATACTTGTACTCATGAGTGGTTACAAGGTGCCCAATACATAAGTATTGTACCACATCAGAGGTTTAACAAGGTGTACCTTACAGATATCGCTCTTTCCTTGGGTAGAAGAAGTAGACAGAGATGTTACAACATCCTACAGTTCTGTTGAAATAACAGTACCTACTCCTTTCCTCCAAGCTATGAAAGTTTTTGTCGATAATATAGACCCAGAAGCATACATCAAATATTCAACAAAATAGTTTACAAAGATCAATGATTACAGGTATTGTACAACTGTACTTAATGGTAGTCTAAGTTTGAAAAATGTATTACCCACTTGAATTGTCCACAATGAAGCCTTTGAGACAATTACAGACTACCAAGGAAATTATTTTTTTCACAGACTGATGATGATGCATTTTAATGGCTTCAGTACTGGCTATGTAGGTGCTTCCCATTTCCAATTCAAGACCTGCTTATGCTCCTCTAACAGTCCATGGGAGGGAATCAAATTCTTAAGAGTCGTGCTAGATTTTCTATAATTAATAATAAGGTAGAGGATACTGTCAGAAGAAATCCCTTTCCTGAAGAAAGCAGCTTTAATTCTTGTATAATTTAATTTTATTTATTTTTTACTGGCAAAGTTTTAAAGCTCTAGATATAAGCTCATAGCAGAAGTGATGACAGGCCAACAGCCCTGTAGCAATACCACCATGAACCGTGTCAACCTAACACAAGAAAAAAACCTCCAACCTCTTCACTTATGACAAGCTCAGTGACTAAAACTGCCCTTTACATTCTAGAGGGCAGACTGCAGCCATGTTCAACAGTGTTCAGCTCTGTTTTCTTTGAATGCAACATTTCATACAATTGAATTCATACAATTAATAGTCGATTTACTCTTCAGACAGCAGAAAAAAACAAAAGGCTTTTCAGCTTGTTGATGGAATACCAGATTTTCATTTTTGTGCAAAGTTTTTAATCTCTTTGAAAACTACTATCCAAAGGCTGTTAGAAAGATGTGGCCTATGGTGCATTTGCTTCTTTTCAGAAGAGAAAGGCCTTTGGTGAGCAGCTGTTTTATTATTATTGCAACTTGTATACCTTCTAATTCTTTTTTCCTTACATTTAGGAAACACGTAAGTTACCCTGTTTAACTGGATATGCAGCTTTAACTATATGCCTACGACACGTTAGTCCTTCTAACAGTTTCAAAACATAATGGGTCAAAAGGTGTAGCCTTAGGACTTCATCTTTTTGTCTATGTCATTTAAGTTCCAGGGGCTCAGTTTAGTGTATTCAGCAAATGAAGCAGACGCTTTTTCTTTTACTGATTGTAAGCTTGATTTTAGATCAAGCAAAAGGAAATTACCAGAATGGGGTCAGGGAAGCTATTTATTCAACAATGTCTGTTACAAATGGCATTTTTCAGAGTTATTTCATATTCGGGTGTTAGTAACTTCTTCTTCATTCTAGATTTTGTGTGTCAGATCTGTTTGGATACTGCTGAATGTGGCTGTTCATAATCGTTTTCATAGTTACTATATATAGTTGCATGTGATGCTTATATTAATCATTTCTAGCTATTATTTTTGCAACACCTTGCCAGGTGTTAATCAGAGAGAGTAATTTTTTCCCTAATTTCCTTAAAAACAATTTTCACATTTACAAGCAGAATGATAGCACATTGTTGCTATGGAGCAAAGAAATTTTTTTGTAAATCTAATTTCAGGTTAGTTACTGTGGAATTGGAAATGTGTACCTTATCTAGCGTATTTATATTCAGAAACGGAACTTGAGTGTCTCTTGCTTGTACCATTGTGACTTAATTTCAGTAGATTAGTACCTAATTCTGAGTAGTGAGAGAAAGGCTACTGGATTATTTTTTTTTTCTTATTTAGTTTTTGGATGGAGGGAAGGAAGTTGGGACTATTTTGGAAAATAAAGTAAAAAATCTCCTCTTATCTGCTTATTGAACATACACTTTGCCAGGCTGTCTTCTGCAAGCGCTGTTGCAGTAGAACTAAGTACACCCCAGTGAAGTAACTCCTGTGTCAGGCTTATTAAATTCCATCCGCAGGAGGGTGAAGCTGCTTGTGTCTCAAGATGTAAACTTTGACCTTGGCTTGCAGAACTGAGGTAGAAGGGAAGAAAGATTGAGTGAAAGTGGAATAACTCCTAGTTCGGTTCACAGTATCTGTTTTTATTTTTAGCACATTAATCATATGGAAGAATAAAATGATGGACTGAAGTTTCTTGCACTTTTTGAGTCTCTGAACACATATTTTTTATTTCATTTAGTAGGATACACAGCAGTAAACTGTCACACTCAAAACAGAGTCATAACATAACATTTCCATTATGGTCAGAACCACTCTCTAGCAAAACAAGATTCAGCCTCTCCCCTTTGAGATAGGTGAAAATATAACCTTAATAGCTACTGTCGGAGAGTCTTCTTCCAGCTTTCTATTTCTCCTGTAGTCCTCATGTGAATTGGGTTCACTGATGTGTTAGTGAGATTCTCTGTCTGAACCTTTTTGTAATCACTGTATTCTTCCAGGATTGTAGTGTGGATAAGTTTTATGTCTTTTTATAAAACATCCCTGGTACTATTTTGTTATTTTTCCCCTGTTTTAAGCAAGAGATAGTAGAGTTTAGGTTAAATGGATTTTGATGTTTGAAGACCTTATGCTAGTTTAGCATTGTCATAATGTGCTAAAATAATACTAGGTCAGTTTGATCCAAATGCAGAACTTAAGAGGCAGATCTGTTCTCAGTCACCTTCTCTCTGCCAGGAAATGCTACTCTTAGAAAAGCTTTAAAAGCTAAAATACTTCGTTTGAATGTTGGGACTGGGTCCAGTACATCCACCTTTAGGTACCTGATGTGTGCCAAATTTCACATGTTCTCTATAGCACTTCTACTAAAATAAAACCATTTTTGTGTGCGGTGAAGAGATTGATGCTTTTTGTTCCAGATGGAGGTCGCTGGGGTGGTGTCAAACTGAGGTGGTTTGAAACCCTTTCACAACTATTTTGCATCAAATGTTTAATTTTGAAATGTCTCCTCCACATCTTACGGGAGCTGTGTACTTACGTACTGGGTGGAAAACTATACAGCTCTTCAGCAGCAGAACTGAGAATTAATGTGTAAATACTCATGAAGAAAATAAAAGGAATCCTATTAAAAAACTGTTACTGCATACTGAACTCTCTAAGTGGCGCATTATTGGGGAATATTAATACAAAGATCTCGTACTAATACAGTCAGACTGCAGTTGAGTAGCACACTGGCTTAATTTCCTGGAAACAGGAAAAGTTCCTTTTGCCGTACGAGGCAGCGCCAGCGCACAGCATCTGCTGTTCAGGTGCTGGAGTGCAAATGGTGTTTGAGCTCAGAAACACAAAAGCATTGTGGGTTGGATGGGGCTTTGAGCAACCTGGTCTAGTGAAACATGTCCCTGCCCATGGCAGGGGGGTTGCATTAGATGATCTTTAAACGTCTCTTCCAACCCAAACCATTCCATGATTTACGTGCCCATCTCTCAGTGAGTTCAATGGGGCTTAGTTAAAAGCTTCTATGGCTAACTATAAGTTTTTATTTCACCATGCCAATTATAAGCAAACTGATTATAGTCTAAAACAAATTACAGCCGTCCAGTAGTTTTGTGCTTCTACCCATGATGTTAGAAAACAAAAAGAGCTTGTGTACTGTAAGTCGTGATAGCCCACTATCTTTGAGCGGTCCCGCTCTGGGCTGCAGGCTGTATTTGACCTAGGAGTCAGTTAGGACCTGCCTCCGGCTTACTGATGAGTCTGGAGGTAGGACAACTCTTGCTGTCACCATGGGAGGTTTTTCAGTGCTCTGTGAGAATAGCCCTCTACTCCAATCGTCAGCCCCGTGTGGGAGGCAAGGGCTGTAGTCATGCCACTTCAGGGAAGCCTGTGGCTCGCCTGGGTAGAAGTTCACACTTACCATGTGGTGTTGGAAGTCCCTTAAATTGGTATCTATACCGTGGTTTTGAGGTTTCATCTACAGTTTTCCAACAAACAGTGATTGCAGCTCATAAAACATCATTTCCAGTTTGCTGTATCACAGTTGCCACATGAATCTCAAAGGTCTGATTCTTTTTTTGTATTTTAGATTCTAGTTAGGATTAGCAGTTCTTGGTATACAACTATTAAAGAGATACTATGATCAGGTCTTGCAGTATTTCTGACACTTTCCTCTTGACTGTAGGCGGCCAGCCATGATGAAAGGCCCTCTCTCTTGGAAAATCAAGTGCATTGATGATGTTTTGGTTTTCTCCTCTTAGCGTTACCACCACAGAGAAATTAATCCATCAGCAGATTTACTTCAAAAATCTTGAGTGGACAGAAGAGATTAGCTTTATTAATCTGTAGTTCTTTACACTTCCTTTGCAGCAGTATGTTTAATACATTGCTGCACTTAAGTTTAGAACATTGTCCAAGGCCACACAGGAAAAATAATGTTATTCTTTCCTATTAAAGTCACTCTGTCTTTTGAAATGTTTCCACCATTTTGGAAACTGACTTTTTGGACAGTATTACAGAAAGTGATTTAGAAACATGTAACACTGAAAGTCAAACAATTTGACTTCGCAACTTGCCTAAGTCTTTATGTATCTATCTCTCTCTCTATATATATGTGTAGTCTCCTGGGGAAGCAAAAGCTTTCTGAGAATAAGGAAATCGGTATTAGAAGAGAACTGTGGTGTGCTGAAGAGAATTTTCTCTTTGGTCTTTGTTGGGTTTTTTTTGAGGAAGGAATAAAATTTTTTGACTCTTTTTTTCACCTCTCTTGACTCTTTTTTCCATTGTTGCTGCTTTAGGTTGTGTGTTAAACACAACAGCTCTGGGATGTCTGTTCAGGGAAGGTTATGGTTCTTAGTGAAGCTTTTCCTGAAGAAAGAACATCTTAATTAAGAAGATATGGCTACTCTTCTGCTCACTTTGATAACATAGTGACCCTTTTGGTTTCATCTACCTTCTGTGGTAGTTTTATCCAAGTGTCTTGGAGCATCTCATTTCAAAACAACTTTTTAAACCCTGTTTTGCATTCGTCAGGTCAGTGAACTGCTGCCGTGCCTTGTCAGCACCGTGTCGAGAAGAAGAGATACCCCCTTGGTGAAAGGCTGACTTCCTTGTGAACATGCCATAAGCTGTTCTTCCCAGAGCTAGTAGTTGCTCCTCTGGATGAGAACAGTCCTTGTATAATACTGTTGCCTTGTTACAGTATATATGTTATATGCTTGTTATATGCTAATGACAGTGTAACTGTTACCTGACTTGGGCCTTGTCATACACGTTTTAAGAAGCTATGCCTCTGCTAGCTATAGGTTTCACCCCAACAAGCAGGATTGTGTAGGCACCATATCAGCTGCCATTTGCATAGTTCTATTTTTAATGTTTAAGGGCCTGCATGAATGCCTAAGAAAGCATATCAAGCAGTTTCTATGAATCAATAGCTTTTCTATTTTTAAACTGATGAGATGCTGTCACATAGTTGATGTTTAGTAAGTACAGTTTTAGAAAGTTTTGAATTAAGTCATATATATTGTCTGCTATTTCAAAGTTGGGTTCTCTCATGCACCGGAATTGAAATACAGACTTCTCTCTACTTTTCCATGTGCTATTTTGTATTGGTGGTGGAGTATTTGTTTGCAGGTCCACATCAGAAGAGTGTTTGCATGGTTTATTCGTGAAATGTTTCTTTCACTTCCCTGTGGCATTAAAAAGAAGGATAAGGTGCATATGTGAATACAAGATAGCATTAAGATATGTCTGCTGTATTAATGTAAACTAAAAGCCTTTTGAATGTGTTCAGAAGCTTCTTCCCCTCCCCATAGAAGTAAAAAGTTTCTTTGCATATAAAATGGGAAAGTGGCTTCCTCTGTAGCTGCCATTGAAGAATTCTGCCAGTAATATAAGCCCAGAGGGGCAAATATGTGATACTCATTTGGGAACAGTTAGCAGCTACTATTTTTTGGGCATCAAACTTAATTTCTTTTTAAGCCTGTGAGCAATAACTTGAATTCATGGTAGGACGTCTCCTATCAGAGAAGGGCAAACAGACTGACAGCGCTTTGAGTGAGTTAGCCAGTGGCAGTGTGTTTCTCTGGACTTAGTGAAGTAATCACTGTGTAGCATGTTTGTATATCTTGGAGTGCACTTATATTAATATTCTAGTACAACAGAAAAAAAGAAATAGATTTGCAAAAACTAAAGCTCCAGAGCAGACTACCTGCTCCCTACTAAAATGAATAATGGATCATTTCAGTGAATTTTTCAAGTGCTAATCAAAAATATAATGACTTGCAAATCACTACTCAATTAAATTGGAAGAAATAATTTTATTTTTCAGCAATTATAGGAATTATTTTTTCTTTATCTTTGGAAGTTATGGTTTATCAGTCACGTAAAATGGTTTACTGAATAACTTGCTCTTTATAACTAGCTTATGATTTTGAAGTAGCCATTATTTGATGCTTGCTATTTATTTTAACAGAGACTTTGTCTTCCTTTAACTTCCAGGTAACAATAAGATGAACTTAAATGGTACTGGTTATGAGAGTAGATCAGTCGAAAAGTACCAGACAGGAATACTGCAGCAGCATTTCCTTTGACTGGTTTGATGGGCCGGACTGTGTTTAGGTTCAGCCCACCTGGTTGGATACATCAGCACCACGTGCCTTGAAATTTAGGCATGGCTCAGATTTTTGGTTAAGCATGCATAAAAGCAGTGCTTATTTCTTCCCGTGACAGTGACTGAAGTGGGTGTCTCTGTAAGATGATAAATTTAGATTTAATTTTTCTTTAGAAGCAAGTTCATTTGGAATGAATGGGGGGAATACTACAGCAAAGAATAGAACATTCCTGTTCCTCATCTCCTCAGGAGGCCTTCTTTGTTAAGGGGTTTGAACCGACATCCCTTTAATGAGCTCTTAAGTCAACAGGTTCCAGGTTGATTTGTATTCACTGGCTACCACTCATCTGAGTTTTAGCCTTTAAAAGGCAGCTTTCACCTTTGAAACACAGTACTACACACACACACACACTATATATGTATGTATATATATAAAAATATATGTTTATATGCTTTATATACAAGCATGTAAATGGTTTATATGTATATATGTGTGTGTATATATGTATATAACATAGCATAAAAAAATCTCATGGGATGTTAGAGAAGTAGGCTCAAGCCCTAAGGGTAGGTTGAAAGGCTGAGTCTCATTTTCTGAACTAGTGCTGTAACAGGCTACTTTGCAGAAAGTAATTTCTGTTGCCTGCCTTCCTCTTCCCCACTCTTGCTAAGCTGCTGTAAGTGATTTTGAGGTCAACTGTTAAACTGCTGTTTTTCTCTTCTCTTAGCCGTCACGGGTAACCATAGTCATGCATTTTTAAACTAGCTTTTACAGTAGTGAAGATGTGAATGGAAGGATGTTGGGAGGGAACTGCAAGACTGACCTTTTGCCACAAATTGCAAGATAGTTGTCTACTAAAGATCATTTATTTAAAAAACAAATCTCCAAATTATCTTCTCCTTTTTTTTTTCTGTTTGTTTTGCTAACTCAGGAGCCTTCATCTCTAATTCTTCGGTGGTTCTGGGTGGTTTAAACTATTTTTTGCAATTTCAGACCTGTTCCAGTGACAGTTGTATAGTTGCTAGTCTTTTGCATTGCTTATACTCGTTTAATCTGTCTTGTTTGACTGCTGATAATCTTAAGGGGAAAGTCTCAGATTCCCACTGAAAGAAATGATAAGGATAGAAAAAGAATGGGGAATGAATTATGCACCATGCTTTATTCAGTGGCATAGTCTATTGCTCCCTCAGGGACTGTTTTTTATAACGCTGTTGTATTTTTATGTTTCAGTGGTTTGTCGTAATGTATTATTCCTTCTTAATTTTTTTGAAATGGAGCTGTAATTGATAAACTATGGATAGTAATGTCTTGAATTATTCTTTGGGTTGAGAGAATGTTCCTTGTTCCATTCTAAGTTTACTGTTCAGAGGCCATTGGTTTCCTACTCTTTTCTTTTTTCCTGCTTACTTTCACAGTGACCGTGAAGTAGCTGAGTTTCAAATAGATGGTGATAGGAGGAAAACTGCCAGGAAAACTTCAACCCTGGATATGAGGAGAGCAGACTTCAGACTGCTCAAGGAGCTAGTTAGGCAGGTCCCCTGGGAATCTGCTTTTGAAAGTATTGGGGTCCATGAATGCCGATCGCTTTTTAAGAGCCATCTTTTAAAGAGCACAGGAGCAGGCAGTTCCAAAGTGTCAGAAGTCAATCAAGCGGGGCAGAAGGCCGGCTTGGCTGAGCAGGGATCGTCTAGAACTTAGACGGAAAAGGAAAATGTACGGGCATTGGAAGCAAGGGCAGGTGACGCAGGAGGACTACAGAGATGCTGTTTGCCATGATAGGGAGAAAAATTGTGTGGCCAAAGCTCGATGAGAGTTCAAGCTGGCCAGCACTGTGAAGGCCAACAAAAAGGGCTTTTTAAAATATGTTAACAGCAAAAGGAGGATCAGAGATAACATTGGTCCATTGCTTGATGAGGTTGGTCACCTCACAAATAGGGACGTAGACAAAGCGGAGACGTTTAATGCCTTCTTCACCTCTGTCTTCAACACCGATGATGGGCCCTGGGACCCCCGGAGCCCTGTGTTGGAAGACCATGACTTGAGGGTATGATAAATTCCCAGCTGACCCTGAACATGTTTGAGACTTGCTGCTCCAGCTGAATGTGCATAAATCTATGGGCCCCGATGGATTCATCCCCGGGTACTGAAAGAGATGGCCGATGTTATCATGGGACCTCTTTCCACTATTTTTCAATGGTC
Organism: Phoenicopterus ruber ruber; assembly: GCA_009819775.1. Lineage (NCBI taxonomy): Eukaryota > Metazoa > Chordata > Aves > Phoenicopteriformes > Phoenicopteridae > Phoenicopterus > Phoenicopterus ruber. The sequence goes on from CM020215.1 coordinate 141,045,948, forward strand.
CTGGGAGTCTGGAGAGGTCCCAGTTGACTGGAAGCTGGCAAATGTTGTCCCAGTTTTCAAGAAGGGTAAGAAGGATGATCCTGGTAATTACAGGCCTGTCAGTCTCACTTCAGTGCCTGATAAAATTATGGAGAAGGTTTTTCTGGGAGTTACTGAAAAACACTTGAGAGACAACACAGTCAATGGTCATAGCCAGCATGGGTTCATGAGGGGAGAGTCCTCCTTAACCAATTTACTTGCCTTCCCATCTAGTTGACCAAGGGAAGGAAGTAGATGTGGTGGGTTTGGATTTTAGCAAAGGTTTTGATACTGTCTGTCACAGTATCCTTCTGGACAAAATGTCCAGCATACAGCTAGACAAGTCCATAGTACATTGGGTGAACAACTGGTTGATGTGTTGGGCTCAAAGCATGATAGTAAATGGAGTTACATCAGGCTGGTGGCCAGTCACCAGTGGGGTTCTCCAGGGCTCAATTTTAGGGCCAGTGCTCTTCAATGTTTTTATAAATGATCTGGATGCAAGAATTGAATGTATGTTAAGTAAGTTTGCCGATGATACTAAACTAGGAGGAGCTGTGGACTCCCTCTATGGCAGAGAGGCCTTACAGAGAGATCTGGATAGACTAGAGAGCTGGGCAATCACCAACTGTATGAAATTTAACAAGAACAAGTGCTGGATTCTCCACCTGGGACGTGGCAATCCTGGTTATACGTACAAATTGGGGGATGCAAGGCTGGAGAGCAGCCCCGTGGAAAGAGATCTGGGGTTTTGGGCTGATGGCGGGTTGAATATGAGTGAACAGTGTGCCCTGGCAGCCAGAAGGGCCAACCATGTCCTGAGGTGCATCAAGCACAGCATAGCTAGCCGGTCGAGGGAGGTGATTGTCTCACCCTCCACTGCACTTGTGTGGCCCCACCTTGAGTACTGTGTGTAGTTTTGGGCACCTCAATTTAAGAAGGACATCAAACTATGAGAGTGTGTCCAGAGGAGAGTGACCAAGATAGTGAAAGGTCTTGAGGGCAGGACTTGTGAGGAGCAGCTGAGGTCACTTGGTCTGTTCAGCTTGGAGAAGAGAAGGCTGAGGGGTGACCTCATCGCAGTCTACAACTTCCTCAAGGAGGACAGTGGAGGGAGAGGTGCTGATCTTATCTCTCTGGTGACCGGCGATAGGACACAAGGAAATGGAATGAAGCTGCATGGGGGAAGTTCAGACTGGACATTACGAAAAAGTTTTTCACTGAGAGGGTGGTCCGTCACTAGAACAGGCTCCCCAGGGAAGTGGTCACAGCACTAACACTGTCAGTGTTCAAGGAGCATCTGGACAACACTCTTAGTCATATGATTTAGTTTTAGGTAGTCCTGCAAGGAGCAGGGACTTGGACTCAATGATCCTTATGTGTCCCTTCCAACTTGAGATATTCTATGATTCTATGAAAACCATTAGCAGGATCTTGCAAGTTTTGTGGACGGTTATATGTTTTTTTTCTTGGCAGTGGTGTTTCCTAAACTCTGTGATAGTCCACATACCATTTGGAAATGTGGTGAATGTACCACTGTTGGGTACTCATATTGTCAGTTATATGGATATTTCAAGAATTGGTTCACTTCTGTAATCGAACAAGCTAAGAGCATGTACTGCCTGTGGGGAGAGGTGTTGTAGAGCGGCAGGCTTGATGATGGATCTCTTTAGAGCACAGAGCCTTACTGAGAGACATCCATTCCCTGGCTTTTATGCAGTGCTGCAGCATTTGTTATACTCCTGAGTCTCACAGACTTGACACAACTGGTCAGTGAGCTGATCAGCCGTGTCTTTTGTACACTGGAGAGAGAGGGAAGGGAACCGTGAGTTCATGATTTTGTCAATGTTGAAGTAGGTGGCCATGAAGCTTGGAGGACCATTGACCGAATTCTGCATATGATATTCAAGACTTGACAAAGTTAGTCTTTCTGATGGGAAATCTGTCACTGTTTTGTTTTTGCCATTACTGTGTTTAAATCCTGTGTTCTTTAACGCTGTTCAGTTGATATAGTGGGAGAATAAACACACAAAGGCCTGTGTTACATTTAAATCCAGAAATGAGAGGAAATGTAAATGTCATTACTATTACTATAACTCCATGAGTAGAAGAAACATCTAATACTCTCTGGAATGTTGATTGCCCCCACCATTTCGACAATTGCATAGATCTGTTTGCAAGTTAAGACTTTATACTGTGCTAAATGCCACCAATTGAGTTGCAAAAAGCAAAGCAAAAATTTCCACTTCTATAATTATGTTCTGGTTTGTAATTATATTTATCTCTTGTACCCCAAATGCACATTTCAGTAATTTGTATGGCTTCTTACGCTGTTGCATACCCTAAAGAGATTAAAGGAATATTGTGAAAGACCGATAGGAAAGCAAAATCATAATCATCTGTGTGTTCATTCAGTATTGATCGTGACAAAATCTAATGAGATTTTCTCAATCTTGGGCCAAAATCTTGGTAAAAATGACTAATTGTGTTTGAATTTGGCTAAAGTGAATACTGAAGATGGTTCTCTTCTACATATGGACTGCAATCTGCCTCACAGGTATGGTCGCAAGAAACCTATTGCTTGAATTAAAATTCTTCCCTTTGACCATATCTCTGTCCCCCATCAAAATAAAAATCTTGCAGAGTTTAGGTGTCCAGGATCTGATTTTGATTTACTGGAATGTATTGATTGTACACAATTAAAATTCTGTTTAGACTCCTAGCAGAAGGATAAATCATAGGTGTATTTCATCTGGGAAGCTTGATGCAAAGATGGGATGGGTTATTCAGACAAAGGACTCAGAACCAATGTTTAACATGAGCTATGGCTAAGATGAGCTTTCATACTTACTAACATCATCTCCTTGATAAACTAGAGATTATTTTAGAATTACAATAAAATAATTTTAATAAATTCAGAAGGTATATAACCTTCTGAAAAAATCAAGTTCCATATTCATTCACGAAGTCATAATCTTCTGTCTTAAGCTGTCTTCATGTGTAGGTAAGTGGTTGCTAAAGCTGAGGTTTAGATACTGCCTTGATGCTTGCCGTACTCCTAACCTAAGTAGATCTGCACTTCTAATTCTGACTCTGCAGTGATTTGAGCAGATCATACACGCCAGTTATGCACTGTGGTCTGATGCCAAGTGACCTGTAGGCTTTTCTGAATATGCATCAGTATATTTTTGTGCCAGATCACAAATTGAGTAATCCAATGCCTCTGTCATTCTTGTCACTTTATTTGTATTTATTGTGACTGGCTTTTACACACTGTAAACAGCACCAGTGGAGCTGACTGCGCTTTTTATATAGAAGAAGGGTTGCTGTAAAAATGACCAGAAGATGATATGTGGCTAGGGAATTAATATCACTCATTCCCAGTGTAGTGTAGCGAGTGGATGGACAGTACATTGTGCTGATAATGTCCATGTAAAAGATATGTCAAGGGACAAGAGCTAGAAAGATGAAGAGTATTTTGAAAGACAGAAGAGAATGAAGCTGAGGTTATACATTTATAACCCCTGTTAGAACAGGCCACTGCCACGTGTGTCCTGTGGTGTTCTCAGCGTGTATTCCTGATGGGAGCTAGCAGCTGGGGCGGGATTCACTTGCTGAAATGTATGTGTGTGTTACCACTTGGGATGCTGTAGGGCATCCGGCTGCTCATGCAGTAAGGTGTGAGTCTCGCCCAGGTTTCTTTTTTTAATGTCAGCTGTGTGTGGATGTCTTGGACATACTAGGGTGTCTAAGATACCAGTAGGTGCCTATAATTAGGTACTTGAATTGAACTCTTAATTCCTCTTGCTTGTTTTATTTCATTGATGTTTTATATTCATGTTTGTGAATTAGATTTAATTTCTTATTGTATTACAGATCTATAGTAGTTTGAAATTATGATTGCTTGCTATACTCTGATCAGTCAGTTGTGCTATGGTTTATTTCTTGTTACAATGGCGAAAAAGCTAGCCTACCTCATATTTTTAACCACTTTTTTTGAGATTCCTCCATTTCAGTGGGAATAAGAAATCTTGAGGTTGAACTGTTATTTAGTATTTATTTACAGCTGTCTCATTATAAGGAGGACATACAGATTTTCCTTTGTCTTCAATCAAAAGGAACATATGTCCTTATCTGTTATACATGTATGTAGGAAGTGCAGCTTTTTCAGCAGTGGTCTTCTCTGATTCCGATTGGAGATTTTGCAGTATGTGTGTGTGCTTGTGTGTGTGTAATTTTTTCCCCCAGATTTCAGTTTTTATTCATGTGCTGTAGAGAAACATGTCTGTTTGAGCAAGTAAAATGTCCACATCTATGCTTTTATCATTCAATCATGAGAATTAAAATCATGTCATTTCTCAGGAATTACAAATATGTAGAATCTTACAAGAGGTCGTCAATCTTGAGATGATGATAATTTTCATTGCAACCAAGTTGATGTCCAGGGTCCAAACACTATGACTTCAGGCAGGGTGAAAGTGATCTCTTTGAAAGGAAAGTTGGAGGTTTTGTAAGCCAGTTCTTTTAACTGGTAATTAATGAGGAGAGGGAAGGAGAGGTGGCTTTCTGACATCCTGCTTGTTTAGGCATTTATGTTGTTTTAAACACTTGAGTAACATGTGAGACTAACTCACATTTAAATTAAATGTAGGCAGTGATCAGTTGTGATGTGTGACCAGTTTGGGGTTTTTTTTGTATGTTTTGTGTTGTTTTTTTTTTCTCAACACTGAGAAAACAAAGTTCTAACACAATATGAATAGGGTAACAATTAACTGTTTTAATAGATTTGACTCAAACTTGTTCATGAGTGCTCTTCAGTTGGCAAACTGCAACATTGCATAACAGATTATTTTTAGGTCTGCAATCTGGATGTTGTTAAGCATTTCTTTAAGAAGAAAAAGAAAACTCCGTTCACAAGTCTAGTATGGGTTATTTAAAATGCAGGAGGCTATTAAATTGAGTATGTTTAGCTATACAGTTGAGTCTTTCACTTTCAAATAGATTAACATGTAATTATCATAGAGACCTATAGGAAAATTTTCATGTTCTACATTTATACTTTTTGGTTCCTTGATTTGTTTTATTTCTGCTTAGTTTGCTATGTATTATGTAATAGGATGAGGATTAATTTTCAGTTTCAATTTTAAACTTAGGATAAGAATTTTATGTCCTTCACATAGTAAGTCTGAGATACAGAAGAAAAATCAGTGTATCAGAAAAAAGGAAAGAGAGGACTGTGAAATTTTAGACACTATATTCTTAATTCACCTTCTCAGCTCGCAGAGAGTACCACCTGGCTGTATCAAGCAGACTGGGGGATTTTTTGTTGTTGGTGTTTTTTCCCTTCCTGGTGCTAGCCAGCGTAACACTTTTCAAAGCCCGGTTGCTTGTGTTTCTGCTGATTCAGAATGGTATTGTGATACCTTTCCTGGCTGTTTTGTGGGTTGCCAGGATTACTTTTAACTTTTTCCCCCAAGTGTCGTTGTTTAAGAAGCATTTGCAAAGAGTAGTACTGGTGCTATTTTTTTTTTTTCTTTCATTTTTGAGCTAAGAGGTTTTTTTGTGAACCATTTGCTGCCCTGTTAAGCAGTCCAGACAAGTACGTTAGGTCTTTAGCTGATCTTCTGGCTCAGCGTCCCTTCTGGTTACTGAAGGGGAACATGGAGAAGAGTGCTCTGGCAGGCGGCAGAGCGTGTCTTCTGCAGTGCTGTGTTCACGTGATGGTAGGTGCGACGATGGGAAACGGCCCCTATGTTTCTCATTTGATTTCAGATCAGAATCATCTGCTGATCTCAGGACAAGCAGATACTGTGGTTAAGCAGTGAGCATTTGTCAGACTGCAGGGAAGATCTTTGCGTATATTGTATTCATGGGCTCTGCTCTTCTTTCATCAGTCTGTCTTCTTCATAGTATCTAGCTAGAGCTTAAAGTTTAAACTCTGGTGCATACTTCTTATATATTCAGAAAGTGAGGCAATGACCGCATGAATAATTTCACTATTTTATTATCCCTATAAAAAGTATTTTTACATGGCAAAGGACATGTTGGTAAGTGAAGCCCCTAATTTCTCTAAATAAATCTCATAAGAGCAACTACTTTCTTTCCTTGCTTTTGCCTTTCATTGCTAAAGTGATAATAATAAACATACCTTTAGAGATACAGAAGGCAAAGACATGCATGAGAAGGAAATTAAAGCATGGTTAACAGCAGTAGCTGGCATTTCAAAGGAGACTACTTAAAAAGATAAACAGACTGGTAGAAAAGCCACTGTTCAGTATCTTTGCTGAAATGATGCCAAGAGTTGAAAGGACTTTTCTTCCCCGTTTTGGTGTTAAATTAAACGTTACTGACCTTCTTTTTGAAAGATTTGTCTGGGGGGAAAGACAGGAAGGATTGTTTGTTTGTGTTTAAAAAAAATAGTTTGAAAACTAAACCCACCTTTGACATAGAAGCTGATAGTTTCACTGGCAAAATTCAGCCTGAAGTTTACTCTTGCCAGAAACCCCCTGGAAATACAAGTGGGTGTGTTCTGCTTGAGTAATTACATGTAAATGCAGAGGTGCCAGCAGCACTGTAATAATGACTGCCGTGTCTTTGAAGGCACTCTGAAGCTTCCGTTCAAAGACACTCTTAAATAATTAAAACTTTTTTTTTTTTCAGTTTACATGGAATATGTAATGACATCCCCCAAGTACCAGATTTCCTTCTCTTCTTTTCTTTCTCATGCAAAGAATAGATAGAGTATTTTAATTAAGACACTGCTTGCTAACCTCTATAGTAAAGAAAGGTTAGGAAGGAGCAGGTCCAGATAGTTCTTCATTGTGACCCTCAGTAACCTTTTCTTAACACAGAAGTGACAGCTTGAAAAACCTAGGTACCTCTGAGGTGGTCTTAGAAGTCTGGCTTCCCCTCTGCAAATAAAAGGAGGCAGTTTTGTCCACTTTGATATACCCTCTGGCTCCTGACAGTTGACTCTCTGACCATTTCTGTCGTCCTCCTTGTAAGATTGGCTGCTCAGCTGGCTGTACATGGTTTTAATCTTTTTTTTTTAAATTACTTTTTTGGCAGATACCGAGCATCTCTATACAGTAGTGTTCGAAGAGATCTGTGGGCGTTTTGGAAAGACCTATACCTGGGATGTGAAATCCTTGGTCATGGGTAAAAAAGCCCTAGAAGGGGCCCAGATTATTCGAGATGTTCTAGATCTCCCAATAACCAAAGAAGAGTTATTACGTGAAAGTAAAATGAAACAGGAGAAGATATTCCCTACTGCTGAATTGATGCCAGGTATGTTTCTCTTCAGTATTTATAAACTGTTTATGGAATCACTTAAACGCTAACCAAGGTAGAAGTTTTTAATCTGCTTTCCACAAAACAGTTTCTCTTACAGATTCAGTTTCATCACTCTTGTTTTAGCAAGTTTTACTCAAATCTACCAGTTATTTACCTATTAAAGAGATATTTTACCTGTTAAAGGATACTGAAAACTTTTTTTTGCTTATTTACTGGGAGAACAGCTTTTTTCTGTATGTTTTAAAAGAAGAAAAAAGACTAGGTAAATGTGCGTGAATGCTGTTTTGTAAACCAGACATTCTTTATAATTGTTGTGGGCAGCTGTGTAACTCGGCAAGTTAGTTTTCTTTGGCTACGAGCATAGTTCGACTTTGTTAAGCACAAATACACTTTTAAATGTGCAGGCAAATGTATGAGCCCATGGGTTCTTTCAGCTGGGATTTATCTCGCCTAACCTGAACATTGAAACTTAAGCATGGCATCTGAGCCAGCTGTGTGTCAACGGAGAGGGAGCGTTTCTCAGGTTTTCCTAACAGGTAAGTTTCATCACCTTCTAAAGATACATATCTTTTACCAGTGCTCATGCAGGAAGCCCGAATGAGTAGCTTAAACCAGGTACCTCAAGATAAGCAAGAGGATGAATCTTATCTGTGGTGTGAACTCATACTTCTATATTCCATTACATTTACATCTGAAATGCTGAGAGAAAAATCCTCAGCCATGCAAGACAAGCACTAGCTAAAGCTAGGATTGCTGTTAACTTTTTGTACAATGTTAAACTTCCTGGAGCAAGTATCAATAATTTATGAAGGAAAAAAAAAAAGTAGGAGAGGGGAAGCAATAAAAAAAAATATTAAAAGTGAAATAACTACATGTCTCTATAAGTAGTCTAACTGTTATAATTTTTTCTCTTTGTGTGCTTGTTTGTTCTGACAACCTCTACAGCGCATTAATGATGTTTTAATTTTTAGATGCTTTTTTATACCTAGTTTCATAATGCATTAAGAGGATGAAAGTTAAAAATATGTCATATGTTAGGAATAAATAACAAGCAGCAAAAATACAAGGTGTAATTTTTTTTAGGCAGCTTAAAAACGTGACTATTTTGTGCAGCCAACTTATTTAGTTATCTCTCTGATGTCTTTTATATGACAGATACTTCAGATTGCATCTTTCTTACTTACAAATGCACCTAAAACTGTAAGCCTAGTTAAACTCTCCAGGAAAACAAGAAAGATGGAGGGATCTGTTTTTCATTTTTCATGTCGAACTTCTGGGACTAACTTTGCAGCTATATCTTTTGTAAGACAAACAAAAAAACCTTAGTCTGGGCTTAGGAAATGCCAGATGGACAGACTGGGTGAAATGTTAGGAGGCATAGAGAACAGTCACTGTAATGTAACAGCATGGGTAATAGATGCCATTAGATGGATATTCTGTGCCTGCAGAGGATTGTGAAAATGTGGCTGAGCTGGCTTGAACAGAGTTGCAGAGAGGTGATGGAACAGATTAGCTGAAGGAAACATGAAGTTTTGTGCTTTTCCTGCCTTCAAAAAGTGAGTTATGAGCTCACTGAAGCTGGGCTATTATAGATGAAACAAACAAAATTCTTACTGGGACAAGCAAGTAAACATTTTACCATTTATGGGTAAGAATTAGAGACCGAGGCAACAAAGGCAACCTTGTGGTTGGCATCTACTACAGGCTGCCCGATCAAGGGGAGCCTGTTGACAAAGCCTTCTTACTCCAGCTACAGGAGGCATCACGCTCGCAGGCTCTCATCCCACTGGGGGACTTCAACCACCTCGACATCTGCTGGAAAAGTAGCACAGTGAGCTGTAGGCAATCCAGGAGACTCCTGGAGTGCATGGAGGATAACTTCTTAAGCCAGGTAATAGACAGCCCTACCAGAGGGGATGGCATACTGGACCTGATGGTCACCAACGCAAGTGAGCTAATCGGTGATGTCAAGATTGGAGGCAGCCTGGGCTGCAGCGATCATGCGCTGGTGGAGTTCGCAGTCCTGAGGGATATGGGCCAGGTGAAGAGTAAGGTCAGGACCCTGAACTTTAGGAAAGCAAACTTCCAGCTCTTCAAGGAGTTAGTCAATAGGACCCCCCGGGAAACTGCCCTCAGGGACAAGGGAGCAGAACAGAGCTGGCAGATCTTTAAGGAGGCTCTCCATAGAGTGCAAGAGCCAGGTGCAAGAAATCAGGCAAGGAAGACAAGAGATTGACATGGCTGAGTGGAGATCTGCTGGTCAAATTAAAGGTCAAGAAGGAAATGCACAGGCAGTGGAAGCAGGGACAGGTGTCCTGGGAAGAGTATAGGGACACTGCCCGGTTGTGTAAAGGGATGGGGTCAGGAAGGCCAAGGCACGGATGGAGCTGAACTTGGCAAGGGATGCAAAGAATAATAAGAAGGGCTTCTATAGGTATGTCAGCCAGAAAAGAGAGGTCAAAGAAAGTGTACCCCCAGTGATGAGCAAGACTGGCAAACTGGTAACAATGGACGAGGAGAAGGCTGAGGTACTCAACAACTTTTTTGCCTCAGTCTTCACTGGCAACCTCTCTTCCCACACCTCTTGAGTGGATGGCTCTAAAGGCAGGGACTGGGGGAACAAAGTCCCTCCCCCTGTAAGAGAAGATCAGGTTCGTGACCACCTGAGGAACCTGAATGTACATAAGTCTATGGGACCTGACGAGATGCATCCCAGAGTCTTCAGGGAATGGGCTGATGTAGTTGCCAAGCCACTCTCCATGATATTTGAAAAGTCATGGCAGTCAGGTGAAGTCCCTGGGGAATGGAAAAAGGGAAAAATTGCACCCATTTTTAAAAAGGGTAGGAAGGAGGACCCTGGGAACTACCGACCTGTCAGCCTCACCTCTGTGCCTGGGAAGACGATGGAACAGATCCTCTTGGAAGCTATGCTAAGGCACGTGGAGGGCAGGGAGGTGATTGGAGACAGCCAGCATGGCTTCACCAAGGGCAAGTCCTGCCTGACCAACCTAGTGGCCTTCTATGATGCAGTGACTACAGCAGTGGATGAGGGAAGAGCTATGGATGTCGTCTGTCTGGACTTCTGTAAGGCCTTTGACATGGTCCCCCACAACATCCTTCTCTCTAAATTGGAGAGATATGGATTTGATGGGTGGACTGTTCACTGGATGAGAAATTGCTTGGATGGTCACATCCAGAGGGTAGTGGTCAATGGCTCAATGTCCAGATGGAGATTGGTGACAAGTGCTGTCCTTCAGAAGTCTGTACTGGGACCAGTACTGTTTAATATCTTCATCAATGACATTGACAGTGGGATCGAGTGCACCCTCAGCAAGTTTTGTGGATGACACCAAACTGAGTGGTGCAATTGACATGCTTGAGGGATGGGATGCCATCCAGAGGGATCTGGACAAGCTCAAGAAGTGGGCCCGTGTGAACCTCATGAGGTTCAACAAGGCCAAGTGCAGGGTCCTGCACCTGGGTTGGGGGAACCCCCAGTATCAATACAGGCTGGGCGATGAAGGGATCGAGAGCAGCCCTGCCAAGAAGAACTTGAGGGTACTGGTGGATGAAAAGCTGGACATGAGCCAACAATGTGCGCTCGCAGCCCAGAAGGCCAACCGTATCCCTGGCTGCATCAAGAGAAGCGTGGCCAGCAGGTCGAGGGAGGTGATTCTGCCCCTCTACTCCTCTCTGGTGAGACTCCACCTGGAGTCCTGCGTCCAGCTCTGGGGCCCCCAACACAAGAAGGACATGGACCTGCTGGAGCTGGTCCAGAGGAGGGCCTCAAAAATGATCAGAGGGCTGGAGCACCTCTCCTGTGAAGACAGGCTGAGAGAGTTGGGCTTGTTCAGCCTGGAGAAGAGAAGGCTCCGGGAGACCTTATTGCGGCCTTTCAGTACTTAAAGGGGGTTTACAGGAAAGATGGGGAAAAGCTTTTTAGCAGGGCCTGTTGTGATAGGACAAGGGGTAATGGTTTTAAACTAAAGGAGGGGAGATTTAGACTAGATCTAAGGAAGAAATTTTTTACAATGAGGGTGGTGAAGCACTGGCACAGGTTGCCCAGAGAGGTGGTAGAAGCCGCATCCCTGGAAACATTCCAGGTCAGGCTGGACGGGGCTCTGGGAAATCTGATCTAGTTGAGGATGTCCCTGCTCATTGCAGGGGGGTTGGACTAGATGACCTTTAAAGGTCCCTTCCAACCCAAACTGTTCTATGATTCTATGATTTTTATCATTGCCAGAATTGTTCAACTGATTATCTTTTCAGTTCAACTAAATACATGTGATAACTTTCTTCAGGCTATTTGATAAAGCATAATTGATGTGAACTTAAATACTTTATGGTCACTGACCATTGTTGGGAGCAAAGGCAGCCTTGGTCACTGAAATAGTGGGATCTGTATTTTACTTGGTAGCAACATATGAGATACAAGCTGAATTGCCACGAATTTTGAGAAAACCAGGTTGATGTCAGCTAATAATCTAGAAAGAAGTGGCTTCAGCTACTTACTATTTAGTTTCTTTAAGGACTGACCTGTTCTTCAATCTGATAACCAGATTTTTTAATCTGATATTTTTCTTCTGTCCTTTTGTATCTTCTGAGGATATTTATTAATGTAATCCTTGTGGATTTTTTTCTACAGCCTCTTAATGTTCTTTAATTAAGAATGGACTTCATGCATGTGTTGTGTAAGATGCGAGACTGTGGCGACATTTTGAGTTTACAATGTTCTCTGACTAAACTGATCTTTCAGATAGTTACAGGTAAATACAGGAAAGTGCAAGTTAATTCTCATATTTATTAACGGTGTAAGATGACTCTGACATGCTGAGTCTCTGGCCATCTTTTGACAGTTAATAGGCAGATGAGGTTCTATTTTTCAGTCAATTTCTACAGTTTTTCCAAAAAATAAGGTTCGTATTTGGTTTGGTGGAGAGCAGTGCTGAATGACGACTAACGATGTTTGAAAAAGTGACTCAAGCAGAGCAGCACTTGTTTCTGGACATGGAATGAGGTATGCACGTGTTTTTGCCAGCGGTAACTCTGTTAATTCCCAGATCAAGTAATGGACAGGTATGTAAGTGATGGTTAAGGATGGCATGGAAGTTGTATGAATATACGATTAGCAAAGCAGTTCTTTGCCTGACAGGCTATGTCACAGCCATGCCATTAACGTACAACAATTCTGAGACATTAGTGGTTGAAGACGGAGTTTTGACTATTTCAGCATGGCTGAACTGACTGACAAGCTTCAGTACATCAGGCTGTGGTCAAAATACAGATTTCATCTATGAAGAGGATATATCCATTTCTAATATGGAACTTTCTGGTAACTGTTTGAGAGTTTTTCACAGTTAGATTTATTTTTACTTCTGAAAGAATCTTAGGAAAGGCTAGTTTTGATTCAGCGGAGAAAAGAATTAATCCAAGACAACACTGACAAAATGACAGGGCTGCCACTTGTGCTGCTTTTCTAAATATTTCTGTCAGAGTACAGACATTATTTGCAAGAGTAGCGTAGTAGGCTTTCTGTTTCTGCAAATGCAGTACTACGTTGCAGGGAAGTGGATCGTCAGAAGAATGAGTGACAAGTGGAACAGAAGAAAACCATGCATATGTACATTTACCTATATATGTATAGGTGTGCTTTTGCTTAATGTAAACCCAGAATATACACAGAGCCAGAAAAAACTAACTCCAAGTTACAGAGCTGCCAACAGTTACTATAATCATGTCAGGGTTATGAAATTAATACCATTCTTTCATAGCAGTCTCTGGTTTTTGGCTCTCTATCATCATAAAGCACAGATCCTTAAGGATTGTATGGTTGTGTATACCTTTCAGACATTTTCCATTCCTGGGTCGTTTTCATGATAACTGGGATTTCTTTGTTGCAGCTCCTGTTCAGCCAGTGCAGAATGTGATGTGCAAATTATTTTCAAGTTCAAGTACAGTTGACTGTCTCTTGCAGACAGGAGGAGGTAATTTCATAGCTCAGTTTTAGTACCAAATGAAGCTAGTAAAAAATCACAAAAAGAAGAAAGAAAAACAGTTCAAGTTCTAATGGCAACTCACTCTAAAGTCATATATATTTTTTTCTTGAACAGTTCCATTCAACCAACAGTCTAGTTTGCTTAGCTATTGTTTCCTTGATTCATGTTGTGCCCTTAACAGTTAAGCAGACTTCCTACCATGTTATCTTTTCTTTTCCTTGTTATTATTGTTTTAATGGTAGGAAACTCTAGTGAGTCCATGCTGGGCTCAGTGAGCCTGTAACCCCTAGAGATCAGTCAGCTGCAAAGTCGGAATGATGCTGTCTGTTTGGCTGATTTCAAACATTTGGCCTTTGCATTAAGTGCTAAAGGATTGCAACCCAAAAGTGCTTTTATCAGGAAGTCAGCAACACAGTTGACAGAGGTTCTGAATTGTGTAAAATTTCATGCTTGTATTTTTTTCATGGCCATGCATGTGTCAGTATGTGCAGACTAAAATGAGATTATCAATTTGGTGAACAGGGCGTCTCTGCCACCAGAAGGATTTCTGGTACTTTTTAGAGAGCAATAAGATGAGAAGATAGAATTCTTTATTAATAGTCAATACCTTCCAAACTGGGGAGTAGGTTATTAGTTTCTACCTCCACTTTTGTAGCTCAGTGAAAGGATAATATACCATCGAAGGTGGCATTTTTAAACAATGTCTCAGAACAAAAAGAAACAGGTGGATCTGAGAGCTATGTGTCCGTAGTCTCATGAGGTTCAGAAATAGAATAGAATAGACTATTTCAGTTGGAAGGGATCATCTATTTCAAGTGCCTGACCAATTTAGGGCTGACCAAGTTAAAGCATTCATGGCAATTACACCAAGTGGTGGATAGCCCCACGTCTGTCACACTGTCACCTTCACAGCAGCAATGCTGACTTCTCTTGAGGATTAAGAGCAAGTGTAGATAATGAATAGTGCTGTGCTGATAGGCTTGCAACTACTGTAGCACACCAAACTACATAAAAATATTTTTTAATCAATTTATGACTTAAGTGAACAGACAGCTGCTTCTTGTTCTATGTGAGATTATTTTTTTTTCTCTTTGTTGGGTGCTTTTAATGTTCAGAGGCTGCTGAGGTTTTTACCATAGAATTGCTTTTAGAATTTAAAGGATTATCATTGAATTGGCTAGAAATCCAATCAACTTGACAAAGCTCTGAGTGGTAATGTTAGCTTTTCTTTGATTAAAGAGAGTGATGAAATCTTGAAGAGCTTTAAGTTTGGTCTGATATCACATTCAATGTGGGAACTGTAAATGATTTTGAAAAAGAGGAGCAGTCTTTTCATACAGAGGCTATATTTATCCTTAAGATTTCCATTTGTGCACAACTGGACATAAATCATCAAGACATGCATAATGCATGTACACAGTTAATTTAAACAATGCATGGAGTACTTTGGTTTCCTTTAGTCTTTTTCTCAGCAGTAAATCTTTTCTTCCAAATACACACTGAACGCTCTCGAACAGCTTGTTTTGTGTAACATTACAGCAAAATGAAGTGGACTTGAATATAGGTGTCTAAGGAGCCTTGATTTTGGTGTCCCAGAGGTCAAGTGTCCTCTGTTCTCATGCTGTTAGTGTGAGTAGAAAGCTAACTGTATCTACGCAGTGGTGAATGAAGAGCAACGCTGTGATAGGTGTATATGAAGATCTTCTTAGAGGGAGTGCTGAAAGTCTGCAAAAAGAGTGTGAAGTTGTATTTGGGCTCATAATTTGTGTGCAAGCTATGTGAAGAAAGAGCATGATGACCAGTATAGTTCTTCCAACAAAAATTTCAGTGCACAGGGCAGAAGTCTGTTGATTAAGACTGTTCTCTAAAAAAGTCTGTAGCCAGGTTGTTTCTTCTGCAGAATATGCTGCATCTCAGCTACAAGACTTAGCAAGTACAGTTATATTAGCATGGGCTACATAGTGTAGATGAGCTACAAAAGTAGAGCAGGGAAAGAGAAACAAAACATGCACATACATCAGTGAAGGAAAAGAGAAACAGGATAAAAGAGGTAGTAGATTAACAGACTAGTCAAACATGATACAAAAAGGAAAACAAAAATGAGTATTTTTGGACAAGAGTAAGTAGCTCAGATTAAATAAATAAATAAATTAACCCCCCTGCCCTCCCAAAAACTCAAGCATATATAGATACAGCAAAATATACATAGGGAAAGATTTAATTGCCCATGCAATACAGGGCTTTTTCCTCCATTAAAAAGAACTTTGTGTCATGTTTCAATACTCTACCTCATTTTTCAAAGAAGCACGTTTCTAATAAAAAAGTTTAGGGAGAGAATCATTCCTTTGGCTTATAATTACTGTTGACAATAAAATAAATGTGACTAATTGTACTAATGATTAAGTTCTCAAATGAGAGTGGCCTGTATAGCTTATTGAAGTAAGGAGAATGAGTATCTTGTCAACAATTAAAATTACCTGAAGACTAAATTACATATTACGATTACAAAATACAGACAAATAATAAGAATAGCACAGAAATTTAACTGGATAAATAATCAAATAACCAGTATCAAACTGGGAAGGGGGATAAAACTGATAAATAAAATGTCATAAATAACTCACTTTTTCTAAAGTATTTCTGTAGTCCCCAAAACTATGTCAAAGGATACACAGTAGTTGCAGATAGCAGTAATGTTGTTACTGTAATCATAATGATTTGAGGCTTATGTGAGAGAAGGTTTTAAATGAGAAGTAGTTTCTTTCATTAAACTAACTGAACTGTGGAGAAGCTTTTGGGCACAGAAAGTCATCTTCATATCAGTTTTAAAATACCCATTTGCTATTTTGGAGTTTTTTAAGAGTTCACATGTATTTACTTTCTAAAAAAGCAACTATGAAGAGGAAGACACAAAATAATCATTTTAAGTCTATCTGAAGCTTTTGTCATTTCTGTACATGTAGCCTTTAGCTTTCTGTAATACTTTAGCTTGAACTTGTGCTTGAATCTGAGAATGAGCAGGCAGAATCTATGGAAACTCCACAATGTAACCTGATTTCATTGGTTACTCGATGCTTGCATTTAATTAGTATAAGGAACATGCTGTATTTATGGTGTCTTGTTTGCTTTTTTTTTTTTTTACTTTAGTTCAAGATAGTAAATAATGAATCTGTGTTATGCTGTTTCTCTGATTATTAGATGTCTGACACTGTAATTGTTCGAATAAAGACAACACTTATTTGGAACAATATAAGGTATTAATGTATACAATGGCTGTCTGTTCCAGCTTGCTTAAAATGTTCTTAAATTGGTTAACACTGTAGCTAAATTAGTTGGAAACTATTAAGGAATATTAACTATGATGGCTGGTGCAGAACTGAAACCCCTGTGAGCTGTTTGGGTTTTGTTTGAGGGTGGGAAAAATGGAGATGTATCTGCTAAATGTCCTTACACACTGTTTTCTCTATTGCCCGCTGATTTCCCGTTTCGCTTCCTGGGATTGCATAATGGTTAAAATACTACTAATTAAAAATCAGATGTAATTAGTATCTAGGTGGCACCTAAGGAAGGACTAAAGAGATGCAAGCGAGGTATGATACGTTGTGATGTTCATGAAAAGATTTGCCACTTAAAATGCCACTGTTTGTTTATTTGAGGCCTTCTCAGCCAGATAGGAGCTCCTATAATATAATTTTGAAGCTTAACTTTCATAAAAGCTACCTTGTAAATTTTAGGATACTGACTTCTTGTGGTCCTATTTACAGTGTATGCTTTTGCTTAAGAGAAGGCCTTGGGGAGTTCCGTTCATTTTTTAAGGGATTTTTCTTACATAGTTTATGTTCATCTTTTTAGGATTGAAACAGGCATTAGAAAAGACGGTGAGACTGTCTGTGTAGGCCTGGGCATTTATGTGACCGTGTTCCTGCACTCTGTGCTGGCAGTACACAAGCCAGCTGTATTCCTGAAGCCCTAAGACTGTAGGACTTCGTCCGTGCTTGTAAGACCATCAAACAGTGGATTTTCAGGTTTAAGGTACTGGCGGAGCTTAGTGTGTGGTTGTCTGCCTGATGGTGTAGTTATGCCTTCAAATGAATCAACTGCAAGCAGAAATACGAAGATCAGAAATCATTCAACTGGTGAACAGGGGAAACTGAAATTATAGTTCAGTGCTGAAGCAGCATGGATAATCCTCTTCCCTATCTCATATGTTTGCCCAGTTTATGATGGAGATCACTTTCTCTTCTATCTTGAAAACCTTTCTTATAGTCTGCTATAACATGTTCATAGAAACTTCACTTTAGGAAAAGGGAAAAATAAAAAACGCTTTGTAAGACAAAAGTTTGTTTGCAGACTTATATTAAAAAAAATAGAAGAGTTTTATGTTATCTCCTTATTTGTCTGGAGGCATTTCACAAGAAATAGGTCTGAATCTGGAGTTCCAGAAGTGATATAAGTTAAGAACGGTGTTCTATTCAGTGGTAGACAAACACAATGAAAGGGATGGTACGAAAATTTGAAAGTATATCAAATAAAAGGTAGCAAAAATTTATGTGTTGTTCACTATTCTGAAGTAATCTGTACGACACAGAGCTCATGTTTCTATAAAGCTAAAAGGAAAATAAAAATTCCTGTTGTCTTCCATCAATTTGAATTAGTTCTCAGGAGTTATGTCTTGTTAATTTTCTCTTCATAATGAATAATGCCATTTGATTATAAAATGTGATAACTGAAAAAAAAAATCATGTAGAAAACAGTGTTGTAATAGCATATAAATAATTAGATAGGGATTATTGTTAGATCATTTTAGCGTAGCATTATTTGATTTCCTGAACTCTTGCTGTACATGTTTGTATTAGTCAATGAAAAGCAAAATGTGCTAGTTAGCCCAAGGGTTTTGTCGTTTAGTATAAATCTTAATTTTAGTTTGTCAGTTAATCCAATGTATTAGTCACCATGGTTTCAGCTGAAGCTAAAGAGAACAAACACCACATGGGGAGTCTAATGGAGGAATAATACTTCCTTTTAAAAAAAAAATATATATATTATATATGTTTTTCTGCAACTTTCAGAACGAAAGTGCTGATCTCTTCCTTTAAAATGTGTCTGTGGTCTCAGAAGAAATAACTCCTTTCTGTTGGTTTAGTTCATTTTCTTTTCCCAAAGTTGTTAACTTAATTGACATTTGTGATTAACCAGGTTTTAAAGATGCTGACACTTAAAGTTGATCCTTCTTCTTTTCAGCTTCTGTAACTAAACTCAGCTTACAATTCTTTTCACCTGTTTTTCTTTTCAATAGTCACTGGTTTAACTATTACATTTAGAATATAGTAAGCTTCTGTGTCTGTTCTAAAACTTAATATTTAAAGAGATAGAGGAAAGAAACAGTATTTAACTTCATTTTGATTATTTGAAATGAAAGACTACATTTGGAAATAAAGCATAGCAATGTGGGATATTTATTCCTGATTTTTTTATGATTACTTGAAGAATTTATGTTGTACTGCCTAAGATTGTTATTGCATGTGTACCACATTAGGAGTGTATCTTTATGCTGGAAAAACTGAGATCTTTATTTCTTTTAATCTTTCTTTATTTTTTGTTTTTAATCAAAGATGCTAAAAGAAAAAAGAAAAAGAAAAAAAAAACAACAAATTTCTGCAAGTGGCTAAGCTTTCAGTAGGAGGGGTGGAGGATGGTCCCAGGAAGCCTAGCAGATAGGTCCCTCTATGATGGATGGGCCTCAATCCCTTACATGGTAGCTACAAGTAAATTGGAAGTTAGCAAGTTCATAGGAATTTTCACCATACTCCTTCATAGCCATTGAGTTTTTAATTGGTTGTTTTTGGCGTAACTGAAGTCTTGATTTGATTGAAAAAATCTGTGTAACTATGGGGGATATAATGACAAAGTATATGCCAGGGGAAGTTTCTTACAGATCTTTAAAGCAGTTCCCCACTTTCCCCTCTGTTAATGTTTTCTGTAAAAAAAGCTCAAGAAAGATACTAAGAAAGAGATTATCTTCCTAATGAAGAATTAGATGCTGAATTAGTACAATAATTGTTTCAGTAATTTGATGTGGTGGCGAAGTGTCTAGAGCTATACTGGTGGTAATTGATGCAAACAAAAATGGATTTTGTTTATCTGTAGCTTTTACGAAGAAATAACAAACCTGGAATGAAAATATTTTTCGACTGCTACTGTCTTGAGCTTGTTAAGTTATGCTAGCTGTTCTTCCGTATACAATTTAATTTTTTTCCACGCAGCTGATTTTCCCCATGTATTTTTTTTCTAATCTATCTTGCTATGTTTACACATATGCAAATAATCATTTTTTAAATGGCATATTCTTTTTAAAGTGCATTTTCTGAATAATGTAAATCTTTGCTCTCTGGAGCTATTAGGGACAGCTGCATTTTAGGTCCCTTGTAGCAAGGGAAGCCAAAAAGAGAAAGTAAATGCACACACACACATTTACACACAGAAATCATGACATGCTAAGGGAATATAAGAGGGAACCCTGAAAAAATAACCTTTCTGCAACAGTGCTTTTCTGTGGCTAGCTACCTCCAATAGAAACGTAGAATAAACATGGCCTGTGACAGATTAACTGAAGCTGTGATGCAGTGGGACTGAAGAAATTTAGCTATTTGAAAAGAGCACAACTTTAGAGAAAACTTAACTATTATCATAGCAAGGGCACAGGAGACAGGAAAAGGCTTCTTACTTGTGTAATCTTTAGACTTCTTCATACTACTACACACACAATATGCCAGCCTTGCTAAGTGTTGCAGATTATTTAGAATAAATTTCTTTGAATGAATGCATTTTATTTTTAAAGAGAGACATTTAGGCTACTGCTTTACATTAAGAAATCTTAGTACTTCCATTAATTTAGTATGGACTTCACATGTTTCAGAACGAAGACATAATCTGTATCTGGAATAAAAAGTTAACTTGTATTTGGCATCATATTTCAATGAGAGGACAGAGTAGCATCATTTGGTAAAAAGTGCACTTGCTTATTAGTAGTATAACTATTTAAGGGGGCATCGGAAGGCTTTTAAATGGGTGATGCATTGATGTTAGAGGAGCAATAACACTTGTTATTTCTGTCTGACTGGAAATCTAACATCACAGAAGTGCATGTATTTATAGTTTAAAGGCTGTCTTCAAATATAAGCATGGAGCTGGAAATGTCAGTTATTAATTGGTTGCTTAGATTGTGGAGAACAGGGAAGAAATCTGCAGAGGGCCACATCTACAGGTTGATTTCCAGATAGATGGGTTAGTTAATGCACCTGTTTACTAATCTACACACTTTATTATCAGTAGTAATTATAACTTCTCGTAGTTGGGCATATGACTATGCTTGAGAAAAAAGTATTGCAGATAAGATTGTTGTTTATGGAATTGTCGAAATGGAGCAGAAAGGCTGGATCACATGGGAAATGCAAATCAGAGATGCTGGGGTGGCAAAGGAAAGAATTAAATGGACATGAGGAGTAGGAATGTTTTGAGGGAGCAGGGACCAGATCTAAGTATGACAGTGAATCAGGAGGAAGGGAATAAGATTACTTTAGTATAGCCAGACATGAAAAGTAGGATAAGAATTCATGCAGTTGGAAGATGAATAAAAGGAATTGTTTTCAAGTTGATTCAAAGATCCAAAAGTCAACTGCAGGCTTATCTACCTGAAACTAGTATCCTGTGTCCAGCGCAATTTGGATTCATGCCAAGAAGCAGAGCTGAAATGATTCTACAGATATGAGGGATTTTCTCTTGTGAATCGGTAAAGACCGGACGTCCACTCTTGTTCTCCATTAGACACTACTAATTGTTTTGTCTGGGAGAGGTATCCAGCATTCAGAATGTTGCAGCGAGGAAGCATTGAAACCTCTGCATGGAAAACTCAGAACTTGCACCAAATAATAAAGTATGTTTCCCCCTTACACACATCACTGTGTTTTCACTGTTCCCTGCATTAACCTTCCCTAGAAGACTGGATCAGATTGAAGTTTCTACCCATTAGGCTTGAGGTGTTCATTACTCTGGGTTCACAGCATCAATAGATAAAGCTCTGGTATTAACAACTGTGACTGACAGCTCTCCTCCTCTGCCCAGTGTTACTTGCTTTAGTAATTGCAAAAGAGAGAAACTGAGCTCTCTTAGGGGCTGGTTTAAGCCAGTTGGATACCTGCTTCAGAAATTAAAACTATACCATTCAGTGAGAAGAGTATATTTCTTTGACTTTGATTTTTTTTTTTCTTTTTTTTTTCAGAAGCATAACTCTGTGTATAAAGGAAAATGTTCCCCTGTGTGCTTTTCTCTCACAGAGAGTTTGAAATAATAAACATGCATAATGTTGGGGATATTGCTTAATGAGCTTCTGGGGGGGGTACTTGTGCAATGATGTTGAACCCATTTTTGGCGTATTTTGAGAAAAGCATCAGTTGCTGACAGAACAAGTATATACCTTGAGGAATGTTCCATGATTTTTGTGTGGAGATGGAGATGGAGATGGAACATTTCAGCTATAGCAAGAATTTTCTTCTGCACGAACTGATTGGAATAGACTGTTATATTCAGCAAAACAACATTGTTGAAATATTGCTAAATATATTGTAAGTAGGTATAAATATTAATAGATTTACTTACATGTATGCGTATATATAAAATAAAATGTATATATTTGTCTTGCAGGGGTTGATAGGCTGATCCGTCATTTGCACAAATGCAACATACCCATGGCTGTTGCCACCAGCTCTGCTGAAGTGACATTTCAGATGAAAACAGCCAGACACAAAGACTTCTTTGGTCTTTTTCATCATATTGTGTTGGGAGATGACCCTGAAGTGAAGTGTGGCAAGCCAGAGCCTGATGCGTTTCTAGTTTGTGCAAAGAGATTTCACCCTCCTGCACCTCCAGAGAAGGTAAGAAGGGAAGGGAACAAATTAACTGAAAAGTTAGGAATATTCTGTTTGGGCTATATTTGGACTTTTTTTTTAACGTGATAAATACTTAGATTAAGATTTAATATAAACATTTTAAAAATCAGTAACCTCTGTTTTCAAAGATGTGTATGCTGTTGAAGCAAGAGATTGTTGGAAAGCATCACTTCCCCCCACTCCGTATAATGTTTGTAATGCAGATTGCTCTGATTTACTACATGGTAGTGTGCAGTAATAGGAAAGTGTAATGATTTTCTGCTCTATGCATAAATCTGCAACCTTAACTTCACTACTCCAAGTTTGGAAACAGTTATTTAAACATAGATCAGTTTATTTTTCATACATTCATGGCTGATTTACCTCTTAAGTGTCTAAACATTAAAGATACTTCTTTGTAAAGAGGGCATATATTTTTCCTAAGCCATTTCTTTCCTCTTGCATTCTAAATCTCTGAGATCATAATTCTTGTTTTCTGATTTAAAACCAATCAGTTTGAGCAATCTTTCTCAAATAGTAGAGGTGTTTAATTTCTCTCTCTCATATATAACTTTCCAAACTTGATTCTGAAATAGAAATCTGCAGGGAGAATATTTGAAAGATAAACTAAGAATTAGTTAAAATAATGTCTTTTTTTTTATTTTAAATTAAATTGCCTTTCTCCTCAAAATATTTTTCTCATTTCTTGTCTATCCTGTGTGGAATGTAAGTTCTGAAGTTTTGGAGTTTCATTACTGCAGAAAAATGCATTGCTTATTAATGTTTAAGGAACAACTTCAGGTGGATTAGACTGTGATTACTGTTTTCTCAGTAGGATTATCGAGGAAAAAAATGGTTACACAAATACATACAGAATTATTAGCTAAGGTTCTTCAGCCTTTCATACTTCAAGTTCTCACCTAGAGTCTAAATGGTATTTGCGTTGCCTGGGAATACAAAGTGAAATAAGTTTGATGCAACGTGGCATACTATGAAGTGTTAACCAAACTGTTTTTTGTTTGGTTTGGGTTTTTTTTCTCTGTTGCAAGTTCTCTTGGCATTCTGTGTAAGTGCATAAACTTCATTTGGAAACTTAGATATTTAGAATAGATAGCACCAAATGTACCTGATCGTATTCACGCAGATGGCGGTTGTATGGACATGTTAGGTACTTGTGTGAGTAGGCCTTCTGTGGTATGTTCCAAATGTTGAAGAATCTGAGCAGCAAGGCTGTAAATCTTACTTTAGAGTCAAGCAGTTACAAATTTTGAACATGTTAATACTCAGTTGAGAGCAAATGCTGGGAAGCAGCCCAAGGTTTTGGAGGGAGTAAGAGAGGAGTTGAAAACAAGCTTAAACCGCAGCTTAATGTTGTTTTCATATAAAATTATTCTTTCTTGCTTAACTGTATGTCTAGGGAACAAAAAATCAGGGTGTGTTCCTGTAATGTGGTATGGTGTGGTTTTTGTGAAACAGGATGAGAGGTGTGTAATGCATATTTTTCAATTGGATGGAGGTGTGGCTGTAAGCTGTTCCGTAATTCTGAAAGTAAAAGAGCATAAACTATTGAGGATTTATATAAAGCTGAGTCATAACTAGTATTGTATCTGAAGGAGAGGTTAGGAAATTGAATGTCAGCTGTGTTAATGACAAATTAAACTATTATTTCATGTGAGGAGCCTAATAGTTATATCCAGAGGGACAGCTTTCCCAAAGCTTTTAGTTTATTTGGCTCTATTTCAGAAATGTCACAAGGTGGTAATAATTAAAAAGGACAAAACCACTAAAAAAAGCTAAACCAAAACGAAGCAACAACCAATAAAACAGTGACACTGTGTTGTAGATATTTTTATTTATTCAGCAGTAAGTAGCCTTAGCTGTGTTAACAATGAAAAAGTATTTGAAGATAATAGTAGCATCTGTATTACACTTAATAACTTTAAACTTTAAAGGTGTGTTAGACAAAATTTCAGAGTGTTCATCATAGTTTTGTATAGTTATTTTCTTTAACCTTTCTTTGAAGAAGAGCATAAATGTTTGAACCCATGCTTTTCCTTTATATAAGAAGTTTAACAGCATTCAGAGTTCCCTTAGTGCAGATAATTCAGCTGAACTTTTTTTTTGTCTCATCTACAAGAGTCACAAATGTCAAAGTGTGGGAATTTAGCACAAGCACAGAACTCCCAAGAAGAAGAAAATCAAAACTGTACATGTGAAACTATCTGAAACATTCATGACCAATTGCAGTGTAGTGATGGCGTCTGCAGCGTTTAGTCCCAAGCAGTGAACTAATAGAGCTACAGGTTTGGATTTCATGCTAAAAATCAGTAACATGCAAGTTTGCAGCAAAATATCAGGGGGTATAGGCAATGTCTGGATAAGCAAGTAATTAGACTCAAGCAAAACAGATCATTAGAGCAATGTATTTGGTGCTTAGGCCCATACATCTATGCTATATGTGATTTGAATGTTTTCCATTGGATTAGATTTACTCTGATCCCTGGCTGAAAGCTGTATAAGGTTCTTTGGAGCTTTATATCTGCTTAAGAATTGGAGATTGCTTGATATGCACCTGGAGAGGACTTCTACTTCAGCGTTCTGTTTAAATCATAGAATCATAGAATCGTTTAGGTTGGAAAAGACCTTTAAGATCATCGAGTCCAACCGTTAACCTAACACTACCAAGTCCACCACTAAACCATGTCCCTAAGCGCCACATCTACATGTCAACCTGGTACACACCAAAACCACTTAGCAGCAACTGAGGACTGTCACATTTGCTTCAAAACTTCACTGCTGCTCCAAGCGAAAAATACAATGTAGCGTTAGAAGGCCAAATGCAGAATTTAACTGTAGTGGCATACCAGTCTGTGACTGCTGCTGTGCAGGCAGACTTCTCCAAGTAGGCACTTCTAAAATGATATAAAAATGGATATGATATCTGCTTTGCTATCATTGAAGGATGTCATAATTGTCCATCTGGGAATTTCTTGAATGTGGTTTGGTTAACTAGGAACTTAATAAGCATAATGATGAAACCATAGCACAGGAATTTTGAACAAGATACACCCTGCAAATTCAGCCTAGGTCTTACTATCTTGTGATGCATGAAGTTTCTTATGAACTTCCAACACTAGTAACAATTCACTGTCATATGAGTAATTAATTAAATCAGTCAGGTAATCAAAATGTGATCTGCAAATTATATAGTAGAAGTTTTGTCTTTTACTAAAATTCAATTTTTTTTTTAAATATATGCCAAATTCTGCTCTCAAATACACAGATACAACTCATATGAAAACCAGCTGGAGCTGTACATATGTAGAAACAATGTGTGCTTGAATATTGTAGAAATTTCAGGCCACATTGTTCAAAAAACTATGTTCTTTTCCATACATTTTATTTAGACAATTGAAAAAAAATGTTTCAAAGTATTATTTTTGTTTGAGTTTTTCTATTATTTTCCTACCTTTATTTGATCATAATTTGGAAAATAGGTTGTTTCATATTTTTCTAGAACTAGTTACTTAGTATTTTACTATGTTTCAAATTTTTACAAGAATCCCTTTTAAGGGAACCTTTAAAATGTGCTGCAGAGGCAAAATCAGAGTTTCATTGATGAAATTACTGTGAAATTTAGTAAATTCAGCTATATAAGCCAAAGGACATCAAAGACAACAAGAAGGGCTTCTGTAAGTACATAAGAGACAAAAGGAAGACTAGGGAACATGTGGGCCCATCGCTGAATGAGATGGGGGACCTGGTTACACAAGACATGAAAAAAGGCTGAATGTAGCAAGTCAGGAATGCCAGGTCCCAGAGACCAGAGGGAAGGATTGGAGCAAGGAAGATGTACCCTTCGTGGAAGAGGATCGTGTCAGGGAATACGTAAGCAAACTGGACATGAATAAGTCCATGGGCCCTGATGGGATGCACCCTCAAGAACCGAGGGAGCTGGCAGATGGCATTGCGAGGCCACTCTTGGTAATCTTTGATCGATCATGGCCATTGGGAGAAGCACCTGAAGACTGGAGGAAAGCAAATGTCACTCCTATCTTGAAGAAGGGCAAGAAGGAGGACCCAGGGAGCTACAGGCTGCTCAGTCTCACCTCGATCCCTGGAAAGGTGATGGAGCAACTAATCCTGAAAACCACCTCCAGGCACAGTAAGGACAAGCAAATCAGGAGTAGTCAGCATGGCTTCACCAAGGGGAAGTGATGCTTGACCAACTTAAATTTCTATGATGAAATGACTGGCCTGGCAGATGAGGGGAGAGCAGTGGCCGTTGTCTACCTGGACTACAGTAAGACCTTTGAGACTCTCTCCCATAAGATCCTCATAGAGCAGCTGTTAATGGATGGGCTAGATGAGCAGTGAGGTGGGTTGAAAACTGTCTGAACAGCTGAGCCCAGAGGGTGGTGATCACCAGCACAAAGTCTAGTTGGATGCCAGGGACTAGCAGTGTGCTCCAGGGATCAATACTGGGTCCAGTCCTGCTTGACATCTTCATTAACGACCTGGTTGATGGGGCAGTTTGCTGATGAAGAGAAGAGAATGCTCAGATGGATCGTACTAATGTATATAAATACCTGAAGGGAGAGTGTAAAGAAGACAGAACCTGGCTCTTTTCAGTGGTGCCCAATGACAGAACCAGAGGCAATGGGCACAAACAAACACAGGAGACTCTGTCTGAGCACAAGTAAACACCTTTTTACTATGAGGGTGACCGAGCACTGGCAGAGGTTGCCCAAAGAGGTGGTGGAGTCTCCCATGTTGGAGATGGTCAAAAGCCATCTAGATGTGGTCCTGGGCAGCAGGCTCTAGGTGTCCCTGCTTGATCAGGGTGGTTGGGCCAGATGAGCTCCAGAAGTCCTTTTCAGCCTCAATCATCCTGTGATTTGGTGATACACTTCACAGATTTGATCTGGAAAAAAAAAATAAGGAAACAAAAGTGCTTTTGCTAAACAATGTTTTTCTGTTCCATTTTGATTTAAAGGGCTCAAATTATTTAAAATCATGTCTTTGGAATTTATAAATATTAGAATATTAATTTTTGCTTTAAAAAAGTTAATAAAAACCTTGCTGTTTGTGTGTTTCTGTGTGTATTTGTATATAAGATATATATATCAACTATAACTTTTCAATGTTATCTTGAAGTAATTTTGTTTCGTAGTAACAACAATGTTATGCTACTAAATTTATTTCCAATATGGCTCTAACTCAGAGGGTTTCAGACATTCCCATGCAAACATTTATACATACTTCCAATATACTCATGTCACTAAAACCACATGAATTAATTATTTACCTACTTGAGGATGTGGCAGGTCAAGGCCTTTCCTTCCAGTATTTTGATTGTTTTGCCTATACCTTTTCTGTAAAATACAGGACCTCACTAGTGGTGTAATTTCAAAACAAACAAATACCATTTATATCCATTGTTTAAAAAGAGGAAAAGGTTGTAGTAATACAAATGGTAATAACTCTCTTATGAAGAATCAATCTGTTCTATTTAAAAAGTTCCAAGTGATGTAAATCATCCCCTTAATTTAAAACACTATTTCTTTGCAGTTTCTTCCATTTCTAATTAATTAATTAATCCCATAGTTCCGAATAATCTCTGTACCAAATCTAGTGAGAGCTCATTAAAATTTTTCAGACTGATTAAATAGCATTAGGATTTATGAGTCTCAGTGGACTTTTAATGTCATAGAAAAGAGAAGTTCAAAGAGAAATTTTCTGAGACTTTTTTGCTACAACAGATGTAGTGAAAGAGTAATAGAGATTCAGAACATGATGACCATTTTGTACTTTTAGTCTATATTGTACAAGGAAAACAGAGGGTGAAGAAGGCTAATTTAGCATTTAATGTGACCATCATTATTGTGAGCTTGTGCAAAAGGATGACAAAATCTATTTCTTATTTCTTATCCCTCTTAATTTTTTTCCTTTTTCTACCCCCCCCCTCCCCCCCCTTCAACTGCACCACTTTCAGTGTATGCATGTGGTGTATGTATTTCACTTACTATGGTTTTCAGATAAGGAGTTATTTTATTAGTGATGTTTCTGTTATTCCTTATGTATAGCTGGAGGTTGAATTTATTAGTACTTTAAATAAGGTACAGAAATTACAAAGGCACGAACAGCCATTCTAGGTGGTGTGTTGAGCTGTAAATTGGAATCCCTGCTGTTGAAATCACGTATTTCAGTCATCATAAATCTGCCCCTATTCCATTTTATGAATAGATTGACTTGCACTCTTTCCTGAATGTTTACAATTCACAAATCAGACATTTTATTTTAGAAATAACAAAAGCATTAAATGTAGAAATACGTAGACATTTTTCAGCTTAGGTCAAACCTACATCAATGGCTGTCTCATCAACCTTGGCTCTAGTCTGTCGTTTGAATAGGCCTGCGTTCCCAGTTTCTCCTCAGCTGAAACACTCTTCTGAACAGCTGTTCATGGTATAAACCATTCTGATTTACCCATGCTCTGCTGTCTTACCTCCTTGGACTCACAATTTCTACCAGTTATTTTAGCATATTGCTAGATAGTTGCTTTTTCCAGTGGTATAGCCTGCAATCGTAATGGTCATAGTACACCTGATTTTTAAAGCATTGGGCTGCAGTCAGTGGGACTGAGAAGAAGAGTTTGTCAGGTCACTGTTGCTCACATACGCTGCGGTCTGCGCAGAAGCAGAACAGCACGTGCCAGCGGCTGCTTACTGCATGAAGAGGGTTCAGTGTTGCTCCAGCACTCTTTCCAGCTGCTGGTGCATTTTGAGATAGAAGGCAGAATTTGGGCTTTCTTTTTGGAAGCCACTTGACTTTCTTGCTTATACTGATGTACTTACAGTTCATTAATTAATTCAAATTAGGCAGTTGATGGGTTAGAGCCTATAAAGAACTTCCTGTGTCATCTGTTTTGTTGGTGCCAACTCCTGTGGAGCCAGGCAGTTAGTACACTGACTGAAGGTCTGAGATGTTTGAGTGTTTCTGGTGTGTGTGTTTTCTTGTTGGGCTTTTTTGGAGATAATTTCCTGACCGCTTGCACAGAGTGCCCCTTTGGAGTCCCTTATCTGCAAGGTTGTGCTCCCTCAGCGTTCCCGTTAGCCTCACGTTCTGTGCTGCACAGTGGCCAGCTTCCAAACAGAGCAGAGAAGACGCTCCCTTGCCAGCCGTGCGTTGTGTGGTGGGGATGGTGGTCCCTGGGAGGTGGTGAGACTGCTGAGCAACTGGTTCAGTGCCACGAGAGCTTGAAACCACTGCTCCTGCATACATATGGCACGCTTAAGTTTGCAGCAAAAGCAGAGTTCACTCCCTTGACAAATTTAGATGACATATGGCAGATTTTACTGTTACTGTACATGTGGTGATTGGGAGGTGAATGAAGTATGTTGCATCATTTGTGTGTACCCAGATTAGTTTAGTTGTTCCATGCAGGCATACCCTTAAGTGTTGAGAGTGGATAGCAAGTGAAATCTGAAAGGGTGCATCTATTGGCTTGAGAACGGGACCTTTCCACTTGTCTGCCTTCTAACCGAGATGAGGTGCTAAGTTCAGTAGGAACCTCCCTTTCTGACTATAGTTTTTTGAGAAACGAGGTTTTTGCTTTCATGTGTGCAGCCAAAATTGCCCAATCTCAACAGCTTGTATCTATTTCTCAGGAACTAAACATCTTGTGCAGTTAATCTTTTGTAAAGGATAATTGGAAAAGTAGTCCCAGCACATTCCTAAAACGTCAAGAAGAATTGCCTCCATAGAGAACATAACAGCAATCTCAGACTTCTGTTTTCTGTTTAAAGCAGATCAGGAGAGAGGGTTGTCCTTACCTTGTCCACTGTGTGGAATACTTCCTCAAAAAATGGGGGAAAACAGCTTTGTGAGCGCTCTTTAACCTGAGGAGTTCAGTCTTCCAGTTTTTAGGCTTCCTTGGGGGTTGTCCTAGTTACCATACAGTACCTCATCTGTATGCTCAGGAAGGTTCTTGACTAGAACTTTTTCCTGAATTCATAGGGCCTTTATTTTTCTTGCTCTGCAGTGTGACTGAGGACTTATTTCTAGATGGCAAGTTGTGGTTTGAGTATTTAGTATGTATTGCTGGCCTAGCTCTTGAATTCCTGCTACTGTGGGGCAGTGCAAAATAATAAACAGCGTATCTTTTTTTTACCCACCCCACCCCACCCGCCCCCGAGAAGCTTTTGATTTCAGACAGACACTGGAGAAATTTAAAGGGATAAATTATTAGTAAATTATACCTTTAAATTGCCTATTAGGCAATTTAAAGTAAGTAGATATTGAACAATGTAGAGTTTTATGTGTTAAGACCTCCATCTTGAAATACTGCTAGAAGCTTACAGCTTGGGATGCAAAGATCACAGTATTCTAGTAGGATGTACTTTTTATGTGATATGCCTCTGGACAGTCTGTTGGCTGAATCCTGCAGCTTCCTCGGCTTCTAAATAGTCTAAGCGTGTAGCCCTTATTTGTGTCTCCCAGGCTGGATGATGAAGTCTGTGTTTATGAAGCTCAACTTCCATCTTCGTAAGTGTAACGGACATGGCTGTAGAGAGAAAAATACGAGATATTTCACCACATCTAGCAATCCAGGACTTCTGCAGATCTGCTATACACATGCACCTTTTCCCTAAATCCGTAATAGGCCACTATTTTATATTTACAAGACAGTTAAAGGAAGGAGACAGTTATGAAGTTGTTTGTTTTGTTTTGTTTTCAGTTATCATGCTCTCAGTTCACATGGTTGATTTTCTTCCTCCCTCTTCTCCTGAGGCATGTGTGCTTGTGTGTGCACACCCCCCTGCCACGCTGGCAGTCTTTATTATATATTTGTGGAAGAAAAATGAGATGTTGCATAGCTTGAAAGTAATTTAGCTCTTAAGTGTTCCAGACGTTGCCCTTGTTACTGCAGTGCATGTTTATTTATGGATGTATTTGTCTTATGGAGATGAAAAAAGTCATTGAAATTCCATGCAAAAAGATAACCTGGTCAAGGTTTGCTTTCACTTAATGTATCTGATTGGAAGAGGAAAGAAGGATTATAATTGATTCTTAGTCTTTGGGGTACCCTCCTTGGGGGGTGGGGAGGCAGGAATAATTTTTTTTTTTCCCTTGCATTTGTCTTGATAATGTATCAAGTAGCTGCTAAGGGACTTGATGAAATGTGATGCAGAATAGTAAATTATGTTCTGCAGCCTTCTTTGCTTCTACGTGAGGTGAGTGTGTAAGCACAAAGAGACTGGTACACCTCCAAATTCTAAAAGCATTATATTCAGATTAGCAGGTCACTGGAGATGCGTTGCTAATTGTTTTAGGGAACTCATTATGGGTATTATCACATATTAATTATGCATGGTAAGTAGTAAAAAAGAGGGGGAAAAATCCTTCTTTTATGATAAATTGCTCACTGAGTTATCTCCTCTTTCTTTCAAGACCTTGAGCGTTTTTTGGAGATGCCAAACAGAGCACTCATTGAATAATTAGATTTTAATTAACAAGAATTTTCACAAAAAAAATGTTTTTAATGTCTTTTGGGCTGTAGCAAGCATGAATAAATCCTCTTTCAAAAAGATCTAGTGCACTGATCCTCTCTGTATCTCAAGTTACCTTTGTAATCACCCCAGAGCTTGTGGTAACAATGCTTTTCAACAGTTTCAGGACAAAGAATGAAGACTGAAACAAGGAATTGCATTGTTAGCAGTATTTTTTGGTTGCTTCTTTCTAAATTATTGTCTGGGGAGACCTCCGGAAACCTTTGAAAGACTAAGGTCAACTATGTTTTGTTTTAATGCACTAAGGCGGGAGGAGGGAGAGTTCATTTGTTGCTGCTTTTTTTTTTTTTAAGTTACCTGCTCTTTGTAGAGATGCAGTTGTAAGTAATTTTAAGAGAACTGGTATTCGTGGCAGGGTTCTGCTTATTCTCTTGTGTGATAAAGAATTTGTAAGAGTCTGGTTTTTTGGCACAGTTGCAGAAACCTACATACAGGACCACCAATTAACACTGACAAATTATTTATAGTCTAAACAGGGCAAAGCATTTTGCTCAGGCTGATTGCTGTATCACAAAATAAGTGCACTTACAAGATGATTACAAAGTGTACTCCATAAAGCAATGTTTGAGAATTTTTTTTATTATTATTGTGATAGACTGGTGGTATAAAGATAAAAGACCTTGTAGCACACACAAGAGCTGAAGAAGTGACAGCTTTATCTGCTAAAAAAGGATGCTTAACATTTCCATTCCAGCATCTCTTTATCTTAGAATAATAGTGTGATTCAAATCCAAGAAGGAAATGGTTCAAGTTAAGCTTCAGTAAGACTGAAGTGATTCTGATTTAAAGTAGAAACCAATTCCAAGCAGTGGTAAGAAATGCTGTCCTTCTATTCCATCAAAGAAAGCTTTTCTTTTTTGTCTAAATAGTAGTGAATACAGGAATTACTGTTCGTGCTCAGATTCAGTATCCATCTTATTCAGTACCATCCCTGATGACAGCTAATACCAGAGGCTTAATAATCACCTTTTATCTAGAGAGGGCTAATTTATCCACTTAAATTCTAGTGCTCCCATATCAAGTAATTGAAGGGGCTTTTTTAACAACAACAAAAAAAAAAGGGTGTTTTAGTAACCCCGTCACAGTATTTGTTTTTCTCTTGATGCTGATGGCTACCTGGGACAAGGAATTCTGTAAATTTTTTGCATATGTTCTGAATTTCTCACCTTTTAACTTCTTTGAATGTCAGCTTTTTTTTTATGTTATGAGTGAGAAAGATAAGTAGTAATTGATCTGCCACTCAATATTTTAAGTACTACTCATCACATCTCTTTTTATTTCTTGCTCCATAAGTAAAACATTTTACAGTCTGTTCAGACTCTCACCATCTGAAAGGGTTGTGTTTGGGATTTTTTTTGAGGGGGCGTGGTGAGTTGTTTCCCCCCCCCCCCCCCCATAAGCATTCTGATTGCATTTCTTCAGACCCTTCCTATCAAAAACATTTTAACATAGAATAATGTCTGCAGCATACAGTACATAGAGTATTTCAGATGAGACAGCTTTATATGAATATATACAATATCACCCAAGCTCTGAGTTTTCACTGAGCTGTCTACAGTGATGTCCAGTACTTAAACTGAATGTTACAAGATGTACACGTCATTTATTTTTTTCCAGCTAATGTGTATTGCTTACATTTCTTGACCATTTTATTTCAGTTGACACTTGACTACCTAGTAGACTGTCTTGTCCCTCCAAGTTTCTTACAGATGTTTCTTATCCCAGCTAACCTACATAACTTTGTGTCATCAGCAGATTTTACCAAGTATAAAGGTAAGACTTACTAGTCAATAATTCCCTGAGTAACACCAGAATTCTTTTAAAATGCATCTATAACTACTTTCTGAAATAGTAGCATAGTAATGAGAAGTGGTTTTTAGTGTTAGTAATTCCTTTGCTTCATAGTTTAGTTGCTTCAAAGCCTCAGGGTCTTGCTGACTAGCAAAGACTAGCTGATGAGATTTCACCCATTACTGAAAGTATCTTCTGTTGCAGAACATGTTTTCCTCCATTAGGAAATTTTCCTCTTTCCCCTGAACAGATACCTGGTCACAGTGATGCATTCAGTTGCTGTCTCCAGAACACATTATTGCATCCTGCAGCTTCCAACTAAAGAGTGGAAGCACTAGATGTTGCAGCCTATTGTCCTGAGCTTCAAAGCTATTACAGACTCAAGATATTACCGATTCAAAAAAAATGCCACGGGCAAAAAGCATAATTGTATGTAACTTATCTTACTGCTTTCCACTTTCAATAATGCAGTTATCCCAAGAGAATGCCAACAGAACCTTTTATTCTATGAAGAATGATCATGTATCTTAGGTAGAATGCATTTGCAGTTTTGAGATTAGCTATGATTTATCCTTTTAAGACTGATTTCAGTTGTGCGTTTTTAACTTTTCAGGCAGAAAATTTTCATTGAGAAGATTATTTTTTTCTTAAACTTCAGCAAAAATTGATTGCAATTATTTTAATGTTTTCCTCAGAAGATAATAATATTTTCTAATTATAGTAATAACTAGTACAATGGTCATATGATAACTTCTATGAAGAATTACATTGTGTAGAACAGGTGTTTGAAGTTTGGGAAGCTAGGAGTCCTGCAGTCAGGTGTTCTAGGAGTTGGGAATAATGCTATGACTCTGCCATACTATGACCATTACTAGACCTGGGAATGCTCCTGAGTTTCCAGATGTTTGTGTGCCATGGCTGCTCACTGTGTAGATTATATTTAAGTACACATTAAACCCTGAGGGGAAAAAAAGCATCAAATCCATGTAGGCTAGATGATAGGCATGGAGCCTGCTCTGGACAACTGTCAGAGCACTATGATATATATAAACATCTAAGACTATAAGAAGCACAAACATAGCTTGTAGAAACTAATCACTCCCCCCCCACACACACTGATTGGCATTTATTTAATGAATGTTGTACTTTTTTAGTGAACAAGGTTCCAAGTTCCTAGTTTAGATGACAAGCAAGTATTATCCCTCAATTTTCCTTGGAGTTAAAGAGTTAACAGAGGTCATTTCTGATAGAATTAAGAAGTGAATCAGCCAGCTCTGCATTAGCTTTCAGCTGTATTCTCTGCTGCCCTGGTCCAGCAAGGAGCAAAAGTGGTTTGAGCAAGACAAATTTCAGTTAATAGCTCAGCAATAAGAAGGGGAGGAAGAAGAGAATGTACCAATGATTCCTGAAAGAGTGTATTTTTAAAGATACTGCTGAAGAAGGATGAAGAGTGTAGGCATGGAGATTGTACAAGG
This sequence comes from Phoenicopterus ruber ruber, assembly GCA_009819775.1. Lineage (NCBI taxonomy): Eukaryota > Metazoa > Chordata > Aves > Phoenicopteriformes > Phoenicopteridae > Phoenicopterus > Phoenicopterus ruber. Next base: position 141,081,017 of record CM020215.1, read on the forward strand.
CACAGAGGTCAGCATGATATAAGACATACAGCTGAAAGTGGGAGAAAGAGATAAAGAATGCAATTAAGTGAAAGGATAGAAGATGTCTAGGGAGTGGAAGGAAATAAAAGCAAGACATACAGTAATTGTGGGTAAGATAATATAGGGCCTTGAAGTTGAAAATGAAAACTTGAATTTGTGACTGCATTAAGTAATCTATATAGCTTCATTATAAATTATGAAGAGTTAATAGTGTGCGGTAGCCCATTTGTCCTTAATGCTTTCCCAAACATTTTTTAGGGAGTGTAGATGAAGAGTCAGGAAACAGTAGATAAGTTAATGATGTATATACTGAAATAGTAAAAGCAGTTACTTTTTTGAGGCTAAGCATTCTGTCTCAAGAGGATTGGTAGATGATGTGACAGGGCTAACATTACAGCAGAAACTCTTCAAACATTTAGGATGCTACATGTCTAAATTTAAAATATTATGAAGATAGTGGAAAGAAGAGTCAGCTGCAAATGCATGCTTTGGCATGTCTCTCAAAGCAAAGAGGTTTTCTTTAGAAACACTGATGTCGGAGTTTCATCTTCTATTCCGTTTTGCATTAACTAGTAATTCTAAGGCATTTGGACAATTTATTACTGTCCCTTTCTCGTGTCACTTGATTTTTTTCTTATCATCTTAGCAATCAGGTGAAGAGCAAGTATGCTTGAAAGATGATGGTTGACTTTGAGTAGGCTGGTGGAAGACTGTTTTACTGATATCTTACTATTTACAGCTCTTCTTTACAGCTATGGTGTTAGTACATGACAGCCTTAAATTTCTTTAAGATGATTAATATTCAGTGGAATAACTCTCTTCTTGTTTCTCTGATGTTTTTGGGAACTGATTTTGTTTTAATAATGCAGTGTTAATGAAGGATGAAGAAAATGCTCCATAAGTCGATTATTCAGAAAAAGCCTTCAGTGTAGTTTCTCTCAGAAATTTTGAAATATATCCATTCTTTGCAGGAACAATTCCATCTCACCAGCTTTCACACCATTTTTACAAATCTGTGAATTGAGTCCTTAGCTTCTCTGTCTGAGTCGAGTATGTGATCTGGCTTCGTGTAAAGTGATTACTAGTAAGAGCTTCAGGCTCAATGTCAGTCCAAGGATGAAACAATCCATCACAGAATGCTGTATTTTAATAAAAGGATTTCAGTTACTCGGCAGTATGAAGACATAATAATGCTTGTGACATGCTGTGCTGTATTGCTTTAGGATCAGACTGAACATTGGAATAATAGCAGCATCAAGAAGAAAGGAAAAATAGGATGTCTGATTTGAGCACCTCTTTTTCTCCTATTGATTTCTATATTTAGCGTAGTGTATGGTATGCCAGGCCCTAGTTGTAAAGACCTGTGAAAGAAACTACTTGGATTCCTGGTCTTGCATGTTAGGAATCAAGCAGCATGTGATACATAAACTTGCATAGAATTGGATAGATCCTAAGGAAGATCCGCCACAGGATGCAGCTGTTAGGTTGTGTGAGAAAAGCTCATCAGCAGACCCACGAAAGAGCTCAGAGAGGCAACAGCAGGTGGGGATCCCAAATCACACCCTGCCTGGCTGCTCCCAGGCCTGCCACAAGAGCCCTCAGCCCATCAGAGGCCGATCTCCACAAGGCCAGGGGATCACAGAGTCCCGAAGGCAGGCAGGAGCCCAGATTAAGGACTCAGAGGGAGGGATGGACTGTCCCGGGAGAGCCTCAGCCCCACTCTCCAGCCATGACACCCATCAAGGTGAATCAAAGCCAGATCCCCTCTTGGACTGAGGGGAGTCGCTGCCTGAGTCATGGCACACATTATGGGATCCAGGGGAGGAGCATTTCAGGATTTTCCAGGACGACTTATGGGGAAATAGAGAGATAAGGGGATTAAAAAGGCTAGACGTGTATAAATAGGTGATACACCTGTCTGGGCCATGCCCTGCTCCTGACTGGCACAGTCTGTCCTATCGTACTACATTCCACCTCTAACTCTCTTCCTGCCTGAGGGACGTCTGTTCTGTGCGTGTGTGTGCGTGTGTGTGCGCGTATGGGCGCCTGAGTGCCAGCAGCCAGAGCCAGACCCCGGGGCGGAGGCCCGTGTGTCCGCGGTGCCAGCGGCTGGAGCAAGCCGGGGTCTGGGTGCCGGCGGCTGGGCGGGGACCGTGGGCCAGCGGGCCCGTGGGCTGAGAGCCGGCGGCCAGAGGGACCGGAGCAAGTGAAGCCAAGTGCCAGCCCTGGCGTGGGGCTGTGGGTCACAGGGGCCTGTGCGTCTGTGGTGCCGGCGGCTGGGCGCAGCGTGGGCGAGTGTGTGAGCGCTAGTGAAGAGCCAGCTGGACAAACCTGTGGGTTCATGTGAGTACTTGAGTGTAACTGCATTGATCTGTGTGGCCAGCTATGTGTGTATTTATGTATGTGTTTGTGTGCGTGTGCCTGCTGGGGATGCGTGCTCAGCCTCACTAGTGTTTGGACCAGGGGGTGTGGAGCTGCAGTTGCCTCCCCTCTGTCAGGCTACCAGATTAGGCAGCAGTAGCCCATTCCCTAGTGTGTGAGCTGGCACAGGCAGGGCGCAGGAACAACTGCAAAACCACAGATGAAATGCAAAGAGTAAATTTATTTTTGTTACCGCACCAACCAGGGGATCCCCAAAGCAGCACCTGGGCAGAGGCACACAGCTGGGGACACAGGCACTGCAGAGCTCGGTCCATGCTAGAGGATCGCCGAACCTGCTGGTTTCGCTTGTATATCAGAGATTTGCACAGGCACAGTTTACCCCTGTGCTTTGATCTTTCCCACAGCAGGGCAGGAATCTCAAGCATGTTCGATAGGGTACCTCTAAGTCTATTACAGGCCTATGTCATCTAAACACAGGTGTTCTACTTGTCCAACACACAAGGCTAAACAACAATTACTATGATACATGTTTTTCGACACCCCAGCTGCAAGTCACTTGAGCGTGTTTACAATCCTCCTCACCAATCTTCCATTATTTTCCCGTGTTCCACCCCCTTGCTGAAGGGACCATTTCTGCTGGGTCTGGCAAAGCTGGAGGTGTCCTTTTGGGCTTGTGGGGTGTAGGATAGGGTAATTTACAGAGACACGTAATAAACACACATAGAAAAAGGAATAAACATATCTCTACAATAATGCTTTTAATCAGGTGTCCCACTCATCCTGTCAGGGAATTAAACCACTCAGCCAGCCAGGCACCACTAGTAGATTGTTTCATTTGATGCATTAAGTCCTGGAGATGTTGAATGTCGTCCTCTATGCTGGCTGATTCATCAGTTATGTTGAAGCAATACGTGCCTTCAAAATCGGAGCAGTGTTTATGGTGTCAAAGAAGGAGAGAGTCCACCGCCAATCGATTTTGTAATGTTCCTTGGCATACAGCCATTACCTACTCAGAAAAAATAGCAATGAGGAACATTAATATCAAAAGCACTTAGCATAGTATAATTCTGTAATACAGGTACTGGGATTGGCACGCCAATGAAACACGTTGTCAAAAGATCTGCAGCTGTTAATCCTCTCTCAATACAAAAGGCAGATGAGTTAGTTACAGTAGAGGCCAACCAAATCCAATTATTTACATGTTGATCTTGCAAAAATGTATCCAGGGCGTGTGCTTGTAGTACAAGACTATAAAGCATGACAAGCCAACCTGTGATAAGGGAGGAAAACAGGAGTATCATCTCCTTTCAGTAATACATACGCCATTGCTCCAGCTCCTTCAGCTAATATCACTCCAGGTTTGAGAACCTGATGTAGGGTAATTGCCCACACAGATTGAAGAGCTATGGCTTGCGCTTTTGCAGATTGAACTTCAATTTGATGTTGGGTTTGTGACACCAATAACACTGTTCCAATGCTATCTCCTCTAGATAAGGCACAGGTATTCGTCGAAGATACCTGAAATGCAAGAACTCAAGAATCTAGTATCAACAAAGAATGTAAAGTAAGAGGAGAAGTTGGGGTACAGAACCATATAGCATTCTCAGGGGTTATTATATGAATCTTCACATGTAAACTAATAGGTTGCAGTCCCACCACGCAATCCGTCAGTGTAAACAATTCCATTTCCCCTGTAGTTAATATTCTGGGAGAGATACCATCTGGAAGAATTTCAGTCCTCACCGTGTTTTGTACTGGAGGTGTTGTAATACGGTGTTTGATTATGCATATTCCAGCTGTTTAACAAAAAAAAAAAAAACTGCTTTAGGAAGATGTGAACGCCAGTGTTATAAAGTTCTAGTACTGGTTAGCTTTTTTAATTGTTCCTTCAACATGACATTCTTTCAATCAAGCCATTAGCTTGGGGATGGTAGGCAATGTGGAATATCCATCTATCCCTAGCCCTTGAGCCCAATCTTGGACATTATGTCCACTAAAGTGTGTTCCTTGGTCACTTTGTATTTGGTGAGGAGGTCCATATTGATGAATGAGTTGTTCTAATGCTTCAATTGTGTTATGTTGATTAGCATATTTGGTCAGTTTAGCAAAAAACAGTCCTGACACTGTATCTACAGCAGTGAATATGTATCACCACCGCCTCAACAGGGGGCCCATGTAATCGACCTGCCAGGTATTCAAGGCCATTGACCCCGTTTTATCTTTCCCCATGGCCTATATAATACCCTTAAATGTTGCTGTGTACAAATAGTACAATTATGTGCACATGCTTTATAAATATATAATGGCTATCGAAAAGAAAGCATTAGCAAGATCTGTCACCACCTTCCAGGGTTGTAATTTTTTTGCTGTTTTTTTTCTATAAGAGTAACCATGTCTGGCACCGTAACTGCAAGCGGGGGGGGTGACTTTATTCAATTCTCTGTAATCTACAGTCATTTTCCAAGTGCTGTCTGGTTTTCAAACAGACCAAATAGTATTATTAAAATCAGTCATGGTTTCCTTAACAATTCCCACTTGTTGAAGTGCCTGAATGGTTTGAGTAATTTCCTTCTCCCCCCCTGGAATATGATATTGTTTTACAGTTACCATCTTGGCAGCCACGGGCAGCACAACAGGATCCCACTTTGGGAATCCATGCAAGATGGTTATAGACCGAAGAGCAAATCCTGCTTGCGAAGTCCGGAAGCAGAAGTGACCATTTAAAGTTTCAACTGTTCGTCCTGCCAACACATCAATACCCAAGATATATTCTTAAATTGGGGCAATTAACACCATCATGATAAATGGAGTGGCATTTCCTATCATTAAGGTAACCTTAGCTCGGATGGCAGGGGTTGGATTTTCCCCCAATCCACAGATCTGTGATGTGGTTTCTTTATTATTAATATTACTATGTAATACAGTAACCTCAGCTTCAGAGCTAACACATGTAAAATCCCCCCAGACCGCCACTTTATAGTTAAAGGAACATAAGGGTGTCAGTCCCCCTCACAGTAAGAGGCTACAGTGGCAGCACTTTTGGGGGACCCGCCAAACCTTCATTGCTGCTGTTTTGGCATTTGCCAGGTAGTGCCGTGCCTTGAGGTGGCAGGCAGGGGTGGAGGGTGGGCACAGAGTTGGTGGTGGGGCCAGGGGCTGTCAGCTTTTCTGCATAGGCCCTAACTTTTGCTATCGGCGAAACATTTCTGATGTTGTAATCCCGTTTATTTCTGATCGTGGGACACTGATTTGTACAAGATTATTCCACATTTGTTTCCTCGTCACCTGTGATGTAACTCCTTTTGGTTTTGCCAGCTTTCCTTTATTCACCACCCGCACAGGTGGTTCTGAAGTTACAGCCCCAATTTCCCTCAAGGTATTTGCTAGAGCACCTACATTACCAGTTGCATTTGTGACTGCTGGTTTAATCAAGGGTTTTAATGAGGCAGGCACTCCTCTCAAAAGCTGCATTTTGATACTTCTTGTTACTGCTACCCTGTCCGGATGGAATCCCGTAATCAATGCATGAGCCATTGCTGTTATCAAAATGTTCCCAGGCATAGCAGAGTAAGATGATAAACAGTACAGCAAGCAGCAAAAGCAAAAAGCAGCCGCTAACGAGCACTAGACTCTCATATACAGTAAGGCAAGCAAGCCCCATGGCAAGTACAGAAGCCTGCCCATTAATAGCTAAACAGCAGTAACAACTATAAATTCAATCTAGCACATTCCAATCAAATCTGTCATTATCTTGAACCCTTCGAGCCCCACGTTGGGCGCCAAAAAGGACTGTTGTGGTTTAACCCCAGCCGGAAACTAAGCACCACACAGCTGCTTGCTCACTCCCCTGCACTGTTTATTAGCAATACGCGCTATCAACCATTCTACAGTATCTTGCAACCCATGGCACTGCTCTGCTTGAGTAGTAATTACTTCTTGCGCGATCGCCTTTGCATCTTGTAAGTCCCAACTTCCTTTTCCAGTTCTCTCATTTTACTCCGTAATGCAACAACTTTGTGGTCAAGAGCTCTAAGACCAGTTACTAATAACCATCCTAATCTCCCCACTAACTTGCAAGAAGAATCCAATGCTGCTTTCCATGGCAGCCCATGCATAGCCGTTTCAATTGTCTGGCGGGTAGCCACTGCCCCGTCATCTGTTTCAGGCCATGCTTCCAGTGGAGCACATGTAGCCAGGAAAGTGGCCACAGGGGTCTAGCACTCAGTACTGGGCCATCCCGGAATACAGGGAGTCACTGTCATGGCCTCCCCAGTCCCCGACTTTTTTGCCAGCCATGGCACGGCTGTTCCTGGATCCTGCTGACTACACCAAATGTGTGAGCCAGTACAGGCAGGATGCAGGAACAACCACAAAACCGTGGATGAAATGCAAAGAGTAAATTTCTTTCCGTTACCGCACCAACCAGGGGATCCCTAAAGCAGCACCTGGGCAGAGGCACACAAGCAAGGGTGCAGGCACCGTGGAGCTCGGTCCATGCTAGAGGATCGCCGATCCTGCTGGTTTTGTCTGTATATCAGGGATTCATGCAGGCACAGTTTGCCCCTGTGCTTTGATCTTTCTCACAGCAGGGCAGGAATCTCAAGCATGTTCAATAGGGTGCCTCTAAGTCTATCACAGGCCTATGTTACCTAAACACAGATGTTCTGCTTGTCCAACACACAAGGCTAAACAACAATTACTATGATATATGTGTTTTTTGACACCCCAGCTGCAAGTCTCTTGAGCATGTTTACAGTCCTCCTCACCAATCTTCCATTATTTTCCCACACCTAGGGTCACATGTTTCTCTCCATACAGGGAGACTAGACAACCAGTTCAGGTGTAGATGTTACAGGTAGATATCTTAGTCCTGTTTCAGTCTCCTAATAAAACCCCTCCTTGCTAAGCATCTCTCAGAGCTGTTTGAGCTCTTCCACCCTAATTTCCTGGTTTCTACTGTAGGATCTACAGTAGATCTACAGTATCTTCTCCCATATTTTCTATTGCAGTTCTGTTGGGACAAGTCTTGCCCCATTTATTCCCATCTGGGAACATCACTGTACTGTCACGACTTTCCTCACCCCCTGACTCAGGAAATGGGATGTCCTTATTTTCTAGACATAGGCTATGAGAACAAAAGATGCCTAAAGTTAATATTGATTATATTATCAGAGAATCATCTTAGTTTATGGTAGAAAAAATCTTTCAGCTATTCAGATATCTGTTGATTTTGCTTTGTATTGCAGAGATGCCAGGAAGTGGAGTGTATGAGAAAGAAAATATTTCCCTTTGGTCTGGCAGGCAGGACTTCTTTTAGGTAATAATTGCTCTAACATGCAGTAGGTACAAAAGGTCAGTATTCAGTGTACTGGTAGTATTCTAGAAATTATTCTTAATCCTTTGAAGGATTGAAAACTGGAGCAGAGGAGTGCTTAAGGATAGTTAATACATTGTTTTCTGTAGAGTCATTCTGGTTGGAATGAACCTTGCAAAGTAACTAATCCAACTTTCTGAGAGCAGGTCAATACTGAATTCAGGTCAGGTCGCTCTGGACTTGTCCAGTCAGGTCTTAAAAGCCTCCAAGAGTGAAGACCACACAGCTTCTTTGGGCAACGTTTTTCGGTGCTTAATTCTTGCTGTGATTTTTTTTTCTTTTTGTGTGGGTTCTTGTCTTTTTTTCTTCTCTCCTTATATCTAGTCAGACAGAACGTCTCCTGTTTCAATTTAGGACCATCATTTCATGTTCATACTATGCACCTTGGTAAAGAGTCTGTCTCCATCTTTTAAGTAATGTCCTCAGAGATACTTGGCAGCTGGTTGCTTTTTTGGCCCTTATGAAGTCTTCTCTTCTCTGGGATGAACAAACCAAGCTCTCCTTCAGCATTTCTTCATAGGGCAAGTTGCTACATCCTCAGACATCTTGGTGGCCCTCTGCTGGACTTCCTGAAGTTTATCATCATCCTTCTATTTTCTTCTTTCCTAATTTTAATGACTAATGAGCTTTTCAAACATAATCCTTGCATATTTGAGAATTATCATGCTAAATAGTAACAGAATTTCATAGTCAAGCTTCTGCTCAACAGATACTATTAACTTAAATTATGATCCAAATAGCCTTCCACAATTACTTAGATTTCCTTGGACTTGTCATTTTGTTCTGTGTTTAAAGATTTGAAGAGCATACAGAAACCTGACACTTCTTCTAGCTTTAACTCATGGGTAGGGAGTTGCACAGCACAAAATGCCCAAGTAAACAAGGCGCTGTGGCCATGTTCTGTTTCCCCTTCTCCTCCCATCCATATTGGCCAAATGGGGAGAGTGTTCTACACCATCTCCTGGGCAGAGGCCATCCTCCTTTCAGTATCATGAACACCTTCAATTTAAACTGTTTCCTATTTCTGTACCCCCATTTGATTTGTTTGATGGAAGTTAGTGATACCAAACTTTTTTTTCAATAGAAGTAGTCGCTGTAAAACTCTGTTCTAATTTCTAACTTTATGCTTTTTATATCCTTGCGTATATAAGTTCATGAATACTTCTTAGACATACTTCTTACACTTAGAATTTCTTTCTCTACCATGCCTTCCTTCTTGCTTCAAAGAGAAGAAAAGGGACAGATTGTTTAAGGAGAATCTGGATTTTCTGTTTACAGAGCAATAAATGTTCTGAAATGAACTGCAACTGTATATGTTGTAAAATTCCTTTTGTTTGACAGGTTAATAAATCTCAATTGAAGATCTGAATGACTAGAGATATTAAAGGCTTGTGTGGCCTGACAAAAACAAACCAACCGACCGCCTTTTTGCATTTCTTTATAAATACAGCAAAGGGCTCAGTACTGTTTCAGCTGACTGTGGCTCTCACGTTATTTGCAAATACCTTTATTTATGGGTCTTCCACACAGTTTGCATTTTTCTGTAGAGAGCACAAATAAAGATCACCTTAATTGGCAAAAAGTTAAAAATGCTGTGATTCTTCAACAAGTACACATGTCCGTGGTGCAGACAATGAAGTGCCAAACCTTCTGTTGACTTCATAAGCTTTTGCTAGTATCAATAAACTTACGCATTTTAGAGAATTGAAATTATGTTTCCAGACCTACACCTGTGTTTATCTTGTGGATTCATCTGTGTTTTGTCGCTTTCATGCACAGACACGTGAGACAAATCTACCCTATATTCTAACCACAACAACAAAGTCAACTACGGTTTATTTTGATAAAAGGTTTGGGAAGCAGTATTGTAAAAATATTTAGAGCTCGGCTATTGATGTCATGACTAATTAAAAAAGTAGAAAAATATTTAATAGTTTTTTAGAAACGAGTTTTTAGTAGAATGCAGAAGGACACCGGGAGGAATAAAAACAAAAATCTGTCTTAATTTTTCCTGTGTGCCTTCTTCAGATTCAGCAACCATTTCTGGGAAGGAAGCACTTGGAGAAAACAGTAGGCAACTGGATACAAGCATCAGTGGTACACTTTATTGTGTCTGATACATAAATTCAGTCCTGTTGGAGATACCTCAGTGTGTATCAGCAATGTCACATGGAAGTGTGGAACATTGAGCTTATTTTGCTCAATGGGTTAGGAAGTTTAGCAAGGACCTCACCCACTGCATTTTCCAACTAGAACTCATTCAGGCAGGCAAAGTGTTATTTCATATGTTTGAATTAGGTTGAATATTTAATGACAATGAAATATCAGATAATGTAGAATTTAAGACTGATCACTTCGGTTTACCAATACCTTCCCAAAACATGTTTGATGCTGTGCTGGTGGTACTTTTATATTGAATTGAAGAACATTTTTAGTTTCTACCAAATCCCCATCATCCTGGGGGTTTGGTCCAGTCCTGACAAAGTATCGTGGAAGTCGCCTTTTTGTCCTCAGCCCTTCCTGAGTTACTGTTCTTGACGTTTTACTGCATTTGATGTTAGCTATATAAATGCATGCAGTTTTATATCTGTATCTATATAGATATATCTGTATAGAGATATATGCAGATACGTATTTTAAACTATATACTCCATATATGCATTTGTCTATAACAAATGTGTTGAATCCAGGAGCCTGATAGAAGCATCTGGCCAGGGCCAGCCTACCATGTCCCTCCAGGAGCCAGCGCTGCCTGTTTTCTTGCCCATAGAGAGACACACCCGGCTCCCAGGCCACTTCACCTACTTGCCAGCTAGTCCAGCGTACCCTTCACTGGTGGTGGCACGCTCACTTGCACACCCACCCTTCCTGCAGGTGCTGCACTGTGGGCACGTGGAACCCCTGGTCCCACGGCAGGGCCAGCACTGAGACCTCCACACACGTGTGCATGCACAATAATAGGCCCTTGCCCCGGAAAACTGTCAGAAATGGAGTTTCATTAGAGGAGACAGGACAGACTGTGCTGGCTGGCGCAGGCACGGCCAGGCATGTGGACTGATGGCCCCTGCTCACACCCCACCAGCCCCTTCTGTCCCCCATTCCCACGGGACACCCAGACCCATGGAGCCTCTCCTGCTGGCGCATCCCGGTGGGTCTGGCCCTGCCCCGGGGGTCCCCAGGAGCTCCTGTGGCACCAGGAGTGGCTGGGGCAGGGGGCTCCACTGCCCTTGCAGGGCTGCTGAGCTCCCCCTGCCCCATCAGGCAGCACTGGGATGAGCTTCTAGTAGGCTGAGGGCTCCTGGGTGGGCCTGGGAGCAGCCAGGCAGGGTGTGATTCCGGCTCCCCCACCTGCCCTTGTTGCTCCTGCTGTGCTTCTTCCTGTGTGCAAAGACGAGCACTTCTACCACATAAACTAACGTGTATGTGTATATGTGTGTGTGCGTGTATATATGTATTTCTAGGTATGAAAATGTACAGATCCCTCTCTGTAGAAACATCCTTGACAATTTGAACTGCTAATGTTCCATAGATGCTCTTTGGACTTATTAGTAATGTGATGTTTCATAACCACAGAAGATTTGGAAGGAAAGATTCTTACTAATTAAAAACTATCTACCTAAGCTCTGCTCCTTTTCTCCAAGGCAGGAAGTTAGGAAGGCACCCAAAACAGGGAGAAAAACTTTTTTAGTTGATAGGGAAGTAGGAGAACACGTGGGAGTGAAGAACCTTGGCTGGCAGCCTGCAGCACTGCCACTGCTGAGCACAAGAACATCTGATCGAGAAAAGCATTTAGAGTGTCATGAGCAACATCTTTGCTCTCCATCTAGATACAAGATGCTGGTAATCTGAAGGAGCTCAAAATGACAATTGTAACTTGATTTTGCCAGGTTTTCTTCCCATTTCTTTTGGTAACAAAGTTAAAACTTGACCTGGTTGAGATTATAGTAACAGTAGTTCTAGACAGAGTAATTGTTTCTTTCTGGTTTTAACCCATTATCTCTTGATATTCCATAGAAATAATTGTTAAATTACTACTTTACTTGCCAATGAGGACACTGTTCTCTATGGCTTTGAAAGTATTGAAGTGTTTTATCTGCAGATGCAGGATCGATGGAGAAAATAGAAGTTTTAGTGTCTTTTCTCACATTGTTTTCCTTGCTAAGACTAGAACTTTCAAACCTTTGAAGAATATGAAACAGATGTGTTTAGCTACACCTTCAAGACCTGGAAACCCAGAACATATATCCCCAAGACAATCTTTATGTATGGATGAGAAATTTCAGTCCTCACTCTTTACACATATTTGCCATCTGATTTATAAATTTTCCTTATTCAATAATGGATCTTACCTGTATCTCACTAGAAGCAGCTGAAATCAATTAGCAAAGTTTTTAAATATAATAGAAAACACTACAGCGTCTAATCAGAAAAAAATGGGGGAAAAAATTACTTGAGATATTTCTTGTATACTGAATCATGATGTTTGAGATTCTCTTTCGCTTCTTCACCTGACAGCCTGTCCTCCTTTTTTTTTGTAGTCACAGCATATTTTACCTGGTAGCCAGAACATATCTTTCAGTGGATTGTGTGGCAGTGATGCTTTGTCACCTTGACATACCTGCTGCAGTCTGGTTTCCCCAGGGAGTCCTTATATACTGTCTGGGAGCTGAACCTCCCAAGTTATCAGCAAAATGCTGCTCGTAGCACTCAGCTGCCTGTCAATTTATCCAGATTCTTAGCAATACCTGTGGCGGTGTCTGTTTCTGAACTGATCGGGTTGCTGTATTAGAGGTGGTTTCTTTCAGGTCATGTTATGTGATGGTTCGAGCAGTGTAAAATCACTGTTTGTGGTATGCCGTGGTAGTCTTACTAATACATAAATACATACAATTTGATTTTAAAAAGAAAAGAGGGGTGGCCTGTGCTTAGACAGAGACAATTTAGATTTTTTTTCCCAAAACAAGTATGTGTTGTAAGCACATTCACTCTCATTCAGGTGCTTGTTTGTAAGTTGACTGCAAGCATTTGTAGAGAAGGCAATTTTCCTTTGACTTAACTATGAAGAAATGTGTTTATGTCAGTATTGGGGTGACTCAGGCACTTCCTAATGGAGTGTTTTATATTCTTATCATAGGTTCTCTAATGGTCACTTAGCAATATGTTTTGTGTGTATGCACATCTGTCATTCAAACCTTTAAATTTAAAAGTTCCATTACAGTGCCATCTGTCTCTGCACCAACGAGTGTGGCTGCACACTTTTGAACAGGAAAGAAAAGCAAATTGATTTTGTACTCTCAGAAAAAAAAGATAATTATGATGGCTGGTGGACACCAAGTTGACCATGAGCCAGCAATGTGCCATTGCAGCAAAGGCGACTGATGATAAGGAGTGTTGCTAGCAGGTTGAGGGAGGTGATCCTGCCCCTCTACATAGCACTGGTGAGGCCACACCTGAAGTATTGTGTCCAGTTCTGGGCTCCCCAGTACAAGAGACATATGGAGCTACTGGAGGGAGTCCAGCAAAGGGCTGCAGAGATGATTAAGGGACTGGAGTATGAGGAAAGGCTGAGCGACCTGGGACTGTTTAGCTTGGAGAAGAGAAGGCTCAGGGGGATCTTATTAATGTATATAAATACCAGAAGGCAGGGTGCAAAGAGGACGGAGCCAGGCTCTTTTCCATGGTGCCCAGTGACAGGACCAGAGGCAACGGGCACAAACTGAAACACAGGAGGTTCCCTCTGAGCATCAGGAAACACTTTTTTACCGTGAGGGTGAGTGAGCACTGGTTGCCCAGAGAGGTGGTGGAGTCTCCATCCTTGGAGATACTCAGACACTGTCTGGACATGGTCCTGGGCAGCTGTCTGTAGGTGTCCCTGCTTAAGCAGGGGGGTGGACCAGGTGACCTCCAGAGATCCCTTCCAACCTCAGTCATTTTGTGATCCTGTGAGTCTGTGAGTCTATATGAGATTTATGTAGCATTTGCTTATTTTCTGTGGGAGTGTATATGTATATTATGTGTGGGCATCTGTAATCCATAACATAGTAGCACAATAACATGGCAGCAAGCTTTAGACTAACAATTCCAACAGTCACAGAGAGAAGGACATATTTAGTTTAAATGGGAAATCAACCCTCATCCCTTTTCCAAAGACTCACTGAAACTGTTGAAGGTCAGCAAATGCAGGATACTTCAGATCAGTGGATTCATTAGGTAAGTGGCGATTCTTACTTTTAATAAAAAATCATTATTGTGTTGGACAAGCAAGTAGTTTTCACTTAAGCATATGGCCTGTTGCAGTGCTTGGAGGACTTTGCCCATGAGAGATCGATTTACAGACAGATAGGTGGTAGTTTTCCCTTTAAATTAGTCTGCCATCTGTCAGCTTTATACCCTGTTGACATCTGGACATTACTGCCAATTGAAATATACAGATGAGAGGATTTTAAATAAAAATGATATTAAGAAAAAGCTGATGAGAACTCAGATAATGATAAACTTGTTTCTTTGAAGAACTGAGTACCTGAAAGAAGTTACTTATGGCAGAAGTTGTGTGACAGGTGTAGTTAGTAGTTGCTGATACCATGGCTGGTATTCCCAAACTAATGTTAATGTTAAGCCAATGTCATGGCTGTGTTAGTTACTGATCTAATATATATTAAACTGAACAAGACTTAGGCCGCAGAGAAAGAGAGTCTCTGTATAAAGACCATGTGTACACCATATATTTATACACATGCATACATACACAGAGTTAAATAAGCAAGTTTTTCTATTTTTGTTCATTGATTACTCTGAAATGTTCACTTACATCTTATGCCCCTTATTTCTTTCACTGAAAATGACCTGTTATTCTGCCTGTAAGCATGCTTGAGTCAAAGTAAAAACTGATAGCCTTTGGTTGAGGCAACTAGCAGCATTCTCGAGCTGGTCTAGTAGAAAAATAGGCACAGCTTGATAACTGTGGGTCATCAATGCATTTTTAAAAAGTGTTTCCATGTAGTATTTTAAATAGCTAGATGATATTATTAGGGGAATTTTGACAGAAGTGTTTTGAAATATATTGCAACATGAGATTAAGACTTAAATAACTTTCTACATGTGAATTCATTTTAAGAGTGTATTAATTTTCATATTTATCTAAATAGTTGAACTTGGAATTTACAGTGGAAAGAATTTTTAGAGGAGTAGTCTGTTTTAATGATTGATTCACATAAAACTGCTTGATATTCACTGGCTTTCCATCTTACAGTTTTCATAGCTTGAAATACCTGGATAATTATTGCTTCCCTAAAATAAACAAAGCAAGCTGATAAAAACAAGATAGAGATTAATGTGAAAGAGATTACTTCTCTACTGAACTCTTAAAAAAACAATTTTAACGTTTTCTTTTTAACTTTTCTCTTAATAATTTTTTTTTACCAATAATAATTGTATTGATCTAGTAGATCTTCTTGTGCACTTAAAGTTAATCCCTCATTCAGGGTTAGAAGAGTGCTCTCCATTGAATTAGTTATTTCTCATAATAAATAGTTCAAAAGGGGTATATCATACATAGTATATGTAGAAATGTGGTGTTTATTAATTCTGTTACTTTTGGTGGTAGATTTCATGTTCTTTAGAAATACTGTAGGTAGCACACAGAAATACTTTCTCATGTAGAGAAAATGTTGTAAGAAATTTTCAGTTCTGAGCTCTGTTTGCCTGCACAGTCAGAGCAGGTTTGCCAAGTAGGGGCTGAGAAATCATCTTCTGAAATCATGAGGGCAGTTACTTAAATAGATCTGATTATCGATGTAATGAGGCATTTCGTTTCAGATGTGATATTTTTAGATTGCTATAGCAAAATAAATTTTGGAATTGCAATGTTCATAACCGTAATCCCATGCCCACAGTTGGGTTTGTGTTGAAAGAGCAGGTTCTGCAAAACTTTGCGCAGCCATTTTGTGGTTTTACACGTAACAGTCTGCTTTAGGCAAATGCAAGGCATGGCAGGAATCAGGCTGTAGTTTGAAGGGATGAACCCCCCTGTGATTTAAACACTGCCCAAAAAGGAGGATTTATATTCCTCATTAGTCTTCCTGTTCACTCGCAGCTGTTACGTGGTTATTCTCCAGTTTATGAGCCTAATAGGAGAATAGTTTTCTATTTGGGTAGAGTTGATTCACAGAAGGGCACACAAACGCAACACCCATCACTGGGAGACAGATGGAAGCGTACACAGGTTAACGAGATTAAAGAAAGAGAAGGAATAAGCAACCTTTCATGGGCAGCAAATCATTAGTGTGGCTCAGCTACTTTTGAAAGTACCTCGTAGGAAGAGGTTAGGAGCCTGATTAGGAGAAAATTGTCTAATTTGGTCACTTTTGCTTTTGTCTCAAACACGTACATGGAATTTAATCTAATGACAGATGATGGAAATAGATTAAATTGAAGCATATATTATCCTTGCGTAGATGTAACAGACTAACAATTACTGTTAATACTGTTGCTGTTTTACAAGTTCATATTCTAGTGGAAATATTACCTTGAATATCAATGAGTTCAAAAGAAAACATTGAAGTAATTCTGTTTCAGCAAACATCCCCCAAAATGACCCAGAGTCAAACCTTCATACTATTTCGTTTCGAAATCTGAAGCTTTACAAGTTTGTATCTATGATGGTAATTTATTTCCTTTTTCAAAATAGTGTGTTTATTTCAGATTCTAATGGTTCTTCCTAGTGCTGATTATCTTAAGTTTATTCCTCTTCTTTGGCTCTTCCATTTCTTTAACCCTTTTATGAGGTGTGACTCTGTCCAAGATACTACATTTTTTAAAGATTTTAGGAGTTGTTCTTGGTTTTGGTTTTTACTGGAGTAAAACCAGCTTTTAATTTCTTGCTTTCATTCTCTTGTTTTTTTGTGAAGCCAGTGCTATTAAGTTACTCTTCCAAGCAATGTCATAAAAAATGGTTTATTTTTTTCTTTTAGAAGTTACAAAAGCCAATTTCCAACAGAAAGTCTTTAAGATTCTGTTCAGATGTTTACCCAAATTCAACAAATTAGGAGTTAATATTTTTTCCAGCTTACTTTTGTACTTTGTTGACCACCTTCCTCTTAGAAAAATCTATACTGAGAACAGACTATTGCCGGTTTTAGTATAAGTATTTCTTTCCGGTAGTTGAAATATGTAGAAAATTATAATTAAAATTTTGTTAGTGTTTTGTTTGGATTACTTAAAGGTGCTAGTGTGTGGCTTTATGCTTGGAGTTTTATGCTATTAATCTTAAATATTCTCAAAAGGATAACTTTCAGCTGTTTGACATTTGAAAGAAAACCGCTTTTGTTCCTGATCGTGAAGAGTTAAGGTGTAACACAGCTACATCTCACCAAGTCACTCCAGACCAGTGACACTGTATCATGTACTGTTCAATGAGAAGCTTGTGCTGAATAGAAAAAAAAGACCTTTTCCATGACTTTTTTTCACTCCCAATGAAAACCCGTTTAAAGGTGAATGCCTCTTCTCACCCGTTCTTTCTTTACTGAAGAAATTAGGAGATGACTTTATGTCTGAAGCATATGTGGGTTGTAATTAACACTTCTGTCAAAGATTATACAATAATGAAGATGATGTTTAGATCAGATTAAGGTACATTTCAGTATGCAGGCTGGTCTTTCTGTGTGGGAAAATAACACCGGTCAAGGAGACATTATAGAACAAAAAAACTATTGCCAGAAAATTACGCCACTTGAAAAAATTGAATGGCTCCATGAGAATCAGCTGCCTTCTGCAGCACCTGCTGGGTTGGCTATAGGCAATTGGTGGCGTTGAGTTACACAAAACAGGCAGGGTACCTGCCATCATCAGCCTGCTGTGCTGGACCTGCGACTTTGTAGACGTTCCCTGTGGCAAAAAGGTCATTGTATTTATTCAGGAAATACTTCTGATACCTACTTCCAGTTTCAGTTTGAGACTTAGAATTTGGATTCATCAAAACAGCTTCTCCTTTGGATATACCTGGTTCCTATCTCTGATGTGGCCAGCCTCTTCTCATGAGATGTGGCCAGCCTCTTCTCCAAGGTGCAGAGGGATGGTGCGGTAGGCAACAGGCACAAGCTGGAACACAAGAAACTCCTGCTAGATGCTCAGAAAACCATTTTCACCATAGGGGTGGTGAAATATGGGAACAGGTTGCCCAGGAGGTATGTGGAATCTGCATCCTTGAAGATACTCAAAGCTCACCTGGCCAAGGCCCTGAGCAGCCTGCTCTGGCTGGACATGCATTGAGTAGGGGTGTTTCTACACGGCCTCCAGGGATCCCTTCCAGTGTGAATTATCCTACGGTTCTGAGCTCTGCATGCAAGGTGCAGTTACTTGAATGTGTTGTGTATTACATGTCAAGGAAGTCAGGAGTTTCAGTAAAGGTACTTCTGTGTGGAAGGGAAGGTAGCACAGATTAACTATTTTATTGTGCAGAATTTCTCTTTAGGCCACTTTTAGAGATAAGTGGCATAAAAACCCAGCATATTACACAGTATGAGTAGCCTCAGCAGAGAGCATCTTGAGTATTTGCCTTGTGTCCTCCATAAAAGAACAATACTCTTCTATGGCTAATCCAAGCCGCAGTTGATTGAGTTACATTTCTGCTGCTGGGATAATTGGACACTGTTTCAGAAACGCCTGGGAATTTCTTGAGGCCTGTAACACAAGTTGCCATACAAAGTTCCCAGTGTGCTGTCCTCTAAACACACAGTCCTCTGTGAAAAGAGTGCTCCAGCCATCCGGAATGATCAGAGTAACCCCGCATGTAAATGTGACCTTCTCCCTGCCTTACAGAGCCGCTGTGTCTGGGTCCGACTGTCACTCACAGAAGCACTTTCTTTCACTTGATCGAGTCTTGAAAACAAGCAAGAAATTTGAAATTTCTCCTCCTTCTTCCCCATCCAAACCATTTTACTCCTTCTGGCCCACCTTAAGATAACGTCCTGTGAACTGGTTTGTGAGAGAGTAGCTGCTGGTGTGGGCTGAAATGTAAAGTGGCATTTATGCAAGAGCTGGAAATGTGGAGTGATCTAATTATGTACAGATGTAACACACTTCCTTTTTTTTTCCTTTTTTTTAATTATGCTAATGATTTTTGGGTTTATCTTATAAGTCTTCTGGTAAATAATTTGATTCTTGTGCTGGTCTGCAATGTACTCCTAGTAGCGAGTTAATAAAAATCTCAATTAAAAAGCATATGTGCATATAATTTCCAAACAGTTCTTAATATGAATCATTGAATCATAAAGAATGGTGGCTGGTAGTTAGTATTCTGGATTCTCTGATGCTTAATTCATTTCATTATAAGTTTCCAGCTTGTTTGTTCATTTGTTATAGCATTTAAAAACATCTTGGCTTACTCCTTATTTTCCTTAATGGAACTAAGTCGTGGGGCTGTAAGCTGCATGGCTTTCTTAAACAGTATATTTAATATGATTCTGTTATCCCTGGCTAGTCAAATTGGCATATGTCCTTAAAATAAAATGAAGTGTAATTCTTTATTGCTACTGAGACTTTTCCCAACTATTTCTGGAAAGATTGTAAGTCTAAAGATTAGGAAAGAAACATTAATGAAGTTATTTCATTATTAGTTTTTGTTAATTCTTCAGAGAGTTAACACAGTGGGAGGCCAAAATTGCAAATACTGTAGCAGCTTAAAATGCATTTATTCAATAATGTTTAAGTAACTCTGGTGGTAAATGGGTCACCCAGAAATACGTTTTCCCCTTGTTCCTAGATACTTTGTATGTCAAAGCATAGAAAAAAAGAAAACACAAGTTACCTAAAAAATAGCCCAGCATCTGTGTTATGACACATTAGTGAAGTTGTTGGTGTTTCCTCTCTCTTTTTGTGAATTTCCACCGCCTCCCATAAGTGATAAACTGCATCTTTTCAGCATCTCAGCTTTTTGTAAGAGATATAGATGGGTCTGTGTTGTATTCTGAATTATATTACGGTTCTTGAAAATTCCTGGGTTACTCACACTAGTAACACAGTTGGTCAGTAGAGGAATTATTTTGAAAATCTGAAAAAATTGAGTCAGAAAAGAAAAAGAGAGAAAAGTTGTTGAACAAAATAAAAACCATGATTGCAGTAGTAGTATCTTTCAGTCTGATAATTTATTTCTTAGTTACTACTGAGTTTTGAATTATGACCACAGAGTATGAGCTAGTTTTTCACAATGAGGAAAGTAGAAATACTTTTGGAAGTGAACAGTCAACAAGTTACCTGTCGAAATGAAAGGCCTGACTGCCTTCTGGTTTGCGGAGATGAACAATGTCATTCTGAAATCAACATGAGCTGGCTGTACTTGGTGGATTTCTTCCTGCAGCCTGTTTTGGGGCTCACTTCGATGCCTGTTGAAATCAATGGGGATTTTTTTAGCGATATGATGAAATTTGAATTAGGCCTTAAATGCTTATAGAACACTGTGGTGTGCATGTATAAGTAAATTAATGTATAAGGTTACCAAATGTTTCCAGAATGCAAACTTCACAAATAACACGTCACGCTTTTGACCAGTTGATTTGATCATGAAGGAGAAAAATCAATGATGAATAAAGAAGTTACAGAAGTATAGTATGCAATCCATAAGAAGCCCCAAACATAATATGTCACATTCTGATACCAAATGTTTCTGTGTCATTTGAGGACAGAAGATACAATAATCTTCTACTGTCTCTTCTCACGAAGCACAGAAAGAGACTGGTCCTGTTCAGAAGTTGGAGAATGAACATAGGGATAATCTCCCAGAGGTCTTACCAGCCTGTTTTGAAACTGTGATTTGAAACCTCAAAATTCTACTGTTTTCCCTTTTTGCCTTCATTCAGCAGGAGGGAAGAATAAAATGAATCATTAGTCTTTATTTTTTAACCACTTTTGTCCCCAGAATGCCTTTTGGGTTGAGGGGGGGGTGGTGGTGGTGGTGGTGTTTTGTTTTGTTTTGTTTTGTTTTGAAGTCAGAGTACCTACATGCAGTGGTTTTGAAATGGGGTTTTATGCATGGTGGGAGTCATTCTGCTAGTAGTTCCTCAGTAGGCAGGGTAGTTTTAACTTAGTTCTGTGTAAGACTCAGTAGGACTGAAGTTTTTTTAAGTATATTTTGCCCAGTGAAAAACTTAACTATGTTGGCTTCAGTTTGAACAGAGTACAAGGAAAATGTTACAGTGACAACAGAAAAAAAAAGAAAACTGAAGTTTAATATTTTCTCATTAATTCCATAGTAGCTGTTTCCCATGGAGCATATGGGGAACGCAATGTAAAAATAATAATATATTAAAAGAAAATGTTTAGGGAAGAAAAGGAAGGAGTTCAGAAATACTAAGTTCCTTTTCTTCTCACTGTTTTTATCAAAGGGAATGAAAAACTCGATAATCTTACCAGTAAGACTCTGGTTCAAAGACAGAGTGCTAAAATGTGTGGTTTAGTTCCTATGTCTGCAAATGTTTTCACTAAGATTAAGGGCCTAACCAGACCAGACCAGAACCAGCAAACATTTTAAAGACGATGAAAATTTTCTTTTCATTCTTTCTTTATAGAACAATAGATGGTAGAGTTTAATTTGCAGATGAGTTCTATGTGTATAAATTACACCATCTTTAGTCTCATCATTCTGTTTTAGAATTGATACAGTAGTGTCATATGTGGTCAAGGATATTTGTTTGATAAGTGCTCCCCGTTCATATGTATTATCTACACAGGTTTTTCAAAATCTTAATTTCAAAACTGATTTTAATCTTTTATCTTTGCAGACTTCTTGGTTATCACTAATAGCAATAACACTTATGGATATCCCTGTTAGTTACGTAAATATTCCATCCAGACATTTACAGTATATAGATTGGAAAGGGCCTGCTGTACATACCAAGGGCCTGACTAACACTCTTTTCTTATATTCTTAACTTTCATGTAGGAAGATGAGGTAATGAGGTGCTGCAGTGATTTTATTATTTCTTCCTCTGGTTAAGTGATTAGTTTTTCTTTTTCTAGATTCATAGAGTGAAATATAAATTAGTATGCTTTACTTTTTTAAGCATGCTTTACTACTTTACTTTTTTAAGCATCTAGTTCATTCCAAAGTGAAAACTGTCCTATATTAGTATGACCTTTTGAGAGATCTCATAGCAGTAGTATTGATCAGTGACACAAGTTTTAGAAATAATGCAGAGAAGCAGCCATAATCTCAGCTGAAGTCTGTATAAATCTCATCCGTCTCTCTCAGTTGGAGTGATGCTGATGTTGCAATACTTATGCAAAATGGGGAAGAACTTGGCTGCTTTCATATCTCTAAATTTAGTTTGTGGGTGGGCCAGGACAGTGAACAGTTTATAACATCTCTGTGCTGCAAAGTTAATAAATCCATTTTGTATGTGAACCTCTGTAAACCTTTCGTCATCCATTAAAAATGTTGCTGTGCTGTTGACAGTAAGTGTCAGTATCAAGGAAGATGGGAGGAAGACCTAGTACACTTATTTCCTGTAACATTAAAGCCACTGTAATTATGGGTCATTTGCCTGGCCTCTTTGGTAATTAAGAGTTTTAATTGCTTCTAGTTCCAGGGAATTAGTTAAGCTTTTCATTATGCATATTGCCTGCCATAATCATCGGCTCCTCTCATACAGTAAGCTTAGTGACATCACGGAAGTCAATTAGGTCTTTCAAGGCAGAACAGTGAAGTACATTTCTTTGTATGGGCTGAATTAGAAAAGGTTTCTGAAAGGCCTTGATAATGCTGTTTTGTGCAACATTTAAGCTTACTCTTCAAGAGGAAAAGCCTATCAGGGTTTCATTTGGTGTTTCAGAGTCCTCAGAGCACTTAGGGTCACAAACTAAGGTATTGCTAAGAACAAAACCTATAGGCAGAACTGTGCTTCTGTTCTAATAGCAATTGTTCCAAGCTTTGCAGGATCAGCTGGTTACGTATTTGTAGTTAGTAATAGGGATAATGATCAACATTTGCAAATATCACACTCAGTGACTGTATAAAGGAAATGAGCACAAAAGAGATCGGTGTGATTCCACTGGCTCACCAAAAATCATTACTTAAGTTTTACTTTATTACATGCAAGGTAGAAAGTACTTCTTACTTTTCTTTTGACAGACTCCAAGTGGTGGCTGACATGTTGACGGGAAAGAATCAATATTTTAAAAAGAAAAGAAAGCAGAAAGAAAGGGTTCGTTCCCTCTTCCTCTTCCACAGTCTCTGATACAGATGGGTATATATAGTGCAGACATTTCATACATCTTGCAAAAATGTTTTCTGTGAACATAATCAAGTTTTTGCAGGTTGCCACTTGGTTCTCTTCGAGCACAGCTAAAACAGACAAACATTGTGCATCCCTGATCTTCCCCGGTGAAGTAGTTGTGTGTCAGAGAGCCTAAAATATGCATTATGCTGTTGTATGTTCTTCCAGTGTGTCATATCTGGATTCAGTCAAAAGTTAAACTAAGTTTAGCAAATCATTACTCTTACCTATTCGGTATTAGTTGCCACAGTCTATTGTGTTGTGAAGAAAGGATAAGGAAATCCATCCTGAGTATGTAGGAAGGGATTTGGTAGATAGGTAATGACTGTAGAGAAGGGCCTAAGGCATGACAGAGAAATTTGTGATAAGACAGAGTTGCACTGTCTGAAGGGTGTGGGGAAGATTGCACTAACCGTCCAACATCTGTCTTGAATTACTGAAATTACTTGTGGCAGTAATTTTGGTATTAGTAGTAGTAGCGGTGCTAATAATATTGATAATAAATGCAGTCTGAATTGCAGAAGTGTTAGAAACCACTTGTCAGTGGAGGTCAAAATTTTTTGGGTGGTTGGATGCCAAAGGTTGCTTTTGACCAAAAATTCAAACTCAAGGCTGGGTAATGTCAGGAAGAGATGCATTATTATATGCATTCTGGAATAAGCTCCAGAAGCATTATCTTTTATTATATAAAAGTTCAGACTAGATGATTTGTTATGTATTTATTTATGTTATATATTTATTATTCAATATTCTGATGTTAAATTACAAAATTCACATTAAAAATGTATTGTTTATTTTTAACAACTTTGCTTCCAAACTGCGATCTTGAATGATTGTGACTATTGTAAGACATGGAACTTTTACCTGACTAAACTGTCTCTTCTCTAAAAGTTACCTTACAATATAATTGCCGGTTTTCTTTCTCGCCATTGCTTTGGAAGAATTAAGCAAATAGAGCATGAATTCGACAGCATTCTTCTGACAAGTGACTTCTGTCTTACTCTCCACTCATCCAAAGTCCTAATATTGACCTAGGTAGTGTAGTCTTCCCCTTCTTGTGTATGTCAGAAATGCCACACCTGTAAGTAAAAGCACTGTTTTTGCCATTTTGCAGGTTGTAAAGTTGATCTTGAAGAGTTAAATTGCCTGCTTATAAAGGTATTTAAGCACTTGCTAAACTTTACTTTAAGTTTGTGCTTAAACCCATCCCTATAAAACACATCACTTAGGAACATCTGGATAACCAGTTGCTGGGATTTAAGTATGCGTGTT
The DNA here is from genome assembly GCA_009819775.1 of Phoenicopterus ruber ruber. Taxonomy (NCBI): domain Eukaryota; kingdom Metazoa; phylum Chordata; class Aves; order Phoenicopteriformes; family Phoenicopteridae; genus Phoenicopterus; species Phoenicopterus ruber. Next base: position 141,105,332 of record CM020215.1, read on the forward strand.
GATGTTTTTTTGAATTGAAATGAATTTAAGGTTAATTACTATGCAGATGTTCAAATTGAGAGGTTTGCTCTTGTTCTAATTAGGGGTGTCTAAGCCAGGAATTGAATTTAGCTTTCCTGCTAAGTTTTATTCAGGATCATTCTCTCTTTTAAAACAAAATATTAAAAGTTCGTAGTAACGTTATTCTTTATTTTTTTCCCCTCACCTCCTTGTTTCTCAGTGTCTTGTGTTTGAAGATTCACCACTTGGAGTCAAAGGAGCCCTGGCAGCAGGAATGCAAGTGGTTATGATTCCAGATGAAAAATTAAATCCAGATCTTAAAAAGGAGGCAACACTACTGCTGAACTCCATGGAGGATTTCAAACCAGAACTGTTTGGTTTACCAGCATATGATTAATGCCTAATGTCTATGAACATGCACTTGACTGGAGAATGGGAAAGTGGAATGAAATTTGGTTATGATTTTATGATTGTTTTGCATCTTTTCCTCTCTTCCTCAAAACTAGAGCACAAAAATCCTGTTAATACCAAGTCTTCCACACAGTACATTTGAAAGTTGACTGGAATGTTTATGATTTGTCCTTGTGATAAATGCAAATTAAAGCAGCGTTTCGTCTTGTGAAGTGAATCCAGCCTTGTTCTTTGCACATCGTAATGTTTTCTGGGAATATATGAAACTATTTAGACAATTTATTGTAACTGCATTGGAACCTTCTTGTTCTGTTTCCACTTCAACGACTTACTGTTTAGGTCTTAACCAGAAATCTGTTCTGGATTGGCTTTTATCCCATTACATTGTTTTTGATGCAGTTATTGCTATCAACATGTTTATCCATTTCCTCATCCTGTGCTGGCCCATCTATTCCCCTTTGTATCCTGTTGTCATTTTTTTTGCAGTTATTTGCAGGGGGTTTGTTGTACTCTCTGTGTTTTCTTATTTCGTTTTGTTCTTGGGGTTTAAATGAGACGACTTACAATCTCCTTTATTCTATAATTCTGTCATTAGCTTTTTTGGCATGGTGAATGCTTGCTAGGAGCTATACAAGGTTATGTGATCCTACAGTTTAACCAAAATGCTTTGCATCTTCCTTCTTTCATTTCCTTACATTCTTCTCATTTTCTATGTTGCCATGTAGCCTTCCCTTTCATTCTTGTGAAATGAGTCCATCCCGCCTCCCTGCTTCAATTCTGGTAAAGTTATGGCCTTAACTCCTTCGTATCCAAATAGCTTTCTCTAGGCCATCCTTACTTTTCCATTCGTACCTCTTCCTTGAGCCTTTTTTCTGCCAAGTTCCCTTTTCTCAAGTTTTGCTATCTATTTTTAAAATACAGGAATTGTAGTTCTGGTTTATTTAAATACTTAAAATTTATTCTCCTGGCTACCATAATTTCCATAAAATATGTATGTTGTCATCTATGCCTCTTACTTCTGTCTGTTTCTGGCATCTCATCAGGACAAGGGTAAGAGTCTCTTTAGAAAATGCTAGACATTTAGACAGGTTTTGGTGGAATCCACAAGTACATGTCTGATATTGTGGAAGCAATGTCTTTTACTTTGTGTAAAGAAAACTATATTATGCAAGGTTTATGACTGGTTTATAAAATCAATGATTGTATTCAGCATTTAAAAAACTAAACTTCTAATGGAGTGTCTATAAGGTACTCCAAAATCTCGGTAAAATATCAAACTCCATAAAGGCAAGGAGTGTGAAATATGTCAAATAACAGAATTTCCATGTATTACGAGAAGACCTCTCTGATCTCATTTATTTTTTTTTAATATCATCTGTTTATCCGTGATCTTCCTCACAAAATCTTTTCTAGGCATTTCTGGTGTTTAACTATTTTAGGTGGAAGGTTTTTTGGTCAGGAACAAAAATTAATGAATCATGGATGCTTCAGTATCCAGGGTGAGTTTCCTTACATTTTTTTCCTCTTGGATTTAAAAAAAACCAAACTTCTACATCTTTTATGTAGACTGTTATTATTTTCTGTTAGTGTAGTCTATTCGTACCTCAAAAAAATTAAGAAAATTTTATTCCGTATGGTCAGTCAAATGTGACCTAGATGCTACCAGAAGATTTTTAGTGCATATAGCAAAATGATTTGCAGTTAAATACTTTTTATCTGAGGATCTGGAAGCATTTTTTTTAAAAAAGGGTAAATATTGTTTCAGTATAGGTATTTTGCATATTATGTTTTTTCTTCAGGCCCATACATACTGCAGTCAGTAGTGTTTGTACAGTGACAACAACCCATCCCATCCAATATGAACTCCATTTCTGGTCTTTCCAGACAAGCTAACAAAAATATTGCTGTATAATTCCTTCTTTGACTTACGTTACGTAACACAAAGTGTTACTGCAGAGCAATAATTCTGAGCTTTCAAGTGTAAAACAGGTGCCTGTTGGGATCCCCTTCGTTCATAATTACTGAATTCCAACAGGGAAGTTACTAGGTAGAACAAGCTTTAATAAGCTGTAATTAGTAACTTTTTCAAAGTTTTGCATATATTTAATTTAACTGGGGAGTTTTACAAAAAAATAAAAATTAAGCACGTCTCATTTACAGTTTACTTCGAAGGAACTGTCATCAAAGTCTTGAATTTTCTTTTTAAAGATGTAGAGACATTAATAAATATATCACTAACAAAATCAGAATTACTTCATCATGACCACCATGATGAGATCAGCATACCCTGCAATTCTAATTTAATAGCTTTGTCTTTTGCTGAGAATTAATAGTCAGAAAACAATCACTTCTTAAATCAACAGTAAATCCTGTCCCATACAATTACTCTTTCATGCATTTAGTATCCCACCTGACAGTTGTCAGTGAGATTATTGCCCCAGACTGAAATATGTGAACCTGAGCCATATGGTATAACCTTCCCTTCCTTTTAGTAAAATTCCCTTCCTTTTAGTAAAATTCCCTTCCATGTACTGTCCCGCTTGCTGTTGACCAGCTTCCTGGTCCTGTGCTGAACCATTCGACTTATTAGAGTAAGTATCAGCATTGTGGTTAGCTTTTCTCTTGACTGAGAACTCAAAAGAGTACACAAAATTAAATTCTTCATCTATAATAATCTTAAAAATCCTGTCATCTCCATCATATGAGAGGTGGATATTCATGTCAGCAGTAGGTCACTTGTAGCCTGCCTGATGAACCATATACCAAATATCAACATACGTTTGTATGTATTTCTTTACCCACTTTTTGGTTGGATTTGTGGCTCTGTAGCTCGACCATCTCAACAACATCTGTTCGGAAAAGGAAAAAAAAGGATTAAAAACTTGGATCCCTTCCCTTCCTTCCATCTGCTGCTTTCCAGATGAAGTCCTGTTCTGACTGAACTAAAAAAATCCATACCAGTCCTGGCTACCGATCATAAGGACATGTGAGCAATCGGGACATTTGAATGCTCCATCTGTGTTTGTGTGAAGAGGACTGTTAAAAACTAATCCAAAAACTCTAACTCAGCAAGCAGACTTCAGTCCCAACAAATACTTAAGTCTATGCTTAATTCATTTTTTATTAAGCATAGAAAGTAAGCACTTTTCAATTACTTAAAATTACTTTAATTTTAAAGATACATTTAGTTTTATTTGTCTTAATATAGAACATGTGCTTCGGGCATATCCTGAGAATTCCAGCCTGCACAAAATAAAGGCAAAACTTCATTACTAAGTTTTTACCATTGAAAAATAGGACAAGTGGAGCAAGATGGAGCTAAATTCAGCCATGAAAATATATATTTTTTTTTAAAAAGGCAGCTTACTGATGTATGGAGTGTTGTACTGGAACTTAAAGTCCTTTCTGCCTCACAGGTGAATTAGGTTTTACATTTTACTGGAACTCCAATGGGATTCATCTTAGTAGAATTTCCAGGTTGCAAAGATATACATAAACAGGAGTTTCATCGAATATATTCAGGTGAAAATTCATTGCATTGGTACAGGAATAACTGCAAAATGCAATCTGACTTCTGTGAAGCTTGGCCTTCTACAAATAAAGATCAGAAAAAGCTAAGATGTTCATTCCTCATTTAAATTAGATGTCTTTCTAAAGACTGCTATAGTTAAACCAGAGAAACCTCTGCCCGGAATCAAGCTCATATTGCATATATTCCAAAAAATGACCTCAGCAGAAGCCAAACTAGATAAATCAGAAAAAGTTGCAATAAGCTTCATACTAAGGAGAAATGAAATGATTTTCCACTGCATTAAGATTCCTCTGTATCTTTAACAATTAGAGAATGAAGCTTGAAATTTTCTGCTTTATTACTAGTTCTAGATATTGGTTATCCATACAGAAATCCACTTTTTTTTTTTTTAATCTTGATAAATTTAGACACCCAAAACATTAGCTAGGCACTAAATTCCACAATTCCATGGGCCACATGAAAAATTTAATTGTTTCTAATATTTTAATATTAGAATAATATTAAACAATAAATTAAAAAATAGAAAATTTTTGTCCTAATTTTTTTGTTTCCATTTATTTGTTTCTAATTTACCACTTTGTAACTTCACGGAACTTCCTGTGTTTTGACACTGAGAGAGTAGAACTGTTTTTTTGCCAAATTAGTGGAAATAAATGCAAAGACTGGAGTGGAGGAAAAGGAGCTCCCTCAGAACACTTCTCTGTCCCAAGAGAAACATGACTGTCATCAACACTTTATGTTAACCTTCCCTTTGGCTGACACTTCACAAACTGCAGGTCTAATCACCTTATTGAAGTGGAGAACTGCAGGAGGATGAGAACTCGAAGTAAAGCCCGTACCAGAACTTCCAAGAGCTGAGGAGCCCACCCCGGCAGCAGGGCTCACCGAGCGTGCCGGTGGCTGCGTCCGCGCCAGGTAGCTCAGAGCCACAAAAAAAACAGATTTTAGAGGATAGGGGGTAGCATGAGAAAGGCTGTTGGTCTCTTTTGTTCTTCAGCCCTTTGACCTATGGGCTCTAAGCCATCATATTCAAAATGTTAGGAGCTGGCTCGCCCTCATGATTAAAACAAGCCTCAGCAGGGAGAAAGCATTTCAGCTCTCACCCCTCTCTTTGCAGCTCTTTCCCCAGAATGTCTGCAATGTGCAACTGGAACATGAAGCCAAATATTAACAGGATCATTGTCAATATCCAAGGTTCCTTTGATTCAAAAAATAGCAGAGAGTGCATTATTTAATGGAGAAAAACAAAATGGCAGAAGAAAGGAGCTGGAGACAAGGAAAGAAAGGAGCTGGAGACAAGGAAGCAGCCCGTGGTACAAACCATCTAGAACCAAACATTCCAATGAAATGAAGGAACAGGAGACAGAAGAGTCAAGTCTTCCACTTGTCCTTAGCAAAAATGGAAATCCAGTAATTAGGGAGGGAAAACCTTTCCATTAACAGAAGCAAAACCCAGGTCAAAAACATAAAGACATTGTGTTATGAGGCACTGAGATTTATAGAGATAAGAGACAACTTCCTGAAGCACGTTTCTTAAAACCAAGGTCCAAGAAAATGAAGCAGTTGGAATCCAGAATCAAAGAAGATATATAAATTGCCTTTGACAAGCGTCAGAGCACAAATAAATGTAGAAAACATATCAGTAGATGCCTCACTTCACATGCTGGTAAGACTGTGAAATCATTTCAGTTTTGACTTCAAAATTTTGGATTTGTTGAACAACTACAAAATGGAAGAGTATGTCATCGGCTTGGAGACAACTGAAAAAAATTGCTGCATACCATTTTTCTCCATCATCTTTAGCTCAAACTGCATATTGATGGAGTGAATTCTTCATTTCTTTGAAGTCAACAACACCCCTATGGCAACCAGAGCAATTCACTCACAGAAGGGGGTATTGGAAATGAACTTCTGTCTTTTGTCCATGATATCATGGTTACTTTAGGAAAGTGTATTGTGGTGGTGTCATTTACTCCTCATTTCACAAAGAGCAATAACACTATATAGCCAGCAACTCCTCCTCATTTAGAGAACTTCGGAAGTTGGAGAACAGAGGTTTAATTAAGTTCTTGTAGATTTGACAAAGCAGTTTCCACTGTATCATCTGGATGTCTTGCTATTAATTTAATTGATTACTACTACCTACATACCTAGGGTGTGGGCAATGTGTCTAATAGTAACAGTATCCAATCCAAATCGCTGTATGACTGCAGGTAAAACTGCTAACTTACACTTAAATGTGATAAAATCAAAGAATTAGGAACTTCAAACTAGAGGTTCATTGCCCAGGATCATCCTACTTTCTGCGAAAAGGGAGTGTTTAGTAGGGGATCATGTAGATCTACAACTGATAGTCAAATATACTTACCACGGGCTCCTCATACAAAGATGCAGCTTGTTTGGTGAAGAATATAAATATGATAGTTCCACAAAATAGTTTTATTCCTAACGACTTTTTCCAAAGGCAGAGTAGAAACGTGCAGGGGCAAGAGGAAGGCACACGCAGATCAACCATTCTGAGCCTCCTGTGATTCTCCCAGAGGAGGTGCCCGAGACCAAGAAAAGGAGAGGAGTTCTTCTAGCTGTTAACCAAAGTATTGCTTTGGCATAACGAATTCAGATACACAAATTTTATCTCTGTTCTTACAGTTTATTGCATGTGAACTTTAAAGGTAAACAAAAATATGTGAAAATGCAGTTAGGCTTCAGCTGCAGAAAATTCTCTGTATACGTTGCCAGAAATGCAAACAAGCATCTCCGTGACACACCAGTACAGCCGCTGTTCTCAGGGGCTGCCCCCGCTGCAGCTTCTCGTGCTCTTTAGTTCGTCAGCTGGGGCACTCAGCACCTCAAGCACTGGACCGTGGTAGTTAAGCTCAAGAAAAAGAAGGTAAAAGTGCTACACTGGGGTGGGGGGGGACTAAAGAAATGTTTTCCCTTTTCAGAAAATGCCGAAAGTCATTCAGTAGTGTTGCACCTTGTGAAATGTCTTTTTGCTGTAGCAAAATGTAATTTCAGCAAACAGTATTTTTATCACATAGGAATATTTCACACATTTAACCTGCTGCAGAATACCCACAGGGACATGGATGTCATAAGCCAGTTTTAAGTAGGGAGAGCGCATTTTCATTACAGTACCAGAAAACGGGGGAGGAATGGGGTACACAAGATGGGGGAAACCAATCTTTGCTAAAATACCATCTTGATTTAAAAATTGTGAAGACTGTGGAAACTGTATTGAATCATTTTATTACTGTGTCTTCATTGCTTGGATATGATCCAAAAGAGCTATATTTTACCTGAAAAATTGGAAAGCTGATTAAGTCAAAATGGATTTCCTGGTGGCCTATGACTGCAGCCTTGTAAACTTATTGATTATGGCCCTCAACATTGTTCTTATTGATGGCTGCATCTGAAACATTGTAAAACCCATGGCGTTCGCTTTCTTCAGACCAAACACATTAGGAAAGTGACTTTTTGTTTCTCAGTGCAATATGAGGCAGGAAAACTTGGTGGATTTTTTTCCCCTCTCTAAAGCAAGTCTTACCGTAAGGAAATTTATTAACTATATAATTCCATCCCATCTTATTTCCATAGCCTATGTTATGTAACTCTGGTTAGTAACGATTTTATCAAAGTTACAGAGCACGTACGTAACTGAAATTTGTGGCTGGAAATGAATTTATTTGTCTGGAGTGTACTAAACACATTCCATGGCTATCTTATCAAATTATTGTTAATTTTTTGTGGCTATGGTTGAAGGAAGGTGGTTTGTGAAATTATATATGGGGCATAGGTCCTTTCAGCTCTGATTTTCTAGCAAAGACTCAAATGTATTAGGAACAGCTTGTGAACCTCTTCTTACACGAAAGGCTTTCTGACATCTGGATGAAAGGAGCTGTCATCTGTGCACTTCTTAAAAGTTGCTGCATTGCTGTATCTGATATGAAATTAATACTCCTGATACACTCAGGAGAGAGTGCTTTATCTGTAGTGAAGTTCACACCTGTGTGAAATTTTGCTGAAGGGAAGTGAACAGCCAAATCTAGCTCTAGGAAGGCAGGAAGGAAGGGAGGGAGGGACGGAGGGAGGAAAGAAGGAAGGGAAGAAGGCAGGAAGGAAGGAAGGCAGGAAGGAAGGCAGGAAGGAAGGAAGGCAGGCAGGAAGGAAGGAAGGCAGGAAGGAAGGCAGGAAGGAAGGAAGGCAGGCAGGAAGGAAGGAAGGCAGGAAGAAAGGAAAGAAGGCAGGAAGGAAGGAAGGCAGGAAGGAAAGAAGGCAGGCAGGAAGGAAGGAAGGCAGGCAGGAAGGCAGGAAGGAAGGCAGGAAGGAAGGCAGGAAAGGAAGGAAGGAAGGAAGGAAGACAGGCAGGAAGGAAGGCAGGAAGGCAGGAAGGAAGGAAGGAAGACAGGCAGGAAGGAAGGAAAGAAGGAGCAGAACAGCACCCTGCCCACTTAGTTGGCTCAAGCCTTCTCAGTCAAGTGAATCATCAAGGGATACAATTTAGTGGGGGACTTGGTAGTGATAGGTTAATGGTTGGACCTGATGATCTTGGAGGTCTCTTCCAACCAGAACAATTCTATGATTCTATGATTCTATGATCAGTTTGGACATGGAAGACGTTTATGATTATGAGATCTGTTTGGCTTTTCTCCTTCCAAGCTGAGATTCCATGGGCTTTAAAAATACAGGATATTTCTCAATGACATTTACTTAGATTACCAACCGTCCCCAGGCAATGGAAGTAAACCCTTATCACCATAAATTCTGCTTTAAAGAGAGAGACTGCTTAAAGGACTAAACACTTAGTATGAGCACCCCACAGGGAGGTTTACATTCCCTTTTCCAGTGATACTGAACTAGGTGTAGACTACCTAGTCTGATGTTTAGCAATTAAATCACCTAACATATAGCAGCCTTCTTTTCAGAGCAAGCTAACTGCATTAGTATTTACCTCACTTGTGGTCTAAGACTTACAGCTACCTCTACCTCTATGCTTCTATGGTAGTATCGGTACCCAATCTAGCTATTCTGTAGATAATCTGGACATGTATTATATCAGCTTTTGATTGCTATAATGACCACACCAAAGATTGCACATTTAGGAGAGCATTTCTGTGAGCGATTACATACTGAGTATCTGAAATATCCTCTCACAAATGTGACCGGGACCATCCATCAGGAACTATCATAGTTATTTGTTCTAGTCTGCCTATGATTTTTATACGACTCCCTGCATTCTTAGTTGAATGATTTACAAAGCTTTCTGCTTACACCCTTCCTTCCATTAAGCCATCTGAAGTTACTACCACAGTATTGGCCTTGTTGGTTGTTATTAAGATGTCTTTTTCACAAGAGTATTAGTTTTTTTGGTTTGGGTTGGGTTGGGTTGGGTTTGGGGTTTTTTTGTTCGGCTGGTTTGGGTTTTTTTGAGGTTTTTTATAAGAGCTAAGTAACTGCAGAACAAAGTAGTCACTTCAGAGAAGTGCCAGTAAAATGTTTTTTCTCAGACATGCTGTTTCTAAGCCCCAGTTAGGGGCGTGTGAACATTAGAGACCAGACAAACCTCTGACTCCAGGAGGGTTTGGTTTTACTGGAAAACTTCCAACACTGCTTTGCACTGAATTTGTTCTATAGCTAAATGTCCAACCCACTTTGTGCCATGACACTACGCAAACTTCATCAACACTTAATTGATGTAAATTGACATGTACTGTAGAATTGTTCATACAATTCCACAGAAAATTTAAAAACAGTACTGCAGACTGATGATTTATGACAAATCATGATACCGTCTTCCTACCTGGTTCAGCGGTAGTGATAAGACTAAAAGGGTGCAACACACATTTCTTGTTTGACTGTGATGGCTAGAATGAAAGAAAAATATCTCTCATGAGAGGTACAGGCAATTGCAGCTCATAAAACCCTCTGTTAAATGGGCTGTACATCACACAAGTTTATGCAGGCAATTTCCTTTTAGCCTATCTCCCCCTCTCCCCTGTTACCTTCTTCTTCCCCTCCCCCTGCCACACATAAACATTTGGGTTTAGCATGTGCTAAAAGTTAAATGCAAGGATTAAAATATGTTTTAAATTCCTAACAGTAGATCAATACTTTTGACGTGATTGAACACTATGGCTCGTATGAATTCATCTTTGAGGTAAGAAGCCGTCAACATGTATATGCGACTCTAATACTAGTGATTAAATGCCATCTTCCCTTCTGGGTTCTACAACTGAGGTGTCATTCTTGGTACGGTATTTTTCAGTTCTATTAGGTTTACATCAAAAGTATTACGATAAATGCTCTTTTCAAATGTATGGATGTCCATCCGGATAAATATCCTACCTGCTTTGATAATTAAAAAACCTTCAACTATTCTTGCCAAATTATTTTTTTTTTTTTAATATTTGAGGTTTGTACCTGTATAAAAAGTAAAAATTTATTGTTCTTACCTGTTTTATTCAGTAACTCATCTCTTTGTAAGTTAAATGTCCATAGAAACATCTGATAAAATTTTAGACGGTCCATTCAAAACTAAAGATTTCAAGAATTCCAAGTAACCACAGTTGTTTGTACTTACATATTAGACAGAGATTTTGTCTTTGGTATCAGATTCTGACCTAAAAGGTACCCAGGGAAAACACAAGCCATTTCAAATATGAAAAGGGAAAAAGTGCATTCTACTAATTAAATGAAAAACAACCTGAGATTTATTTGTCAAAAGGTAAACGTTGTCACCTCAGCAAGGGGTCTTTGGGGAAACACTACCTAGATCTTTGTTTTACAGTGAATCTCATCCTCAGATTTCTCGGTTTACAGCTCAGCATGCTGGCACAGTTATCCCTAGTGATCTGAACACAAATCACTTTTGATGTTGAAGATGATTAAAACTAATACACTGGGACTCCTGGAAACACAAAGCCAACCCATTGCGTGGGCCACACTTGCCATGCGCAGCCAGGGTGAATAACTAGACTGTCGTGTGCTAGAAGAGCTTCTACGTGATAAAATAGGTGCCATTAGTCATGTTCTCCGAAGGGAAAGACAGGAGAAAGGTGTCAACAACTGTGAGCAGAATGTGCATGCAGTCAGTGACCGACTGATCGCTGACAGCAATTCGGACCTCGCCGAATCCCCTTCGGTATCAGCAGCCACCTTCAGTGCACAGAGCTCCTGGCGCCAGAGGAGCAGAACTGTCTGTGTATCCAAAATGCCCGAAGTGAGAATCGTCAACCATTACAGCAGAGTTATGCCCCTCTCTAAAGTCCAAAGCATAGCCGTGAACTCTTTGATTACAGCTCACTAATGATTGCTAGCACGACACTCTTCCCCTCTTGTACTTGCAGGGTTTTTTGGAAGTGCGCGTAAACTGGGTGAGTTACTGAACTCCTTTAGTTGTCTGATTGCACAGCTGATTACAGATGGAAACAATCGGCAGACCTGAGCTTTGCTGATGCAATTAATCACAAAACACACACACAAAAATACAAGTCTGCATCATAAAAGTTAAAAACTTGTAAGCCAGAATGCAAACAGGGATTTGAAATATTGGGAAGATATTAGTGACGTATTTGGATTTTTTAACAGGAAATTCGCTTTAATATTATTATATAATATTTTAAGTAAACCGTTTGTAATTAGTCTTTTAAAAGGCCATTGCTGTCAGGAATATTGTAACTATAACTGCACAACTTAATCACCATTGAAAGGAAAATGTCAAATTTACCCAAATGCTGTATTTTACCCATATTCCAAGTCATTTCATTTTTTAATTATAGCTGTAAATTTTACAAACTTCTGATTAAGATTAAAGACTAACATAGAATAAAGTAAAACCTGCAGTAGCAAACAAAAAATGGCTCCTAAATCTAGAATACACATAAATCCCTAGCTGTCCATTACATTTGTCCATTACAAAGAGAAAAGACAGATCTTTTATCCCTTTTTTCTTTATCCCTCTTTCTCCTTTATCCCTTCAAATATGGAGCTTAATCACCCAGGATTACTATGTGTACTTCCTCTGATCAAAACAATAAGAAGTTAGCATCTCAGAATAATAAAAAGTATTAAAGACTAAGGAAAAAAAAATCTCTTTGCCTGTGTAAAGCCAGGGTGACTGGAAGCAATGCAGTTGAGCCGCCTTTCCACGCTGCGGATAGGAGCAATGCATACTTCAGGTCTGGGGTGGACGGAGAAGGGTTAGGACACCCATCGAGTGGATTTCGTTTACATTGTTGATTCAGCTTCTTTTTCCGTTTTGTTCCAGTGCAAACGTGGCCAACCACAATGTAAAAGAAAGAAATAGTGAAGTGAGCTGAATGTAGTAGCAACCCTTCAGCTGCTTAGTGAAATGAATGTTTCTGTGCCTTTCCCTGCTACGTGTTGGCTGTGGGCTAGTGCGACTGTGGAGCTTCAGGAGGCCTCCTGGGAACGCTCCCATCCATGCCCGTCATGGCAGAGATGTTTCAACACACTGTCCTAAGTCACGGACCCAAAGCTTCCAGGGTAGCAAATCGGCAAGGAAAATATGTGGATAATTTTTTGTCTGGGGCATGGCTTCTTTGTGTTTGAATATGGAATAAAATAAAATAGAATGAATCCACAATGATTACTGTTGAATAAAGTAAAAGATTTCTTTCAGTACGCTGCGGTTTAACCCCAGCTGGTTACCGAATACCACGCAGCCGCTCGCTCACTCCCCCCTCCTCCCCAGTGGGGTAGGGGAGGAGAATTGGAGAGAAAGGAAAACTCACGGATTGAGATAAAAACAGTTCACCAGGACAGCAAAGGAAAAGACAAAAATATATTAATAATGATAATAATAAAATATAAGGATAATAATGTATATAAAACGAACGATGCACAATTTCTCACCACCCGAGGACCGATACGGCCCATTCCGAGCAGCAGTCAGGGAACAGGAATATTCCTCAGCAGCTATCCCAGAACAGCAAGTTCCAGAGAGAGCGAGCAAAGGAACAAACAGCCAAACGAATGAATGAACAAAAAGGCCTGAACGAACAATAAAAGGGAACAAGAAGGGAAGTGGCCCACTGGCCGACCCTCACTTATACTGGGCATGACGTCTATGTTATGGAATACTCTCTCTGGCCAGTTTGGATCAACTATCCTGTCTCTACCCCTCCCAAGTTTTTGCACCTGCACATTAGCAGAACCTGGGAAACTGCAAAATGTCCTTGATCGTTCAGCAGCAACCAACATCATCAGTGTGCTATCACCGTTCTTCTCACACTAAATCCAAAACACAGGAGCTGCTGGAGACGAAACTAGCTCTGTCCAGCCTAAACCAGGACACAGTATTTCTGTTCTCTTTTGGGAAACATCCAGATAATACAGTCCCATCATAGTCAATGATAAAAAAATTTCCATTACAAAAGTTACTCTGAAGGATGTTAAGCTCTTTCTCTCTCTCACTTGGATGTACCATCAGCATCTCTATGTAATTTGCATCAAAGAATTGTAACAAAAGTGTCAGAAGAGTTCTCTACACTGTCAAGGTTGATTTTCAAAAGTATTGAAACATGGAGGACATTCAGGAAACATCTGGAAGAAAAATGAATGTTGTGCCAACATTTAAAAAAAAAAAAGTAGAATAACCCATTTAGTTACAGGCTTGTCATCATAAAATCAGCCTGAGGAAAAAAAAAGAAACACCTAATATGGGACTCAGTTTATAAAGAATCAAAAGAGAGTAATTTAATTAATGCAAATCAACACAGGTTTCTGGAAAACAGATCTTGTCAAAGTAACTTGAGGCCTTTTTTGACGTATACAAATTTGACTTGTAAAGGCACTGTTCCTGTAATATTCTTGGATTTCTATTCTGACGTGATGTGGCACAGTATCTTGATAAATAATGTGAAACAATAAAAAAAATCTGCATGCTATCCATAAAGTCTATTAAAAGTTACCTAAATAATAGCTCAGTGTAATTATAAGCAGGACTCATCGTTAAGTGGCTACGAAGGTTGATTCACAGGGATCAGTTTTTGGCTCTAAGCTATTGAACAAGGTTATGGATGTCTGGGGGGAAAATAATTACTGATACAGTCTTCAAATCATGCACAAATGACAGAAGGAGGGAACAAGCAGGTGGAGACACAAGAATGGCTGGACACTGGTCAAGAAAAATCTTGACAGGTTACTAACTGTGCCTCTCAGCAAAGTGTTTATGAATGCAGTCCATTCCCACAGGATGCGGAACTCCGTCCTGGTAAGCCACGGCTCCGAAAACACTCGGGATCACACTGGATGGGTCCGCAGGAAATGGGTCTCTGGTGCAGCAGCAGACACACCGGGTAGGAGCTGCCGAATCTTGCGGTGGGGGGGCAGCCGCCGCCCCGTGCCCCCAGGTCCGGCCAGCAGCGAGGCTGAGCGCGTGCGTTAGGAAGCGCGTAAGTCACGCTGCGCGGGCGCGAGGACCCAGGCCGTTCCTTCGCCCGGTAGGAGCTTTATCAACTCGCTGCTCTGGGTTTATTTCATTCTCCGTGCTATACAAAAAATGGCCGCAGACTGCTGTCAAATATCTCTCTTTAGATGCTTTTAATACTCAAAATCGCAGTGTTAATTTGGCAGCAAGTCTGCTTACATTTGCCTCTTGTTTGTTATTCCCTTTCCCTACAAACATTATTTTGCTTATGCTCTTACAGCATCCTAGCGACATCGCCACTAGATTCACCCTTGCTGCTGAAGGGTATAGATCCCGATGCCTCTGATTTAACGAAACCTTCAGCTAAATCTCTACTACTTAGGCAGTGCTTCGGTGATTAAAATCATTTTATCAGATCCTCATGTCACATTTCCTAAGTAATCACACCCCCGTTTATTGGAACACTATTCATTTTTTAAAAGTAAAGAAAGAGGAAAAAGAAGATCAATGTTACGATTAAAAGATATAGCAGCTGGTATAGCTATCATAATTTTGTACTCTTTTTAAATGATTCATGAAAGTTAGCATCTTAAGTTTTGATTGGTTTTTGTCTGGACAACTCTACAGGTACTTTATGAAAGAAACAATGCAGATTTACAATCAAATATACTTTATTGTAATTATATGAGCTTGAGTTTATAGTATCCTGCCCATTTAAGCACTTAATTCTTCAATGTTTCCTTAAAAAAGAGACTATATGGCCAAATTTGGTTGAAGACGTAGACATTGCAAGAGGGAAAAAAAAATGCTGTGAAACATTTTTAATAATGTAAAAAAGATAAACTGGGGTTTGAGGTTTTCTTAAGATAAAAATTTCCTTTTAGAATTTACAGCAAAAACTTAACTAAGGCATGAAAACTTTAAAAAGTAATTTGACTGGAATGCTAAATGAAATTAGGTTTTCACTATGACCAAGCTTAGAGAAGTAAAAAAATATAAATCTAAAATAAATTATAAGAGCATATTGGATTTGGAAAAGATCTGGGAAAATATATTCTTCACTGCATAAAAGGGATGACTTTTGTTCTTAGTTCTCGCTGGCAGAATGTCTTATTAGTGAGACAGATCAGGATACATGCTTTTGTATACACACTGCTTACTTTTAATGATAGTCTTTTAGTTTTCGTGGTCCTTTTTCCCTTCACCACATGTCTGGAGCTGAAGTCAGGCATTGGACAAATGTGCAGCTCCATAGACTTGCCCATAATGTTTTGTATCCTTAACTTTGTACATTTTATACATTTGTGAAGACAGTTGTTATGAATCAGCTGTTGCTTGAGAAGACAAGAATCCTTCTTAATATATAGTTAATTCTTTTTTGACCTGAAAATTAATGCAGCTGATTTATTTAATCTCATGCCTGCTAAAGGTTTTGTACCTGTAAGTTTCCAGGCATTACCTAGGCTTTTTTGTTGGGGTCGTCTGTGGATGAGGATGTACGGCTTCCTCCGAGGCTAGAACATGCCATTCCTAAGGGAGGCATTTTTAAGGCACGCTTTTGGGAGTATCACTCTTCCATAAAGACAGATGTTCTCCCTGTCACTTCTTAGAGAAAGCAACTCATCTCCATCTTTCTCTTTATGTTGCAAGAACAGTGATTCAAGAAGGCAGTGGAAGTGTAAATTATAATACATCCACTGATGCAGTCCTTGTGACTGAGCTGCTCTGTCTTGGCCTACGTTAGCTGTGCGTGAGATCGGCAACTTTTTCATCAAGTGATTAACAGTAACATTGTAACTCAGATGACAAAAATTCTCATATATATTCGATTTTTAAGCAATGAGAAGGATTGAAGGAAATGAGCCAACACACTTTGGAAGTTCACAGCAATCTCCTCTTTGCTTATCTTAGCATCGGGGCTCATTTTGCTCTTCAAAATGTGTACAAGAAGCACATTCCATTGCTGGGAATGAGACAAAACACTCTGAAGCGTTGATACGATCTGAGTATGCCATACAGGATGTACAAACTTTGAATTTAAACAATGCACACTGAGGGAGTTGGGGCACACTTATAAATTAGGCTTATAAAGTATTCATCAGATCACTTTTGTGCATTGAACTGATGCATATGCATTATACATTTGCTTTCCCTTCTACGTCTCTGTCTCTCGATCCTTCCAGATGCGATTCATGCAAGCTTAGTCTCTCAAGTTCAGTTAGAATCAGTGGACAAATCTGGACATGATAAGAAGGCTGCAAGCTACATTTCCTTGTAAGCCTGTGATTTCAGTATATGCCTGTGACTCAGAAGGTTCAGAAATGTAATTGCTTACAAACTTCATACATCTGCTATGGGGCTGTTGTGATTTACACTAGCTGAGGATAATGCCCATGTGAGTCTACCTCACAAAGAGCAGTGCAGACAAACTGAAAGTGCTAAAAGATTGCAAATTACACAAATTTAGAACAATTATAGTTTTGGTCTTATGACCGTGAATTTAAAAAAGTAAAATGCAAACAGAAATATATATATTTTTTCTGACATGTTTTTTGTTTCCTTCCTCATCTCCTCCTCCTATTTTCACATCCTCTCTGGAAAATGATTGGCAGATTTCACAACAAAGAACAGAGAAACCTGAAGATGGTTCCTTCCACTCTGTTTCAGAGACCTTCTTTCTTTGACAGAAAGTTTAAAGATTCAAGGTAATTGCTTCCACTCAGGAGATTCTAATCCAATTTAAGTAGAAAAAATGAGTGAAGTGTGGGAGTTGAAAGTGGAACAAAAAGGTTATCTTACATATTGTGACCAGGACTGAAATAAAAAAAAGTAGTAGGTTATGCTTACCGTGGTTATGCTGATTTAATTATCCAAAGAAACCTACTTTCTAATTCTAGTCAATAGCTACAGTTTTAATGTGAGGGTTTACCCATAAATATATCTCTAAAAAGAAAAGCAAAAATGCTGCTTAAGATAGCTACACACACTTATAAAATAAGATGTATATTTCCAATATATTGTCTTTAGGAATTGCCGCTTTCTTGTGCCATTACATGCGTGCATCACACGCACGTGCATGTGTCAAGGAAGCAAAAGTACCACTGTCCTAAGTGCAAGAGGTATTGCTGTTATGATACCTGATAGCAGTCATGCATGCATTTCAGTTCAGGGGAAATACAGAGAGATGCAACTGAATGAAATATGACTTGCATACCAACCAAATGCACAATAGTACTAAAAACTTCAGTGTTATTACAAAAATCATGAAAGATAAAATTCTCAATGGAGACATACAATACACTGTCTATAAAGCAATGTATGGTCATGCACTGAATATTAACATCTCAATCTGAGAAGGAGGGAAAAATTATGTAAGAATTAATAAGTACGTATTTTACTAAGCAGTAAGGAACCCAACAGCTTTTGCATTAGCCCACAGGTCATAAAAGAAGTGTGAATCTAGGAAAGACGATCTCCATTGGGATTGAAAAAAACCCAAACCAAAACCAAACTCACCTGTAAAGGAGTCAAAAGTAGCTCCTGTTCACTGTACACCTGTGATAAGAGCTCTACGAGATGAAATAAATTACATGCTGCCAAGAGAATGTCTTCCTGCTCTGAAGAAATGAGGGACATTTCGGTTCTGCTTGTGTGCTTGTATGGGTGAGAGAAAGAGGGTGGGCATGACTCATCCTGACAAACAAAACCTATTCCCAGAATAAATGTGCAGACCCTAAAAATATCAAAGCAAACAAATAAAAACGTGTAAAAGAGAAAAAGGAGAAAACATCTTACATAAATAAAGAAGGTGAAAGAACGGATACCCATCTGACATAGCAGTTAAATATAAAATAATGCATTGGTATGCAAGCAGGGAAAAGCAATCATTCAGAGCTTAATGTCTTATGCCATTAATATCATGTATGCATAAGTTGTCTCTTACAATATTGCTTCTAAAAATATCACATTTTCATCTTCCACAATTTACGAAAAGAAGTGCACTTCACAACCATTAGCCACATCTCATTTTTGTGATAGATTCTCAGTTGATATAAAACACTGTGACTTCATCCGTGCAATGGAGCTTTTTTATATTAATTTAAGCTCTTCATCTTTTCCTTAGATGTTCTGCGCAATGTGGAATTTTGTGCAATTAACAAAGTTATTGAACATAAAATGGTTTTAGTATTCATTAAAATCTAAATAATATTCAAAGCAAATAAGCTTCCACAATCACAATATCCAAACACATGTCTATTTTACATGTTGTACGACCACCTGTGGAAAAGGTCCTCCCTCATTTCTCTCTCTGGTATAACTCCCTTCAGGCAATGTATTACAATATCTATTTTTCATCCAACAACATTCCTTGGTTCTTAGACTGGCCAGAGGATCATTAGTGGGGAGAAAAATTCATCTGTCACAGACATAATATAGGATTTATGTCTCATAAATCCTTGATTAGTTTAGAAGACCCAAAATCCTCTAGGGACTGTAGCAAATTCAAAAGCTGTTCCTAAATGATAGAGTAGATGCTTGAGTTTCTTACCTGCCTAGCTGCTAGGTAATAAGAAAAAATACAGGCAGACAACAGTTTGTTATATAGAACATATATGGGGAAAAACTTTTTAGCAGGGCCTGCTGTGATAGAACAAGGGGTGATGGTCTTAAACCAAAAGAGGGGAGACATAGACTAGACATAAGGAAGAAGTTTTTCACAATGAGGGTGGTGAAGCACTGGAACAGGTTGCCCAGAGAGGTGGTAGATGCCCCATCCCTGGAAACATTCCAGGTCAGGCTGGATGGGGCTCTGGGGAACCTGATCTAGTTGAGGATGTCCCTGCTCATTGCAGGGGGGTTGGACTAGATGACCTTTAAAGGTCCCTTCCAACCCAAACTGTTCTATGAGTCTATGATTTGCCTACTCAACATCAGGGCTAGCACACACTCAAACTTTGCACCTATAATTTGCAAAATGTAATGCACTAGATGTCAGTCGGTACAAATTGACATAATACTGCCAAACCAGCACCTAGAGAATCTAGTTTGTTGCTCTTACAGGATTTTGTGTGAGGACTGAGGTCTTGAAATCACTGAAAAACAGTGATTTTTTTAGATTAAGATTACAAGGGATCTTCATCTGTCTCTTGTTTTTCAGCAGTGCTTTAGGACATTCGAAAATGGCTCTGACAGTAAGAGAGAATGGAATGTGTAGATAAATAGAGACAATATACTCACAGACCACAGCTTTATTAATTTTTATTAATTTTATTATTGTTTTATTAATAATTTTTTTCTCCATTGAGAGTAATACTGATTTCTACTTTTTGGAGCCAACTAGCAGTTAGCAGCTCATTGGAAGATGGCCAAGTATTTCAATTTGATTTATTGTTTTAGAAGCGATGCCTTGGGATTACAGCTCTGATTTGGCTCTCAGATTAGGAGAGTAGTACTAAGTGGAAATGTTAATTAGGCTCCTAGTGGCCACTTAGCATAGCAGTCCTCAGTTTCAAAGAGCAGTCCTTGATGTGCCACAAGGAGCTGCGCCATCTCACAACGGCACCATTCCTCTGAGATCTCCAGTAGCAAAATTGTATTAGAAGATGGCTAAAAATATGTCACTCTCCTAATATTAGTTTTCCGTGTAAGCGGTTGCTGTAGTTGCCATAGGAATGTTATATAACTGCATATTGATGGTGGGGTGGCTCTCGTGGTTATTGAGTAGGAAGAAGTCAACACTATGAAGTATTCAGAGGGCTTTTGGCAGGCTTAAAGGAATTTTTCAAGCATGATATGGAACTGCTTGGAACAGAATAGACATGGTTCATAACGGTTTCAAAATTTACTTATTGCACAGGTATATGTAATGCACAATCTCCTTATCGTAATGCTTAATCTTCATTTCTCTTGAAAAAGAAACAAGCACCTCCCTATACTTGCATCTAATTGTCACGGGCCACCTTGGGTGTACTGTTATGTTCACATTATGAGGACTATACTGTGCCTTTTTGGCACGTAATTCATGCAGTCAAGCTGTCTTGGGTTGTTTGTGAAATGCTGTGAATGTGGAAACATGACTGATTTGACAGATTTCAGAGTGCACTGAAGGATCTGGGATATGAATGCAACATCACCTTTTTAACAAAATGCCATGAAGACAGAGTCAAGCAGTAAATGCTGGCTGGGTAGCATGGAGGAGAGTCCTGAGATTCAGTTATTGGGGTAGAATTCCAAAAATACAGATCCAGACTCAGGTCCTGCTGTGAACCTCCTTTTTATCTGGTCTGAGTACTGAAAATCCATGACTGCTGAATTCCATGATGCTGGAAATATGCATTTGCAGATGGACAAGGATGTACCCCTGCTTCTGCATCAGGAAGTAAGGAAATCTGAGCCAAAAGAAAGAAGTGATCAATCCCAGACCACCGAGGATGAGAAAAGTTGAAGGAAAATTAGATTTGTGGCTCATTTTCCTAGTGACTATAACTGTACTAACACCAAAAAAGCTGGCCGCATCCTGTTCTGTGGCCCTGGCGCAGCACAGTTTACATCCGCGTGACTAACCTCCCGTCGTTCCACAGGGTCTGCTGTTTGCACACTGGGAAGCGTCTCTGGGTCGTGCTCTCTCTGGAACAGGGCTCGGGAGAGGGTTATTTATTTGGCACGAGCCACAGCGATGCCCGAAAGCAAGCTAACCGCTGGACGGGAGGGATGCTCACATGCCTGTACTTCAGACCGTGCCTTAGCCAGACTTAATTTACTGGTATAGATGTAACTAGCAAAGAACTGCGGTGACAGTGTGTATTTGTGACTAGACCTTTCCGTTTCAGCTCTCCACAGCAGAGCAGATGCTGACAGGCGGGGCTGACTGCAGCTCAGTATTGCCGACATCATCTCCACCTGCTGAATCCTTTCAGCGGACAGACCCTGCCTTTGGGCCAGGGAACAGGCTAGATGACATCCAGATATCTTTATTTATTTATGATGTGTTCTATAAATCTAAACAAACTACTGCTCCTCTCTGTGACAGCTTGCGTGGATCCTGCGCAGTTGCGTACGGTGTAACAGGCCATAGAAACACAGTAAGTGACGTGAAAGGTCTACTTGCCAGGCCCTTGTTCTTTTGAGCGTCCCCCCTTCACGAACAGTTTTCCATTGCCACTGCTTCTTCGTTACCTCAGCACCCTGGGCCCGCCAGACCCCTGGGTTAGGAGGAGATGACAAGACCTACGCTGAACGAAGGCTTGGTGTTCAGGTTCGATAGTGCATTCGCTGGCTGCACACCGAAAAGTCCCTCATGTTCCCCAAGAAAGTCTGGATGGGAAGTGACTGAGAAATGATCAGGATGCTGCCACTTTCTCAGCTTGGCTTTTCTGACCAGAACAACCAATTTTGACTGCAAACAAACAGAGTTGCAATGCCAGAGTTAACATTGCCTGTGTCGCCAGCTTAATAAATAGAGCAAAGAAACCCTGGCACAATGCACAGCACAGAACTGGAGCACAGTTACCGCTACCTCCTGTCTCCAGTAATGGAAAACACACTAATGATTTCTGGGTCTGGGGGTTTTTCCGCTGGCTTTATTCTAGATGCTGGAATCCCAAGGATGGTGCATGCAAGACCTCAATGGCTTTATGATAAAAATTATGGAGATTTTTATATTAGTTTCCAGTAGATATCATCCTGTCTGACAATTTCTTATGGGTGACACTTGTTTTAGATGGCATCTGTTGTATCTGTTTATCCGTCCCTTACATGTTTTTTAAACTGTAACATTTTGCAGAATCATCTGTACTGAATAAATGCTGTAGTCCAAGAAAGTCAATGTGCAAACAATGAAAGTAAAATCACCTTCAAAAGATAAAAATGTCTGATTTTTAATACTTTGGGCAGTAAGACTGATGGTACCATGAGGTCCTAAATGTGTCTCTTGAGTCTTCTTAGAACAGCATCCGTATTCTCAGACTGTATATATATTTTTAAATAAACCTCTCTGAAGATGCCAGAGAATAAAATATATCTATCTATTTTATTATTTCATTGTTTTGAAATAATGTTCTTAAAGTACCAAAAGAGCAAAAAAAACCCCAAACCAACACCTCCTCCAAAACAATTACATTGTACAGTTCTCTTGTTTGAACATATCATGAATAAGGAAGAAATCTTCAGTATTTTACCTAATTTATGGTTGACACATTTTAATGTCGTCTTTCAGGTAAGAAAATTGTTTGGAGCATCAATAACATACAAGTGAGTATGGGATATATGAAGAAACATATTCTAAATTCATCATATTGTTCTGCTATGTAATCTGATATTTTTCTACAATGGAGATGAATTTTTGATTCTCTTGGGAAAGACAGATAATTAGCAGGGGAAAAAAAAATCCTGGAAAACGACCATAGATATCTCCATACCCTGGAGACTCATTACAGAACACAAGAGACCTTCATTCTAAATCCAGTTATTTGAAATGCATAGAGATCGTGATCAGCACCATTTATTAGTGATATCTGCTTTTTATCAGTTGTTTATGTAATATCATAGATGTGTATTTGGGCTTTACAGAGAGCTAACTATGCTTGTTACCTCTTTGGTTGTCCAAAATACACCGCATATTTGTGATGCGATTAAGACAGCCCTTGAGACAGATTATGAAGTACTTAGGGAAGAAACATACCAGGCCAACTGGCAGCAATTAACCCTTTTACTGACAAAGACAGGAAGGAGGTTGAAATTGAATTAATCTTAAAAAAAAAAAAAAAAAAGGAAAAAAAAGAAGAGCGTTTGTCAGGGCAGAAGCCTTCTGACAAATCAGTAAGAAGGAATGTGCATAACTAATACCTGCAGCATATTAGTCCATTGCATCAATTTGCAATGTTAAGGCATGCCCTTGCATCTGCGGGTGAACACACATCAGATTATTACTCCATTTCGTTAAGTCCTCATCTATGTTGTTAACTCACATGCGGTAATAAGATTTTCCACATGGCTGCATTCTTCTCTTAATCAGCGCTGACTTTTGCTAGGATATTCTGTCTTCCCTCGTGTGCCTAAAAACTTCAGAAGCCAGATGCGAATTACATTTTTAAGTAGTATCCCATACCATAAAGATTTCAAACCTCAAAGAAGGTGGTGGGAAAAAAGCTACCTCCCACTAGACTGAGCATTCATTTTATTGAAAAAATTCACTGCATCTTATACATGCGGCTTTGAAGGACTTCAGACTGATGTACAGGAATGGATATTTTTATTTAATGAAAATGCGTGGTTTGAAACTGTCCTGGTTTAGGCTGGGACGGAGCTAGTTTTGTTTTCAGCAGCTCCTGTGTTTTGGCTTTAGTGTGAGAAGAACGGTGATAGCACACTGATGTTGCTGATTGCTGCTGAACCACCAAGGACATTTTGCTGTTTTCCAGGTTCTGCTAACGTGCAGATGCAAAACTTGGGAGGGGTAGAGACAGGATAGTTGATCCAAACTGGCCAAAGAGAGTATTCCATACCATAGACGTCATGCCCGATATAAGCGAGGGTCAGTCGGTGGGCCACTAGTTTTTTCTAGATCTTTTTTGGTCTTTTGGGCTTTTGAGGCTTTTGAGACCTTTAACTTGCCCTAATCCTTAAGCTTCCCTTCGGGTTGCTTTTTGTTTCCCTATTTTTACCTTTTTTGTTTTTCACTCGTTTAGCTGTTTGTTCCCTCGCCTGCTTTCCCTGGAACTTGCTGTTCTGGGATAGCTGGGGGGGGATACCCCTGCTCCCTGCCTGCTGCTCGGGACGGGCTGTATCGGTCGTCGGGTGGTGAGAAATTGTGTATTGTTTGTTTTATATATTCTATTATCCTTGTATATATTATCATTATTATCCTTATTAATATATTTTCATATTTTTCCTTCGCTGTCCTGGTGAGCTGTTTTTATCTCAACCCGCGAGTTTTCCTTTCTCTCCGATTCTCCTCCCCACCCCAGCAGGGAGGGGGGGAGTGAGCGAGCGGCTGCGTGGTATTGGGTTACAATTTGCGGTTAAACCACGACAGAAACAAAGTACTTGGTAGTATTTAGACTATTATCTTTGAACAGTCATAATTTCTTTATTTTGTTTGTTTGTTTAAAAGTATTTAAATATGACTTCTCTGGTAGCATTTGAAACAACTACATAACTTTAACTTTATATACATATAGGGAAAAAAAAAATTTCTTATTTCCCTCCCTTCCGCCAGAACATAGTTCAATTTTCCTCATTTAGTAGTTACCAGTGGAATGAGAAAATAGCAGATAAAATAAGATTTTCCCTATGGAAATGAACAGATGTTATTTTTAAAAGTATTATGAAGTTTTGCATTTCATATTGAAAATCACTGGGGAAAATTGATTAAAATAAAAAAGAAATGTTGCCACAGACTTCTAAAATAAAACAAACCAGTGGAAAATCACATTAAAATTCCAGTTAGAGACTGCCTAGGGGAAGAGAAAAATTCCAAGAAATGTTTGAAAGATCACAGTCTTCACCCTGCACAGCATCTGAGAAAGGCCCAGCGCTCAACTTGCGTGATTTACACGCTCACTATGGGGAACAGGCAGAGTTATAATGGAAGGTGACTTACTAAAAATATTTCATTAAGGTTCAGTCAACAGACAGTTGCTCTTTTCTGTGAATACAGGCAACAAGCTGAATGAGAATGAATGGAGATCCATCATTAAAAAAATACCTCCCCTTTCACTATGACAATTAAAAAACCCCAAAATGTTGCAGCCAGCTATTTTCTTCAGATTCGCTTATTTTAGTTGGCTTTCATATCTTGTTACCTTCAAGTACTTTGGAACAGGTTTTCCCTTCCTGTTGCTTTTACATTCCTGGAATATTTCCAATAAAAGTTTGCTCTCCTGCTCTCCTGCTAATTACTACATGGTAGAGTACCACATTGTGCAGTGTATATGCACATCAGCGCTACTAACATTCTGCTACGTCTCTCAGTAATTAGCACGAGAGGATGAAAGGAGGTATTTTTCGCTAATGAATGCTCATACAGCACTTTGAACATGTAAGGCCCCATAGAAGGATGAAGTGCAATGTTTCCAGTTCTTTCCCTCAAGCTTTAAGTCCATGTTTGGCTGGCTTTATCTTTTCTCCCGTGGCTAAAACCTTTCATTTACATATTGAATTTCAGTGATGTTAAATGATAATATGAAAAGATTGAGAGTATGGAAAGATTACAATTCGTATTCACAGGATACACCTATATGAGAAAGCGACAATGGGAGTTACTTGCTATTACACATTTCCAGTTTATACTAAAACAGCTTAAGAGGAGAGCCACAGTGGTGATCTAATCCTAGTGCTAGGTAGAATAAATAAAAACCACAAGTCTTGTAAGTGTAATAAATAAAATCACAAGTATTTTAAGTAGAAAAAAAATTACAATATTTTTGTTTGTTTTAAATAGGTTTAAATTACTGCCTGGTGTAATTTGATGATGCTTTTCTGATATCAAGCTAAGTTGATGAACTCGGCTTGTATAGATGAAATGCAGTGCTCCTTTGCAGATGCTCAAGTGGATTTTTATAAGATTCGTTTAAATGTGATGGAGAAAAGTGGAAGTTTTTCTGCAGAAAATATATTTTTTTTCAAAATTCAAAAGCAATTAGGATTTCTTGCTACTGAGCTGAAGACATTTCATGTTCCAGAGAGTGCTGAGCGCTTTTCTGGTGTAAAAATATACTGCAGTTTTCTCAGTTTGGACATCCAAAAGTAACTGTACAATTTTTTTCTTAGTTTCCTTCTCTTCTGCAGTTTAGAGCAGTTGTCACAGAGGATCTTGTTTCTTTACTAAGTTTGTCCTAACTGTTTTTTCTGCTGAACTGAAAATTTAGGCTCTGTATAGAGTTTCTTTTCCAAAACAATAAAAGAATGATGGATGTTAAAACATAGGCACAGTTCCTTAAAATGTAATAGTTGTGGCACAATAAAAGGAAAGTTGGACCTGTGATAGGACAGAAACTTAAGTGGTTTTCTCTCTGAGAAGAAAATGTCACAGAGATGGTATTTCAAGAAAATGTGGTGAAGTAAATCAGTTCAATTTCTTTTGTTCTCATGCGTTTTTATTGCAATATATGAAATTTGAGCATTTCAGCAGTATGCACCTGTAAAGAAAAATCAAAACTGATTAAAAAAATTCTGATTTCATGTTCCAATATTATGATTTAAAAGAAATTATTTATTCAGAAGTGGATTTTGTTGCAGGACTTTCTACTTCCTTACAGTTACACTTGCCAATGTGATAGGGTAAAACATTTAATGTACTCATAAATTATCATAGCAATAATAGGTTCAGAGTTCTCTTGAACTCAAAATACTTGTGCGTGGCAATTTTCACCATTGTTTCACTAACTTCTCTGAATGCTGGAGTTGTCCACATTGTTCCATGTGACCTAAGTTCACGTAAGATATTGTTCCATGTGCCCAAATTTATTGACATCCTGACTTTCCAAATACGGAGTTTTCTGTTCCTGACGTAATGAAAAAAACATTATTTTTTTACCCTACAGAGCATTTAGGTCATTTCTTGGTCTCACAGAATTCTACTCTACAGCTCCTCTGAACACTCAGTGCGAGTAAGCTGTTAGAATATCCAAATCAATCAGGATGTTTTAACTAAAGAATATCTCTGTCATTTTTAATGCAAGAAAATGAAAATTGAATACAATATTCCACATAAGGTTTTAGTAGTCTTTTGTATGAGGAGAAAGAAGAATTGACGCTCCCTTCAGTTTATGCAATGTATAGCTGAATAGTTTCAATTATTTTCTCTGGTTTGGATAGTTTAGGGAAAATATCATAGTTCATATATCCATGGACGACGTTAACATTGTTCCCTACATTTGTGCTATTCTACTGATCCGGTCACGTTTGAGATAATATGTATTTTCCTTTCGTGTTTTTACCTTGCAGTTATTGTAATGCTGACTTCCATAAGCCTCACACTTGGCAATATCACCTGAATATTTTCTCTTTCTTTCATTACGTTGACTAGACTTCCTTTCCTGAATATTCATTCCTAATTGAAGGAACTGAGCTAGAAATAGGAGATGATTCTGACCTCACCACTGTGGCATTCTCCTGAGAGCCATTTCCTACTCAGATTTTATAATTTTTTTATTGTTTTCCCCGAATTTCTCATTATTTCTTTCAACTTTTACCTTCTGATGGTTATTCCACCTATCTTATTCAGCAGCCTAGTTTTATGCAATTAATCCAACTAACATGAGTTGTATAGGTCGTCTGGAATAAGTCAGCATTATATGTATCAGAAGAGTAGAGTGCAAACTATTTCATTGTCCTGGTATTATAAATATATTGGAATCTGACTAAAACAACATTGTGATCTCAATGGGAAATATTTTATAAGTGTTAGTAAAGTAGCTAATAATTTTTTTTCTTTGATTCATAGAAACTTAAAAAGAGGCAACACCAACATTTTCTTGGACACAATAATAATAACTCTTCTTCTGAACTAGCATGATCAGCTGAGTTCTCTTATTGTATGACTAAGTTGATATAGGGAAGTTTTATTACTCAATTCCTATTCCGTTCAGTCTAAGCAATGCATTAATAAACTATTTCCGAGATTTACAGGTGGATATGACATGCTCTTTTTCTGTGACCATGAAGCTCTGCTCTTCTGCTTTATCTCAGGGGATCTTTCTAAGTCATTGTCTTCTGCTGGACCCTTACATTTGTAAGAACCTCTGTTTTTTTGCTGAAGTTGGATTGTTTTGGTCCTTTCGTTATGGAAGATTCACAGTTTCTTCTCTATCTGCATCTTCTTCCTGTGTCTCTGGCAGCTTCAGCATGACCCAAGGTTTAAGTAAGGATTGCATGCAGTTCTAAAGCTTCTTTGTTTCCTTCTTGGGTATGTCCTTCAGGTTTGATTGATACCCTTCTGGCTAAATGGTCTTCTGGCTACATAATTCCTCCTCCTGGTAATGTTTCAAAGGCTGACATCTTTTGTTCTGTAGTTTTCATAGGATTTTTAAATAGTTTTCTAAAGCCTTTTCACTCAATCCTACATTATCTTTACATTAAGATTCACTTTAATGCTTCTAATATACTAGTAATTTCTGCCTGCATTTCTACAATTTATCTTTATCATCCGTATGCTTTATTTGAATGTTTTTATTTAGAATCTTTCTATGTGTTAGTGATTACCAGTAGCTGATCTAGCAGAAACCTGGTTTAACATATTGGCTTCATTATTACTGCTGTGTCGAGAATAGAAAAGCAAGATAGAGGGAATTTTCTATAAGCCTAGTAGCTCCCAGATTGCTTGATAAACTGGATGTGATGTTTTGAACCTAAAAAATCATCATGGGCTTGTGAGAAAAACGATGTTAAGCAGAAAAGTAAATTTTATCTGTTACGTACAAACCTTCCTAAACAGGAAAAGCATAGAAATGGGGGGGGGGGGGGGGGGACCAACACAATCCTTGCCTCAAAAGATCATTTATCTGTTTGTTTTAAGACAATTGAAGTACAGCCAGACTGTCCCTGACAGAAGCTCGTATGACTTCTTTTAAAGCTTGAAATGATATTGTTGCTGCAGCCTATTAAACAGCCTGTTCTGACTTTTAACTATCCTTATAGTTAGAAGCAAGTTTTCTGATCTATCCAAAATCTTCTTTGCTGTAAATTAAGCTGAATGCTTAATGTACTGCACTCAGGGGACAGAAAGAACAATTGATCATGCTCGTTAATAGCCACCTTTTATATTGGAAAATTCAGTTGCAGTCTTTTCTAATCAGAGGCAAATTCCTTTAACCTGCCTTGACATTCAAATTTTCCAAATTTTTTAGTGATTTTGACGGTGTCATTTTGATTCTAAATTTTTCCTAGATACCATTATGAAATCAATGTATAATACCCAGCAGAGGCCTTTCTATTGCCACTAGTGCTCATTAGCTACCTCTTCGTGCAATCTCGCTCTCCTTTCCTCGCGTCTACCAGTAGGTACCCTCCATTTGGTATTATCATTAGTATCAGGACTTTTCAACTGATGATCATGGCAAACTGAAGAGGTCATTTTGAACTCTGAGGATGTCTTCCAAAGGGCCTGAGTCTCCTTCCTGATAAGTGTCATTTTAACATTTTCTCATCACTTTATTCCACTGTCCTTGTTATTAATGAAAACACTGAGCACTACCAGACCTAGAAAAGAAAGTATAACCATAGTCCTGCAGTAACTAGATTCCTGGCTACTGATATTTACCACTTTTAGCAGATTCCATGCTTGCTTTTAGTTAATTTAATCTACTTTCCCCCTTGCTTATGAGAACACTATAATTGTAGCCAAAAAAAAAAAAAAAAAAGATACAACTTGAAACTTTACTGCTTCTTTCCTTCCCCTTACCATAGAATTGCATTGAATTGCTACAGACTGCTTAGAAAATGACCATTTTATAGGATATCAATGGGGATCCTTCTCAAGGCATCTTCTGGCTGCCACTTAGGTTCCTTAGGACCTTCCCAGGTGTTAACCAGTGAAAGAAAAACAAGCCCATATGTACCGAAGGATTCTGTATAGATTTCTCCTAGACTTCTGGACCATTCACACAAAAATTAAGAACAGACATTTTCTGTAGGAACATAATAGCTACGTACAAGGACTTCTGATGCAATTTCTTAGATAGATCTCTCTCCTATACTATAAATACCTGTATAGGTTCCCACCCCATTAAGTAGTTAGAGTGAGTCTGGATCACCAAGGTACACTAAGGCACTCTCCTGATTAGAGTTTTGGGCTTATTTTTAAAAAGTTTGTTTCATCATCGTGCGCTTCTTGAATGAGATGCTGATTTTTTTGGCAGATAGCTTCTACCTAAGCAATGTCTTTTATCACAGTTTCTGACATACCAAACAACCTGTGAAAATAAAGCAGAAGCTGGCTTTCAAGTGACAGTAAATAAAATGTATTTTAATATCAGATCATGGCTAGAGGTAACATTTAAAGATGTCCCTTTTGCCAGGTCATCTCCAGGCAGTTTTGAAATACATTCTAAGAGGTACCTTGTTCTGGATAAACATTTTTTTATGACTGCATTTAAATTAGCCACCCGAGTCAAACACTTTTACAAAAATAAATATATATAGTTGCTGACTGTACAGGTAATAAGTGATTTACATGTCTTGGGGATACACTGATTTAGATGTTACTTAGCAAATCTAAAGAAAGTTAGAAAGTAAAACAATGTAGACCATAAAAACATATAAAACAAATGTCTAGAGATCCATTCACTGCCACTGAAAAAATAGGATGCAAAATACAATCAGATTAGAGAAGGTACCTTTTGCAGACACTGTGTGGGAGCATAAATAACCATGCAAAAATGCAGAGTAACGCTGAATCAGGACACCCACGGTTAGCAACCAAACATGGAAGAAAGGCTAGGATATGATGGGCTCTGGTACATTGTTCAGATTATATTCAAATCTGTTTGTTTGTCACAACTTATGAAGGCTGCTGACTGGTCTGGTGCCTGGCTGAGCTCAGCACATCGCTGACGAGGAGTTAATTGAAACTAAGTCCAGGTAAGAGAGAGGTTGTGCCTGCAGGCAGAAGAAAACCCCTAGGGAGCTTTCCATCATATTCGCTTCTCCATTTGAAGACATGTCGCACAAATCATCAGAACAGCCTTTGGTTTCCAGACTCCCCTCTGAACTTGGACTTATAAATAGCAACCTATACACGAATATCAGGACTAGAGATTTCTTCTCACTTTTTGTTTGGTGATGAAATGACCTTAATCATTCCTTATCTCATGAATTAATTATCATGATGAAGCCTAGTGAAGCCTGAACACAGTGAGCACCTACACCCACTGTTCTGCTCTTGGCACTAACTCCTTACAGAAAAAACACTGCGTAACATTTAATGTTTCTCCTAGTGTTTTCCAGTGTCTGACTGAGGAGGGCCAGGGTTACTCTGACCTTCAGAATTTAACTACCTAAGTCCATGAGAAAGGAGGTGAGTCATCATATTTTTGGAGCTTGGAATAAAATAATGGAATTCACTGCTCGAAGAAGCTGAGAAAGACCGTTAAGATTCACCACTTTCTAGTCCAAATGCAAAGCCCAGTACTTTGAGCTTTGCTATGATAAAACAAGATGAAGGTCGTACTGGGTCTGGCTGAGATGGAGTTAACTTTCCCCATAGCAGCCCTCATAGCGCTGTGCTTTGCATTGGCGGCGAGAAAGGTGTTGATAACACACCAGTGTTTTGGCCACTGCTGAGCAGCGCCCGCACAGCATCGAGGCTGCCTCTCCAACATTGCCCCCTCACCAGTAGGCTGGGGGTGGGCAAGACCTTGGGAGGGGACATAGCCAGGACGGCTGACCCAAGCTGACCAAAGGGGTATTCCATACCGTGTGACGTCTGCTCAGCAATAAAAGCTAAGACAAAAGGGGAGGAGGGGAGGCATTCATTATTACAACGTCTGTCTTCCTGAGCAACCGCTATGTGTACTGAAGCCCTTCTTCCCAGGAAGTGGCTGGACATCACCTGCTGATGGGAAGTAGAGAATGAATCTTCTCTTTTCCTTTGCTTCTGCATGCAGCCTTTGCTTTTGCTTTATTAACTGCCTTTGTCTTGACCTACAAGTTTTTTTCCATCTTATTTTCTCCCCCCACTGTCCTGCTGAGGAGGAGGGTGATAGTGCGGCTTGGTGGGCACCTGTCCTCCAGCCAAGGTCAACTCACCACAAAGATATATCAATATTTGAGTAAAATTGACCTAAAAAATTCAGATTTAAAATACGTTAATTTTATACAGAAAAATAATGCATTTTTTTTCCCTCTGGAAAATAAGAATGGTGACTACTGGTGATATAAGTTAGTTTTGTAGTAAAAATTTTCAGGAAGACCTAAGAATAACAAGAGAGAAAAAAAAGATTCACTCCAAACTTTGTTTCTTGATCATCAACTCATTTAAAAGCTAGTGGTTTATGACACATTTTTTTTTTCCCCGTCATTTCTAGCAAAAGCAAAAGTTTAGATCAACACAGCTAAATTTTAATGCTGTAGACCCCATGCCACACCAGAAATATGGACCTGATCTCCCTTTCCACTTCCAACCAACTGGTTATCCTATTAGAATGGGATATTGGAGACTCAGTTACAAAGCCTACATTTCTGTCTCGGTCTCTGAAGCCTTTTTCTTCCTTACAGCAACTACCAATTGGGCTGTAAGAGATACTGAGTTGTTTGCATAGCTTATGTTGAAACTGATTTACTTCATATAAAATTGTTTACAGACTAATATTAAAAGAAATCATTGAGACAGTGAGAAAAATTGGTCAAAGGACCTGTTTTGAATTAGGTAAGTGGAGAAGATGAGACTAGATTGCTTAATTAGGTTTCCCAGGGATTCTTCTGTTCATCAAAGTAATTTCACTTCAACATGAATGAAAAACAGTGTTTTGGAACTACCAGAATGAACTATTTCAATATTTCATTTTTTACCCTTTTATCTTTTAGTCATCCAAAACTATTGCTTGAATTCCACATAACGAGCAAAGTGTTGTGGGATTTTTTGGTTGTTTTTTTAACCAGTTTTCCAGTGTACGCTCTGTCAACAAATAATTTGCTGATGACTATACTCAAGAGGTTTCTGAGTCTCAGTTCTAGTGGTTCTTCACAGAGATCTTCAATACTTCTGAGATGAGGACTTCCAAAATGCTACCCCAACCACTGTTCTGTACTGTGGAAGAGGTAAGTTAGTATTCCTGGTATGATGATGTCAAGATCACAAAAGGACAGCAAGATTTTGCTTCACCCATTTTTCTGCCATTTTTCTCCTCTGAAAAAATGAAGATCGTAATGAGTAAATAGCCAGTTTTACTTAAAAGCTTTGTCCAGACCATTATGTATCTTGATTTAGAGGCTTCAGGAACCTAAAATAGCTACAGGTAGATTTCAATTTTATTTATTGCAGAGTTATTAAAGAAGGAATATCTCACAAGACCATCCACATAATTTCTCACGTATCATGTGAGGCCATAAGGGAATGAGAGGAGAGCTGATGGTCATATTTTCACCAGCATCTTTTCAGAAACCTGAGGAAGTTAGTGGACAAGGGAAGAAATGTCAATTTCCCAAGTGGAAAGGAAGCTTAACTTAAAAGGGGGTAAAAAGAAATGCTTTTAACTTTATCCTCACTGGAATCTATATAAGTCTTGGAAACACTTGTGAATAAAACCCTGCTCTTGCCCACAGAAACAGAAGAGAGTGTGGGAAGCACGCCCAGGACATGAAGGCCCCAGTGCTCACGTCAACCATAAATAGTCAATTAATATTCTTGGCAGCAATGTGGCAGTTGTTCCCTCTTGTTAGCCTTTTTAACCAGCCTTTGGGCAGGAAAAAGAAAAAAAAAAGAAGTAGGTCTGAGCCATTGCTAGAGACAAAAATTCCAGCTTTTCAGGGAAGGAGAATGCCCTGGTATGGGAAAGGCACTGAATGCCATCGCCTTCAGGAAGTAGTGGTTTGTTAAAGCAATTTGTATGTTAGTTATTGTTGCAAAGGTTAACCAGCTCCCCTTTAACCTCTCTCTGTAGCTATGCAAGAGTTGGTGTTCAGGTCACCTTCTTCTATCTCAGTCTTGCTGAATCAGTGACCCACAAATCTAACACCTCCTCCAGGGTAAAAAATGCATGAGCTTGTTCTTTAATGCATATCCTTAGGGTGCAGGCTTATTTTAAGTCTCTCCACTGCTTATTAACATTAGCAAAGATTGCTATATCTTTCCCCATTAAAAAAAAAAAAAAAGAAGAAAAATTGAACTGCAGCTGAGTGTAATGAAGTCTTTATTATCCTGACACAGCAAAGTGTCATTATTGCTATTTTGCTTTAAAGAGTATAATCATGTGCAAGTAAAAGCATATAGATAATTAGTGCAGCTTTAATAATGTTTTAATTTATTGAGAAGGTAAAATCTCACTGGATGCTCTGTGAATACCCACAACAGACCCTAAGTTTGAAAGGTTTGAGGCAGTTCTTGTGTTGGAATAGTTTACATTGATTTCATAATGTCAGGCATCCCAACCACTCCGTGATTTTTTTTAAACTCACGATCTATTTTATGAATTACCCTGTTTTAATTTCTTTAATATCCTACATGACTGTATGGTACTAGGAAGCATGCCAAATAACTTTCAAGTCAATTTCAGATGTTCTGCCTTGGAACTTATGATTTTCTGACGTTATCAGTCTATTTAGTGAGTCTACTCTTCCATTCGCCAGATCATTCTTTTGAGTCATCATATCAAGCATATAACTGCAGTGAACAATCATTAAAGAATTCTGTGCAGTGCTTGAAGATGACTGTGTGTCTTTAGAGACTCATATGTCCCCAGGTCCTGCCATTTTCAGGAGAGACTGCTGCTGTTTCAAAGTCACTGATTTGTACTTTCTGCCTGACTTAATTCGTATGGAGACACTCACACACACAATAAAACTTTTTCTGAGGACAAAATAAAAACAGGGGAAAAAAGCTTATGTCCAAATACCTTAAAATCCAAGTAGCTCACAGAGATCATTTCATTTTGACACAATGAAAGGCATTGTGCTAAGTCAACTGAAGTATAAGATTTATTGATGCCATTTTCTGCCGGCTCCAGGTAAATAGTACTGATGTACTTTTGAACTTACACCCTGTCCTATTTATATTTGTTCATGTTAAAGATCACAATTGACTTACAGGTAGACTCTTCGGTTGCCAGAATTTAATAGCTGAGAGTGCTATTAAACACGGTATCAACAACCGAACTGTGCCTGGTCAACTTTGTCACTCCTCCACTCCCTCATCTGATATTGTCTGTCTGTTTAGAACAATATATTTTCATCCAGTTTTGAGGCAAAGTGTTTTTCAATTTGTTATCAATGTTGCAAATAATTTTAAAAGAGGAATTAATTGATTATATCATACACTGAAAATGGGATACAAAGCCATGAAACAACAGTGCTTAATCAGATGAGATACAATTATCAGGTATTTAGCAAATTGAGAGCTTTCTACTCTGTAATTTAACCAGTTCCCAACTGAAAAAAAAAAAAAAAAAAAAGATTCCTAAAGGAGTTTTTAATACCCAGAATTCATGGAAGACATCTCGTAAGTTAAGACTATTTTAAGATTCGCTTGGAGAACAGCATTTTTTTCTGGTCCAAATCTCTTCTGGAAACTTTTACGTCCCATGACTTTATTAGTGTACAGCATTTCCTAAAATGTTTCCTGCATTCTACAGTGATGCTTGATATGATGTATCTACTCATTGGTCAGCCATTTCTGCGTTTCATCAAGGAGTGATGCATTAAAATGTAAGGTTTAAATTAAAATAAAAATTTAGTAACTTGCAAGTTTCTGCCACATCTGGATTCTTCATTGTATATATTAGAATCAACAGCCAGAACAGAATAGAAAAGATGTATGATTATAATTTCTTTTAGAAAGGACAAACCTTTCTTTTAAATAAAAAAAAGCCTCTAAAACTGCAGATCTGTCAGAAAATAAGGTTCATTGCTATTGCCTCTAAAATGCCAAGAGAGTTTCAAACAAATAGCAATAAATGTGAAAAAGGGCCGCTCTGTTCTCTTCAGCTAACTGGAGTGCCACAATAGCCTGCAGTATGTTTTAGCATCAGAACATACAAGTTTTATATTTGAGGAGAGGGGGAGTACCATTGAACCGAAAGATCCGTAGACCTACTTTAATTTCAAAAACAAGTAGAACGATAGAGACTTCTAAAACATTTCAAATAAGCAGCTATTCCTTTTGTCAGGCAGGATGCAATTTATGACCAGTGGAGGTCACAGAGCATATTTCTGAACCACATTTTGGAGCATTTTGTAACAAAAGTCTCAGACGTCAGAAACTTCAATGGATGTGGCAATTTCCTGTGCTCCCAGGTGAAGCTCAGAAATCCACTGAAACACATACCCAAAGAAAATGAGAAATCTAGGGGAAATAATATTGTAGGTCCAGGTCCTTGAAGGGATTTTGGCTTTGCAATGCACAATTCTTAGGTGTCTTGTTGCGCCACGAGGCACATGCCTTAGCCAAGATTTTTCCGAAAGCAACTGCCTTGGGCAAGCCAGGGTTGAACTGCAGGGAAAGAACAGGCCTGTCATTCGTCTAGATAGGCAGGAATCTAGATTCATCTGGATAGGCAGGAATCCTCCCTTGTTTTCACAATTGCAGTGGAAAATTATTACATTTTAGATATACAACTTTTCTGGCCTAACCCAATCAGATGTCCAGCAGTGCTTTAGGAAGATTCTCTCTTTAGGTGTATTCGATACCTGCTATTGATTCAGGCCACTGGCAAGATTGATTTGGAGGATTGTCTGAGCTTCAGGTTGAGCTGAGCTCTGAGCCGCTTACTGACTTGAAGGGGGTACTGACTTCGCATACGTCTGGCAGCAGAAACATGACTTTAAGCAGAAGTAGGCGGCACCGATTATAGGGACTGCAGTAGAAAGTTGATATTTAGGTAGGCATATACCTGAGTATGTCTGAGGTTTGAACCCAGAGGGAACGGTTTTCCTAACTTCATGCGTTTTGACGCTTCTAGTGACTTGAGTGAGGTTGCTGCAGAGTTTGTGAGACTGTTGCCTTATTCAGTGAATATGTTGATTTAATTAATTTACTCAGGGGACAACCAAATATTTTATAGAGGAATTGGCTGCTTGTTTAACAGCCAGTTCTGCTACCTTTATTGTAAAGGATGCACCTTTCATGAAATACGTGTTTAGCAGCTAAAATGGTCAAACCAATGTAGTATGCCAAAAGAATCCTTCTAATGCCACACATAAAAGTGAAGAGGGAAGGGAAGGGAAGGGAAGGGAAGGGAAGGGAAGGGAAGGGAAGGGAAGGGAAGGGAAGGGAAGGTTGTATGAAGTAACGATCATTGACTATCAACACTTGGGAGAAAACCAAGATGTTTTCAGAGTTGGCTGCTAAGCTTCGGGGACAGCTATCCAAAGACAAGGAACCTCACTGTGGTTCTTGATGTTAGCACAGTGCTCATAACCCTTGAGGCCCAGGACATGGTTAGCTGACTACACATCCCACATGCAGGTCAAGATGAATGTTTGCACAAGTTTTGTGCCTAAGTGCTCTTTTCGGTGAAAAAGAGCAGAAAAAAGACAATTATGGGTTAAGTTGGTGATATCTTTAAAACACTTGATTTCATGCTTAGATACCTATGAAATGAGGGAATATAACAGACATTTCTATGTACTCTGGAAAGAAGCCTATAACTTTCTGCCTTTTAGAAATATGTTTCAAAAATATGCAAATAATTCCCATTGGATACCAAGCTTTTCTCTATCAGTTCAAGACTAAGGAGTTTTCTGTCTCATTTTTTCTCCAAGTGAGAGTTTGCTGACATACTTTATACAGGTGAATTGTTCCCCTATTCAAGAATCTCATTTGGAAATCAAACATCTGCTTCAAGCTGTTGTCTCTCCCCAGGCCTGGGTTCACTTGGGTTTCTTTTGCCCTCTCTGAGGAACTTTGGTGGACTTACTGTTCAGCAAGTAGCTGGATCTATAATTCCAACAGGAATTTAGTCTAAGATTACTAAGTGTGACAATATCACGCTAACGTACTTAGTGAAATACACAACACTCAGTTAAGCTTATAGGATATACATGTAAGAGTGCAGCGAGAGCCGGCAGCTCCCTGAGGGACAGGGAGCCGGGGGCCGAGGGTGACCCCATCACAGGCTGCGCCCTCTCTAAGGGGGGCAGACCCCCCAGGGCCGGCACAGGGTGGGCAGCACCGGGTGCTGGTAACAGGACATCGACAACCCCAGGCATGGCAGAGACCAGTCAGGGGCACCAGCGAGGGGCAAAAGGAGGTGAGCACCTGCGGGTCCACCCAGGAGATGAGCTACCTGCAGAGAAGAGCCAAGGTCCTTCCGGGAGGCAGGGCCAGAGAGAGGGCTGGAGACCGGCACTCCAGCCACGTGGCTGGGGCAGGGACTGGTGACCCCAGCGTGGGCTGAAGCGGGGCTCCTGGGCCCATGGGCAATGGGGTGGGGAGCAGGTGGGGCTTGGCAGGGACTGTAAGGCCTGGTAGTGCCCTCAGGGACCTGGTGATATATGTATAAGGATAGATGTACAAGGTCCATAAATGTGTAGGGATACATGCTTTACGATCACAGGAGGAGTCAGAGACCTAGATATAAAGCTCAGGTAAATCCACATGCTCACTAGGGAGTCATCTAGGCTAACTACTAGGAAATACCATGGGCAGAGTCTAACTGATTAATCCAATAACTTGACATCTAACTTTTAGAGAGAAGTCTTTCTGGCTGCATAACAGTATTCCCACTTTGGACACTGGATAGTCTTGCCAGACATTTCTCCTAATTAAAAATTTGATTTCTGATATTCTATTAATTTTAATCTTCATTTCAGCCGTGTGAAACATGCTTTTATGCATGAGTTGACTCTATATGTCTCTTTGAGGTATATTATGGTGTGGCAAAGTCTCTCTTGTTAAACTTCTCTGCAGCGAGGAGGATGTTAATGAGGATCTGGAGCCCTGGTGATTGTGCTAATCATCTGTCCACAGAGTCATTGTTATTTTCTGGCAAAGCAAGTGTTTTAGCATGCATAAAGCAGACCAGAGTAAGAATAAGTAAGTTGCTGCCTGTGCTAACTTACCTATAAGGAAGGAGGATGTGAGAAAGTGAAGTGCAAATTCATAATCCAGATCAAAGATTAAAGAAAGGAATTTCATCTGATCTTCCATATTTCATATATAAACTCTAATTACTTATTGAGAAGTACTTTCTTGGCATTATTTGTGCAGAGTCAGAAGCTCTGTGCATGCCTACTGAATCAGAGTATGTAGGTAAGTGAAATAATAAGAATGGTTGTTTTGCAAATCAGTCTCAAACGTAGCTGTCAACAAAGCATAAAATCTGTTCAATCATTCACTGCACGAACAGAAATTTAGGATTATAGGTGGCGAATAAGTTGGATTTCGTAATTGCCAGTGGCGTCTAACAAGACAAACACACATTCAAGTCCATTTTGCAAATCTTGCCCTTTGTGCTTTTCTAGTTCTTCAGCATTGCCAGTGAAACAGTAGCTACTGTCAGCAATCCAATTTATAATCAATCTAGTGGTGTAGATTTGCTTGAATGAACAAGAAGGTTAGTTTTAATCTGAAGTGAGACTAAAAATAGCAGCATAAGGTTGCTTCTAAATTGCCTCTACAACTCCAATCAAATAGATGCAGTTGAAAAAACCCCAACTTTTTTAAAAAGGCATTTGGAACCAGTTGGAATGCACAGATGTTGAAGTCATACAATGCTGATCAGCTAGAACTTTGGCATTGAGGTTTAAAAGTGTAAAACCTTTTTGCTCTGAGTGATTATTGGACAGTGCATCTGGCTCCTGAAAGAAAAGTTAAGTTTTATGTACTATAAATGACATAATAGATTGCTATTAATTAGCTGCATTATTACTGAAGAGGCTGTAGTTATAGACTACAGTTCCTCTGTGCACTCTTTCAGACACACTAAAAATACAGAACAAATGCCACGGTCTCTTCCCAAATAACTGACTCTCTGCATATATCGTAGCCAAAACAACGTCCCCACCTTGTCTGGAATTAGGAACTGATCCTATTTGACACACAGTGGAAGGGAAAACTGATACAACTTTTCTTTAGGTTTTCAAGGTCAACTACTGCAGCTCTTCACCTCTAACATCAGTCTGAAATGCACCATCAGGCACAGGAGGAGACAGAAAGGTGAATTCTTTTACATTTGTAATTTTTAAACTCTTCCTCCATTAGTCTCTTTTTTTTTGTTCCTTATGTATAGCTTTTCCTCCTTCCTGTTCCTGAGAACAAAGTTATTTTGGGGGTCATTTTCTACTGAAATTAATTTTATGTATTGCAGAAATGGCAAAACTGTGTGTACCTGAGTTAAGTCTTACAAAGATGAGACACTTTTGGAGCTATTAGTGTCACAGGAATAAACAGGCTAGCAGGTACTCTTCATCTTCTGTTCAGTCCTAACCTATTAATTATTCTCGTATTTAGAAAAAATGAGTTATGCGCTATTAGAATTATGTTATCTGCTGATAAAGCCAGAGTGGAATCCTTGTTTCTAACAGCATCTAATGGCTCGCTCTTCTAAAAATGCATTTTTTGGAATTTATATACATTTTTTACATCCACATATTCCAATGGCTATGAGCTCTATGCTTCTTGTGCCTTATAGGTATGTCCTACATTTGTTTCTGTTTGTTACTGTTCCACAGATTTTGGACCTCTAATTAGGAAAACAAAACACCAAACAACCCTGTCTTTTGTTAATGCATCTTACCACTTCAGCCAGTGAGCTAATTAGAAACATTTGCAGAATACAGAATAGAATGCATAGGGGGTTTTAAGCCATAATTTTATGGTTCTTTTAATCACAGACAGGAAAAGACCTGCTTTTTCTTTTGGCAAATGGAAAAAGAAAAAAGCAATCTTGTGAGCATTAAAATGCAAGGAAGGAAAAAAGTTATAGTGTGATGTGAAAACAGCTCACTCCTTTCTAGGAAGTTTTTACTGAAGAAGTGAAAATGCTAATTGAAAACTGTTTTCTATTTTTCAGAAAGGAGGTGTCAGATTTTTTTGGAACTGTGTCGGATGTAGGTGTGTAGGTGTTGGTAGTGGAGCGGGGCCTGCAGGGCTGGCCTCTGTGAGGAAAGGCCAGGGGCTGCCCCGTGCCGGACACTCCAGCCAGTTCCATCAGTGACGCTAGTGGTGCCTCCGGGAAAACATATTTAAGAAAGGGCAAAATGCTACCTGGCAGTCTGTGAGAGAAAGGAGTGAGGAGAAAAAGTATGAGGAAACAATCCTGCAGACACCAAGGTCCGTGAAGCAGGACGGGGAGGAGGTGCTCCAGGCGCCAGAGCCAAAATTTTCCTGCAGCCCATGGAGAGGCTGAGGTGGAGCAGGTTGTGCCCCTGCAGCCCATGGAGGACCATGGTGAAGCTGATATCCATGGAGGACCGCTCACTGCAGCAGATGGATATTCCCTGAAGGAAGCTGCAGCCAGTGGAGAGCCCACGCTGGAGCAGGCTCCTGGCAGGAGCTACAGCCCGTGGAGAGGAGCCCACGCAGGAGCAGGGGCAGAGTGTGAGGAAGAAGGAGCGTCAGAGAGGAGCTGTTATGAACGGATTGTAACCCCCATTCCCCACCCTCCTTGCGCTGCTCAGGATCGGGTGAGGTCAAAGAGTTGAGAATGAAGGAGCGAAGTTAAGCCTGGGAAGAAGGAGTGGAGGGAATTTTTCTTTGTATCTCACCATCCATATTCATTTTTACTGTCAAGAATTTAAATTAATTTTCCCCAAGTCAAGTCTGTTTTATCTGTGACAGTAATTGGTACAGTATCTCCCTGTCTTTGCCTCAACTCATGAGCTTTTTCATCTTATTTTCTTCCCCTCTCCTGTTAAAGAGGGGGAGTGAGAGAGGGGCTGGGTGGGTGTCTGGCAGTTGGCCAAGGTCAACTCACCACAGTGACAAAACAGTTTTTCAAGACTATGCTATGAAATTCTTGAAACAAAAATATCTTCATTTACTTGAAAGCATAATTTTCTGTGAAGATGAGTTCTATTATTATTACAGGACACGATATTTTATATGAATTTTTATATCTAAAATTCTCAATCTATTCAAATTTCTAATTGGAAGAGTGCTATTTCCACCACAGTAATCAAATCACAGGCACAGAATTTTTGAGCATTATTTTCTTGATGTATATTTAAGCTTATATCCTGTGAGTATCCAGTTGTATTCATACAGCCTTGTTCTCCTACTCTCTACATCCTCTGTGATACGGAGATCTGCATGAAATGGCTGCTAACCCTGCCTAATCAAACTAATGAATTTGGTTAGTGTGTGTTAGCCTTTTGAGGACTTTCTAAGACTGCTAGTGATGTTTAAGAGCTGTTTTTTGGAAGCCACCCAAAAATATACCAGGAATATGCACTTTTATTGAAC
The DNA here is from genome assembly GCA_009819775.1 of Phoenicopterus ruber ruber. Taxonomy (NCBI): domain Eukaryota; kingdom Metazoa; phylum Chordata; class Aves; order Phoenicopteriformes; family Phoenicopteridae; genus Phoenicopterus; species Phoenicopterus ruber. The sequence goes on from CM020215.1 coordinate 141,147,719, forward strand.
TTACATATTTAAAAAAAAATGTTGTAGTCCTACTCTATGTTTTCTTTATATTACTTATACTGCTTTTGCTGTATAAAGTGTGAAAAAGTTAAATAGCACATGGCAAATTTTATAGTTACAGAAATGCCTGTCCTGACCAACAAGTCACTGTTGTCATCTTTGCCAAGGATAGCCCGCAGTTTGGTCGTCCTTTGGGACTACATGCTCCTCGGGCTGAACAAAACCTTGTGCTCAGATTTCCTACCTCCTGTGTGGGAAATATCTAACCACATCTAATCTCTCAGGCATCTCTCACAGGTTTCAGCAAAACTGACTTATTTGTGCACAGCAATATGGAGGTATATGCCTTTCTTCTTTGAGCAAGGGCACTCCTCTGAGTCTGCCTGGGTCACTGGTCCAGGGAACTTTAGGTTAATTTGTGCTGCCTAAAGAAATTAAGATCTACAAGATGTGAGCAGTACTGGAAAATGGGAATAAATGGGGCCTAAGGACTCATACAGCATAAGCATACACTAAGTTTGGAGGTGTTGCATCACACTTCACATACTTATCTGTATCACTTGGAATCCAAGACATAATCTCAGCTTTATTTTATTTTACACTGTTCTCAGAAAGTTCCCTTACAATTTTAATACGACATTTAATTTTGTCTCAAATGCTTTCTACTTTAAAAGTCTTAAGTGCTTTCAGAAAAGTCTTCCAATAATATTAGCTACTCACATGTTTGTCAATATAGCCTCTCTTCTTTTACAAGAAAATCTATACAAAACATTTTTATCCTAACCGTGAAATAAAGCAAAATTGTTTTAATCAATGTTTCCACCAGGGCAGAGTGGAGGCTGTTTGTCATTATAATTCATGAGAGGGCAGATTGTTTCCCACTATTGAATGTCTGTCAATATTTTCCATGAGAAGTTAGTGAGTCTTTAACACTGTAAAAATGGTTATAATTATTGTGGGGACTTAAGAACTGCATAGAACAAAGGGCAAAATTCATTTGCGTGCAGTTCGGTTTGATTTGGTTTTCACTCACCGGTGTAAAACAAAAGAGGACATTTTATTATTTGTTCTAAGTGAGATTGCATAACATCCCATGTATCTGTCAGATGCTGCGTGTAAAAATACAAGTTTGGCCACCTGGAATCTATTTGTTAAATTGCCTTGTGAACCTTGGGACGAGGCCGTAATTCCCTCCACAGACCTGGGCAGCAAAGAGGCTGAAGGAACTCGCTCCCTCCCTGCCAGCCTGGCCTTACTGCAGTGGCAGCACAAGCTGTGCAGAAAGCTGCTCCCCGGGGTGCTTGCGAGGTGGCGAGACTGTAGTTCCCTGCAGGTGCATTGGGAAAGTAAGCGATATCAGGTTTACTCCTGCTGAAACGGGAATAACTGGAAACTAACCTGTGATTTTGGTCACAAACTCTCTGCAGTTTGTTACAAACTGAAAATTGAGCCCTAAGCATTTAAAGAGTCAAACACTGACTTTGAAGTTAAAATCCTATTCAGATGAAAGACGTCCGCACCTCTGCAGGTGTTATATTGTTCAATCTGTCTTGACTACAGAGTGAACAAGACAGAAATCTATTGATTTAAGGAATGAAAGCTATTTCCACAGCCAAAGGGTGTGAGAATTTATTTTTACATGAAAGTTCACATTCTGAGGAAAACAGCAAAATCTGTAAAAAGATGTTTATGGAGTACATTACTGTCGCCTCCAGTGAATATTAACTTGGTATTCAGTGCTTTAAAATATAGGGTTTGTACAGGCTGTTTCAAAGGGTTCCATGAAAGGTGATTGAGAAAACTAAATTTATAAATGTGATGCAATTTATGGACAGAACTTCTGAAATTGTCTACAACTCCACTGAGGGGGAAAAAGAAGGAGGGTGAACCAGAAATCGATAGGGTTGAAAAGCAGTTAATGGATCTTGGAACTGTGTTTAATTACCAGAATGAACGGCAATACAGAAGTTCCCTGTACTGCATGCTTCTTACTTGAAGTCTAAGAGGTAAATTATTTTACCTCTTAGTAAAGTTTGTCTCTTAGTTAAGAGTTAGTTAATTTTACCTCTTAACTAAGAGATAAACTTTACCTCTTTGTTTAACTTTCTCTCTTAAGTAAGAGAAAACATGTTGGTTGTGTCAGTTCTGGGGAGCCTGGAGAAGTTTACAAACCACATGTTAAAGAGAAATCCTGGTGTATATGGCCTGTCACTTTCTGAGAAACTGGCACTTTCAAAGCCAAATCAAACCCTCAGAAGCATTAGTCATTATAAACGATTGTGGTCCTCCTCCTGGTTTCTTGCAGTCTTAATTTTTTCTCCTCTAGGCATAGTTCATCAGAGCATGGAACAATAGTTTCTTAAAGTCCAACACTTCTAATATTTGACAGTTCCATTTTCTGAACCAAAAGGAATTAAAAATATAGAATTCAAAAGTAGCATTCTGGAAAATTGAAAACATCCCATTTGGCTTTATAAAAACTTTCCACTTAGGTATATTTAAAATAAGTTTGTTTTGGTAAGGCTGAAATCTATTTTTTTAAAATTATTTTGTTGACATAATTATTGCATTATATTAATATAGAAGTCAAAATGATCTATTTCTTTGACCTTATTGAGATAAATCATTTATACAGTTCTTCAATAGACTTGTCAATTAAATGTATATTCTTGTGGAATGAGTTGATTTTGCTGAATTGACATTTTCCGATGGAAAATATCACAGCAGAAGAAAAATCAGCCATTTCTTACTTCTGACACATGCTATTTGTAAAATTGTGTCATGTCAATTCAGTGCATGGGTATCTCAGTAGCAGTTTTATGCGTTCTTAGTGACTGCCTGTATCTATCTCCCAACTGACTAAATCCCACAATGCAATATAGGTGTGAACTATCATATTAAAAACTCTCTCTGCTCAAAAACCCCACACTATCCTCATTATATCAAGGCTTTTGTCAAAATCTTACATTGGCTGATGAGCTAAACATCTTAATTTTAGATGTTGTGCTTTGTATATCATGACTCCTTATATTAGCAGAACCTGAGTTTAGTCAGGTGTAAAAGTGTACTCCAGCAGTCTTCAGGCAATGTCCGCAGTGACTTTTTACTTTAGATATTATTTAGACATCATTAGACATCTCCTTCTTTACTGTAGCTGAAATTAGGTAAACGTGGCTTTTATATTTTTACTTTGAATAATGGTGTGCCTTTCGTCGACTGTTTAAAAATGTAATTTTAAATTAGATTACTATTATTAAAGCGTTACTTACGGGCTAATTAAGAAAGGTTATAGTTAAGACAATTAGTAATTTTTGGACTGCAAAATCAACCACATTCAAAAAGAGCAATAAGATGTTATTTCTATACATTCTATAAACTAAACATTATATATTGCAAATGTCCTCAAAGTTGTGTTACGAAATCATAAAATCACAGAATATCTCGAGTTGGAAGGGACCCATAAGGATCAGTGAGTCCAACTCCAAATGTTTTCTCTTTGCTATGTTTTTTGGGAAACAAAAACAGATTTTGGATTTCAACTTTAAATTATATTTTAATTCGAGATCTGGTAGCTGTTAAACTCTTTGTATCCATCTTCATTTCTTCTTTTCTTTTTGGTTTTCAAACAAAAATTATTATTTTCTGAATAAAAAGTGCCTATTAGCCAAAAAGAAAGAAATAGTTTGCTGAAAAATCTCTATACTTTTAACTGGAAATATTGGAATAATGTTTTCCAAATAATTTATTCAAACAATTAATTACTTTTTAATTAAAAACTAAATTATCATGCTATATTATGTATTTATTCCAAGTTCATCTACAGTACTGCAGAGTGAAACACAATTTTACCTATCTAGTAATCGGATATGATGATAGGATTTACTGATCAATGGCATTCATCCAGCATTTTGCTGTGTAGAAGCCTTCTTCTGTGTGAGGAAGCACTCAGTAGGAAGCTCTCAGGGTGTTTTCCGTCCATTCAAGGCGCTCCAGACTGCTAGCTGAATGTCGGCACCAGCAAAGCAAAGGAGCACTGGGAGATGGATACTTCTGGAGCCACAGATCACCCAGAAAGACTCAAACCCCTTGAATTCAGGTCCACAGGATTCACCTTAGGATTATCACCTTAGTGACAAAAATTAGAAGCCTGAATAACCCCAATTCAGATCTGGGCCTCACTACTTCTACATTCCTTGCTGTACATCCAGGAACTGATACCTTGAAAATGCCAGAAATAGCCAGGACTGGCTTCATCCTAACCTCAGGTTAAGATAAGTGTATTGGGTTTGCGTGGCAAGGTTTTGGTAACGGGGGAGCGGCTACAGGGATGGCTTCTGTGAGAAGCTGCTAGAAGCTTCCCCTATGTCCGACAGAGCCAATGCCACCCGGCTCCAAGACAGACCCACCACTGGCCAAGGCCAAATCCATCAGTGATGGTGGTAGTGCCTCTGGGATAACACATTTAAGAAGGGGAGAAAAACCTTGCACAACAGCAGCCGGAGAGAGGAGTGAGAAGATGTGAGAGCAACAACTCTGCAGACACCAAGGTCAGTGAAGAAGGAGGGGGAGGAGGTGCTCCAGGCACCGGAGCAGAGATTCCCCTGCAGCCTGTGGTGAAGACCATGGTGAGGCAGGCTGTCCCCCTGCAGCCCATGGAGGTCCACAGTGGAGCAGATATCTGCCTGCAGCCCATGTCGGAGCAAGTGGGATGCCCAAAGGAGGCTGTGACCCCGTGGGAAGACCATGCTGGAGCAAGCTCCTGGCAGGACCTGTGGACCTGTGGAGACATAGGAGCCCACGCTGGACCAGGTTTTCTGGCAGGACTTGTGACCCCATGGGGGACCCACGCTGGAGCAGTCTGTTCCTGAAGGACTGCACCCTGTGGAAAGGATCCACGCTGGAGCAGTTCATGAAGAACTGCAGCCCATGGGAAGGACTCACATTGGAGAAGTTAATGGAGAACTGTCTCCCATGGGAGGGACCCCACGCTGGAGCAGGGGAAGAGTGTGAGGAGTCCTCCCCCTGAGGAGGAAGGAGCAGCAGAGACAACGTGTGATGAACTGACCGCAACCCCCATTCCCCGTCCCCCTGTGCTGCCCGGGGGGAGGAGGTAGAGAAATCAGGCGTGAAGTTGAGCCCAGGAAGAAGGGAGGGGTGGGGGGAAGGTGTTTTAAGATTTGGTTTTATTTTCTCATTATCCTACTCTGATTTGATTCGTAATAAATTAAATTAATTTCCCTGAGTCGAGTCTGTTTTGCCTGTGATGGTAATTGGTGAGTGATCTCTCTGTCCTTATCTCAACCCACGAGCCTTTCGTTATATTTTCTCTCTCCTGTCCAGCTGAGGAGGGGAGTGATAGAGCGGCTTTGGTGGGCACCTGGCGTCCTTTCTTTCTGTGACCTGATTTGCTCAGACAATCTGCTCTGGACATGAGCTGCCACATTCAGGCCAGGTCTCTGCTCCGGTGGGCTGGAGGCATGCTCTGGAGAGGCGCTTCCCCTGTGTGTGTGCGAGGCACAGGCTCACCATTTCTAGGCTATCTGCTGTTGACATGGAAATGGAGGCCGGAGCCAGCACAGCGAGGGGTTTCCAGCTGCCAGGCTCCCAGCTGTGCAGTCTCTGAAGGGCTCTGCACTGTGGAGCAAGGCAGAATGACAGGCCAGGTGGGTTTGCTATAGAAAAGGGGCACAGGGAATAAGCTTGAGCACACATGCACTGACTACCCACACCGCTCAGCTGTTAATGTGTTTCCTGTTTCTGTTTAGGCTTACTCTGACTAGGTCTCGCTACTGCAGTTCCTAGCTGCGGTCCTGTGGGGCTGCACTCTGGGAACCTACTGTCAGGCAGCAGCGGGAGCCGGCTGCTCTGCAAGGGAAAGAGAACGGGGAGCCGAGGGTGACAGCCAGGCAGATGGGGCAGCGGCCTCAGAACCAGAGCCTGCTCCCACAGTACCCATGCAAGAAAAGCAGGGCAAATAAGCAGGGCCAGCCACCGTCTAGTGATTGCTGGACAAGTCTGTAGCTACAGGGCAGGTCCAAGGCTAAAGGATGTCAGGTTGGCGAGTCAGAGCAGGATTGGCAAGGTGCAAGCATACATGCAACATCATAGCTAAAGCAAGCACCAATGGAACGGAGCTCAAATGCACCTCCTGAGCCAAGGCCCTGGGGCAGGCCCTGACGAGGCGCCTCCAAGGACTTCTTGCCCTGTTTCCATCCCGGCAGTCTGGTCACAGGTTACCCAGCCAGGCTGCAGCGGAGCCGGCCTGAGCGCGGGCGGCCAGAGCCTGAGGAGAGGGGAAGGGAGGCAGAGCCAGATGCTGTGCTCGTGGCCCTGACGCAGATCTCAAAAGGCAGTACTGACAAGCCACCACCGGTCCTGGCTTTTTCTCCCTTAGACAGTCCTCCAGCTCTCTCCCAACAGCTTTGTATGCTCAAGCAACCCACAGAGCCTCATGCCCCACACTTCCAGAAAAAATACTAATTTTGTCAAATAGAGCACAAAGGACCCAGGGGACATTCAAGGCAGACTGCTTTTCAGTACACACATGGGCAATTTGCTTTACACAAGACTAGCTTTAATGAGCATTGATGGGAATCAGTTCTTGCCACTTGATTTCAGGGTCATGGATCAGTCCTCTTCTATTTAGCAGAACTGACTAGATCTAGTTCTTTGGTGGTGTAGCACATAAGCTGGCATGAAACCAGGAAAACCTTGGAATTAATTCTGTCTGTACTCCTTCAGAAGATTTTCATGATTTGTATTGTTTTGTTGAGATGTTTTAACTTAAAAAAATCCAATTCATCAGAAAATTCAGACCAGCTGAAATTTTTAGTCTTTTAACAATTGCAGAACTTCAGTGAAATCTGAAATTAGTTGTTTATCTATGATTACATCAGCATGATATAGCTTCTCATAGCATGCACTTTCTTTAATTCATCTGCCTCTATGAGTTCACCAGGCTTCTTTTACATCCATCTCCTGACAAGAGCACATCTAAGCTGTTCTCCTTGTTGCAAGCCCAAAGACTTTATTGCTAATGGTATTGACAGTGTAATTCTCTTCTTTTTGCCAGTTTACGTCAGACAAAAATGAGGATCATAAAGTGAAAACATGTGAATTACTTGATGTGTATTACAAGGGCACTAGCCATTTTAATTACATTATTACTACATGTCTAGAACAGAACTACTTTCTGAGTGATAGGTATTCTTAAAACATAAATGGAAAGTTCCATTTTCCAGGCCAGAGAAACCCATTGCATTCCAGAAGAGATTATCTTGAAGTGAATGAAATAAGGTCATGTTTCTTTTTCTCTTTTCCTAATTCTTCAAGCAGCTTGTAATATTATGGGCACATAAAGTAGAAGTTCTTCCGTATTTCTGACTGCAAGAACTCAAATTGTCTTTGATTCTCAGTTTGCAGTCTGTAAGGATATGATTGGAAGTAATTTGAGTTACAGTGATTAAGTGTTTTGAGTTGCCCAAACACACTAAAACAGCAAAATAAATTGCTAAGATACATTCCTTTCCAAATGTCTGATCACTTTTAATGAAACATTTTGTCATCTGAGAAAGACATCAACTTCAAGGTACACATACTTATTTATTTTCAGAAACATATGACAGTTGCATAAATCACACTGAAATTCCTTACTGCTCAGTCTCCTGTCTCCAACAGCGGCCGTACTAAATACTGGGAGAATAGTGTAGTGAGCGAGATAAGGTCAGGACAATCAGATTAAAATATCTGACTGAGAGATTCTCCCAAACTTCAGCCATTTGTAACAGAGGTGAGAGTGAGAGTTTGAAGTGAGAGGTATTGTTTTTGTGTTTGGTAGTCCTGATGGATTTGCTGCTGTGCGTTTGTCCAGTCATAAAGATTTTGCTTCTGCAACATCCTGTAGTAAAAATGTAACTTAACTATTCATTATGTGAAGAAATCATACTTTTTTCTTGTTTTAAATCTGAAATAAAATGGTTTAATTTGATATTTCTGGATCTTTGATTGGAAAAGACAGAGAACAATTGTTTCCTGTTGACTGTTTTCTCCATGCCACTCACCGTGCTATACTCTGAATGCTCAGTATTGGTTTACTTGTATTCCCATTGAGACTACCAACAAAGGATTTGATGGAAATAGAGTTAGGTCAAAATCAGGAACTTCTGAAATCTCAATTTTATTCTTAGTTCTTTTCTTTTCCCACTTTTGAAGGATGCATACCTTCAAACTCCTTTTTCATTCTGTCATCTTGCACACTAGCTCCCCTTCCCCCCTATTTTTTCTTCTTTAACATTATGAATTATGTTTTGATGCATGCCATAAACATATATTGAAGTTTGGCAGAAACAACCAGGGACCTCTTCTTCCATTTCCCAGGAGAAAGTTGTACCGAGAACGTAATAACCATGACAATCAAAACTCTGCAGACATTCCTTCTTATAAAGAACTCCATATGTTTGCCAGGTAACTTGGGACATATATTAAAAAAAACACACAAAGTTTGTCTTTGTATCTGCAGTGACCAATGATTTTCAAGGTGACAGACATTGTTCATTTCTGTCCAGTAGCAAACAAAAGCAGCAGTGGAATAAACTTTAAAATCCTGCTTCCTTTTCATAATATTTTACAGATAGCAGGATGATCTCTAATTTAGTATATTAGACTTTGTCAGAAAAAATCAGGTATGTATTCAAAATAAAACCAAGAACAAAAAGATTAATGAAATCCCTTTTATAATGACCATTAAAGCAATTTATTTTCCCCGAGATCATTTAATTTACTTTCTAGTGATTTGGTTTGCCTCTGGTTAAAAGTTTTTCCAATCATCTCAAATTTAATCTAACACTTCAGTGTCAGTTTAATCATTCATCAGTTAAAGATTATGAGCTACCTCCCCATTTAATGAATATCAAACACCATTTAGTCATTGAGTGATACTGCTTAAAGATTAGCGTGTTTTTTCCTCTTGCAACTCCTCTAGAATGATGCTTTTCATGTTATCACCATTAACTGTAAAATCTTCAGTAATTAGTTGTCCTTTTAAGTAAGCTTGATTCAACTTTGACTCCACTGCTAACTTTTTCAGCTAACTTTAAAAAAGTTAAAGGAGACTTTTCTTTCTTGGGAGCAAATAATTTCTGAAATAAAGAATTTTAATTTGTCTTTTAACATGAATCAACAATACATATGAGAGACATAAAAATCAGGACATAGAAAGACAGGAAATAGAAATATGAACCAGTCCAATGATATGGTTAATGATGCTGTAGGGACAGACTACTCCTAGGTGCCCGTAGGAACATTTCCCTTGCATGCTGACGAATTAATTAAGTATGCATGCAGCTATGATAAGCATATGGACTACCATTTTAACTAGCTGTGCGGGCAAGGTGAACAAGACTACATGCATTTAACAGTTAATGTAAGAAAAGGGAAGGAGATTTGCTATCGGATAGGCTTTAGTAGATTCAGAGGGAGATCTTTGGAGTGTAGAGAGCAGACAGCTGTCAGAGTGAACCATTTACAAATGCTGACTTGAGCTTCAGCAGTGACGAGCGGCTCCTGCTCTCACTATTGCATTGTAATTAGCGCTCCCTGAAATAGTTCACCAGGGATTTGAAGACTGCCAAGCTCTATACTTCTTGCCCTGGCCTAGTTTAGATAGCTTTTCAAGCCAATGATGGGGAAAGGTTAATGCAGAAGAGTCTGCTCATTAAGAATGCTAGAAATATTAAAGGACTTCTTGTATTTTGTTGTACCCACTGTGTCTATGAAGCAACACATTCAGACTCCTCTGTTTCAAAGAATGAACAATTTATGATGTTAAAAGCAGAAAAGACTGAATTAAAAAAGGCATTCTCCTGTCAACTCTTTCATTTGCTCTTGATTTTTTGGTTGTTTTAGGGATGTAAGGCTTGGTTTATATGTGAAGTCCCGGTCTTTCAATGCGATGAATATGGTATATCCTTTCTCCAATACAGAGTCCCACTGGATTCTGTAAAAAAAAATTCAAATTATCCAAACAATCTGTCTGTTTAAATAAAAACAAAGGACTAGCTGCAGTAAAAGATGTCAGCTAAAATCAAAGAATAAACTTCTGGGATCTGCTAGGGATAAAATTAGAAACTAAGGAGGCCTACGTTTGTTCTTTTCTTTGGTGTGTGGTTCTTTGGAGGGATAGAGGATTTTTCTGGAGGTTTCAGTTCTCTTTAAAAATATTGAGATAATTTCTCCATCTATTCAGCTGGGAAGATTACTTAAAAATGTAAGAAATTTACCTGTTTTCCTCTTTGGATCATACAAAAAGAAGACCTGAAATGTACTGTTAGTTTCTGTTGATTTACCCTGCATATTGGATGTACCCAGAATGACCATACACCCCTGCCATGGCTCGGCCGGGGCTGGTGGCTCCCTGGGGCCCAGGAGCGTTGGGGGCTCCCCGTGGGAGTCAGGGCAGGGCCTGGCAGCCAGGGCCCGTCCCAGCCCCAGCCAGGCGCAGGGCAGCCGGGGGGCACCGGGGCAGCCCGAGCCCCGGGCAGCGGGCACCTCCCTGGGGATGGGCACAGGCCAGGCCGGGACATGGCCCGCGGGTGGGCCCAGCTCGGCGGGGCCCATGGCCGGGCAGGGCAGGGCTGTGGGGAGCTGGAGACCGGCCCTGCTGCAGCATTGCTGGGGCAGGGGCTGATGGCCCCGGGGGGCTGACGTGGGGTCCTGGGCCCTGGGCAGGGTGGGGGCAGCCCTGGGAGTCCTGGGCAGGGACAGTCAGGTCTAGTGATGCTCTCAGGGACATGACGCACACCTTGCAACATAAATACAGGTTGAACCCCATTGAAAGAAGCAAAAATTCGGTCCAGAACCTACTACAGAGTGAAGCTGCAGTTTGCTAAATGCCCATTTGGTGTTGGGGCTGTGTGCCATAGAAGTACACGAGAACCTTAAAGTCTAACTGTCCATGGTGAACGTTGCAATTTGTTATAAACAATTTAGATTATACAGCAATTCAAGTTTTAGATCTGTTTAAACTGACTAATAAATATTCAAAATGTTATATAACAGTGAACACAACCATGCATTTTTGCTGGGCAAAAACTCGTAACTAACTTTTTGTTATGTGTTTATCACTGTTATAAGAAGAATAAAACGAAGAGTTGTGGGCTCCAAGACGTATAATCTTTCCCTCCCCCCTGCACTGCCATCTAAAGCAGTGATAAGTGCTAGTTGGGAAGACTTTCTTATCAGTTCTCAGGGAAGCATATTAATGCTTGTCCTACATAGGAAGCAGATTATATCCATAAGAAGGGAAAGTGGGTGAGGGCCTTCCCCATCAGCCCTGAAGGGCAGACACGGCAATGGGGTAAGGCTGCTCTTTGGTTGGAAGGATCCAGATGATTAGTCTCTGGGTAGCACTGAGTGGATGAACCGAGTTGGGAAGCGTCTTGCATGAGGAGCTCTCTGTCTTGCTCCATTGCATGAAGTACATATCCCACAATATAAAGGCTAAGCACTGTATGTTTCTATGTTACTTTGAAAAATTAGCTTGTATAAATGTTTGTAGCTGTTTGTAGAAAAAGGCATTGGGGTTTAAGGCAGAGTTTGTTTGACTGGAAAGACAGTTCAGATTATTTAATACTAATAAACCCCTGTTTTCAGACTCAGATTGTAAATTAGTATTAGTCTAGACCAACCTGACTTACAAAGATGGAAGAAAAAAGAGAATTAATGCCATATAAATAATTTGAAAAATTCTCCATAAATCCCAGTGTTATAAACAGTTACATCACTTCAGGAGGGACAGGCCAAGTAAAAGGGTGTAGGAATCTTTCATAATATTAAATAAGGGCAACTCTAAGACTTCTTGACAGTATCAGAGCATAATCCGTATTGCAAACAGGATGACAGTTTAACATAGAATAAAAACACATGTACCAATTAATGCCAATGAATGCCAATCAATGCTGAAAGACACAATGCTACTTCAATCACAATTTGAGAAAGGCAGCTCGCTTCATTTAGATTTTTGCATGTTTTTCTCTCTCCTGCTCCTTTTGCACTGTATCCCACAGGAGAACAAACAAGCAAATCTTTAAAGTTTAAGTCATCTTTAAAACTCAGCTTTCTTTTCACGAGTTTAGCTAAAAGGGGTGGGGTCAGAAGTGTTTTATCTCCTTTTCTATTTGTATTCTGTGAGGTTCACGCAACTGACTTATCAACCATCAGCAACCAAGATAATGGTTTTACTCAATGGCTGCTATTCAGACAGTAATTGACAAAGGTGATCCATCTCCCCACTGCACCTCTTTAGTAGAGGGCTTCTGCTATTTATCCGAAAAAAGAATAATTTCAGTTTAGTTTCCAGCTGATTCACTGAAAAAAAAAATACTGCTTTTGTATGAGAGAACAGTAGGAAGCATTTTTCTTTCTCTCTGGAACGAGTTCACCTTTTTTATTTGCAGCAACATTAAATGCTGGGAAAAGGTCAGAAGCAACTTTGGTGGGTTTTTTTTCCCCCTTTCCTTCATACTGCTTGAATATTGTATATAGAAGATAGTATTACCTGAAAACCTTCTGAAACAAAGATGTCAGGGGCAAAAAGCAAAACTAAAGAAAAGAAAAAAATTAATTCACCTACATTTTCATCACATCTCTTCTTGTGTTAGCTTCTTGTTTAATAGAGCCCTGATGGCTCTTCCAGGGAGTCCTTTTGACTTGGCAGAGCCCCTATGGCTTCGCAGAGCCACTTTTCATGCAGGACCAGATTGACCCAGGTGTAGGTCTCAAAACCTCGGCAATTTGTGGTAGGTAAGTGTGATTCCCAGTGGGAACATTTTAATGGAGTCTCTAACCAAGTCAAACAGCAGTGATTATTTCTGAGATCTCCCAACATCATTGCAGTCTAATACTTAAGTCTCCCTAGTTAGTGGAATCTAGTGCAGGCAGAACAGCTGCTGTACATTCGATATTTGCCTCATTTTGAGCTTTTTGACCAAAGGACCTGTCCTACTTATATTTCTGGAAAGTAGGATACAAGGCTATATAAGTGACAGAGCTGGTAGAAGACATTTAATGACACAATTAAATGATATAAGCGTTCTTAATTCTGAAATCTTATCTCACTAAGAAACAGAAAAGCAAGAGAGTCATGTATTCGTTTCTGATTTATTGATTTTAATTTTTCCTTCCTCTTTCTTTCTCACTACTTGCATACTTTCAGGAATAAAATGGAGATAAAGCAAGAAGAGTAAGAAATATTGAGTATCTGCATTGAAAACCAGTTTTCAGATAACATAATACAGACTTCTCTGGAACATTAAAAAAGTTGCATAAGTTTTTTGTTGTTGTTTTCCCTGAACTATTTAAATACGAAATAACAGTTGTGACTGATCAAAGTAATGGCTAAGAAGGTAAAAAACTAGTTATAATATAATTACTGATATATCTGTTCTCATGGCACAGTTGTACAGCATTCAACTATTTTAGCCATAAAGCAAATAGGTTTTTTTTGCACTGAGTTTTCTCAGTATATACTGAGCTCCTATGTTACATGAAGGAGGAGCTTTAGCAGTCAGGGTAAATCTCTTCAACACTGGAAATATGAATAAGTATTGCACTGTGTATGCAGAATATTGCACCAAATGAGTATGTGGTATGTTTTCTCTCTAACTGCGACTTTCCTGTCCTGGACTGGCTTTGTTTTTACTCTGGATTTCAAATTGTCCATTTAAAAAATATAGCAGAAATTGCATTATTTTTTGTTTAAATCAGGTGCTGCCTGTACCTGCATATTTCATGAGAAATGGCAAAGGGAAAGAACAGAATCATTCCAAGAACTGGGCAGAGGGTGTTATGATGGAGAGGTTGAATGCTATAGTGATATCATGCAACTTGTGTGATTTGGACTTGACCTAGTTAATATCCTCTCTTGTGGGTAATTAGGAAGTTCCCACTAGAATGTTAACGAGCCAGTGTTCTTCATTGCCACTTAGTCACAAATTAATCCCACTTCGTCAAGACTTAGTGAGAGGGGTTCTTTTGTTTGTTCTTTTTTTTTTTTTTTTTAAGACTTCAGATTTGCTAGCAAATATTCATCTTAACTTTAGACTGGTGCAAACTGCAGTTGTTTCAGGTCTCACCATAACTAGAATCACTGAAATTTACTGCTTCTACTTTTCTTGATGGAAATGTTTTGATATTTGTGGGTTATAACTCCATTCATAAATGGAAAGGCCATTACAAAATTGCCTGCTCAATAAAATAATTCTTGTTGGGGGGGGCAGGAGTGTTTTTTGCCTTTTTTTTTTTTTTTTTCACTGAGCTCCCATATAGCAGCCATTGCTGGTGACCATAAAGAAAACAGACGTTGTCACAGAAAACAATGATTGCTTTTCAATTTTGTTTTCATCTGACACTTTGTTCCTGGTGAATCCTCATATAATAGATCTAGTGCTTTCATTAATACATTAAACAAGTTGTAAAGACTGCTTCAGTAATAAGTGCTGATGCAGCAGGTAGAATGTGTCATAGGAGTGAGATCTTGAGAAACTAGTATCTGTCTACAATTGCAAGGTATTGACAAATGACCCAGAGAGCCTTAATGTGAAGCTTGCCCTCTTTTCTGCAATTTTTTTTTTTTAATGCTAATATCATTAGGAAGTGTTACAGGTAGTCATAAAGTGCAGACATGCAAGGATATTCTTACTAATGTTGAATAAGGTATCTGAATGAAAACATATTTTCCCATTGTCTGTTAGGTTCTATGAGATGACAACTTGATAAAATACACAGGACATAATCCACCCCTCGTTAATTGACTTGGAATGTTTTTTCTTGCTTTTTAATAGGAATCAGGGCAGCCTTGCCTGCAGTGACCATGAAATGGTGGAGTTCAAGATCCTTAGGGCAGTGAGGAGGGCGCACAGCAAGCTCACTACCCTGGACTTCAGGAGAGCAGACTTTGGCTTCTTCAGGGATCTGCTTGGTAGAGTACCGTGGGATGAAGTCCTGGAGAGAAGAGGGGCCCCAGAAAGCTGGTTCATATTCAAGGATCACCTCCTCCAAGCTCAGGAGCAATGCATCCCAACAAAGAGGAAGTCAGGCAAAAATGCCCAGAGGTCTGCCTGGATGAACAAGGAGCTCCTGGAAAAACACAAACACAAACACAAACACAAAGCCTACAGAGGGTGGAAGCAAGGACAGGGAGCATGGGACGAATAGAGAGAAATTGTTTGAGCAGCCAGGGATCAGGTTAGGAAAGCTAAAGCCCTGATAGAATTAAATCTGGCCAGGGATGTCAAGGGCAACAAGAAAAGCTTCAATAGGTACATTGATGATAAAAGGAAGACTAGGGAAAATGTGCCACACCACCCAAGTTGCAGAAGGCAAGGGCAGGGACTGGGAGGATGAAGCACTGCCCACTGTAGGAGAAGATCAGGTTCGAGACCATCTAAGGAACCTGAAGGTGCACAGATCCATGGGACTTGATGAGATGCATCTGCAGGTCCTGCGGGAACTGGCAGGTGAAGTTGCTAAGCCACTATCCATCACATTTGAGAAGTCATGGCAGTCAGGTGAAGTTTCCACTGACTGAAAAAGGGGAAACATAACCCCCATTTTTAAAAAGAGAAAAAAGGAAGACCCGGGGAACTACAGGCCAGTCAGTCTCACCCCTGTGCCCAGGAAGATCATGGAGCAGATGCTCCTGGAAACTATGCTAAGGCACATGGAAAATGTGACAGCCAACATGGCTTCACTAAGGGCAAATCATGCCTGACAAATTTGGTGGCCTTCTATGATAGGATTACAGCCTTGGTGGATAAGGGAAGAGCAACTGACGCCATCTACTTGGACTTGTGCAAAGCATTTGACACTGTCACACACAACATCCTTGTCTCTAAATTGGAGAGACATGGATTTGATGGATGGACCACTTGGTGGGTAAAGAATTGACTGGATGGTCGCACTCAACGGCTAGATGTCCAAGTGGAGACCAGTGACGAGTGGCATTCCTCAGACATCAGTATTAGGACCAGCACTGTTTAACATCTTTGTCGGTGCCATGGTCAGTTGGATGGAGTGCACCCTCAGCAAGTTTGCTGATGACACCAAGCTGTGTGGTGCAGTCGACATGCTGGAGAGAAGGGATGCCATCCAGAGGGACCTTGGCAGACTTGAGAGGTGGGCCCATGTGAACCTCATGAAGCCCAACAAGGCCAAGTGCAAGGTCCTGCACATGGATCAGGGCAATCCCAAGCACAAATACAGGCTGAGAATGGATTGAGAGCAGCCCTGAGGAGAAGGACTTGGGGGTGTTGGTTCATGAGAAGCTCAACATGACTCAGCAATGTGTGCTTGCAGCCCAGAAAGCCAACTGTATCCTGGGCCACATCAAAAGAAACATGGCCAGCACGTCAAGGGAGATGATTCTCCCCCGTACTCGGCTCTCATCAGACCCCACCTGGAGTACTGTGTCCAGCTCTGGGGCCCCCAACACAAAAAAGACATGGACCTGTTGGAGCAAGTCCAGAGGAGGGCCACAAAGATGATCAGAGGGATGGAGCACGTCTCCTATGAAGGCAGGCTGAGAGAGTTGGGGTTGTTCAGCCGGAGGAGAGAAGGCTCTGGGGAGACCTTCTAGCAGCCTTCCAGTACCTAAAGGGGGCCTACAAGAAAGCTGGAGAGGGACTTTTGACAAGGGCATGTAGCGATAGGACAAGGGGTAATGGGTTCAAACTGAAAGAGGGTAGATTTAGATTAGATAGAAGGAAGAATTTCAAAATTTTTCACTCTGAGGGTGGTGAGGCACTGGAACAGGTTGCCCAGAAGCTGTGGATGCCCCCTTCCTGGAAGTGTTCAAGGCCAGGTTGGATGGGGCTTTGAGCAACCTAGTCTAGTGAAAGGTGCTCCTGCCCATGGCAAAGGGGTTGGAACTAGGTGATCTTTAAAGTGCCTTCCAACCCAAACCATTCTATGATTCTGTGAAATGTCTATGCAGTAAGTGCTAATTTTATTTTTTTTTTTTTAAATTAAGTATCTATCAAAGAGAAAAAGAAATTCTTTAGAACTTTCTAAGATGTTCTTATAAGTATTATGGAGATATTTGCAAAGATACGTGGAGTTGTGTTTTGTATGGTCAGCTCTTTTAAACTTGATTGTAGCACAGACTTTTGACCTCAGCATTGGATCTAGGTACACAGTGATAACCTGATATAGTTCTGTAAATTCTGTGCTAAAATATGTTAAAAGATATTTGTTTGTTCCTGCAAGTTTTGAGAGCTACTATTCATCCTTTCATCCAAAAACTTTCCTTCATCTGTCTCCTTCTCATTTTACAGAAACATCAAAATTTTGCTAGATAGTTTTGATATGTTGTGTTGCTGACATAATCTTTGGAGGAAAAAGCAAACAGTTATTGCTTATACCTTTAATGAGAAACTTTTTGTATAACATCAAGACTAATTTGGACAAACACTGCAGGTATCCACAGAGCACAAGCAATATCTTTTGCAAAGAACTACCATAAAAAAGTCTTTGGGGAAGATGCAATCTGCCTTGTACAGAAATAAAGCCAATTCTATTTCCCACTCTCCCTTAAATGTAAGCCGCTTAGTGGGGTATCTCAAAAAAAGGATAAAATCTAGAGATTAAAAAGTCATATGACACATAAATCAAAAGAACAGAAGGGGCTGAGAATGAGTTTGTAAAGAAGTAATTTTTAGCATTCACTATAATTGGTCTGCTACAGTACTTATCCATTATCTGCTTTTTTTAGTTATCACCATTTTTCTGGAACATGATGGATAATTGTACTTAGGAATTTGAAAGTAAAATGTGATATTTGCATAAAGAATTCATTTTTAACTCAATTTCACCTTTATGCTTTTTAGCCTCATCTTGTTAGAAAAAGGCACCTGAAAAGCAAAGTTAGTTTCCGTAAGGGCATATCTTATATTACTCTAATTCATGGGACCTTTTGCCTTTTGAAAGACAGCTTCCTCCTCTTTACAACATTTGTGTCCTTTGTGTCACTGTGACAGCAACCTCAATTTGATACTATAATGTAACTGACTAGAGAAGCTGGTGAAGTATCCTTGAGGATTCAAAATGAAGGTAAAAAAATATCACTTCAAGAATATGTTCGGTATTTCTAAAGAGACTGAGGGAAGAAAGCAGAAAACATGTACAAAATTTTAGTCTTTAAATACTACAAACTGCTGAAATATGGACATCACGCATTTAATCAACAATAGAGGCCCTTTTGGTGAGAGCAATTTATCATCAGATAGACATGGATTATGATAGATGATGGGACGTGGGAGAGCCTGTTTCTCTGCATGAGTCTAAAGAAGTATCTGCTCACGTGAAACATTAAGGTTGCTATACCTGGGAGAGTTAATAAGGGATTTAGTAGGGCATATCCACTTTTGGATTATGCTTCCCTTTCAAACATTTAGATAAACAAGCACTCATAAATGTGTGCCTACTAAATGCTCTTGCCTCTACTCTCCCAACAAAGGTAGACACATTTCTGGGCTAGTCCAGTTTTCCCCCAGGAACCTTTCTGCTTTGCATTGTGCACCTTCATGTGCATCACTGTAGCATGTGCATTTTCTACAGAGTCAGTAAGAATTATTCAATTTCGATTTAACCTTTGAAAAGTAGCCCTTCCGTGAAAATATCACAGCAACTGTGTATCAAATGAAAATAAAATTTAAATTTCCATGTAATTAATTGCCTTTCCATATCTCTCAGTTGATTCCCTCTTGTGTTGCTAGCATAATTTCCTTAAAATATATCACTAACATCCCTTTCCTATGGTACCTTGATTATGAATAGATTTTTGTTATGTTTAATATTGCATTTGAATGTTGTCTTTTTTTTTCCTTACACTTATTTGTTTTTTCCACCTATGGTCCTTCCTCCTATTTTAGGGCTGTAGAGAGATCCTCAGAAGAATTAAGTTATCTTAAATACCTTTATTAAGTTATTAAGTTATCCTAAATATCTTTATCAATGATCTGGGCGAAGGGATCAAGTGCACCCTTAGTAAGTTTGCAAGATGAGACCAAGTTGGGCGGGAGTGTTGATCTGCTGGAGGGCAGGCAGGTGCTACAGAGGGATCTGGACAGGCTGGATCGATGGGCCGAGGCCAATTGTATGAGGTTCAACAAGGCCAAGTGCCGGGTCCTGCACTTGGGTCACAACAACCCCAGGCAACGCTACAGGCTTGGGGGGGAGTGGCTGGAAAGCTGCCCGGCGGAAAAGGACCTGGGGGTGTTGGTCAACAGCCAGCTGAATATGAGCCAGCAGTGTGCCCAGGTGGCCAAGAAGGCCAACGGCATCCTGGCCTGTATCAGAAATAGTGTGGCCAGCAGGACTAGGGAAGGGTGAGGCCGCACCTCGAGTGCTGTGTTCAGTTTTGGGCCCCTCACTACAAGAAAGACCTTGAGGTGCAGGAGCGTGTCCAGAGATGGGCAACAAAGCTGATGAAGAGTCTGGAACACAAGTCCTATGAGGAGCGGCTGAGGGAACTGGGGATGTTTAGTCTGGAGAAAAGGAGGCTGAGGGGAGACCTTCTTGCTCTCTACAACTCCCTGAAAGGAGGTTGTAGAGAGATGGGGGTTGGTCTCTTCTCCCTAGTAACAGACGACAGGACAAGAGGAAACAGCCTCAAGTTCCACCAGGGGAGGTTTAGATTGGATATTAGGAAACATTTCTTCACTGAAAGGGTTGTCGGGCATTGGAACAGGCTGCCCAGGGAAGTGGTTGAGTCACCATCCTTGGAGGTATTGAAAAGACATGTAGATGTGGTGCTTAGGGACATGGTTTAGCGGTGGACTTGGTAGTGCTAGGTTAACAGTTGGACTCGATGATCTTAAAAGTCTCTTCCAACCTAAGCGATTCCATGATTCTATTCTAAGTTGGAATAGCTCTGCCGATATCAGAAAAAATAGGGCAGTTTGCACACACAGAAAAAATCAAACTTCATCTCATTTTGCACCTGAACACAAGAATTTGGTTAACACATAACAAATCACATCTCAAATGTAAAAAACCCCTCCAAAACCACAGAGAGAAACTGCTATAAGCCTTACCTCAACAGTGAGAAATTTAATTAAAAATACATTTAGGCTAAATTTGCCATGCTTCAAATAACTTTCTCTAAATTCACTGATTTCTTGTTTGATGCTCCTCCTACTGTCTATCTAGTTTCAGGTTTATGCCCTCAGCTTTGCCTCTCACTCATGTTTTCATAGCTCTCAGCTTTTTTGTTGACCACTGCTGCAGTTGTTGAGGTCTTGTTCTTCACATGAATTGAAAGAGGCATGGTGGGATTGATCTTGCCTAGTCTGGCTGCCCCAAGCTGAGATGGGTCTTAGTTGGTCCCTCAGACTCTCTTATCAACCATTCAAAAAAATAACTAGCTACACCGGATTACATTCATTTTATTTTAAGAAAGAAGAAGTCATTCCCGTTATCTAATTCTCACCACAAATTATCAAGGAAATCAAGACACACTAACTTATACTCAGAGATCCAGCTTTTAGATGCTTCAGACTCACGGATTTTACTTCTAATTTCCTTTTTTTTCCATTGTTTATTTTTTATACATCACTTTAAAATTTGTCTTGCGGGTAACTCTAAGAGGAGAGGTGATGTATCAGTGTTACAAACACTGTTCTGCCTATGGCTAGAGGTTCCTTAGAAAGGTGTATGTAAAGTGAATCAGACTGCAATCTGTCCTCCAGTTTTTGGGTAGTTTTCTTCATAAGTGTTTCCTTTTTTTGTGCTTCATGTTCTTTTCTCTTGACTCCAGAATTTGTATTGTCCCAGAAGGGCACAGCTGTCAGTTTTCAAATCAAAACTCAGTCTTTAGCATAGCTGTGTCTCAATCCATTAATATGCTTAACACTAAGAAAAATGTGTTTCTCAATTAGAAGAACGATGAGCAGCAATGCTCAAGATGTGGAGGGAATATGTATATATGCACATGTATCTATGTCTCCAGCAGTAGGAGGTTTGTGGGGGATTTTCAACTGACTAGTCTGACTTTCAAAAGGACTTGTCATGTAGATCCTCAGTCATCTGGAATACTTTTGAAAACACTTCATTCTTTTCCCCTGAAGCTTACTCCCAAACTTTCATTCATCAGTGCCTTCTAGCACCAGCCTGTGTGGGAGCTGCGGTCCACTCAACCTACACAGCCAGAAAGTTTAACAAGCATCGGGAGCAGAACATTTTGGAAATTGCCTATTCTCCTTTTCCCAGTAGAGTCAGTCTTTTACCCATTTAGCTGCCACATTCAGAAGTCAAATGCCTTTATTATGATCGTTCGTTGCCAACAATGTGCTCTGCACAGTGCAATATATAACACTGCAGGCAGGGTCTTCTCTAGGGACAAAGTATGTTGTTCTCTAGCTAATGGCAGGCAGTGAGACTGTGAGGATTTTGAAGGCAAAATATCTTCTTGGGCTACAACAAGAAAAAGATCAGTGTCTTTTGAACCAGGCAGTGTAATCCTCACAGCTCCCTATTAGAGCAGGGGTTTTATTTGTTTTGGATGTTCTTATGTTGTGGACGCAATTCTAGACATTTTCTCAAAATAAGTCAATACTTACATTACACTTTGCTATTGTTTGTTTGTTTACAGAGGAAGCCATTGTCTTTCTGTATATTTTAAGATGGGAAGTGGAGTCGCAGAGAAGGAGTAACACGTTCTTTATCATGACATATGCCAGCGACAGAAACAGAACCCATGCTTTTAAACAGTACACTGCCCGTGTCCAGAATCATAGAATCATAGAATTGTTCTGGTTGGCTACATCCTTTCAAATGATGGTACTTTGGAAGCAATGTAAATGGAAGCAAGTTGTATAGTGGTGGAGTGTCATACTAAAGGTGTACTGTACACATATTAATGCAACTGCATCATGCCAGTGAACTCAAAAAGCCTACTGAATCCTGTGCTAAAAGGCAGCAGTTGTACTGTCCATCATCAACCTCTGCAGATGACATTTGAAAGCATTTGCAAGAATCTGAAATTCCCAGTGCTACTTCTCCTATTGGCTCTTTGGTTACTATAGACTGACACACCAACCACCTGTAAAATACTTTCTTCTGTTGTTTTTTATAGGTAATGTACTTGTACTGAACTTCCACACACTTGCTTCACATTAATTCTCAGTGTCATGGATTAGATCTTCATTTCACTGTAAGACATATGACAACATTCTGGAATAGCCACTGAAGAAGAGATCAAGTTTGGGTTTGGCGAATGTAATATTGCTACTGTAACATCAGCTGGCAGCAAACACACTTCTCCTAGCAGATGAAAATAAGAATGTCTAAAGGTGCTATTTTCCAACACCGCAAATGAAAAGCAAACTTAGAAATAGCTATTATTAATCCATTTGGTTATGGATACTACTATTTTTCAACAGTGTTAAATTATTTTATAAGGGCCACGGCTCCATAACAGTGAGTTGCTACTTACCTGAGCAGCCCTAGTCATTCTGCAGGGACAAAACACACAGTAATTGCCATATTTGGTAAGAATGAAATACTATCTAATGCAGTGTATCATTTACAAATGCAGCCAGCACCAGATGTTTCTTATAAAGATTAGGGAAATCCTGTGATCTTGGAACAGAAAGAGCCTCCCTAGGTATTTTACAAGAGGTTACTGTTAGCCTTGATGCAGGTTTAACAATCTAGTGGCCAAAGTATGAAAGGACAAAATTAAAAGTGTAGTACAGTGACATTAACACGAGTAAACACCATATGTGTTTCATTTTCATTAGAAATACTGTTGGCTTTTGTATATGAGAACATGAGGATAATACTAACCTTGGATAGTTGATTTTTTAAAAATGATTTGTCCTAAGTTGCTAAACCAGCAACTCACTAATTTTTTTATATTTATTATTAACATATTTTTTCCTGTTACAATGAGATCACTATGTCCTGCTGAACAAAGAAGTGATAAGGTAAAAACCATGGCAGAAAATAAAAAAAAAAGTGGAAAACAGTTTTTAAAAGCATTTTGATTACCTCAGGGCAGGATTAGGACCAGAAACCAACATCCTAGACCCTGTGTCAGGGCCTAGACCATGTACCACACTCTTCTCTGCAACAGCTGGTCATGATGTCAGAGAATAGGCAATCATGCACTTACCCTCTTCTGCTGCAATACAATCATATTCCTTTGAGTTTTAAAGACCCCTATTGCTCTTTTCTTCTCTGGATCCAATTTTGGAGATGAGCCACTGTCACTGGCAGTAATACCGGGCTTAGTCAGAGCTTGTGCTTTGTTTGTAGAGGGATCCTTTCATTAGAGGTGGAGCATTAAGCATCAGTATCAGAAAAGAAAAAAAAAGAAAACCCACAAAAACCCCCAAACCCACAGAGGAGGAAGATTAGGCTGCAAACAGTTTATTTCACCACTGACAAATTTAGAGTTAGGTGCTAAGAGCTACTAGTACTGGATGGCATTAAATCGTCTGATTTGGCTTGCAGCTCACCAGGTTTACAGAATTACCTTGCTAGAGCATCCCATTGCAATCCTTTTCTATTTCTTTCTTTCCCATCTGAATTGACATCTCTCTAGAGTATGCCACCTTCACTGGGGAAACTCTTTAACTAGTAACAATTCCAAGTGAGCTGTCAACAATATTGATTTATATTAAAGGAGTATGTGTGTTTTCC
This sequence comes from Phoenicopterus ruber ruber, assembly GCA_009819775.1. Lineage (NCBI taxonomy): Eukaryota > Metazoa > Chordata > Aves > Phoenicopteriformes > Phoenicopteridae > Phoenicopterus > Phoenicopterus ruber. Next base: position 141,171,416 of record CM020215.1, read on the forward strand.
CCCTGCATTTCTTTTTATACTTCATTCTTCACATTTGCAAAATTTCAGCTGTGGAGAATAATCATTTGTTCTAAATGCGATATCTCTATGCCCTACCCCTGCCAAGGTATGACTGGTCTCAATAATGCCATTTTCATGACATTGTCCAGTCCATTTTTTTAAACAAATAATATCTTAATCCATAAATAAGGTTTCCTGTATAACACATTGATTCATTTCCTACCTTTAAGGCTGGTGAAACTTGTAAGACCTAAGTTCTGAGGGAACTGGTACTCCTAGGGATGAAAGTTGCTGTGTAACAGTGCCTGTGGGGAGAGAGAGGACAGGAAAATCTTTCTCTGATGAGTCCTTATGAATATGCTTTTGGTCTCCGATAGGTTAATTCCCTGTCAAATTCCCAAAATCCTGTTGAATCTTGGAACACAAGAGAGCTTTTCTGTGCTGTTTTCACTCCATGTGTGCAATTTATGAATGTTTGTGCATGGGTTCGAAATCCATATGTACAGCTTGAGGAATGTTTGTTTTTAACTATTTTTTAGTTTAAATAACCAAAGAGAGGAGTCTGTTTTTACACATTATGTCAAAATTTCTGCTTAGTTTCTAAAGCAAAATGACATAATTTCTAATCTACTCAATTAGACAGAGCCTGCTCCAAACTGTAGAAACATAAGATGTTTTTCTGTCATTGATTGCAACTAAACTTTTATTTCAACAGTATTGTGAACACCACTGTTGTTTCGGGGGCTTAATCTCATTAATTTTATTTCAATATTGTTCTTTCAGCTTTTTTCTCTTCAAAGAAAATCTGCAATTTGTCTTGAAAGCTGTAGTCATAGCCAAATTATTTGCATTTTCTACCCAGTGAGGCTTATCTTTCAGTTTAGGCAATTGCTTTGGGAGTCTGCGTGTTAGGGTAATCTTCAGACCTTTTCTTCTTTCAGTATGGAAAGGAGGGAGAAGAAATCCTCAGTCAAAATTATCCAACTGCAGAAACTTACACAATTGTAAATTTTATGGTGAATTTAACCTACACTACAGTTGATTGCACAGCTGCTACGTGTTTACACTAATGTGGGTTCCAGTTTTCCTTCAAACCCAAGCCCCAGTCACCCATATTCTGATCTGTCAGCTGACATTCAGATTCTACTCTTGAGTGAGCCAGCTGGCTTCCCTGGCGGGAAAATAAGGGATTGCATTCAAGTCTTTTCCCTGCAGACTGTATGATGACCAGAAACATACTGATTGAAGCCAGTTCACAGTGCTCCTCTCATGTCTTCCCATGCCCTCAAGCCTGAACTACATTGTCCATGCTGCCTTGACATTGGCTTTTTACTGCAGAAGTTCATACAAGGTGGGCTGCAAGACAGCCCTCTCATTTCTGGGTAAGTTTTCTGTGTACCTTTTATGTAAGGAGAGTGATTTGTATCACAGAGATAAATAAAGTTCCCATCCATACTTTGAATGTGTCCACAGCTGAGTGCACAGCATCTGGTGTGAATTCTGTGGCAGGAAAAGGAGGCAATCTCCTAGGATCTCCTGTGCCTTAGCCAACAGGGGAGCCACACAGATTTTTTTGTTTGTTTGTTTGGTTTGTTTTTAAAATAAACTCTGGAGTGTTTATTCTCTGCCATGTTCTACTGTATTTGTGGTGAATACCACAAAATACATGGCAGGGAAGCTACATCTCACAGCTCAGGCAGCTTTAACTAAGTTTCAGGACAAGTCCCAGCTGAAGCCTTGGTGAATGGGAATCCCAGAATCCAAAGAGTGAAAAGAAGACCCTTTCACACAGCTAGGCCTGAAGTCCCAGTAGAGATAATTTTCAGGAGTCCAGAATTAGTTCCTTAAGGGGTCCTTCAGGGCCATGCTCGTTTCTCCTATAGTCTACATTGCTGTGTACAATCATTCTGATATTTGTAGAAGAATAGATAAATGTATGGGCTCTGGCTAGCAGAAATGTTTTATGATGTACTGACTGGTTTGTAGGACCTGGCTTCTAGGACATAAGAACCCCTAAGATACATTAAGGCATTCATAAGTCCTCAACATAACCATATCTTCATCATTCGTAAGATATCATGGGAAGCTACTTCTAGGTTAAGCGTAAGTGAGAGAAACTACTCTGATTAGTAAGGCTGCACATATCCCAAATACATTACTTTTTTTTTTTTTTCTTTTTTTTTTCTTTTTTTTTTTTACCCTGTCAGTAATTTGTTGTTGTGTGATTTGAGGCAGATCTCTTAACCTTATTTTGCCTCAGTTTACCAATCTGTAAAACCAGTACTGTGGCACTGTTTTTCCTTCCTATGACACTGCCTATTGAATTAAATATTATTGAGTGTTGAATCGTATATTATTGCATTAAAGAATATTATTGGATTTAAATAATATTTGTGACTCCTAGCAAGATTCTTTTGTATTGAAATAATATCAAAGATTTATTATTTTGTTGTTTCTGAATCTTCTTACATTTGCTGAATAGGCTTCTACTGCCCACAGAAAGCTCATAAAATGTGTAAATGGTGTTTTGTGTTAAATTGTTTGTACTTCCAGTCCATACAAGAACCTTTGTTTTTGGCTAAGGCTAGTGGAAGACTAGAGGAACATCTTTCCCTAAAGTTTTGTTTCAAGGGCTTGAAAAAACTTCTGCTAAATTTTAGTATCAAGTATTTACTCCAAAATAAATTTTATCCTTGTTTTTTACTTCTACACAGCTTTTTTGAGTATCTTCCAGCCAGAGAGCCCATCATAGAATGCAGATGATTCTAAGCATGGGGCTGAAAATCCCAGTGTCTTGGTTTGACTTTGTAGATCTATCAGGTCTGCCTAAATCTACCCAGAACAGGACTAAAATTTTTATAGAAAGTTTTGACAGGTCAACATGATTTCTCTAAAATGGGACACCATTTATTATCTATCAATAGATTAAATAAAAGGCTTTGACTTAGAAACTCATGTTATTCTTTGTCACCTATGGATTCATAAAATATTTGTTTTGAAATGTTCTTTTCTCCAATACATTTCACTTTAATCCATTCATATCTGTAGTTCTGTAAAAGGGTTGGATGCAAGTACTATACTGACGAGTGTGGATGCCTCATTGTTATATGATCTGGGACACAACTCTTCTGCAATGAATCTTCCTCTTTGGGAAATCTTTTTCTGCTTTGAATAAACTCACTTTAAAAGAATTCCTGGTCTGTGTTTTTGTTTTGGGTTTTTTTTTTTTTTTTTTTTGGTTTGGTTTGGTTGGTTGGTTGGTTGGGTTTCTTTTTGTAGTAGTAATTCATTTCTATGACAATATCACCCATGGCAAGAAAATGTCTACTGTACCTGAAGATACAAAGGTAGTATCTTATCTGCTATAAGATTACTATTCATGTAATTCATTACTATCTCGTGATCAATGCAAAAAGAAATGCAAGAATCCAAAAATTATATATAAACCATACTTTATGCTTCATATAGCTAAAAGAACAATAGCATGAGTTAATACTAACAAAACTAGAGCCTTTTGTAACATCAAAACATCCTCTTGATTTTTTTTTTTTTTTTTTGCTTTACAAGTACACATACATATTTGCAAATAATACAGCATCTCCAGTTGTCCTTGACAGCAACACACATTACATTTAGAGGATGGAGCCACATGTCTCTCAGAGGATTCTGGCAGTATTTCATGTTGCTGAGGAGATATTCAGAATTAGCCTTGTACTGTACATTGCTCCCTGTCCTTCACCGGTTGAAGTACTAGTGCCAAGTACCCCAGTAGGTGGAGATTTTCTCCTCCTCTAGATCTTTTTTCTTGTCTTTACTTAAAACTTTTTGTTTTTGTTTTTTCCCCCTAGTGAATATATCCTAAGAGACAGGACCATAAAAACATACCTCAGGTAATGTATAAACAAGCAACTAGCTGATAGAAAAGTGATCCTTAAAGTAAGTATTCACAAAAACATGGTGTATTAATTCTAACACTTTAGTAAATGACTGAGATTGATGAGAAATAAATCAAGCTGTTTTTAGAAAAACCAGCGTTATGGAGAAATGCACCCTGCAGGTGGAATTTGCTTTGGTATTACAGATACTACTTTGCTTTTACTTTAGGTTAAAATAGTAGCAATATCAAGTTAAAGTATTCAGAATTACTTATTTTTAAAGAGCAGTAATAATGCTATGAGAAAATGGAAAATTAGTTTCTTGCTTCAATCTCAGTTGAAAGGTTTCTGGAAAAGGAGGAGAACTGAACTGAAAACCAAGTCCAACATAATTTTCATTTAAGTTACCTAAGTAACCTGGTCTGACCTCAAGATGACCTTACTTTGAGCAGAAGGTGGGACTAAATAACCTCCTGAGGTCATTCCAACCTGAATTGTCCTACAATCCTACAATTTAGATATGATTTTCCACACACTTTAATCAGAGTTAAGACAGATCCTTTTATCTGCTGGACTACTTCTGAATTATAAATAAATTTCTGTAAATATGCTACAAGGATATCATCAGAGATGTTACTTAGGATTAATGGTGTACCAAATTGCAATACTGATCTCATACCTCTTTCCAGCATCTTTGCAAGGCCTAATTAAAATGTCCATGAATGTCTATGTTCTATGGATTTGGGAAGCACTAAGACCTGAAACTCACAGTAATCCTAATGAGAAAAAGGGTTTATTGGCTTCTACTTGGTACTGATGAAGTTGCTTTTGGAATATGACCTCCCATTTTGGATGCCCAGCAGACCCCTGGAGACTTTGCACCAGGAAGTGAAAATGGGTCAAAACAATCACCTCTCTGGTAAATCTTCCTCTCTCTAAGACTGCATAGATTTATGAGCAACTTCTATAAAAATTAATAAAGTGAGTTAATATAGTTTCTGACCCACACAGCCCAATTAGTCTAAGCACTGTCCATGCCCAAGCACCTCCTGAGATGGTGCTAGATAGTCCAGGCCAAAAATTTCCTGGAAACGGTTCTAAAAAATTTTTAATACGGATGCCCATTTGACAGTATTTGGGGCTGCGATCTGTCAATATTTAGTTTACAAGTATAGATAAAGTGAGAGTTCCAACCAATTCAATGATTAGGCGTTAATATCCTTATACTGAGAGCAAACATACATCATGAGGAGTATCACAAACTTTTCTTTATAAATTTCTAAAAGCAATTTAAAAGAGAAAGCTGGCGAGATAAAGATTAATCATTATAACAACAATAGGCACTTGAAACCAACTCTGTATAAGGGCTGTGAAACAGTAGTGATGTCAAAATAGGAAACTAGATTTATTAAATGCTCCTCCAAAACAGAAAGTAAATTAAGATAGTGAGTCAGATGGTATGTATGTAACAATTGTTAAAATGTGATTAAAGTCTAAAAATACAACATAGCTGGCAGAAAGAAAAAAGAACATCATTCAAACAATGATGCAGGAAACAGGAGGTGGAACAGCTGGATGAAGCTGAGATTTTTGAACGTCTGTGATCACTTACCTCCATTCTTAGTCACAACATTTGGGTTTAGATCCAAATGGCTCCAAAGCTCAGTCCTGTCAGTGTGTGAAAAGCTTTTCATTGAAGTTCTGTTAATCGTGTGTCTGTCAGACAACTAGGTGTGGCAGCTTCAGTTTCATAAATAGCTGCTAGCAAAAGATGTGTTTATTTTGTGCGACTGAGATCAAATGCTCAGGACTTCAAGGCAACTGATAATCACTAGAACTATGTTTGTTAAAGCTATCTCTGTTGGTATCAACTCAGCAGACTTTAATTATCAAATCTACTTCTCAGACAAAAGAAGGAACTCGTTAGCAGTTCTAAGGGCAACAAAATAAAAGTTAGGATTTGGAGGCCTATTTCCAGCAGTGCTTCCTAATGTTCTTGCTCCAAATGGGGAGGAGGTGGAAAGAGGGACATGAGATCTCCATCAGGGCTGTAAAAGAAAAAAAACCAAACCAACACTTTAGTGTTTGGAAAACATTTTAGCAAAGTATTTTAATGTCTACTCATTCCAGTCACTTTCTTTACGTATTTGTGTGAATGCCATGACCATCTTATAGGTTCCAAATATTCTGATTGCTTCAGTTGTTACTGTATCTTGATTTCCACTTTTAAAACTCATCTTGTGTTATCTCAGTAGAAAAGAGTTTCCTTTTTGTTAGGTTAATTTCCTGTCAACTCATTCCTTCTTTTTCTCCAGTCTTATGATGTTTGATTGACAAAGATTCCTTTTCCTTGATTGCTGCTGAAGTTCAAAAAAAAAAAAAAAGTCAGGCAAACTCATCTGACAGAGAATCATTGCTTGGCATCAAAGAGACCAGGTGTATGTTAAAGGCTTGACATTAAACCACATATTGCTTGATTTAAAGATTTCTCTAACTGAATGCAACTACTGAGACTCAGATCAGATCTTCACACATCTTGCATCTAAGTAGTCCAAATTATGTTGAACAGCTGGTTATAAATAAAAGAAAAAATTAATAAATGCTAGAACATGGAAAACAAGGTTTATTTCAATAACCAGTTTTAATCCTTGAACAGCTATAAGTACAAATATATCATTTTAATTACTTCATATGAGAATTTTTTTTTTGGTCATTTTAACTATTAATCTCAAAGAATAAAAGTTGTTTTACCTGGAAAACTAACATGCACATTTTATTAACTGTTTAGTAACTTTACTATTTCTTTAGTTCGTTGTTGTATTGTATTATAACAAATGTACTATACAAACCAAAAATATTTGAATGGAGTGGTGGAATTCCAAAATATCATTTGAGTTCAGTTTTATTATTTTTTTACAATAAGTAGTGATACTCCCCTGAATCTGGAAATAGATTACATGTGGTATAAATAGAATTTTTGGTTCAGTACAGGTGATTTTCAAGCCACTACATTCAGTCCACACTTACTATCAACTGTCTCTAAGATGAAACTGAATTTTATGTGGTAGCTCCATAGAAACTATTGAAATGCTGAAATACGTGAATTTCATATTGATTTTGAGACTTAACTCATATTCCTTTGAGACTTCCTAACACAGTAAAATATTTCAGCTTTAGCCTGTTAGCTTCATGCTATCAATGCTTGTCACCACTTTTCTTCAGCTTTAAACCTCTTGTCATTTTGAAGTCAACGAGTTACTTGATATATTATTATTATTATTATTTTTCTTTAGAAAGAAAGATTCTGAAAAGGAAAACAAATAGCGCAATTCAATATCTGAAATGAAAGACAATTTGTGCATGTGTGGGATCAGCCACTTGGCAAAATTTAGTGGAAATACATAGAAGTATGTCTAGTAGCACAAATTATGGAAATGAATTGTGAATCTGTGTAAGCACCTTTTTCCAAAAGTCCGAGAAATATTTTGTCTGCCTAAGTGATCTGGAAATTTTGGAAAAGCAATCTCTTTCTGAATATTTTCATCTGATCTGCTTTCGGACTCTCAGAAATTCACAGTAAAGAATATGGGAATAATTCTTTGATTAAGTTTCTTTAGTCTTCTAAAATATTAAGGACAGATATATGAATTGTGGCAAGAGTACATATCATGGGGATTCATTTGAACAAACAATTAAGACCATCAGGGTGTTGTTATTAGCTAATTTGAGCTATTTTTCCATAGTCTGCCTCCCCCGTTCTTACTTGATATTTACATGCAATTATAACCTGAGAAAATATACTGTAACACTTGAAAAGACTTGGTTTTGCAGAAACTGTAAGTTTCCCTTATAACAAGTGACAAAAACAAAACAACAAAACCAAACCAAACCAGTTGTAGATGAATTCAGATGGAATCCACAAGGGTCACATTTGCAGCACGCTCGTATCCTTTTTCCCTCTCCCTCTCAAAGGTCAAGAGAGGGCAGGAGGCTCCAAGCAGTGGGGCAGGAGGTGGTGGCCAGGGCCCGCCTGGGCTTTGTTCCCTGTCACACAATCACAGAATCACAGGATGGTTGAGGTTGGAAGGGACATCAGGAGGTCATCTGGTCCAACCCCCTGCTCAAGTAGGGCCACCTACAGCCAGTTGCCCGGGACTGTGTCCAGACAGCTTTTGAATATCTCCAAGGACGGAGACTCCAGAACCTCCCTGGGCAACCTGTGCCAGTGCTCACTCACTCTCACAGGAAAAAATTGTTTCCTGATTGTCGTGGTTTAACCCCAAATGGTACCTGAATACCACACAGCCTCTCACTCACTCCCCCCTTCCCCAGTGGGGTGGGGACGAGAATCAGAGAGAAAGGAAAACTCACAGGTTGAGATAAAAACAGTTCACCAGGACAGCAAAGAAAAAATAATAATTATTATATTCTATTGTATTATATTATATTATATTATATATCAATAATGATAATAATAATAAAATATAAGGATAATAGAATATATAATATAAACAATGCACAATTTCTCACCACCCGACGACCGATACAGCCCGTCCCGAGCAGCAGGCAGGGAGCAGGGGTATCCCCCCCCCCCAGCTATCCCAGAACAGCAAGTTCCAAAGAGAGCAGGTGAGGGAACAAACAGTGAAACAAATTAGGGTGCTGAAAGAGCTGGCAGAAGTGCTCACCAAGCCACTCTCCATCATTTACCAGCAGTCCTGGCTAACTGGGGAGGTCCCAGTTGACTGGAAGCTGGCAAATGTGACGCCCATCTACAAGAAGGGCCGGAAGGAGGATCCGGGCAACTACAGGCCTGTCAGCCTGACCTCGGTGCCCGGGAAGGTTATGGAGCAGATCATCTTGAGTGCCATCACGCGGCACATACGGGACAACCGGGTGATCGGGCCCAGTCAGCATGGGTTTATGAAAGGCAGGTCCTGTCTGACCAACCTGATCTCCTTCTACGACATGGTGACCCGCTTAGTGGATGAGGGAAAGGCTGTGGACGTTGTGTACCTGGACTTTAGTAAAGCCTTTGACACCGTCTCCCACAGCATTCTCTTGGAGAAGTTGGCTACCCATGGCTTGGATGGGCGTACTCTGCGCTGGGTAGGAAACTGGCTGGATGGCCGGGCCCAAAGAGTTGTGGTGAATGGAGTTAAATCCGGTTGGCAGCCGGTCACAAGTGGTGTTCCCCAGGGCTCAGTACTGGGGCCAGTTCTGTTCAATATCTTTATCAATGATCTGGACGAGGGGATCGAGTGCACCCTCAGTAAGTTTGCAGATGACACCAAGTTGGGAGGGAGTGTTGATCTGCTGGAGGGCAGGCAGGCGCTACAGCGGGACCTGGACAGGCTGGATCAATGGGCCGAGGCCAATTGTATGAGGTTCAACAAGGCCAAGTGCCGGGTCCTGCACTTGGGTCACAACAACCTCAGGCAACGCTACAGGCTTGGGGGGGAGTGGCTGGAAAGCTGCCTGGTGGAAAAGGACCTGGGGGTGTTGGTCGACAGCCGGCTGAATGTGAGCCAGCAGTGTGCCCAGGTGGCCAAGAAGGCCAACGGCATCCTGGCCTGTATCAGAAATAGTGTGGCCAGCAGGAGTAGGGAGGTGATTGTCCCCCTGTACTCGGCCCTGGTGAGGCCGCACCTCGAGTACTGTGTTCAGTTTTGGGCCCCTCACTACAAGAAAGACATTGAGGTGCTGGAGCGTATCCAAAGAAGGGCAACGAGGCTAGTGAAGGGTCTGGAACACAAGTCCTCTGAGGAGCGGCTGAGGGAACTGGGGATGTTTAGCCTGGAGAAAAGGAGGCTGAGGGGAGACCTTATTGCTCTCTACAACTACCTGAAAGGAGGTTGTAGAGAGATGGGGGTCGGACTCTTCTCCCTAGTAACAGACAACAAAACAAGAGGAAATGGCCTCAAGTTGCGCCAGGGGAGGTTTAGATTGGACATTCGTAAAAACTTCTTTACCGAAAGGGTTGTCAGGCATTGGAACAGGCTGCCCAGGGAGGTGGTGGAGTCCCCATCTCTGGGGGTATTCAAAAGGCGTTTAGATGAGGCCCTAAGGGATATGATTTAGTGGGGGACTTGGTAGTGATAGGTTAATGGTTGGACCCGATGATCTTGGAGGTCTCTTCCAACCAGAACAATTCTATGATTCTATGATTCTAAATGAACGAAAAAGCCCGAACGAATGAAAAAAGGGAAAAAGAAGGGGACTGGTCCACCAGCTGACCCCCACTTATACCGGGCATGACGTCTATGGTATGGAATACTCTCTTTGGCCAGTTTGGATCAACTATTCTGGCTCTACCCCTCCCAGCTTTTTGCACCGGCACATTAGCAAAACCTGGGAAACTGGAAGATGTCCTTGATCGCTTAGCAGCAACCAGCAACATCAGTGTGCTATCAACATTCTTCACATACTAAATCCAAAACACAGTAGCTGCTGGAAAGAAAATTAGCTCTATCCTGGCTGAAACCAGGACACCGATGCTCAGACAAAGCCTCCTATGTTTCAGTGTGTCTTCATCACCTCTGGTCCTGTCACTGGGCACCACTGAAGAGCCTGGATCCATCTCCTTTACACCCTCCCTTCAGGTATTTATATACACTGATGTGATCTCCCCTGAGCCTTCTCTTCTTCAGGCCAAACAGTCCCAGCTGTCTCAGCTCATAGGAGAGATGCTCCGGTCCCTTAACCAGATCTGTGGCCCTTTGTTGGACTCTCTCCAGTTTGTCCATGTCTCTCTTGTACCGGGGAGCCCAGAACTGGACTGGAGAGCTTCTTCTGCCATGGCCTCCTCTCAGCTGCTATTCTCAGCTGCTATGAAGGATGCTGTCTCCAAGCGTATTCCAAGTGTGGCCCCTCTTCTGTCTGCCTTGTATTCTGGTGACGGCTTCTTTCACCGTACTGCTTTGGAGAGGAAGGGAAAGTGGTAAGTGCATCTCAAGAAGAAGAAAAGAAGGTGTAAGGGAAAGATATTCAAGGCACAGGAAAAACAGGTTCCCTTGGTGTAGATGCCAGGACCTAAACTGGTTTGACTGTCGAATAGCAATGAGCTGTAACTGATAAAAAATCATAGCAGGCTCCATTACATAAATTTGCTTTTCAAAAATAGGGGAGGCCTCTAAACCTCTGCAGACAGTTTAGAAAAAAAAAATCACCATAATATTTTCAGAAGGGAGAAAATGTCCCAGCCTTTATCTAAAAGACAGAACCTTTTTAGCTGACCTGTTAGAACGTCATCCTGAGCATTGAAAATGCCATCAGTTAAAGTTGAGCAAAATCAAAAGAAAATGAAAACAGGCCATATGATGTTAAAAACTGGCTAATTTTGACAGGAATCATTACCATCCCAGATTATAATGTTATGAACCTTGGTGTTTTGTGGATACTGTTTAGTATCTCTTTCTTTTAATGAACATTTTTCTGATAATTTAGATAATTGTTGGGTTACAGTGTCAGTGACGATCACAGCTGGAAGAGAGACAATTACAGATAATTTAGCCATGTCTGCGCACTGAACTAGTATCAGGTACAGTTAGACCTTTCTGGAAGATATTTATCTAACCTCTTTTTCATAACTTTTTATGAAGGTATAACCTTTCTCATTAATATCTGGAACAGTCTAAAAAGCCTTATATTTTTCTAATATGTATTCCGAATTTTTCTTACAATGGAAAATAAAGAACAGTGTTCTTCTAGTCCAACTTCCATGAACATGGAAAAAATCTTTCACGGTTCCATCTCTGTATATTATTTAGTTAGTGGAAAAATATTGTCCTGTCTCCTGTTGTCTCCTGTTAAAGAGCAGTCTTTAATCTTTGCATAGTTAAACTTAACAAGCCCAGTTCTTTCAGATTCTTTTCTTAAATATTTTTTTGTTGTCCATGACTGGGCATTACTTAGCTTGTCCAAAACCTTGAAATGTGATGCCCAAAACCAGATGCAGTATTTCTTTTGAGGCTCCATTAGCAATGTGTCAGATGATATAACTGCCTTTTGTTTCTTTTATGTGAGATTTGTCATTTTTTTCCAGTAGAATCACAGTAGTGCCTTCAAGTACAACTTGTGATTTATTAACCATTTACTGTGGTAACATTTTGTAATTATATTCAGCTCTCCCATCATCAAAGTCATTACTGGAAATATTGAATTATTCTGACTCTTTGGAGAGACCAGTTTAATTATCTGTCCACTTAGATAGCAAACCAGTGAGTATGATATATTCAAGCAGTTGTGCATTTAATTTATGGTGGTTTTAGTCAGACCATACATTTTAGAATGATTATGAAAAACATCCTGTAAATTAGCCCTTCCTAAAGCCAAGGTATGTCAATCACATCTGGTATTTCCCTGTTTGCAGCTGGGTTAGTTAACTGATCAAAAGAAGCAAACCAGGTATTTTATATGATTTCTTCAGAAACACATGGGGGCTACTTTTATCACTGTATACCGCAGACATTTATAATCGTCTGATTAATTATATTACAAGTATAACAATTTATTTAAGTATTTCCACCTTTTCTACTTGTGCTCGGAAAAGAAAATCTGCCATCATTCATCTGTACATCTGTGGCCAAATTTGAGGATGGGAGAGGTTGTGGGAAAATATATTTTCACTTTCGTTTCAGGCAGTATGAATTCCTGAAAAGGAAAAGTTGAAAACTCAGTATCTCATAGTATGTTGAATTATTCCTCATTAAAATTGTCTGAAGAACATCAATGTCAACACCTTAAAAAGGGAAGTTTAAAAGAGAGAACTAGTTATCAGATGAAATGACTGACGTATTGATGATAATCAAGAGACTGCTTTCATTTCCCTTAATTTCTGGTGCAAAGGACAGGTTCAAATTCAAACTAAAAGGAAGGAAAAACATTTAAAATATAACTCTCCTCCTCGATTTATTTAATGCCTTTATTAAATCTCAGTGAAGGATAGCCTCAGGGACACTTTTAGGACCTGGCAGGCTGACATTTTTTTTAGCTTTAGTGAATCTTGTCACATAATTGCGAATACGTGCATTTCAAGGAAAATATTGCCAGTTAGATTTTTCTTTTCTCTTGACTTACTCCCAACATGTATAAAATGCATTTAATGAATGAATGTCATTTTAAAATGAGATTTTAAAATTACAGATTAAAAGGACAGTGAAATTCCAGATTCAATAAAATTTGTATTTTCTTTCAATTTAGTATGTATCCAAGATATATTGTGAAAATAACAAAGAAAAAGCTAATCAAAACATTTCAGAAGTGAAATGCAGAAAAAAATGGTAAAGTTAGAAGTGGAAAAAAATACTCTGGAAAAACTGTACATATATATGTATACCATTATTTTGTTGTTTGTTTGTTTGTTTTTTCTTATAATACTATATTTTCCAACCTGTTAGATTTTTCTTCACACATAATTTTTTAAATTCTATCATTTGTTGACACTTGACATTTTGCGGCATGATTTTAGATGAAGATAAAAATAAAAGAATAGCAGAGATAAGTGATAAGATAACTGTGTATTGCAGCCATGGCTCTTCCTTTTAGATACTCTATTTTTGTAAATGTTATTGTTTGCCATAGGTTAACTAGCAAGTCTTTTAAACTCATGTAATTTGCCTGATTGCTTATACATGTGACAGTAGAATAGCTGAAGACTAATACTACTCTGTAGCAACAGATCATGTTGTAGTGCAACTGCATTAGTTCATAGCTGTGTTCTCACTATGTTTGTTTAAGGTGCCATTACGCTAATTAGTCGCTCTTCTTATTTCTGGTTGGTTTGTTTGGTTGGTTGGTTGGTTTGTTTGGTTTGTTTTTGTTTTTGTTTTTTCCTTCCCATAACTAACACCATATATAAAAAACTTTAAATGAAACAGCAAAAAAAAAGATAAGTATAATGGAATTCCAGTTAGTGAAGCAGAGGAATTAGAAAGGTGTTATTAGGCTGGATGATGTCTTCTTTTCTAAAGTGCATACTTAATTGTTTGGAATTGTTTTTGAATTTTAAACTGCAGGCAGTTTTTGGATTTAGTATAATAAAAATATTTTGTTCAAACTGTTCAGAAAAGTTGATATTTCAGAAGTTCTTTCTAGTTACTGGTCTCTGAAGTCCGCAGTATTAGAAAGGAAATAAGAAAAATCATGTCTTTTCCTTTCTTCTTCCTAACCAGTTGGAAAGACACACCAAGAAATTTAAGCTCCCATAATATGATAAAATATGATAAAATGTAACATCATTTTCTCAAGGTATCTTGTTTTTAAATAAACTATATGTAATATCATAATTTTTCACCATAGTTTGCAAAGCTTATACCTCCAGAATTACTACAGAATGAATCTCAAAAATTAGAGGCTAGTGCCTCAGCTGGTTCAAGTCAGATACCCCAATGAACTTTACTGACTTAAGGGAGTCCTGTCTTTTTTGGCCTTCAGCATAGTTTGAAATCGACCTAATTCACAGAGATATTCTGAAAAGGGGAAGTTCATACATCACCAACTTAAAAAAAAAAAAAAAGGCAGCTGCCAGCTGTTCCTTTAATGTGTGAACATTGCCTTTTTCTTGGAGCCCATGATATAGTGGTCCTATGATAAAATCTGAAACTGAAGTGTGTTCTATATATAAATAGATCCTAGGGTAGGATGTGAGATATGGGATATCAAGCCATATTGGCTAGGATGTTTCTATATAAGAGGAGGAAGAATTTTCAGACTAAAATTGTTTAGGATACGATGAGCATGAAAAGTTCAAGAGCTGCATTCTGACTTGCAATATGACAATCTCCCATGAAAAAAAGCTTAGAAATGAGATAAAATCTGCAACTCAAGCCACTTTCTCTTTTCCTCCAGAGTTATGCAGTCTTCTGGTTGGGTCAACAGAAGCCAGATTTGGTCCAAATTATTTTTTTCCACATGTATATTTTTCCTTGGTGTGACCTTCTTAAATAAATCATTTCAGGTTAGCTTTTTAAGAAGATATTTAGAATATCTTAGATGCTAAATTATATTTATATAATTTTCTAGTGTTTTACTGGGTCAGGCTATGTACAGCAACTGCAGGCATAAGAGTAATAAGTGTGTAATTCATCACCCATTAAAGGTGTGACGGTCAACACCTTCATGTTACTACAGTTAACCAGCTCCATGGTTGATCAAATCTGTAAAGCTCATCTGGTTGTTTTCCAAATGTCTGTTTTACCTAGAGCAGTGCAACAGAAAAGCACAAGCAGATTACAGGTCTGTCATTTTTTAAGGAGGAACACATGACACCCTTTTGAGCATTCAGTGTATTGCAACAGTGAAAACAATGGGTGATAGTATATCTTTCACTGGGTTTCTTAATAGTTAGTTTAATAGGAATATATTTTTTTTAACCCATAAATGTTTGTTACAGTGCTTAAACATGATAATTATGTTGCAAGATTGGAACTTTATTTAAGAAAGTGTACAGAGGATGTATACAATGTACAGGCATTTAGATTCTATCAAAACTAAAATCATCCTTGATGTGTTGGACTGGAAAAGAAGTTTCTGAAATATTGCCAGAAACAAGACAAGTTCTTATTTCAGTCAACGTTTCAAGAACTGAAACAACTCAGAGAAAGATTGACATCAGAAGAGGTACACGGGGGAAGAATTTGGCAGTTCTCTCCATCTTTGCTCATTAGGCTCTAATTTTCTTAGACCCCCATGTTTAAGTGAGATGCTCAGTTACTCAGACAAGCAACACATATGCCTCATCTATAATCTCCTAGCAGGTATCTACATCTCTTGCTCCAGTACCATAATAATGGAAGTCTACCACAAAAACCAGCTCTTAATGTAGGTATTGATTCTGAGGGGTCTAGAGGAGTGTCGGTGAGGCACCAAAAAGGCAGGAATCCGTCTCTGTGGCTGCTTCTTGAACTGCAGCATTTCAGACCTTGCCCTACACGAAGTGACAACTACTCACCACCGCTCTAGAGTAAATAGGCTGCAGATCTACAGTTCCTCCTTCTCAGCACTTTTCCTTGAGAAGAAAACTTATTGTAGTCAGTCAGTTTCTAGAGGACAAGAAAAAAGCCATTCTCTGATGACAGTAATATATTTCCAGTGTGACCTCTGACTGATTATTCCACCTGTCGTCAGTGCTTTTCCAGATGGCGGGTCAGAGTGGCTGATGACATAGGGCTTGGAAACTTATTTTCATGTCACTGTTCTTGTTCTTAAAACCAAGATGAGTTTAGTTTTGGTAAAACCGTTCGCTTAAAGCCTTTAAGTCTGCAAAGCACTTATGCAAATGTTTAATTTTAAACATGCGAATAGTACTATTAACTTTGATGGGAATATTCACATAGCTAAAGCTAAGGACATGCTTAAGTGCTTTGCTAGTAACGGTAAAGGAGGGGGAAAGAACACCCATGACCTCCATTTATGTTATTGCTTCATTTTTTTTTTTATTTATAGGCTCCTTTATGGCATTCATCATCACAATACTGGAACATGTCAAGAATATTAATGTCACCATTCATTTGCCTTTGCTTGACAACTGTTGTGCTTCACAAAAAAGAGGATTCTGTGGAACACTGGATAGCTTCTGTAGGCAATCATGGCAAGTTCTTAATGCAATTAGGAAAAAAGCTATTAAACTTTCCCACAAATCCCTGAGACTCTTAAAATGACAGAGATTTGAACTTTGGCATGCTCTGAGTTTTCCACGATCCTAATTTTCCTTTTTTTTTTTTTTTTAAAAAACAAAACAAAACAAAACAAAAAAAACACACCCAAATGAAGGAAATTCTTTCTGGCAAATAGAAACCTTCTAATCTTCTCTATTTTATCAAAGTAAACCAAAGGAAGCTGTCATGCTTTTAAGATGTTTGCTTAGAAGCTACTAATCACGGTGTAACTTCTTCCTTTGCTATTCCACAGACGGTATGTTATAGGTCCCACACTGAGAACTCTCTCTAGTGTTAAGTGTAGGATCTATGCATCTAGCTCAAGAAATTCATATTGCCTAAAATGTTAGCAAGGTAAGATAGTAGTCCTTCATACAACATGACAGCCATGCCACAGTGGAATAAATTTTGAAATTTTTGCTTCCTGTTTTGCTTCCATTTGCTCCTTTAGCTAACACTGGAAATGCAAATTTTAATGGCTTACAGTGCTACAGGCTGATGAATGTGAGAACTAGAGGGCTGAATAAAATGTAATGCCTAGCTCTCAGGTGGAACTGCTGATTCTCTTGGGTGCTCTCCCTGAGTCTGTCCCCAATTCATTACTGACAGAAAAGATTACTTAAATGTGCTTTTTACAAATGTTATGAACTATAATAAGCAAAAATGAAATATGACATAATTAATCACTTAGGCAGGATGATTACAAATTCCATCAAGCTAATTGAAAACTAAGCTATGTAGTTATCAAACTAATACTGTTTAGCAGAACTATTTGTGATAAATTTGGAATTATGGTCTATATTTCCTTGTAAGGGTGAGACTTAAGCTCTTGGCATTTTCTGCTGAAGGCAACATCCGTTCAGTTAGACAGGCTTCACAGAATCGATCCTATCCTTGGGTTGTTTGTTGACCAGCTGGTGCAGACAGATCTGCGTTTCACTTTTGCTCTGATACACAAAGCGACTCTGGTCAAAGAATTGTGCCACCATCACGCTGTTGCTCCAGGTATGTTGAGAAGCAGGTGGCAGTTAGCTCTGGTACTTGTGACCCTCGTCCCATCCTGTCAATGCTTTCTGAGCTGGACCTGACTTATGGGCAGCCAGGCTGGACAGCACGGGCAGGATGAGCATGATATGCCTGCATGCATCCACGAGTACATAAAGCTCAAGTTTCCCAGCTCTCTCACCGTGAATTTTAGTTTGGTTTGTAACACGCCTAGCTAAATTCGAGTTTGAGATTCCACTACTGGAGAGCATCTAAAAGTTGCAATTCTAAGTTTCAGTCAACATCCATGGATTTAATGCTAAGTGTTCAGGAATTTTGTTGTTAAATAGTCACAAACTGATTTAGTTACAGAACCCTTAATTATTTTACTGACTAGTGGCTATACTAAATCATAAAGAGAACTTTTTTTAGCTAACATGTATCAGCTTCAGCTAGAAGGAAATGGTCAAAACCTGTTCAATTCTGTTGTGTAATCTGCTGTATGTATTTTCATTTTTATGTATTTTAACAACCTTGACTTCAAAAAGCTTTTATTTTACATAATGTTAAAATATATATACTTTCTGAACTGGTTGCTAAGAATAAGCTGTGAGTTTTTCCAATCTGGTCTACTTCTGAAGTTGTGCAGCATCAGATTTCCAGGGTGATTCTGATGTAAGACTCCAGCAAATGGAACACCTCAGATGTTACCCTATTAGAAAGTGTTATGGATTAATGCAAAAGGTCAGTCTTATCACAGTTTGTGCAATACGGCATGTTACAGTGCATTACAAGTTGGAATATATCAAGGGCTAATATTCTAATACATTTTTTTTTCCTTAAAAGAAAGACAAGAAACTAGAAGCTTTACATAATCAGGGTTAAAGGTTTCTGTAAAAGCTTAAAATGATGCAAAAGTATTCTTTTTAGACATTTAAACCTGCAATTAGAGGTGTATCCAAGACATATTGCTATGATCTTGAATCCCAAAGAGAAACTGGGGCATGTTTTTAAATCAGAGATTTTTATAAAAATTTTGATTTGTCTCAGCATGTTTTTACATGAGGAGAGGTTAGAAACAAAATTTAAAACTTATACCAGTTCATCTTCAGGTCAGCTCTGAGGTTGAATATTTGAGTTAAATATTTTGTTGTAGATCCATTTCCAATTTTTATCTCTTCCAGGTAACGGACGCATAACTGTCTTTCAGTAGGTCTTTTATCATTAAATAGGCATACAAGAATAGTCCCAACACCTTCTGTTAACATCATGGCTGCTACTCAGAAAGTGGTTCAGCAATATC
Organism: Phoenicopterus ruber ruber; assembly: GCA_009819775.1. Lineage (NCBI taxonomy): Eukaryota > Metazoa > Chordata > Aves > Phoenicopteriformes > Phoenicopteridae > Phoenicopterus > Phoenicopterus ruber. The sequence continues at coordinate 141,190,234 of CM020215.1, forward strand.
AGAGAGTGCTGTCATGGAACTCTGGGACCCTACAGATGTTAGCTTATAATTCAAGGGTTTTTTTGTTGTTAATATTTACTACAGGGAGCTTATTTTCTCATTTTGACCATATCATCCTCAGCTTTTGATGTCTGACATGGGATTTAATAAAATGTGATATATAGAATCTCTTTTTTCCTACTAATGGCTTTTTAAACAGTCCTATGTGGTGTTCTGCTACACTGAATCCTATGACAACCAATATTAATTTTAACCTCTCAAAATTGTTTTCAGAAATGGTGTATAATGTGTAATGAACAAGATATACATTATACTGGAAATATAAGTTCAGATAAACATCATCTCATTTTATTAAAAGTAAAATTCCTGCAGGACAATCAGTTTAGTAAGTCATTATAATGCATGTTCTATTTTAGGAGGAAGATACTTCCAAAACAATGCCAATATTGTGCCTTTCTGGAATGTTGTGCACAAAAATGCTAGCTGCTGCTGCCAATTTTAGCTTCATAGATGGTATGTAATAGTATCTAGCACATACTAAGAGTTCAGAATGAGTAGATTATACAGTACTTAATTTGTGTACTTTGTAGAGATAAAGTAGCTAAAATACTAGATCATAGTTATTCCAAACTACTAAAGGTCATCCCTTCTCAGATTAAACTCATTCGAGTTGAGTTCCCGTGCTGAAATAGTTCTTTTATTTTTCATTGATTTTTTTTTCTTTATAAAATCATAGAATCGTAGAATCATAGAATTGTTCTGGTTGGAAGAGACCTCCAAGATCATCGGGTCCAACCATTAACCTAGCATTACCAAGTCCCCCACTAAATCATATCCCTTAGGGCCTCATCTAAACGTCTTTTGAATACCTCCAGGGATGGGGACTCCACCACCTCCCTGGGCAGCCTGTTCCAATGCCTGACAACCCTTTCGGTAAAGAAATTTTTACGAATGTCCAATCTAAACCTCCCCTGGTGCAACTTGAGGCCATTTCCTCTTGTCCTGTTGTCTGTTACTTGGGAGAAGAGTCCGACCCCCATCTCTCTACAACCTCCTTTCAGGGAGTTGCAGAGAGTGATAAGGTCTCCCCTCAGCCTCCTTTTCTCCAGGCTAAACATCCCCAGTTCCCTCAGCCGGTCCTCATAGGACTTGTGCTCTAGACCCTTCCCCAGCTTCGTTACCCGTCTCTGGACACGCTCCAGCACCTCAATGTCTTTCTTGTAGTGAGGGGCCCAAAACTGAACACAGTACTCAAGGTGCGACCTCACTAGGGCCAAGTACAGGGGGACAATCCCTTCCCTACTCCTGCTGGCCACACTATTTCTGATACAGGCCAGGATGCCATTGGCCTTCTCAAGATACCCAATATTTATCACATACAAGACTGAAAAATTGCTGTATTTCCTGAAATGAGAAATAAGCATTCCTGAAATAAAAAAATTATTCTGTTTCCCCCAAAGCTTTCTCTATGTTATACATAATCTACATTTCTATTTAAAATAATCACTATACTGTATGAAGGCCTCTGCAGTACAAACATTTAGTAATGAAATAGATCCAAGTAAAAGATCTATAGGACAAAAGAATTATTATGCAAATTTCTAGTACTGTATAGTTAGAAATTATGCTACTGAAATTTCATACTGAAACTTCTCTATCAGTTGTTTAAGTTTTATAAATCTATGAAGAACTGAAAGTAGTAACAGTTTGTTGTTGCAAGAATATAAGGAAAAATAATGTCGACCATAGACAGTGGTGGTTTAAGAGTAGGCCCAAGCAGAACAAGATTTGTAGGAATGTCTTATAGTTTCTATCTACCAACTAAAAAGGTGAAAAAAATGAAGGAAAAAAAAAAGAAGTAAATACACTGGCAGCAGTGATATTGATTTGATATACTTTCTTTCAAGGCTGTAAAACTATTTTTAAACACCTTTCTGAAAATCTAGTCTGACCTTGTCTTTAATAGCATCTCTAACTTATTCTGAAATGAAATGCCTCACACATATGAAAGATAACAAGCCTTGGATGATAAATACCATTGTCAATCAAATGTATAATCTCCTTAAATAAGAATGCCAAGTATGTTTGGCAAGATTGTTTCTCCATGATGTCATACAGTTGACATTAATAATGCTTCTCATGTTTAATTCTAGAGGGATATTTAGACCATATCATCCTTCCTGTGATTTTGCTCAACATCTGTGTCACGTTGCGCGAGTCTGTGATTTTTTCCAGTGCCTGTTGTCTGGAGTTTGTGGAGTGCTCTGCACTCTCTTCTGTCAACTGTCACTGATTTGTAAGGCTGACTTTCAACCCATTCTTTTAAAACAATGAAGAGCTACTAATCTAATTTAGCATATTTTGAAAGCTGTTGTTTTCTTAGTGTCCATGCTGAGCTACTGTAAAAGTGGAAAACCTGTTATGAATTGTAAGCTCTGAGTACACCCTTAAGACTGGAAATCGAAAGAAATATTCATCAAATACTCTTTAACTTTTGTATAGTTTTACCACCCTTCTTTACTAAAAAATCTGAATCAGTTTTAGGGATTCTCATCCCTGATGTATATTTTTAAAAATGTTTAATGCTGTTTTAAATGACTTTGAAATAAAAAAGCTGGTAGAGTCTAGATTTCCATCTTTTATGGTGTGGTGTTCATCAGTTCTTGCTGTTCCTTTTTTCTCTTTTCTTTGGAACAGTGACTTCTTTTTCTAATTTCAACAACAAAGTAGTCATGCAACATTACATGTTCAAGAGCATTGTATATTAACATGTATTTTAAATTTAAGTACATAAATACGTATCCAGTGACTACTGTTATGGCATACTTAAAAAGAGAAAAAATGAGGTTTTCTTCTTGAACAGTTTCCTTTCTGTAGGGAAAGATTTTGGCAACTTATGCGTAAGACCATATCTTCTCATCAGAATAAGTTGTTTTAACCAGAATAAACTACTTTTTCCAGGTACATTAGTAATGTGTAGTTTATAACTACAGGGTTTAAGAGTGACCACGACATTTATGGATTCAGTACTGCCAATCAGTAACACAATCTGTTAAGCACAAGCTATATACTTTGCATGAGAAAATACAGTACCGATGTGACATTACAGACAGGTTATCCGTGAGATATCATGTAGACATCCTGATTTATGGTAACACGTCGATTAAAGAAGCAATGGGAAGTGTTACATGCTAGAGACTTGAATTCTAAAAGCATGATTGCATATTGCCTGCTATGGTGACCAAAGTCTTGTGAAGTGAGCCTAAAGCATTAAGTCAATCATCAGAGTGGGAACACCATTTGCTGCAGGCAAAGGTTGCCTGTGTTCAGAGGAGACAAGATGCTGTAGTCAGTGGTTCAGAATTTTGATATCTTTAGCCAGAAAAACAGATGGAGAGGGGGACAGGAGCTTTTAAGCTATGAAATTGGAACATAACCCAAGGTATGCTATACTAAAGCTAGGCAGTTTCAGAACAGGATCCTTCTATTCTCCCCCTTAACAATGAAGATGATCAGAAGAACAACTTAGCAAGATCAGAGTACATTCTCTGCGACTGGGAATTTTGGTATGATCTACCTTAAAATAGGAATCAACATTTTAGTGTGTGTGTGCTGAAACAAACATGAGCATCACAATCACATGCATATAATTTATAATTTCTCCTCAAGAGACTGTTTCCTAGAACACGAAGTAGTACAGTTATGATATGAAAGATTGTTACAAATGAGACTGAGAATTGCACTGGACCTGAGCCATGTGTAAACACAGAAAAGGGTGTCAAATTTTCACAGCCGTGCCACCATCTGAAATATAGTCAGATAGCTATAAATGCCTCTTTATTTATTTCAACTTAAAAAAACCCCGACCAAAACAAACAAACCAACAAACAAACCACACCATGCTTGAATATTCAACAGCATGGAAAAAAACATGAGACCCTGATCCGTGACCTATAGTTTGTTAAGGATAAAGTTTTGCCTGGCATTGCTGTGATGTGGTAAGTTTTCTTCTCATGTGAAGAGTTATAGATTATGAAAACCTACTTTTGAAGAGTTGTATCCAATCTTTTCCTTCTTAAAACAATGGGTGCAGCTAGTTGTAGCCATTCGTTTCCGTTGAATGCTTTGGGTCTGACAGGTCTTGTGCTAGGCATTTTACACTGCATATGTAAAAAGAGAACAAACTGTGTAAAAAAATTAAATTTTGGAAAGGTAAAAAAAAGCAGCATTTTTAAAAAATTAATCAAATCAGGTTGCATCAGGCCTGTAAGGATATAATCTTAATGTTTTCACTGAAATGAGGATAAAGAGTACAAGCCCTCTGTTCAAATTACATTGTCTGTCACTGTCTTTTAGAAGTACCAGTAATAGTAATTACACTGAACTACTTAACCAAAGGGAAGTAACCAGTTTTTATTTTTTTCTGTGTGGATATAGGACTCAGACTTAATGAAATATTATGTGGAAAAGTGGGTCTAAGCTAGTTCAGAACTGAAAACTTATCAGACATCATCAATGTAGCAATAACTTAATTTCCTCTTCTAAGACACAATACAAAATAAAAATACAACTACTGGCATTCCATGTAAAAATTTTCTTTTAGTACTGATTCCCTACAGGAAAACAGAAAAGTGACAGACATGTTCTAAAATCCCTGTGAACATTGGGAACTGTGTAGTAGTAACCAATAAATGATATTTTATTGCTGCTGAGGAACTGGTATTTGCCAGCTGCTGCTTTTGAACTAATTACTGTGATAAAAGATTGCTAAACTGAATTCAAAGGTTCTGGTGCAGAACCAACTGTGTTCAGAGGTAGCGATGGTAAAAAAAATTAACATTCAGCAAAATATTAGTTTTTGCTGCCTTTTCTTGGGCAAATGTGGACATTATTGCTAATTTTCAAGTATTTTCTATCTTCTAACTCTATCGAGAATTTTGGGTTTTTCAGTGCTTTAGTAGTTATTAGACAGCCTGTGAAGTGGCAAATCAGGACTGACATGATATTTTTCTCAGCAAGAAGCAAGCAACCGGAGATATATTGACAGAAAAGCAGCCCGAGACTAGAGGCCCCAGGCAGGAGGGAGCTGAAATGGAGTAGCCTTAGGTGAATCCACCCTAAAAGTAAAAGGAGTTTTAGCATCAATAGTAGCACACTGCTGTCCCAGAGGGACCAGCGGACTTTGAAAGCAGAATTAGGAGAGCCAGCCTGACAGTTCAAATGCAAAACAAGTTAGGGCCTGACTCAATGCTTCTGGCCTGCATGTAACGGTGTGAAGGTGCTCCAAGTTTACACTTCTGCTCAAGATCCAAGGTTACTGCTACACATATATACTGTCCTTTTACTGTTACTGATTTTAACATAAAATTGAAATAATGGTGCATTAGTCCAACAGACAGACAGTCTGGGTTAATTAATAGTCAAATGCATTTTTCTGCTTGGAGCAGGTATTTGTTTTGAGTCATGAAAGAGCACATCGTAGAAGGGGCTACAAAATATCATATAGCTAAAGACACAGTGATATGTTCTGAAGCAGCAACAAAACTAGATAATCTTTCAGGCCATTAATCAAAGAGTTTACAGTTTCTATTTCAAGGTGGTTGAAAGAATAGTAAATATTGAACAAAGAAAATCAGTCTATTTCTGCAGCTTTCTGTTTCACTGGTGTGGGGATGTTGAAAAACCTTTCCCATCCAGAGTAACAGAGACATGAGAGTGTCATGTATTTCACCTGCTGCTTCCTTGAAATTGCTTTCTCCCTCAGGTACTTCCAGTCTTACAAGCAGTGTGAATGTCAGTTTAAATTTGAGAATGTAAGAGTTGTGACTTTGAAAAGATACAAGACAGGTACAAGACAGTGGTGAATTAATATTATCTCCCCGAAAATCAGAAGAAAATGCCTACATTTTTTAATTAGAAGACAGAACACTTCATCAGCAAGAAATGAAAACCAGTTCCAACCCTTCAACTTTCAAAGTTATGTTTATCATCAGGGAGGCTAAAAGCTCTGTAATTACAACTTCTTAGCATTATGACATACAGCGTGAACTTTATGATATGGGAGATGACGAGCTGTGACATTCATCTGCATTAAATCCTGTAAATTCAGCTGAGCCACTGACTAAAGTCCACTGTGAATGCATAACTGCTTGTCCTAGAATTGCTGGCAACTGTGCTTTAAGAAATTCAGTCCAGCAGGTCGAGGGAGGTGATTCTGCCCCTCTGCTCTGCTCTGCTCTGGGGACATCCCACCTGGAGTACTGCATCCAGCTCTGGAGTCCTCAGCACAGGATAGACATGGACCTGCTGGAGTGGGTCCAGAGGAGGGCCATGAAAATGATCAGAGGGATTGAGCACCTCACAGGCTGAGAGAGTTGGGCTTGTTCAGCCTGGAGAAGAGGAGGCTCCGAGGAGACCTTATTGCGGCCTTTCAGTACCTAAAGGGGGCTTATAGGAAAGATGGGGACAAACTTTTTAGCAGGGCCTGTTGCAATAGGACAAGGGGTAATGGTTTAAAACTAAAAGAGAGGAGATTCAGACTAGATATAAGGAAGAAATTCTTCACAATGAGGGTGGTGAAACACTGGAAGAGGTTGCCCAGAGAGGTGGCAGATGGCCCATCCCTGGAGGCATTCAAGGTCAGGTTGGAGCAACCTGATCTGGTTGAAGATATCTCTGCTCATTGCAGGGGGGGTTGGACTAGATGACCTTTAAAGATCCCTTCCAACCCAAACTATTCTATGATTCTATGATATCTAAAATAAGACTGGCAGTTTATTATGTCTTCTGTGAATCCTGTGGATCCTAGATATTCTCAGAAAAATGAGTATAGGAAGGTAAATGAGTTACAAACTTGTGGCAAATATTAGAAAATCCAGAAAAATACCATGTAATCCAGACAGCACCAATAGCTAGAAAGTGCTGTGAAGAATATATAGGACTTTGCAGATCAAGGACTTCATTTGGTAGCAGACAAAAATCCTAAACTTCAATGTATAAATTTATCAGTGACTTGCAGAAGAGGCAGCCAGTTTGTCATATTTTCTCATAACAATAGCAACTTTTTCATCCTTGAGTATACAAAACCTAACAAAGCCCACAAACATCTACTGTCACAACAGTTAAGGGTTCTGGGGATGGGAAGACTTATTATGGCTGATTTAAAAAAGAAAGAAATGACTAAATAATCATGAATTTAGAGAAAAGTTCAGACTTTCAGATACAGATTCTTAACTTAACAAACCTCAAGGTTAGTCTTAATTGAGGCACAAAAGTCTTTAGTGGTACAGGATCAGTGCAGTAATCTGTTTTGGCTAATGAAAGAGAAGGAAGTGGAAGCTGTAGTCTCGTGCATCGGTGAAGAAAAAGAGAAGAGAGATTACAGTGGTACCGCAGAAGATGCATGATATCTATCTGTCTGATACTTCAGGTTTTTGCCTAAATCCGTGTCAGTATCTTTGGAGAGAAGCTAAAATGGAAAGTCACTGTTGTTGTAGTACTCTTTGAGATATTTCATCATTTATTTGTTATTGAAGCTTGCTCATATGTTCACGCAGAGTTATGCAACTGGAATGTAACATTTTCTTCCTCTTCTTTTTTAAATTTTTTTCTATAAGACTATTTTTTATAGCACCCTTTTATGAATAAAATTACAAGCAGCCCCCAGGTGGAATAATTAATATTTACACATATTTGTGAGAAGATAAGTGAACACACTTTGCATTTTGGTGAATTTGACCTTTTAAGATTAGCATTATTTCTTTACTGGTGGATCTAATAGGAAATTTAAAAAAAAAAAATTAGACAGTACAAATTCCAAACAGTCATTGACCCCAACAGAGTCAAATATTTAAGCATGTCTTCACCTTGAACTGCATTTTTAAGTGCTCTACTGATATGGAGTCATGATGAATTAAATATTTCTCCTTTTTTTAAAGACAAATGTGTAGATTTTAAGCAAATGGCTTTGGCCACAAATAAAAATCACTCAGCTTCATGATCATACATAATACATTTTTATACAAAGTGCAAACTCAATAGCATTTACAATCTGCCCAAAGTCTTCCTAATAAATTAGGTCAAATTAATAGTTGATGTTATGCATACTGACATCAGTGAAATTACATTAAAGATTAATTTGGCCCACTACTTAAAATTCAGTTTTGAACCTCTAGGGTTAGACAATTTGCATTATGGAGAACTGATCCTATATTAAGGTTACTTTTGAGCATGTATGTATGTTCTGAAGTCTGATTCAAAGCTCAGATATGTAAATAGATGGATTGCTAAATTTGAAAAGGACAAATTATAATAATATTAATAATAACCACAATATCTCGTTTTCAAAGTGGCTGTCATTGCTTTTTGGGACATTCCATAAAGGCACAACTTGTTACACACATGTCTATAGTGTGAAGAACATGATGGGTGAGGTTCGGTTTGAGATAAAGACTCTAAACTGAACTCTGAAGTGATCGTGTATGAGGGGAGAGCAGTGGATATCATCTACCTTGATGTTAGCATGATCAATGAAAGCATCTTTGTATCTAAGCTGGGTTGTTATGATCTAAATAGGTGGACTACTAGATGGATGAAAAACTGATTGGATTGTTGTGGTTTAAGTAGAGTGATTAATGGTTCATCCTCTACTTGAAGGTCAGTTAGAAATGGAGTTCCTCAGGAGTACTTGGACTTATCCTGTCTGATATCCTTATGAAGGACCTGGTGGGATTTAAAATGTAGACACCCTCATCAAGTTTGCAGATGGCACTATACTAGGAGGCACAGGTGATACGTTGGAGGGCAGGACCACCATTCAAAGGGAACTTGACAAGCTGGAGGAATGGGACAACAGAAACCTTTTACATTCAGCAAAGAGAAGTTCTGCACCTGGGATGGACTAAACTTCTACAGTAGCTGGGCTGGGGACTGAATAACTTGGGAACAGGTTGGCTGAAAAGTGCCTGGGTGTCCTAACGAACAACAAATTGAACATGAATGAACAGTGCGTCCTCTTAGCAATGAAGGCTAACAACATCCTGGGTCGTATTAAAAGGAACATCACCTGTATATTGAGGGCAGTGATTATTATCCTCTACTAAGCAAAGACAATATGTGGAATAATGTGCCCAGTACAGGAAAGATACCTACAAATTGGAGTGAGCTCAGAGGATGGCCACCAAGGTGGTGGAGGGCTGGAGAACTTGCCTCATGAGGAAAGGCTGAGAAGCTGGGGGAGTTAGGCTTGTTACTGGAAGTTACTTGGCTGACTAGATATTGACCTAGGCAAACTGTATGAGGTTCAACAAGGCCAAGTGCTGGGTCCTGCACTTGGGTCACAACAACCTCAGGAAACGTTACAGGCTTGGGGGGGAGTGGCTGGAAAGCTGCCTGGCAGAAAAGGACCTGGGGGTGTTGGTCGATGGCTGGCTGACTATGAGCCAGCAGTGTGCCCAGGTGGCCAAGAAGGCCAACGGCATCCTGGCCTGTATCAATAGTGTGGCCAGCAGGAGTAGGGAAGTGATTGTCCCCCTGTACTCGGCCCTGGTGAGGTCGCACCTCGAGTACTGTGTTCAGTTTTGGGCCCCTCACTACAAGAAAGACCTTGAGGTGCTGGAGCATGTCCAAAGAAGGGCAACGAAGCTGGTGAAGGGCCTAGAGCGCAAGTCCTATGAGGAGCGTCTGAGGGAACTGGGGATGTTTAGCCTGGAGAAAAGGAGGCCCCGGGGAGACCTTGTTTCTCTCTACAACTCCCTGAAAGGAGGTTGTAGTGAGGTGGGGGTTGGTCTCTTCTCCCAAGTAACAGACAATAGGACAAGAGGAAACGGCCTCAAGTTGTGCCAGGGGAGGTTTAGACTGGATATTAGGAAAAAATTTCTTCACCGAAAGGGTTGTCAAACATTGCCCAGGGAAGTGGTTGAGCCACCATGCCTGGAAGTATTTAAAAACGTGTAGACGTGGCGCTTAGAGACATGGTGGACAGTTTAGGGGCAGTGGTGGACTTGGCAGTGGTAGGTTTACAGTTGGACTTGATGACCTTAAAGGTCTTTTCCAACCTAAACGATTCTATGATTCTATGTGGAGTACATGAATCAGAAGACCATATGTAGGTGGTTAGTGTCATTTGAGGGTAGGGTATTCGAGACATCTGTGTAGCTAATATGACAAAGGATCCATAGAAAACCTATGTCCTTCTGGAGCAGCAGGTAGAGGCCAGGAAGGATATTACTGGACATCTAAGATGGACCTAAGAATTTACGTTTGAGCAACTGGTTGCTAAAACAGTGACTAGTATGTAGTAATAGGACCTCTAGTGACTAATTGGTGGTAGTAAGTGCACATAAAAGTAGAAATTATAAGATAGGGTAAGCTGGAAGGTTGGCAGAGACACACAGTGGTAAGCTAACCAGTACTTATTACATTCTAAGATGTGATGCTCAGTGCTGCCCAAAATGTATATCTGCAGTCATCTAGGAAAAATGTGAAAGGGAAATAAAAAGCGCTGGGAGGATATGCAACTTGCTAATAGTTCAATGTACTGTTAATAGTAAATTATTATCAAGAAAATCAAAGTGAAAAAGAACAAGAACTGAGGACAGGTTTAGCCCAGAGAGCTTTTATTTCACAAAGCTATAAGCACCTGAAAAAGAAATCTAATAAGAAGGTTTCTCAGCTATAACTGTAAAGTTACTAACCAAAAAGTTAATTGTCCTTGTACTACCATAAAAAACCCTATAGTTCATTGTGAAGCCGGGTTTCAAATGTAACTTCTCATCACACACCTCAGATTTTCCTACCGTGACTTTTTCTTCAATGATGTGCCATAAGTGTCTTGGAGAAACACTGGGTATGTGCAGAGAATTACTGAGTAGATGATGGCTAACGAATGTGAAACAAATGATAAACTATTAATTTATAAATCACGTTTCCTGTGAACTAGACTTTTCTTGCACTTTTGCATCTTTGAAAAATTTGGGTACAAAATTTAATAAACACATTGATACCCTGAAAACAAGCACATTATTTTTTTCCAAATAAAACAGTGTAGACAAAAATTGAATGTCTGATATTCAAACTTCTCTACTAAAGTTCCAGTTGCATTATTATTTATATGTCAATAATGCCTACAATCCTGTATTTGGTTTACGTGGCAAGGTTTTGGTAGCGGGGGGTGCTGCAGGGGTGGCTTCTGTGAGAAGCTGCTAGAAGCTTCTACATCCGACAGAGCCAATGCCAGCCGGCTCCAAGACAGACCTGCTGCTGGCCAAGGCTGAGCCCATCAGCGACGGTGGTAGTGCCTCCAGGATAACATTTTTAAGAAAGAGGAAAAAAACAACTGTGCAACAGCAACTGGAGAGAGGAGTGAGAATATGCAAGAGAAACAACTCTGCAGACACCAAGATCAGTGAAGAAGGAGGGGGAGAAGATGCTCCAGGAGCCGGAGTAGAGGTTCCCCTGCAGCCCCTTCATTCCCCTTCATTCAGGAATGAAGTTGAGCCCGGGAAGAAGGGAGGGGTGGGGGGAAGGTGTTTTAAGATTTTGTTTTATTTCTTATTATCCTACTGTGATTTGATTGGTAATAAATTAAATTTCTCTGAGTCGAGTCTGTTTTGCCCATGACAGTAATTGGTGAGTGATCTCCCTGTCCTTATCTCGACCCACGAGCATTTCGTTGTGTTTTCTCTCCCCTGTCCAGCTGAGGAGGAGAGTGATAGAGCGGCTTTGGTGGGTACCTGGCATCCAACCAAGGTTAACCCACCACAAATCCCAAAGAAAGCCAAAGGTGGTGTTGCTATAGACATTGAACAAATACTTTGTAAGACACATTCTAATTCTTCCAGCTTAAGGAAAAAAATTGAGAGGGGGGAGTATAGCATTGGTCCTCTTCTCTCAGTGCAAGTACCGGCATAGAAATTGAAAGGTTTCTTTAAGAGTTTTGAACTCGAGCTCTGTCAAGTTGTAGTTGTATATAAAGTCTCACCTGTGCATAAAGTCTTTAACCTCTTTTGCTGCTCTTCTTAGCTGATCTAGGACTTCTGATATAATTTCAATTCTTCTGCTTTTCGCTAACTCTCAGGTTTACCACCTGTCAACCCTGGAACAGTAGACCTCATTAGAAAATTTACCATTCAAAGGGAGTATTTCAGGGATGTGTTACCTGAACTGCCTTAATTCTGAGAATCACGGTCTTTCTCAGTGACATGATTCTAGTTAACTTTAAATCTCTTAGGAAATAAATCTCATCTTCCTGAAAACTTCCGAGATTCCTGTACAAAAGTATATTATTACTTTTGCCATAGTGTTGGAAAAAGATTTAGATATTAGAAAATAGGGCCATGATTTTTAGCTTGTGTAAAACAGTACCATAAGTGTTAATAGAAATGCATGCAGAAGTTCCTATAAGATATGATAAATTTTTGAGTCCTATGTATACTGGAGAGCAGAATTTGGAATACTAAATATATTATTGAGCTTCAATAAATTTTGATAAATATTTACAGATAAAAATAATTCAAGAAAAGTAGAAAAACATTTATTTTATGTTTTAATACTTAATACATAAATACTTATGAAGTTTTAGATTTTATTTTGATTAAGTTTAGCTAAATATATGTTTCTTCTTTAAATAGAATATTAAACCAAAAAAACCCCTAAGATACAATGAGAATCATACTTAGTGGAATAGGGAAATAATCAACATGAAAAAATAATTTTTGGAGGGATACAGTGCAAAACCATGTTTGAATTAAAAAACTTTCCTTCATCAAATAGCCTAAAAAATGAGATTTTGCATAACACTGTTAATTTATTGCTCACATAGGCCTTCTATCATGTCTGTAATAATTTTCAAATTAAATTCATATTAGGATGGGTATTGGGCCTTAAGTGTGCTTAACTAAAAGGAGGAGTTTGAGGAAAGGACACACAAACTGCATAGTACAAGAGGAAAAACGTGTTATTTTTCCATAGTAGGATAAAGGGATGCGTAGATGGACATATAGTTATTAAACCATTTTTTTTGTTCATTGATAGCCAAAACATTGGAAACCTTCTGCCTGATGATGAGGCCAAATGAAACCCTGGGAGTGAGGAGTCCAAAGCCAAAGGTGAGGAAAGATAGAATGTGGATTTGAAAGCAGCTGTGTGTCTCTGGAAGAGACTTGATGCAATTCTCTAAGACGTCTGGGTTGGTCTAACAGCCCTCTTTTAAGTACAGCAAGACATTGAATCGGCTCAGCTGTACTGATTGATTGGATCATCACAGCTGCCATGATCTTGTCCTCTCACCCCACTTCTGACCATGCAGTGCTACCCCCAACTATTCCAGTAAAAAGAAAGGGGGTAAAGAAAGCAGGATAAAAAGCTAGGTCAGCTTCCCAAACAAGCCCATTTCAGAGTTACATGAGTGACAACGTGAGTAGAAGCATGGGTTTTCAGAAAATGTCTTAGGGTAAAGTTACATTTTGCGTCAGAGTTAGATCCAGATGCAGTCACCTCAGTTCATGTGTCTGCAGTATAGATTTGTACATGTCATTCTAGCGTCTTTATCACTCACCACAGTCAATGGAGATCCCTGGTGGTCTTCAGTGCCAGTTTAGATGGCGTGGGCTGTCCCACCTTGACCTCATAACCGCTTTCAGAAGAGCACAGTTTTCCTACATATTTCATATCTGCCAGTCCTGTCTAAATATCTCAAATAATACCTAAATACATCCTGAGTGGCACTACCTACCTATGTTAAGCCCACTGAGCTCAGCCTGTGCACAAAATAATAACTGGTACCTAGAAAACCATTAATCTGATAAAATATAGATATTAATTTCTGGATGACACAATAGCTTTCCATGTTCTTCTAACTAGATCTCCACTGGCTTAGACATAATGACTGCATATAGACACCTTTTGTTACTGACTTATGCACTGATATTATGGTGCTCTTCAACTGTCTTGATAAGGAGCTAATCTCATCCATGATGTTTTAGATGATCTAATAAATCTCTGTTGTCTGGAGGGGTTTGTCAAATTACCTACCAACTGAAAAATGAACTGGAAGAGGATGTAGATCCTTCACAAAAACCTTTTCTTTGATTCCTACAGTAGTCAGAAAACCATCCATCTCAAGCAGAATTACATCAGTGAAATAGCTTCATGTACTACTAGTGTTTCCTCCTAATAAACCACAAGATCCAAAATGTAGCTAATTATGCAAGTCAAAAAAGATTAATTATTTAGATAGTAATTCTTCTAGTGTAAAATGAGTCAAAGAATCTAGCAACTGCTACAGCAACTGTTACATGTAAGATGAATTTTCAGGTAGTGCTACTTTCTAGTAAAGTAATGAAGTATAAGATGGTCTTTCATTGTCCTTTTCCACCTAACATTGTGGTGAACCAAAACCACTCTCCCTACCACTAAAGCCTATTGGCCTTTATCCAAGTGAGGATTCAGTGCAATTACTGTACATGCGTTGCTACTCAGAGGGTGCAATCACTTGTTCTTTACATGGTTATCTAGAACATGTTTCTCAGATATGCTGTCATTCTCATTGCTCCATGGTTTTTCATACCCTACCAGTTCATTATGTAGCAATCTAGAAGCTTTAACCACATCTGATGTGGCCATAAATACACAAACCCATTAGGGCACGTGTTATGGAGTCTACACTGATTGGAGGCGAGGTGTTCTTAGCATAGACATGACCCCCAGTAAAAGGTTAACACTTTTGGACCACTTAGCCACTTCAGAATAGTTAACGCTTTCGGACCAGCACTGGAAGTTTTTACCTGATCAACACTCAACAGGTTTTGGAAGAGGCATTTTGAATATGGAGTTATGAAATTAAAGTCATGAAACTGCAATATGGCAGCACAGGAAAGGACGGAAGGGGACTGGAGGTTGGTGTCATCTGGGTCTTTACGACTGTCAGAGCCAGACTAATTCTCTTAGAAAATCTTGGGTTTCAACCTGCTCACCAGGCCTCTAGCTTATTTAAATATTGTTGCCTATGTAATCAGATGTGATTTGAATTGCAGTTTTAGATGAAATCTAAAAGCAATACATAGATTAAGATGTTTTCTTAGACCGGATAATATGAAATAGTATGGGCAGAAGAGTAGTAGTCAGTTATGGGTATAGTCTCTTAACATGATAGTGTGTATTGTAAATCAAATATTTAGCAATAGTCTGTGAGACTGAACATTACTGGAATCTGTCCTGGAATGAACCAAGGAAAGCTTTCATGGCAAAGCTAATGGCATAGCAGATGTGCATGTGTCTGAAAATTTGTTTATATTGACTGTTCCTTAAATCAAGTCATCTTAATGTCTGTATGAATTGTTCAAAAATTAATTTGCATCTGACTGTCTGTGGGAAAACATATACGACAGGACACAAAAATAAAAATAAAAAGGTCATTCAATAGTGCCCATGCTCTGCAGGGCATCTTCCAGGCAGGTGTTTTGCAGAACAAGAGCGGTACAAAAAATGCTGGTTTGTGTGTTCAAAGTCAATCCAATTATGTTGAAGCCAGTTAGAAAATCTTTTTTTTTCCCAATTGATATCTGCCAATCATTGCTACCGCATTTCAATTGTTGTTACTGAAAACAATTCCTCGTGTATATGTGGTATGGTCAGCTTTCTGAATTCCAGTTATCCATGACACATTTGACACACAAACTTGAATATGTATACCACTGTTGTGGTTGAATGTCAGCCAGCAACCAAGTACCACACAGCTGCTCACTCACCCCCCCCTCCACAGTGGGAGGGGGAGGAGAATGGAAAAAAAGCAAAACTCGTGGTTTGAGATAAAGATAGTTTAATAGGTAAAACATACGTCATGCATGCAAGCAAAGCAAAACAAGGAATTCATTCACTACACCCCATGGGCAGGCAGGTGTGCAGCCATCTCCAGGAAAGCAGGGCTCCATCATGCGTAACGGTTACTTGGGACGACAAATGACATCAGTCCGAACGTCCCCCCCCTTCCTTCTTCTTCCCCTGGCTTTGTATGCTGAGCATGACGTCATATGGTATGGAATATCACTTTGGTCAGTTGGGGTCAGCTGTCCCAGCTGTGTCCCCTCCCAACTCCTTGTGCCCCCCCAGCCTCCTCGCTGGTGGGGTGGGGTGAGAAGCAGAAAAGGCCTTGACTCTGTGTCAGCACTGCTCAGCAGTAACGAAAACATCCCTGTGTTATCAACAGTGTTTTCAGCACGAATCCAAAACACAGCCCCATAGTAGCTACTATGCAGAAAATTAACACTATCCCCGCCAAAACCAATACGACTATAACATCATATCCACTCTGCAAAAAAAGATCCATTTCGAAGACATAAAATGTATTTCTAACATACTAATTTGTCATGAAAAGAATCAGAATTTATCAAGTTTCTCTTTGCCACTCTTAAGCTAAGGGCTCTTTGGAGGCATGATGAAACAGGTCATTTTGTAAGCCATTGTCAGAAGTCCTATCATTTCTGGAGGGGCACCATGTTTAGTTCTCTGGCCTACAGACCATACTACAACTTTGAGTGATTCACTGGGTTTAGCAGAAACTGAATTCAAACACAAATGTGCAAGACTTTAGTCTGTTCAGTAGTAGCTGATTTTATCACCCTAATTTTGCTAAAGGGATGACTTTATTCAAAGCAGTTAGGCACAGACATGAACGTCTGCAAGACAGAGGCTTTGGGGAGATTTGTTACGGAACAACATTAAAACTGTGGTAAACACTAAAGCTAATATCAGCAAACAAGTCAGAAACATCAATAAAATGTTAATTTTCTTTCCTACTCCATATACTATTTATGCCTGTGTTGGTATGTATCAAAGCAATTTCACATCTCTGAAAAACCTTTTCTGCAATCAAAACTTTTTCCTGAAGTAGCACCTGTAATATTTACAGCACAAACATTTCTGTAAACTCTGGTAATGAGATTCTGAAACAGGAGAGGTGAAGGATAAAGTATAATTTCTTTTTTGACTCCAGAGATTCTTGGATAAATTTTAACATCTGGCACCATACTATATTCTGAAAGACCAACAAGCTTTCGTGGGAGAAGCACTGTCATGATTCTGCAAGCCCAAGACATGTTTTTGACATCTAGCTTATTTTTGATGACTTTTATTTCTGTTAAAATGAGGTACTTTTAACTTGTTTGCTTTACATAGATTCCTGTGCTACACTAAAAATAGTTGCATTCAAAGTCAGATATGCTTTTCTTACTTCCTGTAAATAGAAAATACACAACTTGCCTTGCTGGAAAGATTAATGATTAAAAATTAATTCTTCATAATGCTTAGTAATCTGTCCTCTGAACCGACCATCCTGAGAGTGGTCTATTACTTTCAAATAAGTGGTCTCTTATATTAGGTGCTTATTCTTATGTAACCGTTATAGATGCATTGACTGGTTAAGTTAACCTTGGAAGATAATTCTTACCGGCACTTTGAAAGTTGTGTTATTTATCTTTTCCTCCTTTTAAGATTCAATCATCTGTGTCCGAGAGGTCATCAATTATTATATCTTCCCTTCATATTAAAGGATAGCACATTAATATGTTAATGTATGAAAAGTGTTATCTCTCTAAAGTTATGAGACTAATTCGTTTTTGTTTGGTTTTATTGTCATTTGCCTATAATGTCACTATTCTCAGTTATGCTCTGGTGATGTATTATCTTGGTATAAACCTCTGATTAATCTGAATTTCAGTCAATAGCAAAAATTAACCTGTGATAGAAATGAGTTTTCTCTGAGTCATGCAGAACCAAATGGTCCTTCATTGGGGACAGGTTTATTTTGTAGCAGAATAAAATAAAGTTTTTAGTACTAATATTTCTGGATAGGAAAATCTGATATTCACGGTCTCTTCTCTTTTGGCTCCTGTAACTTTCCAAAGAAAATTCTTTTTTTTTTTTTTTTCTTCCTCTTTTTCACTCTGCTGTCATACTCCTATTCCCTGAACTCTTCTACCAATATGAGGACTCCTTGGTGACTGCTGAGTTAATGCTTTGGAAAATGTGATACTAATGGACATATCTCAAGATCACAGATTTTGTCTGCTGAACATAACTATTTTGTTACGAGACAAAAATGATTTTTTTTTTTTTTTTTTTAAAGAGCAATGAAAAAAAAAAGTCAAATAAGTCCGGTTCCTGTCTTTCATATGCATAAAGGCTCCCCTCCCCCCGCCCCATCTCAAATGCTGTCATTCCTGGATGAAACGAAGATGTGGAAGCTGGTGTCATTTAAATACTTTATTCCTTACATGTACTACCTGTTTCTCATGAACTATGGGTAGGAAGTGGGTAGGGACTATAAGACTCTTTGGATACTGCTATGATAGCTATGAATCTATGAATCTATTTTTTTCAGGATTTGAATCTATTTAATTCCTTGCAATGAGTTGTATGACAAAAAGTCCTATAGAAGTACCTGTACCTGTTGGCATCCTACTTAATGAATTAAAAAGAAATAAATGGAGTACTAATTGCTAAAAAACACCCATTAGAGATCTACATGAATATCTGCAATGACATAATTGAACATTTCTTTCTGACTGTGAATGAATAAGGAATGCCATGGGAGTGATGAGGACATAGAACTGTATGTAGATTTGGGGTTGGAATTAGATGATCTTTAAGGTCCCTTCCAACCCAAATCATTCTATGATTCTATGATTTCTAACAGTAAAATAGAAAAGATTATATTGAAAGCTACAGAATGACTTCAGATGTGTAGCAGTGAAGTTTTAAAGGAGTCCCTCAAAGTAATTTTTTTTTTTTTTAAGCAAGTTTTATTTACTATTATTTCTAGTATGGTCCATTATAGTTTTGAAATTAATTGTAATTTTTACAGATTGCTTTCTGGCAAGAACAGGCATAGTGGTATCATTTTAGAGCTGCTGAAGAGTGTTAGATGGTGATAATTACTGCACTTGCTATTGTTATTCCACTCCAGCATTTATTAGTAAAAAAGGCCAATAACATAAGCATTTAATGGTGTTTGTTATCAAATACAAAGGAAGCAGGCATTAATACTAGATTGCAAAATATCAAGTCTTCCTTTCAATTAAGCAATGGAATTTTCAATATGTTAATTCATCTGGCACCAGATACAGTTTATTCCTGATAAGAAAAAAAAATATCCCAGGCAATTTCATCCTCAGTCACAGCTAACCAAAGGCAATTGAAAGAACTGGCAAGTACTAGCCATTTGATCAGGTCGTCAGTGGAGGTTCAGCTCTACGTGAAGGTTCAGCTCTACGTGGTGTTATTCACAGTTTTGGTGAAGGCAGATTACTGTGATAAAATATCAATTTCTGATGGCATATTTTGAGATAGTGTGGGCTTATATGTGACATTATGTTGTGATCTGTTTTTTGTTTAAAGAATAGAACTGAAGCCTTTATGTTTTCTGTTTAGCCTTTAAAATTAACTAACTAGATGTTCACATTTCTAAATGAATAATGTTAAAAAATTGATCAGTGGAAAGCTTTGTATGCAAAATTCAAAATATTAATTTCTAAGGACTTACATATTAAATAAAAATTTTATATGATGTTTGAAAAAATATTCCAGTTTTGTTCTCAACTGGAGTTCTTAAAAACAAGCAAACAAATTTAACCCTATCCAGTATAATAAATCTCACCAGGCAGGTATATCTCCAAAACAGAGACTTCAAATATGTATTTTTCAATCACTAACAAAAATAGGAAATATTTTTTTTTTGTTTGATAACGTGTCTCACAGGGTTCTCTATCATTAGCAACTGAGTGTTGCTAAAAAATATACATTTAAAAAATGGACTAGCTAAGTGATACTGCAGTTATTGAAAATGTACTCCTAGAAGTTTGGTTCCTTTTATTTGTTTTTAGCCCTTGAGTCAGACAAACAGATTTATATTTTTTCTCCTGATTAATCACTATGATTCAGATGTTGAGAATGAAGTCATTATATATTAACAGCCCATTGTATTTTCTTAGAGCAGGTAATTTCAGCTATTGAAGAATGTCATATGCCCATATTGAGCCAGTGGTGACACAAAGATTTTTTTGAAAGTGACTAAATTGATCTAGATGAACCAGACAGCTTTTTGAGAATCTGAGATTGTGTCAAACTGTGATTTGAAAACATTAGCATGTGGGAATTCAAATGTCACCCCCTTTTCCTCCTACTTTGACTCATCTAAATCCTCATAATCACAGGAAATGATGAAAGAAAAAAGCATTAGGATGGAAGGAACATAAAACAAATCCTATAAATCACAAAGTGCTACATGTTTTCCTCCAGCCCATAAGAAATTTAAGAAATACATTGCAAGCAACAACAACATCAAATATATGGTATAGAACAGGAGGGATCAAGATCACTGTTGGTGTCCTATGTTTCTGTATTAACAGGAAATTAATTTATATAAATATGTAAATGATATAATGAATATATATAAAAGAAATATATAATAAATATATTATTCAGGTAAGCAAGAAACCAAACCAAACCAATTATGAACATCAAATACATAAGATCTCAATAACCCTCTAAATAACCTTGTAGTTGATCTTGGGGTAGGGGAGGATCTTTCTTGATTTGACTTGATATTTGGAGTTGGTTAGTTATAAGCAAGAGATATTGCAAGCAAACAGAGAACCTCTGGAGAATCAGTGCGCTGTCAGTAACATTGCATTGTTACACTTGGCCATGAAGGCAAAAAGTATCACAGAAATGAATCTGCAAAATCCTTCTGTTTTCTATGGCAATTATTGGAATTCTTGAAACAAGGAAGTGACACAAAATACTTGAGACAAAACATATACAATCATTAAGATAAAAATATTTCTTGTGGATACATTCAGGTTTGCTATCAAAAGATGCTTATCTGAACTTAATAATTCTAGGATCATCAGAATCTCTTCCATAAATTTTATCAAATACTATCTTAGAGCAATTAATAATTAAATTAATTGTCCCTACAGTACTGCATATAGGCTTATCCGAAAATTTACTTCATGATTGTAAATATTTTTTTCTTATTCTGTCTGGAAATATATTCATAATCAATTTATAGCTGTTTGCTTTGCACCAACATTATCTTTCAATTTAATTAGTTCTTTCTCACTTCTTCCAAAGCCCCTAATATTTAACTTAACAAAATTAAATGACTCCTCATATAAACAAGTCAAGTCCTTTAACCTCTTTTGATAAGCTTGGTTTTCCATTACTGTAATTATTTTGGCATTTCTCTGAACTTGTTTCAATTTAAGTTCATTAATGTAGGTAACCAAAACTGTACATAACATTCTGTATAAGGTCCTAACTCTACTTTTTAGAGTGTAATGAATATAGAAGTGTGGAGTTTTTTTCCAGTCTGTCTTTTCTGTGTCTTCCTAGAAATGTGATGCTTTTTGAAAAAGTTTGTTACACTGATAGCTCAAAACCATCTCGTAGGATTTGAGATAGGAAAAGAAGTGGTAGTCTTAAATTGAAGCAAAGGAGACCTAGGTTCACCTAAAGGAAAACAGTCTAATGCAACATCAGAATAAATGGTTTAAGGAGGCTGTAGAAGAGAAGAATTTCAAGAACAGCTTAAACAAGTATCTGTCAGGAATGCTTTAAGTTTAATTCTTCTGCCTCTTAGTGGGAGAATAGACTACATGACCTCTTAAAGACCCTTTCATTGTTACGACTCTGTAATAAAACATATGTCTATACCATCTCAGTAATTGTTTATGAATTATGTGTTTTATTATTTACAGCAGCAAATACTAATCTTAATTTTGAAGTAAATTCTATTGAAAATTATTCTTCGCAATCCTTGAAAAACGAGTGAAACTATCTATACTTAGTCTGAAAGATATACTGTGACAGGTGCCAAAAACTATACTTTTCAGTTATGGATATGATAATCAGATTCCTGACTTTACAGGATTTTTCCATCCATACACCTCTTTGTTAATCTATAACTTCTCTAGCATTTTTAATAGATGTGATCTAATGAGGGAGACAATCCCTTTCCTTGATCTATGAGCTGTGCCCCTGTTCATATAGCCCTGGAGCTGCCATGGCACACCATGACAGATGTTCCCACCACCACTCCAGAGCCTTTTCCACAGAGCTGCTCCACTCCTCCAGCTTCTCTGGGTCATCTGAATGGAGCCCTACCCTCAAGCATATCAACTGACCACCTCAGTCTGATGTCATCTGTAAACTTGATGAGCATGCCCTCCATTACCTTCTCTAGTTTGCTGACACAGACTTTAAACATAACAGGACCCAGGATAGACTCCTGTGGTATGACTCTTGTTAGTAGCATCTTGGTAGAGTACAACCTATTACCATCTGGGTCCAATCATCAAAATATATTTTTGCTTATCTAATTATTCACTCATCCACTGTAATATCCTAATTCATCCACAAGAATGTTATGGGAGACAGTATCAAAAACGTTGCTGAAGTCAAGGTATTGGACATGTACTCCTCTCTCCTCGTCTATGTATCCAATCATTTTATCATAGAAGGCAATCAGGTTGGTCAGGCACAATATACCTTTGGTAAATCCATACTGGCTGCTCCCAGTCACCTTCTTCTGCTTCCTGAGCTTCAAAGATATTTCATGATTTTTCCAGGGGTGAAAGTGAGACTGGCTGGCCTGCAGTTGTCCAGATTGTCCTTTTGGCCTCTTTTGAAGTTGACTATGACATTTACCTGGTTCTATTTGTAAGAGATATCTTCCAGTCTCCATAATTTTTCAAAGATAATGGAGGGTGGTCTTGCAAGGACATTGGCCACCTCTGACTTGGGTGCAGTCTGTCAGGTCCCTTGGACTTTCAATTAATCCATGACTTGATCCTTATCCACTGCTACACTCTTTCCTCCTTGAACCCTGCCTCCAGGCACAGATTTCAGATAATTGTTCCAATTTTGTGCATTCTAAAATCCATTTTTTTCCTACAGAACTTTTGCAGTTATGAAATGTACTCATTACCCAAATATTCGATCCAGCACAGGACACCCAGCCTGAAAGTTCCCCAGACATTTAATTTTAGTCACCAAAGCATACTCTGTGATATGCTCTGAAGTGTCATAATCACAACATTAGAAGGTTTTTCTGCTCATGAATCCCTCTGTTTCAGGAGGAAGATTTTTACTTCCAGCATTTCATAATCCAGTGACCACAGCTCTAAGTTCAGTCCATTAGATTCTTACAGCCTTAGTCAAGTACCTGAGACCCCTAATTTCTGTCTCAGTTTTCCATGCCCCTGACTGTTTTTCAAAAAGTGTTCTGATAGCAACTGAGGCTCCAAGCGGATGATGATGAAGTAATTCTCATTAGCTGTCCCTATTCTCAGTGAAAGAGAGGGACATGTGACATAAAAGGATTTAATGGCACCAAAAGCCCACGAACGTAAGTTCCATAGACTCTTGGGGAGAAAGGAGGAACATAAATGAACAGGATGTCTTTTGACTATCCGGGAAATTATGAGGTAACATTAAGTGGATTTCTTCCTGTCGAGGCAGTAAATAAAATTTCATTGACACATTGTCAGGATTAAATATGTCTTGCTACCGTTTGCTATGTTCACATCTCTTATGCCCTTGCTTTTACTTGTGATTTTTGGAGCATTGGCTCATAATATTCTTTTTGTTAGAGCTGAAGTCAAAAAGGCTTTTAACATTTAAACATCTTCTCTCATTCAGTAGCTCACCTCATAAAGGAACACCTCAGTATTTCCCTTAATCTCTTTCTAACTTGTACTGTGCTTAGAGAACATTTTATTGCTGTTTATATTCTCAGATAGTTTTAACTCCTTAGGTTTTCTGAATTTGCACCTTATGTGCTTTTATTTTTCTTTCATAGACCATTTTATGTTACTGTTTTCACTTTTCCTATGATTGTCTTTTTCTTTTCATATTATTAAAGAATTTTTCATTCAACTATATTGGTTTCTGATCTCCTAATCTTACCTTTCCTTTGTATGGGGATAGTTTACCTCAAAGTTTTTAATATTGTCTTCTTTAGAAATATCACTCATTCTACACTTTTTTCCTTTAGATTACTTTATTCACAAACAAGTTCTCAGGCTTCTTTAAGTTCAGCTTCTTGAAGTACAAGAAGTGCTTTTTCTTTACTTTCTTCAGAACTGTGAAGTCTACAGTTTTTAATCCCTTTTGCTTACTTTACTCTCTGCCTTAAAATTTTAAATTACTATGCAGAATTAACTCTAAAAAAAATTTGTGAGCTGTTTCTTGTACTTTTTGCAATAAAAAAGTCATCCCTAATGTGTTCCAAGAACTCACTTGATACTTTCAGTCCTGTGATAGTACTTTTTCAACATATATCAGATAGTTAAAGTCTTCCAAACGGGATTGCTTTTCAATCAATAGTTGGTACTTCTCTTCTGCTAAATTTGACTTCAAAATTTTCATTTGAACTTCAAAATTTTCCAAAACTCCTTCCTCATTTGTTCAAAACAGACAACATAATACCAAATGTAACAAAAATACATGTAGCAACTACAAAGCATTGTACAAAACATTTGTTCAAACCCAGGAAGTTAGAAAGCTTGGTTGGCATTTCTACCATTGATACTTTCCCTATAGTTCTTGCTGCATTTCCTATGTTTGCATTTCCTTTGCCTTCATGATGGGCCAGTTTATACCAGACTTAAAGTCTTGCCACAAACAGACAAAATAATATGAAACATAACAAAAATACATATAGCAACTACAAAGCATTCCTCAACTTTCTAGAAAGCATTCCTTATTACCATGTATAGGGTAAAACAGATTACCAGACGACTTCAAGGTGTTACTAAGAAGCACTTTGAAGGAATTTGCAATTTTGGAGTGAGTGGCTTTACAAGCACCACCACAGTTACCGCCTATTATGGTCACTAAGGCTTCCATATTTCTTTGCATTCTCTCTATTTAAAAATACATCACTCCCATATTTCATCTTTACAAGGAATGTCATATATTCCAAATTTTTACACTGTAGATTTATTGTTAGTGTTCCATTAAAGATGAAAGAGGGCTGACTGATGTATCTAAACACATGACTCTTGTACCATTTTAAATACCTGTAGGCCATGAATTCCTTATGTTCTCCAGCTATCATTCTAGGATGGCACAGTTATTTACTGGGTTGTATCTGCCAGCCCAATAGAAGTATCTGAGATAGTCTAGTGCATCTAGAATGGCAGTAGATGCCAACTCTTAAGCAACTGAGTTGCTCTCATTTTTTCAGGCTATCATCTGACTGTTCTCGTTTTAGCTAACATATGTTGCTACAGATCAAGCTTCATTTAAAACTCCTCCAATTATCTTTCACATTTCTGGAAATTTGCTGTGTTTTCCTTTAGTTTCTTTCAGTTGTTCCATTCATCCTTGAGCAGTCATTCAGGGGAAAAAAAAAAAAGAACAGAAAAATAGTGTTTGCTAGAAGTTTTTACTATGTACTGAGTTTTAACTTTAGTATTGTGCCTTTATGCATGTGAACATAGGAAGTGTCCCATGGATTAGAAAGTATCAGAAGGAGACACTTATTCAGGGGAACATGTAAGTCTGGCTACTTTCCTTGGTCCATCTGCTCTTAACTCCCTCAGCATCTACAACTATTGGATCAAGGATTCTAAAAGCTATGACCCTGCCTAATCCCTTTATGATCTGTTCATGGACTTGTTGTTAGTAAAACTGCTGATATGATTTGTCTCCACAGCCTCCTGTGGTGATAAATTCTGGAAGTTCACTATCTGCTGGGAAGAAAAAGTTCTTTCTTGTGTTTGTTCTGAACTGGTCTCTCACAAGTTTCTGTAAGTGCAATAAGTTCTGGTATTGTGTGTTTTGATAAATTATGATTCTTCGTTCTTCCTATCCATCACCTTCATGTTTTTATAAGTCATGATCTTGCAGCCTTCTCTTCAAATTGAAGAATAACAGATATTTTTTCTCTCTTATAAAGTGGTACCTCCATCTCATTGTTTGCTGCTCTCCTCTTTACCTTCTGTAACTCCACTCTACTCCATTTCATCCCTCTTGAGATGCACAGACAAAACCTATACACAGTACCTAAGAAACCAGTTCAACAAGCTTTTTTTATAGTGGTAAAGTCAGGCCCTCTCTTTTATTGTCTCTTTCTGATGACACACAACATTTTACCGCCTTTCTTTGCTGGCATGCACATTAAGACAATGACTTCAAAGAACCTTAGAATCTCTTACCTGAGCTGTAACCACCAGGCATAACTGACAGAGTCCTATGAGACGCTTTGGAAACCACACTTTGTAGTAGGAATATATGCCAGTTTTGGATTGCAAGAAAGAACTATGTGCAGGAAAAAAAGCTTGATGTTAATTTATTAACAGAGTTTAACAAATCTGTTTTAAACATTCTTAGAACTTATGAACACATATTATTACTGGAGTTGCTGTTTTAGAGTTATATTTCCTGGTGCTTTCCAGAGACTACGTATGTTGACCTGTTTGCTTAAGCCTAATTTCAAGGGGGAGAAACATACAGACATATATAAGTCTAATGGTAAGAGAAGTTGAACATTGGAAAATATTGAAGTGTCTGAATACGCATTCTTGTAAGTATGTGATGGTCATATAAGGCTAATTTAAGGTCTACAAGATCTGCTATTAAAACTTTAATGAAATGAGTCTGGAAAGATCATGCATCATTAAGGATATCTGTCATATAGTGTGCATGTGAGATCCCTGCCAAGTGGCATGCTGGAAATAAAATACATTAACAATGTGTTCCAGAAAGAAAGATGGGACAAAAGCCAAGTGAAATGTGGGGCAAAGCCAGAAAAGGACCCTTCAGAGTAACATGTGGAGGATTGATACTTTGGCAAAGGAAAGTATACTTCCCATAGATTCATTCTCTGATAATCTAATGTTTTGAGGAAAAAGAAGTCTTTGCTTTTACTGATTTCTGTGATATGGGAGAAGAGTGATCAGTTCAGCTAACAGAAAAAGCTATGGAATATTATTGCACCAGATAATCATTTTTACTATTTTTTCTCCAAAACAAATTAGCAATAAATATAGTAAAAAACTAATGTTTACTTTTATAGACATTCAGAAAATGTTCATGAAAATTAAATCTTTACAGAATATTTTTCCATTTGGAAAACCTTTTAGTAAAACTTTTGGGTGACAAAAATGCTGACTACTTCTAGTATATTGGACATGATTCAGCAATGTGCACTTGCAGCCCAGAAAGCCAGTTGTATCCTGGGCTGGATAAAAGGAAGCGTGGCCAGCAGGTCGAGGGAGATGATTCTGCCCCTCTACTCTGCTCTGGTGAGATCCCACCTGGAGTACTGCATCCAACTTTAGGGTCCCCAGCACAAGAAAGATATGGACCTGTTAAAGCAGGACCAGAGGAGGGTCATGAAAATGTTCAGAGGGCTGGAGCACCTCTATTATGAAGAAAGGCCGAGTTGGGGTTGTTCAGCCTAGAGAAGAGAAGGCTCCAGGGAGACCTTCTTGGGGTCTTTCAATATATAAAGAGGACTTATAAGAAAGACAGAGAGATACTGAGGCCTATAGCAACAGGACAAGGGGAAGTGGTTTTAAACTGAAAGAAGGTGGATTTAAGTTGGACATGAGGAAGCAATTTTTTACAATTAGAATGGAGAGACACTGGAACAGATTGCCCAGAGAAGTTGTGGAAGCTGCATTGGAAGTGTTCAAAGTCAGGCTGGATGGGGCTTTGAGCAACCTGATGTAGTGAAAGATGCCTTTGTCCACAGCATGGAGGTTGGACTCGATGACCTTTAAAGGTCCATTCCAACTCAAACCATTCTATAAGACACAGATCAGGAAGGGACTGAGTAGGAAATCCTGAGTAAAATCTTTGGAATAACGAGTGGAACTTTAAAAAGAAAACATTTCTAACTTGCTGAATGATGAATGTTAAATTGTTAAAGATAATCTTTAAGCAGTTCTAATGGTCATATAGAACTGAAAATTATCTCTTATCTTGTGGGCTACAACAATTACATATCCATGGTGAGGTAATGTGTAGTTCAATGACATCCAGTGCTGGCAAAGTGTTGATCTTACAAAGTCAGGAGATCTGACGTATGAAACATGGAACTACTGAAGTTTGGGGATAAAAGATAGGCTTGTGATCAAACTTGATTAATAGAGCCAAATTTTTTTTAAAAGTACAAAAGCAATTATGCTAATGAGTGTAGACTTAATGAATTCATATCCTTTGATAGCATGTCAGCTGGAAATAGAGATACAAGAAAGATCATGCCCAATGAATTGTCCTTTCCTTCTGAGACAGGGAAATAAAAAGTAAGGAGCCATTTTTAGTAAAATGAAAACTGAGGATAACCAAAAGATGTTTTGTTGGTTTGTTTTGTTTTGTAAGATATTCAGACAGCTGTGGCTCTCCATTGCTGAAAGAAAAATTGCTATATTCAAAATCCAAAAAAAATCCTTTATGTCAATGGAAGGAAAACAAGTATTGTGCAAAAATTGCAACAGAATTTGAAGAATCTACAAATAAGAAATGAATTAATGTATTATGGACAAATAGAACAACTGTCAGAAACAGAGAAAAAATAAGTTGCTTGCTCTTTAAAATATTCTTTGCCATGGTGTTGAACAATACAGAATGGGAGGTGCAGAAGAGAGGTTGCTGTATGTTTTAATCAGATATGGAGCCAGAATACAAATGCAGTGCACACTCAGATCTACAACCATGAAACATTCCTTAAGTTATGTCTGTTGTGTAAAAGAAAAAGAACCAATATTAGTTCCTGGCTCTGAAATCAAGGAGTATGGACTTGTTTACATCAACACTATGTTCCTTTAGTGGTAGACATAGAATTAGTCTAGGCATAGCCCCTGGATTTTGAATGTCACTAAAATCAAAGGTGTGGGTTAGTTGCAAAGTAAACTTCACTGTTTTGCTTGTGTTTGTCTGTTTCTTTCTCCACACAATTTAATTTAGAAGCACAAAACCAGTACCCTCACTGCTGTCAGACTTCCACTTGTCATGACAGATGGGAGGTGTCACTGAAGATGAAGACATTTGGAGAACAACGTCATGACCCAAGTATGACTCACAGTTGCTTGTTGCATATAGAGAAATGGCCACATACAATAATGTGGTGGGTTGACCTTGGCTGGAGGACAGGTACTCACCAAGCCACTCTATCACTCCCCTCCTTAGCAGGACAGTGGGGGAGAAGAAAATAAGATGGAAAACCCTCATGGGTCAAGATAAAGGTAGCTTAACAAAGCAAAAGCAAAGGTCACATGTAGAAGCAAAGGAAAATAAAAGATTTATTCTCTACTTCCCATCAGCAGGTGATGTCCAGCCACTTCCTGGGAAGAAGGGCTTCAGTACACGTAGTAGTTGCTCTGGAAGACAGACGTCATAATAATGAATGTCCCTCCCCTCTTCCTTTCTCTTAGCTTTTATTGCTGAGCAGACATCATGTGGTATGAAATATCCCTTTGGTCAGCTTGGGTCAACTGTCCTGGCTATGCCCCCTCCCAAGGTCTTGCCCACCCCCAGCCTACTGGTGAGGGGGGAATGTTGGAGAGGCAGCCTTGATGCTGTGCGGGCACTGCTCAGCAGGAGCCAAAACACTGGTATGTTATCAACACCTTTCTAGCTACCAACACAAAGCACAGCTTTATGAGGGCTGCTATGGGGAAAAGTAACTCCATCTCAGGCAGACGCCATACAGATGATAGTTTTTTAAAAGTTTGGCCTTATCTCTTCACAAATGATCTGTGACTTACTGTCATTTTTTTCACCTTTACATTCCCTATTTTCTGCTGGTGTCCAAAAAGCCATCATTAATGCCAAAGAGATTCAGCAAAACTGGTTAAATAGAAAAGTTTGAGTTATTTTGTAGTCTTTGTGTTTGCAGCAGAGTGGTTTAAGGGGGGGGGGGGGGGGGAAGTGCCATTTCTGCTTCGTTCTCTGAGCTATTTTGCATGCACAAGTCAGGACAGAAGTGTTTACTGGCAAAAAATTCCAATCTGGATTCTTATGTTCTTGAAACATTTATGAATATTAGCAGTTACGTAGGAAATACTGCTTCACTCTTTCAAACTTTATAGGTTTAATTTTCCCCTCAATCAGATCAAAATTTCTCAATACAATTGTGGAAGGGATTTGAACTCATAATATTTACATTTGCACAACATTTCTGCTTTCATTAGCAGAAACATATTTTAAGTATAGACCTGTATGTTGTATCATCTATTGATATATAGTAACCTGAAGTATAAAGACGATGGGAAACTTGAAATGTAAGTATGTTCTGAGAATAATTTTCTGAGCAGCTGTCTGCAAAAAAGAACTCAACAAAAACCACTTGATTACTTCAAAGTGAAAGAACATGGTGAAGATTACATTAACACCCAAGTATGGCATTTTTTTTCAACAGAAGCAATAAACTATCTGCCACAAAGAAAAGTTAATCATCAGGGAAGAACACTCTTACCTTATTGGTAACAAGAACTGCAGCTTTTTGATAAACTGATTAAATTAGATTGGAGAAAAATGTATATCCCTTGTGTACCTCTTGTCTAAAACGTATTATGCTTTAATTGATCGCTAATATCTAAGGAAGAGCATTTTTGTTTTTGACTATGCCACCAAAATAGAAAAAGGCACTTATTTTCTCTTCAATTATGCCTACACCAATACAGCTATAACTTCTGCTCTGCTTCTCGTGGTAAATTAATCTATGATCCTCCTTGCTCCTACATCTAGACTGTTCCCAGTCCCTAAGATGGCACACTGTTAACAAGTTTGAGTCTGCTTGTGCTGCACTGAAATGCTTTCTGCAGAAGGCATTGTCCTGTGACAGAGGAGAGGTGATCCGAACAAGAAGAGTTTAAAACCAAAAGAGAATGAATTAGCATAAACCCGAGGAGAGGAACTGCAAACAGAATTCATATCAGGAGGTTTAAATGTGCATGGCAACATCAGGACCTTGCCTGCTATCCAGTCTTCTAACTACATTTGTGAGGGTTACACCCAAGCCTTGCTGCCTTAGCCTGAATTCTGTCTGCATTTATAAGGACCACAGCCTACACTTCACGCCAGCAAGTCCCTGAAAGAGTGGGTTAAAAAGATCTGGCATACTGTGCTGGTTTTGGCTGGGATCGGGTTAATTGTCTGCACAGTAGCTAATATGGGGCCGTGTTTTGGATTTGTGCTGAAAACGCTGTTAATAACACAGGGATGTTTTCATTACTGCTGAGCAGTGCTTACACAGAGTCAAGGCCTTTTCTGCTTCTCACCCCACCCCACCAGCGAGGAGGCTGGGGGTGCACAAGGAGTTGGGAGGGGACACAGCTGGGACAGCTGACCCCAGCTGACCAAAGGGATATGCCATGCCATATGATGCCATACTCAGCATATAAAGCTGGGGGAAGAAAGAGGAAGGGTGGGACGTTTGGAGTGATGGTGTTTGTCTTCCCAAGTAACCGTTACGCGTGATGGAGCCCTGCTTTCCTGGAGATGGCTGAACACCTGCCTGCCCATGGGAAGCAGTGAATGAATTCCTTGTTTTGCTTTGCTTGTTTGCGGGGCTTTCGCTTTACCTATTGAACTGTCTTTATCTCAACCCGTAAGTTTTCTCACCTTTATTCTGCCAATTTTCTCCCCCGCCCCACCAGAGGGGAGTGAGTGAGTGTCTGTGTGTTGCTTAGTTGCTGTCTGGGGGTAAACCACAACAGTCTTTTTTGGTGCCCAATGTGAGGCTCAAAGGGTTCGAGATAACGACAGCTTTTATTGGAATGTGTTAGATCGAATTTATAGCTGTTATTGCTCTTTAGGTATTAATTGACAGGCTTCCGTGCTTGCCATGGGGCTTGCTTGCCTTACTGTATATGAGAGTCTAGTGCTCGTTAGTGGCTGCTTTTTGCTTTTGCTGCTTGCTGTACTGCTGTACTGCTTATCATCTGACTCTGCTGTGCCTGGGAACAATTTGATAACAGCAATGGCCATGCACCTGGGCTGGCAGATGGCCAGGGCATCGCTGCTGTTTCTGTGCTGCTGTACTGGACAGGCTGGAACTCCAGGGTGAACTCACGTTGAAGGGACTGTGACCTATGGTTAAGTCCATGCGACAGCAGGACACCCTGAACCGTCTGTGGCCTCGAATAAGTCCACACCAAAGCAGGTACATCTCGAAGCATCTGTAGCTGTGTTTATGTCTGTGCTGCAGCAGGTATACCTCTGAAGGGATTGTGGCCCAAGGGTAAGTCCATGCTGGAGAAGGTACACCTCAAAGCATGTGGCCATGGATAAGCCCATGACAGAGCAGGTACGTCTCTGGAAGGACTGCAGCTATGGGTAAGGCCATGTTGGAGCAGGTTTACCTCTGAAGGGACTGTGGCTGTGGGTAAGGCCACACTGGACAAGGCATTGTGGCCTATGGAGAAGGCCACACTGGAACAGGTGTACCTCAAAGCAACTGTGGCTGTGGATAAATCTATGCTGCAGCAGGTCTACCCCGAAGAGACTGTGGCACATAGATAAGGCTCCACTTGGAGCAGGTACACCCCTAAGGGACTGCAGTCTGTGGATAAGTCCAAGACGGAGCAGGGACAAGGGGAGGAGTTCATTGCAATGTTAAACCCGATGGTTTGGTCCAAAGGAACTGGGGTGGAGACTGTAATGGAAATACCTTTAAATTATTGTAACCCATGATTTGAGTTGCATGTGATGGGAATTACTATAGCAGGAACCCCTTGTTGCTAGTCAGGCTAGGAGCAAGGGGAGGAGAAGCATCGGGAAATCTGAGCCCTTCATGAGTATAAAGGAAATTTTGGAGCACTGTGTAAATAGCTAATTTGGAGATCTATAGCAACATCAGCAACCAAAGATGATCTGATGCTGATAGCAATGGCAAAACAATCTGTGAGGCTACATGGAAACCTGTTCTACACTAGCCATCTATACAGTTGTCCCTTTGCATTTTATAGACATGTGGCGTGTATCTAGCAGTGGCAACTGTTGTAGATTTCACTGCTAGTAAATATGCAATTATTTTACATGATGTTAGAACCATAATGGATCTAAGACTATCTAACACCAATCTAACACTTGTCATTCCCTCTTTGTGCTGCACCATTCAGAAATATAGATGAACCCAATAAGGAGATGATAACAAATTATAACAGATAAGGAAATATCAGAATAAACACGAAAGAAATCTGGACAAAGATCTAATAGCCAAGAGGAACAGTGATACTGATTAGGCAGATGAAGAAGAGAACGGATAGTCAGTAAATTTGCTGCCAATCTTCGCTTTTATTTACCAATAAAAAAGGATGCAGACCACTTCTAGCAAGAACTAGAATCCTTAATACATAATCAATATTAGAACTTAGATGGCATGATGAAGACTAATAGACAAATTTATCTCACTTAATTTTAGGAATAAATTAATTTCCCAAACTATCTGTATCTAGTGCCTTTGAAGGCACCCTGCTATATATGATATAGCTGCAGTGGGCTGGTAGACATGACATAGGAACTACCCTGCCCTTCTGAGGCAGCAGCTAAAGGTCAGCAGGCAAGGGCACCAGAAATAATACTAGATTGATTACTTATGTTTCTGCAGCTGAACTGTGCATTGGGCAGAAATGGATGAGGCTCATACACTTAGGCGTTTATAATGTAGTTACCAGCATGTGATTAAGTGTTATATGAGCTAGGTGCCTGCAATCCCACTGTTGTTAATCAAGATCTATTAATGTAGCAATAATTCAGTCCCTTGTAGATATGCACCTCTTGCCATTTGAAGTAGTGCCCAAGGATGTCCAAGACACCTGTCCAGAGATGACAGAAAGAACAAGACAGGTAACTGAAGAGCTGGTAGATGGCATGAGGATGTCTTAAAGACAAGTATCAATTCCTTCATTCACACAAGAGAGTCATGCTGAGTGGAGTCTGAAGATCTGTTCAGCTGAACAAATGCATCTGAGACTTTTCTGGGAGTATTTCAGTGTACGTAGATATAATCAGACTCTGGGGTTCAAAATGCATGAATGACCTTTTTACATACTGAAAGGAGAAATGGAGGCTAAACATAAGGTTTTTATAAGCTTAACTGAAATCACTAGGGAGAAATTTTAGAAATTTGAAAGTAGGACTAACTTGGATACGAATAATTTTGAAATAAAGCAATTCCTGGTCCTTATAAAGGAAAGAAAGCAAAAGCAAACTAATGGTAATGGACAATAGACTTCTGTAGACTCAAAGGAGCTCTTGGAAGCAAGGTCCCATAGGAGGGAAGTCTAAGGAGTAAGATGTTTTAGAGAACTGCTGATTCCTTAACAAAACAATATTAGGGACACAAAGACAAAGAATTGCTGTGAAGAAGAATGATGGGAAATGTAATGAGATTAAATGGAGTAAAATGTAGGAGCTTGCATGACCTTAAACTAAAAAAAAAAAAGAAAAAAAAGTACACAGAAATTGAATAGTAGGCTAAATTACTAAAAGAGTAGAATTGCTAAATAGAAGTAATGAAAGGCTAAGAGTTACGAATTGAAGGGTAGCAAAATATTAGCAAAATCAGAAAGGCTTAGGCACAAAATGTGGTATCTCAAAGCCAAGGACATCACAAGAGAACCAAAAGGGCATTCTGTCAGTGTATT
Organism: Phoenicopterus ruber ruber; assembly: GCA_009819775.1. Classification (NCBI taxonomy): domain Eukaryota; kingdom Metazoa; phylum Chordata; class Aves; order Phoenicopteriformes; family Phoenicopteridae; genus Phoenicopterus; species Phoenicopterus ruber. The sequence goes on from CM020215.1 coordinate 141,224,892, forward strand.
GGAAAAAAACTAAAAACCAAAAACCAACAAAAGAGATAGTTCATTACGCAGTGAAAAAGAAAAACTACTGAAGATTATGCTGAAATGTTGAATGAGTTTTTACTTTTCTTGAGATTACTTTCAGCTGTGATCAGATAGCTAAAACAGTGGGGGATCTGAACTATACATACAAAAAAATTCATAAGAAAGTGCTCTGGTAAGTTTAAAGACCTCAAATCACCATTAATTCACCCTTGGATACTAACAGAACTAAATAAAATAATTACAGTTATCAGGGACAATTCAAGGAGAAAAAAAGGAATACAGAAGGATAAAACTACTGCCTATTATAGAAAAGGCATAAAGGACAGCTAACAAGAACCCAAGTAACATAAAACAAACAATGTCAAACTTAATTTCTTCCCACAAAAAACACAACAGGGTTTTCAGGAAACTAAGAAGAAACACATAATTTATATTTTGAGCTTATTAGGATTCTGACAGTGTTTCTCATGCATGATGTAAGATATGGAATTTACAGAAACATATTTTAGATAAAACTGTCCTAAAATGGTATAAAACTGGGTAACTACTCAGAGTAGTTATCACTGAGATGTTGCAAGGGTCTTTCATTTAGTTTTGACATTTAAGTGAAACCTCCTAATCAAAAGTATAGTTAATCAGCAAATTAGCTTGCCCAGGGATGCTGTAGAGCATCCTGCAGGAGACATATAAATACATAATAAAATAGATAAATATCTCTTAGGAATAATTCAGATAGAGTTGACAGTGAATTTAGAGGCAGGGATGCATCCTAGATCTCAGAATCCTTCATGCATTGTTTTCTATTCTTTGTGTCTGCAAAGTACATATTCTTACGTGTCTTGGTTCACCTTAAGAAACTGGGTGTAACAAGATTTACTGAAGCGATGTTACCAAGATGAATTGTATGTTGGTAAACTTCTTTGACACTTCAGATGAAAACTGCTGCATAAGGGCAAAATATTATATTGTATTAGTAACTTCATGTATCATAGACATTTTGGGATGAAAGCAAACTGTAAACAAGGTCATCAGACTGATAATCTTTGCAGACCTTTCTCCACTCTGTCAACCTTATTTAGAATTTGCTCAGTGTGTGTATTTGGAACTGCTGAGTTTCACAAACAGTTCAAAATAATCTTGCTGCTCCACAGTAGGTGTTTGTTGCACTGTAATGTTTCTTAAATATTACTGAAGAAAAGGACAAAAGTTTGTTTATTTGAGTGTCAGAATTTCCATGGAAGATTAGCAGCTTCCAAAAATGGATTAAAACAAAAAAGGAGACAAAAAAAAATGACACTGAGAATAAAAATGTACAGTTAGTTTTCTTATAACTTCTGAGCTGATCAAGGCTATGCAGGTGCAGAAAATAATCTTTATTCACAAGAAGTCTTTTGGATAATGTAGAATAATAAATAATATTGAAACGGAAATCTTACTTGAGGATACTCTAATGGAAAATATTCTCTTATATGTTCTTTCTACACAATCTTATAGAAAGAAAGAAGACTGAATTTCAGTTATTCAATTAGAATTAGCACTTATTTGCAATGATTTTGTTTTCAAATTCAACATTCAATAGTACAAACTGGATATAAACAGTAGTAGATGGAGGAAGAAGTTGCTATGACCTCAGAGAAGAAAGTAATGCGCTAAAGAAACAATGGCAATAAGATGCTCTTCATGCAATCTGCCTTCATAGTTACAAACCAAAATATGCGATCCCATGCTTCTTTAGTAACAGCTCCGCAGATTACATTCTTTCTCAGAGGACAAATGTTGCTGGTTGAGTTCTCAACCAAAAGTAAACAGTACATTTTCTTTATATAAATATTATTGCTAAATATTACCCAACTTAACACAATTCATCAGCTACTCAGATCTCTAATGGTAATTTTCTCCTCTCTTTATATGTGATTCCATGAAGGATAATACCATCCCTTTACAGACATACTATCAAAATGTTAATAATAACTGGAGTTCTGGGAATGCGTCATAAACTTTTTAGGGAAGGTTGGAATTTCCTGTTGCTCTTTTTTAAAGGCTTATAGGTGTAAAAAAATTAACCCCCTTCTCATTCAAGAATTAGATGGCAACTCACTTCTCTGGGCTTTTTTAAACCTCTTGTTCTGGTGCGACAACTTCTAACTTTTAATCTTTGGTAGCCTATTGTTTGAAGTTTGGGAAAATATGAAATAATTGAGAAATGGTCAGGATAATACACCGAGCACAGTTGCTCGTATGCAGTCTCATGTTATTTTGCACTGGCTTTTTTATGGGAGAGTATACTATTAAACTCAAGGTAGATGTTTAGCAGCTATGACATACAAATGCACTTCTCTTCCCATGAAAAAACCCCACAAATCCTAGAGTTTTTAATAACTTCAGTATTACAGATTATTCCCCACCCTGTCCCTGAAAACAAGACTCATTTTCTACCAAAAAAGATCTATTTTGATCAGAACTGAGACTCCTGTGTCCACTCTCGCCAGCACCCTTACTGACTCTCTCTGATCTGTCACACAAAGCGGTTTCCACACAGGCCATTCTGTTGAATGATGATTTACTTTTTGAACCTTCAAACGCTACTTTCAAAGATGAGGAAACAATTGTGGCAGATTTTCACGTTAATTGAAATTTTTTTTTGATGTCTTATTACAATGTTCATGTGTTTTAGACGTACTCGGTATAAACATTTTTGTTATTATCTGCTTTGCTCTGAGGTAGTCATCCATAAAAGCCATTTATTGCCTTAAAATTTTTTTAATAATAAATAGTTCTTGGAATCCAGGGTAACTAAGTATAGCCTAAAGGCCAAGAGTAGTACACAGGTTCTGGGTCATACTGCTAAAACTTTATCTATACTATTTACGCATTTAAAAAGTCAGACTCCTTTTAGAGAAAAATCTTGAAGAGAACTGCAGTGTTGGGATGAGTGGTCTCTGCACAGCACATTTTATTTAGAAATTTTAAAAGCTATGATGTTCTGGCTCCAGACACAATGCTCAGATTATCTCTAAGACCTGATTAAAATAATTACTACTCTACCATATTTACACTGCCAAAATCTTACTTTCAAATGAGATCAGAACTCATTTATTGTGTTTTATGTATATATTTATACATCATATATTTATATATGTAAAATCTATATTTAAGAATTTTGCCTTTTGATTTGAGGCAGATATCTTACAATTAAGCTTGTATTAGCTATAGAGAGATGCGAACAATGTTCCTAATTCCTAAATATTTCATAATTGTCCTGGGATGTTTGTTCAGTCATAATGTGTGTATTATCTCATACACAAAATTGAATGTCAAGGAATCAAATTTGCACAACCACTATAAATTACTTGTGTGTTGCAATTTATTTTCTTCATAGCCTGGTTTTAATATTCTTAAAACTGAAAAAAGGTTATATTGTTTCAAATTATAATGCCTTTGAATACTTTCTTTTGCCTTTACCACATTGTGAACTTCTAAGACATAAAGTCACATAATACAATATTTTTCACTTCTTTAAGATATTAAGATTTTGTATTGGAGTTGCAAACCTCTGAAGCTTGCAAATGGTGCTTTTAATAGAGCTAATTTGCATAACAACAGTACAGTACAATTCAATTTGTTTTAAAAGAGGAATTACTGAAACTTTTATTTTATTTTAGAAGTGAAACATTTGACACTATTGTCAAAACCACTGCTCATTTTCATCATAAATAGCAGTCTTTTTTTTTTTTCTTTTTTTTTTTTTTAGGATAGCTTTTTATGCCAGCAGTGACTTGGCAAAGAATTTTTTAAATCTCTCAGGCTCTCAGGATTGTGTATTCTGTCTCAGTAAGTACTGTAAATAGTGTAATGGCTCTGTTTGCAATCATAATTCTACATTGCAATTTAAGGTCAACTTGGATTTGAAAAATCTAATACAGAGTATAAGAAAATAGTTGTTTGCTTAGAGTTCAGGTACCTTTGAATACAGTATTTAATTGCTTTGGAAGGTGTTTTGAGAACTGTCCTTTTATTTTAAGCTTTGGAAGGATGGATTTGTGTTAACTTGCAGGAGTAAATGGAATTGTTAACACCTATAAAATAAGGAAAGCATTTCTTTGATCCACCATAAGTGTTTGTGATATTCAATCATTGCAGAAAAGAGACAAAAAAATTGTTCTCTGAAGTTAGACATAGATAAAACAAGAACAAATCTTTTCATTTGGAAAAAACCATATTTTTGAATGACAGTCTCATAACTATTCATACTCTGAACAGTTTCTTTTTCTTCTTAAAACAAATGCTTTGATTAGAACTACTGGAACTACTGAGACATTAAATAACAGTCTTCAGTTTTCTTTTTTTTTTAATGTCTGAGGCCTAATACAGTGATGTCACAAGCTGTTCCATGACACACATAGATTAGAGTGTCTGACAGTCATAACAAAGATGATATATAAGGAAAAATTGTGCAGATAGAACAGGTTGATCATTATTAAGGAGAAAATGTCTGAGAGGATTCTTGGAGAAAATGAGCTTGAGGGACATATCAGAGATAGATGATCATTCCAGTGGTAGGGGAAGGGTGACATCAGACTGGAAAAAAAGACTAAAGAGACCTGAATGAGAGATGAGCAGGCAGACAACAGGCAAGTGAAGGCTAATTATGAAAAACTGAGAAAAAATCATTTAGATGAGCTATATGCTGAAACTTAAATATAGCTTACATTTGACTTGTAAGATACAAAAAAATTTATGAAACTAGGGGGGTGGTGAGAGTAAGAAGTTTAAAATAATTGGCTTTTGGATAAGTTTAAGGAGGTAGATGTGTAAAAAATATCAGTAGTGCATCATAACATTCATGCCTTAGTGAAATGTGTAGTTCTATATCTGAATTTGTGTATTGACGTGATTAAAATTGCATGCACAAACTTGTAGGTAGGAGTTTTTATGCATTAGCAATTTCATAAATTTAAGCTACCAAAATTCCTAAATTGCATAAATAATTAGATTTTGGTGGACAGTTGGCCTGACCTTATCTTGAAAAATTGTGCATAACAGCCATGCTCATGTACAGCAGTCAAAGGTATGTCTCTTCCATTTAAAATTCTAACTTTCTTATAATTATTACCTGTCACCTCTTTCATTTCTACACTACCTATTATATGTATCAACAATTTTCAGGTTGTTCTATAGTTTTATGTAAGTTTGACCTTTGTCTAATGTTCTTCCCTTCTGAGGTTTGAGTTCTGATTCTCTTGCTGGCACCAACATGTTCCCGAGTATCTGCAGCTTCAATCCCTTTTAGACTTATAATTTCTGTTATTACTCTAACTGGCACTAGTATGACACACAGATATCAGAGCTACAACAGGGCTTCGGCAATTATATGATACAGAGCCTGAATAGCCCCAACCTGATTGATCACTCCTGGGAGGATCAGCATGAAGCCATGATGATGGTGCACACTCCAGTAGATGGAGACCATAGACATTACTGTAACGCACGTAACTGCATACTTTCCTGTCTCACTTTGAGAAGAATTTAGGTCAACGCTAAGATGCCTAAATTCAGTTGTCACATGTAAATTGCGTATCTATGCTCCTACTGCAATCAGGAGATCTAGGGAAAGGTTCAATCTTTTTATAAGTTGAAGGTGTCCCACCTGGTCAACATTTGTTGCTCAACAGGGTGCAGGGCCTCTGTAAGTCTTGTATCCTATCTTGCAGCCAGATATCTGAGATATTTCTTCGGATATCTTAGACTCCATAGAGCATTTCAAATGATGATATTTAGACAACCAAATCCCATCTCTAACCAATAAAGTCAACGGAGATGAGAGGATAATTCACCTTACATCTTTGGTTCAACGCTATTGTCCACAAATGTGTGTCTAGAGCTATGCCCTACAGTATCCAGGACATCTGCACAAGGCTGTCAGATGTGACACAAAACTGGTGGGAGACATGCTCTTCTGTGGCAACAGATGGAGCATTGGCAAGATACCTTAGGCATCTCAAATTTCTGTATTTGGACACTAACTTGCTATGCATGGACAACTGAACTGAGTCTCTAATGGCTGAGCTGTGCTCTAAACTCGATTAAGTGTATTGCTTAGGTATCTTTTGACTTTGCTAGGCACTTAGGCATGTGCGCATGCAAACATCCAAACTTAGGTGTGCTTATCTTCTACTGAATGTTTAGCCTTTCTGCTAATTTGATTCTATGAGTCTATTCTATGATTCTATAACTCCATTTAGTATTGTAACAGAACATATAATCTCTCACCTACAACTTAACAAGCAATGCTTTTCTGTATGCCCTTAAAACCAGCTGTTTAAAGGAGGGTACAAAGGGGTCTCATGTAGGAAAAAGAGACAATATCTTTCGACTGTTAATTTCACTTTTAAACATTGACCTTTCAGTGTAGAAGTGAAGAGTCAGTCTCTTTACAATCTTGCACTTCGGTTTGTCACCAGTTGGTTTTGAAAATACATGATGTGCAATGAGACCATTTCTAAATTCTCAGGACTCTACCATGAGCAGAGAAAACATTTTCCCACCCAGTTCTTCTAGAGATTAGCTGTTTATCATGTTCTATAAAAACTCAGTGATGACTAGAAGGTTGGGGTTTTTTAACCCTAAGTCCTCAATGACAAGAATGACAGCTTCATAATCCCCCTGCAGAGAAGAACAGGAGCTTATTGAAAAACAGGTTCTAGAAGGCAGAAAGGAATATTTTCAATCATTGGAAGTGCCTAAAGTTCTAATTTATACACAAATGCATCTATATTTATATATTCTCCCTGAAATAAATGACCAGCAAATGCTAATGGCTGTGATCTGTTTTTCTCCTTACTCTCTCTTTATCTCTGAAGGATTTCAGGGTAGCATTACTTGAAATTAGTTTCCATATACTTATTCTTCTGGGACCTGATCAAACAGAGCCCATGTCTCTAGGCTCAAACAGTGAATCTCTGCTGGCATTGTTGGAGCGTTGATTCCCCATCAGTCAAGCTCACGGCTTTGGAAGCTTAAGATGTTGGTAAACAGCACTGCTGGGCTGCAGAGGACTTCACTGCGAGTCAACCTGCTGCAGTGTTAGAAGGAGGAAATATAATTTGTATGCATCTGGTTGAACCTGATAGCAAAGTAGGCTGAGGGCCCTTGTGATTTTAAAAAAGTGTAGGGAGTTAACAAGAATAGGACCCTTCTTCCTTCTCAGAAACACAAGTAATTGACTGCTAGAGCTGCTTCTGTTGCGGGTATTGATCAGTGACAGTTAGAGATGTTCTTTACAATCACTCGTCCTGTGAGGCCTAATTAACAAAGGCTGGCTTGCTGAATTAGATAAAACTCAATGTCCACTGAAATTAATGTGATGCTGTCTAAGCGTCCTTCAACTATTAAGGGAAAATCAACTTTAAGTGGAAGAAATGAGGGAAGTCCTGTTAAGGGCTAAAACAATTGTGACTGGAAAAGTGGATTAAGACAACAGTTTTGCAAGGACAATGCAGAGGTACAAAGACACTATTTTTAAGAAAGGTACCTCTTCTTTTTCTTCTTATATTTTTAACTGTGTTTAAGCTATTTACTGCCAAAGCAATCATCTTTCTTCTTTTTTTTTTTTTTTTTTTTTTCCTGGCAATCACTCAATTGCAGAAGAAGTAGAGACTGAGAAATTAGAACTCTTAAAAATGAAACCATTTCTTGGTGATACTTTACCACCCAGCATATCTCTGGATATTACCTTGCTGGGTGGTCAAGAAACCAAGGTTAGGTGTTTTGCATTTTACAGTAAAGGTAGAATGAGTAATTGTAAAAGAAGGCACATGACTGATGAAAGGATGACTCTGGAGCAAGAAAAGTGGGTATCATGGAGACACAGAGAGCAGTTTCCTTCCTCCCTCCTGTCAGATCATAGTCCTTTGCTTTACCCTGAGATAAAGTCAGTGACACAGGTTTTCCTGAAGCCACCAACGCCAGAGGTTTCAGGCTCGGAGTCCTAGGTTCACAGCAGAAGCAGGAGACTCAGTCTGCATTTAGACTGCAGGGCCGGTATGGCTTGTGAGTTCTGCAGCCATCGTCCCCATATCATCTGAGTGGAAGAATCCTAGCCAGGTGTTAGGTCCTGTGTTATGCCCAGATTTATCAATCAGCTCTCAAAGGAGCCCAACCAGACCAATCAATCACAACCAACAAAACCTTCAACTAGATACTTAAGAAATCCCCTTAATAATAATAATAATAATAAAATAATGTTTATGTCGCAGTATAGTCCGGGATCTTAAAATATCAGTGCAGGAAAGGGGAATGTGCAAAATTCAGTGGGGTTTGTTACACTCATATACTCAGTTCAGAGCTGGTTCTACCTGAGCTATTCATTATCTTTAATGTGGGCTATTCAGCAGTGCATGTTTTCTTAGATAAACTGCTTATTTTGTAGCCCATCCATTTTCACATAACTTCTTCATATGCGGACTGTTTATTTTCTCAGATAACCTTTCCATCTGTGAATGAAATCAGGGTATTTTTTTCTCAGATACACATTTGCATTCTTTCAAAGCATGGGACCTTTCATATGTTCTTTCAAGTGTGGTTTAAGATAGTTCCAGTGCATATTTGGCCGAACATATGTTCTTCTGCATTTCCAGATTTCCCTTTTACCATTTTCCCAATTTCCTGGAAATTGATGTCACGTTGCTACAGAATATGAATGCATGTACAGTGCCTTTCTAACTACTTCTTATCTTAGTCTTAACACCTCTCAATTTATGGTACTTTTAAAGGTAGTTATTCACCTTTTTCACTTAAATTTATTTGATTTTCATCAGGCTACACCACCTGGACCTCTAAGATTCTTAGGCTGCTTTTCCATGGATGATGAGAGTCCTTAGAGGTAGACCATAGCTCTGGAAAGGTCTGTTCCAGAGCCACATGCCCTCAGTCCCAGCTGATGAATTATCCTGCTGTCAGGGACAAATCCACAGGTGTACTGCATAAGGGGAAGGGAAGTATACACTTATGTGCAAAATCAGTAAGATTATTTATACAAGTAACATTTAGGTTAATGTAAATACTCAAGTCCGAAATAGAGACCTGTAAGCTAAGGATGAAGGAAGTGTTGCTTCAGGTATACTCTGGCTTTGGAGTAGACTTTGAATATCCAGTGACAGCAGCTGAAGTTTTTATTGTACTCTACTCCAGGCAAGACTATTTGGCAGAGTGACCCAAAACCTCACGTTTTCAGAAGTCAGCACTTTTGAGGCATACACTGGGTAGATCCAAAGTCTACCAGCTCTAAACTAGACTCTCCGCTTCCGTTCTTTGATTTCGGAGACAGTTAATGAAATCTGAAATGTCTTAAACGATACTTCAGCTGCCAGTTTACAGTAATTGCTTACCATCAGTGAGAAATTTTAAGTGGAAGGAATGAATGTCTCGTCATCTTCAGGATATAATAAATTAAAAGTAAGGTAACTTGGAAATTGAAATCTATCATAATTAGCCGCTCTCAATACCTTTTTATCCTGTCGGTAATCATTGTGCACTCACGTGTAAAATCCTCAAAGCCTAATTTGGTGGAAAATATCTGCCTTTTTGACAGCATACTGGAAATCACAGAGCTGAGAGTTTCAGTTGCTTCAGCCTTCCTATAACTTTTTGAGAGAAAGATCACAGCATCAGCAACAAGATAAGCTTTGAATCTGAGGGATTGCCCATGAACTGCAGCACAAGAAACACACCAGCAGATCTCTGTTGCTCATAGGGCTAATGATGGAAGCTATAAGGTTATGTGCATCAATGTACATCAGTTTACTTAATATCCACAAGCATTCAAACAGCAGTTTCAAACACTTTGAAAAATGATCTGCTCTGTTCTGTAAGCATGGGAATAATACAGATGTTAGCTGTCAAATGACAGCAATTTACACATCCTCTTCCTTTTATACTATCATTTGTCAGAATCAGGTTTTTGTTATATGTAAAGTGATCTAGATCAATAGCTAGAAATCAGCTTGTATTGCATTGATTTGCTGAGCAGATTACGTATGAAGACGACAAGGAGTTATGGCTGACACAGACCAATCTCTAATTGCCTAATGGATTTAACACTTTTCAGTCAATTCTGTGAATGCAGTAGAGTATCAGAAGTGTTTTAAATATTTTTAGAGTATGTTCAGTGACAATAAGAATACAATTTGGAGAGGTTAAACTAGAACCATGGACATGAGAACATAGTTTTTATCCTTTAATCATCATTTAGTAAACAATTAGTAAGTCAAAAGTGTGCAGAAAGCAAACTTTTACGTTTGTAAAAGTGTGTGGCTAAACAACAGATATAGAAAGAAAATCAGCAAAGAAATGAGCAACAAGAGAGTCCTATAGCAAACATAAGTTAAATTATGGGAAAATGGGACTATAGAGCATAACTAGTGCTTCGTTTGTGATACAGTATCTAAGCTCCATTTGTTCACCTTGTTTTATTAACAAACTTGTATCCATTCTCAGCTCATAGCAGTTGAATAAAATGCAGCATCTAAAATGAAGATTGTGTTTCTTTTTCTTCTAATTCCTGTCTTTTCATTGCCAAGTGTTTCTTTTTTTAATCCCCACTTGATATAAACATATAAAAGGAATTACTTGAATTGAATTAGCTGGAATATTCCTCATATTTTGCTGAAATATTATATGTTTTTTGTGTTTTTAAATCCTGTGTTACTTTTGTATGGCCTAGCCAACACGATGTAAGACAATAAGGGAGTAGAGACTGGAATGTCTTAGGTGATTCCAGTCATGCTTTTTACGCCACACCTAGAAGCACAAACTATTTGGAAAAGGGACGGCATCTTCCATCTGTTCAGGAAAGAAAAAAATGACATTATAAAAAATGATGAAAGTTACTTGAAGCAAAAAAAAAATTTGAACATATATGAATTAAAAAGCTCAAAAAACCAAAAGTACCAATTAAGAGTAAAAAATTTGTGAGAATTTGAGTTTAATTGGCACTTATGTTCCTTGTGTTAGTGGATATAATTTAGTCTTCAGATTCTATGTTTCAACTTATTTTGCTATAGGAAGACGTGAACCAAAAAAGATGTGCAGTAGAAATTTTATTCATTGTGTAGGTAACATTTTGCACTGATAGAAGCCTGAAGGTGGCATTATGGAGATGTCTTAAACATTACAGGAGACCATCAGACTTTATTAATCGAAGATAATGAACCATTACTATAAGAAAATTTCTTACACCTTCTTTTTGATGTGTATGAGATTACAGTACCAGATCATGAGGGAAAATGAGCCAAAATGACAGAATCGTATAGTCAACACACACTAGTTTATTTTATAAACATATACATATATTTATATTTAATCATAGCCATATCCATACCCATATCCACCTAATTATTACAGATGGTTTTTCTTTGTAGGTATGTGATGGAGTGAGCTTCACTCTGGGCAGACCAGGTGATTAGGTGTGCTGATTTTGGCTGGGATAGAGTTAATTTTCTGCACAGTAGCTACTATGGGGCTGTGTTATGGATTCGTGCTGAAAACAGTGTTGATAACACAGGGATGTTTTCGTTACTGCTGAGCAGTGCTTACACAGAGTCAAGGCCTTTTCTGCTTCTCACCCCACCCCACCAGCGAGTAGGCTGGGGGGGCACAAGGAGTCGTGAGGGGACACAGCTGGGACAGCTGACCCCAACTGACCAAAGGGATATTCCATACCGTATGACGTCATGCTCAGCATATAAAGCTGGGGGAAGAAGAAGGAAGGGTGGGACGTTTGGAGTGATGGCGTTTGTCTTCCCAAGTAACCGTTACTCATGATGGAGCCCTGCTTTCCTGGAGATGGCTGCACACCTGCCTGCCCATGGGAAGCAGTGAATGAATTCCTTGTTTTGCATTGATTGCATGCATGATTTTTGCTTTACCTATTAAACTGTCTTTATCTCAGTCCATGAGTTTTCTCACTTTTACCCTTCTGATTCTCTGCCCCATCCCACTGGAGGGGGGATTGAGTGAGCTGTTGTGTGTTGCTTAGTTGCCAGCTGTGGTTAAACCATGACATTAAGCCCGTCCTGGTCTCGGAGGGGAAGAAGATTGGGTTTGTGTGGCTTGGTCTTGTCCCAGTCTTCTGTCACGGACATGTGTGCCACTGGTGGGATGAGCCACAGTACCCCTGCCTCTTCTCTAAGTGAATTGCTTCTGGTTCCACTTGATCAAAGTAAGCTCTTATTTCATAACATGGTCAAGCATAGGTCAGACAGCTACCTATTATATAGGGTTAAAAATATGTCAAACATAGAGTAAAAACCAGGTTTGCATAGGTGTATTATGCTATATTCTGAATTTGTAGCTTATATCCACTTCTAGAGATAGAATACTGCATTGAATCAGTGTGTAGGTTTATCACTGCCTCTAAAATTAAGTATTACCCTTACCTGGCTTCTAAGGCCTCATTTAGGATATTGAAAGAAAGACGTGTATTTTTAACTCACATTAAACAACAGCTGAATTTGTTTATTTGAGAGACCAAGTGAGAGTCAACAGAAGAATGTGGCATTGAGCTTAAATTACATGTCTGGATGAGAAAACAATCTGTCCTCATCACTATTGTTTTATCTTTTGTTAGATAGCACAGGTTGACTACCACAGTTAAGAATATCTTTTAGAAAATATTTCTAATATATCTCTCCAATGTTCAACTAGTACAACTATGTTTCAAAATGCTTGATAAAGTCTCATAGATTCCGATAGTTAAAACTGGGACATTTGACCAAAACTAAACACAACAGTTAGAAGCCTCTAGATCCCAGTCAGAATTGTCTCCTCTTCATTTTTATACAGACAAGATTTTTCTTCAGAGTTGGTTGGTTATTTGATTTGTTACACTGTGATTGCAAGGTCCACAGATATAACCTGAAACTTCTTTCTAAACTAGTTTGGAAGAATCAAAGGGATATGAGTCATAATTAATGAAGGTTTAAGAGTATTTCTTTTTTCTTATATGTGGTTCTCTCACTTCTGTTACAAGTATTTTTGAAATATTAATTCAGTGAGCAACAGAATATGATGTGTGCTATGTTTTAAAAATGAAAAAATATAGACTATTTCATTGATAGCTAATTTGAAATCTAGAATCCTTCTACTCACAGGGAAAACTAGTGTGTCTGATTTTCTTTTTGGAAAGGTAACATACTGAAAAATTTATCCTAAAATATTTTTGGAAGAAATGTTGGGTTATAGGATTGCATCTAGATGATTTTTCCTGAATCTTAACAGTATGAGCTGAAAAACTAAAAGAAGCTAAAAGAATACATTTCTGTAAATAGACAAATACCTATAAGTATATGTTTCAAAGTTATGTTTTTGTCAAGGACACTTGTAATAATCGGTCTTGAGACTAGGAATGCTGCCTGGATTTACCTGTGCATCAAAATTGTTATGTTCAATATGCAAAACCAAAAAGATAATCTCTGTTTGAGTCTTTAAATGATGAATTTGTACAGGTTCACATTCCCACCTACATTCCAAGACTTTGGCTGAGATCTTCAGTCCCATTGCACAGTAGCTCCTATGAAGAATGGTCCTCTCATACTTATCGTAGCTGAGGGGGAGTGTTGTACTAGAGTTTTATAATTTTTTTTTTCTCCTTGGATTTTCTGCTAGAATACCTATTTTTACCTTCTGCAATAAAATAGCTGAACAATATGAACTTATGTAAAAATATATCACTAATAGTGCTCTTTGTAAGTTTTGTAATTGCACTAAGAACACATTTACAATGCTGAATAGTTCTTAAGACATTGCCATGCATGAAAATTGTTCAGGTAGTAATACCTTTTCATTGCTTGTGGACAAGCCCTTAAAATCTTAGTCATGAAAATCAAACAGAAACCAAGTAATGACTTGTGAACTTCGTGGCCATTAAGCATTCATTTTCTCTAATACCCTGGCGTTAACAAGTAGCTGTTAAATACATACAAGCTCACTGTTTTCTGCATTTTTTTAAAAAAAGAAAAAATGATCATTACGTAACAATCAATCATTAATATAAGTTAAATGACATCATTATTAAGAGTTGTACAAAATTACAGTGCAAAATTATCAATAACATGTAGCAACAAGTATGTATGCAGTGAAACAATGGGAAGAGGAGAGGGAGAAGGGAGGAGTATGGCAAATGAGATACAGAATAGGATAGACTAGGAAGACAGGAAGATAGAAAGGGAACTAAACCTAAAAAAAGATGGATTTTTAAGGAGCACAATCTATTACAGAGTCTGTACTGGGGTTTTATTTTGAATAAAACAATCTTCTTCAACAACTTTCCCTAATAGATTATTGGGTGTTTGTTTGTTTGTTTGTTTTCTTACATATGTACTTCATTCATTGCAAGTAGGTAGGTATTGAATCTCCTTGGAAAGCAGAATCTTTTAAAACCCTTTTAAAGGACCTTACATAGTTTTCTTTTCTAAGGACAGGTTGGATCCTCCCCACTTCTATGCTGCTTAGATTCTTTACATAACTTTGGAATTAATGAGTGACAACTTTAGCATCCCTAATAGGATCTTCTGACACATGCAAGTTTATCTCTGCTATCCAGAGCCAAAACAACAGGTAATGCGTTCCACAGTCTTCAGTGTTTGAATGATCACAGAAATCACAGGATAACTGAAGTGGGAATGGACCTCAGGAGGTCTTTAGTGCACCCCCCACCAAATCAGGACCAGCTCTGAAGTCAGGCCAGGCTTCTCACAGCTTGGCTCAGTCAGTGCCTTCTCCAAAGACAGAAATAACACAAAGTCTTGGGGCAACCTGCTCCACTGCCTCACTGTCCTCATGAGGATAATTTACTCCTTATACCAAGTCAGAACCTCTTTTGCTGCAACTTGTCTCCATTGTCTCTCACCAACCTTCCCTGCACCACTGTGAGGAGCTTGACTCTGGCTCCTCAGTGACCCTTTGTAAGCACAGAGGGACTGTTAGGTGCCTCTAAAGCCATTCCTTCTCCAGGTTGAACCAACCCAGCTCCCCCAGCTTCTACTCATGGGGCAAGTGCTCCAGCTCCACCACCTTAAGGGCCCTCCACTGATCTCCCTCCAGTTTGTCCATGTCTTTCCTGTTTTGAGGCCCACAACTGGATGTAGCATCTAGATGTGGTCTGACGAGTGCCACATATAAGGGGATAATCCTTTCCTTTTATCTACAGACTGTGTCACTGTTTGTACCGCTCAGGAGCTGTTGGGCACCTCTGCTGCCATGGCGCACCATGGGTTCATGTTCAAGTCACTGTCCACCACCCCAAAGACCTTCCTGCAGAGCTACTCCCCAGTCCCTCTGGCCCTAACCAGTGTTGTTGCAAGAGCTCTTCCCTCCCTGGGGCAACACTTGACATTTACCCTTGTTGACCTTCATGGGGTTCCTATCGGCCAATTCCTCCAGCCTCTTTGGGTCCCTTTGGATGGCAGTTCTGCCCCCTCTAATATGTCAGCTGGTGTGTTTTGTTCCCACCTCACCATCTGGTGTCACCATGTGATGAGTATGTTCTTCATCACTGGCTTGACATCACTGATAAAGATGTTAAATGGGAAAGACCCTAGGACAGACCTGTGTGTGGTACAACATTTGCCACAGAACCATGGTTCTCTGGGCCCAACTATCTGAACAGATTATTATCTGTCTAGGTGCCCACCCATCCAGATCACAATGACCTAAGTTGGACATGAGAGTGCTGTGGGAGACAATGTCAAAAGCCTTGCTAAATTCAAGGTAGAGTGGACAACCACTGCCTTCCCTTTGTCCACAAATCCAGTCATTTTATAACAGAAGTTGGTCAGAATGATTTACCCTCAATAAATCCATGATGACTGCTCCATAAATGTTCTCCAGGAGGACTTGCTCCATGGTTTTCCCAGGGACTGACTGATTCCTGGATGAATCCTTGTCCCTTTCTGGAGGTAGGTGCAACAGTTGCCTTTCTCCAGCCTTCAGTCAACTCCCTCAATCGCCATCAGCGTGTAGTAAATATTCTGAGACGCATGCTAGAATTGCAACCCAACTCTTAGCATTTCTTTTCATTTCTTCTCTAATTTTTATTCATGATTACAGCTTGCTAATATTGTCTTCATATCTGAGACTTTACACTTGGGAGTGTCCAGCTGCATCCCAACCCCTTTTCCAGGTTTGTGTCAAGGTAAGACATTTTCAGCAATCCTTGTGTTGACAGCATCTGGGAAATTAGGCACGTGCCTGAATGGAGGCTGTGGAACATCCCAGCAAGAAGAAATGGAGATGGTCAGAGGAACATGATTCTTAGTCTGTGTATTTATGAAGTGATTAATCTCCAAAATCTACTGTTTCTTGCTGCATTCATTTTCTGCTTGTGTCCGTTCTTACCAGGAAAAACACAAGCTCTCTAGACTGTATGTATGCTTCCTAGCACAATGATATCTTTGTGTCTTGAGTCAAATGCTAGTCATTTTTCAGACATAAATATTTGATGATGTTACTATTCATTTGCATATACAATTAAAGAAAAAGATTGTGAAAAAAATCAGTTTAACAATCCTTTTGAGGAATTATAAAGTGTTCTGGAAAGTTTACGTTTTTCCATCTATTTTTATAGGGCTTTTCTTTTAATTTAGGCTCTAAATGTGCGGGAAATGTTTGCTTTTTATTACATGCAACACATTTAGATCAGTTAGGACAGGAGTATGGCTGGCCACAAACACTTTTGGATTTTTCAAGTTCTAAATCCTGTAGTAATGCACACCTAAATTCTTTAGACTTCATAAAATGTCACAGCGTCTGAGAATGACAATAAAATTCTTAGTGAGGCTATGTATTAAAAAAAAAAAAAAATCAAGTGTTACAGCAGCTGGTCATACAAAAATGAAATAATTATTTCTTAACATAATCAAATTATTATACGGTCTTTCAAACTTTGTAGGAATTTATTTGTACATTCTGGGCACTACGTTTTTCCTCTCAGGAATCTCAGTTCATACACTTTTTACTTAGCTTGTGCTGACACTTCACACGTTGAAGCCTCCACTCATCTCTTAGCTGCAGTACGGTATTGTAGAACAATCTTCCATGTAGGATTGGGTACTAACACAAAACATTGAAGGTGGTAATGGAACAGGAAACAAACACATCCGATTTCATTCCAGTCCCTTCCAATTGAAGATTATAATTTCACTGCACCTAAGTGAACAGCATATACTTTGCTTTCTTCATGCCTGGCTTGGTGGACCCCTGCAGCCTTACTGTGCTGATAAGAAACTGATCTTAATTGTGTTCTATTAGTTTTCAAAAAGCAGTTACCTCTACTAACCAGCTACCCATAGGAAATTTCACTCTGGTGCCTGGTAACTATCTAGATGGCTTTACAAAATATTTTCTCAAAGGAATATGTCACACAGAGAGGGGAGTTAAAGCGGAAGAACAAGTGCAAATAAACTCATGTATTTACATCTTTATGTAAAGATTGCTATCATCTCCATCAGAGCTAAGGTCAATCTGTCTGCCTAAAAATTATTCTTCAGCGTTTGTACCTCAACCCATCTACCCTCCCTGAACTACCACTGGGAGACCCTCATTGCCACCTAGATGGAAAATGTCTAAGTATTCAGAAAGCTTTTAATCTTAGGCCCTCAGTTTTGACACTCTACCTATGCAACTTTACCTGATGAGTGCAAACAGCATCTTCCCAAATAGTGCCCTAGCCATGGCTCTCTATCCTGTTCTAGTTGTATTTTTTCCTTGTAACTCACTGCAGTCAAATGGGAGAATACCAAGAAAGTAAATCAAGGATATACGGTGCAAAATTAGTGCTGATGCCTTCTATGCCTTTGTAACCTTTCAGGTTGTTTAAATAACAAAGGATATGTGGGCACACAGTTGTCTACCAGCTGTTCCTAGGAGCATGTAGAAACCCACAGGATTTTACTCCATAAACACTAGGCCAAAATATTTTGCCTGATTTTCATGTAAAGTGTGGAGCTTAGAGAGAAGTCCTACATCTTTCACATTTTGCAGTTGCACGGGAAGAACAGTCAGAAACTAGCCAAAATAATGTTTGATTCTTTCCTTTGCTACTGGAATGTTAATAGTTACTATACTTTATGACAAATTTAAACAGTTTAGATAGTCCCTCTGAATGCCTAATTTCTCCTGTTACACTGCCTCATTCTGTCCTGAAATTTACTGCATAGAGTTAGTGGAGTTCAGACAGCTCCTGTCACCAGGATAACAGCTGTTTCACCATGCATTCATCAAGCAGTTCTGCATAATAAAATCATTTATTAATCTAGTTAAATATTCTTTTTTCGGACATCCTCCACCTACACAGACTGGTTCCTGTGAAATGGTGGCTGAAAGTAGAACTAATGATAGCTACAAGGATGACTGACACAAGATTTCTTCCTTTTCTTTTCTTTCTCTTTGCATTATTTAGTACTGAACTACAGGTAAGACACCTAGAATTAAGTCATAAACCTAAAACTTTTCCTAAAGGTAATTTCTGTTACTATATGGTATGTCCATGGGATCATCATCAGTCCTAAAAAATAAATTTTGTGATGACAGATTTTAAAAGAGTTGAATACTAAACACTACAGATTAGTTCCTTAGCATAAAAATCTCCCTTTTTTAAAGGGTGACTTTTGAATATTTGATAAATATTTCATGCTCATTCTACTTGTTCCGTAGTACAGAGACAGACCAAATAGAAACAACTGAACACAGAGGACCAGAAAACTCCAAGATATAACATATTATCCAATTTAAACATCTTTTGAAATTGTTCTCTGCCCAACAAAATCAACAAGAAGCAATCTTAGATTCTGCCAGAAATGTTCACGACCTCCTTTAGTTGACATCTAAGAGACAAGTGCTTCACAGCAAAAGTCCTGTTGAAGTGTAAAGCGCATCTTTGCAGTTAATGAACTTCACATGGTGTTGGCACTTGTTTTGGACCATAGATAATGTTAGTGTAGACAGATTGTTCTCTGTAGAAAAGACATATAGGTAGTTAATAAATCCTTTGTTCTAATTGTTAATCGACTCAACACGGATAAAATTTATATTTGGTATCAATATTTAAGAATTAGTCTTCCTCTTCTAATGCAGATGAGGTTTTGTCAGTATAACGGTCTAAGAAAGGATGATGTAAACTGTAGCTCTTGTATGACAATCTTGCTCATCAGAATGTGAGAAAGCATTTGTGAAAACTGTATCTATATGCATTTACATTTCCTCCTAGTTACTAAATGTTTACCATGTTCTGAAGTAAACAAATTGAAACATAATATGTCAAAATTAGCGATAATTATTTTCAAGAAAATAATTCCAATCATACAATGTATTTTCATCAATATAAAAAGGACACATATGATTAGGTTCTAAAAAAAGTTTTCAAGAACCTATTAGAAGAAACCTGTTGGGAAAAAAAATTTCAGAACATTACATTGTTTCACTTTGGTGGAAAATATTTTTGTTTGTTTTGCTGGTGTCAATATTTCCATTTTAATTTGTTCTATGTTTTTTCTTCCACAAAAAAGTTAGATAATTCCAATTTAAAATAGAAACTCAAATTTAAATGTAGAAACCTCTCATGAAATTGTACTTCTATTTTATGGATCAGTATACAAAATACGCATTGAAATCAATGAAATACAAAGATTTACATCTAAGGAACAGAAAAATCTTTTTAATATATTGTGTGACTTCTGCTTATGCAGATGAATATCATATAAGGAGATTTTTCCAGTAGTTGATAGACGAGAACAGCAACATATAACTAGCTACATAGGGACCAAAGGACTAAAGTAATTTATTTGTGTTATGATTTCAGCTTCTTCAAGGCGATTGTTGTTACTATTATCAATAGTATTCATCAAAAAGAAACTGATTAATTTGGCTAGAAATGATTAAAAAAGCCATGAATAGCTTTTTAATTTATTATCTGGGAGAATCCACTCACTTCCCATCTCCCATAACAGGGATTTTATTGGTCACTCTTTATGACACTTATGACCTATGTATTTCTATCGGTAAAGTAAATCACAGAATTGTATCGCTACAACCCTAAGACTTTGCTCCAAGTTCCACCTTATGTCTGTTTCTTTTACCACATCTGTGATTATTATATCGTCCTCTACCAAGGAATGTGCCTTTTTAATTTCTTTTTGTATTTAAGTGCACATTTTATATCTATAACTATTAGATAAAATAATAATTAGAAATATAAACTTTGATCTTCTCCAAGGGATTAGTCATTTTATTCTTAAGAAAAGGTCAAAAGGTAAAATGGACAAAACTTGGTTCTTTTCAAATTCACTGTCATGTAATTTTCATGTTGGTGCACTTATTTCAGCACTATTATCCTTTAGGTTATAGAACTAATTTAATTTAATTTAATTGCATTTAAGCCCAAAACTCAAAAAACAGAGTCTGCAGGTCAGTTAAGGTGAGTGAAAAAGGAGAATGTGTAGAGCAGAGACCCGTCTTGGTTGTTCTTTATTTTCTCTAGATAAAACTGCTACAGCACACAGTGATATTGCGACAAAACAAAAAGCACAAGAGCTAGGAAACTGTTCAGTTGTAGGAAATGATTCAAGGAATCAAAGATTCCTGAGAGATTAGTGTTAAGTGACCAGTTTACTCCTAGAAGTAGTAATATAGGTATTTTGGATAAGTGAATGTCAGGTATAGAAATACAGTTCAGTGATTAGATACTAAGTGAAGATGTGGGCACCTGATTTCAATGCCATTTTCCTACCTAGACTGTCTTTCTCATTTCAAGAAATTCACTACTTTAGGACACCTAATTGTAGGGAATCATTCAGTAGTCTAAACATAGGCGTCTTATGCTATTTGTGATACTTTCAGAGGTACCTGAGGCATTCATAGGGGTCTGGCAGGTACTGCAGGGGATATCCTTGTCCTTCTGGAGGGGCAGCTTAAGGCTGGGGAGGTTACACAAAGGCCTTCAAAACAATAGTAGACATCTTCATGCTTAGAGATTAAATACCTTCTTCAAGCAAGTCAACTAGGGTTCAGTTCAGTTTCTCACACACCATTACCCAGTGCCACGCAAGATGCCTGCAGTCCGGCTCCCTCCACAGCCGATGCTGGGATGATTTGAGGAGGTGGTATCCACGCTCCACCATAACAGCCTGCACTGAAGGGCTGAACCACCGTCAGCAGTGCCTCTCGCTTTCTCTGGCCATGCACGCAGTCTAAATTACTAACTGAAACCGAGTGCTTGACTTCCTGTATCAATAAAGGTGTATGAGATGAATGCTATCAACCTTTTTCTTTCTTGGTGTTTCCATTGACTGTCTTACCATAGGGTGGTATAAGGATAAATTCCCTAAAACTTCTGGAGCTGTGGCAGCGATGAGTGCAGCATAAACACTTGTGTGAAGCTGTGCTCCTAAGTGAGAATGGGAGACAGGTGCCAGATTAAAGCGTCTTTCCAAAAAAGGAAAAAGGAACACTTAAACTCAGATATATGGATTTATTAAGTTTAGTGCTGAAGATGACTGTCTAAACTAAAAAAAAAATAGAAAGGCATTTTCTGTTCTGTTATTGTTTTTCACATCTAGATTTTCCCCTGGAACTTCGCTCAAAGGATCACTTAATATAAATATGTGAAACCATTCACATTGCTCAAAGAAACTGGGGTACTTTTATGAGCAAGTGGTACTTGTTTATAACATTTGCATGTGCACGTGAGGGTATGGTTGTATTTGCCATGCAAATGTGTGTTCTCCCTCCTTGTTTAAAAATTTGACTGACTCATTGCAGCACATACTATTAAGTGAGCCCCAAAGGCTAACTCAACATACCTGATATTTTTTGTTTGGAATCATAATTTCCCTTCTCCTAAAGTTTTATGTGTCAAAAGAAGCAAAGCACTCTAACTTTCAATTAATGTAAAGACATTTGTATTTTTTAACAGCACTAGCGGCAGAAAAGATACGTACTGGTAATACTGAGGTAACAAATAAGCCAAAGGTGTGAACTCACTATTAAAGATATCAAAGGAAAAGAGCTTAGAAGAATAAAGTGTACAAATACCTGTGCAGTTGTTGAGAACTGCTACATCTGACAATTTCATTATTTGGTGGAGATTCCGCCTCCTCTGTGATGTTTAGTAGCAGAAAACTGCTAGATACAAACAGTGCAAGCTGAAATCAGTATTCTGTGACAATAAAAGTTGTTAGTGAAATCACAACACATGCCTAGCATGAAATGCAGAATTGGTTAGCTACCTAGAAACGTTGGTCTACTCTGCAAATGAGAATATAATGATCAGATTTTCATGGATTTTAGGTGGGTTTCATCTCCTGTAACTTTGAATATTTACAGTGTAGGTAGCTACATCTGAGCCTGTGATCAGTGATTTCATTGATAGTCTTGGGGACTGCTCGGCCATTCCAGAGAGTGATTAATGTCGCTGTATTTTAGACACTAAAAGTAAGCAAGATGAGTCACATTTTTTAATAGTTTCTTCCAGGTGCCTGAAAACGGGCATCTGACTAGCTAAAAGAAAAAAAAATGCAAAAGGATGTTGATGTATTCAAAAGACGTTTAGATGAGGCCCTAAGGGATATGATTTAGTGGGGGACTTGGTAGTGATAGGTTAATGGTTGGACCCGACGATCTTGGAGGTCTCTTCCAACCAGAACAATTCTATGGTTCTATGATTCTATGATGAAAGTGTCCTGGTAGTTGTCACACATGGACACGGTATCAAACAGTAAAGGGTTCTACCTGGGTGTTTCCACATCAGTGTTTTCATCCAGGGAATCTCTCCATTGCTCTCCCTCGTGGCACTTGAGCTTGCCCCGCAGCG
This sequence comes from Phoenicopterus ruber ruber, assembly GCA_009819775.1. Taxonomy (NCBI): domain Eukaryota; kingdom Metazoa; phylum Chordata; class Aves; order Phoenicopteriformes; family Phoenicopteridae; genus Phoenicopterus; species Phoenicopterus ruber. Next base: position 141,247,777 of record CM020215.1, read on the forward strand.
TGCTCCTGGGGAGTGACAAAGGAGTCCCTTCCAGATGAAGCGAAACCAAGAGGTCCGCTCCAGGCGAGTACCTAAACCCCTCCAACTGCTAACGTGTACTAACTCTACAGGACCAGCCCAGAGACAGTCTGAAGTAGAACCGCAGAAATGCACACAGTGTGCGTGTCAAGTCCCCGGCACCAACCATCTTGTTGTACAGATCTACTGCCAATATGACGCCCCTAATTGATAGATGATAAACATAACCCTTAAGATCTAGGTCATATTATAATGAGTGAAACAGCTGGTGTACAGTGCTGTAAGTCATAGAATTAATTTTACGTTTGTTATATCCATTCAAGCAATTTTCTGTCTTCAATTTTTCTTCTCAAATAATTTTTACATTCTGCTTTCTTGTTGCAGAAAAAATGATCACACACAAAGCTACATAGCCACCTATTTATGTTTTTATTTGACTAATTCGTAGATGGTTCATTTCTGTCTCAATGCAGAACAATATTTTTATTTTCTATTATAAAAATACATGTTATTGAAAGGAATTCCTCTACAGATGAATGCTTGGAGCTCCACCAGGAACTGCTCATCAGCACACTGCTGCAGCTTGAAAAGGGAATGGGTGGTATGGTTAGCAGCAGATACATAATTTGTGGGAAAATGAAAATAATCCTTCTTAACTGTTTCAGTGGGAACTTTTTCTTTATGTTTCCATTAATTCTAGTCTCTCCCTCTATTTTCTCCCTAAATCTCTCTTCCCAATCACGTACCTCTTGTATTACAGTGCCTGGAGATGGATAAACAGTGAGATACAACAGCAAAGTGGGTAAATTACGGATCGCCAGCATGCAAGCACCCTTAGCATTTATAGAGCAGCTGCTTCAGACAGACTTTTTAAAATGGGATGTAGGAGAGAGCTGTTTGCTGAGGTGCAGATATCATTCTCAAATCGCATATGTATAATAAAATCAAAATTTTATCAGACCTTGTGATTTTTGTAAGCATAGGATTTAATAACAGTTGCGAAGTAACCACTTATGGAAACAGCCCTCCTCTGTTATTTCTGGGACAGCTGGAATTTGCTGGTTAGTTTATTCCGATCTCCCCCATTCCAAACTTTGGTTGTTGTTTGGGAGTTTTCTTTGGTGTGATTTTTTTTTTTTTTAATTTTTGTCCCCAGTGAGGGAGTTAATTCCTTTCATGCAACAATACAAGTGAATTAGATTTCATGAAAGGAAATTTCACAAAATTAAGAGCAAAATTAACAGGGCAGTGAGAGGAACTAATAAAACTTATGAGACTGGAGACAGACTGAAAGAACTTGTTAGGAGTACCTAAGGAAGCAAAGATAGAATAGTCTACAATTCACCCAAAACAAAAAACTATAGTGGAGAAGAGAAGAGAAGTTCTGCTAAACAAGGAACTAGGTGGAAGGAGGGAGGGGGAATGGTGGAGTTTTGTATATGGATTGGAAGCCTAAAGGAAATATTTTTACCTTGTATTTATGTCAACAAAAATAAGGATCAGGATTTTTATGAAGTCAGCATATAGAAAAGATAGCAGAAATATTAAAAGATATGAAAAATCTCAACACAGTGTATTTATATTTTAGAACATTTAAAGACAAAGATCAAAGTCCTACATAGATTAATACTGTGGAGACCCATAGTAACAGTCTGAAAAGCAAAATATGCAAGAAAGGTAAACATGAGGAGGTATTAGGGAAAGATAAATGAAAGAGTAAGGAGTAAGACTCTAATTGCCTCACTCAGTAAACTATTCTGCCTCTTTCCAAGGCTAAAAATTCTAGAATGAATGAAAGCCAAGGATCAATAATTCAGGAGGAAAGGGGGAAAAAAACCCCAACAAACCATAACTACCAATGTAGACTACTGAATTTTTGTTTTTACCAAAGATGAAGAATAATAGGAGGAACTTACTAATTCCAATATTTTTTCCAAAAACATTTTGGAAAATCTGAAGAATTTTTTCTAAGTCTGAAAATATGATAGCTTTTGGGTTAAAAAAAAAAAACAAACCTCAAAGTATTTTTTGAAACTCATTTTTTGAGATGAAGCAAAACAACCCAAAGGAATATCTTAGTAACATCAGTGGAAGCTCCACTATTACATGGGACAAGATTTGTAAGAAATTTGTCTTGTACTCGGTAGATTTTTAATACCAATTTTCTGTTATTTCACACAGCTTTGGGTACTGTTAAGATGTGGGGTTTTTTTCTCAAGACAAGGAAACTGTTCCCTACCACACAGGGATATTTTTCCCTCCAAAAATGACATTGGTGTAGCATCCAGCATTATTTTTTTTTTCTTTCTGCGATATATGCATTTATAGACAGTGTAATATTTAATTCCTGATTTGAGATACAAATAAAGAATATTGACAGTACTTATTCTTCCCTTTCAAACTCTCAATCTGTCAGGAGAAAGATAACATAATTAAATATGAAGTTCTTTTTTCTAATAGTAGTGATAACCATCATGACTTCAGTGCCTGTGGGTCTCATGGCACTGAACCAAACATAACTAAAACAACTACAAGACAAATGATAATATGGTTCAGTAAATTTCAGAATCCATAAGAAAAATGAAGGAAAAAAGCACAACCACCACTGTGGAATGACACAAACTAATTATTCAGCGAGGAAAATTCTAATTTTTTAATTATTAGTAGTGTGTTATGGCCAATTAATGTGCTACACTCATAGTCCTTTTAGACATGGATTCTACACTACATGGTTTCCCAAGATGGGGATATGATTTCATAGATCTTTTTTGTTAATAGATGATTAAGATGAATCCTTGTGTAATCTACACAGTGTTGTAGAGTTATAACAATGAAACAGGTGGCTTCACGTTTGAGAATTTTTCAGTACTTATTTTGCACTCAAGTGGATTATTTGGCACTCAAGCAGCGAGGAGAGAGCAGCAAGGAGAGAGCAGTGAGTCCCGCCAGGCACCGGCAGCTCTCGCGAGAGAGGCTGACGTGGCTTGGGCGTTGCCAGGAGCAACCGCGGGAGATTTAAACGGCCCTCAGGGAGCTCGAGCGCGAGCAACCAGGAGCGCGGTGAACAGAGCGGGCAAACAGGGCGGGCAAACAGAGCGTGGCGCATCAGCCAGGGCGTGGCGCAGCAGTTAGCGCAGCAGTTCGCGCGGGAGGGCGCGCAGGGTGGGCGTAGTCCCCCGGCCGCCTCAGGGGGGAGATTAGCTGGTCGTTCTCACCCTCTCAGCAGGAGACCAGGTATGGTGCCCACCTGGTGAAAAGCCACAGCCTCTGCCCCCGCCAGAACAGATGTGGCCACCCAGATGGTGCTCCCACGGAAACACGCAGCCGTGCAGGTGTCAGGCTGCAGGGAATGCCAGAGCCTCGCCCTGGCAATGGGTGGCAGTAGCGAAAAAGTTTGTGTGAGGTGTGATCAGATGGACGATCTGCTCAGCTTGGTGGCAGAGCTACAGGAAGAGATGGAAAGGTTGAGGAGCATCAGGGAGTCTGAAAAAGAAATAGACTGGTGGAACCATGCTCTGGCCTCCCTGAGAAAAGAACAGCCACCAGAAATCACCCAAGATCGAAGAGGTCCTGTACCCTCCCCCTGCCAGGAGAAAGGAAGTAGCTTAAGGGAAGGGGAGGAATGGAGGCAAGTCTGTGCTCGGGGCAGCAGGTGTTCCTCTCTCTTGCCCACCTCACCTCTTCAGGTGCCTCTATACAACAGATATGAGGCCCTGGATGTGGAAGGGCAGTCATCAGAGGATGAAGACGATGGTCCTGATGATACACCAGAGGTGTTACTCAGGCCAAAAAGGACTACCCCTCGTGTCACAACCACCTCCACGAGGAAGAAAAGAAGGGTTATAGTCATAGGTGACTCCCTTCTGAAGGGCACAGAAGGTCCCATGTGTCAGACAGACCCTTCTCTGAGGGAGGTCTGCTGCCTTCCTGGCGCCAGGGTTAAGGATGTCACTAGGAAACTTCCTAACCTAGTAAGGCCCTCGGACTATTACCCACTACTACTCTTCCATGTGGGTGGCGATGAAGCAGCAACGCGTAGTTCGAGGGCAATCAAAAGAGACTTTAGGGCCCTGGGACAGTCAATAACAGGATCTGGGGCACAGGTCATCTTTTCCTCCCTCCTACCAGTTGCAGGCAGTGACATGGACAGAAACAGACGGGTCTGCCCCATTAATACGTGGCTCCGTGACTGGTGTCACCGCCACAACTTTGGATTTTTTGACAACGGGATGATCTACACGGCACCAGGCCTGCTGGAGACAGATGGGGTACACCTTTCCCAAAGGGGGAAGAGGGTCTTTGCCCACGAACTAGCAGGGCTCATAGACAGGGCTTTAAACTAGAGTTGAAGGGGGAGGGGGATGTTACCAGGCTTGCCTGTAACAAGCTGGGGGATAACACGCCAAGGTTAGAGGGATGGGACACCAGTGAGGGCCCTCAGCCTATTGCTCCGAGACGTGCTGGCTACACTGCAGCACACTTGAAGACTCATGGAGATGTGCCTGGGGATTCTGAGGTGATAGGAACCAACAGGGAAGCACCAGTGAAAGATCTCAAGGGAATTAAGGGATGTTCCTCCATGAAGGAGATAAGGCCGACAGCCCAGCTGAAAGGCCTCTACACAAATGCCCGCAGCATGGGCAACAAACAGGAAGAGTTAGAAGCCACCATGCTGCTGGAAGGCTATGACCTAGTAGCCATTACAGAAACTTGGTGGGATGAATCCCATGACTGGAGCGCGGCTATCGATGGCTATCGGCTGTTCAGAAGGGACAGACGAGGAAAGAGGGGCGGAGGCGTTGCCCTCTACATCAAGAAAGGGATTGAGTGCAAGGAGCTGTCTCTGAGGAATAACCATGAGCAGGTTGAAAGCTTATGGGTAAGAATCAGAGACCGAGGCAACAGAGGGAACCTTGTGGTTGGGGTCTACTACAGGCCGCCTGACCAAGGGGAGCCTGTTGACAAAGCCTTCTTGCTCCAGCTACGGGAGGCATCGCGCTCGCAGGCTCTCGTCCTGCTGGGGGACTTCAACCACCCTGACATCTGCTGGAAAAGCAGCACGGCGAGCTGTAGGCAATCCAGGAGACTCCTGGAATGCATGGAGGACAACTTCCTAAGCCAGGTAATAGACAGCCCCACCAGAGGGGATGCTATACTGGACCTGGTGGTCACCAACGCAAGTGAGCTAATCGGTGATGTCAAGATTGGAGGCAGCCTGGGCTGCAGTGATCATGTGCTGGTGGAGTTCACAGTCCTGAGGGATATGGGTCACAGGAAGAGCAAAGTCAGGACCCTGAACTTTAGGAAAGCAAAATTCCAGCTCTTCAAGGAGTTAGTCAATAGGACCCCCTGGGAAACTGCCCTCAGGGACAAGGGGGCAGAACAGAGCTGGCAGATCTTTAAGGAGGCTTTCCATAGAGCGCAAGAGCTCTTGATCCCCAGGTACAAGAAAACGAGCAAAGGTGGCAAGAGACCAGCATGGCTGAGTCGAGACCTGCTGGTCAAACTAAAAGGCAAAAAGGAAATGCATAGGCAGTGGAAGCAGGGACGGGTATCCTGGGAAGAGTATAGGGACACTGCCCGGTTATGTAGGGACGGGGTCAGGAAGGCCAAGGCGCGGCTAGAGCTGAACTTGGCAAGGGACACAAAGAATAATAAGGCGGCCTTCTACAGGTATGTCAACCAGAAAAGGAAGATGAAAGAAAGCATACCCCCCCTGAAGAGCAGCAGCAGCAAACTAGTGTCAACGGACGAGGAGAAGGCTGAGGTACTCAACAACTTTTTTGCCTCAGTCTTCACTGGCAACCTCTCCTCCCACACCTCTTGAGTGGATGGACTGCAAGACGGGGACTGGGGGAGCAAAGTCCCTCCCCCTGTAAGAGAAGATCAGGTTCGTGACTACCTGAGGAACCTGAACATACCTAAGTCTATGGGACCTGATGAGATGCATCCCAGAGTCCTGAGGGAATTGGCTGATGTAGTTGCCAAGCCACTCTCCATGATATTTGAAAAGTCATGGCAGTCAGGCAAAGTCCCTGGGGACTGGAAAAAAGGAAACGTAGTACCCATCTTTAAAAAGGGTAGAAAGGAGGACCCTGGGAACTACCGACCTATCAGCCTCACCTCTGTGCCTGGGAAGATCATGGAACAGATCCTCCTAGAAACGATGCTGAGGCACATGGAGGACAGGGAGGTGATTGGAGACAGCCAGCATGGCTTCACCAAGGGCAAGTCCTGCCTGACCAACCTAGTGGCCTTCTACGGTGGGGTGACTGCATCAGTGGACAAGGGCAAAGCAACCAATGTCATCTATCTGGACTTCTGTAAGGCCTTTGACACGGTCCCCCACAACATCCTTCTCTCGAAACTGGAGAGATATGGATTTGATGGGCGGACTGCTCGGTGGACGAGGAATTGGTTGAATGGTCGCATCCAGCGGGTAGTGGTCAATGGCTCAACATCCAGATGGAGACCAGTGACAAGTGGTGTCCCTCAAGGGTCTGTATTGGGACCGGTCCTTTTTAACATCTTCATCGATGACGTAGACAGCAGGATTGAGTGCACCCTCAGCAAGTTCGCGGACGACACCAAGCTGAGTGGTGCGGTGGATACGCTTGAGGGTCGGGATGCCATCCAGAGGGACCTGGACAGGCTTGAGAGGTGGGCCTGGGCAAACCTTATGAGGTTCAACAAGGACAAATGCAGAGTCCTACACCTGGGTCAGAGCAACCCCCGGTATCAATACAGGCTGGGGGATGCAGGGATGGAGAGCAGCCCTGCGGAGAAGGACTTGGGGGTGCTGGTGGATGAAAGGCTGGACATGAGCCAACAATGTGCACTGGCAGCCCAGAAGGCCAACCGTATCCTGGGCTGCATCAAAAGAAGCGTGGCCAGCAGGTCGAGAGAGGTGATTCTGCCCCTCAACTCTGCCCTGGTGAGGCCCCACCTGGAGTCCTGCGTCCAGCTCTGGGCCCCTCAACATAAGAAGAACGTGGACCTGCTGGAGCGGGTCCAGAGGAGGGCCACAAGGATGATCAGAGGAATGGAGCACCTCTCCTACGAAGACAGGCTGAGGGAGTTGGGCCTGTTAAGCCTGGAGAAGAGAAGGCTCCGGGGACATCTTATTGCAGCCTTTCAGTACTTGAAGGGGGCCTATAGGAAAAATGGGGAGAAACTTTTTAGCAGGGCCTGTTGTGACAGGACAAGGGGTAATGGTTTTAAACTAAAAGAGGGGAGATATAGGCAAGACATAAGGAAGAAGTTTTTCACAATGAGGGTGGTGAAGCACTGGAACAGGTTGCCCAGAGAGGTAGTAGAAGCCCCATCCCTGGAAACATTCCAGGTCAGGCTGGATGGGGCTCTGAGCAACCTGATCTAGTGAGGTTGTCCCTGCTTATGGCAGGGGGGGTTGAACTAGATGACCTTTAAAGGTCCCTTCCGACCCAAACTATTCTATGATTCTATGATTCTATGAATTATGAAATGTGTCTTTTTTATATCTTTTTTTTTTTTTTTTTCTTAATCACAGTGTTTGTCACTGTATCTGGAGCAAATTCAACTTTTGATAACTACATTCTTACAGCAATTACCAGTAGCTTTAAGTTGGATAAAGCATCATTTTCGTACTATCCTATGTTGCTTCAAGTCACCCAATCTACTGCTAACCAGCTGATATGTTCCACTAAAGAACTGGCTGGAGTGCTGTGACAAATGAGATGAGCATTAACTACACGGAGGAAGCTCCATGGAGCTTGATGTTGCTCTTGTAATGTGTTTCAAAACAGGCAGGAAAAGGTGATTCATGTAATTCTAGAATTTATGGTATATACTTATTTAATAATTTCATAGTACTGTACAAACATTTAATTAACTACAGAGTGTTACTTCACTAGTAAATGAACACTATTTTTATTTTAGATAATAGTCTCTGAGGTCAGAAAACTGCATAATGGTGATGACAATTCCCCTCTCCTGCAGCTTGTTTTCATTCTTGAACATTAATCTTGAACATATTCCTTTCTAAACCTAAAGGGCTGCACTTCTCAAAAAGAACATATACAAATAAATAGAACAAGAGAACCAGTTATAATTTATGTTATAACATATTAGCTTTAAAACACACTAATCAGCAAAAGTAATCAGCCATCAACATCAACTACACAGTAGTTTTCAACTGTTTCTCTACATCAGGTGTTTGGGCTATGATGTGTTTCCTGACATGTTTAGATTTACATCTAAATGTTAAAGTATAAATCTTTTATTTCTAATCGGGATGGAAAGAACTTCCATGGGAGTTGGGAATATTATTTGTTTTCCTTTCTAGGAGAACATAAATAATTCAACCAGAATCTGGATTTCTTCAGTACAACTTAGCTGAGGATTTTGTTCCTTAAACTTCAATTTATGACCACTTTATGCACATGATATGATTCCTAAAACATACAACAAGTTTTTTATAGGTTCCTACTGCCTTTGAGTGCCCTTTCCTCCCTTTTGAATGTCTAGGAGTGTCGTGCTTGCAATATCTCAGGGAACTGAGCCCAGAGTTTTTAGGAGATACAAAGGAAGCTGCTGCCTTCTGCTCTTGCTTGAACACATCTTATTACAGGGCAAACCCTGAGCTCCCACTAAAATAGATATGGATGCAGTGTAAATCCACCAAAAAACTTGGTTGACTGAGTTATTTTTCCTCCTTTTTTTCCCCCCACTTTCTTTTTGTCTCTAGCCCCTACCCCCCTTTATTTTAAACCTACAACCAGTCCTTTCTAGTTTACTGACCTGTGCAGAGCAGGTTATAGCTAACAGTAACAACCTAGCATTCTGAGATTAATGTTGCTATTCTTGTGACATAGGGACATCAAAAGCAGTATAAAAACATTGAGAGTGACAGGTGGCATTTGCTTTGTTACTCTGCTTTTGCACATGTCTGTGACATCTCTTCATAGACACAGTAGGTCTTTGATTCCTCGGTGTTTTGTATTCATGTACTTTCCACAGTGCTGCTATGGATCTACAGTATGCTAGGAATTGCAGAAATTCAAAGCATGCATGTAAAGGGATAAATGATAAATTGTTGATGGGAAAAAAAATGGCTGTGGTCAAGCATGGGAAATAATCCATGAAAGATTTGTATTCCAGAAAGAGTATAAACTCCCATGGAAACATAAATGATCGCTATTGTTTGTCCTACAATTTTCAACCATTCCAGAGAGGTTTCCGACTAATACTAATCTTAAAAATAGATGGTAGTTATCAGAGGCCACAAATGCACCCTCTCATATCTGGGTAGTATATTTTAATCCTGTAAGTGTTATTGTGCCACTCTCTGGTTCAATGTTGGTTTCCCAGTTTAGTATTCAGAGAGCTAATTCATTTTGTTGCTGGCAGCAGTGCATTAATGATCAAGCTACGACAATGAACACTGTCTGCATAACAAATGTGTCTTTCTCAAGCTGCAGTAAATACAAAGTGATTAACATGAAATAACTGCTCCAGCAAACTGCTTCTCTGCTTTTAAATAGATACTAGTGTTTTTATTTAACCCTGCATTTGTCAGATACGTCTTCAATGGGCTTGTTTGCACTTATTTTTTGGCTGAGTTGAAAGCAAGGGGGGGATTGCTACCTTAGAGCTTTATTTTGCGGAGTGCATTCTCTTGGAGATCTGCCGTTAACATACTGGATGCAAATGATTATTAATACTCTGTTCCCTGCTTCTGACATTTACTAAGGCAGAAGCATCAAATAGAACTAAATCACATCATGCTCCTTCCAGCTAGCTTAATCCTGCCATCCTATCTAAGCTAATGAAAATAAGGTCTGAGCAGGTTAATGTTGCAGTTGTTAATAACCTTTAAATCTAAAAGAGCACAAGGTGAAGTTGGTTTGACTCCTGAGTCAGACGAGAAAGTGCGAAGAGGGAAGGTGGTGGAATGAGAAGAATCAAACAGAGGTTGCTCTCCCCTCGCAGCTCCACCCCCAGTTTTTCTTCTTAATCCTGGCATAATGAAAGATCTGAGCAATGTCACTGTATTATGAAAAGATGAGATTATTCTATTCTTAGAAGGAATAAGACAGAGACAGAGACAGAGACAGAGACAGTTGATTTGACAGTCAATGTCCCTTACCCTCATTGCCACTCAATCCCTGTTGGGGGAGCCCCTACCTGAAACGTAACAGAGAAAACCAAAAAGTATAGCACCCGCCACAAAACACTTTGAAATGGTTCTCTTGTCATCCAGACAATACTCTAAAGCTGTGTTGTTCACGTTCCCACTGTCATCTCAATTCATCTCATTATAATGTGCCATTAGTGTAGGCTTTCTACTCCACAACAGTCTTTTAGAGACAGGGTTTTATTGGAAGATGCCGTATAAGAGAGTTCAAGTTTTTTTTTTTTTTTTTTTTTCTTTCTGCTAAGGCATTGCTGTAAGGATTTATTATTTGCATGTATTTTTAAAGGACTAGAAATTTTCCTCATTTAGATCATCTTTGAGGCACCTTTACAACCAGGTTATAGAACTTGAATGGTTATATCTATTGTGGAAATATGTCTTTTTACTGTTCTATGAAGCTCATTTAAAGGTATATCTCAGTGAAAAATAAACAGCACCATGCCAATGTGAAGTATAAAGAAGAGGAAGAGAAAACGAAAATCAGAAGAGAAAATTTTGCTTTCCTCAAGGAGAATCACAAAAAGTATTAACAATATCTTCTTTTTTTAAAGACATACTGACCCACTTGCCATAAGTATTGAGTAAAATCTAGAGAGGGGAGAAACACAGAAGTACCTTCAGGCTCTGTTTAAAAATTTGGAATCTCTTTCATTCATTAAGCACAAGTCAGGTTCATGGGAGCCTTAAATCAAATAAAAAAAAATCCCCTCTGTTCCTAAGAATACAAACTGTGCATAGATTATTAAGAAGAATGAAAGATTTGGGAAACATCTTTGCTTGGAGCAGAATGCACATGGACCTGTGACTGTAATGTAACCTACCAAAGACCATGAATAGAGGAGAAGGGAACTGCTGCTAAACAGGCAAAACAAATTTTCTGAAACATTCCCTTGACAATTGGAGCCTCAAATGTAATCACATTCAACTATGATGGGATCAACAGAGCTGCGCTGATTCAGAGGTATAAAGATTACCATAACTACAGCCCTCATCTTCCATTTCAGTAAGTTACGATAGTTTGAAGAAAATGGTATCCAGATAGCGTGAGGATGAGGTGCGCCTGCTGTGCTCAACAGAGGAAGATCTGGAATACCTACAACCAAAATGACCCACCGGCATTTAAGTAATCACAAAAGAGGCAACATCTTCTGTCTCCTGTTTTTGCAGTACGTTAGGTGTGCAATGGACTGACACAAACACGTCCTCCCTGCTACTTTGCTCCCTTTTTTCTCTACTTCTGTCAAAGCTGATGGTGTGGGACTGTAGGCAGACTCTCCTACGTAGCAAAGCCAGGTTCAGGAAGCCTGAGAACACATACGCATCCGCTCACAGGCAAATTTTACAGGTCCTGCTAATCTCTGTCCCTGATCTTTCAAAACGTTGACTACTGATGTCTTAAAAAGATACTTAAGTTGGTTAAATCAGATTCACATTAGGGCCATTTAGCTAGGATATTTTTCTTGTGTTTCTTTTCTTAAACTAGGGGTTATATGCCAGGCTTTAAATGATAGACCACTAATTAAAATTCTCTAATTAATGAAAAAATAAGCTTTTGATGGAAATGATGAAAAAAAGCACCATATCATGAAAGCAAAGCAAGAACGCTGGCTCAAACTCACAGCTCTCAAGTCAGTTAAACCAATTTCAATTGATTTCTCAATTAAATAAAATAACTGACTCCCTGACAGACTGAATTAATGAATGAATGAACAATAAAAAAGCATAAAAGAAGTTATGATTGTCATGCACTGATGGTAAGATGAAGGCTTTAAGCCAACATCAATTTTTAGGGAAAGTTGTTTAATTAACAATAAATTGCTGTGGGGCCAACAATCACTGTTTCTGCTGGTTTTTATTGCAAAAGGTCCAGGAATTCCCATCAAATCAAGGTACAGTTCATGAACACCATGTACAAAGCCATATATAAAAGAAAATCTCTATGGCTTTACACAGTCCAGTTAAATTTTAAATTGATAAGGTAACCCTTATTTTTTGCCTAAAATATTTGGACAGCTAGGTATGTGATCAGAAAATCAATAGCATATGATGTCTCTTGCACTGAGAAATAACTTTGAAAGCATATGTATACCTGCATCATATGGGTTCTTACAAGGTATCCTACAGCCTTATTTACGTTAAGTTCGTGAAAAAAATGACGATGATAGTGATGGGATTTTTTTAAGAGAACTTTTCTGTTAAGTATCCATTTTGAATCTTCTTTTCTCTGCTCTGACTTTTCACTGGATCAATGTTAAATCATAAAAGCTTTGCTTGTCACATGCTTTACGGCTACTCAAGCAGGAAAGACAGCTGTGTAGTGGAGCTGAGGTAAAGACTTTTAACTGTAATGAATTTTCCTTCTAGATCCTCATCTCTCTTTCTTTTCTAACTTCTTTCACTCAGGTGGTTCTTTCTTTTCTCATTTTTCCTTCTTTTTTACTTGTTCGCAGGAGATTTTCAGTGCAAAGAGAAAACATCAAACAGGTCAGAGTTTAATAAATAGTTTTGGCCTTGTGTTGGTAGTGTCAGCGTACTTTCTCCAACCACTTAATCTTTTACTGTTTAATGCAAACGTTTTTCTAATCCAGGTTCTGCCTTCTGCAACAACCCTCCTACATTATTTACATTACTGACTCCATTTTTTCCCAATTGCAGTCCACACATACAGGTTATATGTAGTTTCTTCTTTCACCTTTATTGCCTGCCTGTTGTTAGTTAACCTATTGTTTGCATTATTTATCACTGAAAAGCATTTTAAGTTAAAACTTAAATCGTATGCTGTATAAAATGGCATTGTGTCCTCTTAAAGAATTATGTTGAGTGGGTGCCAAATTGTGCTTTGCTTATACAGTCTCCGCTGGAGTTCTGCGGTGTATGGCAAGCTACATAACATTTGGGGATAACAGATTTTTGAACAGCTTTTGGCAACCACTCTGAAACATTGATAAGAAGCATTAAGGAAGAAAAGAGGAATAGAACACCACATGGAGTTTGCGTTAGTAGAGTTGTGATAAATTGACAGTTTACTGCTTGCTCTTTTATTCATGCGCTACCACTGGGGAGCATTGGGCTGCTGAACTAAATATCATGGATGGGAGAAACACACAGAGTGCACTGCGCTGCTACAAGGAGGGAATGATTTGGGAATTTATGAGCGTATTCTTAGTGATTTTGTCTTCCCTGGTGCCAGGCAACAGTTTCTGCCCAAATACTGTTGCAGGTTCTTACTATCTTGCTTATATTTCTTCAGAGTTGCTACACTAAAAATAGGGAAATACACAATAGTACCATGTCTTTACTAGTATGAAATTATAGTGTTAAGAATGGTTATCATACTATATGATGTATCAAACCAGGAATATGGATCTCTATGGAATATCTTGTGCCAAAAGGCTAATTTAAACTATTAGTTCATGGAATTTTTAAGGAACAGAAGCTCTTCAGGTGAGAATGTATTATGATGGTTGTGTTCTAAATGTCCACATTTTACTATATTCTTCTTATAAAAAGAGGTATCTATTTACTTCAGTAGCCAGAGACACATTTATATTGAATTCTGAGCAGAGAACTGTTTACAATAGGTCTATAAAGGAGGTCTTTGAGCAGTAAAAAAATGCTGAAATTATTGTATGGTTTTCCAGTTTTCTCCTAGATAGAGTACAAACACAGATCATATTACCAATGATCAGAATAAGAAAGAAAGAAAATAATAAAAGGTAATGCTTCCTTCCCCCCAGTAAAATCTCCACTGGTTGTTTTTTGGTTTACTTTTTTACTATTCTTATTCACATAGAGTGGAAGGAAATGAGGCTCCTGACAACCTGTTTTGATGCCCCTTGATACTGAAGTGATGAAGAGCTGTTGGATTCCTACTGGTTACCCCTGTGGATTAATGAAGGGTGAGACAGAAATTGCAGAGCTGCCGTGCAGAATGACCTTACCTGATAAGACTGTTCTGCCTTCACTGCAGTAGGTGAGAAGGGCAGGCTGCATGCAGCAGGCTGTTTTTTCTGTACCTTAATGAGAAAAATTGACCTGTTTATCCACCAGCTGTCTGCTTTGTTTTTGATTCAAGCCATTTTCGGAAAACCTTTTCTGTTCTTAAATGTTGAATTCAAACAGAATCCGCCAAGGAATGGCTTATTGTCAGCAAAATGTAGCGGATTGCCACAAACTATAGAAAAACACCTGCCAATAGATGCATTTGTAAAACAATGACATTCACTACTTGACTACTTCAAGACACATAATATGACTGACTTAATTTATATGACATATAAAGTAGAATATGAGTGAACACAGACTTCTTATTTCCCACCTACTAAACTGTTTTCATTGTCTTCTATACACCTTTTCTATAGCTTGGCTTTGCTTTTTATTTTTCTATTGTATCTTTAGGACATCTTTTGATGAAAAAGTAAATGATGAAAGTTGCCAAATTACAGCTTTTTTTTTTTTTTTTTTCATGTAGAAAATGAGCATTTTGATAACACCACTTCCTTGGCTTTAATTTCATGCTAAAAGAAAAGTATTTTCTAATCCATGCAATAGAAACACAACCTGTGTACGTCAGACTGTACAAACAAAGAAAGTATCTTTTAAGGTTACTGAATCAAACATTGAAAAGGTGGGAAATGCAAAAATAAAGGTGGAATGAATAATTAAGTTAGGATTAAGCTGGAGTGAACAATTATCTGTTCCACTGCTCTTTTTCTGTTTTTCACAGTTCTTGAATCTAGTCTCTTTTTGCAGTTCAAATTTCTCCCCAGATGCTCATCTCAGCATCTGATTCCTCATTCAGCCATTGGACTCCTGCTGCTCCTTGATTTTCCTTACTTGTTTCCAAATCACAGAAACATAGCAGCCCTTCCCTCCCCCGATTTGATATCATACTCAAACTTTCACTGTCCCCATCATCCAGGTTGTCAATAAATATATCAAAAAATACTTACACCAGTATTCATCCCAGAGGGGTGTTACTGTTAACCATCCACCAGTGGGACTTTGCACTGTCGATCACAATCCTTTGCTCCTGATGATCCAGCCAATTTTCAATCTGCCTTTTAGCTGATGTATCCAGTTCATATCTCCACAGTTTGGCTGTTAGGATACTATGGGAGACCATATCGAAGGCTTTACTAAAGTCAAGGTAAACAACACACGCAGCTCTCCCTTTGCCCACAGGGCCAGCCATCTAACCGCAAAAGGTAATTGGTTTTGTCAGGCTGTCACTACCTCCTCTTGGTAAATCCATGTTGGCTGATCCCAGCCACCTCCTCGCCTTTCATAAGGCTGGCAACCACTTCCAGCATTAGTTGCTCCATCATCTTCTCAGGTACTGAGGTGAGGCTGAGCAGTCCGTTTCTCCCCAGACACTCCTTCCTGCCCCTCTTGAAGATGGATGTGAGTTTTGCCTTTTTCTCATTTTCAGGAACCTCCCCCAATCACCATGATCTTTCAGATAACAGAGAGTGACCTCACAGTGACATTGGCTGCATCCCTCAGCACCCTTGGACGCATCCATTTGATTCCACGGACTTTTTTATGCCCAACAGTCAAAAGTGCTCCCTCACTCCACCCTCCTGTGCTCTGGGTCATGTTCGCTCCTGCAGGCTGTCACTAGGCCTGCCGGCAGGCTTTCACCTTACCAGTGTAAAGTAACTCAAAGCAGGCACTGAGAACCTCTGCCTGTTCCATGTGTCTTTTCATGATGTCCCCTGTCCCACTGACCCATGGACTCGCAGTTTCTTAAGCCTTCTCTTGGCCACCAATTTTTTTAAAGAATCCTTTCTTTTTGCCTTTCACCTCTCTTACTGTATTCAACTATAGCTGAGCTTTGGCTTTCCTAAATCCTGCTGTTTTGTAGAGATCACTTAACATTACAAAGTAACTTACAGCAGCGTATCAGGCTTTTTCCAGCACCCTACACTCTCAGACAAGTCACTTTATTAAAGCCTTAATCTGCAGATTGCTGATTCAACCCTCAACATCCACAGACCAACTATCTTTTACAGTATATACTAGCAGAAAATAGACTGAGTTATTTGCTGTAGGCCATTTCCACAGAAAACTTAGCCTCTTTCCTATTCAAAACACAAAGATTTCAGTTTCTACAAATTGCCTGAGATGTTTTTTCACTGAATGTTTTAAGCAACTATATTTCAGTCCATAGGTTGCTTATTAATTGTGCGCTGAGGGTATTGCTTTTAGTAGTAGCTTATGATTCACTGATCTTCATGTAGCAGCACGTAATTCCCATCTAGTATGATGATCCTAGTGCTTGGCAGAAATCAGTCTTGACAGCTCCCTCAGACTCTGGGACTGTGCATAGTATCAGCATTCACAAGGCAGTTATATTCAGTTAGCAGAGAGTGATATATGTCAGTATTACCATACTTGCACCACACAAGTAGTAAGGACAGTTCGAGTCTCTTAGACTGATTCACTTACCGTTTTGTGATATCTACAGTATACTTCTGTCACTTATGTAGCTGTTATTATTTTAAGGTGTGGTGGATCCACGAGTATCCCCCTCCCTAAGCATTTCCAGAGTGGAGTCCACAGGACAGCAATAAGCTTCCAACAAAAATCTGAAAATAGCACTGCCAAACACAGTTGGCTCATCTCCAGGTTTAACAAAACTCCATTAGACAAGAGCAAGGTGGGTAGTCAAAGACAGATTTTCAAGGAAATGCTGTGAAGTGTTAGCATATCACATACTAAAGTATGAACAGATAAGGATTGATGGGATATGATGCATATTGGTTGTAGGTGTCCAGGCGTTGGTAGCAGGGGGCTGCAGGGGAGCATCTGTGAATAGAGGCCAGGGGCTGCCCTGTGCAGGACACAGCAGGTTCCAGACAGCTCCAACGGTCCCAAGATGGTGGTGCCTCTGTTAAAATACATTTAAGAAAGAGCAAAATGCCACACAGTAGTAAGAAGTGAGGGGAAAAAAATGTGAAACAACCCTGCGAACACCAAGGAGAGAGAAGAAGGAAGGGAGGAAGTGCTCCAGGGGTCAGAGCAGAGATTCCCCTGCGGCCCACGGAGAGGATCACACTGGAGCAGACACTCACGCTGCAGCCAATGGAGGACCCCATGCTGGCACAGGTGAATGTGCCCCGAAGGAACTGCAGCCCATGGGAAGGGCTGCAGACATTAGCATCAAGTTCCTGAGGTTCAGCAGTCGGCACTGGCTACACAGCCCTAACTGGACCTTATCTAACTCTGAAGCTGTTGGCTTCTCAGTAAGAATGCCCTAGATATTTGGGTGGTGAGAACAATACACATGTCCATCCCGGTAAATCTCAGAAAACAAGATGGGTGTCTATAGATGACATATACATGGCATATACAACTTGATCTATGTCGCTTGTAGGCATGAGGCACTCTTACCCAAACCTTTCTTTTTTATCACCTCATTTTCTTCTTTCTACAAAAGGCCGCAACCTTTCCCTCCAAGCTCAGTCATGCCCTGACTCATTCAGAGGCATATGCCAGTGGATCTGGTCCATTAGAGAACAGGCCTTTGTCATCCTGAAAATCAGTGGCATTGCCTCCAGCAGTTTGGGGCAGCCTTGCAGCATCTGTGACGACATTTAACATCATTTTTAGAGAAAGCTGCGCTCTGTATGCCAAGGGCAGGGCAGAAAGCTGCAGTAGCTTGTTGGAGATAAGTCCCAGTGCTGGCCCTAACTTCTTGGCTAGGAAGACATTTCTGGCTATGCCAAGACATAGACTTATGACTGCAAATCTATTCTAGGACAGGAACTCCTGCTGGACTGTTAATTCTGAATGAGCCCTGTAGGGACACATTACTTTCTTGGCAGCATCACAGAGGCAATCTGGACATGTTCTGTGAGAGATAGAAAGATAGATAAGGCAGAAAAATGAAATAGTTACTGCCTTACATTTTCAATAACATTTCTAGCCTGAACAAGAAGCCCACAATACTCAAGTTCATTGAGCTGCAGTCTGACCAAATGGAAGAGTCACTGGCACTTACAAGAGCTCAGCATCGCCAAAGACATCATAGCATAGCATCTTTCTCCTGCACAGACATGTTAGCAGGAAGCGTGGAGTTAAGCTGAATCATTATGTGAGGTTTTGAGACAATTGTCCTGCTCTACCCCTTTGGTTGCTCTGCAATTCCATCTTTTTCCAAAGCCTGGGAATTTTTCTGTGATATGGGAGCTGGAGTGGCCAGCATTGGCTAATGCTCTCACGGGAAACCCAGGGACTTGTGTTCCAAAGAAGTCTTACAGACAATTGTGAGATTTCAGGTTAGAAATTTTCGGGAGTACAGAGACAAGCAGAGCAGTAGATCGTTCCTTGCAGCAGTTCCTGAACAGTCGTGCTCACTGACTTCTTACGCTGACTTCTTGCCAGACGTGAGAAACTGCAGCATGTCTTCTCATTCCCTTCTTCTATCCTCTTCTTTCCCTCCACTCCGGGGTAAGTAGCTCTTAAGAAAGGGGCATGTGGTTGTGATCTTAGCTACGTTATTTGTAATAGCTTCATACACAACCTTTCCCTACTTCTTCCCATGTTGCATAGATGAAATCTCTATCTTCTTCAGTTCTTCTGAAGAATTACACATAACTTCTCTGTTTGTACTATAGCTTGTTAACAAGTAGAAGGTTTTGTCTTATTTGATAGATGCTATAGTAAACTATGGTTTTTTTCCTCATCTTATGGATGTGAAACCTAGAAACATGTGGCTCATTTTTGCAGAAATTAATGGAGAGATAACGACATCTAAATTTCCTACTATCAATCAGTTATTAGGTAGAGGTCCCTACTGAAATCAATAGGAATTTTACATAAAAGAAGATATTTTACCACATCCTTTTATTATTGAAGTAGGGAAGATTTATTTTTTTCTTTTCCTGCACTCTCATTAGTATAAATTACAGTTCCATTTAAAGTATTTTTCAAGACTGGAATTAGTGTTATGAGATTCCATATGAAAAGTTTTTTGTTATCTAAAATAATTTATATAAGTTAAATCTTTTATAACACATTTGTAGGGTATTGAAATGGGGTCAAATGGAAGATAGTCATGTGTTCACTTACTGTAGCTTAACACAGAGAGGGTGTTGTGCAGTTAACAACTACAATAAAAAGTACCAGCTTCCGTATCTAATTTAATATTATCCTGTGGCTTCATTAGGAAGAAGGTATGCATACAAAAGTGTTCTGCTTTTCCAGCTGGCTTTATATGCAACAGTCGTAGTGCTGCTAATGAAGTAAATAAAAGGAAAATAAATCCCTGCTGGATCCTAGTTTGTTCACTGGTATGAAAGGTCTCATTAAATGAATGGCTACAAGTATTCCACAACATTTTGGATATTAACATTAAAATAAGGAATGCAGTTGGGAGCACATAACATTTTCTAGCTTTATCCTACTACCAGAATTATCTTGCTCTGAAATAAAATTGGAAACATTTAATTATTAAATACAAAATGAACATTTCTGGCTTTCCATAGTAGATTTGTATTTAATAATTAAAGATTTGTTTCAAGTAAACAATGCAAACATTCTTATTTAATATCTGATCAGCAATATTGCTGTGACATTATTTTGCGAGCCATTTCATTTTTTTCTCTGCAATTATGTACTTTGTGACACTTACATGTCATGTAAAAGCTTCTGAAAACATTTTTTGTATCTTAAAACTGAGAGGAATATAGATAACAGCTTCTCCTACGAAGTGTAAATATACTGCAGAAATGTCCTTGTTACTAGATGGATAAAATATTTCTAAATTTTTTTGATAGATGTTTATCAGCACAGAAGGGAAGCATTCTAACTTTTCCAGATTGCTTTGTTCAAGAAACTGTATAACGGTTAGGAATCAACTATAATACAGTAGTCACTGAGCACATTAACTCTTTAATTTCATTTTCAGAGAGAGAGAGAGAAAAAGAGAGTTGATATTTTGCTTTTAGACAATAATAGCCATTGGGCCTACATGTATAGCCTTCATCCATGAAAGAATGATTCAGAAAGTTCTAAAATGACAAGGAAGTTGGATGGGGAGGGAGAACCCATGCAAGTAATTATCTCCAAGAAGCACTATAACTGCAGCAGACCATTATCCTTCCTAAAGCTATTGTCCTTCCTAAAGCTGACATTCCTTCTAGCAGTGCACTGTAGGAGTCTGAACGTTCCCGGAAAAGTAGGACTGATGAATCTCAAATAAAAAATATAGATCTACTCGTATAAATGTACTAAATGTACCTCTACTGGGAGAGAGGGAATGAAATAGAGAGGATCAATGAAGCTTCAATTTGTCCTTATTATCAGCCTATGGAGCATATATTGCCACACCTCATCATGTGGTCATTTAGCCCTACCTCCCCTGTGCAGAACGGGTTTGCTTCCTCCTCTGAAACAACCTTTAATCCAGCAGCCAATATTCTATGCAGACCAACTACCTCCTCACTGTTGGGAAAAAGGACTTCAGACCGAGAAGCAAAAATCACCCTTTCCCTTATACTGCTGCCTTGGGAGGCCGACAACACTTGAGCTGACAGATTTTCCAGTCTGGTGCTGCGCTGAGCCCATAAAATGTCCCACCCTTCCGACTCATAATTTACGTAGTGTAAAGCAGATTAATCACAAGATATACAGGGACAGATTTGGTTTATCTATTTATTCTACTTCTGATCATGACCCTGTGATTTTTCTTTTTATTTCTTTACAGGCATGGATTTACTTCAATAATTGCAGCTTTTCCAATGAAACTGTAGCGGGTGTTTCGAGTTACATGGTTTAAGCCTCGAGGGAACCCCTCAGAACAAAACTTCATACTTTGCATCACTTACAATTAATATTTTATGTAAAAATGGGAGCTTAGTTTTTTCTGGCCACACCCTTCTCTTTCTAATACTTCTTTTTATTAAGCATATCACATTGGAGACGATCATTAAGTCATATAATTGCAAATTAATTGCATATAGTTACTCTGCCATTAAAATGAAACTCCAAAGTTCTTTCTGAGTTTGTTAAAAAAAGCTTCTCCTGACAAAGGTTGTCTAGTTCAGACAATTTGTAACTGAATCTTAAGCTTACCCGCCATAGAGGGGGTGTACTCTCATCACTGGCATTTGCTGCATGGGCAAGGTAACATGCTTGAAATTCTGACTTCTGGCCAGGATCTTGAGGAAGCTTGGAAAATTATCTGCACAAACAGAAACAATGTCTTCAGTTTAGTGTGAATTTAAATTTTTTAAGGGAATTTTAATCAGCCAAGTAGACAGGACATACTGGCATTCTCACGCAAATTGCTTGTATTAGCAACAAAGTTAAAAACTGAATATTGTGGAAACTGGAACACAGGAAGTTCTGCCTGAACATGAGGAAAAACTTCTTCCCTGTGAGGGTGACAGAGCCCTGGCACAGGCTGCCCAGGGAGGGTGTGGAGTCTCCTTCTCTGGAGATATTCAAACCCCGCCTGGACGCAGTCCTGTGCAGCCTGCTCTGGGTGACCCTGCTCTGGCAGGGGGGTTGGACTAGGTGATCTCCAGAGGTCCCTTCCAACCCCTGCCATTCTGTGATTCTGTGATTCTGTGAAATGGTGTGCAGACACTTGCATATTCCATTATTGTGGGAAAAAAATCATATATCTGACCCATCAAAGAATTTTAAATGTAGATTAGACTGTGCAAGCAATCCCCTTCTTAGGTACAAAGCTGCAAAATACTTTTTGTCTGCTTAGTTATAGTTGCTTGCTTGCATAATGTGTATACCAGTCCATTTGTGATACTCTTTCTGATGACATGTATGTAATATGAGACAAAGGAAGATGGAGGGAGGAAAAGTTTTACTCTTCTGCTGATGACTTGTGTTTGCATTAACCTTCCAAAGGGATACAAAGACTTGTTTCCATAATACAGAAAAAATGATTTTCAAGGCTTAATGGAATTTTTGCCACATGTTCTCCTCTATATAAATATACTTCAATTGTTTTTTTGTTACTAAACTATTGATGAGCAGGCTGTTTTCTAAATAAATTCATAACTAATAGAAGACAGAGCTTGAGGAAGTAATTACAAAAACATGACTAGGGACAGAATTTTTTCTCAGTCTCGTACTACAATTATTCCTTTGTTGGAAACCAGAGGCTTTGCAGAGGTTTTTGCCAAGTGAATTATGTAGAAGAAGAAAAGAGTAAGATCTTAAAAAGTGAGAAGGAATACAAAGAGTTTCTGGTGACATTTGTTTTTTGGATGAATAAGTTTAATTATGGTTGTGTTTAGAGCTAAGAAAGGTTGAAGGATGATTTTCCAAGAAATGCAGAATAAACCACCAAACTGGATACTGTATTTGAGAAGCAGGCAATACGCACTTTCAACAGGAATTGCAATACATACCGCAATACTTCAAAATCCTACGATGGTATCCATAAAACTGTAAAATCCTCTAACAGTCAAGAATTTAAGCCTCAGGCAGTGCATGAACAGTAAACATTTAACAAAAACAACTCCCATCTCATTTTTCCTCCTCTTGCTGTGTGCAATTTAATTCATTTTATTGTTTCATATTTCAGTTGATCTCACACTACTTTTTCCCTCCCCACAACACTAGTCAAGAAAGCGCATGGTAATTAGATAGCATGCCTCTGGCACAAGTTGCTCACTGCAGTAGAGTCAGAAGGAATTTCTTCCAGTGCACAGTTCGGAATTGCATTGTGGGATAATTTAATTTCAAACTCCTATGTCTTTTCTGTGGTGAAAAAAAGCATTGAAGAAATAAGTAAGAGACAGGGGAAGAGAAGGAATCCAAGGGTTTTTTTCCTTAAAACAAACAGAATTAGATATAGCTGAAGGCACAGGTGACCAAATGAGGCTTCCTCCTGCCTTTGCTGTTGCATTTGAGTGAAACCTCCAATTTCGTTTCCACTGCATACAGATTTTTTTCTGCCCACCTACATTCTTTCCAGCTGTAGCACTTTTCCCAGCTGAATACATCTTTTTTTTCCAAGCAAACTCCCACAACTAATCTTCAGAGATTCTTCACATTGGAACGAACGTCTGGATTTTCCCCTACACATCTTTTAAAAAAGGCAGCAGACATAGCTCAGGAACCGTTGGGCAACAGTGCTAACTGTTCAGGACAGAGGTCTTAACAATACTTAAAGAAAGATTCTTCTGGAAGACTTCTAAATGTCTCAATATAGGAAAAGGCAGCAGGAATAAGATAGAAGGGAGGGTAAATACCAACTGTGTGTCTGTACAAGACGATCCCCTTCCAAAAAGAAAATGAAGTTCTATTCTACCTCCCCCAGGCCTCAAAAGTCAGTACACCAAAATCTTTCCTTTGGCCTCACAAACCTTCACTGGCCTCCAAGCATGTTCAGAAGGTATTTTTAGTGCTTAAGTTTCTGATTTCTCAGGGTCTTTGCTGGAGTGGGTGTTGGTGATGACCTATGGAAAACTGATAAGCTTCTTTGTTTCAGACGTAACTATGGTGCGTAAAGTAAATAGTCACTTTAGTGCACAGATATACCTAAACTAAGCTAACCACAGGGCAAAATGTGTTTTGGGGTATATTTTCCCTTAACTCATTTTTAGAAATGTCAGCAAAGTTTTGCTTTCCTCAGAATGCCCAGGTGAGGTTGGCAAGACTGTTATTTGAGTATTTTGCAGATATTTTCCACACAGATGAAGAGAAGATGAGGCAGGCAGTGGACACCTGTCCTAATAGCATTATTCTGCCAGAACTTCCGTGAGGGAGCCAACAAAATTTTCCAGCTGGCCCAACACCTGACTTTCATTAATGATTATACAGTGGCAAAAGAGATACCCTTAGCATGCAGATAATGCCAGATCTGCTCCTGATTTGGCCATATCCCTGAAAAAGGGGCACATCCCAGGAACCATAAAGAGGATGATAGCACTATTTTCAGTCTTCCTGGATGGTGGATTTTGGATGTAAGCCAGGCTGCATGTTACTGGGCAAGACTGTGACAGAGATGGGGGAACTGAGTGGGCACATGGGCAGGTCCTGGCTAGGAATGAATGAATTGACCTACAAGTGTTGTGCGTTATCCACAACAAGTGCATGACATGTCCAGATTAGCTTTCTTATTTCTACCCATAAATTCACTAAAACTTGGCTTGGATATGAGACAGTTCCATGTGGGTTGCATCAGTCTGTTCCTAGCCCTTTGCCATGCTCCAAGATCCTGCAACTATTTAGATTAGCAGGGACCACTGGAAGTCAGCTAATCAAAGCAGGGCTAAATTCAAAGTTAAATCAGGTTCCTCAGAGCCATATTCAGTCAAGTTTTAAATATCTCTGAGGATGGAGATTCCACAGCCTCTAGGGGCAACGTGTTCTACTGTTTAACAACCTTCTTGGTGATGTCCCCCACGGCCACCTTATCTGCAGTCAGAATTTCCCTTATTGCAACTTGTCACTATTGCCTCTTTTTTTCTTTTTCTTTTTTTATTTCTATCTGAAAGTAGCTCAGCTCTGTCTTCTTTGTAATTACCCATTAGATACTGGAAAAGAGCAACTAGGTCCCTCTTTAGCCTTTTTTTGTCAAGGCTAACCTCTCCACCAACTCTCTCCAGTTTATCGATATCTCTCTTGCATCAAGGAGCCCATAAGTGGCACAATATTCAAGACGAGGCCTCACAAGTGATAAGGAGGAAAGAAAAATCATTTTCTCCAACCTACTGGCTGTAATCCTAATAATCCAGTCCAGCATTCAATTAGGATTCATCTCTGCAAGATGTACTGCTGATTCAGTCAGTAGAGTCTTTTTTTTGCAGAGCTCCTTAGCTAGCCAGTCCCCAGTTCGCACTGGCACGTGGAGTTATGCTGTAAGCAAACCTGTCTCCAGCTGTCTCCAGCTGGTCCTGAACTGTCATTTTGCTTTCCCAGCATGGTCTTGGACCTGATTCACTACCTCAACCTCTCTGATGATCACTGGATCATTGAAGGACCCCGTTGCTATCATTATCCCTGTTCTGCTCACCCTGCTCAGACTGTGCCCTGTTGCTGCAGCCACTGCCCCTGCCTGGCCAGTGCTGGGGCACCCATGGCTCCTGACTCACCTTCCCTGGCAAGGAGACCTGCTCTAGCTGCTCCCTGAAATGGGCCTCAGGACAGGACTTCCTGCCAGTTCCTTGAACAAGTCAAAATCTGTTCTGCTGAAATCTGGAATCTTCAGTCTGCTACTGGTCTTCCTCAAATTCCTCAGATTCTTAAATTTTCCCATCTCATGGTCACTTCAGCCAAGACTGCCATCAGCTCATCAGTTCTTCCTTATTGGTGTGTGCATAGCAGATCCTCCAATGCGATTCCCATTGTTGGCCTTTCCAGCACAAACATTTAAAAATTGTACCCAGCACACTCCAGAAATTTCTGTGTCAGCATGGGATGAAAGTTCAGTCTCCTATGGAAAAAAAAGCCAGGTGATCATGAGGCTTTCCTTAGTATTTCAGCTTGGGGAGGGACAGGGCATGCAGGAGATAGGAAGCATGGGACAGCTGTGCAAGAAGGCAGTAGTGTCATAACCTGTGCAGCAGAGGGAATATGCATATCCAGCTAAAGATGGTTATACTTTTCTCCATTATGTGTCTGTACTGCACAGTGCCCACAGTTACACACTCAAAATAGCAGCTACCAAGGATTTCAGAAATACATATAAGTTTGGCACTACATTATCTTTCAAAGTGTAATGCGATTGTGATATTCTGACATAACTCCTAGCTAGGAAAATCTGCATCATGGGGCAGCCCAGGTGTCAAGACAATACTGACAATGCAATAAGGTTTGCAGAGAAAGTGAGACATCCTATCTCCCAAAGCCACCACGGCAGAGGAAAAGGGGTCCTGCTATGGCAGATGAACAGCTCTCTGCTTATTAGTCTGTATATATAAGGAAAGCTCTGGCTCTATTAATCATTATGCTCACAGTTTTTTTGATTACATGGCATATGATTCCTTCACAGTGTGAAGGGGATTATCCTGCTGCACAGACATCACAGACACATACTCTGTAAATGATACAGAGTTGAGTCTTCTGCCTATGTGTATAACATAATATGATGGCATGCTACAAACTGTTGTACATCCTTCTGGGGATACTTTAGGTATCTAAGGCATCTTATGAAAAGGCTGGTCACAACTCTTGCATGGTTTCTGGAGCACATACTCTAAGAGGTGTTTCCTGGGTGCTCCGATTATGGCTCAGATGTGTTCCAAGGCCAAAATAGCACGGGAAGCCAGGAAATTGGTCCTTGGGCATGTATCTAAGACTGTTGAAAACAGGCAGCGTAGACATAGTTAGCAACATTAAATGCTCTCCTAAGACAATCCAGGACACTGCTAGGGAATTTAATGGTGAGTCCAGGTTACCCGAGTCTGAGTCAAGTGCTTTCACAGCAACAGCATCATTTCTCTTATGTTTATCTGAAGCTTCTGGCTAATGATTGCTTCCCAATTCCTACACATTGTATTGTGTTCATGTGATTGGGTTTTTTTAACATTACATTCTCAAAGATAGGTCCTAACTTAGCTACTGACGTTAAAGCTGATAACTGATCAGAACTACTTAAGGAAGCATGTACTAAGGAATGGTAAGACACAAGCAGTAAAACTAAGGAAAACAGACACTTCTTAGTATCAAAGGTCATTTCCTAGCTCTGCACCAATGAAACTTCTGTAGTTTCCATGAACCTCTGCATCTCCAATTTTTTGTTCTTTGGGAGTTTCTAGCTTAAATTGTCACATAAAACATAAAAACCATCAGATAAAAAATCAGGGGGAAAAAACCACAACAAACAAAAAAACCCCATAAAAAACATCAAATAAAAAAATGACATGAGATTCTAAATTTATAAATATTCTTTGTTCCCTCTTTCTAAAAGTTGAACAATTCAAACTATGTGTTATAGGACTAAAAGGTAGTACAGAAGAACTGAACAAAAAAAACAATGTCAATGGTAACATATTGGTATATTTTATTATTTAATGCTTATACAATAAGTTGAATAAAGCTTCAATTCTTGCCTTTATTTCTTTTTACTTTTTAGATTATACTTCTCCTATGTTTTTGAATCTTCATTGCTGCATTTTAATCATTCTGTTTGGTTTGTGTGTTGCAATACTTGTGAATGAAACTACAAGCCATTTGACAGGAAGATGGGTATGATACATGTTCCTGATAAAAATGTTGAGGAAAAATACAGTAAAGCAAAATTTAAGCAGTCATTTTAAACTTTAATGAAATCTATCAGATACAGCTTTTAATTTTCTTGCTTAGTTTAAGCAGACTATGATGAGAAGTCCTATTTTCATACCTTCCTATCGCAACTCTGAATTTAGGTGTTCTTTACATTAATACTGCAAGGTGGAAAAACAAAACAAAAAGCCCCGACAGTATCGCTGTCCTACTCTAATAGTTTAAGAAAGCATGCATAGATGGAATGTAGGCTGTTGTTGCATGAAAGCTCAGGCAAGGTACTGGCATGGAGGAAAGGTGGGAATTCAGGTTACCTAACTTGCGTATCTACTAAACCAGCCACCTAAGCTACCTTTATAGTCAACGAGAGATAGGTTGAAAATTTTAGAATATGATTCATACAATCTATTTTAGATGTCTATTTGAGGATAATACAAACCACAATCTACAAACAACTATTTCTTTCTACTAGTTAAAAAGGGAGAGTAACTTGAATATTCAGATGTAGATATCTAAGTTTAACCAGATGAGCTACACCCAAACACTTAATTTGTTCTTCTATTAACTTTGACAGAACAGGTAAACAGTAAAGGTCCTACTGATTTCCTTTGCTCTTTTCTATTATAAGACAAGAATATTTCTCCATAACTTGCCCTGACAGTTTCATTATATTGCGCTAAACGGGATGAGACATGGCCCTGGCCTCTCCTCCTGTGTTGACGTGACGGTTTTTCAGCGACAATATACCAACCATTCACCTTTGCACAAAGGAAACCATTATATGTCCTGTTAAAGTCAAGTTTCCCCCAGCTACACATAAGAGAGCAGATTTTGTCCTTCAGTCGTACTTACTGGCTACTCTATGCTAGTAAATTGGATAATGTCAGAGAATGTTCCTGGACACTGAAACTCAACCATCCATGCTCTTGCATTGTTAGAATGGTCACTGGCATGGTTTTTGCAATGGACACAAGGCATTCTTGTAGGCATCTTTTGGACTCACTGTAGGAATTAGCAGAGATAAGGGATAATCCTCAATATGCAATCATCTGCATACAAGTACCCTTTTTGGGAGTTAAGAGAATTTAACCATACAGATGCAGACAACTACATGCCAATTAATCTCAAAAACTAGAGAATAGTTAACCTTCTGGAAATATTTATTTTTCTACCACAGAAAAAATTCAACACCCTAGCCCCCTAGGTGAAGGAGTTCATCTCTCTCTTTCATTTTAGCATACTTGTCAATATTTTTCTTCTTAGTGATACTAAAACTTTTAACTAGATCGAAACTTCCTCTGTAATCTCCTCTTCCTCCACAGTCTCCAAGTACTTTATTTTGCAGCAAGATGACTGATCACAATGGAGGAGGCTGTAATGTCAAAACCACTTAATTTTATTATCACTGAATAAAGCAACGGGGAAAATATAGTATGTGTTAATGCTTCAACTTCAAAACAGTCAATAGGGATAAGGGATAATAAAAAGCTATATCACAGATTGATGAAGTTTCAGTAAGTCTCTCTAATAAATGTAGCTGTCTATTTCCACATAGGATCACTAAAAATTATTATTGGAGGTGCAGGTTATTGAGATTTAGGCATGCTTAACCTTGAAGTTAAAAGCTCAAAATAATTGTCTATACTGGTGGCATAGCATTTTTGGTGTATTTTTCCATAACTTTTTTTTTGCTCCTTTTTTTCTTCTATTCAGATTGAATTCATTGTGTAAAATAACTTCTGTCAAATGTGCAATGCATTCTTAAAGAAAAGCCATTACCATATGCTGAAGTGTTTTATACTATGAAGCGATATGTAAAATACACCTGAGATTAATAAAATGGTATTGTATTTCAGGCTACATCTTCACTTTGAATAAGTAGTGACTGTAATTAAAGAAGCAACAAAGGTAAATGAAAGTGCAGCACAGGTGTTATTTTCACTCCTTACACTCAGCGGTTTCCAAAAAATCCTGCAGCTGTTTCCTAGAAAGTGCACATGGTTTTATGTTGTCCCTAACACAAGGGAAGTGACGGAGTTTGGACTCATTATTTTACCATAAACAAGCGGAAGTTAAAAGAAGACAAGAATCTAGTTCCACATCCAATTACCCTGTCACCTTTTAGCATCTTTCTGGATCTTTCTTGTTATCAGCTCTATAATTCATATAGGGTTTTTTTCTCCTTATATACTTTTTTATGCAGACCATTTTTAAATGAATGTTACTTGGTATCTGCAGCCTAATGGAATTCACTCCACTACATGAAAATATATATTATCTTACTTTTGTTGTGTTATGTGCATATTTGTATTTCTTTAGTTATTCTTCTCATGTTTTGGTATTTTCAGTGCATTCTTGGCATGAGAAAAAAAATCTTCATATCAGAATTGATTTATAAACCTTTAAGGCATTCCTTAGTGTTTTACATCTGAGGTACTTCTTGCTCTCTTAGCAGATCATTTATTTTTTTCTTTCCCTCTTATGACAAGAGTTAAAAAATCAAACAAAACAAACCTTTCTAAGCAGCATATTCAATCTCTTACAGATTATCTTTCTTGAATGAAGGCACTAACAAAATGGGAAGGAATCTACGTGTCAAAACATGAGTCACAGTACTCTTTGGTATTAGAAGGGATTGATACATACATTATTTTTGCCAATTAATCTATTAGAAGCAGAGATATAACAGAAAAAATTAACCAGACATTTAGGGTTGTTCTGGTGAGACATTAGTTAAGAATGCTGACTTCATATTTATTAATATCATTCATAAACTTTCTAATAAGGTTTAATGGGACAAAGCTATACTGATTTTATATGTTATGAGTGTTTTGAAAAGTTCTAGTTATTTCTACAATCCAATATAATTATTAAATATTTAGCTGACCAATGATGAGTTCATAAGAGCTAGCTTGAATCTACGAAGTAAGAATTCATAAATCTAAACCCAAAGATTGCCCTTAGTGCTCACCATCAAGTCAGTTTGAGCTTTTCACTGACAGTAATGCATACATATCGTGTTATTAGACCAAGTAAGAATTTTCTATCAAAATCTTTTGGATACTCACCATGACATTCTCCAATCCCAAAAAGCTAGGTCATTCATCTCAAACTCAGTGTTACCAGGTTTTTCAGAAACTAATGGTGAAACAAATTTTTTTACTCACTTTGTATATTTGTGTAAAGTGCAGCTGAGAACTTGTATCTTGTGTAAAAAATACTTTCAGTATAGAGTCACATACTGCGCTTTAATTTGCCTCCCAGTCTTCAGAAGACGTTCCAGTCAAAACGTGCACTCTATTTTCTGTCGTCAAGCTAAACCCCAGCTGGTGACAGAGTTTCCTTTGTTACCCATGAGACATGGCTCTGCGCGCCTGTGTCTGATGGGTAATGACATTTCCAGTTTGCAGTGACTGGTAAGTTACAGGCATTCTGTTTCTGGGGTACGATTTGAAATAGATGTCTTTTACCATATTTTGCCATATTTTACTGACTATCACAATGCCCACCACTCCGGAACAAGATGCCGAAGAGGGAACACAATGCTTCCGCACTAACCTGCACAGTGTTGTTAGGGTATTGGTAAGGTAAATTCCAAATTTACCAATTTTTTGTGAGGAAAATTCTAGGGGAAAGCATTAGCCAGAGTATTCCTATTCACAGAGAGGCACAAGAGATTAGGATGCCCAGTTCCCAAGAGTCTTTGCTAAAGAGTGAAGAGCATTGAAAATGTCTCCACAGCTATTCTTTGTACCTAGGAGAATGCAATTAAGGGTTGGTTTTTTTGAATGCTCAGTTTCTTGGTTTTTTTGTGCTGCAGAAGGTTAATTGTAATATAGCTACACAATTAGATGCACACACAAGACCTTAGTAATATGCAAGACTCACGAAAGATTATCTCAGAAACTTATTGGAATAAAAAATCATCCTTCCAGAAATATTTCATCAAGATTTCCAGAGAAATGATATTTAATACAGCATGTTCAGCTCTGAAGCATGGGACAGCTGCCTTGGCATATATTTATCTTATATTTCTTATCTGAGAATATTGTCCTTTGCAGAATTCTTGCCAACTTCATCATTTTGGATGCAAACCTTAATGAACTGACTTCATGTATCTCTCTATCTCTGGATGTCTGGCCACAGTGAGAGTTTCTTTTTTTAAAACAAAACAAAACAAAACAAAACAAAACAAAAACATATATTCCTTCAAAGGCTAGCAATGTGGATACTACGAACTAACTATGTTTTTATGTTTCTGTGATTTGCCTTTATATGTTACTTTCTCATCGTCTTGTTAAGTATTCCTTAGCAACCTGTTCATTAAAACAACACAGAGTATGTAGCATCCTCACTAGAGAAACAAAGTTAATGAATTTTCCTATGAATGTTTTTTTCTGGAGTTATTTTTTATTTCTTCATAATATTTTATCCCAAGGCCTAAGTAATTCGGTTTTCTCCCCTGTTTTTATCCTATGAAGTAAATGTCTTTTTTTTCCCCTTTCTCAGTGTTAATTTTCAGTGTGAATAAAAGTTTCTAAAGAGTTTTGAATTGTCATCTGTCTTTCATTAATTGCTATGACTCTTGTCAAAATTTCTTCTGATGTCTCTACTGCAAAATGATGGTTAGAGTTTTCTGTGAGTTTTCAGGGATAATAGTGGTGACAATCCTTTTTTAGCACTAATATGTTGGCTGATCACAATTCTCTAGTTTTCAGCTTAAATTTTTTTTTCTTCCTTTTCTCAGTTTTTGTTCCCACTCCTTCCCCAATGTTGAAAAAAACCCCACCCCATCCCACAGTAAAACTGTGGGTTTGCTCCTTTTACTCTACTAGTTCTTCCTCTAAAATCTGAAAATACATATCGCATTTTTTTCATATTTTTTGTTCAGATGCACTAAGAGTACACTTTTAATACAAATGTTTTGTATTGTAATACATTGATAATATCTATTACGTTAAGCAGAAAAATACCAAGAAATCTGAAAGGAAAATGTAAATTAGAGTGGTGGAAGGATAAAAAGTAGTCTGATAAGCTGAAGAGCAAATTACTTCATCTTAGCATCTGTCAGTTCATATATTGAATATAGCTTATAAATTTGCTTCTTGATATAAAACTTTAGCCAGTGAAATGTTTACAGGAGGAGGAGGAAAGATGGATTTTAAACTCCACTAGAAAGTTGCGTTTTTCCTGATACCCATCCGTCACTTCATTGCATTCAACACAGTTACATCCACAGGATCAACCAACGTAAACCCATGATCTACTGATTCATTTGATTGAGACTGCACAGTATAGTTTTTCTTTCTATGATAGTTGGTATAGAACATCTACTTTTTCTTCCTCAAATTTTCTTTTTTTCCTGCCTTCTGACATATAATCCTGCATCATCATAAATCTTTTCAATTTATCAGAGGCTATCCTCAAAATTGTCTTAGCAAAGCCTTAAGCCTTTTCAGTTTTGGATTATAGAATTTACACATGATCCAAATTCTTCTTATCTTTCCAAGATACAAGAGCTTAGCATGTGTCCAAACATCTGTAGTGCTGGGTATCTTTCCTTCTCTCTTTTATTTCGGTCTTAAAAGCTAATGTTCTGTATATACAGATTACAACCCTTTTAATATAGTCTGAAAAGGTGGATAAATGAATATGCAGCATTTTCTGGAACAGTTGCTTTGGAAAGTAGGCATAACAGGTGGCGTGATTTTGTATTAATAAGGCTCATCTAATAATTAACTCTTTGGCTTCAATGAGTACCATCAAGCTAATGTTAAATAAAAAAAATAAATCATTCTTCTTGCAAAAACAATCAACACCAGTACTTTCCTCAACAGTCGTGTGCAGAGATACATCATATATGTAGGGGAATAAAGAACTAGCTCCACTTCCATTGCAGTTTCTTTACTACTCATGTAGAGTAAATAGCACAGCCGTATTTAGTTCACACCGTCTTCAGTCTCTCCCCTCCCAGGGCACAGTCCTTCAATAATGATGTTGAAAATACTTCCATAATCACAACCCTCTCCGCTGATTTCGTGCTGGTACCATCCCTGCACTCTTACGCAATGCACAATCTCCCCTTTCTCTACCCTCTCAATCTTCTCTCTGCTTAGGGTACTTAAGTCAGCTGGCTGTGTGAAAGCAGTAAGTTGCATTTATGACGTTGTGTGCTAATGATCAGCCTTTTGAACAGAAGGCGCATTATGCATCTCTGTTTCCAGAGGCAAAAGATAACTTCTTTGTGGTGCTAGAGCTCTGCTCAATCCTTTGAAGGACTCTAAAAAATCTGATTTAGCTCTACATTATCTACTAGTTTATACCTTTCTCTGGTAGCCTGAGAATTCTCGTGAGACAGTCCTATGTCTACAGCTTTATTCTTTTGCTATTATTTTTATTTTGTCTTATTTTTTATGGGGTAACATTGGATCGTATGCAAAGATTTGTATTAGTAACAGTGACATGAAAAATGAAGAGGCTGTGTTAACACCTCTCTAGTAAAAAAGTACATGCAATTCTGAATCGTAATTCTATGCTATTAAAATGTTGACTGAATGTACATTTAAAAATCATCTTATACCTTTTTATACTACTTATTAATATTAAAACAAATATGTTATACATATATAATCAATCTAATTCAAAATGCCCTAAAAGCGGTAGGAAATTGCCTTCTGATTTTGATGGCCACTGCATAAAGCTCTATTTTCTTTTTTATGTTACTTTTAGTTTGCTATTTGTTTCTAGTTGTCCATGGTTGTAGTATTCTGTCTGCTAACGAGAGGCTGAACTGCAGCAAGATGTCTTGGCAGGCTGGGCACTTCTAGTTCCCACGTCAGTGCTCTTTCCTCCCCTGCTCAAGATCTCCTTCCAGCCTCCAGGGCTTTCTGCCTCTCGGTCCCATAGACTGCGCTGGCATTTTGGGCTCCTTATATCTGCCACTGCCACAGACTACTTCTTATCTCACCAAGTCAGGAGCAGCTGCCATTAGAAATCTGACTTATTTTCCCTGTTTGGCAAACCCCACTGTACTCTGAGGTGCCAAAGTTGCGCACTGCATTCAGCTGTGATATTGCACTTTTGACCATAGCTGCCTATTTTGACCTATTTCTGCACAGAAGAAGGCTTCCTGCTCCAGGAAAGTTCTTTAGATTATGATTGGTTTTTTCCATCCTGAAATGGTACAGGAAATTGGTATCTTAGGTATTCATAAACACACTCCAAACTAGAAAAACTGATCAAGGTAATTGAATAATTTCAAGTTTGAAATATTTATTCTTTAACTTTTCTTAATATAACTTAATGTCATTCTCAGAAGGAAGATATTACAAATTGATGAATGAAACTTCTACTTTAAAAAGTTAGAATAAAATATTTTAGAAAATCTTTACTTTTTCCTCTTCAATTTTCTTTTTCTTTTATTAGGACACTTACTTAAATGAAGTCTTTCTCTCAAGGTGAATTGTTTTTTGATAAGCCCACAGTTTCTGTTTAAAATGTTCAATGGAATATTTCCAACCTGTTTTACCTGTATGACCGATGATTTTTCATAGATATTTAACAGGAAGGAATGTACAAATGCTGAAGTGTAATCAGAAACTAGTAAAGAGTTTAGAATAAAATTCAAAAGAGAAAAAAATATCATATTTGAAATGATGTGTGAACAAAACTGTTGAAAATAAGCTGTAGGGAACACTAGACATGCAAAGAACCAAGACAGCAAAACCCATCTATGCCACATTTTCCAGAACTGCAATCCTGAAATGTAAAGCATGACTGAGAAATCACATCTGAGAGTCATGCAACAGCTTATAATGCCTGCACTTTTAGAAAGACACAGGATTAATAATAGTAAGTCTTTGCTTTGAAGGTCAAGGGAAAAAAAGATAACTAATTTTCAGGAGAATAACAATGCATCTCTGATTTTGTAGTATCTTTTGTAAAGTACAAATAGTTTGCCTATTTTAATACTACTTTTCCATGTGCTGCTGGTGAAAGCAGAGACAGCAACAAGTAAGCTGAAAATTCCTAAATAGTTTCTTATCTGTGTTGTGTCTATAGGGTTAGCTTAAAATTATTAAAATGTGCCTTGTAACTAGTTCCTCTATTGCCATAATATTTACTCCATTACTTGCTGTTTCTGCTTTTAATTTTTCCTCTTCTACTGCAGTATTACAGGTTTATTTGTTGTTTTTGTTTCTAATTAAGACTTTTCTGATCCTAACATATATTTAAATGCACAAAAGTATTTAAAAACTGCATTTCAGATCTCATGATCTTCATACATTCTCCGCAAATGGAGAAACTCTGGCTTTTCCTCTGAGATTTTACTTGGAGAGAATGATAAGTGTCTGAAGGACAATCCATTAAATCATTGTTTTGGTATCTCTGCCAATTCAGTCTGCAAAGATACAGCAGTGCTTCCCCAGAGAGATGGTCAAAATTTCCATTTGTGGAAATTTCTAACATTTTGAAAAATCTTTCCTTTCTGAGTGTAATGAAAATGGAAACCTAAAATGTGGAAGCAATAAAACCAAGCAAACTACAACCAAAACACCTAAAATGTAACTTAAATCTTTGATTTCAAGTGCAAAGAAAGTCTTTACATAAGATATTTGACCCCTCCGAAAAACATTTTGAAACTCTATATGCTTTCTTTAACTAGAGGCCTCTCTGGAGAACTGAATCCATCAAGTGTCATAAACATGGACCTGAAAGAAATACTTTGAGCCATGTTATACCTGGGAGCACCCAGACACAATGGAACGGAAGACTCTAGCCCTCACGCAGCGGGGACATCAGCAACCACATCTCTACTAACAGATGCAGCAGTTTGTGCAGCAGTTTGCGCAGCAGGGCACAAGGAGGCACAGGAAGGTCCCTTCATCTCCAGTCTTAGTAGTATCTCTTACTGGAGAGAGTCCAGTGGAGGGCTACAAAGATGATTAAGGGACTGGAGCATTTCTTTTACGGGGAAAGGTTGAGAGAGCTGGGGCTGTTCAGCTTAGAGAAGAGAAGACTGAAAGGGGATCTTATCAATGTATACAAATATCTTAAGGGCAGGTGTAAAGAGGATGGGGCCAGACTCTTTTCAGTGAAGGCCAGTGACAGGACAAGAGGCAATGGGCACAAATTGAAACACAAGAAGTTCAATCTGAATATGAGGAAAAACTTCTTTACTGTGAGGTTGACAGAGCACTGTAACAGGTTGCCCAGAGAGGTTGTGGGGTCTCCTTCTCTGGAGATATTCAAAACCCACATGGACATGATCCTGTGCAGCCTGCTCTAGGTGACCCTGCTATAGCAGGGGGATTGGACTAGATGGTCTCTAGAGGTCTCTTCCAACCTCATCCACTCTGTGTTCTGTGACTCTCTGATTCTGTGATCTCCCAGGGCAAGCTGCCATCTCCCCTGCTCCAGGCTCTGTCTCAGATCAGTCTTGTCTTTTAGTAGAATTTTTCCAAAATGGCTTTTTTTTTTTTTGTTTTGCCAAGACTAGATTTTGCACCAAAAATGTGGTGAGATTTTTTTTGTTTATTTGCTTTGTTTCCTTGACCCATTCTATTTCCCAGGATATTTCTCCAGGAGGTAATTACTGACAGGCAGGGACTTGCCTGTCCTATTCTGAAAGTTGTTCGGCTCAACATTCTGCCTCATGTGTAGGTAAGCAAATTAATTATAATAACTCCTTGACTCATTAGCACAAAGTAAAGCACAATGTTGCCTAAGACAAGAACAGTTTCTTCATTGAAACGAGTCTTTCACAACATAAAAGGAGAGTCTTGTCATGATGGAAGTAATTTAAGGAGAAAACACTCTTGTGCTGATTACTGCAATAAATCCAACCCATCACACTCAGATAAAGCCACAGAATTAGTGTGATACACTACGTTTCCTGCTCGATTAGTTCTAGCTACATAGATGTGGTGGACTTACAGTTATCCTCTCATTATCAGAAGGTGACAGAAAATTCAGTAGAACTAAAAATAACTAATAGTAAGTGTTTCATGCTATCTTTATCTTTAAAGACTTCTAGATGCTTAGAAACAGAAGAGATCTTTCTTAAAGTCAGCCTAGCCTAAAAATTCTAATACTGGCAGAGGGGAAAAAAAAAAACCCACCTCTTCTTCAATGTGAGGAAATGTGATGTACTACTTTTCTAAAAATTCATGACATATCTGAATCAATTGATGAACAAAACATTAGGCAAGTAGAAGGATACATACTACAGTCATCTACCCTTAGGGATGCTACTTATAGATGCAAGCATTCTGAGTGCTTGTCCCTGCTTCCTTACTTTCTTACGCATTTTTCTCTGGTAGTTTGCACAAATGAAATACATGAACAATCCTAGGATCAGCCAGTAAAGCTTTAATCCCCTTTCCATGTGAATACTTAGTAAATCAGACAACAAAAGACTATTAATCCTTGTGTTTCATATCTCTGAATGACTCTTGTATTCTTCGCTGTGAAGTTCCAGCTGGAGCAATATTGATTGCTTCTAATATTGAACATCCCAAAAAACCCTGTAGCCTATTGATTAATTGACCCACCAGGAAATAGGAGGAATCTGAATTTCCTCAGACAGAATAAAAACTTTGATCTCCCACGTCCTTAATGGATGCTCTGACCATTACACTAGACTATGAAAAGATTGTATTGGAGAATCTGGTTGAAAGTCTGTTTGTGGATCAGGCCAAGGGCATTTTACTCAAGGAACTGAAATAAAGGGTTACCCTGCTGACAAGGTAGCAAGCATAAGAAGAACAAGACCATCCAGGGCCTAAAAAATACCATCACTAACACTAACTCCTGTGTATCAGAAAGAAAGCCAGTTAGTCCAAAAGCATTTTTAGAACCTCAGCAACTTCTCTCCCAAGTAGAAACTCACCAAAGGCAGTATCTTGGGGCAATTAAAGGCTATTTCTGTTGAGTGACTTGCATCATTTTAGCTTTCTCTTCAAATAAATGTATAAAACCTCCAGCCCTGCTGCACAGTAGAAAGGAGGCAGACACACAAACAGCCATGAAAGACTGCTGAATTGTGGAATTCATGATATCTACAGGGGTTGGCTTGCTGTGTATAAGGGGCAAACAATCAAAACCAGAGTTCCCAGTCAAAGAGCAATCAAGTGTTGACTATAAACTAATTGAACTAAATACCATGACATTTTTTAAACGCCTCTTTGCCATTCTGGACCACAGCTCTTCTCAGGAAAACTGGCTAAAGAGCAATACAACCAATCTGCCATTCACTGTCTACTTCAGGGTGAACCGCATAACTTTTTGACCACAAGGACTAGATTGTATGAACTGTGAAAGAATCTTAGAGACTTAGCTCACATGTGACCCCGAAACAGATGAGTTGGGATGGGCTGAATCCTATTCACAGAAAAGAGGAGGGGGAATATTCAATATTTTTAATGTATCAGGTAAGTATATAAAGATAAGTATAGCCCAAAGTCTTATGAAGGCTGGATTTACCGTAGAATGGATTTTGTTATGAAATACTAATTATTGGAATAATTGGAATTATTCCTTTAAACTGAAATGCATAAATAACACCAGTGTAAAATAAACATATCATCTCTCTGGAGGTATTTAAAAGACGTGTAGATGCAGAGCTTAGGGACATGGTTTAGTGGTGGACTTGGCGATGTTAGGTTAACGGTTGGACTCGATGATCTTCAAGGTCTCTTCCAACCTAAACGATTCTATGATTCTATGATTTAGCGTTTGTCTGTGTTCCCTGGCATACCAGTGTTAGAAGCTCCATTCCAAAGCCTTTGGGTTAAAATAGGTTACGTATCTGCAGCAAAAAATGCAGACAACATTTTTACTCACATCTTTAAATGGTCTTCTCTTCCAGTATTCTTTACTTCTACTTTACCTGAGTCATAGTTACTTTGCTATTACGAAGTACTCCAACAGAGATGTCAAAGTAATTTTAAAATTAAGAATATTGCTTGAAGAGTCACCAGTGCTTCTAAATTTTTCCCTTTATGGATTCTATTATGTGAATCTACCATAAAATTTAATAAAACTTCATTCTCACTATCAAAAGGAAAGACACGAATGACAGTAAGAGCA
Organism: Phoenicopterus ruber ruber; assembly: GCA_009819775.1. Taxonomy (NCBI): domain Eukaryota; kingdom Metazoa; phylum Chordata; class Aves; order Phoenicopteriformes; family Phoenicopteridae; genus Phoenicopterus; species Phoenicopterus ruber. The sequence goes on from CM020215.1 coordinate 141,287,261, forward strand.
TGGTGCTAAGTTTTAGAGTGCTGGAGCATCAACAAAAGAGTAAATCCATACAAATGCATCAGAGATTTCACCCAAGTAGCCCAGCCTCAAATTGAACATTTAGTGGCAAGATACCATTCTTGCAATGTGCAATCTGAATATGGTACAATTTCAGATATAGGTTGCTTTCTCTAGCTTCTGAAGAAACTAAGATTCACCCATCCCATATTTCAGGTAAGCAAGTGATATTTTGTATATGGGATTGCTGCAGGCACAATTCCATGCCATCAATACTTTTTGCAAAAAGTCTGATGTTTGTAGAATATAGATATTACGGCTCATCTGCACTGTTTTCTGATCTCTGTGATCATGTAACTTGTTGACAATGTTCCTCAGAGAAAGTAAGTTTATTTACGTATATTTCTAATTTCTGTGCTGAATGGCTTTAAGTATCAGATTTCATTAAACTGTGAAGAAGGAAGAACATTTTGTTTTCCTCTCTTGGCTCTTTAGTCTCTTAAACTGTATACCACTGTAGCATAGAAATGCTGAAATAGAAAATATAACTACCTTTTATCAACATTTTAAAAGCCAAAGCTCATTATGATTGTCCTAGGCTTTTGTGCATCGTTCTACATTCTTATCTCTCTGTGCTGTGTATATTTTGACAATCATCTTCTGCTCTTTTTTTGGGAGTCTTCAGGAGAGTCTCCTATTTTCTCATCAAGATTTCTCTCTGAGAGAACTCATGTTTATATTTTCAGGGTTTGGCTTTGAGGACCTGCATATTTAGAACCATTAGTTCCTACTGCCTCCCCCACAAATACCTTGTTCTAGTCTTCCATTTATGAATTCACCTAACATGGCAAAACCAGAGCTATTTAATTTTTCAAGTTTTGCATTTTTCTTCTTTATAATAATCTCCACAATACTTTGTCATGCAGATCTTGTTAACTAGGGTTTGGTTTGGCTTGACACAACATAGTCCTGATTTCTGGACACCAAGATTCCAATGTTAACCTTTTTCGTATCATACAAACCATTTCTAAGCAAACTGATTTTCACAGTGATCAGTAAGAAATGCCAATTATATTTTGACTGCCCCACACAATCCTTCCATTTCAACATCATTATTCTAGCATTATTCTATGAACAACAGTTTTTCCACAACACTTGTTCTTGTCCAAACATTTGTGTACTAAATTCATACAGCCTCCTACATGTATAACTAGCCATAAAATGTCTATATGAGAAAAAGATACGACTACAGTTACACCCAAGTACTTTATCCTTTCCCAACACCACATCATTTCCCAAAATATTTCTTCTATTGAGAAGAAATGTCATGCTTTTGACTGGCTCAGAACTGAATGGACAAAAATGTGGGGTGAGATAATTTAGCCTGTGAAATAAGGAATATGAATGTTAGTCACAATGTGTTTTTAAGACCTGAGCTCCATGAATATTGATATAACGTTGTCTTCTTACCAGGAAGAGGTTTATGTAATACACAGATCTTGGATGATAACAGTTTAGAAGTCCCCAGTAAGTGATTATAAGGTTACTGTTTTCTCTCTTAATTACAAAAAGTATCATAAAACTGGAATTACAAAAAATGAACAATAAATTTTATTAAACAATATAAATGAATGGGTAAGTATAAAGTACAGAACTTTGGGTTCTGGTCCCATGTAAACAAATTGTTTCAGTTCTATTGATCTCACTATGAATGTGTTTAAAGCAAAGTAATTTTTTAAAAAATAAAGACATCATTTGTTACCAGTTTCCAGCTGTCCTGGTTTAGGCCAGGATGGAGCTAGTTTTGTCTTCAACAGCTCCTGTGTTTTGGATTTAGTGTGAGAAGAATGGTGATAGCACACTGATGTTGCTGGTTGCTGCTGAACCACCAAGGACATTTTGCAGTTTCCCAGGTTTTGCTAATGTGCAGGTGCAAAAACCTGGGAGGGGTAGAGCCAGAATAGTTGATCCAAACTGGCCAAAGAGAGTATTCCATACCATAGACGTCATGCCCGGTATAAGTGAGGGTCGGTCGGTGGGCCACTAGGCTTTTTAGACCCTTAACTTGCCTTAATCCTTAAGCTTCCCTTCGGGTTGCTTTTTGTTTCCCTGATTTTTTCCTTTTTGTTTTTCGTTCGTTCGGCTGTTTGTTCCCTCACCTGCTCTCTCTGGAACTTGCTGTTCTGGGATAGCTGGGGGGGATACCCCTGTTCCCTGCCTGCTGCTCGGGACGGGCTGTATCGGTCGTCAGGTGGTGAGAAATTGTGCATCGTTTGTTTTATATATTCTGTTATCCTTATAAATATTATCATTATTATCATTATTAATATATTTTCATATTTTTCCTTTGCTGTCCTGGTGAACCGTTTTTATCTCAACCTGTGAGTTTTCCTTTCTCTCCAATTCTCCTCCCCACCCCATTGGGGAGGTGGGGAGTGAGCGAGCGGCTCCGTGGTATTGGGTTAGCATCTGGGGTTAAACCACGACAACAATAAATTACAACATAGTCTTAACAGATGTATTAACTACCAAAAAAAATTTAAACATTAATAGACATTTAAGTCTATTGTAACTGCTTGATACATATTTGTGTGTCTGATAACCTTCTGTGTTCATAAACAAATCTGTATATTACTGATGAATTGTATTAATGTTAAATGCAAATTGAGGGAGTAGTTCATAACTGCCTCAGGTATGCCTTGCTAGAAAACATGCAAGTTATCCTAGTCTTTTCACAAAAGCTTAATATATTAATAAGGTGTCATTGAAGTAGAATTTTAATGAGCTGTAAATGGAGTTCCTGTGGAGAAATAATATGGTATGATGGTATTGAAAAATGTGTACAATACCATAATTGCCTACAACAATTCCTTGTAGAGACCACTTCTATACACTCAGATTTTTCTCTATCGACTAACTTATAAATTCTGACAAATAACAGTTCACACAGTCTCACTGATCACTGTGTGTGTAGTCTTACACACAAATCAATGATCATTGCTTCCCCAAAAAAGGACCAGTGAAAGTCCTAATTTTTCATTTTCTGGAGGACTGTGTTTTAACATAGTGTCAAATCAGGCAGGTAGATGTAAAGAACGGGACACTATAGAAATACTTTTATTATGCACTGCCATGTGTTGATGTGCCAAATCCAGATGCCTCGAAATGACCTCTGTCCATCCCTGCTCTTATGAGCAACAGACTACGGATGCAAAAAACAGCTTATCTCGTCAGGCTTTATGAAGGTGCTTTTGCACTATATATGCCAAGTAAATCATACATTTTTCAACCCCACCAATGTAAACATCCCCTCTAGTAAGTATGTAATCTTTCAGTGAGTGAAGGAATAGGTAAGATGAGTTCAGACAGTAGAACCGAACTGGATGTTCAAACATGGAGAAATGAGTCACACTGCTTGATCAACGGTTGAACTGAATGATATAATGTTTTATAAATTACTTTCATTTTTGTTCTGAGTGAAAAATTATTTACAGACCACATATGATCTTTAAGTTTCCCAAACCTGCATTTTTAGCACATGGACTGTATATTCATATAAATAACCACTGGTTTTGGCAAGAAAAAATATTCAGATTTATCTTAGCTCAGTCTTTTTCAGAGATAATATGCAACCAATATAAACTCTACCCGTTAGAAAAATACAATTATATATTTAAGCTATTTGGATTCATTTCCCAGCATCAAGTACATTAAATCATACTTGGAAATGCTACAGCCAAAGATCTGTCATTCTCCTCACCTGGCCACCCCCATCAACGTTATCAAAGTGCTCTTGAGGGATTAAGATGGAAAGTATACCCACTCAAGTGTTTGGACAGTTAACACTCTAAAAATGAGGCGACTGAAACTTTCTGGTATATTTGATTGTCCTGAAGTTCTGTTGTAAACACAGGTCTAGGTCTAGTTGAGGTTTGGTGCTTTCTGTTTGTATATTGTCTCACACAACATAGTCTTTCTCTCTGAAGAAGGACTCCTATGAACCAAGACAAACAGTAATAAAGCAAAACCAACTAAGCCTTGGGAAGCCTTACCAGCTGCAGAGAAAGAAAGTACTGGGAGAAAATTCAGATTGCTAGCAAAATTAAGCTTAGTACATGGCTTTTTTTTCTCAGGGCGTTTCTTCTTTTAAAGCAAATAGAAACAGTTCTGTTTCAAGGTCATGATATTATACACAGGATAGGATTTTAGTAGTAGCATGACCACAAAACTGAACAAGTACAGAAGATTTGAGACTTTGGGGATTTTATTTTCAGTTTTGTTTAACTTTTTTTTTTTTGTTCACAGTCCTGTGAACATTTCTTCACCTCAGCTTTAGTACATCTTTAAAAAGAATCAAGCTAAGACAAGAAACTAACACTTCAACATAATTTGAAATATCTAAAGCCATCCCAAAATATTTGATCATTTCACTCATGGTTGCTCTGTTTTCACATACCATTTATGTACCTGTATTTAAGTTAATCACATAGTTTCTTATGTAACCAAATGTGCACATTTAAATTTTAACATTTCTCTCTGCGTGTTGACAATACCTCATACACAGAATTTAGACGTCGTCACGTCTTTCCCTATAACGTGATCTTATTAGCCATTGTAAGTCTACTAACTATTTTCACAAAATTAATTTTTGTATAATACAGCATGTAATACCTTACATGCTTTGCTTTCCTGAACAGTATGACCTCTTATGGACAGTACAAAAAAAAAAGTATATTTCCTATGGCGTTACTACAGCTACAGCAACATCAAGGTTGACTTAACCTAATTTAGTCTCCTTCTCAGTGGCTTTTGTAGCCTATTGTAAGCTCTGAAGAGTGTAGCTGTGCTGCTACCAATGCCCAAGACTGCTTACAGAAAGCTCTGTCTACGATACACTGAAGGCAGCTTTCTCGTGATAGCTCCACTCTGAGCCTTATGGAAATGCACAGGTTCCATCAGAAATACTGCATTCAAGAAACTGCATCAGGACTCAATGCCTAGTTCTTCCATTAGACCATTATTTTCCTGTATAGATGTATTTCTGACTGAACAATATTTCAAAGGAATTCATGCATCACATAAGTTTATTAACTTTTATTGATTTCAGTGATTAACATATATAAAACAACAAAAATAAACAAATAAACATAAATCAGCTAGTTACAAATAGACAAAACAACATAATTTAAAATGTGGCAATCGTTACACTTAACTCTTTGAAGCTGTATAAGTCCTTAACAGTTCAGAACAAGAGTTTTATTAGAGAATTGTTTACACTATGAAAAGTATTAAATACAAATTGAGTTATTTTATGATGAACAGTTGGTAATGAAATACAATAATCTTATTTTTAGAAAATATATATATGTCCAATGAAGGAGTATAGAGGTGAATAAAAAAAAATAGCAGCTACTTGTAAAATATTAAAAGTATGAAGATTAGCCATATGAGATCCTGGCAATGTCACTGAATCGATTATCTTGGTATGTGACAAAATCCAAACGCAAGCTCATAAGATACTGCACATGTGAGAAGAAACTCTCAGGCACTGGAAAAAACAAAGTGGTAACACAATAATTCAGTCCCAGGGAGTCCATAACTATGTTTTCTCCATATAGTAGTTCTAGTTATCTCTAAAATATCAGTATGGACAGAGATGAAGGTAGTCTTCAGTGACTCATAGACATTCAGAACTTTTCAGATTTTAGTTTCAGAGTTAAGACAACCTTAACAGTTACACATATTTGCAGAAACTTTCTGAGGAATTTTCAGATATAAGTTCCCTAAAAAAAGTTGCCCAAAAAGCATTTCAGTCAAGTTTCAGAAGACAAATTTTGCAAAATTTTCTGTCTGCTGCAGTGACAAAATGAAAAGACAATTGAACCCATTCAAATTACAGGAAGTACCAGTACAATTAATGAGATCATCCTCAAACACTCCATTGCTACTATGCCGTCGATTCATTAGGGACTTCAGCAGAAGATTGGTTTCCAGGACCACAGTTCAGCAATACTCTAGAACAATGGTCTAGCAAAGTTATTGTCTGAGAGGACAATTCCTTCTCTGTATCTATTCTGTGGGGCTATTTACATATTCCGTGTTTTCACTATCTAAATGTATATAGTAGACTTCTGTGTTACAGTCAATGGAGAGAATAAAACACTTCTAAAGCATGATTTATTTAATTTTAGGGAATATTGCAAGAGACTCTGTACTACATTCTCTACAAGTGTCTATTTTTTCTCTATTGTCTTTAAAGGAAGCCCGGGTCGATTAGCTCAGATGTGGATGTCTGCACTCTAGATGTCTATTTAAATTAATTTTAGTTATTGCATTTCTAAAGCTTTCCATTTCCAGTTCTGTCTTTCACAAAGTTCCATTTCACAGTGTTTTAAAAAAATCATGTTGCATTCCTAAAGATATTTCACTTGTCCTTTACTTTGATTCTGAGTCTGCATACCACACATGTACTAGACTACTATATTGCTAAATGTGTAGGTTCCAGAGGATCATCCTTGGTCCTCCAGGCCCAAAAAGGAGCAGAGGATCTCACGTTCTCACTGCTTAGGGATAACTCCCTCCGGCGCGGCCTAGTGAGAGCCACATGCATAGTGCTTGGTCCTTGGTCATCTCATGAATGCCTGGTGTGTTTCCATGCTGCCATATTTACGTGCTCCCTTCCTCCTTTCGATTTAGTCGTGAAGGCATCAAGATATTCGTAATAGAGACATTGGTGTGTACAGATAGCAATACAAGATTTTTACCGTGGGACTACTTTGGTTTAGAACAAGTCCTGACTCATTTAGATGTGCACTGTCCTTCAGAGACCATGTCGTTCAGTCCCTGTCTGTGGAAGCAACATCCACAAGGACTCTCTTATCACCCTTACCTACCACTACCCACTGCTTTTTCTGGCCTCATTTTGAGCTGATGTCTGAAAGGTATAAATGTCTTCTTAATAATAGCATCCTTTTCCTATTCAAAAATTGCATTTGTTTACATCTAGGACAAGTTTTTCCTGGGCCTATGACATTTATCTCTAAACAGAAAAATATTCAAATCGTTTAAAATGCTTATATGCTTTGATCCTTCAGAGTCCAAGACATACATATTCCCATGACTGATCATACTCCTGCCAGTGTAAGGTCTCAGACTGTATCTGTGCAGTGTAAATATTTTAAAATTATATTCTAAATGAAGTTTTATGCAACATTCTGTTCTCTTTAGCTCATCTGGAGACATTTGTGCATAATTCTAAGCACTCAGTGTTTCGGAATGAATCATAGCTCCAAATGTTCTCATTCAAATGAGAAATTTCAAAATACTTGTTCTAGACATGGACTTGAGAGCAATATTAGGCAGGATTTTGATACTAGATGTCTCTGTAGCATCCTACAAGAGCATGACAATAATTGCTTTGTTTCCTCGGTGTCAACGCATGCCTATTATAAGAAGATCTGATTTTCTTCATTAGGTGAAGCAAACAGCTGAATGTCTGAATGACAGGCCTAGTGCCTAAGAATTTTAAAACAGCCTACAGGATCTGATGCAACATACTCGAAAAGTCAGATCCTGAAGCCCTGCCTAATTATTATCTAAGTTTGACTCACTTACTGAAAACAGTGTGCATAATGACATAATCATTTCACCTAAAACTGTACTTTCTATGATCAGAGCCTACTATCTGAATCATTAAGGGTATTCTTTCTTATACTAGTTGTTATCTAAAAAAACCCCATTATTCTAAATTTTGTCTTCTCCCTACCTTAACCATTCTAAGAAAGTTTTGTCTACCAAACTCAGATGACCTGTTCCTACTCATCTTTCATAAATAACTGGACACCTTCTGTCTTATAGGTAGTTTACAGACCTGGAAGTGATTAACTTAGAAATGTAGTGTAATTGAAGATGCTTCATTTAGATTATTGCCCATTCTTTTTTTTTTTTTTTTTTTTTTTTCCAGACAAATGCTTTATGTAGCAGGGTACAAAAGTATAAATGGAAAATCCAGTACTCGTACATCTTTGTCTTTGGTTTCTATTTCTGACATACTAATCTTCGTAGTTTAAAAAGAAATGAAATAGCACATCTAGAAATATGTGTCTGGCTTCAGAGACTGTGTCCTCTGACTGTCAATTTTCTGTTTTATAAGGCATGTAATACCCTTGCTCAGAAGGGTGCTCATGTCAGTCTAAGCTGACCTCTTTTTTTCATTTGTCAATAACTTGCCAATGGCTTAGTGTGCACCTGCTAAATGAGTTTCCTTTCAGAGAAGTTTGAAGAGGAGTGAAGTTGCCAGATGGCCATTTAACTTAAAAGCTGTCTCTGACTGAGGCCAAAAACAACTGGCAAAACAAAGAGAGGAATTGTCCACACTGAATACACAAGTAGATGCAGGACAAGCACAACAAGAGCTCTTTCCAAAAGGAAAACACACAGGTCAGACACGAGAAAAACAGAGGCTAGAACAATTAGTGTGATATAACAATGGGACCTATTATGACGGCTCTATCAGAACGGCAGTTTCTACCTCCTGTCCTGTCTGACTATTGAATTATCTGCACTTCTGACCTAAATTATAGCTTACTGGAGTTTGAGATTTGAAACACATTTTTCTTCACCAGCCAGTTGGTGGCTATATGATATTAGAGCAAACATGACCATACACTTGGGCTGCTAGAGCTCTTGAGCCGTCCCAGTGCGTGCAGTACTGGGAAGGTGAGACTCATGGCAGCACAGTACAGTTAGACCCGATAATTCCCCAAATCAGTTAACAGTCCTGTTTCAGTGAGGAAGGCCCACAGACTGGTGTTCATAGTACCCTCAGTGCTAAGGGTCTTGTCAGTTCTTCTGTGTCCAGAAGTTGGACAAGATATGAATAATACTCGAGGTACTTTTTAAGACTGTATTTTAGCTGAGAATGAGGAAGCATTTTAAAACAAAGTTCCAGTCTGTTCAAGTCTCTCATGAGCATTGAGGAACCTAACTGCCAAACTAATAAAGGGGTATTGTTTTTATTTCAAAGAGATGTATGTTCTCTCCCTCTATTTTCTGATCCTGTCATGACTTAAAATGCCTAAAATCTTAAATTTCCACTAAGACAAGATTTCTTAGTTCAGGTTCCAGGATCACAGCCACGCCCTTCCTTAGCTGCTGGTAGCTGTTGTGAAGTTACACATTTTTCAAGATTCCAGAACGTGCTATAAGATTTCCACATAAATCACCTCTGGGTTACAAGTAAAAACAATTAGCAGCAGCAGTGCAAGTTATATGCTTAGTTGATAGTATAAAGCAATGTTTAACAGGTTGCTCTAGTAACCATCCTTCCTCAAGAGCCATTGACTTGCTTCTTGTTTTACAAAAACTTCCTCAGGTCTCATTTTATGCATATTGTAAAAGATGGAGCTATACTCATGAAGACTTTATATCTTCTATAGATGACAGCTTATTTAGCTTTGCAATAATATAACCAGAGGCTTTTTCCTTCCCCAGAGTAGTTCATTACTGGAAGGAACAAAATTATCACAGCCACCAATACTCTTGGCTTCGGTGTGGGAGGGGGGAAATTAATTTAGGCTATTTTCATTGACATAAAAAAATGATTGGAAGATAAAATAAGAAAACTGAAGACAGTTATATTTTTTCCTGGTTATTTTCTTTTCATCTCTGTCAAACTTTTTCAATACAAACAGAAATCAGTTTTATGAAGAAAATAAGATGAATTATTTCAAAGCAAGTAGCAGGTATGTTTATTTCTTTGTTATTTATATAAAAAGACAATTTAAATTATTAATCATACTGTGGTGTATCAGTAGTCATTTACAATTTTGTCTTATATAATGTTGCCACAGACTAGTTAAGAAATAGTAAAAACATAATCAGTTATATAAGTTAAAATAAAACAAACCTAACTTTTATTCGATTCCAATTTTTTTTCAGAATAGAAGATATTTCTTAAAGTTAAAAATTTCTTAAAGGAATTACTGCAAAAGTTATCTTTTGAAATGAGAACCACTGAATTTTTCTCACAGAATTCTTCATTTTGACCAGCTTTGAATTTAATTCTCCAAGTTGAATCAAGAAGCACAACAGCAACCCACAAAAGCTGCTGGAAAATGAGGCAATTCAAATAACATGCAGAACAACTCATCACACTGTGTCATCTCTTGCATCTTAGTTACATCAGTCTCATACTACACTGGAGAAAGGAGTGGGATAGCAGTGGCTGTGGAGAGAGAGAACTAAGGGGATGAGTTATACAGCTGTTAAAAATATGTAGTCCTCTTAACTTCCCTAAAGTCTTTCCTAAGAACTTTCCTTAGAAAAGGCTTTGATCTTCTTTGCTTCCCTCAAAGGCTTAGAAAGAGGGGAAAACTCTTATAAGAAGAGACAAAGAAATAATGGCACTTAATTTGTATTTGGTGCTGAAAATCTCCAAAGTGCCTTACAAACATTGACTAGTCATCACAAGGCCATTTTTGAAGGAGAGATGAAGGTTTCTATGCTAATAAAACAGTTTAAAAAAAACCCTTCCCAATGTTAAATGTCTTGGCTCAAGGTGAAAGAATAATATAGTCAGAAAATTCAGAGGTTAAAGATTCATAGGTCTTCATCCACATCCTATGCTTAATCTAAGTTCAGGATTGAAAGTACCTGGTAATTAGCAGAAAAGGAGAAAACTAACAACATTGTTGGTAAATTGTATTGTCACAGAAACTTACAATTATACAGTTTGAAAACTTCCATATGATAAATTTATAAGAAATGTATTTATTTATTTATTTTAATTCAGGAAAGCTAAGGCTCCAATTCAGTCCCCCTCTGTGCAAAGCAGAAGAGTCTTTCCAGTAGCTAGAAAGTTCATACCTCTTTTTCCTCCAGAGAATGCTAAGGAGCGGCATGAAAACCCCCAGGTTAGGAAATTGGCTGTTGGGTACAATTCAAAGAATCTGGAAGTTGCTCCAAAACACTATGGGTGTCACCTCCATTTGTCTACACCTGCTGCCTGTGCTGGTTGTCAAAAGAATTTGAATTTTGATGTCAGGCTGCCCTTTTTTTTATGGAAATTTTTCATTCTGACAAAGGGAGGAGGTGTCCTTAATACTGAGATCTTCTGCCACCCATGTGGTATGACTGCTTGCCACAGAAGTCAAGGGAGACAAAGTAGACCTTGCACAGTAAAAAAGGAGCTTCAGCCAGATCTTTTAGGAAGCTCCATTGGTCCACAGCAGATTCTGCTGAGACAATCTCTCACCTTTCCCTACAACAGACATCTCCTCCTGCAGCTGCATGTAGATCTGCACTTTAAAGTCTACAAGAAAAAAGAGGAGGGAAAAAAAAAGAAAAAAAGACATTTTAAAGAATTAGGATGTATCTACATGGAAGGGAAATCTTAGACTTTCTCTTTGTTTGTCAACTTCACAACTGAAGACTCAGAGAGGTGACAACTGTGCATTTTATATCTACAGGGTATCTCATCTGTGAAGGGTGATTATTACTGCTTTTTGAGAGCTTTTGAGTTACTGAAGTCTTTCTCTGAAGTGAAAGAGAAATAATCATCACCCTTCACTGAGAAGATTTTATTTGTTCTGCAAGAAACCGTGTCTTCATAAAAGCCCACATTTTAAGAAGGAATTAGTAAGCACATCAGCTTCAGTCAGTCAGCTTTTATTTTTGCTTGCTAGCACTAAAGAGGAATGCTAGCCTTTACCTCTCCCATGGAAGGAGGCCAAGCTCTCCGGCAGAAGGAGATGTCCTATGGAACATCAGGAATGTACATGTCAGAGGGAACAGCAACCCACAAACTCTGTGGAGCTCAAACTTTTCCATTAGCTGAAAGTATTTGAAGCTTTGAATGCTTCTTCAGATTAAAAATAGTAACCATTTCTTGAGAATTTTTTGAATACATTGGCCCTTCCCCCATGTCTTGGAGACACAAGTTTCCATTTAAAAATTGCATATTGAAGTTACACGATTCCTGTGATACTTCTGAAAACTATTTTTTATAAAACGCATAAAATTTTCAAGACTATGTGTACTTTTCGATAACTGACCTGGGAAAAAACAGTGCACAGCTATAGTTTAACTTCTTGACATCCATTCAAGTACACACTAATTTTCTGGGCTACATTTCTAAAGAGTGTTATGTGCATTATTAAAGGTGCCTGGATTGCATAAGCATATGAAGTTCTGCACGGTATTATTTTGTACTTCTGAAGTACTACTGGCACTGAATGCTGTATTAATACATTAACACTGAGTATCATATTGTCCCTGACTCAAAAGTAATTGCACTTATACGTTTCTAATTTGAAATTGGATGTAAGCTATAAAATTCAGAGTAGGCTTTCTAATCCCTCAAAGGGGGATGGTAACACCATGCCTCACAGAGTGCAAGTGGTATTTACTTTGAGTATTTTACTCTTTATACATGAAATAGAATTGTATTAACTTCACTGAATTTAGGGTCTATCTTCCCCAACACTTAATTCTAGTGTCTTCACTCTGTCTTATCTGGATGATGTCACATTTCTATTCTTATTTTAGTTAGCTATTTTCTGTTTTAAACATTTAACAGCTTTAAATGCACTTAGAAGTATGGAGTTATGTTTTTGGGATCTTAAGCTTTTGCCGTGCTGCCCACTGAAAATGTAGGCACTGATTCATCAGCTTTGTAGTCCGGGCCTTCCTATAGGTTACACTTAGTGATTTGTCTTGAAATCTGCATACTGCAGAATACCATTTTATTGCACAAATTTCCATCTGTAATCATTAGAAAACCATAACAATCTATCATATTCACGGTAAAGCTTCCCCCTCTTTGGCACTTAGAAAGCAGTGGAATGTACTGGATATATTTGTAGGCAGCTTCACTGCTACGGAGCTGCTCCTGAAAGCTGCCCGCTTAAAGTGCCCTGGGTTGGATTGCCTTAACACTGCAGGCCTAAAGTAAGCTCCAGAGACCCCCAGGGGCTTCCTTGCTGCACATCATAACAATATGTGTCTGGTCCCACCAGCTACCCCAAAGCCTCTGAAGTGCCCAAGGAAAGCCCTGCTAGTCATCATTCACTCTGAGCTCATTTGCCCACATCCCATAAAACCCCCAAGGAACTCCAGGTGAAGGGCCCTTGAATGGCCACCCATGGTCTGCAAGATGACCCTATTGCAATGAGATCAAGTGAGACAATCTGTAGCTCATGAACCTGAGAGAGAATGAAAGAGGGAAGACAGAGCAGAAGGAAAGACAGGTTTCATAAAGCTGTCACCCTTTCCAAGTTAGCACATAATGAACTCACTACTTAGAGAAAGACTAGGAAAGACACTGATTTTCACGTCCCTAAATGCAGCTTGAAAAGCTAGTGAAAGTAGAGGGTAAGCCTTCATTCATTCATATAAAAAATTTGAATGTCTCTAATCTCTCTGTTGCTTAGAACAAAGAAACAGTCATAATAAAAAGCAATCTGAACATCTCCACTCCAGCCATATTTAAAATGTTAAAGTATGTTTCCCATAATGCCATACCATATATACTATATATACCATGCTGTGACATGGTGATTTGACCTTGACTGGCCACCAGGTACTCACCGTGCTGCTCTCTCACTCCCCCTCCTCAACAGGACAGGCGGATAAAATAAGATGAAAAGCTCATGGGTCGAGATAAGGACAGGGAGATCACTCACCAATTACTATCTCGGGCAAAGCACACCCATCTTTGGGGAAATTAATTTAATTTATTGACAATTAAAAATAGAGTAGGATAGTGAGAAACAAAAACAAAACTAAAAATACTTTCCTCTCCTCTCCTCTCCTCTCCTCTCCTCTCCTCTCCTCTCCTCTCCTCTCCTCTCCTCTCTCCTCTCCTTCTTCCAGGCTCAACTTCACTCCTGACTCTTGTACCTCCTCCCTGACAAGTGGCACAGGGGGGATGGGGAATGGGGGTTGCAGCTAGTTCATAACACTTTGTCTCTCATGCTCCTTCCTCCTCACACTCTTCCTCTACTCCAGCATAGGGTCCCTCCCACGGGAGACAGTCCTTCATGAACTGCTCCAGCATGGGTGCTTCCCATGGGCTGCAGTTATTCAAGGACTCTCCAGCGTGGGTCTTTTCCTCTTCGTACAGCCCTTCAGGAACAGACTGCTCCAGTGTGGGTCCCCCACAGGGTTACAGGTCCCACCAGAAAACCTTTTCCTGCGTGGGCTCCTCTCCATGGGCCACAGTTCCTGCCAGGAGGCTGCTCCAGCAAGGGCTCTCCATGCGCTGCAGAACACATCCACCTGCCCTGGTCTCCTCCATAGTCTGTAGTGTGGATATCTGCTCCACTATGGTCTTCTCCACAGGCTGCAGGGGACTCTCTGCTCCAGCGCCTGGAGCGCCTCCTCCCCTTCTTTCTTCACTGACCTGGGTTTTTGCAGGGCTGCTTCTCTCACATACTCTCACTCCTCTCTCCCAGTTGCTGCACAGCATTTTTTACCCTTTCTTACATGTGTTATCACAGAGGCACCACCAGAGTTGCTGATGGGCTCAGCTTTGGGAAGCAGCAGGTCCATTTTGGTGCTGGCTGAAACTGGCTTTGTCTGACATGAGGGCAGCTCCTGATCTTTTCTCACAGAAGCCACCTCTGCAACACACCCACTGCCACAACCTTGTCACGTGAACCTGATACACACCAATAGAAGAAAAAATAAATGTCCCATGGTTATGGGGAGGATTCTCAGATCTCTAATGTGATTCCTAGGTGCCTGTTTCCAAGTAGATGCTTTGCAAATTTACCAGTCCTTAAATTTATCAACTAAACCAACTAAAATATGGCTAATCCAGCAATTCAGAGTTGTGACATACATGAGAAGAAACATTTTGTCTGGGAACAACAGTAAGTGTTGAAAAGGAAAAAGAAAAGGAAAAGGAATATAAGCAGGAAAAAAAATGCATCATACTAGCTTGTTACAATCTGTTTCCACCGGAAGTGAGCAGAGTTCAAGTGAAAAGTGATAAGTGTATTTGCAAGAATTGCAATTGGTCATAAATCAACCTCCACTCCCTTAAACAATGCTCTGCAGTCTTCAGAACTGAAACTAGGGCTTCCTTTTTGTTAGATAAGGATAAAAACAATAATATATTAATAATATATTTTTATTATATAATTTATTGCATTATGTGTCCAGATCAGAAGAGCCTTAAAACTCATGCCTTTCAGATAATTACTAATGAGGAATGACACCTGATACATCCATGGTTCACCTTTTACCATTTTGCTACCTCTGCTAGTTAGTAAAATGTACTTTGTGCAAGGAGACTAAATTTGTTTGGCCTCTAACCGGTTGGCGGCTGGTCACAAGTGGTGTTCCCCAGGGCTCAGTACTGGGGCCAGTTCTGTTCAATATCTTTATCAATGATCTGGACGAGGGGATCGAGTGCACCCTCAGTAAGTTTGCAGATGACACCAAATTGGGAGGGAGTGTTGATCTGCTGGAGGGCAGGCAGGCGCTACAGCGGGACCTGGACAGGCTGGATCGATGGGCCGAGGCCAATTGTATGAGGTTCAACAAGGCCAAGTGCCGGGTCCTGCACTTGGGACACAACAACCCCAGGCAGCGCTACAGGCTTGGGGGGGAGTGGCTGGAAAGCTGCCCAGCGGAAAAGGACCTGGGGGTGTTGGTTGACGGCCGGCTGAATATGAGCCAGCAGTGTGCCCAGGTGGCCAAGAAGGCCAACGGCATCCTGGCCTGTATCAGAAATAGTGTGGCCAGCAGGAGTAGGGAAGGGATCGTCCCTCTGTACTCGGCCCTGGTGAGGCCGCACCTCGAGTACTGTGTTCAGTTTTGGGCCCCTCACTACAAGAAAGACATTGAGGTGCTGGAGCGTGACCAGAGACGGGCAACGAGGCTGGTGAAGGGTCTGGAACACAAGTCCTATGAGGAGCGGCTGAGGGAACTGGGGATGTTTAGTCTGGAGAAAAGGAGGCCCCGGGGAGACCTTATTGCTCTCTACAACTCCCTGAAAGGAGGTTGTAGAGAGATGGGGGTCGGTCTCTTCTCCCTAGTAACAGACAACAAAACAAGAGGAAATGTCCTCAAGTTGCGCCAGGGGAGGTTTAGATTGGACATTCGTAAAAATTTCTTTACTGAAAGGGTTGTCAGGCATTGGAACAGGCTGCCCAGGGAGGTGGTGGAGTCCCCATCTCTGGGGGTATTCAAAAGGCGTTTAGATGAGGCCTTAAGGGATATGATTTAGTGGGGGACTTGGTAGTGATAGGTTAATGGTTGGACCCGATGATCTTGGAGGTCTCTTCCAACCAGAACAATTCTATGATTCTATGATTCTATGATTCTAAGAGAAATTAGTACTTAACACATTTATTAATTATTATATATTAGTCAACAGGTGTACATCACCAGTGGCACACTGTGCAATTTTCATTGCAAGCAAAAGTGAAGGAAAATATGTTTATATTTAGAAATAAAAGACCTTTCTGTAAATAGGAGAATACTCAGTTCAAGTTTATTCAAATGAAATGCACTGGAGTTGAAATACCTTAGCATATGCAGCGTCAGATTTACATCTGACATAGAGGAGAACTCCTCTGACATAGAGGAGAACTTTTCATGGCCAGAATTCTGGCTTTGAAAAAATATAATGTCAGAACAATAAAGATAAAATCCAGAGCTCCGTAGTTTTCTGTCAGACCTTTTCACTAAGGTGGTGCCACTCTAAAAGACCAAAATGCCTTTCTCAAAAGAGAAAAAATCTTTCTTTTTCATTAATTTTTAGTAGCTGTTGCACAACTTTTGGATCTTATTAGAAAAAAGTTAAAAATTGTCAGAGGTTTACAGTGGTTACTAGATTCATTCTAATGGACAGAAAAAGAAAATGTTGCAGGAAGTAAGTACAGCATATGAACACAAATGACTTAGTTGAGAATTAAACGCGCAAATCTGTTTTAACTCTTCCTTTTTTTTTTTAACAGAATAAGAGAATCAGCTAGAGATGAGTCAGGAGCAAAGATAACTTGTTTCTCAGTATTTCAAGGAAAAACTTTATAAATATAACGTACTTCAACAACAGAACAAGAAATAGAAAGGCTCTGAAATCACTGTCTTTGGAGTTGCTTATGGCAAGACAAGACACCTCATCAGAGAAATCAATTCCCCAGCAATTCTGAAGGATTCAGTAGAAAAACAACCCACTATAAATCCTTTTTACCTGAATATTCTGTGACTTTAGAGAAATCTCAGAAGTTAAAATTATATACTGAACAATAGGAGTTATACACACAGTTGGACAAATCTGGTTTTCTAATTTTCTCAGTTTTGAAGTAAGTTCTGATTAAGGAAAGCTTAAGCTAATGGTAAACTCCCTTGACTTATTTCTCTCAGTCCTGCATGGAGTTCTGCACAGAGTTCTATTCAGACAAAATGTGTAAAAAGATATTTTCCCTTCATGATCTGGAAATAAATTGAACTTTAATGAAGATGAAAATTACAGATTAATGGAATCTTTTACAAGTTCAGTTTCATCCTTATTTCCCATTTTACTTACATGAGACAAAAAGACAAAAATAGCATTAAAATGTATTTGGTTGTTACTAGTATTTTGGCTTAACTGAGCAATAAAAGTCTGACAGCTATGAAAGAGCTGCGAATATTCTGGATAAATATCTTAGCTTTTTTTATAACTGCGTTACTTCTCTCTGTGCAGGTAAAAATTCCACTGACTTCAGCAGAGCTACAGTAGTGCAGACGTGGGCTAAAACAATCAGTCCGTTGAAGATCTGACTACTCATTCAACCAGACAATTTCACAGCTTTCCATTCACCAGTTACAGATATATTTAAGACCTAAGTCTGCAGATACGAATGGCCTTATTAACCCGAGTTTCCATTTCTGACTAAAGTAGATTAGCCATACAGAAAAATATGGTCAGGACCTTTGGCTAACATTTTCCAAACCTAATTTCTTTCTGCAAAATAGAAGCAGTGCTTCATTACAAGGAAAACCACTTTGGCCAGTGGTGTGGAGTACAAAGGATGGACTAGGAAGGAGCTAGGAAAAAGAAAAATGTTTCAGAATAAGCCCTCCTGTTCCTCCTCGAGATGTCAGATTCACACTGACCAGTCAAAGCAATATGGTAGTTGTGCACTTTTGGCTTCCATTTAGTCATTTCATTATTCAGGGCTGGAGGATGAGGAGAGGCACAGCTTCTTGCTAGTTTGTGATCCCCCATCATGTTATAGGGCCATGACCTGAAGATACTCGTGCTGTGAGTGATTATCTATTTGGGTTAAGAAATATTTTTTTTTCCTACTGGGATAAAACTGACAAAACCTTAATAGTTTGTCTGTCTTTTTTCACCTCCATTTCAGCACTATTAAATCAATTAGATTAAAATTAGATAGGTTTGTTAGTTCTTTATAATGTATATCTAATGCTCTGTGTGGGCAAAGGAGCCAGGTCATAAAAATAAACAAGTCCTGAGGTTTCAGTGAACAAGGTAGAAATGATGTGACTAGAGCGTGATAATCCCCCACGCTGCACTTAAATACCTTGTACGTGAAGGAGAGAAGACGGAATAGCAGAGCATTGTCTTCTTTGTTGTTGAGTGCCATACAATAATTTTATTAATTACCTCTCTATCTGTATTAATTTCCATACATGTCTTGATGCTTGCCTTTTAATTTCTGACTCTTGGAAATAGGTTATTGACTTCAGTCAAAAATGCACAAATAGAATATGAAGACCAAACCAGCAGAAACAACAATCACTAGTGAGAATGTGCCACACTGCAATGTCCTTTCTACCGCAACGTGACATGTTCTTAAGGTACCTCCAGGCCATCCCAGTCCCAGTCTCATTTCCGACTACAGAGCATACTACTGCAGATTGCACTTGCGTGCACACACTCTCCTAAGCTCTTCTACTTGTCTGTTTCATACACTGCTGCCTTTGCCTTGTTGCGGTTTAAAAATAACTCATAGCAGAGGCAACGCTTACTTCATTTTTATGCCATAAAATAGTCTTAATTCTTGTAAGTTTGGATGAAGGATGAAGAATTAGCACACATTGTTTAAAATATAATTGCAACACTCATGGAACAGGCAATCCTGCTTACTTGAAGCAGCAAAGTTTGTTCACCGAGAAAGTATTTTGATTACAAATACCCTCTCCTTCTTCCTTCGCTACTTAATGAGAGCGTGCACGCTTACTGCAGCCGACACAGGCACACTTACTGCAGCTAGCTGAGAAACAGTTCTGACACGGCGCGGTTCTGACACAGAATATCGAGAAATAGCCCTGCCTTTCTTAAGGGATTTTAATCCCCAGCTGTCACAGTGACAGTGACAAATGCCATGGCTTAGTAGAATGGATTCAAAAAACGCCTTTTTTGAGTTCTTTGCACAGAGATGCTTCACTATTGTGGTATTTATAAAACGTCATTAAATAACTCTGAATCTTTGCATGGATTGATCTTTTAAATGTAATAAACAACACAAAGTATCATTGTTTCCTCATTATTTAGGGGTTTTATTTTACACTATATTTTCATGATTTTGGAACTCTGAGACTGTAAAGAATCCAGTTGCTCAAAATTATTGCTCAGTTAAGTAGATCTACTGTACTGCAAATATAACATAATGTATAATACACATTCATACGTGTATAATCCCTCTTCAGTAAGAAATTGTTTAAAATATTATGAATATATTTGTGAATATAATCTTAATTTAACTAACAGCTGTACTATTTCATTCGTGTCCCCATCTTTCTCTAACTCAAACATTAAAGTTGTCTACCATCTTTATTTCAGAAATACATTTCAGAGAATTATTTTTGTGGCGTTTTTCTATTTTTCAGCTAAAAAATAAAAACATGCTCTTGTGTTTCAAAACAGGACTAAGGGTCACAAATCTCTTTCTTGACTTTTCACTCTGACAACTTGATCAGGAAACAAGCTTCTCAGATCTTTGGTTCTGAAAGTTCATATAATATACAAATTATGTGCTCTGTTTTATAGTCTTGCTTTGAGCTTTTAACTGGTACTTCCTGAGAGACTCATTGATGAAAACTTTTTCGTCAAGAAAAAATTATTCACGTCAATATTAAGGATCCCAAGCTGCTGCTCTGTTCATAGTGTGTTTTCCCTTTCCTCTTTGCCTTTTGTTTCTTGTTTCATTCCCAGAGGTGGCTCCACTTCTGTGCTTTTGTAAATATTTGAGCTGAACATTTCTACATAAATTTGTGTCACTACAAAATGTATTATTTTCCGAGTGAAAGTGACAGAACTGTGTATGTTGAATGAGGTAAATGACATAAATATAAGGTAAGTACAACCATGAAAGGACATTTAGCTCCTGCTTTCAGCACAGCAATAACCATACTTTCTCTGAATCAGACAGTAGTTTTATAGTACAACCTATTTGAACTGGTTTTAGCACCATGTATCTAAGAAAGGAGTTCGCTGTTAAACACAAAGGTGTTTTAAGGTTTTGTAGTGAAGAACTTTTAATAATTTGTGTGGTACTGTTGGTTGGTTATGTGAAGCAAACTTGTTTTGTGACTTGTGATAAAAGAACATAGTGCTATTAGCTTAAACAAAGATTACATTAATATTGCTTAAACAAAGATTATATTCATATTTCCTTGCTATTTGGCTTATTAACCCTCGGTCCATAAAATGCTGTTAGTTGTACAGCTCTTTTTAAACAGAAATTAGAATAATAGTGTTTTAAACAAACACCATCTCAAGAGCAAAGGAATAAAAGATCACATACAAGTGCTGGGAAAACTGTTTCTCAGAAAAAGAAAAAAAGTAGTCTTGCATTTAGATGAAAATAATACAAAATATATAAAATCATGACTATTTCTGTGGAAGAGCCTTCCCTTGCACGCTGTGTTGATACCAAAACTAAGTTCATACTTAATTTTCATATTACAAAAAACCATAACCTCAAATAGTTAAAATAATAATGTTGCTATGAATCTGTGCACATGTTGCAGCTCACCTGAGTTCAGATGTTTATTAGGGAGGAAAGAGGCACAATTATGCATACGCAGTTATCTAGCATCATGTTTGACTCATTTACATACTCTACCTGGGCTCCAGACTTTGTGCCAAAAAGGTGCAGGTGTCCTGTAAATCCTGTTTTATATCTGTCAGTCCCATCCTGAAGTCTTTGGTACCAACACTAAGTGCACGGGCTTAGGTTACAGAATCACTTCTTCAGATGTCTGCATCATAGAGATAGGATTCAACTTGAGAACAGATGCCCTAATTGAGGCATGTGTAGGAAGGTATCAACAGATGAGCCAAGTGCCTAAGCTCTACATCAATGGAGACGTAGTTAAAACAGATAATATAATCTAGAGAGCCATCAGATAACACTAAAACAGTTACCTACTACTCAATTTAACCTCCTAAATATAGGCTTTTAGTAATAGTTTAAGTGACCTAATGTATCCTGTCTGACCTTGTTTTTACTGGTCTCCCATAGATCCTGTGTTACTTCTACTATACTGACATCCTGCATACAGCACTGTATTGCAAGTATCGTTAGATTCTTCTGCTTAGGGAGTTGAAGCAAACTTTGCAAGTTTGTTAAGGTAATCGATCTAGATATTGATAGCATGAGCATCATGCCATTTAACCTGTGGATTCTTAACTCTACTCTTCCTCTTTTGAACAGTGAAGTAGTTAACCAAAGAAGGGGTGTGCTTCATACGAAGATGAATTATTACTTCCGATGAGATACTTTGCAGTGCCTTCTTACTCTTAATATACAGATATCATCTCTTACATGCTTGAGAATACTGAAGGACAGCTTGCAGAAGCTTTGAGCTTGTATTTACTGTATACATTACTGGTTGTTAATAAACTATCCAAGATACTATTCAGTTGTCATTGAAATGCTAAATTCACTGCTGTATAGAAAATATTTCTGATTCATTCCATACAAAATCTTTTTCCTATTTGTATAGACTATAGTTTCCATCTCACAATGGACCTGTTTAAAAATTGTTACCGGTAGTCATATTGTCTAGGTTTTGGTTCCTTTCAGCCCACCAAATTGAAATTTCTGTTAATTAGCTGGCTGGGATTGACTATAGCTCTCAGTTTTATCTGTTTAAAAGATTAAGCTCACTGTCTTGCTCTCTCTAAAGACAAACGTGAGAATGCCAGAATGCAATTTATTCTACCTTATCTTAAAAAACCAGGATAAGTTAAACTAAAAGTAACATCTTTCCCTATGTTTATCTTAAAACTGCAGAAATCAAGATACTATTTATTTCTGTAGTACCTGCTACATGCTCTAGCTCTACTTGGTCTTAAAAGTTCCAAAAATTTGCATCTAGGAAGAGTATAAATTAATTTTGCTTAAAAGGGAACCAAGGGAATGGCCTAAGTTGTAAACTATAGAGGAACTTTTTACAGAAGTTAAGAACTTAAGTTATATGAATAAGATTTTACTCTGGAGGTTCACACAGGCATTTATTCCCCTATTGTGACAGCGAAGATAAATCAGGCATTTCCTTTAAGGGGTTTACTTCTGTATAGATCCAGAATTTGTGTTCAGATATCTGCATAATAAAGATGTCCCATTAGTAAAAAAATAAGCTAGAATAGACTGAAAGGAATCACATTCTAAAAATCTTGGAGGTTTTAGACCTAGTGCCTTTGTTGTAACTAACTAACTATTTAAAATTAATAACTTTTTGTTAGTTTCATATTTTTTTGCCCAATACAGAATAGTATTTCTGATATTTTATATACGTTCATACCACAGATCATCAACCGCATAAATATATCTGTGGTTATAAGGTTTACCTCTTTTCAAGAGGTATCAAAGACCTACTCTTTGAAAGTCAGCATACATACCATCAATTCCTGGACACTTCTAAAATTTCACTGATAATACAGATGTAAACAAATATTTCTTTTTCTCACAGAGAGCTAAGAAGCTTTACAGTGATGTTCAGCAAAGTTTACAAAATCTTCAAATGACTAGCACAGATGCAACCCCTTCAGAAAACTCAAAAGACAGAGCGAAGCTTAAAATCTCCTAACTCCCAGCAGCTGCTCTTTAGAAAGTCTGAAAATTTAATTGCTGGAGACCACAGGGATCATAAGATCCAAAAACTCTAGCTATGGTTTAAGGAACTTAAATCTCCACAGACAGTCTGGGCAAAGCAAGTAAACTTTGTAGGCTAACTATCTGTGATTTAAGGGACTTTAAAGTTTTAGCCATACTTGACTAAAAACCTCCACAAGATACATCATTTAAATAGCTTCAAGCTGTTTGTGAAAATTCCAGAGCCCAAACAAATTTGTTTTCAAGGAGCTACAGATGATGAACGGGAACCATATTTTCACCATTTGAGGCGCTGAGTGGCAACGCTTTGTCACAGTGCCGACCGCTTGGCTTCTCACTCCCACGCTGTTGCGTGACACCTCCCAGCTGTGCCAAAGCAACTGCTTCTGAGTTCAACCTGGGAGACAGGCAGGGGCTGATACATTTTAAAAAGAGATTTCCCATTTCCACCTCTTTTTCAAAAAGGTTTTCTTTATTTTTACATAGATCAGTTACTTCACCCCAGAAATACTGGTGTCAGAATGACTGAGAAGTGGCGCTCCGTGACTGGCAACAAGGAGCCAAGGGCTGATGGGAGGGTGGGAACGCCTTGCACTGGAACTGTCACAGACATCCCTTGTTGTAGATCGATGGTCTGAGACTGACGGTCCAAGGCCTTGCTCTTCTGGGGCTTGGACCAATTGACCTGAAGGCAAAACTAACAGTTCTTTCAAACTACAGACTGATCCACAAACACTTCTGAAAGTTGTCATTCAGATTTCCAGAGCACTCAGAAATAATACATCTTTTTCTCCAATACTTAATACTTTTAAAATTAATCTTATAGTGGTGAAATCCAGTCGAGACGTTCCCAAGGCTAGAATGGCAAAAAATTTACCTCCACCTGGCACTTGTAAGTGTACTTGGCTTGCGGAGGAGTAAAACAAAGGAGGTTTGGGTCCATGTTCTTCAAGAGCTTGCCCTGGAGCAGTTGCTGTCTGCATCACTCTTTAGTGTGGAGTCTTACTACCACAGTGTTGGTCTTTTGTTTTTTTTTTCCATTGTCTCTATTTTACAAACACTCACAAGCTTCAGCACTGAAGAAAAGTGCTAAATAAACAACACTTGTTTGTTACTCTTAGGCAAAAAAACCAACCAAACAAACAAACAAAAACCCACCCCTCCCAAAAACCAAACGGTGAAGTACTAGTTATTTTGCTATTATTCAAGCAAGTTATAGAATAATTGCCTTCCCAGGGCTCCAACCTTCCATTCATGTTAACTACTTGTGTTAACCACATTTGTTTGCAGTTCTCACTAGAGAAGCTGATCAGGAATACGGGTTAGAAAAAAGCAAAACTAAAAACCTGGAGAACAGAAAAAACGGTGGTGCAAGATGAATTTGGAGGAGACGAGTTAGAGAGTCTGTTTTAATGTTACAAATTTGTCCGGGAGCCATTGCCTTAACTGATTTGTGCTTCATGTATTTTTATACCAGGGTAATTAGGACAAAGCTGAAGATGAAATATTTTTATGCTGACTAGTAGCATGGATATACTCTTAGCTATCTACATATATGAAAGTGTATGTGTGTATTGCTTTACTGATTTTACTCTTTCAAGAAAAGTGTAAATACATTACTAAGCAAATAACGCAGTCTCTTTTTTTATTAAAAAGCATCAGGTATATGTTATGCTTATACAATAGATGGGTCTTCCTCTTCTATTGTTATTAAAACAAGAGATATTTTCAAGCCCAAAACACAGAATAGCTTTTTGGTTGCTGTTCTGTTTTTAATATAGATTTTAAGTAAATTATGCAAGGAAACAATCTTGTATTATCTTTAGAATCAGGTTTTCCTAAACTTTCATACCTGTTATCCCAATCAATATCTAAGTAATTACAGTTTCTAAGAAAAGTTCTGTCCTTCTAGAATGATTGTCCTATCTTGTGCATAAAAAATCCGTAAGATTTTTTATGTACTTCAGTTAACTGAAAGCTTATAGGAATAGAATCACTTGAATAAATTTATTTTCCTTTAATAGACAATAAGTAGCTGAAATTCTTACTGTTGTCATAACAAACTCTATTATTATAAACGCAGTTATTAAAAAGAGAAATGTTATCACTTACTATATAAGTAAAATGCAAACTGGTTTTCAGAGCAGTTAAAATGCAGAGAGAAGAGGAAATCCATTGGGAAAGAAAAAAAAAGGAACTTTTAAGAATCAATGAGAGCAAAATGGGAATCTAAACATCTTAAAACTTCATTCTAACACTGAGCATGCAAGATAACAATATTAGGTAACATGTTTCCAGGATGGTCCACTACATTGTTGACATCCTTGAAGACTGGGGAAGCACTGTAAAATAATGAATAGTAAAGAAGTGCTGACTTTCAAAAGTGTTGAAATTAATGTATGTCCTGCAACAACCTCCAACTGTCCTGGCAGTTGGACTAGATGATTGCTGTAGGTCCCTTCCAGCTGGAACTCAACTCTTCTCTTTTCTCTTCTCTTCTCTTCTCTTCTCTTCTCTTCTCTTCTCTTCTCTTCTCTTCTCTTCTCTTCTCTTCTCTTCTCTTCTCTTCTCTTTTCTCTTCTCCTCTCCTCTCCTCTCCTCTCCTCTCCTCTCTTCCTCTTCTCTTCTTTTCTCACCTTAATTTGTCCTTCCCTAAAAGGAGTACTTGTCAGAAAAGCAAATCAGACTTTGTGATCAGGACATGGGCTTTAAGATCGCTTTCATAAACTGTGCATTGTCTCTGTCTCTCCCTCACTCTTCGTTGTATTTATGTGTCCTCTCTATGACTGTGTAAATCTACGAGACAGTAGCTACTAGACTATACAGTAGAGTATGAGAAAAGATAATGCCCTAAACACTTAAGACCAGACACAGTGACTTAGACCTGCGCACAGGGGCTGCTGCCTCCAGGTGGGCAGCAAAGAGCCAGCAGCAGAGCTGAGGAACAGCTTGCCCGAAGCGCACAGGTCTGGGTGCAGGAGAGACAAGATGAACTCCAGGCTAGGGGTAAAACTTTCATCTTGTAGAGCCACGTAATGAACTCATAGCCAGGTGTACAGGGGAAAAAAAGTGACTGACTGATCACTTTTGGTCAGTGAAGAGCAGCACCCTGACAGCTCCAGGTGAAGCTGCCAGCCGGGAGAGCCTGTCGCTGCTGCCAGAGCCAGGCTGTCCTCAAGCAGCTGACAGGCTGAGAATTGCTTACACAAATTTCTGAATGAATAAAGCTAATTAACAAATACATGGCATAAAGCAACAAATGGCAGCCATCAGTTCAGGAAGATGGGTAGGATTGATTGTAGGAGGCAGTCATCACAAATTAAGCCCAAGGAAAGACTGTCAGTATAACAACTTTTGAGTAAAACACCTGAATCTCATTTCCACCCCTACTAAGCTCAGACTCTCAAGGCAAATACAATTCAGTGGAACATGCAGCTCAGAAAAGGGATCAATAGCCAACCAATACAGATTCACTTCCCAGTGAGGAAGTTATTAGAAGCAATTTGTTGGATGAGATTTGGAAATATCTTAGGAGGAGTGATTTGGCTAGAAATAGTCAACAAGAATTTATGAGAAAACAGAGGGGTTGGATTTCTTTTTCTTCGCACATAGGATTTCTCAGAGAAATTACTGTTACAGTCAACACAGAAGATAAAATATATGGCAATTTTTTCTTTTTTTAACAGTATTTCGGCTGTCTGTGTGGAGAGATGTACTGGGTCTGGCTGGGATGGAGTTAATTTTCTTCATAGCGGCTCGTATGGACCTGTGTTTTAGATTGGTGACCAAAACCAATGCAGATAACACGCTCGCGTTCAGCTGTTGCTGAGCAGTGCTTGCACAGTGTCAAGGCCTTCTCTGTTTCTCACTCTGCCCCCCGCCAGTGAATAGACGGGGGTTGGGGGGTTGTGCACAAGAGGCTGGGAGGGCACACAACCAGGCAGATGACTCGAACTAGCCGAAGAGGTATTCCCTGCCTTATAACATGCTCAGCAATAAAAAGGGAAAAGAGGGGGTTTTAGGTTGGTTAGCCATCTTTTGCTCAGGAACTGGCTGGGTATTGGTTTACCCACGGGAGGTGGTGAGTGATCGTCTTTGCATCACTTGTTTTGTTTTGTTTTCTGTCTCTCTTCCACTTCTCCTTCGCTTATTAAACAATTTTTATCTTGACCCACAAGTTTTCTTGCTTTCACTCTTCCTTTCCTCTTACCCCATCCCACTGTGTGGTGCTTGGCTGCCCACCGGGGCCAACCCACAACAAGAGGGTAAGGGGACAGGTAACTCGCTGCATAGATAAATGGCTAGGAAATAAAACTGTTGCAATATGCAAGGAATCAGAGGAATCAATACTCCTTAGGCAGGAAAAGAGGTATGCTTGAGTGCCTGTGCAGGATTTATAGCTGTAGCATCTATTCATTTATCTTTAGACCTATTTAATTTCCTAGGTGGATTAAACAAATAAAAAAAATTTTAAAAAAAGTGAATGTGATTCCAATTCAATTAGTAAAATTGTAACTTCAATACATATATACTTCCCCAAAGTTATGTTTGTATATACATCATGGCCATGATTTTTTTTTCTTTGCACTGTAGTGACAGAATATGTTAGGTATTTGAAAAAAAATCTACATGAGAAATACATACATCAGTAGTGTAGTACATTTGGCTCTAGATTGTGCTAATTACAAAGCATTATTACACATTCTGCCTGCTTAACATAGCTTCATTTTCAATCTAATCCACTTCAGGAAAAAAATTAGAATATCTCAACATTTCTGATTAAACATGAAAGGGAAGAACCAGCTAGTGTTTTCAGAATTTAGAGGGTTTTTTCTTTTTAAAGATGAATATATTTAGTAGCACAGTAAAGAACAATGCCCTAGCTACTAAAAAAGGTTAAGTACTTGCATAATGTTTCCATCCCTTCATTTTCTGAAAGAAGTCTAATAATAATAATTACACTTTATAATAGAATTTAGTGGCTGCCTAACTGTGTTTTGATTTCTTAGGATTAGCAGTTGGTGCTGTAATTGTTATTCCTTCTGATTGCGAGAGGCACAGCACTTAACCAGGCGGTTCTCATTTAGCATTTCACATGCTGCATCCTTTTTGAGACTGATTTACAGGTAATGAAGAAACCTATATTTAGATATTTTTCAGGGGATGATTCTTTTGGTATTTTTAGTTGGAAGTTAAATATGCACTTTCAAGGTACTAAATGAATAATGCTGCTAATATGCATAAAGTGGGATTTTTTTAAAGCTGGGATTTAAAGTATTAGTTATTTTTAATTCTATTAGAACAGAGAACAGAAAATAATGTTTTATTTAGTTGGAAAATTCACCCTTCCAACACACAC
Organism: Phoenicopterus ruber ruber; assembly: GCA_009819775.1. NCBI lineage: Eukaryota > Metazoa > Chordata > Aves > Phoenicopteriformes > Phoenicopteridae > Phoenicopterus > Phoenicopterus ruber. Next base: position 141,315,701 of record CM020215.1, read on the forward strand.
AGTATGCAAGAGCAGATCAACTATTAGATTCATAAAATGGAATATTTGAATAGTGATTAGGTGCTGAATCGATACTTACTTATGTCAAACAAATCTACTAACGTGTTTTATTTCTTAGATTGTATAGCACCTGTCTCTGACATTTATCAAAGTATGACTGAGAAAGGAAAGGTGGCCATTATTAAGGTTTCTGGTTTGTCTCTGAGTTTGCCTTTTCCATAACATAAGTTAAAGCATGATCCTGCTCTTCCTCAGTAACAAATAACTTTGCCTCTCAGCCCCACAACAGTCAGGGACAAATTCCCACTGATCTCGTATGAGGCCAGGATTTCACCATCAAGATTGAACACAAAATATAAATTAATAAATTTAGTTTCAGCTTATCCAACATCAATATGCACTGTTTTAAATATCACAGAATTGTGGAAATGTTTGCTGGAGGGGATCTCTGGACATCACTATCTCAATACTCTAATTGAAGTAGGACTATTGCAAGAGTAGATTGGTTCATTCAGCATGGCTTGGTCTAATCCAATCTTGAAAGCTTCCAAGGAGGGAGGTTTCATAGCCCCTCTGAGCAAGCCATTCCAGTGCTGCACAGTGCACAGTGAATTTTCTTTCCTGATGTTCACCTGACACTTCCAAGCTGCAATCTGCAGCTGTTGCTCCTTATATTAATGCCCCTTGCACTCACCAGAAAGGTTTAGCTTCATAACTTTCCAACGGCCCTTCAGATAACTGCATGTCTATGCTAGACCAAAGTTTAGCCTTCTCTTTGCCAGTCTAAACAAGCCCAGCTTTCTTGACCTCCCCTCCTAGGTGATGCCAGCTAGACTGTGTACACCCTAGTAACTTCCTCTGGGCAATCTCCAACTATGTCTGTCTTGAACAGGAGAGCTCAAAACTGAAGGGTCTACCGGTGTAGCCTCACCAGTGCCCAGCAGAGGGAGAAAACAACTTCTCTTGATTAATGGCTGTGATATTGTTATAGCAAATATGTGGTTTGCGGTTTTATCAGCCAAACTCAGAGATCTATAATGTAGGCGTCCACATCTGAGCCCATGCAGTGTTCTTTTTCTATAATCAATGGTAAAATGAGTCACTTAAGATTCCATCCACCCTTCCTGCTGTAGTATTATCCCTTACAATGAGGAATGCCTATTTCTATCCTTTGATAACAAAGGATGTCACCCTGGGGTGACACCTAGTCCTTTGTTAGACATCCTGAGGTTTCTAAGTCACCTTCACAGGCTGGCACAGGACATGTCAGCTGTCTCTATATCTTAGAATCAACATTGAAATGGTGATCCTGGAAGAGATACTATGCAAGAGATGTTGGATCTACTGGAGATACACATCCTGTACACATGATGTATGTGGTCAGATCTTTTCTCATAGGCAGGTATACTAAAGTTCTAGCTGTATTTAGATTGGGGTAAACACATTCTACATGTATAAATTCCCTGTATTATTCTTACCTTTGTTTCCTGTCCTACTGGATTACAGTGAAAGAAATTTGATCTGTTACACTCTATTTACATTTCAGTGCTGGGCTTGTTGCATTTAATTTCCCTTATGACACTTCAAATAGTATGAGATATAGAAAACAACAAAGGAAAAGTTTTTTGTTCTCTGGAATAAAAGTCAAAGGACTCTAGTATTAATAATAATAAACATGAATGGGATCAGATGGAGCCTTCATACTCTCTGCTTTTCTATTATGTCTCCAAGAATAAAGCGTTATATCTTTGAAGTACTTAAATTTCCAAATAATTACATCTACCAATCTTTTGATTCCTTATTACTTGCAGAGTACTACTAATGTCTGTGGAAATCGGTGCAGTTACAAAGGTCCACCTAGACAGAACAAAATGTAGGACTGGAGAATTACTTTTGCTAATACCCCTGTGTATTTTAGGACATGACGCTTTCTAAGGCTACGGGAGCACCTAAAGCTACATGCACTGACATAAACAGTTTTGCGGTAACCTATAATGGATCAATGCTAGGAAAACTCTTCTGCTGCGGCTGTGAAAACAGCTCACCCCTGTGTAATGATTTCAGGAAGAATACCTTCTAATACCAGAGGGTTATCTAATGGGCATCTTTTTTTTTTTTTTTTTCTTTGACAGTGAATTCATTGTTTTCAAAGGGCAAGTACAAGGTCTATGGACATTTATGTCCCATTTGAGTGCTCAGAGTAGAACCAAATGTGAAGTAAATGGTCTAGTTATGGACTCAAGGTAAATTCTACACTGATTAAATAGGCCATAGTGTCTCAGAGAGAGACAATGGTTAACAGCAGCAAGGGCGGAAAAAAGCTGTTCAGGTGATAATGACTTCTTAAAAGCGCCCTCTTTGCCACTTCAGAAATGTAAAATTAAGCCTGATGAATTTAGGACCTTGATTATAGCCTCCACCATGAAGAACTTGCAAAAATGCAAACTGCTATCAGGTAAATTGGTGTTTAAGTGCTATCACCTAATTTCAGAGAGTACACATATTTACCCTAACTTTTTCCAAACCTCTCTGCTGGTCTGTGTTTGTATATGCTGTTGCTTTCTCTGTCATCTATTAATCCACTTGAGAGACTACTTTCTGTGTTGCCTCCCACAGAGCCTGAGTGTCACACTCCTGAGAATTAACATTAACAGCTCTAATTCTTAGCTTTCTAATTGTAATTTTGAAATAAAAGGTAAAAATCTCATTTTAATATAATATGAAATAAAATAGCCTTCTAGATAAACAAAACCTTCCTCCTCTGTTCACTCTTTTATTTTCAAAATATTTTCAGCTTTAGAGCACTTCTGTTACAAAATAAATGAAAGATCTGTATCACCTATATATAACATAAGGTCAGAACACATTAATAATTTATCACATAAATTTTCTGGACATTTGAACAGGTGATGAATGAACTGTAGAAGAGAATTGTCTGTGGATAATCCAAATTCTTCCTCTAAAAGACCCATCTAGTAATTATAATTTTTATTTCTTTAATTGTAAATTGATTATCCATACTGCCTATCTGAATGAGATGATCTTTATACATGGTCCTTTTTGATATTTATATCATGAGATTGTTCTCAAGAGAAGGGACAAAAAGAAATTATAAGGATACATCTCTATGGTATCTGCAAATGAGAAGACCTGTGTGTGCTCAGCTTTCTCATTTCTTTTTGGCATCCTTTGTTTAAAGCAATATGTATCATTTTTTTTTTTCTTCATAGTAAGTTATCACAGTTCTGTGCTTACGAATTGTTATTATTCTGTGATTTTAATTAGTTTACCCACTGGGAAAATGAAATGCTTCAGTGTGTACACAGAGAAGTAGTGAATGAAAATGGATTCCCATGGAGATTTCCTAGGAAAAAGTTTTCATTTATTCTATGTAAACTTGGTGGCCAGTTTTTAATTCTTGCAGTATTTAGCTTATAGTCATATTTATTTAGTGCATATTTTCTTGAAACTGATAGCAGTGATAATCTAATGTTCAGATAATGGTTATCAGCATTAATGGTAAGTGTAGTTAGTCTATCTTTCCATGCATCTGTACACAATGTCGGCTAATATTGGTATATCAGTACACTAGTTATGAAATGTGAACAGACATTGATAGAGCCACCAGTCTAAATGTGAATAGCTTATCCAGCTTCAACACTACTCTCTGGTAAGTAAAACACTATCCTAGAAAAATAATAACCTGTCTGTGTTTAGCACCTTTTTAGAATAAGGCGTCATTCATGGACCACTAGTCTGTCTCTTTTCTACCTGTTTCCATGATCTCTGCTCCATGAAACTATTGAAATTTTCATATTATTTTTTCCATGTTATCTCAGATCCCTGTTCTTTACTATCATTTTTTTGATCCTCTGTGTTGATACTATTGACCAAACCCCCCTTCTGATGCCCATTGACATCCTGCATTACTTCCTTCATTCCTGTTCAGTAATGGTTTTCCACCTTCATATTTGTGTTTTGCCACCTTTCTGCCGGTCAGCAGTAAGAAGCTTTTATGGGAAGCTCAGTTGTTATTACACCTTCAGTTACTAACTTTGTAAACATCTCCAGGAGTGGTAATGCTTCCTCATCTCTTTCCCCTCCTTTCAGTTCATATCATCTGTCCCTCTGCCATCTTTTCTGTCCTCAAACAAATCATGTCTAATACAAATTTCTATCATCATCTCCTTACTTTTGCAACTTAAAATTTTTGTGTTGCCTGCATTGAACCTCTTATGTCTATGTCTCTTTCATATCTGATGTTCTCCAGAGTGTTCTGGGAAATATGCACACCCACAAACTTCTGCAGGAGTCTACCATTCTCAGTTAGCTATTTGTATGCACTAGGGACCCTGGCTTCATTTTTTAATCTGAAGTTTCATGAGATAGCTGAATGATCCAAAAGCATACTACTGTGGGGAAGGTATCCTCCATTCCTGGCTACAGGGCGACATCTCTTTCTTGTGTTTCTTGTGGGCAGGCACATCTGACTCCTCAGTAAGCTAAGTCAGACTGGCAGAATCACAGGACGGCCAAGGCTGGAAGGCACTTCGAGAGATCATCTAGCCCAGCCCTTCTTCACAGCAAAGTCAGCTAGAGCAGGTTGCCCAGGACTGCATCCAGTCAGGTTTTGAGCATCTCCAATGATGGAGACTCCACAATCCCTCTGCAATATCCGGTTCAATCACATTAATTGTTTGACCAACCTCACAGTAAAAAAAAGTGGTTTTTTATGCTCAGACAGAATTTTCTGTGTTTCAGTTTACACCCATCATCTCTTGTCCTTTCACTGGACACCACTGAAAAGAGCCTGGCTCCATCTTCTTTGCTCCCCCTTTGGATATTTATACTGCAGGGGTATAAATATCATCATGGTAAAGATCCCCCCGAGCCTTTTCTTCTCCAGGCTGAACAGTGTCACCTCTCTCAGCCTCTCCTCCTATGTCAAATGCTCCAGTCCCTTAATGATCTCTATGGCCCTTTGCTGAACTTGCTCCAGTGTGTCCATGTCTCTCTTGTACCAGGGAGCCCAGAACTGGAGACATCACTCCAGATGTGGTCTCATTAAGGCCCAGAAAACTCCTGAATTTCCTGTGTCCTTCTGTGGTGTTGGGGTATTTCAAGTCCCGTATGAGGACCAGGGCCTGTGAACTTGAGGTTTTTTCCAGTTGTATGAAGAAGTCTTCATCTTCTTCCTCCTGATCAAGAGGTCTGGTAGCAGACATGCAGTGAAGGTAACCCATGTAGGTCTGCCCACTAACGCTGATCAACAAGCTCTGAGCTGGCTCTTTACCCTTCCCTCAGCAAAGCTCCATGCATCCTTGACGCTTTCTCACAGAAATGACGACTTCCCCTCCTTGTCGTTCTGGCCCATCCTTCCCAAAGAGTTTGTATCTGTCCACGGCAGCACTCCAGTCATGTGAGCTGTCCTTCCATGTCTCCCTCACCCCAATGAGGCTGTAGCCCTGCAGCTGCACACAGACTTCTAATTCTTCCTGTTGGTTCCTCATGCTGCAGGCATTAGTGTACACTTAAGAAAGGTACCCAGTCATGATGATTTCCCAGTAGAGATATGAGAGCTTTCCCAGGAATGCTGGCCTCTTGACACTTCCATATTTGTGTGCATGCTCTTGGGGTGGGCCCTTTCTGCTCTATTCTGTTGATTATGAGGTCTCTCCTGTCCACGTCAGATTGCATTTGCTGGACCACTGGGTCTACCGTTCCCTCTGGATTGTGGGTCATTAATTCCCTCCCATATTGTTCCTAGTCTAAAGCTCTCTGCAACAGGTTGGCCAGCCTGTTGACAAAGACGTTTTGCCCTACTTGGTCAGATGGATCCAACCTTTTCCTAACAGACCTTGATCCTCAGAAAGGGTCCAATTGTCATAATAGTCAAATCACTGTTGTTGACACCAGCTGAACCTACCAGTTTTTGACTTGCAGGATACATCCACTCCTCTTCAAGTACTACTCCCTTGCTGGCAGGATCAAGAAGAAAACCACCTGTGCCCTGTGCCCTTTACCTCTGGCTCCACAGCCATGTAGCCACATTTGGTACGATCCAGGCTGCCCCTAGCCATACTGTTGGTAACCACATGGGAGAGCAACAGGGGCAATAATAGTGCAAAGGATGGACAAGCATTGGTGGTGTCTCCTCAGCGTTCAATACCCAAGCCCCTGTCACACAGCCAAACTACCTCACAGGTCAGCAGATGGGAACATCCATCCTCCACAGCAGGCAATTGTCCTCTGTTGTCACTCACCTCTTCCTCTTGGTGCTGCTGTGGGGCTCAGTCTCAGTTGACTTTGATTCTTCATTGGACACAGGTCCTAGCTCCCAGCTTCCTGCCTGCTACCAGAGCATTGAACCTATTCAGCAGCTGCAGATCTGCAGGTGGAACAGGAGCTGTCTTCCTGGTGCCAGAAGTTGTGAGCTTCCAGCCTTTACTCTCATTTCCCAGCCCGACAGGCACAGACCTTGCCTGCCCCTCCCTTGGTACAGCTGTGAGACTTAAGCTCTTGTACCCTCAGGATCTCAGAAAAGCTCAGGTCACTTTCCTTTTTGTCATCTCTGACATCATACAGCCTCCTGATCTCTATCTGCAACTCCTTTCCTTGGTGACACAGAGGGTTCCCCAGTACACACCTCCTGTGGACGAGGAAACCCTCTGCCTTGGCAGGAGGCACCAGACACCCCACAGCCTGGAGCTGCAGAGCTGCATCCTCCCTCGGGAGCTTGCTCTGGCTCACGGCTCAGCAGTGCCAGGGGTAGTTGCTGCAGGGCTGGTGACAGGGACCGAGCCTGTGGTGTGTCACCACCACTGCAGAGTCTGTGTGAGCTGCCCTCAGCAGAGCTTATGGCCTCACTTCTGTGTGCGCTTCTGCCAAGGCTACTGCCTTCACTAGCTACGCTCCTGGCCTGGCACCCCTAGGCAACGGCTGAAATGTTGTTGGACCCTCCCTAATCACTTGGAACAAAGCCCTTTGGCCAGCAGTAGCTGACAAGGTTTAAACTTATGTTGCCTGTCTCACCAAACACGCCTGTCAGGAGGGCAAGGAAGGAAGGAAGGGGCTGCAGGCTTCCACTCAGCCCAGGAAAGGGTGAATGCTCTCATCGCTTAACACTCTGTGCAAAAGGAGGAAGAATTATTGTTTCCTCCAGGCGTACTTGAGGATGTACTCTCCTACTCAAGCACATGTTTTCCTTCACTCCCAAGTTTCCAACAGAAGTGACTCATAAGTATAACTTCAGAGGAAGTTTCAAGGACGCAAAGTTCAAGTGCGCATAAGTGTGTCACTGAAACTCTGGGCAAGATGCGGAAGCCTGAGAGCTAACTGTTGCCTGTTTTAGTTCCAATTCACAGGTACTTATTTTTCCCCAAATATCCCACTGGGTCTTCCAGAAGTGGTAAGAGCAATATATCTAATTCCACAGATAGCACTACAAGTTGTTTCACTAGATAGGAGTGTGATAACTTGCACAGTAAGATTTTGTCTAATACGAATAAGACACATCAGCTAACTTCAGCTGGCCTATCGTTTTTCACAAAGTTTTTTCTCACAGACTAACCAGATAATTAAATGAGCAAGTGTTTTTATTAAGCCTATAATTAAATGAATATTATTGTTAAGGTTATTAAGGTCAGGTGTGAAAAAAATGAATATTCCTAATAGAGTAGCAGGCATTTATTTTATAAACTGTTAATGGAAAGAGAGAAGGGTGAAATAAAAGTATAATACAATAAAAAAAAATCATAAGGATTAAAAATAACGATGCTCCTCAGTTTAAGCTGTTTGTCTTCTCTGCTTTGGTCTGTTCATTATACAGGCCTATATCTTTTTCATGGTAATGGCCTGCTCCTGAGAACTAGCTGCATGGATGAGTCATGTATTTAAAGATATGACTCACATGTATTAAAAATAATATGAAAAGATACAAGATTGTATTAAGGCTGAATGTTGCTCAAAGTTATGTAGCACCATCAAAATATTCAGTTATAGCTAACATCTTTTCTATGTCTACTTGTGCTAGATGTTACAGTTCTACTGGTTAGAATTATTCCTAGAAAGAATAAAAAAAGGTGGGGGAGCTCAGTTTGACTTCTACATTTTCTATTCATGAGAAGAACACTGGAATTATATCTTGATTCATAAAATATGTAACAAATGTTTTATGTAAACCCTTCAATGTATTGTAACTTATAAGATCATACGTTAAAGTACCACTGAACTCTTTTTACATGTCTATGAATTTAAAAAATCTTAATTCATTGCAATAAATTAGTCAAAATAGGAATACAATGTTGATCAAATGCAGTGAGGTCTTCTGCTTTCATGTGTAATGCCAACACAATTATGTTGTAAAGAAATTCAAGCTGTTGTTCTTCATCACTGTGGGACTTCATCTATTTGACAATTTAAATGTATGTAATTTCTGGTCAAAGGGTTAGTACAGGAGGTACCTGTCCTTTTCAGTGACCATCTGAAAAGTTTCAGTTGTCAAAGTAAACTAACTAAACACATGCCCATTTCAGTTCAGGTAGCCAGCTCTTCCTAGACTTAAAAGTATGCAGACACTTGAGTAACCTTAAGGTAATAAAAAAGTAACAGAACTACTAAAAAGATAAATTGGTGCTGCTTAGAGATATTTTTTGTTTGAGGAAAAAAATAATAATAATAAAGAAGTCTTGCTCATTGGCAAGTTCAGGAACTGGTCGAATTTGTGCTTTATTATGCAAAGTCCTTATTTAACAGTAAAACAAAAATAGAAAAGTCAATGTAACCTAAGATTGTAATCCTGAAAAGTTGGGTAAACAATTATGGTTACCAGACCAACATTAACACTGCTACATTGAGTTATATAATATTTTGTCTCTCAGGTTTTATAATAAAGCTTATCATTTCCCTTGTATATAATCCAATAAAGTTATTAAGGAATGCTAAGAATGCTCCTCTATTACACAGCTGGGAAAGATGGAGAGGCTATATGCTTTTGCAAAAGGTAACAATATCTGTATTTGAAATTAGTAGGGCCAGGATCAGAACTCATTTATTATTTAGTATTTGGTGGAGCTCCTATGCTCATTTAGACACTACCATAGGGTTTCTGTTTATTGGTTAGCAGAAAGCTGTCAGAGTAATTTTTGGAGAATATCTTGGTTTTCATTTTGTCGTTATGAAATGTAGGTACAAATGTATCTGAAGAGTTGCAGAATTATATTGGTTTGATAACATCTTAATCAGGAAGCTTTCTCAGATCCAAGACAGACAGGAGAGGCAGAATTACACTGGAGTGGGAAATTGCCTGGCAGTAAAGCCTTCACCTGAGAAAGCAGAGACGCAGGCTTAGATTCTAGCTTTGGTTAGCGAATGCAGACTGTGGTCATAAGGACAGATACAATCTCTTTTCCACTAGGCTTCTCCCTCAAGAAATAATTTAGAGAGAGTCTCATCCCCAGCTAGAGAGACAGGAGCCTGCATATTGCATGCCAATTCTCTTCAGCCACTGGATTATAACTATTTTGGGTGAGATCCATTCTTTTTGGATTTTCTTGTCTATATTTTCCAAACGAAAGAAGAAAAGAGATCACAATCTCATCCCAGTGAATTATTTAACCTAGGTCAGTAGAGAATATTTCACAACTAGAGAATATTTCACAGCTGTTCTTATGTCTGTGTAAGGCAACTAAATTAATGTAACTGTGGAAAGTCCGAGTCTAACGTAAGTGAGAACTGGCACACCAACATTTGAGCTTCCTGACTTTTGGGTGATTTTTTATTACTTGATTAGGATCCACTACTGGTGGGTGACATAGATTTGTTAACAGCGGAGGTACCGCTTTGTTGGAGGGCAAGGCTGCAGGGGTCCGGCAGCGATGCCTGGAGAGGCTCCTGCCCTGCCGCTTAGTGCTGGGTAGAGGAGCTCTCCGCTGAGCACACTGGAGGGCATAGCCCGAAATGGATGAAGAGCAGAAGTAAAGCGTAAAGTCCCTCCCTGCAGAGTCAGGCAAAAACACACGAATTATCTCTGTGGAGAGTCAGTTGGACAGAGCGCCAAGAAAGGGGGGAGAAGGACTCAGGGCTGAGGTGATTTGAGACTGGTTGGGGCAGAACAATCTGGGGACAGGGATCGCAAAGCTGCAACACATTTTGAGCAGAGAACTGGGTTGGGATAGTACCTAGAAGAAAGATCTGGTACGTACTGTGAGAAGTAAAGGTATTGAAGTGTCCTGGAAGGTGAGTATAGGAACAACATTTTTGATGTCCATGAACTTTTATTGTATGTTTTATTCTCAAATTCCTCAAAGTACGCCTAAAGCACCTCTTACCAAAATTTCTATAATGGGATTTAAATGGTTTTGTTTCACTTTCCTAACTTCTTAGTGTCTTTCTTGTGACCTTCAGACTTTACAGGAGTTAAGCATTTGCTACTTCTTCACGACCCATGGTAACGTTGTTTACTTGATAAGCCAGCACTGTTAGGACTGGAGTTTTGGTTTTAAATCTACGTTGCAGTTCTGTTCCTGACTGAGCTACCTTATGATGTAAGGCATACACTCTCCAAATCTCCTTTCACCACCCTTCAGAAAACCCACACAGACAGAAGAAATGGTTACAATATCCTGGTAGGTATGCTATACTGTTGCTGTTTGTAAAAATTAATTAAGGTTTTTTTAATGTATTAATGACTAAATACTACAGAGAAGGCACCTACAGACTGAAAGGTTTGAGAACTGTTGCTCAAGGCAAAAAATGGTGCAGCAGGTTGGAAAGGTAGGCGATTGCTTCAGGGAGGATGGAATTGATTGCAGGACTGTCCTGTGAGAGGGAGCTAGGAAAATCAGTCAGAAGGTGGGAAACACATGTTCTTGTCATTCGAGAAAAAACAAAGAGAGAAAAAAGTTTAGGACTTTTTTTTTTCTTTTTTTTTTCTTCTTTTTTTTTTTTCTTTTTTTTTTTTTCTTTCTTCCAAAGGCTGGGTTTTCGATTTTTAACAAGCAACAAACTTAGAACATTTTGGCATTTGGAAAAGGGGTTAATTTTCATCCAGTGAAAGATGAAATTAAAAAGAAAATCTGGTATTTATGGCTAGAGAAAAGATCAAAGGCATCAGTGAAGTTATACATCTTTGATATAAAAAATATTTTTCAAAGGAAATAGCATTAGAAATTGTTGACTAACAGAAAACATGGAGGTCATCTGAGTGAAGGTAACTCAGGTGTCTGCTACCAGGGCACGACTGGTAGTCATCCAGCCCTCGTTTCATCCCTCTGTGCTGTTAACCTGGCATCCAGCACCAGACGAGAGCTCTCCCAGATCACGCTTCCTCCAAATGCTTTCCCCAAAATGCCTGTCTGCCTTAAGATATAAACGTGCACATTAAATGGTTGCAGCCAGAATGAACAAATTGTTTCTTTTCTGTTACTTTTTATTCACGTTGGCAGGAGTTTTGTTTAGATTGAGTTTTATAAAAGTGGTGGGGTTTTTTTGATTACTCAACAATGTTCTTGAAAATCTATCACATTCTTTACCTTTTCAGGTAAAAATTAAGTATCACTTCTTTTTCCTTCCTTGACTTTTCACTTAAAGCTGGTTGAGAGTGGAACAGATTATGAAGGAAGGACTGATGGAAAGATGTTCAGGATCTCCAGTCGGAATAATCCTGTAAACTTTCTTTTAGAGTGTTTGTATTACAGAAAAAAACTATATTTGAAAACATGTTTTCCTGTTACTCATGTTATTTCATGTTATTTTTCTTTAATGTTACTCATGTTTCCAATTATGTTTCAACTGTTGTTTTGTTCCACTATGTTTATGATCTTTCATCTGTTGCATATGAAAATTAGTAGAAACATTTTGAATTATTCCACAACAACATCTGGGAAGTCACTGAAAATTTTTCATGCATTCTTATAAAAACCTAGCAGTTAGAAAATTACCTTTCTTTTTTTGGTTATCTGAATATTAGTACCGTGTCACTAGGCAAGAATAAGACATTATCTGGAATACTATTTACAGATCTGGTCATTCATTTTGATAAAAGTGACTAGATTCAGAAGAGGTTACTAGGACATATAGAGCCTATATTACAAGAGTACCTAAAAAATGTTGCTTCTTTGACTTTGAAAGTAAAGGAGGTAGAATTTATGTATAATTCCATTGACCTTGATGAGGCTTTTTTTTTAACTATGTGGTTTTTAGAGTCAAGAATTTTAGCCTTGAAAATACACATTAATTGTTTTTGTAGACTGCAGTTTAAAGGCGCCCAGGTTTGTTATGTGTAGTTATTTGTACTGTATTATGCTATCAGTATAAGTCAGAAAAGTTTGAATGCTTATAGCACAATATAGATTTAGTCACTCTTTTAACTTGATATTGACTTCATACTTTGAAATATCTATTTTTGGGGGTGAAACAGGCATTGCATTTTTTTATTAAAAATAAAATAATGTTGTATCAGCCTTAGTATTACTCAAGATAGACACTCTTTTATTCCAGTCAGAACTGAAGAGAGAAGGTCTGCCTTGAAGGCATCTGCTGTGAACAAAGGGTTGAGAGTTCAAGACTACTGTTCTGGCTCATTGGTGTTGGGATTTTAATTTGGACCTCCACAGTGGTGATAAAAAGAGAACAGGAACCCAAGAGAGCTGCTGACTCTGGCAAAGTAAATTCCTCTTACAGTCTTGATATATTTTTCAAGTCGCTTTAGAGAAACTAAAATAAGAACTAATGAAAATAGAAGGTAACATTATTTATGACTTTTTTGTTTGTGTGTGTGTCAGTATCATGTTAAAAAGTTAATAAATTGAGATCCTACTGAAGACCAAGTTATTTGTGGTGCATCTGCTGCCAATGAACATTCTGTTTCAAAGGAGCAAGAACAAGTTAAAGGCTGAAATGACATGCTTTAATCTTTATATGCTTATTTAGTTTTGCACAGGGTAAAATTACCTGTCCTGGATCAGAGAGAGAACTCTGGAAAACTTAGAACTTGGAAAAAATTACCCCAAAGTATGTAGTGCTTCTTTTTTTTCCTTTTCTTTTTCTTTTTTTTTCTTTTTTAACCTTCTTAATGACAAATCAGTGATGGGAGAGGAAAGGGGAGCTTATCAGGCCTCCAACATATATTGATATATAAAAAGTGCCAAGAATGAGGAGTTAACCCTGTTTATAGGAAGACATTCATTTTGATACAAGAAAAGTACATGAAAGATTGTTTCAATGAATTCCTAGAACTGAATGAATTTGCCTGTCTTACAGAGCACTGAATGCCTATCTGAAGTTTGCATTTAAGTAATCCATGAGGAAAAAGACAAGTTCATAGAACTGTTCTCGTTATATAGAAAGGAATGGAAGAAGAATTAAAACACTTGAAAAAGTTAGGGTTTTTATAAAGTCAGAAAGGAAACTTAAGGTCAAAGATGAAAGTCACGCTTTCATCCAACCATCAAAAGTATCAAACCACAAAACTACCAACAAGAGATTAATTTCTTTTTGCCATCATCTGCTACAGGAAGGAGACCAAGACCACCAAAGATTTTGACTCTGCTACATGGCTCCCATCATGTAAGTATGTTTTGCTACAGTTTTCTGTGTTTTTACATCCATTAAGGATGCCAGAAATCAGGTGACGAGAACACAAAATTGCTGGAAACTGCTGTAAAAATGTGGGTATGGTTTGGTGGGGGTGGAGAATTTGTAAACTCACGGTATGCTCCAGAATGCCACCATCCTGATTCATGATAATTTTATATTTCCCAGAATTGCCACCTTGGACTTCCGGAGGGCAGACTTTGGCCTGTTTAGGAGACTGGTTGGCAGAGTCCCTTGGGAGGCAGCCCTGGAGGGCAAAGGAGTCCAGGAAGGCTGGACATTCTTCAAGAAGGAAATCTTAAAGGCGCAGGAGCCTCGTCCCCCTGTGCCAAAAGACAAGCCGGCAGGGAAGACGACTGGCCTGGCTGAACACAGAGCTTCGTCTGGAACTCAGGAACTCAGGAAAAAAGAAGAGTCTATAACCTTTGGAAGAAGAGGCAGGCAACTCAGGAGGACTACAAGGATGTCGTGAGATTATGCAGGGAGAAAATTAAAAGGGCCAAAGCCCAACTTGAACTTAATCTGGCTACTACCGTAAAAGATGATAAAAAGTGTCTCTATAAATACATTAGCAATGTATTAGCGGGGCGAAGGAGAATCTCCCTCCTTTATTGGATGCGGGGGAAGCATAGTGACAAAGGCTGGGGAAAAGGCTGAGGTACTTAATGCCTTCTTTCCCTCAGTCTTTAACAGCAACGGAAGTTGTTCTCTGGGCACCCAGCCTCCTGAGCAGGAAGACGGGGACAGGGAGCAGAATGAAGCCCCCATAATCCAAGGGGAAATGGTCAGTGACCTGCTACACTGCTTAGACACACATAAGTCTATGGGGCTGGATGGGATCCACCCAAGGGTACTGAGGGAGCTGGTGGATGTGCTCGCCAAGCCGCTCTCCATCATTTATCAGCAGTCCTGGCTAACTGGGGAGGTCCCAGTTGACTGGAGGCTGGCAAATGTGACGCCCATCTACAAGAAGGGTCAGAAGGAGGATCCGGGGAACTACAGGCCTGTCAGTCTGACCTCGGTGCCCGGGAAGGTTATGGAGCAGATCATCCTGAGTGCCATCACACGGCACATACGGGACAACCGGGCGATCGGGCCCAGTCAGCATGGGTTTATGAAAGGCAGGTCCTGCTTGACCAACCTGATCTCCTTCTATGACAAGGTGACTGGCTTAGTGGATGAAGGAAAGGCTGTGCACATTGTCTACCTGGACTTTAGTAAAGACCTTGACACCATTTCCCAAAGCATCCTCATGGAGAAACTGGCTGTTCATGGCTTGGATGGGCGTACTCTGCGCTGGGTAGGAAACTGGCTGAATGACTGGGCCCAAAGAGTTGTGGTGAATGCAGTTAAATCCGGCTGGCGGCCGGTCACAAGTGGTGTTCCCCAGGGCTCAGTACTGGGGCCAGTTCTGTTCAATATCTTTATCAATGATCTGGACGAGGGGATCGAGTGCACCCTCAGTAAGTTTGCAGACGACACCAAGTTGGGAGGGAGTGTTGATCTGCTGGAGGGTAGGCAGGCGCTACAGCAGGACCTGGACAGGCTGGATCGATGGGCCGAGGCCAATTGTATGAGGTTCAATAAAGCCAAGTGCCGGGTCCTGCACTTGGGTCACAACAACCCCAGGCAACGCTACAGGCTTGGGGGGGAGTGGCTGGAAAGCTGCCCGGCGGAAAAGGACCTGGGGGTGTTGGTCAACAGCCTGCTGAATAGGAGCCAGCAGTGTGCCCAGGTGGCCAAGAAGGCCAACGGCATCCTGGTCTGTATCAGAAATAGTGTGGCCAGCAGGAGTAGGGAAGTGATTGTCCCCCTGTACTCAGCCCTGGTGAGGCCGCACCTCAAGTACTGTGTTCAGTTTTGGGCCCCTCACTCCAAGAAAGACATTGAGGTGCTGGAGCATGGCCAAAGAAGGGCAACAAAGCTGGTGAAGGGTCTAGAGCACAGGTCCTATGAGGAGTGGCTGAGGGAACAGGGGTTGTTTAACTTGGAGAAAAGAAGGCTGAGGGGAGACCTTATTGCTCTCTACAACTCCCTGAAAAGAGGTTGTAGCGAGGTGGGGGTTGGTCTCTTCTCCCTAGTAACAGACAATAGAACAAGAGGAAATGGCCTCAAGTTGCCCCAGGGGAGGTTTAGATTGGATATTTGGAAAAATTTCTTCACTGAAAGTGTTGTCAAGCACTGGAACAGGCTGCCCAGGGAAGTGGTTGAGTCACCATCCTTGGAGGTGTTTAAAAGACGTGTAGATGCAGAGCTTAGGGACATGGTTTAGTGGTGGACTTGGCAATGTTAGGTTAATGGTTGGACTTGATGATCTTAAAGGTCTCTTCCAACCTAAACAATTCTATGATTCTATTCTATAATAGCCTGCAAAAGTGATTTTTCAGTTCCTGTTCTGAACTCTTTGCATCCCAAACTATTTACAGTGACATTTCTTTTCCTCCCTGTTTTAACATACACATTCTCTATCCTGTTCACACATTCACAAGAACTCTCCTATGGAGAAGTAATGACAGAATGACCTTTCTTTATGCGTAGGTAATTCTTTCTTTCTAGCTTCTGTGTGGTTATCACCCTGACCTGTTCCATGTTGTTATATAGACAGGACTTCTAAATCATAATTTTCTTAAAGTGGTGGGGTTTTCTGATCACTTTTATGACTCTCTCTCTGTCGCTTAGCACAGAGCAAGCCTGCTCCACTGGGGTCTCCAAAGACATAACTAGAAACCTTAGATAAGGTTTATCTGCTAAAATATCTACTCGGTGCTAGTCTAGATACCAGTTTCTGTATACTGTCTATAAAGATATGCTTAGACAAATAGGCTTGTTTTGAAAATTTGAGATCGAGATAACCGTATTTAGCTCTTCTTACTAGATCTCAACAGAACTGAAGTTGTAGCTAAGTTGGGAGGGCAAAGATAAATACGAATACATCTATACATGGACACATAAAGTCTCTCTTGTGTTTCTCATAACATAAAATCTACTGAATTCCTGTACGGCTCCTGGACTGTGGCTCAGCAGTCTCCAAAAGGCATTGATTTAGATGACTCAATAGTATCACAAGGATTACACCTCTCTGGAACTCAGAGCCAAAGCTCTCATTCATGTCAATAGGACTCAGGGGTAAGCATGATTTTTTAGAATAGGTATCTTTTATTTACGATGTTATTTGGTTTTGCTGCAGTATTTGGTCAAGGGCTGTGATCTATGTACAGTTTTTGTTGTTCTCACTTAAGGCCACTGACATGATGGTTAGTCTTCTTTTACTTCATCTCTGACCCAAATTGATTGACAATAGTCACTATCCATGAGTGGTTCTAGCAGCTTTTTAATGGGGAAAAAAGAAGTAGCATTGTTGGTGTGGTATCATAAAAAGGACCATCCTTCAGCTTAAAACAAAAAGCTCTATTTCAACAAATATCAACTAGAAAGTTACTTGGATTTACAAGTTCCCAATGCAAAAGCCAGAACATAATTTAAATCTTTAATTTAAGTCACGTGGTGTAAGAATAATAATCCAAATCTAGAAATGTCTTCTTGAGATTCTAGTTATCGTCACTTCTGGACAACTATACCTACACAGACATTGGTATCTACTGTCATTTTTCATTCTCCAGATGTCCTTCTGGTAGGCTGGTAATCTATTGTTCCTCTGTCATACATGCCACATGCAGAGGTCTGGGATATCCTGTGGCTTTTCAGATGGCACTCAGCATCTATAGACATGGTAACTGTATCCAGCCTTGTAGTGTTAAACTGCACCTTCTCTTCTGATTCCATAATGCTTGTGGTATTGGCAGGCCAGCTGGAAGGAAGGAAATAGGTGATGCTTTGTATCCTGAAGCTGGAAAGGAAAACAAATACAGGTGAGTACTCTAGGTACTTATCTGTTATAAAAAAACTTTTTTTTTTTCTTTTTCCCTTTTTTTTCTCTGAATTACCCATACTATATACTGTGCTGAACACATGTGAAGTTTTCTATTTGCATGCATTGTGTGCAGAGCTAGCCTCCTGTTCTGGGATATCTAGGGACATAGAACATGAGCTACTAAGAGAGTGAGATTAATCTGCTGTTTCACTCTAGATCCCCATTTTTCTCTATTGATAATAAAGAAGAATCTAGACAAATAAGTTTGATGTGTAAGTCCATAGTACAGATGTCGGTATTTAGTCCTTCTTTCTAAATATCAGGAGAGTTCAGGGAAGAACTCAGTGTCTAAGTAGGCAGCAGGGAGTTCTGTTGCATGGGGACGGCACTTGACTTAAAAGTTGATACTCAGAGCAAGGAAGTTGCTGGTCATTTAGGCACCTCCAGCATGAGGGTGTTGTTGAAGGGATCTTTCTAGATCCCTTTCCTGAGCCTAGAAGTTAATATTTACCTAAATCTGATTTTCAGGGTGAAATTATATACTCTTGCACTTGTTGAAATTCTTATCCTATTTCATCTTAAGATCATAATAAATACCCTGTATACTGGAATCATACCTACGCCCTTGTCATCCACTGCTGTAAATTGGAGTTTAAATTGTACTGACACGGATAGAAGTACTGTGACTTAAACCAGTTGTAAGTCAGTGTAGGTGTACTTAAATTGACCAAATCTTTGCTGATTTACATCAGCAGAAGATCTATCATGCTGAATTTATTTAAAGTTTAGTGAGTTCTATTGAATTGGTAACTGTAACGTGGTAATTGCTGTGATTTGTGTTATATGTAGCTTTCAGTATACTTAACACCAATTAAAATGCAATGTAATCCTAGATTTTCCTTGCAAATGCACAAGAGATGCTGAATTTTTGTTTGTTTGCTTTTTTTAAGAAAACAAAGTATTTATCACTGGTTCTGGAATGTAAGCTAGTTGTTATTGTTTTATATCTGCTGAAGAAAATCAAGGTTTCATTTCGTACATTAAGCAGAGTGAATCAGATTGCATATGTGTGACAAATGGGTTTGTAAAATATTACTTGCACAGCATAATGGTAATTTGTCTACTCGGTGGCTGTAACAAACACATTACATTTTTGTTTAACGGTTATAATTCATCACTTCAATACACAAAATACATGCAGAAACTTTATTTCTCAACAGGGGATTAATAGGATGTCAACACTAAAGTTACGTTTGTTTCCCAAAAGCAGTGCTACTAATTCATTCTTGTGTCTCCCCATAAGTAGGAGCCAGGTTGTGACGGTGGGATTGCATTTTTAAGAACGGTTAAAAGTTATACTGAAGAAAGAACCGTGCTGCATGAATCCTCCATGGTCATTTGAGCAGGTGTAACACTGTGTGGAGATGTCATAAGACACATTTTTTTTAAGTCTGTTTGAGGCAGAAATTTTGACTGCTTTATCTACATTTGTTGATATGGGCTTAGAGAATATCTAAATATCTAAGTAAATCTAAATTGTTCAATCTCTTTTTCCCTGCACAACTCCTTAGAATGTTTTACTTGCCCATGTCAGCTTAAAAAAAGTAATCCCTAGTTTTAGTAGACCTTTTAAAACACAATAGTGGAACCAGAGAGAAAAATATTCTCATATTACATGAAATATCTGCAACAGAAAGTCTCAGTAGTAATATTTAAGATAAATAGAGATGTACACACCCATTGTGGCTTTTTTGTGATGGGCATGTAATAAATATTTTCAATCTAATCTATTATATAAAACAAATGCATGATAATCATTATTAATATCATTTAATGTTACTCTGAGATGATCTCAGCTGGGTTTTAAGATCTCAACAGGTTTAGCACAGCAGTGGTCATTTTTATATGAGTGAATGAATAATTAAGAGTTGCAGAATTCTGAAGAGGATTTCTTCTAGGTTAGAAAATAAGAAGTAGGTTTAGTATTTCTTCAGTTGCAGTTTATGTCTTTAATCTTAAAGGCAGAAATTTAGATTTTCCTCATGTGTTTAGTGTAGAATAGAATAGAATAGAACAGAACTGTTTCAGTTGGAAGGGACCTGCAATGATCATCTAGTCCAACTTCCTGACCAATTCAGGGCTGATCAAAAGTTAAAGCATGTTGTTAAGGGCATTGTCCAAATGCTGCTTAAACACTGACAGGCTTGGGGGCATCGACCTCCTCTCTAGGAAGCCTGTTCCACTGTTTGACCACCCTCTCAGCAAAGAAATGCTTCCTAATGTCAAGTCTGAAGCTCCCCTGGCACAGCTTTGAACCATTCCCACGTGTCCTGTCACTGGATCCCAGGGAGAAGAGCTCAGCACCTCCCTCTCCCCTTCCCCTCCTCAGGAAGCTGTAGGGAGCAATGAGGTCGCCCTCAGCCTCCTTCTCTCCAAACTAGACAAGCCCAGAGTCCTTAGCTGCTCCTTGTAAGACATTCCTTCCAGCCCTTTCACCAGCTCTGTTGCCCTCCTCTGGATGCATTCAAGGACCTTCACATCCTTCTTAAACGGTGGGGCCCAGAACTGCACACAGTACTGAAGGCGAGGCCGCACCAACGCTGAATACAGCGGGACAATCACCTCTTTTGGCCGGCTGGTTGTACTGAGTTTGATGCCCCCCAGGGTGTGGTTTGTCCTCTTGGCTGCCAGAGCACGCTGCTGGCTCCTATTGAGCCTGCTGCCGACCAGCTCCAGCCAGTCCTCTCCCAATTTATACTTGTGCCTGGTGTTACTTCATCCCAGGTGCAGAATCCAGCATTTGGACTTGTTAAATTTCATGCCATTAATCATTGCCCAATGCTCCAATATGTTTAGATCCCTTTGCCTCAAGAGAGTCAACAGCACCTCCCAGTTTGGTATCACCAGCAAACTTGCTAATGGTGCATTCAACTCCTGCATCCAGATTGTTGATAAATGTATTGAACAGAAGTGGCCCTAGGATTGAACCCTAAGGAACACTGCTGGTGACTGGTCACCAGCCAGATGTGGCCCCATTCACTACAACCCTTTGGGCACTGCCTTTCAGATAGTTCTTCACCCAGCACCCTGTGAACCTGCTCATCTCACAGTTGGACAACTTGTCCAGAAGGATGCTGTGAGGGACAGCATCAAATACCTTACTAAAATCCAGAAAAACTACATCCACCACCTTCCCTTCATCCACTAGGCAGGTGACCTTATCATGGAAGGATATCAAGTTAGTGAAATAGGACTTTCCCTTTGTGAACCCATATTGACGGTGCCTTATGATTGCATTATTCTTTAAATGCCTTTCAATAGTAGCCAGTATGATCCTCTCCATAATTTTTCTGGGAACTGAGGTTAGACTAACAGGTCTGTAGTTTCCTGGGTCTTCCCTGATGCGCTTCTTGTAAACTGGAATAACATTGGCCAGCTTCCAGTCAGCAGGGACCTCCCCAGACTCCTAAGACCTTTGGTACATGATAGAGAGTGGTCCTACCATAACATCCGCTAGGTCCGTCAGTACTCTGGGATGAATCCCACCAGGCCCCATGGACTTGTGAACATTCAGCTGATACAGCTTGTCCCTTACAATTTCAGTGTCCACAGAAGGAAAGTCACTGTTACCTCAGTCGTGGTCCTCAAACTCAGAGGAGTGGGCAGCCCAAGGTCTATCAGTATTATTAAAGACTGAGGCAAAAAAAACATTGAATACCTCCACCTTTTCTTCATTCTTATTTGTCAAGTGAGCTTTTTCATCGAGCATTGGTCCCTTATTTTCCTTAGACCTCTTTTTGCTATTAACATACTTAAAAAAGCCCTTCTTGTTGTGTGACACAATGCTGGCCAGTTTTAACTCTAGTTCAGCTTTGGCCTTACATGTCCTCTTCCTGCATATGCGAACCACAGCTCTGTAATCTTCCTGCAAAGTCTGACCTCGCTTCCAGAGATCATAAAATTTCTTTTTCTGCCAGAGTTCCAAGGGGAGTTCCCAGCCAAATTGGTTTTCTGACCAGATAGCTTGACTTTCAACATCATGGGATTGACTACTCCTTTTCTTTTAAAGGTAGCTCTTAAAACTGAACAGCACTCGACTCCTAAGCCCTCAAAGGCAGATTCCCAGAGTACACTACTAAGTAGCTGTCTGAGTAGTTTAAACTTTGCTCTCTTGAAATCCAAGGCAGCAACTCTGCTGACCAAAAAAGATTTTAAACTCAACTATGTCATCATCACTGTGGTCAAGACAGCCACCTACCATCACATCCCGCATGAGTCCTTCACAAATAACAAGTCTAGGAGGGCATCTTTCCCAGTTGACTCACTGAGTACTTGTGACAAGAAGTTATCTTCCACAAACTTCAGGAATTTCCCAGACTTGCTTGTGACAGCAGTGTGGTATCTCCCGTAAGAACAAAAGCTATCGATCCAGAGATTTCTCCTAATTGCTTATAGAATAGCTGATCAATGCTAACATCCTGGCTGGGTGATCAGTAGTAGACACTCACAACGCCATCTGCTTTGTTTTCCATCCCCCTAATCCTCACCCAGAGGCTCTCAACCACATCATCTCTAACTGTAAGGGCTGTACAGTCAGTCAAACCTCTCCCTTACACACAGTGCAAATCCTCCACCTTGCCTGCCCCACCTATTTTGTAAAAATAACCAACTGTACGAAAATGCTCTACTATATAAAAATGAATAAAATTATTTATTTTTCTCTTTCACATTGGGAAGACATTTTTTGTAAATCTAAAATTATTACCTCTCCACAGGTGGCTTTTTATAGTAGTAAGATTTGATTTATTTGTAAAAAAGGAAGGAAGGTTTTTTAGAAGAGTAAGTTTTGTAGCCTGATTGTCCCCTCCCTTTATGCTGAGCCCTCACAATTTTGACTCCTTGTTCCCACAAAGCAAACAGAAGAACCTTATTAGCTGCTTATTAGCTGTCATAATAAAGTTATTATAGTTATTTATATTAATATAAACTATTCATATTAACAGTTATTAATAGATATTTATAAAAATAATGTGTAAAATAATTTGATTCTGAAAATAAATATAAGCTTAACTTCATGAGCAGGAAGATCATGATTCAGTCTTAGAATAAATCTTTTTTAGAGTTTCCAGTGCTGTATCAAAAGTGTTATAGCAGCACGATACAAAATGCTGATCTGATATAAATGTACTCTGCTGGTTCAAATCCTTTCAGAAATTTATGGTAGGTTATCATTGTACTGTCAGGCTTTATGCAAGATCAAATACTGTTTGCTCATGACTTTTTAACTTCATGCTAAATCAGGTATTGTCTATCCTCCTGCAGTTGACATAAAGAGAACAAAAATTTTGTATTGTGTAAGCTCTGGCTATTTCAACAGAAACGCAGTGTGGATCAAAGGTGTTTATATGATGTATGCCATTTGATATAGTGGTTCAGCAGATGTAGGATTAACAGTCATGAAACTAATTTGAGATAACCCCTGCTCTGTGAAATCAGTAAAACAATCCCCAGTCTATTATGTTATAGTAGCATATGTTTCTGCAGAATTAAAGATTAATATGCAGCAATCAGTGTCAAGGGCAATATAATTCCACATAGCAGCTAATCTGAGGTTGGTAATGGCCTTATATAAAACTACTGAATATACTGAACAAGAAAATATATAACAGTTTCATGTATATTTCTTCATTCCTTCATGTTTCTTGGGGAACAACAAAAAAAAATCTATTCCAGTTTGCACATGGTCAAGGAAGATGGGGAAAGGTCTTTAAGGAAAACAAACAGTTTTTTCCTAATAGTGCCCGTCACCCCAGCTAAAGCAGAGAGACTTTCCAGAGACTTTCTCTACTTTTATAACTGTGTGACTCAGTTTAAAAATTAGAAATGTTAAGATTATGATTAAAAAATAAGAAACCTTTGATTAAATTGAAATTAAACTGAATGATAAAGAAAAACAATCATTTTATAGCATAAAAGTAACTGATTTGTCAGACATCTTTGCAGTCAGAAACCCCACTTATTTTTCTACCTAGAAAATAGGCTAAAGAATTTAATACTGGATTTGAAATTTTGCTTTGTTGTGATGGAAATAACATGAAAAATATCAGGAAAAAAAAGGATTGCAACACAGAGTGAATGAACACATACAGCTCCCTAGATGGGTATAATCAGAGAGCACTGATACACTACTAGCTGTAAATATGAACTAAGTTGCTGAGCGCCTAGCTAAGAAGTATTGAAAAATTCCAAATTAAGAAATGGGCATTTGGGGGTTGGAGGGTGGGTGGGGTGGGTGGGGTGGAGATCAGTGGCATGTAAATGTGTAAAGCAAGATAGATGCTATTTGTTGGTCAACAGAAGTGGTGACCAGACTTAAATTAAGAGAAAACAATCAATATGCAAAACTTCTTCCTGGTCAACTAAGTATCTTTTTAATTAAAGGCAATACTATAAATATTATTTAATATGTTTTCTTGAAGCAGATAGTTTACCATGTCTTTGTGGACAACAGTTTGGAAACCTCTGATCTATATTGATGAACTTCTGGGAACTCAACAGGGTGATATGTTCTTATGCTATATATATTAAGAAAAGATCTCTTAGGATAGCAAAATTGGGATTTTATATAGCGCTTGTTATGATGTTTCTTTTGCAGGAGAAGTGGGATTTGGATTTGGGAAACAAAAATGTTTGTCTTTATTCTTGTCTAGGTGTCTGAATTCTCTCAGCTCCTTAATTCACAAGGGCTACAAATACATTTTTTTTTCAGATGGCTCTGCAGAATTATGTAGGGAGGTAGCCCCAGTAGGCAAGGTCCTGTCAGCATCCATGCTGCGGCTCCTTAGGGGCATCACAATGCATAATGCAAAATGAAAAATAGGAAATTGGAAGCAGAGAACAGTTTTTAAAGCTGGATGTATCTTATGGTTTTCCATGGGAAAAATTAATTTTCAGGTCTCTGAAAAATCAGAGGATGCATAATGTTTTTAAGTTACCAATAGAGCAAGATTGTGTCGCTGATACTTATATTTGATTATACATAGAGAATGGGAAGACATGCTCACACAGAGATCATATGTAACCTTTATTCTTTTTAGATAGGTAATAGTACACCATATTATTTATTCCTCAGGCAGGAAAAAAGCCATCCATAAAATATATAGGTCAATCCACATGAATAGCAACATTTTTACATCATAAACTATACTATGGTTCGCTTTTGCATGGGACTGTTGCCAATTAGTACCTTTGCATGTGCAATATAACATTTGAAAATACTTAGGGGCTATTTTACTTGTGCACATAGTCTGGAACTTTAATTATAATAAGCTCAAATGCAGAATATTCAAAGAAGTTATACAAAGCTCCAATATATAAACAGCTTCTACAAATTCTCTTTTTAGTAAAGAAAAATCTGACATGTCAGAATTTCTTGAGAGTTGAAGTGAATCTCCTCAGTCCCATATTCTAGATTTGAAAGGTCATGGGATCATATGCCTTAAAAGTGTACCATGTTTCTGAATACAGAGGAGTTGTTTGTCACAGAATTGTACGTCAGTGACCTGAGCTAGCACAGGGTTATTTTTAGGGTAAATTGTGTCTTTTAGAGGAGGAGGAAAGGTGTCTGGCAGAGTCACAAGAACAGAAAAGTCTATCTGTAGCCCTTCTGCATCCTAAATGAGCTAATGAGAAATGAATAGGAATTTGATAAATATGTTTATCTGTACCTCTGTTATCCCTATGCATGAAATACATATAATGTTTATATAGGTTATTGAATACCTATACATACAAGTGAAGTCATTAGGAGGAAGTCTTTCTCCACGACCTTCTTTCCTCTTGTCCTGGGATTTGCCAGCCGATGTGGAAAGGAGATTGGTACCTCCGCTAGTTGTCCGCCTTCTCTGTTCAGTGCCAATGAAGAAGGGCCTGTTGAATGGGATCCAAAACATTGAGCAAGCTGGAAAATAGTTGTCTGTAAGTAGCCAGTGGGCTAGCTAACTGGTACGGGCAAGTTCTGTAACCTCAGCCCTCTTAATTTCCTGTATATTTGGCTGATGTTTGTGAGAATTTGCTTTTATTTACTTGAAATACACAATCTACAATCCCTCTTCTCATGTAGACTTCACTGACAGTATTTTTTCAAAGACTGGATATTTGTATTGTGTGATAGAGAGGTGATCACGCTGCCATCCTTATCTGACAAACAGGAGACCCCAGGTGAAGTTCCTGTTCAGGCTTAGTAGATTGAAAGTCAGTATCTTGCTTCCTATGCCAATTTGGATGGGGGAACTGGGAATCACCTCCTCGTTTTGAAACTATGCCACTATACACAGACACACACATATAATCCATATAAAAACGTGATTAACAGGGGCAAAGAGAAAGTATATAAATAAAAATACATTCTTCAGGAATAGATTGGTTTGAGTTCTGCCCAATATTTGATATCCCATTTATATTTAATAGCTCAGCACTTAAAGATGTACCATGGAGATAAGGAGTTTCTTTTGAATATGAGGAAGCTAATGAATAATTCTGATGGTGGAAATATAAAGCAATGAAATATTGCTTGGGGAATCTAAGGAGCCTTAATAAACAAATTTAGAGAAATAAGATACTTGGTAGTTTGAAAAGGTGAAAATTGTTCAGGGAGATGCATTCTGAAAGTAAAGTAAGGGTTTTTTGGATTGTTTCTTCCTTGCTTCAGACAATAGTGATAATATGGAACTATTTTTCTACTAATGCAAAAAATTATCTTCTTTGTATCTGGGTTGCATCCAATTTAAATAGCTACATCTTCAGTTGGATGTGGGGACAAATTTATGCTAGATGGGCTTCTTTAAGATGGACATGTGCTTATGATTAGTGTTCTAATAGAACAAATGGAAACCTTTTCAATGATAAAACATTAATTAGAAGCTCTGTGTAAGAGCCATGCCAACACAGAAGCACAGAATGATGGGGATATGAATACAATTTCTACAAGAAATTCTAGCTAAATTTAACAGTTAAACTTGAAATAGATAGATCATTATCTTTCTATAGGCTCTTTCCAGCCTATCTGTTCTGCTTCAACATGTATAATATAGGGACCTTTATTTGAGAGAGAGAAGCACCTGCCCAGCACACGTTGATGAGTGAACATGGTATTTTTTACCTGTGATATTTATTCTTTGATCTGAATGAGAACATGAGAACATGTGATACCTGACAGATATTTTTGTTTGCATTTAGGAAAAAAAAATCTTAGATTCCATAATAACTTTTATCTAACTTTCAAAAAAATGGTGAGGAATAAACAAATGATTTATTTTCCTAATTCTATTTCAACAATCATAAAGAAACTTAGTATTCTGTCTTCCCTTATAATAAAATATATATATTTGGACCCCATTACACTAAACTCATAAAAGTACCACATAGTTTATGCAAATAGCTTTGAAATAGCTCCTGTAAAATACAAGCAAAGAAGTTATGAATCAGAATGAGTACAACAAAAATATGTTTAAAAGTGAGGTATTTTTGAGAAAACTTATCTCTCATGTAAATGTTATATAGCATATTGATAAAGAATTGGAACGATGTTTGTATAATTTAAAAACCACTTGGAGGGAATATTTTTGCAAGGATAATTTTCTTTATTATGCATTTTTTATGTTGATATACATTATATTTATGTACTGCCAGTTCTAGTTTAGA
This sequence comes from Phoenicopterus ruber ruber, assembly GCA_009819775.1. Classification (NCBI taxonomy): domain Eukaryota; kingdom Metazoa; phylum Chordata; class Aves; order Phoenicopteriformes; family Phoenicopteridae; genus Phoenicopterus; species Phoenicopterus ruber. The sequence goes on from CM020215.1 coordinate 141,342,867, forward strand.
TGAGAAAGGTTTAAATCCCTCAGGCAGAGAAGGATCTTCAATCCTCTCATGTACTAGACGAATACACTAAGCACAAGACAAGACTAGTGTTAGAGGAACCAGGTAACCAAAGTTCTGGCTGACAAAACACAAAGCTGTTTTACCTTCCCAAATGTGCTCTTTCTGCTATCAAGGAATAACTCCTGTATGTTTCTCACGAAAACCAATATCCTAATTAATATCAGCATTCTGTAAATGAGAAAATGCAAGTGAGAGTAAGTGAGTGCATTTTGGCAAAACATGAGAAAATACTATAATTTCTTTTTCTTTTTTTTTCTTTTTTTTTTTTTCCCCCCTCCACTTCTGAATACAGAGGACATTCTAATTAGTTGTATGTAAGACACTAATAATTTAACATTTCTTTCTTTAACAACTAGAGAAATCAAAATACCTTTTGGGGTTTTTATCCCTGAGTTTTGCTGAAGGGGATTTAATCTCCTCGAATTAATAAAAATCAAAGCTAATTTAAAAAGCTTGACAGGATAAACTAGGTTTGATTAAGAGAGAAAGAAGCCTTATATTAAACAGTTTTTCAGTTGATATTTGTGAGACCTATAAATTATGTATCACTGCTTTGAAAGTCTGTATAGAAATTCAAGTGAGAGGTCATTTCCTTGTGGACAGAAGATAGCCTTTAAGCTGTGTTGAAATGGGATAAAGAGAAAAAAGGATAGAGAAGGAAAGACCTGAAGGGAGGTTAGGTTTATTTCACATAGAACTTAGAATCATAGAATCATAGAATTGTTCTGGTTGGAAGAGACCTCCAAGATCATCGAGTCCAACCGTTAACTTGATGTGGTAAGTATTCACAAGCTTTTTTCTTTTGTTAGATATGAGAAATCCTTACTTTCAATAATTTTTATTTTTTTCATTTTCATTTCTTTATCAAATTTAAGATCTGCAGGTACAGCAATCCAAAACAAGATTTTTAAGATGTTGAAGTCAGATATCAAAGCCAAAGTGCTCTGTCTGCTGTTGTGTCAGGTATGAGGGTGGTATTTCTCTATTCCCTTCCTAATCTGTTGCGAAAACTAGTTATATTAGTGGCAAAAGCCTGCCAGTTTGGGTCCCCCAGGGAAGTGAGGGGGAGAATGTTTTATTTTCAGCTCTCTCGGGGTTGTTTTCTTAGAATGAAGGCAGAAACATATTGACTTTGCCAATGAAAATTGTGATTCCTATAAGCACATATCGGGAGATAAATGGTAGTTAAAATATATTTGTGGAGCAGGAACAGAATTAAAGAGCCTGAAAGTTGCCTAAACTATAAATATGTTTTGGAAAAATATCCCAATTCGTTAATATGGGAGCAAGAGAACCAGGGAATCTGCATGAGCGAATTTGTGTCTTCAAGCAGTTTTATCATTTCGGATTTCTCCTTAAGGATTATAGATGTTCTAATGTAAGACATCCATACCTTGAAAAGATATAATTCAATAAACCTTTGGTAAATACCAAGTGTTAAATGATAAATCCAATTTTTCTCTCAAATTTTTGTTTTCATAAATACAGACAAAATAACTCTACTTCTTGACAGATCAGCATTTGCTATACTTCTGTTTACTCCTAATGTTGTATCCATATGCTCTTCACTATACCATAATTTGTTCCAAATTCAATAACTAAAAATATTGTCTTTCATCCACATTGATATACTTAATATGAAGTGGTAAAAGCCTTAGTCTCCGATGGGTTGAAGAGCAGCCTCACATTGCTATTTTTCAAGCAAATTCATGATTTTGAAGGCTTTTTTTTTGCTTGTTTTTAATTCCTTTGGTATTTCTGTAATCAGGAATTACAGAATTTTGTTTAAGATAACGATGCTTTAGGAAAATGTAAAATCCTTTGACTGGACTTATATTTATGGTCAAAATCTATACTTGACTTTGTAACCCAAGTCACATTATGATTGGAGTATAGACCCTTCCCATGTAAAAACTGGCAGTCCTGCAATTACAGTAATTTAAAAGAGACTGGTCCATGAGAAGTCAGCTGAGGAACTGGTATTGTCACAGTATTCAAAGCAATTCTTGAAAAACTAAGAACAGAAAGTTTCCTTACAGAGTCTCAGACTATTGCAATTTTTCTTCTATGTGGAAATGTTTTCATACCTGGACACAAATAGTCATGCTATATGCTATGAAAAGAGCGCGTTACTTTTGAAAGCATCCCTCATCTGTTTTAAATGAACTTGGTTCTGTTTGCTTCGTATCCATTTGCTGTATAATTTTCAGAATAAAAGGCAGGAACACTCAACACATTGCATTCAGGCTCTGATATACATGTAAACTGCTACTAAGCAAACCTTCACATAGCACAGTTACTTTTCTTTCTGGAGAAATACCTAGTTGAGAGAGTCTTTCCGTAAACCCTTAATCATTGCAAGTCTCTGCCTGAATATTGGATCATCCTCATAGTCTTGACTTGCCTTTGTACCTGTTCACACATTATTTCTCTATCTTGTTGTTGGTGTTACATTGTCTTTATTGATTTAATGATGTGTGTACCTATCTGGTTCAATAACTTTGTTATACAGTTATCCTAATTTTACTCTAGTTCAGTTAAGAACACACTGTGTTCTTCCCATGGGAAATATAGGTAGAATGACTACCCTGTGATATTTTACCATTTTGTTTTTCTGTTTGTTTTATTTGTGAGTCAGTATTTATATTTTAAGTTTGCACAAGAAATAACCAAAGTTTGATGGATTTTTTTTTCCCCTCCCTGCACGTGGTTAAGAAACTTAAGGAAAGCTGCCAAGGATAATTTTTCTCCCCCTGCCTAATAGGTACACTGAAGCCACCAAAAAATGAAAGAATGTGCAAACAAGAAGCTAATCATAATTGTTTCTTGGACTGTAAATGGCACAACATTGCAATCATGTCCAGTTAGGAAATCTTCAGTGGAGCTTTTGGAGAGTTTGTCAATCACTGCCTTCCGTTGTAAACTCTCTTGCTTCAATCTAGCAAGAAGATAAAAGTATTTATTGTCAGTCCACAGCAGTTCAACCTCCATGAGAAAATTTGCAGCTCTTAATGGGGTTCACAACCTCTATCCCTCAGCCTCGTTCAGTACAACATGTGGTATGTTTACACATGCAGCCTGTGTACCACTGGCACAGTCCATTTGCTGTGCGTTATGGTTGGTTTTTTAGACTCATCTGCAGGAAACTAATCTGAACATTACAGACAGAACTAATTTGCTGTAAAATGTAAATCTTGGTTCCTAAAATACAGATAAAGTAGAACCTACTGCAGAGTTATATATGATTTCAGTCTACTGCCAAATCTGACTGCATAGAGGTTATAAAAGGAGCATGTTACAAACAGGTCATGGTGATATGCTGACCAACTGAAATGTATCATGTGCGTGGGGGTTTCTATTTCTCCCCAAATTATAAGGCTGAAAGCACAATGTGCTGCTTCATTTCTACCAGTTTTATCCTGCACAGTGCTTCTTCGGGCACAGCCAGTTACATGAAGTCACTCAAAGAAAATGCTTTTCTAGAACGACTTACAAGAGAACTTCAATTTTAGTAGTGTTTTTTTTCATAGACTTTGTATTTTTCAAGCCTTTAAGAGATAACACACTAGTTGGTAAAGACAGTGCTGAAATGCTTCACACTGTGACTTGTTCCATTTACCACTGGCTTTCTTCCTGCTGCCCCTAGGACATTCAGGCATTTTCCCCTTGTCTTTGTAAAGTCCTATAGGATCATTGCAAACAAATTTTAAGTCTTCACAGCTTTCACCCTCTTGTGGGAATGGTTTCACTGAGACATGCTGAAGGTCCACTTAGACCATAATTCTTTCACTGTCACCACAAATGAGTGATGTCTAGGCAATGCATAGGAGAAAGGGCTGATATACAGTGATAGATCTCTCAGTATATTCTCCCAGCATCTCAAAATCCAGTTTGTATGGATTTTATGGGAAGAGGTAGCATGATTGTGCTTATTAAGCACTGACAGATTTCTCTTTGATGAATCTTGCTTGTCTGATAGTATGTTTACTCTCAGATAACATGACAACTTTTGGCGTGGTCCCTGTAAACTGCAAGTCTTTTGACACACACTCAAAACTGCAAGAAGAGTGGGGCTGGATACTGAACTTTGGACACGTTTTTGGATTAGCCAACAAAAACAAGCTTTTGGATTAGCCAGTGAAATGCTGACTTTTCAGCTGATGCTTTCCTCTGGTGTTAGAAGACTCTGTTTTGGAGAAAGTGTCTTCCAAATGAGGCTGTGTGAACCTGGTCCTGAGGTAGGTGAGGTAGAAACTCTCTGTCCAAATTCTCTAGAAAATCTCCCACATTGACTAGTTAAAAATTTTTCAGCTAGTGTTCAGTAGGCAGCTAGGCCCTTTAGAATGACCCGATCTCAGGTGTCATAAGGCAGCAGGAAGATTACAGATGTTTGTAATGTGCCAAAAAAAGTGCATGGTACTCTGCCAGGTAGAAGATGAAGATGTAGATCATTCTCATTGCCATTTTCCATATTTCCATATCTTTGAATTTATAAAATCTACATAGAAGTTACTTCACCATTGGACTACAAGGAAAAAAGTGTGAAATATATTTTGAGAATACTGATAGATTATAAAAAAAGACTGCAGATAAGAATACTTTCTATTACCACACCTTATTTTCTGAGGATTATTTTTTATCCCATGTAGTTATGACAGACAAAATGTATGGTATTGAATAAGATGTAAAATTTGTCTAAGAAAACTCAGCTTTATGAGGAGAAACTTCAAGATCTATTTTCTGTTTGTTGCAGGTCTGTAGCCACTTATGCCCAAAGCCATTAAAATTGCAAAATATTTTGATAGCTTTTCATTACTTTGTGACTGAAAGGTGAAGTGTCTATTGACTTTTCAAGGCAGTAATGAAATTTCATTATGAATATTTGGAAAAGTATTAAAGTATTTGAAACTGTAATTAAATCAAATGTTTTGAACTTTGACATTGTGTCCTTGTTTATAGTCATCAGGGCTAATATTAACTTTGGGAAACATTGTTCTGTCTTCACAATACCCACAGTAAAATGAAAATTATTATTTGCTTTTTGGTAATTGCCCAGATCATTTATCACGTAATACAACAGAACAGACAACCTATAATTCATTACTTGATCTTGAAGTCGGTGTAATAAAAGTTGTACACTATTTTTCTGTGTCTTTCAAAAAGAGACTTGCAATTGGAGAACACTTTTGAATATTTGGAAAAGTTGAGGTATTGTCACACTAATATTCTTGGCTTGACACACTCATGTTGAAAAGAAGTTTTAGATGCTCTGAGTATTACAAGGTGTTGTCTTTTACACTAGATGTCTTTTATTAGCATTTGTAAGTTTACCAGAAAGGATGAATAAGAGATATTTTCAGTGACTTTTACTTATGTATTTCTTACACTGTACTAAAAGTTTGATCTTCTGCACAGACAGTGCTAGCTTTATTACCCAATGTATTCCCTTTTATGACAAATCATTGGAAGTAATTTATCATCTACTATTTGATCAAAAACATAATTCTTATATAAAAATACATATGGTAAAGCAAAAGCCTTTCAGAAAGGATTCATGTACATTACATTTTAATTATCATACCCAACAACATGATTTTAACAAACAAAATTTTTTTGAACATGAATTATCTGTTTTATTTGTAAACAAATGATAACTCTTCAAAAAATCATATTATTTATTAAAAGAATAAAACCTGACAAAACACATGACAAAAACTGTGAAATAAATTATTTGGTACAGGTTTTTTGCATGCATCAAGAATCCTGTCTTAGAAAATGATGGAGTGTTCTGTCTTCAGATCCTGTGTTTCTCCATTTAAAAAAGCTGAAGGAATTATTCTTATCATAGGTGCAGTAACAGAAATACTGATTTTCTTACTTGAACAGGAAATTAGCCTGCTAGATATTGATTCTTTAGAGCTTGAGTTTCAAACTGAAGTTTATTTTAGCTATACATATAAATAGTCATTATTTTATTGAAAGTTATATTGAAAACTATTTTAAAAAGAAGATTGCTACAAATATTCCCCCTTGATTTAGCCAACACTGGCTTATTCTGATTTATAGGCTTTGATAACTAGTGATAGCATAGCCATTGGTTATGGAAAAGTTACATAGTCATGCAATCAAAGATCATGCTTCATATCGGATGTATTAATGGTGGGCAAGTGGATGCAGTTCTTTTTTCTTCCACCCAACCGCTGAAATTCTACTTAATTTTCTTTCCCAAATGTCTGAACATATCCTTCTTTAGCCATCCAAGGTCTGTGGTTCTGTTCTGCTCCACAAAACAAAACGAAACAAAAGGGTCACCACTGGGAATGTGCCTCTGTAAACCGGAGTTAATGTTCACTTTTCACAAGGTCTCCACTGGCAGCTGGTGTTACTGTCACATCTAAGTGTTCATCACAGAGCGCAAAAGCAACATTTTGAATCTTTTGCAGAGAGATTGCTTTTGAATCTTTTGCAGAGAGATTGCTTTTGACACGCACAAGTCTATGGGGCCGGATGGGATCCACCCAAGGGTATGGAGGGAGCTGGCAGAAGTGCTCACCAAGCCACTCTCCATCATTTACCAGCAGTCCTGGCTAACTGGGGAGGTCCCAGTTGACTGGAGGCTGGCAAATGTGACGCCCATCTACAAGAAGGGCCGGAAGGAGGATCCGGGGAACTACAGGCCTGTCAGCCTGACCTCGGTGCCCGGGAAGGTTATGGAGCAGATCATCTTGAGTGCCATCACGCGGCACATACGGGACAACCAGATGATCGGGCCCAGTCAGCACGGGTTTATGAAAGGCAGGTCCTGTCTGACCAACCTGATCTTCTACGACATGGTGACCTGCTTAGTGGATGAGGGAAAGGCTGTGGACGTTGTGTACCTGGACTTTAGTAAAGCCTTTGACACCGTCTCCCACAGTATCCTCATGGAGAAACTGGCTGCTCATGGCTTGGATGGGCGTACTCTGCGCTGGGTAGGAAACTGGCTGAATGGCCGGGCCCAAAGAGTTGTGGTGAATGCAGTTAAATCCGGCTGGCGGCCGGTCACAAGTGGTGTTCCCCAGGGCTCAGTACTGGGGCCAGTTCTGTTCAATATCTTTATCAATGATCTGGACGAGGGGATCGAGTGCACCCTCAGTAAGTTTGCAGATGACACCAAGTTGGGAGGGAGTGTTGATCTGCTGGAGGGCAGGCAGGCGCTACAGCGGGACCTGGACAGGCTGGATCGATGGGCCGAGGCCAATTGTATGAGGTTCAACAAAGCTTAGTGCTGGGTCCTGCACTTGGGTCACAACAACCCCAGGCAGCGTTACAGGCTTGGGGGGGAGTGGCTGGAAAGCTGCCCGGCGGAAAAGGACCTGGGGGTGTTGGTCAACAGCTGGCTGAATGTGAGCCAGCAGTGTGCCCAGGTGGCCAAGAAGGCCAACAGCATCCTGGCCTGTATCAGAAATAGTGTGGCCAGCAGGAGTAGGGAGGTGATTGTCCCCCTGTACTCGGCCCTGGTGAGGCCGCACCTCGAGTACTGTGTTCAGTTTTGGGCCCCTCACTACAAGAAAGACATTGAGGTGCTGGAGCGTGTCCAGAGACGGGCAACGAGGCTGGTGAAGGGTCTGGAACACAAGTCCTATGAGGAGCGGCTGAGGGAACTGGGGATGTTTAGTCTGGAGAAAAGGAGGCCCCGGGGAGACCTTATCGCTCTCTACAACTACCTGAAAGGAGGTTGTAGAGAGATGGGGGTCGGTCTCTTCTCCCTAGTAACAGACGACAGAACAAGAGGAAATGGCCTCAAGTTGCGCCGGGGAGGTTTAGATTGGATATTCGTAAAAATTTCTTTACTGAAAGGGTTGTCAGGCATTGGAACAGGCTGCCCAGGGAGGTGGTGGAGTCCCCATCTCTGGGGTATTCAAAAGGCGTTTAGATGAGGCCCTAAGGGATATGATTTAGTGGGGGACTGGGTAGTGATAGGTTAATGGTTGGACCCGATGATCTCGGAGGTCTCTTCCAACCAGAACAATTCTATGATTCTATGATTATCTGCTGCTCTGAAGGGTAGCTGAGGAATCACACTTTGTTCATTTCTCCTGCATGGTTATCAGTACCTATGTCATTTCTAACTAGACTGCCTTAGCGCCTGGCCATGCTGGAACTACAGCTGGTCTTACGTGCCACAGCATCTGGAGCTTTGATGTCTTCTGTTTGCTTCCATGTGCAACCAGTGCTTTGGCTTGATGCACCAAAAGTGATTCCCGACTTGGGGAAAGTTGAAAACTGTCTGTCACTCCCCTGATCGTACTTCACAGTCTGAAAAATCTGACAGTGGATGTCAGAGCATTTGTTCTGCAGCATATTTGGTTCTGGGATTTGGTTTGCTTTCAGAATATGAAGCTGAGTAATAAGAAATTGTGCTAGGCCCAATTGATTTTTGGTTGGTATTTTGGCATTTTTTTTTCTTTTTCTCTGTGATCTGAAGACTACTACTTACAGTGCTGTGGGGAAGGACAATTCTTCAGTTCTCTTTCTTCTATGAACCTTTGAAGCAGAACACAAGTGAAGCTAGTGGTATGAATGTATGGGCGGATTGAATGGCATTTGCAACAGTGATTCCAGAGCAATAATAAAGAGCCTTTGTCCTCCAGTAGAATTAAAAGCAGTGACAAAAACAGTTGAAGAAATGTGTGTGTTTGCTTTACTTGGCAGTTAGTATTCTGAATTAAAGGCTGAAGAAAGAGATAAGTAGTGGGATTTATTTCCAGACGAAGTACCAAGAAATAACTTAATCTAAGAAAAAGTAAGTAGAGCCTTTTGGTACCAGGTTCCTTGTGTTCCTTACGTCTGGAAGTCACTTATGGGAGTTTCAGCTTGTCTTTGTTCAGCTTTACAAGCAGTTCCTGCGGTTAGGTTGCAAAGGACTTCAAAGAAAGATGAATATTTAAGGAAGTGATTCGACAAAAAGGTGTTTGTTAGAAAGTCAATATTCCCAACTTCTAGTGAAATTTACTTTAAGAATATCTTCATTAAACAGATCAGTCTGGGAAGGCAACTGTTGCTCACTCACTGAGGAAAGTACAAAACGTATCAAATAAACAACTATCATGCTTATTAAGTTTCCAATTTTTGAAAAATTACATAAATATTTGAGGAAGGTCACTATAGTTAAAATGAAGTATTGCGATTGTCACTAGCAGTATCTTCTGGAATTAAATAAATACTGTAATTTTTGTATAAATTATATAATTTTAAAGTATTCTCAGATGCGTTCACCTGTGCTGAAATATAGTATCGTTGATAATGGCCAAACAGTAACAGTCACATAGAAGTACAGAATTATAGTAAAATAACATTTTAGTCTGTAGGAGAGTGCTCTGGGTTGTATTATACCCATGTCATGGTTTGACCCTGTCTGGACGCCAGGTGCCCACCAAAGCCACTCTATCACTCCCCTCCTCAGCTGGACAGGGGAGAGAAAATATAACGAAAGGCTCGTGGGTCGAGATAAGGACAGGGAGATCACTCACCAGTTACTGTCACGGGCAAAACAGACTTGACTTGGGGAAAAATGAATTTAATTTATTGCCAATCAAATCAGAGTAGGATAATGAGAAATAAAACCAAATCTTAAAACCACTTTCCCCCACCCCTCCCTTCTTCCCGGGCTCAACTTCACTCCCGATTCCTCTCCCTCGTCCCCTCAAATGGCGCAGGGGGACGGGGAATGGGGTTTGTGGTCAGTTCATCACACGTTGTCTCTGCCGCTCCTTCCTCCTCAGGGGCAGGACTCCTCACACTCTGCCCCTGCCCCAGCGTGGGGTCCCTCCCATGGGAGGCAGTCCTCCATGGGTTTCTCAATGTGAGTCCTTCCCACGGGCTACAGTTCTGCTCCAGCGTGGGTTCTTTCCACAGGGTGTAGTACTTCAGGAACAGACTGCTCCAGTGTGGGTCCCCCACGGGGTCACAAGTCCTGCCAGCAAACCTGCTCCAGCCTGGGCTCCTCTCTCCACGGGCCCACAGGTTCTGCCAGGAGCCTGCTCCAGCATGGGCTTCCCATGGGGTCACAGCCTCTTTGGGCATCCACCTGCTCCGGCATGGGGTCCTCCATGGGCTGCAGGAGGATATCTGCTCCACCATGGACCTCCATGGGCTACAGGGGGGACAGCCTGCCTCACCATGGTCTTCACCATGTGCTGCAGGGGAATCTCTGCTCCGACACCTGGAGCACCTCCTCCCCCTCCTTCTTCACTGACCTTGGTGTCTGCAGAGTTGTTGTGCTCATATCTTCTCACTCCTCTCTCTGCTGCTACAATCCCACAGCAGTTTTTTTCCCCCTTCTTAACTACGTTATCCCAGAGGCACTACCACCGTCGCTGATGGGCTCGGCCTTGTCCAGCGGCAGGTCCGTCTTGGAGCCATCTGGCATTGCCTCTGTTGGACATAGGGGAAGCTTCTAGCAGCTTCTCACAGAAGCCACCCCTATAGCTCCCCCACTACCAAAACCTTGCCATGTGAGTCCAGTATAATCCATTACAATATTATTTCTTTAATTTGTTCTGAGTAAAATGTAAAATGGAATTTTATTTCCTTTCAGAAACAAGGACTTATGATGAACTTCTTTCCTTTTAAAGGAGCTGTGATGAACTCCTTGCATTCAAGACTGTATATGTGCTTCTAATTTTAGATGAATATCCAATATTTATTTAAATTAATGATGTCCTAAAATGTATTGACCAACATGCAATTCTCACTGAAGCCATAAGACCAACAATATTTTACAACTGGAAGTCCAACAAACAAAGAATGGCGTAAAATATCTCTCTCTCTAATGTAGAAACCCACCAGCTTTTCTTTACCTTTAACAGTGTCTGCAGAGGGTAATTAAAAAAAAAAAAAAGTTTTCAAAAGAGGAGTATTTTGAAAAGCATAAAGCAGTGCAATCATAAGACTAGAGTGGGCTTCAAAAGGCCACTTGATTCACTCTCCTTCCCCAAAGCAATATTAATTATACTTTTATCATTCTCAACAAACATTTATCTAGCTCATGGCTAAAGATACCCAGTGATGAAGGTTAGGTAACTTGCCTTAGTAACAGATTCAGTCAATTTAGTGTTATGAATAGCCTGATAGTGTCTAACCTGTGTATTGCGGCAATCAAAAATAGTGTAGTATTTTCCTTGCAGAGAAGTGTGGTTGTTATTTATTACATGACTGAGTTTTTGTACCTAAGATTTGCATGTCAATACACTGTCCTTTGCTTGCCTACATTTCTATCTCCTGGCGATATCCTCCATTTCACATCTGGTACCCCTTCAATCTGCTTGTCCCCATCATAGTATGTTTACAGATGGGGATTCTGGATCTCATACTGAGCTACCACCCTCTGATTTCTAGAAGTCAGCTCTATGGTGAGCTGAATCGGTTCATTGATTCAGCTGAAAACTGATAATCTTATTTTAACTTTTCAGTGTTCATTTTCAGCTGGAACAGTAATGACATTTCTGTTGTTGGTGCAAGAGACTGCCAAATAAAACGCCAGACTGAATCATAGAATCATAGAATCATAGAATAGAATGAATAGAATGCTGCTTACATCCCTCTTGGAAACCAGTTCTTTAACAAAAAAGAAAAATAAAATCTTTCAGCTCGGGAAGTATGGAAGTGTCATGCTATACTGGTTTTTAATTAAGAAAAAAAAGGATAATTTATATGAAATTGATAACTTATCTGAAAGTTGATAAGCTTTCCATTAGAAATATAAGAAAGCTTGTTGTTTAAGAGTATTAAATAATGTACCTATAAGTACAGAAGAAGAAATCTTGTTAATAAATGCTAAAAAAATGAATAATAGAGCAGAAAATATTATGGAAGTGTTGAAACACAGGTGACTACAAAAATCTGTAGGTGAACCTCTAAATCTTTTCCCATTTTCTCCTTTAAATTGTTTGAACCTTGTGTTTTGTTATTTTATTTTTAGTTTGCTTTTTCTTTGAATCTTCTGCCTCATCACAGCTAGACTGAATATTATTAGATAACCTTGCTTGAACAGTATAGCCTCTTGAAAGCCCAAAAGACAATCATCAGGCAGAAGGTATCTCAGTGCTACAAAGAGATTCCTTGATTCAGATCTATTTTATTGCTTTTTGTTCGATTTTTCTTTTCTACAACTTTAGGGGGGTGAGTGTTGGGATTGTTTGTGGGGGATATCTTTTTTTTTTTCCCCTTCAGGATCTGGGAGGTATCCTATAAGTACTAGAGTGCTGGGTATTATGTGAAGCTCTGAAACAGTTTCATTAATACTAACAATAACAGTCCCACTTTGGTGCCTGGTGAAATGATGGAGAAGATTATTCTAGGAGTTATTGAAAAGCACTTGAAAGACAATGCAGTCATCGGTCAAAGCCAACATGGGTTCATGAAGGGAGAATCATGCGTTACTAACTTAATATTCTTTTATTACAAGACTACCTACCTAGCGTACGAAGGGAAGGCAGCAGATATGGGGTTTTTTATTTTAGCAAAGCTTTTTGATACTGTCTGTCATAGTACCTTTCTGGATAAAATGTCCAGCGTACAGATAGACATGTACACAATACAATGGGTGAAAATTGGCGAAAGAGTCAAGTTCAAAGAGTTGTAGTAAATGAGGTAACATCTGGCTGGTGGCCAGTCACTAGTGGTGTTCCCCAGGGCTCAATTCTAGGAACAGTTCTCTTCCATGTTTTTATTAATGACCTGGACACAGAAGTTGATTGCACACTAAGTAATTTTGCCTATGATACTAAATTAAGAAGAGTCATTGATTCCTTCAAGGGTAGAGAGGCCTTACAGAGAGACCTTGATAGATGAGAGCTCTAGGCAGTCACCAACCATATGAAATTTAACAAGAAGAAATGCTGGATTCTTCACCTGAGAGGGTGTAATCCTGAATGTATGTATAGATTGGAGGACAAGAGGCTGGAGTGCAGCCCTGCAGAAAGGGCTCTGGAGGTTTAGGTTGATGGTAAGCTCAATATAAGTCAACAATGTGCTCTGGTGGCCAGAATGACCAACCATACCCTGGGATGCATTAAGCACAGTATAGTTAATTGGTCGAAAGAACTGATTGTCCTGCTATACTCGGCATCAGTGCAGACTTACCTCGAGTACTGTCTGCAGTTTTGGGCTCCAAAATACATGAAGGATATGAAAATGTTAGAATGTGTCTAAAGGAGAACAACAAAGATGGTGAAAGGACTAGAGGGCATGACTTAAGAGGAGTAGCTGAGGATACTAGGTTTGTTCAGTTTACAAGAGAGGAGACCTCATTGCTTTCTACAACTTCGTCATGAGGGGGAGCAGAGTGGGAGGTGCTGATCGCTTCTCTCTGATGTCCTGTGACAGGACATGAGGGAAAGGCTTAAAGCTGCACCAGAGGAAGTTCAGATTGGATATTAGGAAAAGGTTTTTCACAGAGAGGGTGGACAAGCACTGGAACAAGCTCCTGAGGGAAGTGGTCATGGCTCCAAGCCTGTCGGTGTTCAAGAAGAGTTTGAGCAACACTTAGATATATGGTTTAACTTTTAGATTACCCTGTGTGGAGTCAGGAGTTGGACTCAATGATCCTCATGGGTCCCTTCCAACTCAGAATATTCTATGATTCTACAAAAAAAACTTTCAAAAGGATGTAATTAAAGCTACTAGTACTGGTTTTGGAAATGCATGCTCTTCCGTTTCTGTAGTTCAAGGAATGATTTCCCTGTGTTTCATTTGTATAGAAACTTTTGTGATAAGAACTGTACTACCCTGCTAGGTCAAACCAGCGGTCCACCTAGGCCAACAGGCTATCATCTACCACAATGTCATTTAGAAGAAGCTATTTAGGAACACCAAAATTTTCTAGGCATTTTTTTCAACTACCCTGGGCTTACTGTCAGTAGGGTAGATAGAATACACAATACATTCCTACATTCTCCCTTTACTGTCTATTTATAGATCTCCTATTCAGAAATGTAATCCCTTTTGAACCTTCTCTTCCTGCCTGCACAATCTGCTGTAACAGTAAATTTCAAAAGTTTAACACACTTTGTATTAAAAACGTACTTTTTTAACAAAAAAAAAAATCTATGTTAAATAGATCTCCTACTAGGTTCAATGCACGTCCTCTACTTCTAGTGTTGTGATATTTGATGAATAGCATTAACTTTATCAACTGACTTTTTGGATTTGTAAACCTAGTCATACCCTCTCTCGCTCTTCTTTCTCTACAGAGAGAGTCACAGCGTTTTTATTCCCTTCTTGAAAGGCAAATTCTTCATCATCTTATTCATTTTAGTTGCTCTTTTCTGTACCTTCTCTAGTTCCACCATGTTTTTCTTGAGAGGTGAAGACCAGAGCTCTACGTATCAGAGACCAAGACAGATAATGGTGAACTAAAAATTTGCATAAACCTCTACCTTGTTCTCAGTCCCGTTTCTGTTAATACCTGAGACTTGTTAATTATTGGGTTACTATTATATATTAAGTTGGTGACTTCAAAGGACTACCAGTGACAACTACAAACTCTTTTCTGAGATGTAACTGTCATAACAGTTTTCCCTCTCCAGTAGCACAGCCTTGATCTTTGCATATGATAAACAGAATATATATTTTTTTTTTAAAGAAAGAGTGACATTTTTCTATTTTTATGTTCTGGTGGAGAATCTGTTAATTCAGGTAAAAGATGCAGATATATTAATATACAAATGATTGTAGATATTATTGGTTTTGTAAATTTGAAAACTTCTGCTATAGAGCTAGAAAAAACTCAAAATTCTGTAGAGAATTCTTATATTTCACCAATGTTTTTACAACTATTTCTGATCTGGAATGAAAAATAGGAATATTTAAATGTTCCATGATTTTTTCCTTTAACTGAAATATTTCTAATAGACTTTTTTTCCATTTGGAATTACAAAGGCCTCCAACATATTATACAAACCTAGAGAGCTATTCTATTTAATACAGTTTGCCCTGAAACAGAATCACAGTATATGTGTTTGGTTTGTCCACTTAACTTCTGCCAACTTTAAGAGTGCAAGTTTCCTGTTGACCCCATGGTACAAGTTAGTAGGAATATCACAGGTACTTGATACATGCCGTGTAAGTAGGATTTGCTCAGAAGTTTGTCAAACTGATAAGTTTCCACAAAATATATTATTGTGGTTCACCAGTATTTGAAAATCTGACACCCATAACTCAGGTTGATATTACCCAGATGAAAATCTACTTTCTAGTTAAATGATTTTCATAACCTTATTGTAAAATCTACAATGACACATCCCAGTTCCTAACTTCTTCTTATGCCTTCTCAGGTTTTCTGGTTTTTTCCTTTTATTTTTTTTTTTCCCCTTTGCTTAATCTAGCACAAAGCCTTCAAAACAATGTAAACAATGCTTTAATGTTGCACACAAGAGATTTTGTAATTTTTCAGTGACAATACTGGAATGTCACGGTAGAATTTGATCACAAATGAACACAGATTAGACATCACCACCGCAGGTTGTCAGTAAGCTTTTCCTTTTACTGATGTCTGATTAGCACTTAAATTGTTTCACACCATTAGTTGCCTAGGATTTAGTGATCATTAGTGGGTCTGAAAATGAAGAAGATAAAAGGAAGCTTTGTTTTCAATTCAGGGGATGGTTTACTTTTTCCATGCAGGGTCATTTACCACTAAAGAGGTGTGTGGTGTTGATTAAAGTTTAGTTTTATGCATCATTGTATTCTTTTATGAATATTAATGGCAGTTTCAAGTTAGGCAGGGTATTCTTCACTTTCTCCTCTAAACGTTGTACATTTAGTGGTGGTGTCCATCTGCATAAGTTGGATGTAGTTTGCTTTAGTGATACTATTCACATTCGTTTCCACCATCAGCTGCATTTCAGTACAGTGCTCTGGGTATATTTATGCCTATGCAGAACATGTATCAACATAAACCTGCACAAAAGGGGTGGTACAGCCTCACACTGGCTTGCGTTACTAGTACTGCTGCCTCTGAGCTACGGTGTGGTGTACCCTCTGTGCAACTGAATCATTGTCAGGTTGGATACTACTGATGCGAGGGCTATACTTAACTGTGATTAATAGGCAGGTCTTCACTGTCAGTATGAAAGCATAATGATCCTGTAATATTATAATTAATATGCCATTGTTTAATGCAAAACCATGATACAGAGGTTAAATTGCTTAAGGATGTTGTGACAAAATCACAAATAAAGATATCTTGCGTGAGCCTTGAGTTGGTGGGCTAGTTCATTAGCTTCTGTTGCCTCTTTACTCTTAAATGATCTGTATGACTAGCATGGATCGTCTTTAACAATTTTTATTTCTTTTCTTCTGAAAGTAACAACAAACAAAAAAAAAGAAAAATATGTGATTATTTGTTTCTTACAAGACATCCAAAAAGACAGGTTAAGTGTTGGGTTTTTTTTTCCTGAATTTCTACTAGAAATCTTCTTACTGTTGCCACTGCATAATGTTTCTAAAGAGAAAATCCAGACCTTGGAAGTCACAGGCTTTTAATCTATTCCTAGATGAAAGATACTGACTATTGTATTTGCAGTTAGTTGGCGGTATGGTGGTGAGGTGGAGGAGAGGTAGAGCGAATTTATGATTTTTGTCACAGCAGTTTGATCCAAGGGCTATGAAAGACTGCAACTGGAAAATTAGATAAACATTTAAAACATGCTCTAAGTAACAGTTTATTTGTGTTAACATATTTTTTTAAAATAAATTTAGAAAGTGATTGTTCAGTAATTGGAAGAAATTGAAGAATCTGATAACAAGTAAAGACTACTGCAGACTGCTTAGCTCATGGTGTTTTGGTTCAGTGGCTCTAGTAATGTGCTACATTAAAAAAAAAATACACCTTGTAGTTTATGATATTGCTGGCACTGTGAGAAGCGAACAGTGGCACATAGGGACAGTTCACATGCAACAAAACATTAACTGTCTTTTCTTTGTTTCTTGAAGAAAGATTCTCTGAGGTCCTGATGATATTTTGGAGTTATACAATAAAAGAAAGGTTTCACATTCTTCCTCACTATCATGCAAAAAAGACATTTTTTCAACTTCACCAGGGGTAATCTGTTTGGCAGTCCTTATTGTACAAACCCTGTAGACACAGGAACCCTCTTTTATTGTTTCCACGTACAATAGAACATAAAGATTAATTCAGATGTTGATAAAACACAGAAGCATGCAATTTTGCTGTATGATTGATATATGCCTTGCTGAGAGGTAAACTCTTAAAAGCTTTTGAGATTGTACAGCAGCAACTAAAGCGAAGAGACTTTACTAAAGAACCCTGAATACCTTTAAAGAAAGGTAACATGAGAGTTTGCTGAAATTGCGTAGGTGAGTATATGGATGTTGATAGTTGATATTTGAATTGAACTTGATTCTGGGTTTGATTAAAACTCTGACAGAGTTCAACGTAAAGAAAAAACACAAGACTTACTGAGCATTTCCAGGAGAAGTTACTGCAGGTGTCAGTGGAAGTGTTGTGATATTAGAGTAACAATCTCAAATTGGAACCCCAGTGGTAATTAAATATAACCACTCCCTTCTTGGAACAGAGCTCAAGAGAAGCATCTTCCAACAAATAAATGCAGTGCCCCTGTATAACAGTTACTTTCCAATGTGAAAAGGATGTGTAATTTTGCCATTATGCGTTCACCTTTTCTTGTCTGGGGTGATCATGAAACTAGCCCAGAGCCATTAAAGTTGCCTGTTGGTGGCTCTAATTTCAAAGCTTTTAGAGCGGAATGTGGTTGTCAACACACTTATCTCCACAGGCATAAAACATCTGTGATGGAAAAGATGCCTGTGTATAAGCTAGAGTCTTAAGATTGTCTTATTATGCACCACAGCACTGCTGCTAGGTTTCATATCCATAAAAGTATAGTGCTATAATTAATTTTCTAGTGGCATAAAGATTTGATTTGATTTAAGAAGCTGCAAGTTGTCTATGCTAAAGGTTAGGCACCTCTATTTGAAGACAATTTTAACTTCCTACTATTTCTTTGATCAGCATCATTATAAGAAAGAATTAGGAGCAAAAATACTATTGTAAAATGCATGTTTGATTGTGACATACACCATAGTATCTCTTTTGCAATTCCCTTTTAATTGCTGAACAAGGTGCAATAATTAAGTCTTGAACCTGAAGCCCTTCATTTAGATCATACTGTTTGTTAAAGGAAAGAGATTATAGCACTATAGTGAGTGTGAGATTTTCTGCAGTCATGAACATTATTTTGACTTTAATGACAATTTTGAAGAAGCACTACATTTTCCCGTTTTTTCTCTGTGGTGAAGACATGGAGACTTACTTTCATTTAACAGTGAATCCATCTCAGAGTAACCCTAATTTCTACAGGCTAAACAAATAATGGAGGAAAAAGAGAATGCAGATAGTAAAACATTTTGAAAGTCATAAGTAAAGGGCAGGTCTCAATTCCGTCTGCTCAAACTTAGTCACTAAATCCAGGAGCTGCATGTGGTAGTCTTGCTCTGTAAGGAAAGAAACAGGTTCATTCAGAGGTGGTTGAAATTGCCTGAGATCTGAATCATTCTGTAGAAGCCTGCCTCTCTTTAATCCACGCTGGAGGGGTACTAATTTCCCAACTCGGACTTTTCAGCCTGTTGTGATTTGCCACAGAGCTGTGGCTGATCCAAAAGCAAGTAATTGCTGAGTGATTCAATTCCTCTGGCTCTTCTCTGCACTCCTGGATAATCTTTCCCACCCCTTTCCACCTGCTGGCACTGGTAGTGGTTTGATTCTGAAGTGATTTAGGACAACAAACGTTCAAGAAACTATTGACTCTTTATTATAATGTTAGCTTTTGATGTCTTATGTCTTTGAATGGCTTCTGTGCGTAGTCAGATGAGCATCAAGGGCCTTTTCTGTCACTATCTAGTTGATCAACCAGCCCAGCTTTTTCATAAAACCTTATCCTTAGCTAAAAGGTGAAGAGGATGGTACAGGGACAAAATGTTAGTTTATACAAGGAGAATTTAAGATTTTAAACCGTTACATTTGAATCTGCAGAAGCTAAGATAAATTAATATTGCATATCAACGAATTACTGAGGTATGGGAAGAGATAACATTTTAATAATTAGGGTTTAGTGTCTCAGGTTAAAACTGACAGACATCATTCTCTGGTTATTCTTGATTGATATTTGTTCAGAATGTCTTTTGCAATTACAAAAATGAGAAAATGGCTTCTTACTTTTAAGTGAAGATACAACCGCGAACTCCAACTTGTCATTTTCATAAAGAAGTGCCAGTCAGTAGACTGACACGGGCAAATTATTGTGCTACATAATTCAAACGAGTTTCACATGGGTCATGCAATTTGCTACATGTTCTGTCACTTTGCTAAGTGAACTGGCAATCTATATTAAATAATTTTTTTTTTTGTCTACTATGGCCTTAAATAACAAAGTCAGGAGTTATACATTTGCAATAAAGTTTACCATAAAACCCCTATTCTTGCAAACAATCAAGAATTACAGGAGCAGAGTACATATAGAAAACTGACAATTTGATATGCTGTGTTGACATCTCTATCTCGTATTTCCTCTGTGATTCCACTTTAAAGAAGAACTTCCAAACAAATCTGAATTAAAAGGAACATAATTCAAACTTTCAATTACATTTAAAATTGAAGACATGATTTGCAATATTCAGGCAAGTTAGGATAGTATATTTAAAAAGTACAGAGGCTTTTGACAGAAGATACCATAGAAGAGCCAGGGATGCTTTTCTGAGTTTATGAAAAGGTTGAAAATATTGCCTGTGTCACAAGGAACTCTTTTGTTTACAATATTCTCAGGACAAATTTGTAAACTCATCAGATTTGGATAGCTTGCATTGAGAAACTGAAATTGTAGTAGAATTGAATCTCAGTCGTTGATATTGATATTGGTCTTCTCCCCCATGTCAAACTCATTAAAATATTGATAGATTTCTCAATTGCACTGGTGATTACAAAGCTTTAAAGTGAAATGTAAGAGCTCACTGAATGTTATTTTACTCTGTAGGAACTTTCTTTGTTATTATTTGTTATTGGGTTTTGTTATTATGGTTTTAAAAAATCATCAGGAAGAAATACTTTGCTGTTAGTGCCTCAGACCGAGCTAAGTAATACTAATGCTTCTAAAAAAAATTGCATTTGTACTTTAGAAAAGATGCTGTTTCTGACAGCATGTCTGAGAGTTTTTCAGTGTTAATGAAACATTGATGGTCTTCTTATGTTACCTCACCATGAAGAATCACAATGAAATTCACTTCATGTCTGGTATCCAAAGATTATTTTATTTTCTCCTGTGGTTGCAATTAAAAGTTTCAGTCCACAGAGAAGTTTTTAATACAGATTTATCAGAATAATCATGGCATAGTCCCTGCCATGATATACTCACCAGAAGGGTATTTGTGAGGATTAAAAGCTGACCAGTTTTGCTTTTGAACATGGGTTATGAGAAGCCTGCTAAGGAATGTATAGTCTAAAAAACCTAAAATCTCACACATAAAGAAAAGATATTTAAATTCGGACAGACTATTCATAATAAACAGTATGCATGAGGATTATTGGTTTTCACTATTGGAATTATTTTCAAAAGAATGCAAGGGATTTGTGGATTTCTTTAATATCTCAAGTATTCTCAGGAAAATTTATCCTAGACGCCTTTTGGCTTGAGAAGAGTTGGACTGGTTTTGAAATTCAGAATGTAATGTAATAAAATGTCAAGATCTTTGAATCTCTCTCATGAGCTCTGGTCTGCTTAGTTGAACTACATAAATGAAAGACCTATGGCTTAAACCTTGGGGTGAAGGAGGAACAAACCATTACATGTGTTGAACTTTTCATTTTGAAAAGGGTTTCTGTTTTAAGAACAGCATCCCATTCCAACTGCATGAAGCTTCATAAAGTTCATAGTCATTCCCATCTGACATTATTATATGTATATCTTCCAGAATGAGAAACCACAGTAATGATTGTTCCTCCCCACCAACTGCCTTTGCATGTCTTATCTCCTTCCTGTTCCACTTTTGACATCTGAAAGGTTCTTCTGTTTTATCTCCTCTTCCGTGTCACCTATATATAATGGCGACAATTATTTTTACGAAAAGCACAGACTGCATTAAGTCATAAGTGGAGGATGATCTAGGAAATCAAAAGTGATTTTAATTAATCAGAAGTAAATCTTTGCATCTAAGAATGCAAAACTTGAGCTCCAAACTACAGTAGTTAAACCAATTTGTAAACATCTTAATTTTATTATTCTTCCGGCCTAGTTGTGAGACCCTGGCTTGGGCAAAAATTCTAGACTACAGCAAGAGAAAACAGAATATTTGTGGGGGGAGGTATTGTTTTTTTCCCCCTATATATACAAATATAATTATTTTGTGTATATCTAAATGAAGTGCTTTAGCTGAAGTGATTGTCTGTGGTAAGAAGAGAAAAATTTCTTGACAAAGTCACTGAACTCTATTTTGTTAACATGGTCCAAGACAAGTGTATATAGCTCACATTTAGGTCAATGGTTTTCACAGCTTACTTAATGAAAGGGTGTGAAACAGATGTCACAGACGTCAAAAGGATTCAAAACACTGGAGGCTTCTTTTCAGTCACGCTTGTAGGATGATATCTTTCTAAGATTTTCCTGGGAGACTATAGAAGAGGTTGAGTTTGCCGAAGAAAGAACAAGTGTGGGAGAACGATCCAAATAGCTATAATGAAGAAATAAACTCTTTGCTATGGAGTGCTTATCTTGAATTCTGCTTTACTAGATAAACAACATAATTTGTATCGCTAGCTTCATACCCTTCTTTCATGGATTATTAGATTAAAAAATAGAAGGGAGAATATTATTTTACTTTAGCATGAACTCTTGTTTATTAGCAAGCTCTTACCAAGTGATTCCTGTTTCAAGCTCCTGACATCTGGTGAAGCAAAATGACATTTTTAGAAATGTACCCTACTTTGATTCAGAGTTTACGTCCCAAT
This sequence comes from Phoenicopterus ruber ruber, assembly GCA_009819775.1. Lineage (NCBI taxonomy): Eukaryota > Metazoa > Chordata > Aves > Phoenicopteriformes > Phoenicopteridae > Phoenicopterus > Phoenicopterus ruber. The sequence goes on from CM020215.1 coordinate 141,364,948, forward strand.
AGGGAAGTGTGAAATACTGAAGATAGTTATAATGGCTTATTACTGTGCCACAGTTATTCAGGAATACTACAATTTCCTAACGCAAATTTCCTATTTCAATGGCTGGCTCTAGGTTTAGCAAATTGTGAATTGCTTACATATACAGTGAAGCTTTCTACACAGCTCCTCTTAATGCCTTCTCTTCATTGTCTCAGTGGTCTGTAACACTTTGCTAAGGCACACGCATTTCAGTCATTTCAAAATCTAATTACAGACTAGATTGTTTTATTATGGTCCCATCCTCCTCATCTCACTTATCGAAATCACCATGTCTTTCCTGCTGATATCTGAAATGCAGTTCCACTTTCTACAGGTGAGACCTGTATTTTTAGTTCCTAGACGTATGCCTTTTGATTTAACTGTATTGAAACACATGCATGAATGTGTCTTAGCCAAAGGAAATAACCTACCTTTTTTAGTTACCGTTCCAGCAATGTCTGCAAACTTTACGTGTTTTGCTAGTGTTCCTGTTTTCTTTCAGGTTGTTGATAAGGTTTGCAGTAGACACAGGCAAAAGCAGCTTACTATATATGACTACAGGTGGAAGTTCTGTTTATCATTATTTCTTTAGATCTATCATGTTGCTAGAGTTTAAGCTATTAAAATTCTATTTTGATTTGCATATTTGCAATTGTTTTAATCAAAAGTCTAGGTTGTCTCTTCCACACCTTGAATAAGTTTTGTGATATCTGAAGAGTGAAGCAGATCTGCTGAAAATCCCCAAATCTCAATTCTAAGAGGTTGCAAAGCAATGTAAATTTCTGAGGAGCTCTGAACAGAAAGTGCTGCCAAGAAAAGTTACAGATAGGAACAAAGAAAAATTAATTTCCCTCTTGTAGTCTTAGTGTAGTAAGTTAATTTCTTAATTTATTATGTAAGCTCATTTTAAAATGCTAAAACTCAAATGTTTTGTGACAAAAGTTCCTATTATAAACAAAAAATTGGTTACTGTAACAACTTAAAATTCTTTAGACCCCACTGCCTGGTGTAACTTTCCAAACTTAATCACTTTCACAAATTAATTGTTTTTAAGTAATAATTTCCAACAATCAATCCATGTGCTTCTGGAAAAAAACATACTTTAGGATTAGACCAAAAATATTTCTCCAGATGACTTACATCTGGTATAAGCAGACATTCACACAAATATTCATTCAGTTAAGTATCTGTGTACTTCTACTAGTGTAGCTGTCACAAAGCTATTTTGAGTTTCATTTTTCAGAACAGAAGCCTTGCATTGGAAGGAGCTACTGGGCTTTTTTGTTTGGTTGGGTTTTTTCTCGTTGTTATTGGAGGGGAAGCACAGATCTATATTGACAAAAAGAGGAAAAATTCTGAAGCTGAACTTTTTTCTAAGGACAGTTCCCAAACCTAATCATTTTTATTCGTTCCCCATGAGACATTTTTTACATCCATATTGACAGTCTCTGCAGCAAGGGACTGTGATTTTTGTGAATTTGCAGACAGGAAGCAATTTATTTGGAAGATTTAAGAAAAAAAAAACCTCATAACAAAATTTCTAATGCCGCTCCCAATGTTATCTGACAGTGACTGTAGACGCTGTCATCAGACAAAGGCACTCTATGCAAAAAAATAATATTTTACTGAACTTCTGTAGGTTCTAACAGAGAGACTGAGTGAAATCAATAAAAGCACCAGGTCATTTTCATGGAAAATTCTAAATGTAAATCTTAGGGAAAAAAAGTATGATTGCAAACCTCCCATAAGGTTCTGATAACTGAATTTGGTTTTGCATGCCTTTTATTGTTGTTATGGCTGTCACTGTTAATAAACCTGGCTCAGTCTGGTAGATAATACTGTGACTGTACCATAATGCCTTATACATTTTCCTAGCTGGCACATTAAGCTCATAATGTCATACTTTGTGCTCTCACACAATGGAGAAGGTTACCAAGAAATTTCGTGAAGCTCACAGTTATCTAAAAGACTAACTGGATTATCGAGGATGGGGAGTCTTTTGTTTGCTCAATTGGTTTGTCCGTGTAAGTATTTACAATAGGAGATTCCTGCAGCTGCAAGAAAGAGTTTACCGCTGTGTGACAGAACGAGAGAGGCTTGGGTAGCCAATTAAGAGATGCAGTGTAGTGATTGCTCCAGGCTGGAAAAATGTCAACATCAATTTCAGGTTCCTCACATTAAACCAATCAGCAATAGACTTTGTTTCAGCTTCTGCTCTCTTGCAGGTTTTTTGGTTAAATTAAATTTTATAAACAGGCAAATTGAACTGAGCCCTTCACCATTTTGAAGACGACTTTCCGTTTGTGCAAGTGAAGGTTAATAGGAAATGCAAATACCATATGCATACCAATTATTCTTGTAAAATGTTTCACCTTCTGCACAGCTCTTCAAGTCAATTTCCTTCCATGTAGAAGCGCTTCACACTGAGTTTCCTAGAGTTTAGCTAGAGTTTAGAGTTTTGAAAATACATAGGCATCATGAATATAAATTGTATTAAATATTCCTGGTTTTTAAGTGACACCCAAACAAGATGTGTTGTCCAATTTCATTTAGCTACAGTGATTTGATCATTTCTGTAATTTAATCTTGTCTCAGAGCAACTTCCCCTCCAAAACAAAGAAGTAACACTTTCCAGCTCTTTTGTTAAAATCACGATTGCTATAGTAAAACATCTGAGGAAGTGTTCTGCTCAAAAAGCGATATGGACATTTCCCTTCTCCCAATATGTGTGTATAGGGTATAAATATGGGCTTCAAGGGCAACTTTCATCTTTTTCAGATGAATATTAATTCCTAAGCACATCTGTTTCAAGTTTCAAGTGCCTAACCCTAATGGTGGTTTCCTGAGGAAACTGTCAGATTCTGGTCCTTCCTAGCTCAGACTTCTTCCACGATATCCAGCAAGCGTAACTCTAACTTTTCAGTGCAACAAAGCTCAGGGGAAGACAGTACATTCTTCTCAGAGTTGAGCCCTCAGATAGTTTTCCTTCCCTTCTAAAGAGACAAGCCTTTCAGGCTGATCTAAAGAATAAATCATTTGGATGAATCTGATCCAGCCATGCAGTAAGGCTGTTCTATCCTTGTAAAAAAAGGAAAGACGACTTATCTGTTATATATTATGACAGTTTCAGGTCTCTGGTGTATAATCATCACAACTGCTCTGATCAGCCCATGAAAGGGTGTCCTCATGAGTTGTACCACTAGAATTACGAACATGATTTATGAGTACTTTAGCATGCTATGATGTGTCAAAGAAGTTGTCTGTATAAACATGGACAGCATCTTCCTCGCCAGACAGTCCTTAAAAACTGTCTAAATTTCCTGATGTTATTGGAGATACCATAGGGGTGAAGTTTTCATTTGAAAAAGGCTGAGCACAGATTACTTCTGCTTTATATACTGCTTTTTCACGGATATTTAAAAGCAATTGATACAAAATTTGTTCTTCTACAATCATTTTTTTTTTTCCTGAAAACGTTCTAGTACCCAGTCTTATCCTTTCCTTCCTCCAATAGCTGAGTTGTAGATCTTCTGGCTGGATATAGATAGCCTCTGCAAACAGATAATTATGTGATCCTTTCAAAATCACAACTCTTAAAGATTTATTTAGATTCTTCATTGAGATATGATCAAACATGCCATTTGATCACAAGATCCTTTCTAGAAGATCCTTGGAGACTAGACACATATGTTTTTCAGCTATTAAGGATTGGTCTACTTAAGACTACCTGAAATTTACATCAGCAAAGTATTCTCAAATGAATGATCACCTAATTTGTGTATGAATGTAGGTCACTTTCTCAGTTTGCTGCTGCTGCTTATGAAGTTTCTGGTGCTATGACAGACTGTTGCAGCTCAATGCAAGCTTAATGTTAGCCTTGCCATTATTAGTAGTATCATGCTTTATCTTGTACAGTTGCTACCAAATTAAGTGACTAAATCCACCAAGATCATTTATCAAGCACTGGAACAGGCTGCCCAGGGAAGTGGTTGAGTCACCATCCCTGGAGGTATTTAAAAGACGAGTAGATGTGATGCTTAGGGACACGGTTTAGGGCTGGACTTGGCAGCGTTAGCTTAACAGTTGGACTCAATGATCTTAAAGGTCTCTTCCAACCTAAACAATTCTATGATTCTGTGATTCTAAGATCATACATTTGCTCAAGAGAAAATAGCCTTTTGTGTTTTGTTTTCTTGCTTGCAATATGAAAGTAAATGAAAAAAATACAACTAAAATTATGTTTGTGATCAATTGTATGAGTTATATGTTTTTTCACAAAAAGCAATACACCTTCAGCATTCTAAGGAACCTTGCCAGGTAGTTATCTGATTTTTTCCCAGTACTTTGGAATATGCAGTCTGTCTCCTCCATTCGTATTTTAACATCTCGGTATCAATGCAATGCAAATGCTGTTCTCCTTTGGCTATCTTAACAATTTCTGCAGCATAAAGATGCTGTATTGCTCCATGTATATTAGCTGTTGGTTGCAATGACTGAATGCTATGCCTATTGAAATTACCTTATACCTTTCTACCAGCAGGATATATCAAGGCTTAGAGATACTTATTGGAAAGAGATCTACCTGCTTCTGAATATAGTGAAGATATTCCATTAGAAGACACAGGAAATTCTTTTCCTTATTTTGTTTTTCTTTTCTGAGTTAAATACTTTTATAATTTCTTAAGAAAACAAAACCAAAAAAAGGACAGGGGAGTTTTAAAAAACTTTTCTCATCAGTTCAGGGTTATCTCATTCTGAGTTTCTTTTCTAGGGAAAGGAGCTGCACGCACTCCAACTAGTCTGAGCTACACAAGTTCATGACAAATGGAATAAGTTGAAATTTGGGCTAAATTAAGATAATGAAACATTTTTTCATGAATATTTAAGAGTATCTTGATTAGTCTGACAATAAGACCATCCCTCCTGGAATGATGATTCTGAATGTAAACAGTATGAGAGGCTTATGGCTCAGTTAAGGAAAAAGTAATCCTACTCAAATTCTGGGAATCAACAGTTCAAAGCCTTTTAAAGTGAAGGCTGCATCTAGACTACTATGATTAAACATGATGTCCAGCAATAGATGTTCTCCTTTAATATCCGACACGTTTTGTTGTCTTTGGTATACTTCAACAATGCATTGCACAATGAAGGCATCCTCTGTATAAAAAAAAAATTGCTTTCCTTTTTTGCTGTCTTTAGATTTGCTACTTTTTAAGATGTCTTCCCAGTTATGTTCTGAGAATAAGTGTTTCTTGTTCATTCTCTGCATATCCTTGGGATATGTAGACTTCTTTGACTCTTGAGCTCTTCAGGTAGGACATCTGATTTCTAGAATATTTAGTCTGTCTACTGAATTTAAAATAATTCACTTGCACAGAATGCCTCGTCGTCCTTGATGATTTCTCTGTACCTTTCTAGTTAAAGGATTTTTTTTTTGAGATGGAGTAGACAGAACTGTGCATAATATTCAAGGTGTGGACTCACCAGCTACTGTTAACATCACAAAGTTGTTTTCTGATTTATTCTCAGTCCCTTTCCCAATGATTTTTCACACTGTGTTGTCTTTTTGACTGCTGGGGAAAACTGAGCTGACATTTTGAGAGATAAGCAACTGTGGCTTTGCATTCTCTTTTATAAGTGATAATATCTAATCCAGAGTCTATCGCTGTCTATAGGTACAGTGATGACTCCTTTTAGTGAAAAATAAGAACGCCCCCCCCCCCCCCCCAATAAAGTTTCTCTCCATACCATCAAATGATATCTTAACTTACACAGAAACATACAATATGGGGGTTTTGGCACTTCTAAATTAAACTAATCTTAAGTATTGTTTATGCTTTTTCAAGGGTATAGAACATAAACTGCTGGTCTTTACTGATTCAAAGTTTCACAATTTCATCTTACTTACATTCCCTGAATTATAACATTGAAATAGAAGCATTGTATATTCAATACTATTTTTTTACTAATTTGCAGAGAAGAAATATTAGGTATTATATTGCCATTATCAATCAATAGGACATTAATTTTCATTTTATAATTTAGTACAATTGCAGAGTGATATCTGAAATATCTGCTTTCTGTGATCCATTTGACAACAGAAAATTTCAGGAAATGGAAATGAAAATGAACAGTATAGACTCACTGCACAATGAAGAAGGGTGTTTTTTCAAGCTGTACATACCTAAATATCTAGAAATATTGACTCATTATTCAATGCCAAGAAATATATTTGCAAAAAAGCCAACTTATAAGAACCTGTGGTAGGAGGAATTTCTGTACTACAGGAAATAACTTTTAACCAATGATTAACTCAGATCAGGTGAATCTCATAACCTGAGATGTTTTGGCCAAGGATGAAAAGCAATCTTCACACAAAGAATAGTACGCATGCAAGCTTCAACTGAGTTTAGACTGTCTTTCTTATTCCCTGCTTTTAAATCAAAGGTAAGAGCTTGAATACTCAGGCAGAAAAGGAGTGTAAATAAAAAGCACAGGTCTGCAATGTTGAAGCTGATTAACCTACCCAATAGGATTTCAAAGAGAAGAACAATTGCAAAGCCAATTGTGCTGTGTTTTAAAGAAAATAAACAACCTTAGCTGCTTTGGAAGGAACAGGAAAATGCCAGCCGGGAGAAGGACACTTCTGAACACAGAAATGAAGTTTAGGGTTTGACAGGTAAATGAGTACTGCTGATGATACACAGAAGCAACGTGGACATCAGTCCCATTACACAGTTTGTAGGGGAATTCAGGAACCTGTGGAGGGAGCTGAAGGTGAACAATGCCTCTTGAATCTTATCACAAATAAAGATAAAAGAAAAAGAGCAGAGCCCTCAGTTAAGTGGTAGAGGAGTAGGAGTCTGAATTTAACAAACACAGGGCATCCATACAGAATATTTGATGGTTCTAACGGATTTGTCTTGTCTCTAACAGCAATTTCCCATCTGATAGATTAGTAAAGAAATTGGAAGGCTTTAATTCATTGGAAAGAGGAATATTGGGACCAGGGTAGTCATGGTTCCATAACTTCAATATGCAAAATCTTCATGTTGTTATACTTGGAAAAACCCAAGCAAAACCAGATATGCAGATATTTAGTAATTCCTTATGCCAATGATAAAGAAAAAGCTGGAGATGCGTGTGAGTTCAAAGAAATATGTCATGTTGATATAACTGAATTGTGGCAGAATTTTTCTTACAGATAGTAGGTTTGCTAGTTTCAGCTGACATACCATTAGGATATAACAGGAAAGGGGGAAGAGCATATTTACATTAAAGATGCCGTTACTTCACAGATGATTAAGGATCATGAAAACATAAAAACTAAACATGTAACTTTTAAAACAATTAGTGCTAAAGTTCTCTGAGAAATGCTAATATCTAAAGACAAACTGCTCCTTAAGAATCTGTTCATTCTGTATATGCTATTCTACATGAGTTACTGAGGACATTTTTGGTTTGTAGAATGCTATTTCCTTACAGGTATAAAATGAATAATTTCTTACAGCAAGTCTTGGATTCAGCAACGTCAGTTCCGTAGTGAACTACATTTTGGCAGGCATCAAAGAGTTAACCACTGATATAAATTTTGCAATTAGTTAGTTCAAATTGATTAGGATCTTCAACCATCCACCTGATGTAAATACATCATGGTAGTTGGTAAATGTGTATGCATTTACACGTATATAGACTGATCATTTAATTCTAAGTGTTTTAATAGGCTGCTATAAAATATGAGTTTTACATATCTTATCACAAAACTGTCAGTTAGCTTAGACCAATTGAACTTTAATTAGGTTAAGTAAGGTATAAGATCAGCAAATATTGAAAGTATGAGATGTTAACTTGGGCCTCCCAAGTGGCCAAAATTTAACAGGAATAGTTTTGAGTGCTAACTAGCAAATCAATTTAACATTTGCTTTGTTTAGATTGAAATAAGATTATCATATCTCACTATTTTATATAAATTAAGATATACTACTAGGATTAAAAAAGAAGTTGCCAAAATTCTGACTGAATTCTTCTGTATTTAAAATTATACTTGCATCGAGGCTTCCCTTTGCAGATCTCACAATCCTCCTTAAAAGACAATAAAATTTCTGATCCAGTAAACAATTTTTCTATAAGTCTTTAAAATGATCTGTATTTTTGACTTTTGCTTATCTACTTTTCCACTCTTAAACTTGTTCTTTCTTTTCTTCTGTTTGTCCATATTTTGTATCACTGTACCGAATGACTTTGCCATGTTGTATCCATATTTCTTTATTCTTTATTTGCTCACTGTGCTATGTGATGAAGTTGTCGAACAACACTCTTCTCATCTGTTACTGTGAAAGTCTCTCCTTTCATAAAAAAATGCTTGAGCTCTAGTGATTTGCAAGGTCATGGTCAACAGAAATTGAAGTCTGTAAGAATTTGATGTTCAGGCATTAGATAAGATTACGATATGTGTATATTGTTTATGTTTGTGAACATATTTTATATATACATATATATGTATAAATATACAGACAATCTATCTCGCGTGTATATATGCTTTAAGGGACAATTATTGCTGATATACTTGACTGGAAATGAAATGAAAAATTATTTAATAAAAATGATGTACAAAAACACATGGATTTATAAATTATATGTTTAAAATGTACATAATTGTTTGGGGAAACAGTTAACAAAGCTAAGAATTTTAAATATGTGTTAAGAACAAGAAAAATCATAGGTCACATATTCATTGCTAGATACTGAAAACATTTCAGAAACCTTTGATAAATGCTTCTATGCTGCATCTGAATCAAACACAGGCATGTATAGATTCTATATGACGCTGTAGCAAAGAAGTGAGAGACATCATGGCTAAAATTACACATGTATAAACTAACTTTTCCTTATAATGTATGCTAAAGAATCTTAAAAGAGCATCTCAGAATTCTCTGAACTGCTAATGTGAGTTATTAACACAGTGTGGAAATCTCAGGAAATGCTAAAGAATAAGGCCCAGGGGATGACCCTGGGTATTATATACCAGTTGGAAAGTCATGTTAGTCCTTAAAATATACTAACTGCCATGTATTTTAAGTAGAGTAACAGATTTTTTACTTTTGCTGCATTGCATTTCAATTAACCATTGGAATAAGTTGCTCAGAGACCCTGTGGAAACCATCCTTGGAGGTTTTCATGACCTGACTTGGCAAAGATTTAAGCACCTGGTCTGAATTCAGCGTTGACCAGGCTTTAAGCAGAAGGTTAGTCTCAGGGAGTAGCTTGAGGGCTGCTCACCCTTTCTCTATACTTTCTTGCTACTTTGTAGACTGTGCCTGGGCAGAAGGACATTTGGCAAGGTACTCTTCAGATTGGGTACTACTTGGAAGAGCTAGAAGTATCCCATCGTGCCTTTGAATCCCTCCAGAAAGATTTTGATCTTCCACCTCAGGTTTAGTTTAACACTTTCATATCCAAGATGTCTTCTGGTCATTCATCTTTACTTAAATGGCTCAAATGCCTCTTTCTGTCATCACATACTTAACTAGGAAAATACCTCTCCTTGTCTCAGTGAGGTGTAAAACTCTCTCCTCCTTCCCCTGTCGCTGTTGGTAAAGTAGTGTGCGCATGCATGTGTGTTTTTCAAGGTGAAGTCTTTCAGTAGGTTCTCTCTGAATCAGCCTGCTCTTGAACAGTCATACTTAATGTCATCATCTTGATAGAATAAACACACTGATTAGATGAGGCATAAGCATCTTATTTGTACACCTTCGGGTAAACAGTAGGTTTGTGTGACTGAGCTTCAGCATCTCTTTCTGAGATACTGTGCAGCAGGAAATCAGATTAGAGAGTTTCCTTGTGCGCATCAGGTTTTAAGTGTAAGAAACTTATTTCTGGCAGATATTATTTTGTGTGCCTGTTCACAGACATCATTCACATTCTTGGAAGTGTCTTCAGAGGTCCATAACCATAACTTGTTGTTCTGCTATTTGGATTCCTCATAAAATGCAGTCTCTCATTTGCATGTAAAAGTTATATAGCAACATCTCTTTATGCATTGTTATCATTACTGGACTGCTTTGGTTTGGAGTATGACAAATAGAATGAGTTTGCTCAGACTTGAGCCAATGGTTTGGCAAAAGACATTGTCTAAATCCCCATTAAGAAGAATAAGTGAACACCATAAGGAAGTGTAAGTGTTCAAGGCAGTGAGATAAATCTTCTGCTTTTCCTCAGTAACAAAAATATATTTGCTACAATTCTCCATTAACTCAAGGCAGAGATGATACTGGCTTATTAATACACCCTGGGAATTCATGCAGATGACACAGTTTTTCTTTTCACAGTTAAAAATGTTTTCTTTAATTTCAATAGCACTTGCTGTGCCGAAAGGACTAGATTTTTAAGATATGCGTATCTGTAAATCTTATATATTATTTATGCTGTTATTATCATAAAATCTGGTTTGGTATGAATGCATATCCAGTTAAAATATCTTTATTTTCATCCCAAAACACAGCTATGTAAGTTTAATTGCATTCATGTTGTCTTTGGTAAGATCAATAGCTGTCTTAATTTACTAACAGAAAACATTAAAAGAGTTTCCATGAATATTAAGTAACACAAATCAATATGAATTTGTAATTAATTACCCGTTCTAGACAGAAGTAACCATGGTTTTAATTTCTTGAAATGTCTTTCAAGTTCATGAAGATGGAATAGTTGTGTTGTGTTTATATTGTGTTTATACATAATGCTACTTATAGGGGGAGGGCTACCAAAACCCATCCCCTACCAGAAATCTGATATTTTTATGTATTTAAAGATACAAGACAGAATTAGTTAAATAAAATTGTAGCTTTCCTTTCTCTCTATCAGTGAGAGATAATTCACGTAAATAATAGAAAATGATACAGCAAATTAATATAGTTCAAGAATTTTGTTTGTAAGAAATAATTTTCTAGAGGAAACTATTTTATGGTTGATCTATATACAGAAGGAGATAAAGGTAGTGTTTATCATATTTTCTCAGTTTCCATCTAAATAAAAGTTAATATTGAATCTTGCCTCAAACTAGGAGCTTTTCAGGAAGGGAGTCATTACACAGATTCCAATCAGTCATCCCATTGTAAACCTGGATTGCCTCTATTGAACTCACCAGCGTAACTCTGGAATTACTGCAGTGTAATTTGGCACATGCAATATAACAAGATAAAAACCCCAGTGGCGTGATACAAAAAATATATATGTGCACATAAAAATCATAATTCTTTCTGCAATGCATTTAGTGGGTCTGTGTAAAGAAGTTCTTTGCAAAGGAGTGTGCCAGAGAAGCAGGTTAAATGATATGCACAATGTTCCAAGCTGCAAGTGCAAGAGCTGATTTTTCTGCAGCTGGTCTTGGTATCTGCTCCCTGCACAGTAAGCAGAAGCATAGATAGTCTGAGAATCACTTCAGGAACTGCAGGGTATAATGGAAAAGGTCCTCACGTGCAAACATTCTGCAAATCATTTTAAATGGTTTAATTAGGTAAAATCACCCAAAAGGTGCTCTTTAATTTTTTTCATAAATCTCTTTCTGAACTTGAAATATTTGGGTTTACCATCACTGAAGTTGAAAAATACTGACATAAAACCCACAGATTTCATAGACTACATTTGTATTTCAAGAAATGAACTTTTCCTCATTGATTCTTGAGTGTGTGTATTCAAAATATATATAGTTGTGTGATAGTATATAAAATATTATTCACCTGAATTAGGATGGTTGCAATTCACAGGAGAGGCAAAATGGCAAGTGATTTATACAGCTTACCTTTGACTGTGCTTCTATAAAGTTTTGCATATCACATTATATCTGACTTTATTTTGGTATATGAATGTCATGACTCAAAAAATTGTATTGTTACAATAGTTTCTCTAAGTAAAAAGCTAAAAAGCTCTGTTAACACAGGTGCTCTAGTTCCTGTTAATCACTTTTGTAAACAAAATAAAGCTAAATGAAAACCAACCTCAATTCAGACCCTAAGATAGACCTTACATATGTAAAGATGACACTCAAGAAATATATGAGGTCTTGTAAATACATTTTATTTTAGAAAACCATTATGGACTCTTCGCATTTGGGAGAGGTCACTGACAAGTGAGACAAATAGACTCTCTTCCTTATGCAATTTGCCAGGACAGTATTTCCTCCTAGCTTTGGGAATGCTGCCTGGAAATCGAGGGAGAAAAGATGCCGTAAATGTATGTACATAAGCATTCTGTGGAACAAAAATGCACAAATCTGATGAAGTTAACTCTATCTACAGTGATATAAAGGTTTTCACTCATCCTCTAACTATAAAAATACGTGAACCCCACTAGCCAAACTAAACCCGCTCCACCAATAATAAATACATTCTAGAATATTTACAAACCATTAAATATTAAAAACCATTCTCATAGTCTTGAAATCTGCTGTTCATTACCTCCTGCCCCTGTGCCAAATGCAAATACGCACAATGTTCACTGGCTAGTTGCCAGCATCCCAAACAACTACCCACTTGTTAAATTATATGTGGCAGTTTGAAACTGACAGCCTTGTCTCTCCAGTCTGCTTCTAGGAATCTGGCCAATAAAATATGTATTAAATAAGAAAATATTGTATATTGTGTTCTAAACACAGTGCTCTTCATAACAGGGGAGGGAGTATAAATGAAAGAAGTGGAAAAAATAAGCTGCTGGGGTGTTCATGAAGCTGGTGGTACCTTCCAAGTGAGGAAGAGATAAGCAACACCGTACTTCATGAGCTTTATTTAAAGGGAAAGATGTCTATTCCCTCGATTTACAGTGCATTTTTCCATCCTTATTTGCATACATATCACTCTGCTGTCTTCATTAAATACTTTATATAAGCATTTAAGGATAAAATGTACCTTTATTACAAGGGTATAGGGGCTTGCCTCTAGTTAACATTTACTTCAAACAGTGTACTGATTAACAGAAACTGATGGAATCAGCTCTTGCATTTTGAAGAGGTTTACTTTTTTTGGAAAAAAAAATGTCTATATACTAAGATTTCTGATACCCTTGACTGGTTTCTCAGTTTCCTCCTATTTGAAATTATTGAAATTTCAACATCAAGAGACAGAATTTGCAATTTAAAAAAAGTTTAGCTTTGGTTTGGGGTTTTTTCCCCACACTGGGAATAATTAAGATTTTGGGGCTGCATAAGAGTTTAAGACCATTATGAATGAATTACTTTTTTAATTTACATCACACTTTCAAGCAAAATGCGATGTTTTCAATAAATCAAATAAATCAAGAGTAATTGGTTTGCTAAAGCATTTTGCCTCTGATCATCATGATGGCCTGGAAAAACAAGCTAATGAGAGAGACAAAAACCTTCACTCCAATCACTGACAGATATTGGAGAAGTTCACATCTGAACTTTGTGGATCATGCTACTTTTTCCTTAACAAGCCTGAGTTTTGTTAGCCTATCTGAGGTAAACCAGAAGGATCTTTAAATGCATTGCATGCATACCAAGGCTGTGGAAAAATTTTACACCACCTGAAGTTAAATGTAATGTGATTGATGCATCATTAGACATACAAAGTTGGAAGTTAAATTAGTTATTGAACTACCTGCAGGCTGAGACCATCTATTTAATTGTGACTGGACAGTAAGACTGACAATCACGTATATCCTCATATCACACCAGAACTAGTTCAATATCTCAAGCATATAAGTACTGTTGTCCTTGAAAACATTGTTAAGACAAAAAAGCTGGTTTTGGTGGGGAGGGCTTTTTTTTTTCTTTTTTTCTGAATGGCAAATAATCTCAGCTTCAGAAGGATGGTTGTACTGGCTTTGACGAATAAAGGGTGCATGTGTCCCACGTCAGGAGATCACAAGAAAAGTTGCCTTATAATCATGATGGTCCAGGTGGTCCATGTAAACACGCTACTAAGCTGTCTTGTGAATATACACACAGTCTCACAGTGAGCTAACAACTTGTAAGTTAAAAATTTTGCTGGTTTTGCTTCCTTGTTTGGTGTGATTGCATTGTTGATATATTTTCCTATTTTTTTTTTATGGCATGGCTATACAAACACAATAGAGGATAACCTAAAACAACTGGCCTAGGACTTGCCCCAGTCCACATCTGCTATCCTAAGACAAAAGTGGCGTGGCTTATCCCTGTTCCACTCATAATGCTGAGAAGATGACCCTGCATATGGGTAATAACAGTGAATAGTTAACATACTGCAAATCCACTTCCTACCTTGCCACTTCAAACTTAGTCATGTTAGTAAACTTGGGATAATATTGAAACTGGTAAGACAGCATGGTTTAATAATGTATTTCAAACTGGTTTTTGGCCATGTTTCCTATGACAGATTTAATGGCTCAGTTGCAAGCACTTTTAATAATGCATTCCAACATAGTTATCAGCCATGTTTTCTGTCACAGATACAATGGCTTAATTACAGTCACTTTTTTAAGCAACATTTTGTCTACATATTGCAGTCTGCATACAGTAAAGGAGAGGGTAGTGTCCTACTCTGCATCTTCAGGAAAAGAAAGCCCACTCGCTGCATAAGTTCATGGATAATGCAGGAGTTGCTACTGTGTCTTTCTCAAGCAGTTGCATTTTCATACTGCTTTATATCAGCAGCTTACAGATTTTTTTATACTTCTTTAAAAGATACTGATAAACATAAGCTTACTTAACATACAGAAACAAGACAAACATCTCTCTGAAAACGCTGTGTCATGATGTGCTGTTTCTTGCTGAAAGCAATTTTTGAGTTACAATGAATGATACTTGGGAGACAGCTTTATTACCATGTGCAAGTTGATTTATTTCAAATAAATTCCTTTGTGACAAAACAAACATATTTCAAAATCTTTCACCAAATAAAAGACTATATCTGGAAATTAGCTCAGATAGACTCTAACCAGTAACAAATTACTATCACGACCACTGGTATATAGCGAAGCGAAGCGAAGCTCTGGCTTCAAATTAAAATTCTAACTTTTTCACATGGAAGTTTTCTCGGAACATGGCTATCTCGGAAAAAAAGAAAAATTTGGCTTTGACAAGTCTCATCTTTGCCATGGTTTAACCCCAGTCGACAACTAAGCACCACACAGCTGCGTGCTCACACCCCCTAGCAGGATAGGCGAGCGAATTGGAAGAGTAAAAGTGAGAAAACTCATGGGTTGAGATAAAGACAGTTTAATAGGTAAAGCAAAAGTCACGTGTGCAAGCAAAGCAAAACAAGGAATTGATTCACTGCTTCCCATGGGCAGGCAGGTGTGCAGCCATCTCCAGGAAAGCAGGGCTCCTTCACGCGTAACAGGTACTTGGGAAGACAAACACCATCACTCCAAACATCCCCCCGCTTCCTCCTTCTTCCCCCAGCTTTATACGCTGAGCACGACATCATACAGTATGCAATATCCCTTTGGTCAGTTGGATACAGCTGTCCCAGCTGTGTCCCCTCCCAACTTCTTGTGCCCCCCCAGCCTCCTCGCTGGTGGGGTGAGGTGAGAAGCAGAAAAGGCCTTGATTCTGTGTGACCACTGCTCAGCAATAATGAAAACATCCCTGTGTTATCAACACTGTTTTCAGCACAAATCCAAAACGCAGCCCCATACTAGCTACTGTGAAGAAAATTAACTCTACCCCAGCCAAAACCAGCACAATCTTTTACTACTATTTTAATGCATGTAATTCTCAAGAGAAGTACAAATGGTTCAAACTGGTTAAAAAATTGGGCAGGCAAACTAAAGAATATCAAGTATAAAGCATAACGTTTTTGCTAGTGACCAATGGAGCATGAGATGGTGATTATTTGCAAACAGCTGTGCTTATAAAAAGACACACAGTCATAAAGCTCTCTCTTCATCCTCTTCTTCGTTGAAAGGAGAACCTAAGGGAAGGCAGGGAAAAGTGTCCCCCATTTCTGTGCCTTTCTGTGCTCTAGTGACTGCTGTCTGCTATAACAGCATAAGTAAGATTTTAGTGAAAGAATAGGTGTGTAGTTAGCTGCTACTCAGAGAGAAACATGTTCATTTTAAATGACATTATTACAAAAAAATAGTCCAGCTATACGGCAGCCTGAGGCTCCGCACTCAGTTTTTCTTTGTTCTTAGCAGAGATTGAATGTCATGAGTTGAATGTTTTGCCATCTAAGCTGGCATTCAGTTCATTCAAACTTCATACAGCTCCATGTAGAAGACGATACTCTGGATATAACCATAACAGGACAATGAACTTGGACAAATTTACAGATCAGCCAAGTCAAAGATCAAGTAGAGATAAGAATTTGGAGAGCTGTGAAATATGATGAATGGTAGTTAGGAATATTAGTGTATAGATTTTTTTTCTTAAAAAACCCCATTCTATAACCTCTTTGGTTTTGATTGTTCATTTTTGCTATCAGTAATTTACTGAATAAGCAAGATTAAGTACAAACAAGAGTAGAATTTTCATAGCTTCTTTTGGGGATACAGTTTGTGTTTGTACAAATTATGTGTATGTGTATGTGAGTGTGTGATGAAAGGGACAAACTAAAAATGCTAATATTGCAACTATAACTCACATATTCTTTTGTTTCCTGTCATTAAGTTTCAAAATTGTTCAGTTCCAGTTTCAGTACAGAGTAGATTTTTTTTTAATGATAAATGAGTTAATTTCTGAAAAATAATGTAAAAGGGAGATTTATCTTTTATAAAATGCTGTTATTTCTGTCATCTTTTTTTTTTCCCCTGAAATGTTGTAAAAACTCATGTTTTCTGAATGTTGTAAGTGAAATTACTATTTTCTGACAAGTTTTTTTATGAGTCATTTAAACTGCAGCATCAAATAATTACATTAACTTATTTTACTTGCTACATGCGGTGTAAAGTGTGATTAAAAAGAAACACAGTGACAAGTCTTTCTTTGGGTGGTGTTTTCTTTTTCCTTATTGACAAGCTTTTTTCCATTGGGCATCTTCTTTTCCCCGATAAAATAATATCCAGTTTAATGAATGCTTGGTCTCTTTCAGCTAAAAATCTGCATTTTTGGGCCTGATCCAAAAAGAAGTGAAATCAATGAAAATCTTTCCATTTGTTTCACAGGGCTTTGAGTCAAGCTTTTAGCTAAGCAGCTGTTTGGTACTTCTAAGCAGTATAAATCACTCTTTTGGATGATACGCATTTTTCTGTACTGTACAGCTACTCTATGTAAATTTCAAGTTTAATAACAACATGTCTCTTTACAGGTGACATTCTCCAATTTCATCGTATGTACCTGATCTGAATATAACTTATAATAGGGATAATTGTTAAATGTGATAACTAATTTGACTGAAGTAAAAAACAAGGCTGTCAAACCAGAAATGCTAAATAATACTGTTTCCAGGAAGCAACTAACACTGGTGACATTGTCATCTATTCCTGTAAAAAGCTATGATGAAAATGAAATATCTCAAATACAAATTCAGATGATTCATGTCGAATGTAGCCTTTAAAATACTGTCAGGATAAATGAAAAATGTAATGTCATTTGCAGCCAACTCCACATAGTTCTGCCATTAGAAACACAGTTGAGGTTATAAATAGCTATTTTTACACAAAGCCAATACTATATGTGAAACAGACAATTTAAGTTTTCTCCCATCAAAAATAGTCCTAACATACAGTACATCAGGCAGAAATTTTTAAAAGCAAGAGGAATACACTTGAAAGGGTAACAATATCTCCATTCTTGAAAAGACATTGTGGTAGGAGAATATTATGTTATCGTGTTGCTAATAACACTGTTGTTCTCAAAATGATGTGCTATACTGAATGATTCTAAATGAAACAGACTATTGGTCTAATTCAGCATGGGCTAATAGTATATAGTAGTACATTGGCTAGCACAAAAGTTTTGTCACATCAGAATAGTACTACTCTCCGGAAATATGGGAATGGTTGAGTCATAGATTGTGCATATGGCCTCTTTCTGCTGTAGTTCTGTCCAGACACTGTATTTCTTCTTTTCTGCTCTTGAATGTGGGTTGCTCTTCTCTTCCCATGCCCCATTTCTTTACTATCCTCTCCAAACTTTCGTCATGAAAGTGCATAGCTCTTAGAAAATGCACTGTCTATATCGCAAGTTTTAGTCTTTTTCCTGATAAAAATACTTCAGACATTATTTACTATGCTGAGTATTAATCTCTTGCACCCACTGAAATAAAATACTATGATATTCTTAACCCATGTTTGCAATTAAGGGGGCATGCAGAACGTTGTTCTGTCCAACACATTATGGTTTGGGAAATAAACTTTTCCTTTAGTTGCCTAATAGAGTTAAATAGTCATTTTCTGTTAAAAATCAATGACCAATGTAATTTTAACTTACAAGGATGCTTCTGAAATTCTTAAAGAACTTGCAGGAGCTCCATGCTTATTTTTAACCTACTCAGTGGGAAATAAGATTTAAAGTTTAATTCAGCTGATTTAACAGTGATTTTTTTGTTGTTTTACAAAGTTACTGGATGTTAGTAAAATGACTGTTTAAGCCCATCCTGCAAAATAGGGTCGAAATGTCAGTTTGGCTTACAGCTAGGGTGAGTTTCCCTTCTCTATCTTATACCTTGAACGCAGAATCACACACAGGATCACAGGATGGCTGAGGCTAGAGGCACCTATGGAGATCTTCTAGTCCAACTCTGCTCAGAGAAGGGTCAGATAGGGCAGGTTGCTCAGGGCTGTGTCCAGTCAAGTTTTGACTATCAGCAAGGATAGAGGCTCTGCAATATCTCTGGGCAGCTGGTTCTGGTGTTCGCCCATATTAGAAAAGTGCTTTCTTACACTCAGACCGAATTTCGTGTGTTTCAGTTTGTGCCTGTTGCCTCTTGTCCTGTCACTGAACACCAATGGGAAGAGCCTGGCTCTGCCTTCCTTACTCCCCCAATGGGGTATTTATACACACGGATAAGATCCACTTGAGGCTTCTTTTCTCCATGCTGAGCAGTTCCA
Organism: Phoenicopterus ruber ruber; assembly: GCA_009819775.1. NCBI lineage: Eukaryota > Metazoa > Chordata > Aves > Phoenicopteriformes > Phoenicopteridae > Phoenicopterus > Phoenicopterus ruber. The sequence goes on from CM020215.1 coordinate 141,383,950, forward strand.
GCTCTCTCAGCCTCTCCTTATATGCCAGATGCTCCAGTCTCTTAGTCATCAACACACTACAGGAAGGGCCGTTTCTTATACTCTTTCTATATAGTATCACCACAAATGCTGGCATGCAAATGAGAAAGGGTCGGTCAGTGAAACAATATTTCAGCAATGTCAGAACCAGTCCTGGCACGACAGAAGTATCACTTTATGTCTATTGTTCAAAAATAGCATATTTCCAGACCCATACTAATTCCTGTATGACCTACTTTCAGCAGCAGCTCTTATTTCAGCAACAGAAGATTTGGATGTGAGTAGCTCATACTGCAGCTTAGTTGAGTGCCAGCTTCTCATAATCACACAGAACACAAGCAGCAAAATTAAATGTGATTGTTGTGGTATTCTAGTGTATTCATAGAATTATAGAATGGGTTGGGTTGGAAAGGACCTTAAAGATCATCTAGTTCCATCTCCCCTGCCATGGGCAGGTACATCTTCCACTAGACCAGGTTGCTCAAAGACCCATCCAACTTGGCCTTGAACACTTCCAGGGAGGGGGCATCCACAACTTCTCTGGGCAACCTGCTCCAGTGCCTCACCACCCTCATGGTGAAGAATTTCTTCCTAATATCTGATCTAAATCTATCCTCTTTCAGTTTAAAGCCATTACCCCTTGTCCTATCACTGCATGCTCTTGTAAAAAGTCCCTCTCCAGCTTTCTTGTAGGCCCCCTTTAGGTACTGGAAGGCTGCTAGAAGGTCTCCCTGGAGCCTTCTCTTCTCCAGGCTGAACAAGCCCAACTGTCTCAGCCTGTCTTCAAAGGAAAGGTGCTCCATCCCTCTGATCATCTTTGTGGCCCTCCTCTGGACTTGCTCCAACAGGTCCGTGTCCTTCTTGTGTTGGGGACCCCAGAGCTGAACGCAGTACTCCAGGTGGGGTCTCACGAGAGCAGATTAGAGGGGGAGAATCACCCTGTTGGTCACGCTTCTTTTTATGTAGCCCAGGATATGGTTGACTTTCTGGGCTGCGAGTGCACATTGCCGGCTCACGTCCAGCTTTTCATCAACCAACACCTCCAAGTCCTTCTCCGCAGGGCTGCTCTCAATCAATTCTCCACCCAGCCTATATTTCTGCTTGGGATTGCCCTGATCCATGTGCAGGACCTTGTATTTGGCCTTGTTGAACTTCATGAGTTTCACACGGGCCCACTCCTCAAGCCTGTCAAAGTCCCTCTGGATGGCATTCCTTCCCTCCAGCGTGTCAGCCACACCACACAGCTTGGCATTGTTGGCAAACTGGCTGAGGGTGCACTCCATCCCACTGTCCGTGTCGCCAACAAAGATATTAAACAGTGTCAGTCCCAATACTGACCCCTGAGGAATGCCACTCATCACTGATCTCCATTTGGTCATTGAGCCATTGACTGCGATTCTTTGAGTGTGACCATCCAGCCAATTCCTTATCCACCAAGTGGTCCCTCATCAAATCCATGTCTCTCCAATTTAGAGACAAGGATGTTGTGCGGGACAGTGTCAAATGCTTTGCACAAAACCAGGTAGATGATGTCAGTTGCTCTTCCCTTATCCATCAATGCTGTAACCCCGTCATACAAGACCACCACATTTGTCAGGCTTGATTTGCCATGTTGGCTGTCACCAATCACCTCTTTATTTTCCATGTACCCTAGCCTAGTTTGCAGGAGGATCTGCTCTATGATCTTGCCAGGCACAGACTGACTGGCCTGTAGTTCCCTGGTCTTCCTTTTTTCCCTTCTTAAAAATGGGGGTTATGTTTCCCCTTTTTCAGTCGGTGGGAACCTCACTGGACTGCCACAACTTCTCAAATATAATGGATAGTGGCTTAGCAACTTCACCCATGTCCTGGTTTAGGCCGGGATGGAGCTAGTTTTGTTTTCAGCAGCTCCTGTGTTTTGGCTTTAGTGTGAGAAGAACAGTGATAGCACACTGATGTTGCTGGTTGCTGCTGAACCACCAAGGACATTTTGCTGTTTTCCAGGTTCTGCTAATGTGCAGATGCAAAACTTGGGAGGGGTAGAGGCAGGATAGTTGATCCAAACTGGCCAAAGAGAGTATTCCATACCATAGACGTCATGCCTGGTATAAGCGAGGGTCAGTCGGTGGGCCACTAGATCTTTTAGGCTTTTGAGGCTTTTGAGACCCTTAACTTGCCCTAATCGTTAAGCTTCCCTTCAGGTTGCTTTTTGTTTCCCTATTTTTCCTTTTTTTGTTTTTCGTTCGTTTGGCTGTTTGTTCCCTCACCTGCTCTCTCTGGAACTTGCTGTTCTGGGATAGCTGGGGGGGATACCCCTGCTCCCTGCCTGCTGCTCGGGACGGGCTGTATCGGTCATCGGGTGGGGAGAAATTGTGTATCATTTGTTTTATATGTTCTATTATCCTTGTATATATTATCATTATTATTATTATTAATATATTTTCATATTTTTCCTTTGCTGTCCTGGTGAGCTGTTTTTATCTCAACCCGCGAGTTTTCCTTTCTCTCCAATTCTCCTCCCCACCCCAACAGGGAGGCGGGGAGTGAGCAAGCGGCTGTGTGGTATTGGGTTACAATTTGGGGTTAAACCACGACAACCCAACAGTTCCTTCAGGACCCCTGTGTACATCTCACCAGGTCCCGTGCACTTGTGCAGCTTCAGGTTTCTTAGATGGTCTTGAACCTCATCTTCTCCTACAGTGGGTGGTTCTTCATTCTCCCAGTCCCTGCCTTTGCCTTCTGTGACTGGAGCGGAGCGGCTTGAGCACTTGCCGGGGAAGACTGAGGCAAAAAAGTCATTGAGTACCTCAGCCTTCTTTCTCCATATCCCAGATAGCCAGGTGTCCCATTTTCTTCTGGAGAGGGAAATACATGTTTTTTCTTCTTGTCCATAGCTAAGACTTTGGCCTTTCTGAGTCACTAAGAAAACTGAACCTGATAGGCATAATTATTGAAATATCTCCTAGCAAAAAAGGAAAAAGTGTAACGGAAATAGGTGGCCATGAAAAAGTTGAAAATAACTGAAGTCTCAAGACCTGCAGCCTGTGTAACATGGATTAGGAAGCACTCACAATAACAAATTTGGTTTTGGTTAGATGAATAGAAATAAGTGACTCATTTCATGGCAGTTTTCAAACTCAACTTTGTGAAGGCTTTTTGATTTTGATTTTCTGTTCTGTTCCCTGTTTGTTACAACAAGGTAAAAGAACTTAGGGCAGATGGGAACCCACTAGAAAATTGGGTAAATTGTTTCTGAGAGTATTCTTCCATCTGTTTCTATTTTCTTCCATACAGTGACTTTGTTCACTCTCTTTAAAGGGTAGCCAAATAAGAAGGAACAAATTTTTGGATCTGTTCTTAGAAGGAGATTTTTCTTTTTCTTTGGTCCGAATCCAAAATCTGCAGATCCCTTCCTCAACAGCTGCAAGAAATGACATAATTTAGGTATCAGTATTTTCACTTTTTAAAAATAAAAACTCTTTCATTAAATCCTTTCTGTTACTTCTTTCCTACACTGATAAAACATATATTGAGAAAAATATTGATCATGCAGCCTGCTCTAGGCTAACCTGCTCTGGCAGGGGGGTTGGACTAGATGATCTCCAGAGGTCCCTTCCAACCCCTACCATTCTGTGATTCTGTAATTATGCTGCTGAAACATATTGTACTTACAAAAAGCACATGGAGCACTTTTGTCCTATGAACTTTTTCCTTGAACTTTTGTTTTCATGCTGTATAGATGGATACGGCCACTGAATATACTTCTAATAGTCATTAAAATTTGTTAAAATGGCTAAAGAACTTGCCATATCTCTTCAGTGCAGATTGTAGGAAAGTGCAACAGTACATTGTAGCTTGCATATACAGAGGCTAGTTACTCAACACTTTCCTAATAGTAGTAAAGACAGTAACTGTTTGAATGGCTTAAAACTACACTCTTCTTTTATTTGATGGAAATTTCCAAAATGAAGCTAAAAAAATCCATTAAATCAATCAGAAATTTGTTCTTCAGAGCATTTGGATACTTCTGGAAAGTTTCTATAGATTGCCTTCTTAAATTAACATTAGCTCAAATACTTTACGTGAAATGATCTAATACTGTCAGGGGAAAAAATAGGTAACTTTTCAATTTCCTACTGCTATGACTTCATGGTGTGGAGAGAGAGAGAGAGAGAGAGAGATGGTGTCATGTATCTTTCTAGAATGAACAGGTGCTATTCTGTTCTCATGATTTTGTCACTACATAGAGAAAAAAATGATTTATATGAACAATCAAACACTGCAAATGCAAATGTTGGGTTTTTGTTTTCAATGCAACTGATGCATTTGTTGCTATTTTTAAGGCTGAGTGCACAGGAGAGTCTAAAAAGTTAGAATCCATTATACTTAATGAAGCATGTGAATTTATAGGTTTTCTGTAAAGTCAGTCAGGGGCTGTGAAGGTAATACATTATAATAATCTAACAAATATTCTAGATTAACCTCTTCTTGTGGCTTAATGTGATATCTAGAACTACAATCTAAGATTAAGAATACTAAAAAAAAAACCAAGAGCTTTTAAATAAAAGGCAGGAAAAGTCTCTGAAAATTCAACATATTCTGTAAACTGTTTGAAGAGCAAGAGACGTTATTTTTTCTGTAAAAGTACATCATCCGGCACAGCGTATGGTTATATGGCCCATTTTACCCTTTCATTATGTGAATATTTAAATGTACAATGTCCTTTAATACACAGAAATCAACATCTGTATTTTGTGAGGGGATAGTTACTGAACACTAGAGTTATAATGGCATAACCTAGCTGTAGCATTGAGGGATGTTTAGTTACACATAGACTTACTGAATTGGTGTTAGCGCCTCTGGGATAAAATATTGAAGAAGGGGGTAAAAACTGCTGCACAACAGCAGCCGGGAGAGAGGAGTGAGAATATGTGAGAGCAACAACTCTGCAGACACCAAGGTCAGCGAAGAAGGAGGGGGAGGAGGTTCTCCAGGTGCTGGAGCAGAAATTCCCCTGCAGCCTGTGGTGAAGATCATGGTGATGCGGGTTGTACCCCTACAGCTCTTGGAGGTGGAGCAGATATCCACTTGCAGCCCATAGAGGACCCCATGCTGGAGCAGGTGGATGCACTCAAAGAAGGCTAGGACCCCATGGAGAGCTCACGCTAGAGCAGGCTCCTAGCAGGACCTGTGACCCTGTGGAGTGAAATCCTGGAGCAGGTTTGCTGGCAGGACTTGTGACCCCCATGGGGGAACCATGATGGAGCAGTCCATTCCTGAAGGCCTGCACCCCATGGAAAGGATCCTTGCTGGAGCAGTTCATGAAGAACTGTAGCCCGTGGGAAGGATCCACATTGGAGAGGTTTACGGAGGACTGTTTCTTATGGGTGGGACGCCACGCTGGAGCAAGGGAAGAGAGTGAAGAGGAAGGAGCAACAGAGACATGTCCTGAACTGACCACAACCTCCATTCCCCATCCCCTTGCACCGCTCCGGGGGATGAGGTAGAGAAGCCAGGAGTGAGGTTGAGCCCAGAAAGAAGGAAGGACTGGGGGGAAAGTGTTTTAAGATTTGGTTTTGTTCCTCATTATCACAGAACAATCACCACCCTCAGCCCAAATTGGCCTTTTGTAGTGTTACATAGAATGCAATAATTAGTCTTTGTGCCTTGTCTGTGGAGCTCAATCACAGGTAAGTCAATTCACATGCAGCATGAGAGTTACACTACCTTAAATGATAATTAAGACATCATAATAAGAGTTGAGTGGGATTTCAGCACATACTGGAGTTGGTGCAGTTCCTGGTCTGCAGATACAATTTCATCTTCTGAATTCTGTCTATCCTGCTTTTTGTCAAAAGGTGCCTTTAGTAATGTGGCCTTTACATTCTGGATGTAGTGAAAATGTGGGTGTGATTACAGTGCCAAGTGTTAAGTTAGGAATGGACATATATGCATATATATGTCCATTGTCCATACGTATATATATATGTATGTAGATAATGCAACATCTATTCTGAACACCAGTTCACAAATTTGACAACTGTCCGGCATACCATTCCAACTCTCCCTAGCAACACACCAACTCTTTGCAGTTACAATCCATCTGTCTGTTACCAATCCAACTGTTCACAAGAAAACTCAAAATCTTTCCAGGATCAATCAATCTCGGTATCCTGCCAAGCTATTTTCCCCTCCGTGTTAAAATGACACAAGTTCTTATGCAATAAACTACTGGTTTTTTTAAAGGGCCAAGTCTGTTGTGGTCCACTGGTCTTCAGACAGTCATGTAGCTCAAATTTCCATTACAAAAATTAGGTAACTAAAAAGGACCGAGGAAAACCAATTAAAGTTCAGCACTTGTGCCAGATAAAACAGAATAATATTTTTTAGAAATCATATACTCTTACAACGCCTTCAACACTGGGCATATCTCCATATGGGAGTACAATGCATAACTTTGAACTGAAATTGAAAGGAAGATAATTTTCTGCAATCACAGAGCACATTTTACACTAGAAAATATCCAGTATTTCTTTGGGTGAGTGCTGAGTACTTCATATATATATTGCAAAATTGTAAATGTAATTATCTGTATTCATTTTTCTCTCTCTCTCTCTAATGCTATGAAAATAAACATTTATGCATGTCATTTACTCTATTTCCAGTCTTATTTATTCTGTCTTTAAGCTCCAATGACTCTGTGGTTCTCTGTGTCATTTTTCTTTATCTCACAATACAGGATCACAGAATAATTCCAATGCATATCTTTGTTTTCTGTGGTCCCAAAAGATAAATGAGGCTGGCAGGGACCTCAGGAGATCTCTAGGCCACCTCACAGTCCAAAGCAGGGCCAGCTATGGGGTGAGACAAGGTTGTTCATGGCTTAGTCCAGTTGTGACTTTAAATCCTCCAAAGACAGAGACAGCACAGCTTTCAGAGCAATCTGCTCCACTACCTCACTGTCCATACAAGTTTCTCCTTATATCCAGTCTGAAACTCTCTTGTTCTGATATAAACATGTTGTTTCTTGCCTTCCCTCCCTGAACTTCTGTGAGGAGCCTGGCTCCATCTGCTTGATGACCCTTGTGTCAGCTGTGGGGTATGTTAGGTGCACTGAAGCTGTCCCTTCTCCAGGCTGACCCAGCCCAGCTCCCCCAGTCTCTTCTCACAGGGCAAGTGCTCCAGACCCCACCACCTTGGAGAGCCTCCACTGAGCTCCCTCCAGTTTGTCCATGTCTTTCCTGTCAGAAAAAAATGGGAAAAATTGGATGCACTATCTAGATGTTATCTGAGAAGTGCCACGTAGAGGGAGTCAAGCCATTCCCTCGATCTACAAGCTATGCCACTGTTCATACAGCCCAGGAGGCTGATGGCTGCCTTTGCTGCCAATACACACACCATGGGCTCACGTTCATCTTGCTGCCCACTTCCACCCCAGGGCCTTTCCTGCAGAGCTGCTTCATAGCCTCTCCACAACAGTGTAAAAATCTTGCTAAAGTCTATGCAAATAACATCTACTACTGTCCCTGTATCCACAAATCTCGTCACTTTATCATAGAAGACAAACAGGTTGGTTAAGCACAATTTACTCTTGGTAAATCCATGCTGGTGACTTCCAACCACCTGTTTAACTTCATGTGCCCAGAAATGTACTTCAAGAGGACTCATTCCATGATTTTACCTGGAACCGAAATGAGACTGACCATCCTGTAGTTCCTGGGGTTGACCTTTTGGTCTTTTTTGAAGGCGGCTGTGACATTTGCCTTTCTCCAGTAACACAGACCTCCCTTTCTTTCTCAAAGACTATGAAAAGAAACTAAAACCAAATTGTTGTTTTAAAATCTTTTCAAAGCTTGCACATTTGTCATTGAGTACATATTTTATTTTGTTGAATAACAATAGAAACATTGAAATTACGCATCTCTTCTGCAGATGGCTTAACATTTGATTTGAGCTGAAGTTGTATTCATTTTCATGGTACATAAATTCTTCTAGGTATGAATTATATAGAGTTTCTGGCTACAGAATACATCTTGGAAATCTTCAAGAGGATTATTGTGTTGGCTCACTATCAAGTGTACTGTAGCTTGTAAGATGTCAGTGGAAATTAGAGATGGATGGACATTAAAATATGAACAACCAACTTAGCTGAGGAATTCTTGAATGATTCTAAATTAACCTACTCTTCACTCAAAGGAAATTCAGGCAGTGTTTCAAGTGAACAGTCTAAAGATTATTCATATTAATTAATAGTGTAGGCCTGAGTACATAAATTTGTTAATTGCAATTAGAAAACAATAGTAATTAAATATGTTTCCTGAGAGTATAGAAACCATTTTTTAAATAGTTTCTATTGCTCTCACTACTGCAATTCATCTAAAGTTCAGTTAATTCATATTCTTTAGGTTACAGTTCTTTTTAAAAAGATTGACACTGTATTTATTTAAAATAATTAAAATTGTGGAAAAAAAAGCCAACACAACGTATACTAATAAGCTATTTTCCTGCCTAGTCTGTTGCACATAATTTGTATTTTAGACCAGTCCTTAAACAGATATGTCTGGATGACTTTTAAATCTCATTCACCTGCACAAGAAGATGGCTTTGCACTGTTTTTTGTAAACAGAAAAAATAATTTATTCTCTCTTCTGCTGGTACTGTCAACATTCAGTGGCTAGAGTCCCTACATTATAGTCTCGTGCTCAAAAGCTCAGTAGCTGGGAAACTAAGGTGGGGATGGGTACTCATGGTTTGGATGGGCATACTCTGTGCTGGGTAGGAAACTGGCTGGATGGCTGGGCCCAAAGAGTTGTGGTGAATGCAGTTGAATCCGGTTGGAGGCCGGTCACAAGTGGTGTTCCCCAGGGCTCAGTACTGGGGCCAGTTCTCTTTAATATCTTTATCAATGATCTGGACAAGGGGATCGAGTGCACCCTCAGTAAGTTTGCAGATGACACCAAGCTGGGAGGGAGTGTTGATCTGCTGGAGGGCAGGCAGGCACTACAGCGGGACCTGGACAGGCTGGATCGATGGGCCGAGGCCAATTGTATGAGGTTCAACAAGGCCAAGTGCCAGGTCCTGCACTTGGGTCACAACAACCCCAGGCGACACTACAGGCTTGGGGGGGAGTGGCTGGAAAGCTGCCTGGCAGAAAAGGACCTGGGGGTGTTGGTTGACAGCCGGCTGAATATGAGCCAGCAGTGTGCCCAGGTGGTCAAGAAGGCCAACGGCATCCTGGCCTGTATCAGAAATAGTGTGGCCAGCAGGAGTAGGGAGGTGATTGTCCCCCTGTACTCGGCCCTGGTGAGGCCGCACCTTGAGTACTGTGTTCATTTTGGGCCCCTCACTACAAGACAGACATTGAGGTGCTGGAGCGTGTCCAGAGACGGGCAACGAGGCTGGTGAAGGGTCTGGAACACAACTCCTATGAGGAGTGGCTGAGGGAACTGGGGATGTTTAGCCTGGAGAAAAGGAGGCTGAGGGGAGACCTTATTGCTCTCTACAACTACCTGAAAGGAGGTTGTAGAGAGATGGGGGTTGGTCTCTTCTCCCAAGTAACAGACAATAGAACAAGAGGAAATGGCCTCAAGTTGCGCCAGGGGAGGTTTAGATTGGATATTTGTAAAAATTTCTTCACTGAAAGGGTTGTCAAGCATTGGAACAGGCTGCCCAGGGAGGTGGTGAAGTCACCATCTCTGGAGGTATTCAAAAGACATGTAGATGTGGCGCTAAGGGATATGATTCAGTGGTGGACTTGGTAGTGATAGGTTAATGGTTGGACTTGATGATCTTGGAGGTCTCTTCCAACCAGAACAATTCTATGATTCTATGATTCTATTTCTCATGCATGAATTTTTGAGGTGCCTGTGGAGAACACTGGCAACACAGAGAAGATCTAATACAAGATTTTCCACTCTGGCTGCTGAACAGTGTTAATAAGTGAGTTTTGTGCTTTATTCTGCTTTATTCATGTGTGAAAAACAGTTTTATTTATGCTTATAGCACAAGTAGCACATCTTATTGGTCCTACTGGCTTGTAAAAATAACCATCTCCTTGTAAAATCTTCTGTGAAAATCAGTTCAACTTTATTTTTGATGTCCAAATCAACACTGAGATGCCGGGGATAATATGCTTCTTGTCCTTTATGCAAGTTATTCCATACATGCACATGTACTTATTATTATTTGTATTTCTGTACTGTTTTCCAGTGTCCAACATGTCCTTAAGAGGAATTAGCATGTTAAAAAATGGATCATACAGAATATGTAGTGGATTAAAATGTATTTTGAATGCAAAAAAGAGCAATGCTAAAGCTGACTAAACTAATCAAATGATTACTGATATTATAAGTAGGTCCCTAGATATTCTTGGCATTTTATTAGCTAGAAAGATTTCAGTCCAGAGAGGTAATCTAATAGTCTTGGTCAGTAAAATCCAGCTCTCAACAGATGTCCTTATTCAGATGAGTTGCCCTGTACATCCTGAATAATTAGATTGTACATGGGTGGCTTGAACTTCATTGCTTGGTGCAAAGAGCTGACTCGCATCTCTTCAGGTCATGTGAACTTAATTTGGGATCTGTAATGCAATGGAGGGTAGGCTTTGTGCACAATTCACATGCCAGGCTAACAACAGGGGATTCGTAGGGGTAAGAGGGTTGACCAGATGAAAGCACTGCTATATTATAGACTCACGCTATAAACCTAATTTGGAGATTGAATTTCACCTTTTCAACTCTTCCCTGCGTTCGGTCACAAAGCACAATTGCTCAGGCTTTATACGTGCCATGACTTTGGCCCTGCAGTCATAAGCAGAGATGTCACAGTTAGTTGATCTGAAATGTGTATCAGCACTAGGCACCACTTAGGAAAATGTTTAAAAACAAGTAAAAGTAAGCGCTGAGCATTCAGAAGTTGGCTACCGTGTTAAATTGATGCGACAAAATGTGTTACAGAATCTCGTGGGAAGCGAAAGGAGGAAACAGCTGTAGATCTAACACTGCAGACCTATTCCCCTCCCCAGAACACTACAGAAAGAAAGAGAAAGCAGGGATGTTTAATTGTCCATGTTCAGTTTTACAGGTGTTTATGTTTATTCCATTTTTTACAGGAATTGAAGAAGGAAAGCGATACCTTAGTTATATTTCCCTTTTCTTGCTTGCTTGCTTTCTTCTACAATGACGGATGATGTTGTTAGTGTTTTGCATGCCCCTCTCAATTATTGAAGGATAAAGAATCATATGGTTTTAAAACCAAGATAGTGGCAGACAGGAAAAGGTGATGTGAGAAGGAAAGAAAAAGTAGATAGAGGAAAAAGAAGAGAGTCAATAACCCAGAAATACAGCCTGATTTTATACATTGAAGAAAATACAGGCAATATAGATTTCCTACCACAGGCAAAATCTAAGTGGGAAAATATTAAAAAAAAAATAAAGACCCTGTGTTATACTGAATTTCCTATATGTGATCAGGTTATTTTCTATCATTCTGATGAAATTACAAATAAATACTATAATAATTGTGTTTTGTATTAATGAACATGCATGATATTTATTTAGCTAGTTTTACATTAGAAAAAGGTCTGGATGAAGAAAGATTTTCTATTTGAGATTCATTTCGCATCTCATCTTTATAATCAAACTGACTTGTTTTGTGGCATTAGATATAACACAAATGGATACTAGAAGACAGAGGAAGAGGAATAAATTGGGATAAATGTTCACAGGAAAGTCTTATGAAATTAAGTAAAAGAGTTTGAGTGCTTTATTTGAAAAAAAGCCAATAAATCTTTTTTTTAATCTTTGATTTCTGCTTGTCCTAATTAGATATGTCTTGTGAAAAGTTCAGCAAAATAGATGTTCGGTATATTTTTTAAAATTACAAAAATATTCTTTATCATAATGAAAAGGATGCATTTTAAGCTTGAAAGTATGATGCAAATTACTACACTTAGCCTATAGCAAAACATTCTGCATCAAAGAGCTGTGTTAGCTGAGGTAATAGTCAATGTTTAAAAAGAAATAATGAATGCAGAAAATAAAGCTTGAATTTTAATTCTCACAGAATGTGGAAACTTAGATAGTTTTATCTGTGGAGTTACATTCTTGTCCTTAAATCCAGACCAAACTTTAGTCTTTGATCATTATATAGTTCATAAACCTATAGTCCACAACTTTGGCAGATCTAGAAAAAAAGACCAGAAACAATCGGAAGTTGTCATTTTAATATGTTCAAATGGATGTCGTGGGCTCACTTCTGAAATGATACATTTGTATAAGAATTAGAAGATTTCCTAAAAAAATCACAAAATCACAGACTGGTTGAGGTTGGAAGGAACCTCTGGAGGTCACCTGGTCCAACCCCCCTGTGCAAGCAGGGCCACCTAGAGCTAGCTGCCCAGGACTGTGTCCAAATGGCTTTTGAATATCTCCAAGGAGGGAGATTTCACAACCCCTCAGGGCAACCTGCTCAGTCACCATCACAGTAAAAAAGTGTTTTCTTATGTTCAGACGTAATGTCCTGTGTTTCAGTGTGTGCCCATTGCCTCTGGTCCTGCCACTGGGCACCGCTGAAAAGAGCCTGGCTCCATCCTCTTTGTACCCTCCCTTCAGGTATTTATATACATTGATGAGATCCTCCCTGAGATTTCTCTTGTCCAGGCTGAATACTTCCGGCTCTCTCAGCCTTTCCACATACGAGAGATGCTCCGTCCCTTAATCATCTTCATGGCCCTTCGTTGGACTTTATCCAGTATGTCCATGTCTCTCTTGTACTGAGGAGCCCAGAACTGGACACAGTATTCCAGGTGTGGCATCACCAGTGCTGGATATAGAGGAAGGATCACCTCTGTCGACCTGCTGGCAGTACTTTGTCTAATGCATCCTAGGGTACCATTAGTCTTCTTTACAGCAAGAGCACGTTGCTGGCTCATGTTCAAGTTGGTGTCCACCAGGACCCCAGAGTCCTTTTCTGCCAAGCTGCTTTCCAGCTGGGTGGCCCCCAACATACATTGACGCATGGGGTTGTTCCTCCCCAGGTGTAGGACCGTGCACTTCTTCTTGTTGACCTCCATGAGGTTCATGTCCGTCCATTTCTCTTCCCAAATGAGAACCCAGAGATTGCTGTAAAAACTACTGCCTCAGCTGGTTGCCTCTATTACCTGCACTGTTACAGAGATAACTCTGAATAACTTGCTACAAAAGCAGGACAGTGGAATTGTTGCAGTACCCTCCACAGGTTAATTAGTTCTGATTAGAAATAGACTGTGTTAGCTTTGCTGCATGCTCTTGCTAACGTGGCCATCCTGCTTTAGAGAGCACTGTGTAGACATACAAGATTTCTCAGTGCTAGGTTACATTTCTGCACAGTAAATCTATCAATGCAGAACAATATTATGTGCAGATTACTAAAAAGATCAGCATCTGCTTCCGATGTTCATTCAGCTTTCGTTCAGCTTTCTAACAATCACTTAGAATAACCAGCTACTAATTGTAGGGAGCAGTTCAATTCTCTCTTTTTCTCCTTTCTTTTCTTTTTTTTTTTTTTTTGAGGGAAGGAACAAATAACTATTGTAATTTTCATGTTTTTTCTTATGTTTGTGTAGTTTGCATTTGCAAACAGTTATAAGAAACTATCTATAACGCACACAAGGATATGAAAATAAGTAGGTATTTAGATTTAAGACTTGTAACAATTGTTTGGAGTAAGGCTTTTAAGAGTATGAGATTCTTAAGGGTATGAGAAAGGCTTTCGAAGGATTTGGTTCCTCATTTGTATACCTAGCTTTATCTAGTAAACATAAGAATCTAATTGTAAAAATCAGCATGAGAAAAACTTAAAGGCCTTTAGTCCACTCTAAAATGTTTCCTTTTATTAGCATTTCCACAGTAACAAGAAAAGTTTTTGCTTTTGTACCATCTCCACTTAGATCAACCGATACATTTGATAGTTTTGTTTACTTGGCCAGTGGTGGTTCTTCAAACGTCCTGTTTCCAACGTTCTGTAACTGTTGTCTCAACTCAGGTCTTTGTTGTGACCTTAGATAGCATCAATGATTTCAATGGAACTGATAAATATGCACAGACTTAACTCTAAACACAAACATGTCAGGCCTGTAACATCAGTCTCTTTTTAAAAAGAGATTGGTTCTTTTATTTATTTCAGCAAAATTAGGAAGTTCATGCCATTCCTTTTTTATTCCAAACTTCTGACTTTTTTTTTTAAACATTTTTAAAACTGATAAGTCTTGATAGTCAAAGTCTTCCATGGAAACAGGCCCCACTAAGAAGTGTGTATTTTAAATTTATTTTTGTAAGATGGAAAAAAAGAAGATAGAGAATTTATTTTTTCTAGTCTTCCAAAGTATGCAGGTAGTAAAGATTGCCAACCCATGGCTACAGTGAAAACTGTAAGGAATAATGTTACTGAGAAGTAATCAGGGCATCTGGGGGCTGGAAAGACTTATAAAATGAAACATGTTGTGAATGAACTCCTAGACACTGTCAAATGGTTGGAATGAGCTTTACTTCAGCATTTCTCCTGAAAGCCTGCAAAGATGACCAGCAAAAAAAGTCTCTCTCCTTCACACCATACAAGCTGTTTGGGAGAGAGTATTCAGGCAAAAGTGCTTCTTGGTTATAGAATCATCCTGTTGCAAGCCTGAATGGTTTTTATATTCCTACTGAATTATAACTTACTATCCTTCTCTTACAGCCTTTATCATAAACTGACTCTTTCCATCTCCTTGCTTCTCAAATATGAAAGGGAAAAATTATTTACTGAAAAAAAAAAAAAAATCCAACAAAATTGTAGAGCCAGATGTTAATGGTGTCCCAACCCTTTTTTCATATAAGAACCATACTATGCTCTTCACTTACATAGTCAAATGCTCCTTCTCAAGTAATTTATTCTTTCTTAAAACCTTAAAAGCTCTTGAGTTTGATATGTTTCACCCTTTTTTCACATAGAAGAGTTAGTGATCTGAAATAAGTAAGCATTGGCTGTACTCTAATTTAGCTGATATTTTTTCTTTGCTCTTCTTTGTATTAGAACTCCATGTTTCTGTGTGCTCAACATCATAGGTAACTCCACCCTTTTAAAATTACCCTTCCTTGAAAAAGGATGTTCAGATAAGCACTGTCTCCAGATAGCCTCTACTAAAACAGGGGAAGAGTAGCCACTACATGAAGTGAATTTTTTGTTTTATTACCACACATGGAGATAAATCTTATGACTGCTGAATTGTAGATGCTTTTAAAGATAACTTAGAAGTCATAGATATGAAATACACGGTAGTAAATTATTTAACTACACTGCTGGTAAAATAGTTGTCTAGCTAAAGTACAATATTTTTTCCTTTTTAGGCAAGCAGAAGATCCATACTTTTGTTCAGGTACCAGCTTTCCAAGCCAAATTTTGGAATTTGTTAGTTACAAGATATTGCATATCCTCCAAGGTATCAGCCTGAATTTAAGATCAGTAAATCGGTAATTTACTTTTTTTTTTTTTTTTTAATTTCCTTCAACTAACATTCCTTCCAAAAAAATTAAGTAAAGAAGGAAAGTCATTTTAGAGGCAAAGTTAATCTTTTGTTGGACCAACCTAAATAACCATTTCTGATTCTTCTCTCCTTATGAAGGAAAAGATCTCTTTAAGGTTATGATTGAAGGTTACAAAAATGGGTCAAAAAGTCTTTGAAGGGAAAAGAGAGAATACATTCCTGTGATGGATTATGTCTTCTTTAGTAACACCATTTGTAAAAAGGTAGTGCAGACTTGCTTATACTCTCAGGCTGATATACATGGACCTTGTGATGCAAAGTAAATCTAAACTTACACAGAAAGAAACATAAAGTCAGAGTGAACTACATTTTGACACATTGAGCCATAGCCAATAGTTCCTTACTCCAGAAGCGGTTTCACTTAATTCAACAGAGCTCATACCAGTAATACATGCCTGCTTTCCGCTGGTGTGCCTCTTGTGCAAAGTGCTAGTCAGAGTGACAGCAGTTGATACACGCTTTGCACAGGTGGAAACAACCACACGACAAGAGAATCAAGTCCTTAACAGACACGTGTAAACCAAAAGGTCCAAAGCAGTTACCTGCAACAACATATACCGGAGGGATTGTTTTCCCTCCTGTGAATTTTGGCTGAAGTTTTGGCTCAAGAGTTGCTAAAACTGAATAAAGTATATCTAAGTATACCTTGAAGACTATGTAGTTTAAGCATGTTCTATTACAAGTTTCAAAAACCGGTATTGTGCATATCAGATACTTGGATGACATTTCTATTTGTATTCTCTAAGTAACATGAAGGCTACAGACCAGTAAATATTACAAAAACTAGTGGAAAGCAGATAACTGAAGTTACCAGAAAACTTTGATTCAAATACTGGACTACTTGTTAGAATATTTCTCTCAAACTTCTTCTAGTGGGAAAACCTTAAAAAACCACTGTAAGCAGAACTCTGTGATGTTTGTATCTACTTAATGTGTAAGTTTCATGTGGCATGAATGTTTTAATAGCTTTTCTCCTCTGTTTCTTACTTGATATAATTTATTAATAATATACTGCAAGTTTTACAAAACTAAATGAATCAAGGAACAGGAACAGAGGAGTCTGGCACAGCATCACAAGGGGATCTTGAATTAAACTCTAGTGGGTATTTCAAGACTACCACATTCCCCTCTAGGAAAGGGATTTCTACAGCAGTAGGTTCAAAATGCACTGTACTGTTATTTTCAAACATGATCCTACAGTATTCATTTTAACAGAATTGCTTGCATTTCCAACCCTGGCAACCCTATCAAATTACACTGTAAACAGCTGTGTTGTACCAACACTCTTAAAAGGAAATCCCATTTCTTGTCCCATATGAACAACACTATGAACAGTATTTTTCTGTTCTTATTTAGTTTCTGGAATGCAATATGACAGCGTGCTGAAGACAATTACAAGTCATGATTAAGAGTATTCTGCATGATTCCCTCAGAACTGCTTCAGATTATTACTGAATACAAATGAATGGTGCCATGGAGAAGATGAAGGGTATTTTAATCCTTCATTCCAAAGCAATGAAATAACTGTGAAGCCCTGTAAGGAGCACAGACAAATCTTTTAGCAGTGATGTATAAAAAATGTATATTTAAGTCCTTGCAGTTTACTAATATTGACATTTCAAGGTCAAAGTTCTTTTGAGTAGGGACAGATCTTGTAAAACACAAACACATGAATGGACATAAAAATTTGAATTGCAAACCTAAGGGCAAATTTCCAACACAGGGTACATAAAATACACATGCAGTTACAATAAATAATGAGAATTTCTGTTTTCTGGGTCAGAAATTGTAAAAATCGACTCCACATCTGATGTTCTTAATGAATTTTCAAAAAATATTATCTTCATTTTATTTCAAGAATATCTGCATTTTTATCGTGTTAAAGGATATTTGTATGAATTTAATGAAACTTGATGAAGCCTTACAAGTTCCCTCAAAATGACGCATGAAGGCTCGGAATGTCTAAATGGTATATCTAGTTCCAACCAACAGTTAGATCTTTTATCAGCTGAGCTAAGTATTACCTTTCACATTACATCTTGACATTCATTTCTCTGACCTTTTCATCAAATACCATATAAAAATTACTTCTCTGGTCAGTGGAGATGAGCAATTTAGGCGTAAATCTGAGAGTGTGGAATCTCTTGAGAGGCACGTCTCCCTCTCCAGTGCCTATAGAGGGAGCCTGGCTGCCACATTTTTAAAATTCTGTAATTAGGTGAGATGAATTCACATCCTTCATATGACAGTATGATATATGACCAGTGATACCTCCCAAACAGTTAAGCAAATAACTTCAAATCTCTGCATCCTCATATAGTATGTGTTATACAACATAAAAATAAGGAGCTTTTCCTAAGAAAAACTGCATGTTTTCAGGAAAGCAACAACACAAAAAGTGTATATAAGATTGTTATAAGATGACGCTAAATGGTCTGTGAGTTGAGCACAGATTTTACCTATGCTTTACTTTGTATTTGTCATTAGTGGTGATTAATGTAAAACAATAAAGCAATGAGAAAATTGTAGAGGAACAAAGTTTGGGGGCACCTACCGTAGCCCGCTACTCTAGAAAGTTCAGATAAAAAGACTTTTTTTCAGACAACTGGGAAAATATTTTTTAGTATATAGCAATAACAAGGACATAAGTAATATCAACATGGTTTGTCAAGAACAAATTATGCCAAGATAATTTAATTTCCTTTCATGACAAGGCAACAAATCTTTTACGTAGAGAAGAAACAGATGTCACATACTTTGAATTTCAGATCTATTCTGTGTTAAGCCTTGTAAGCAAGTGAGGGAAACAGAGAAGAGTTTCTAACCACTCACTATAAAACTGAAAGGATGTATCGAGTGATGCTCAAGGTTCTGTCTCGGATCTCATTTTGCTGGCTTTGTCTCTGACTTGCTTTCTCTTGTACTAAATTTCTAGGTAAAAGCAGACTAGGAAGGACAGTAGCAATGCTGGACGACAGGACTGCAATGCAAAGAGGTGTTGACAGATGTAAGAAAAAGACTGGAAACAAAGATTAAGAGGCAATTCATTAAAAATATATGCAAAATTCCACACTTTTGTTCCCTGTAAATGCAGCTGAATGAACAACAGACTGGATATCAGTTGTAAAACATTTGAACAGATGAGAAACAATTGATGGCAATGGTATTAGTTAGCCTAAAGAAGAAAAGCTTGAAGGGAATCATGATAACAGTTTCTGGATATTCACAAAGTAACTACTTATTGTTGATGTCTACTGCTGCTATGACAAAAAGTATGGATCAATTTGCAATGAGAGAAACTCAAATTACATAGAAGAAGAAGAAGAAGAAGAAGATGACAACGAAAAGAAGTAACTTTCTAATTCTAAGGATAGTGATGCCTGAGGATTTCATGGGACCTTGTTGGTCAGGGAGGAGTGGACAAGATTTCATCCTAATTTTTTTTCTAAGCTTATGTAATACTATAACTCTCTACTTTGGAAGTAGAACTTTGTGAGTCATATTTCTTACTTGTTTCTTATGATGAAAATGGAGTTGTGTATCTTCCCAAAATATAAATTGACGGGTGAAAGTAAGTCTTTAAATTTTGAACTATGCTAATGAGACGATCTGCCCTCCTGTTATCTTTTGTGTTGGTTAAAGCTGAATCATTAAACCCAGAGAAGATATATCTTTTATTCCTTTTTGTATTACTATTTCTATGGAGAGGCATGTTTTCCTTGCACTCTGAAGGAATATGTGACGACCTATAGCACCTCCTTTTTAAAGTTGATCTGGGAGGAAAAGGAGTCCTTTTTTTTGGCTCTATTTTAGAAAATACTATTGCTAAATTAAACATGAACACATTTTAAAAAGGGGAAAAGCCAGGAAAGCTTCTTCCTTTTTTGGACTTAATCCTACCCATAATGATGTTGATAATGATTGAATGTTGACTTTGATAGCAGTACAATTAGGCCTATTATTTGTTATTTCTGAAGACAATTTAGTAGCCGTAATGTGCAATTGAAAACAACTGATGCTGTGGTAGTACCACAATTAATAAATGCAAAATCAAATCCATAGTCTCAAATCTGGCAGAAGGTTGGCTCTTACAAGCACATACAATGATTCCACTGGTTTGGAAGGAATCATACAAACATATCTAAGATTAGATTTTGTTGCAAATAACAAAGAAATTTCTTTTCTTTTAGGAAGTAAAGTCTTTATTATGATTTTTTTTTTCATGCATTCTCTGTAAATAAGCACAGTAACTCCAGAGCCATATGGAAATATGACGTGTTTCAGAAACAGCTTCATAAGGATTGCTATCCACTGGTTTAAAAAGTCTGGTAAGATACTGTTGCTCTCTCTTATAAGTGACAAAGTCACTACAAATTTTAGTTCTGATACATAGCTGTATCAAGTGTTCACAACACTTTCTTAATTATAGTCTTGTATTTCAGTAAATTGTTAGAATATTGCAAACTCATAGAATAGCTTATTTTACACTCTTCCTAGTACATCTCCCTAATTCCACAGAATCTACATTGTGCTTCCCTGTGTTTGAGGTGATTAACTAATGTGATTGACTAAAGAGAATAAAATGTTGGACAGAAACGTTTTGTTTGACCAAGCTGACTGAAGTGGCAAAGATGGTTAATATTTCTTCCTTGCTGTGTCACAATAAGCCTCTAGAAAGCACATTTCAAGGTATGGTCTGTTAGTTGGCAACCGTGCAAATAAGCGCCTAAGATATAGACAGGTACTACAAAGAGTCAAGCTCTTCTGTGATTTTATTTATTCATCTTTGCAAAATCTACATCTTTAAATAAATAGTTCGAGTTCATTCATTGTGACCGATGACTTCAATACAGAATGATGTTCAGAAAATGTCAGAATGTTTACTCTTTAATTATTAAATTTAATAAGTTTAGTGACTTATTTGGAGAGGAGTACAAAATTTTTTGTCCTAAATCTGATAAGGGTGAGAAATTTAGGACCTATCAATAGTTTATTTTGTTATTGCACTTATATTACTATCCCTTAGTAATCATTAATGCTCATCTCCTGAAACAGTTCATTTCAAATTGTATGACTGAAATCCAGTAACCACAATATTGTTTTCTGCTGAGTAAATAATGACAAATATGTATATTAGTATATGAACATGTATACATATATATGCTCTGCTACTAAACAAAACTAAACTTCTCCATTATTTACAAACGGTAAACATGTTTGTTGCTCTATTATGTTGCTGAGCATTTGGAACCTGGCCATGTGTAATCTGGTGGCTGTTTGAAAAGAAAACAGAATAAAATAGTTTTATTGAGTTACTTCTTTGCCTTACATCAGAAGTTTAAAACCTCAGGGTCAAAGACTGTCTCTGTGGGAAGTATTTATGCTGTTGCTTTCTTAGACTTTGTGTTCTCTTTGAATCACTAGGAACAAAGAAGATTCCAAGCAATACAGAAGAAATATATAGAAATGTAAAAGCAGATTATTTATTGGCAACTTAGCAGTAGAAAAGTTCTATGTACAGCAAATTTTGAGAAAAAGAAAACCTGCAAGAGAACCAAGTCTTAGGTATAAGCAGAGCTCAAAAGCTACAGCAGTGTTGAAAGCTGATTGAAACAATGCAAAGTACTAGCGTGGAGGTTGGTCTTGTGTGTTTAATTGTATGTATTCTAAGTACTCCCAGCAAAGTCATTGAGACTACTTGGAGTACTTAAAGCATGTGCATAAACCTTTACAATAGCAGGAGTCAAAAATCAATACGATATGTACCTAATCATTTTTTATTAAGAAAATACTGGCGTAAAAATATAAAGCCCGTCATCTGTCAAAATCTGAGGTATCTATTTTCTTGATTAAAAATGACCACTTACAGGGCATGACTCTCCAGTAGAAGAAAGTCGTCTCCTTGATCACTAAGTAGCTGATAGAGAACAGATATTAAAGCTTCTTTTGCTGTTTTTGTTTTGGTTAGTTTCCTCTACTATTTTGGAAAGTAGAAGAAAATATGTCTTTCTTCTTTGTGAAAATAGTGACAGCTTCAACATTTTGCAAAAACTGAGGGGATAGAGCAATGCTTTACTTTGGCTATGACAAGCTCAGCAACCTGTTCATTTTCTGAGGAAAGAAAATATGAAGAAATGTCAGAAAAACTTGTTAATGATAATCATTGCATATCATCTGTCTATCTTTTAAAAAGGCATTTTAAGTATCATTTAGAAAAATATCGTGGTTTTATTTTTATTTTTGTTTAAATCAGCAAGGATGAGATTATATCTGAATTTTAAAACAGGTTATGGTAATGGCCTAAAATTACCACAGTTTGTTGCAGTTGTTTAAATATATGAAACTCTGAATATGCTGAATGGTGAATGGTCTTCAGAGGTGAGGGGGGAGGGTTATATATCTCTAGGGATCAAACACCTCTAATTATTGAGTTCAAGCTCTGAAATGCTGTGTATTTCTACAAGAAAATTACAGTAAAGTATTAGCATTGCTATAGTTGAGCATGAAACCACCTCTCTGTATCAAGGTCAAGTCTTCTATCTAATCAGATATTAACATATTCATTCAGATTGTCTTGAAATCCACTGTCCCTCAGGGACCGTAGGATAGGCTTAGTGACCCTTAATTATGGTCACAGAGAAAGTAAGTCATTAATGAGATAGTGCCCTTTGGCTCACATACACAGAGCAGAAACAGAAGCAAAAAACCCCAAACCAACAACAAAACAGCAGCAACAACAACAACAAAAACACAAACAAAGATTGCCTCCGAGCCTCTCCAAACGAAATGAATTTGAACCCAGCATTTACAATGTTTGAGAGTATATATATCGGTCTAATAAGGCAGTTGTCCCTCTCAAGTTCTGTTTTGTTGTGGTTTTGGTTTTTTGAAGATCAATCAAATGGTGTCATTTAAGGTAGCAGGGGAAAAGACACATTGTGGGGACCCTAGAGAAATGCTGCAAAGTAAGACAGGAAGCATACTGTGACCATAAATTTCTGCTGCATTCTAAGAGAAATTGGGAGACCATCGGGTAGCCTATGGACTAACGATGAATAGAAGAATTGATAGTGTTAAATGTTATCCTCAGTGTAAGGGAAAAGGGGATGAAAAAGATAACACACATGGTATGGTTGCTATAAAACAGACTAAGTGTTTAAGCTTGGGGCTTACACAGATTGCTCCTGCTTAAAAGTGCTCACAAGGTTTGCATTAGCAACCAGAAGACATCATAGTCTGTCCATAACTGGCCATTTGCCATATTTTCAGAGCATTCAGCATCATCAAGTGATGAAAGGATGGAATTCAGTTTGAATTCATGTATGTATACGTCATGGTTTGACCCTGGCTGGACGCCAGGTGCCCACCAAAGCCTCTCTATCACTCCCCTCCTCAGCTGGACAGGGGAGAGAAAATATAACGAAAGGCTCGTGGGTTGAGATAAGGACAGGGAGATCACTCACCACTTACCATCACAGGCAAAACAGACCCAACTTGGGGAAAATGAATTTAATTTACTACCAATCAAATCAGAGTAAGATAATGAGAAATAAAACGAAATCTTAAAAACACCTTCCCCCCACCCCTCCCTTCTTCCTGGGCTCAACTTCATTCCCAATTTCTCTCCCTCCTCCCCCCGAGCGGCACAGGGGGAGGAGGAATGGGGGTTGCGGTCAGTTCATCACACGTCGTCTCTGCCACTCCTTCCTCCTCAGGGGGAGGACTCCTCACACTCTTCCCCTGCTCCAGCGTGGGGTCCCTCCCATGGGAGACAATCCTCCACGAACTTCTCCAATGTGAGTCCTTCCCATGGGCTGCAGTTCTTCATGAACTGCTCCAGCGTGGGTCCTTTCCATGGGGTGCAGTCCTTCAGGAACAGACTGCTCCAGTGTGGGTCCCCCACAGGGTCACAAGTCCTGCCAGCAAACCTGCTCCAGCCTGGGCTCCTCTCTCCATGGGTCCACAGGTCCTGCCAGGAGACTGCTCCAGCGTGGGCTTCCCACAGGGTCACAGTCTCCTTTGGGCATCCACCTGCCCCAGCATGCTGTCCTCCATGGGCTGCAGGAGGATATCTGCTCCACTGTTAACCTCCATGGGCTGCCAGGGGACAGCCTGCCTCGCCATGGTCTTCACCACAGGCTGCAGGGGAATCTCTGCTCCGGCGCCTGGAGCACCTCCTCCCCCTCCTTCTTCACTGACCTTGGTGTCTACAGAGTTGTTGCTCTCCCATTCCACTCCTCTCTTTGCTGCTATATTCCTGCAGCAGGTTTTTTTCCCCCTTCTTAAATATTTTATCCCAGAGGCGCTACCACCGTCACTGATGGGCTCGGCCTTGGCCAGCGGCGGGTCCGTCTCAGAGCCGGCTGGCGTTGGCTCTGTCGGACATAGGGGAAGCTTCTAGCAGCTTCTCACAGAAGCCACCCCTATAGCCCCCCCACTACCAAAACCTTGCCATGCAAACCCAGTACAGTATATTAACTCTGTTATTGCCTAATTTCAAGTGGTAGGAGTGGTGTTAAATCTAATATGCTTGTCGTGGTTTAACCCCAAATTGTAACCCAATACCACGCAGCCGCTCGCTCACTCCCCCCGTCCCCTCTGGGGTGGGGAGGAGAATCGGAGAGAAAGGAAAACTCGCGGGTTGAGATAAAAACAGTTCACCAGGACAGTGAAGGAAAAATATAAAAATATATTAATAATGATAATATATATAAGGATAATAGAATATATAAAACAAACGATACACAATTTCTCCCCACCCGATGACCGATACAGCCCGTCCCGAGCAGCAGGCAGGGAGCAGGGGTATCCCCCCCCAGCTACCCCAGAACAGCAAGTTCCAGAGAGAGCAGGTGAGGGAACAAACAGCTGAACGAACGAATGAAAAAACAAAGAGGAAAAATAGGGAAACAAAAAGCAAACCAAAGGGAAGCTTAAGGATTAAGGCAAGTTAAGGGTCTAAAAGCCTAGTGGCCCACTGACCGACCCTCACTTATACTGGGCATGACGTCTATGGTATGGAATACTCTCTTTGGCCAGTTTGGATCAACTATCCTGTCTCTACCCCTCCCAAGTTTTTGCACCTGCACGTTAGCAGAACCTGGGAAACTGCAAAATGTCCTTGGTGGTTCAGCAGCAACCAGCAACATCAGTGTGCTATCACCGTTCTTCTCACACTAAATCCAAAACACGGGAGCTGCTGAAAACAAAACTAGCTCCATCCCAGCCGAAACCAGGACAATGCTGAAGAGGCAATTATGATATGTTAACAAAGGTATAAAATATACCTTTTACATATATATTTATATATATTTTTATATATATGCACACACATGAGGAGACATATGAGGACACTTGTGTGTGCATAGATACATATATGTGCAAAAAGAATACAGTGGCCCTAATTTAGAAGCTCAATGTGTACTGTCACCCTGAAATATAATTGTTAAAACAAAAAGTGCAGTTCAGTTTATCAGCCATACTTTCCTACACTGAATGACAGAGAAATAGGCATCCCTGAAAATCTACCAAGACAGATCAAATCTACCCAAGCTGGACATCTCCTTCTCTAAATAGACTAGTGATTGTGGAAAGGTCAGCTAAATTACTGTAAAGACTGCAAGTGGATTTAAAGCTGGTCTGCAAGTGGGTTCCATTCTGGTTCTATCATATATATCATTGTTCTTAATCTCTGTAATAGCTGTTGAATGTTTCTGATTCACATCCTAAATTTAGGTATCTATAGAGATGATGGCTTTATCCCAGTTAGTGTCCAAACTCCCATTAAAGTAAATCAAGGTCAAGGGCTCAATTCAGATTGTCCACACACAGGTATCAAGTGCCCTCTGAGGAGGTGACATAGAACTGGAAGGTAACCTACACCTTTCTGTAAGTGAACCTGAACCCCAGGTAGGATAATCAGTCATCTCAAACTACACTAAATGTTTAGATGTGGGCAAGTAAATTAAACATCCCCCGAGGTCTGTATAGCTAGATGCAGTCCAGAAAAAGGTTCCATTGACCATGAAAGGATCTTAAATGCATACCTCATATACTGGTATCCCCATATAGACGTCTCAGTTTAAACATGTGAATTTGAAGTAAATCTCACCCCTAGTATCATTTTAAGTATTTTCTAAATGTCAACATTTTTCACGCTTGTATTACAGAAAAGGTATATCTGCAATTACTCCTACTTTATCAGAGATCTGTTTTATTCTAGCAGTGTATTCATCAATCATTTAACATTCTTTCAAGTTTTGGGTTTAGTAAGTTATTACAACTAGCTATGAGAAGATATTTGTTGGGTGCAAATTCAATGGAATTTTTTTTAGCATTTTCTACACTGAATTTTAATTTCCATATAAGCACAACTTGACATATATATTATGTCAATTAGTATAATTTAGTGAATTCTAATATAATGAAAACCTGAAGAAAATAAGCATCTTGTTTAAACAGCCAACTGCTGTTGATCGATGAGCACAGTACTGAGAGGGTAACATACTGCAGGCAACGTCACAGTTGGTTCTTTTTGATGGCTTCGGTTTTAACAGATGTTAAAGCTTGAGTTAAGCAGGTTTAACTTTTCTTGCCTGTAAGCAACTGTTTCTCATGGGATAGTATGTTGCCTGTGGCCATTAAGGGAGGTCACTCATTGATGAAGGCAGATTTCCTTTTGATTAGAAAAGTGGAAAACTAAAACTATCAAAAAGAAAACATAGAACTGTAAAAATCTCAGTCAATGTTCTAATGAATATATCAAAAAAGAAATGGACTTTAAGGAAAAAAGCAACTCATATAAATAATTTATCAAGAGGATTTTTCTCATCAGTGAAAATTTTACTTTTGTTGGGACAAATGTTCAAGCTGTTGTGAAGATTTCACTCGCATTTGGTGAGCAATTCTCAGTGATTCAGTCTCAAGAACGGGAATTAAAATCCTTGATCTTGCAAGATGCTTGAGGTGGATAATGGCGTGAGTACCCATTGGGGTACACAATTTATTTTTGTGTACATTTGCTTATATGAACAGGACGTAAACAAGAACCTTAATATTGGTTAGATAACTATGTAAGGAGAGTATAAAACTGAAGAACTCCTGGAAGAGGCAGAGAGTAGGAAATTTTTTGGTACCAGATATATTTTTTGTGAAAATTGTATGCTATATAAAGTATACCCTAGGTTTGAAATATGTCACTACAGACCATCCACGAACAATTGATTTTCAGTGATTACAAAATATGCAATAAATCAACAATAAAAAAGATCCAATCAACTAGATTGAATAAGTACTAATTCTGTCACATTGGAGAAAATGGTATAGAGGCAGAATTTTATATAAGATACGAGTATTCATAATTTGTCTAAATGTATATCTTCATATAATGTACATACGTACTGGATCTGATTAAGAATTCTCTTGAAGGACTAAAGAAGCTCTGAGATCTGAACACTTAGAAATCTAGCCTGTCAAGAATGATCTTTAGCGTGTATTTGGGATTGAAGCAACACATACTTTCGAATGATGATTTTGCCTTCCTCTTATGCTAGGAAAGTTTTTACAAACTGTAATAGGAACCATGCTTATCTAACCAGAAGTAAGGTTTGCCTCTACACTTAAAATAATCATTCGATCACCTCATAAATGTTTGAACAAATCAGTTCTGAAAGGAATAGGAAAAGTAGACATCTAAGGCAATTGAACTATACAACCACCTTCTTCTAGGATTGATATTTTCACGCTCTTGTTCTGAGCTTTAATATTGATGCACAACAAACCAAAATCCTCTTACACAGTAAAATTGAAAATGCTATTTCAAAAGAAAGTAACGAAGAATATCAAGTATTTTAAACGTTACAGGGCTTGCTCATGAGTCTTGAATATCAACAAATCGGATTCTGTAAAACAATCCTGACTGTTTTTCTAATTTTCAGCAGAAGTTGATAGAATAATGCTTCAGTAGTTTTTCTGTTCTTTCTAATTAAACAAACAAACAAACAAAAACACTCCTAAGATTAAAATGCATACAGGGCTCAAGAGAAATTTAATTTAAAACAACTTTACAGGAGGGACATAAAATTAGTTTACTGTCTCAGCTGAAAAAAATTGTATACAATGAAGAATATTACCAAGAGTGGGAGAAAAGAGAATTGCATCTACAAGAAATGAATGTGTGACTTGCTGTGTTTCTCTGGGAAGCCACAGGAGTGACTGTGGTTGGGGAATGTGAGAAGGATGACAACTAACTGTCTTCCTAATTTCGAGAATCCTCACAATGACATCCAGAAAATTTCCCTGTAAACAGATCTTTATCCTTTCTCTTCTCATGTGCAAGTGTAAAAAGATCTTTCCATAAAAGATAACCCCAGCAAAGTTTTCCACTTTCTAAAGTATATGCTGGGTATGCATGACAAGGGGATGGTTCATGGGTGGTTTTGAACAAACACTAGGAGAAAACCATGTCAGGAGAGCACCAGATACAGGCATAGATATACCGTTAAGGGTTAAATAAATGAATGAGCTGGGCTACTAGGCAAATGTTTCTTCAGGTGGTCCTATTTCTTTGCAGAAAATTAATCAACATGTAATACCAAAAGGTTTTTCATATGATATTTTCCTTTTCGTTGAGTACAAATTAAAAAGCTACTACAGGAATAATCTACAAGATATGGTCTACACTTTATAGGGTGGTAGCATACCTTTTTGTCATAACAGGATCTTGTTAGAAAGGATGAGATAAGAATTAAAAAACTGGTGAGGAATTTTTTAGTTTTTTTTTTTTTTGGTAACATAGGGCATCACATCAAAACCTAGAACTCTACACAATATATGTTTAAATTCCAACACGATTTTTGTCTGAAATATTTTCCAGTTCAAAATGAAATTTTGGATAGAAAGAGGTGGGCAACAAGAGCTAACCTAAACCGTCACTAACCCAAGGGTTTAAATGTGACTCACCTGGAACACTGGAGACCTAAGTTTGTCTTCCTGCTCTGTCCGATTTCAAACAGCAACTTTGAACCTGCATCTTTTATATTCAAGGTGAGTGCCATTACCGGTAAACTATAAAGTTAGTCTCTTTCTCTGACCTAATGAATATTCATTTATATAAGCAAAGTAGAACAGTCTCAGTAAGAATGAATGAAAGAGAGAGCGATTTTGGTTATTCAAATGTATTATACTAATTACAGGGGACAGAAATTCAAAATGAAAGCTGACATTCACTCATTCTGCCAAAAGGGAATCACAAAAAGCATGCTAAACGCAAATAGGCAAGCAAGAATGGTAAATACTGATAAAATTACATGTTTTAAAGATTGTGAATGTCCCTAAGAATGATTTGTTTCAGTAATAGCTTGAGTAGATAGAATTCGTAATTTCCAGCAAACGGATTCTTCTGTAGTCCTTATGCCCCCTCCCACACCCTTCCTGTTAATTTAAACGCTGCTTGTGCTGCTACTGTCAGCTCATCGCAGCTGCAAGATCAGCCCTTAAGAAAGCCAGGCAAACTGGATGCATCTTTTCCAGGATGTACGTTACAGCCAGTCATTTGCCTTAAATCATTTATTTACAAAAGGAAAATTACAATCTTTGTAAGTCTCACAAATGTAACTTCTTCTGCCAGGCAGGATATCAATCCCTAATGCCTTACAAGCTGCTCTTGCATGTCTCTGTTTCTGTTTTGGATGTCTGAATCTAAATGACTTTCATTACTATTCAGATTGATTTAACCTTTCTTCAAAAGCTATCATCGTATCCATTTTAAAGAGGAAAAGCTATGATCCATACATGCCAGAGTTATGATGAAGAACTGCCAAAATGAAAACTAGTGGCATAAGTGAAAGTTTCAATGTTTCATACTGCTAAAAGTCATAAGATTAAAAAAAAGTTTACAAAAAAGTAAAAAAAAAAAAAAAAGTATTCCATTTAGATTTGGGTTTGTTAGTGAAATGTCTACTCATTTTTATAGATACTTCCAAGTAATGAGGAGGGGAAAACCACTTCATTGAAGAACTTTCAATTTATGTTTTCAAAGCATACTCATATACTGATGTCATAACCTGAAAAGAAAGAAAGAAATATTCTTAACATATATCCCTAGAAAATATATCGAGGTGGATAATTTTAGGTTTTGAAAATCAGTATTTGACTTTAAAAGCTCCAATATTCTATTACTTCACGTCTCAACTGAAGGTCTGCTCCTTTTGTGTGTTAGTTCCCAGCATCCAGAAGCGCAATCTTGCTCTTATTGTCCCCAGTTGCAAAAAAAAATTAGTGGCTTTCCACTACAATGTCGTATTCATATTTACCTAGCAATACTCATTACCCCTAACCTTTCACCTTAATGGTTCTTATATGTTAAATCTACATTTGTATTATTTGATATAATAATATGTACCTGTTAATGCAGCTCTGCTTTAAGGGCCAACCAAAGAAAGTACATGAGCTAAAAGGAGAGGGTACAAGACTATAAACTGTTCTATGTTAGTTGTCAGTTTTCAAGTCAGAATATTTTAGACATGGTTGTAGTCTTTTGCATCATGGTAAATGAGTTTTAAGTAGGTCAGATGGGTTCTCAGTGTAAGGGAGTCTGTCTCCGTGTAATGTGGTTCAATTGGCTGTAGGGGGGCGTGATTCATTGTACATTCCACATCGCTTCCAAATATAACCCTGCGTTTTTTGTGCAAATCACTGTATAAAGAAGTTATTTAAAGAAGATTTAATAATAGCAATATCATATATTTTTCTGCATTGTGTTATATCAATTTCTCCATATTAAAGACTAATCAGTTTGTTTATTACAATGATGTATTTTTGATGGATTGAATTTATCATTCATCATTATAAACACATAAATTTAATACTATTATTTAAGATCATATGAGGAATATTATAACTAGTGTTTTTCTCAATATCTAGAAATTAGAATGCATAGGTATATATATGTGCCTCTGTGTATGAGAGAAACAAGCAAAGAGATATCAGGCATGTGGGGAAATCAGCTATTGTGTTTACACATGCCTGAACAGCAACAAATTTTCTAAGCTAAGTGGCAATGTGTGGTGCATTTCAAGGGCAGGAATGAACATTAATAATAAGCTGAGAAGAGACATAGATATTTCAAAAGAATAAATTTATTTAGTTAAGCAGATGTTTGATATTGAAATTATCCACATAATGAAGCTATTAATATAATAGATAATGTGATTTTTTTTTTCTGAGTAATTATTATTTCAGTGGTACTAAATAATTGATAACACTAATTTTTTTATTTTTTTAATGGAATTTTTGCAAGGGAGATGAGACAAACCTTAGGGGAATGTAAAGGACTACCTGCCCAGCTGGGAAAGAGAGGTGGATATCATCTTTGTGGGTAATTTCACACAGAATTAGATGGCTGAAGAAGGAAAAAAATGCCTCTGGGGATAGCCATCCATGGGGGATGACTTCATGATTATTGTGTTTGGATTCTAATCAGCTTTTACTTAATAACTGATTGTGTCCCAACTGGCTGTGGGCTTCTTGTTAAAAACGTTAACTCAAAAAGGGGATCCAAAGTCCCCGTGGCCTCAGGCTCTGTTTCCAAAAGCAGTCAATAGCCGTTGCCTAGGCGGAGGAACACAGAGCAAGCACAGTGTGAGTCTCCTCTTGCACATACTTCCCACCACCTGTTCACCAAATATCCAAGCAATTTCTATGCCAGGTAGGCATCTAGACAGTTGCGGTCTTTCAGGACTTCTTGTTCTCTCCAGCCCCTTAACAACTTTTTATCACAAGTAACAGTGAGTTTGTAGTTTATAAAAGTGTCATGAGTTTTTTGCTCAAGCTTGACAGATTGGTTCTTACACTGGAGAGAATGCTTATAACTTACAGACTTAATGTTACTGTATGTAGAGTTAATACATAGCCCTTGGACCACTGTAAAGAAGGAGTAACTTCCTTGTAATCAATGCTAGGAATTTAAAGAGTTTCTATGTTTTTATTTAAATATAATCTAACTGACTATTGGGATCAATATGCATGTGAAAGTTTGAAATGTATAAGTAAACTATACTACTGAACAATATTAATTATTCGATCCTTTACAGAAAAGTTCTGTGATGTCAAACCATGTGGTAAGTCAAAATGAATGTTAGGGCTGCAGAGGAATGACAAGGCCACTACTAGGCTCTGGCCTGAGTTAAACTGTAACTGAACAGGACATAGGAAATGGAGAGGAGAGGAGAGGAGAGGAGAGGAGAGGAGAGGAGAGGAGAGGAGAGGAGAGGAGAGGAGAGGAGAGGAGAGGAGAGGAGAGGAGAGGAGAGGAGAGGAGAGGAGAGGAGAGGAGAGGAGAGGAGAGGAGAACATGCAAGACTGATGGCTGACAACGATGTCAGAGCTGCACAGTTACAGATAGCGCCATGAGGAATTTCTGCATTGCACAGCTGGTAAAGAAGGGAGTCATGTAAGAGATGGACTTAATCTGTAACTGGAGGGGATGGGGAGGTGCTCCTTTTTGGGGTGGAGAACCTTGCAGGACCAGTAGGGACAAGTTTAACCCTGTCTATAAAACCACATAAGACCAAGACTGGCTAGGTAGTGGTGTCAGGCTTACCAAATCTGGCTATGGGTGCAGCAAAACTAAGACAAAAGTGACAGAAGTAATTGTTAGTGGGTTGTTTATTTGGGAGGAGATTGAGGCAGAGAAAGGGAAATAGAAGTGGTAAAATGAAGGGCCAAGGAAAGGGGAAAGGGGATAAGAAGTAATGCAAATCAAGTGATGGGTGATGTCCTGGAGTAGCCACTAGGCAGTCCTGCTCTTGATCTCTGCAATGGAAATCAAGGCAACAAACTCAACATGTTGCTCTGACCGTACTAGATATGTTGAACACACTTTTCCAGTCAGGAGGACCAGACGGGAGAGGGTGATTTCTCTGACTGGGAAAAGACCACTTTGTGTGACTAATGTTGATGGTCATATCCAGCCCAATGGCAGTGGCTTCTTCTCAATATCCTCCTAACAATGATTCAGGTAAGTTTTCTACAATGTGCAAGCTAACATTTGGCGTTGGGTCTCAGCTTGTTATTGATGACATATGTGCAAAGAGATGGATCTCCAGAAAATGAAAAAAAGTTCTGTGCAGCCAAAGCTTCTCAGCAATAATCTGTCTTTGTGTCCTTTAAAGTTTTATTGAGATTCCCTTCAGTGCTTTTGAAACTCTTACCCTTTTCAGAGATCTTGTTTGTTTAGGTTTTTTACATTGCAGAAATGGCATCATGAAATCTGAGAAGTCTGAACATCTCATCTTGGATTCCTGTTGTTTGTATCATCATTTACAAATAGTCATTGGACTTGAGTTGTGACTTTGCTAATTCACATTATATAAGTGACATTGCACAACTGCAGAAGGGCAATGGCCAATTAGTCCCCTTAGACATGAAGCTAATGACAGAGTGAAGATTTTCACATAAGATGGGGGGGAGAAATAAAGAAAAAAAAAAAGTTTATTTAAGTTATAAAATGTAAGTCAGTGAAGCTAGGAAGACATTTTCTGGAGCTTCATTGCAGATTATCAATATTATAGAACCACAGAATCACAGAATGGTAGGGGTTGGAAGGGACCTCTGGAGATCATCTAGTCCAACCCCCCTGCCAGAGCAGGGTCACCCAGAGCAGGCTGCACAGGACTGCGTCCAGGCAGGGTTTGAATATCTCCAGAGAAGGAGACTTCACCCCCTCCGACTCCACCCCCTCCCTGGGCAGCCTGTTAACACTTGTACTAGGTTCTTGGGTACGTTGCATGAATAAAAATCTCCTTTTGTCTTAATTCCTATCCCGTTCTACCATTCACCATGCCAAGTATCTTCTGCGAAAAAGGGATCTTCAGCCTTCTTTGGCGAAAAGCATGTTTAGAGTTCTGCTGTACTTTAATAATTTCCAGTTAATAGATGGCTCTTCGTGATCATAGTTGCATGGTATTCACATCCTGACTATTTAGGGTACTCTTATCTTCCAGCTGCAAGTAGCAGCATTGAATTACCTATATCTAATCCACTGCTTCCCTAAAGTATAACTGCTGTCAAGCTTCAATTTTTAAGAAAAATTGGTGCATGTTTTGCCCCCAAAATTCAGTTTTCACATGCAGTGCTATGATTGAAACAAAGAATTTTTTTTTGAAATTTATTCATTGTTTAATAGATTTTAAGTTATTTGTAAGAATGTGTTCACTTCCTATTTTCCTTGCTTCTCTGTATTGCCTTGCTGTGCTTTTAGGATTTTGCTGTTATTCTTGGTTTTAATAATTTGTAATATGAATCAATTTGTTTAATTGTTTAAAAAGTCAGTAGAGACATAGCTGGATGGACAGATTCCTCAGCCAGTGAGATTGTAGCTGTGGAGTCCAGTTTATTCTTCCTTTGTGGCCATTCAGTGCCCCTGATTCTGCAGGGTTCGTAACCAAACACATTTTATTTTTTCATTTCTGCATAGAGAAGGTAGCTCCACAGCAAAATGTACTCGCTCATCATCTTTTACTACATGCATACTCACACAGGTACTCCATTACAGGTCAAAACGTGCTGCCAAGTGTTACATTGTAAGTGGTGCTCTGCCAAAATTGGGAGTATTTTATTCTCTCCAAGCATTTTCAAGTGAAGAAAGAATGTGCTGTGTCTTAGGGCTTCATACTCCATTGATTTAGCCTACCTGCTAGAACAAGTTATAACAATCCTACTGACAGCAAGAATTTTCATGCAGTATATGAATTTTAGCTTGGTTGCGTAACTTTTGTTTTGTTTTGCTTTGTTTTGTTTTAAGTCAGGCTGAAACAATATATTTCCATGGCGTATATTTTCCATATATTTTTGGAAAAGATAGGGCCTTAAGTCATAATGCAATCTTAGATGTGTAATGTACTTAATTGTATGGACAAATGTATTAGAATTCAATGTTCTTCGTAACTATGGTTTATTATGATTAATAAGAAAGTCAAGGATTCAAAAAATGTTGAGAGGGATAGATTCCATCTCCTTTATTAAACATATTTCCAGTGCAATTTTTGCTCTTTCCTCAGTTTCATTAAGGCAGAAATAACTCCTTGAATTTAAGTGAATCACATACTATTTCAGTCTCCCCAGTAGTCCATTTTTGGTGTATTTATTATTTGTTAAAAATAATTTAGCCAGTTGCAATGATAAGGGTTTTCAGTACTTTTACACATCTTGTCTCAAAAAGTGTGTTGCAGAATCTGGCTCGTCTGTATATAAAATGCCATTAGCGAACTGTGTGCCGGTTTCGGTTTGGTTTCCTTTTTTCTTTTTTTGCCTTTTTTTTTAAATTTTATTTGGAGGTCTGTGGTGTTTTTTTTTTTTGTTTTCATTTTACAATTCAGTGTGTCTTTGAATTATAGTGCATACTAGCTGAGAAGTAATTTAGCTCTGAATTAGAGTTCCCTATTTATTATTATAATACTGCAATGAATATTTAATTGCAGTGTTTCATAGAAAAAAAGAGTAAAAAAAAAGTCATTTTGAAAAGGTGTCTATAGCTGAGGGAAAAGCTGATGTTTCCCAGTCTTAAAAAAAAAAAAAAAAAGCAACTGAAGCTGAGAAAAATTGGAGAAGTATCTAGCTCGCTTGAGGTTCCTTACAGGCCTACACCCAAACTGTGGCCTTATCCATTTCCTGTGATCCTGCTCTCTTAAAAGCTGTTACAGATTTTCCAAGTAAAGTAAGTGAGAGGTTGCAGAGTTGTTACTACAGGTTCTCCATAAAACTAGAAAGGTATTAACTATGCTTAGACTACTTTTCCAAGACACTCTGTCTTTCCAAGAATGATACTTATTGTGAAATAAAAATGAGATTAGGAAGAAGAATCATCACATTGTCTGATGAATAACCAAAGTGATATTACAATAATAATAATAATAATAATAAAGGAATAGAAAGTATTTCTGAAATAAATCTTCACACCCTGTATGCCTCCACTCCTCTTGTTCTTCCTGGAAATTGCCACAGTATTACCTGCACATGGTTTTCCCCGCCTCTAGAGAGTAGAGAAAAGGTCTGGGACTGGGTATCTTCTCCAGCAAGGTGCTGAAAGGAAGAGAGCTGCTCCAGTGTGGAGCTGGAGGAGGTGGCTGGAAGGAGACCAGGTGAGGAGTTCATGTGTAATTTCATGGCTTAGAGCAATACTGCCCAGAATGAGGTCATAATTCTTCGTTTTCATATTACACAGCAACTTCCACTAGAGAGGAAAGTCTCTAGTAATATTAAATCAGTTGAAGAGTAGGAAAGGAAAGAGAGATCTACATCCTCCACCCACAGCTTTTCAGGCCTCACTGATTGCCTGTTCAAAGGTTTAGTGATAATGCTTACTGAGATCAGAGGAGGACATTTTTTGGTCTCAGCACTGTGAAATGTTCAGATGTCGTCACCTACTGTAGTGCCTGTCTCTGTCTCAGAAGGAAAAGAGTCTGGTTGCAGCCTAACTTCAGAGATGCTTTGTGATCACAGTTCACTTCCTGGAGGAGAGCATATATATCACAGAAAGGCTTGTCCCTATGTCACAGTACATTCAAAACAAGACTCAGACTGAAGTCGATCTGTTAACTACAGCAAAATTAGAACATTGGGGGAGGAAGAAATTGAGCAGTAAAGCAACTTGGTAAAGACCTTTCAAGGTGATCATGAAATTACATTTTGTAATCAATAGTGGTAGTAGATCAAAAAGGAAAAGTGGTACCTACATGACTTTGGCACAACATGAGTAAATAGATACTTGTACATTTTACAAAGGTGACTAACCAACCTCCAGATCTTCCTGAATATTATTTAGCAGCAAACAGGCAAAATGATGGAACAGAAGCTAGACAACAATTTTCTCTTTCTAATTTTATTTAAAAAGAATAAAAAAGAAGCATGAATAAAGCATATTGGATAGCAGTCTTCATACACTGCTGAGAAAAGCATTGGTTATAAGATCTGAACAACAGTTTGCAATCATGGACATGTCCATCTGAAGCCTTTGTAAGCTCAAGCCCACCATTTTTATCATCCTTAAATGCTGAATAAATCCCAAACATGAAAGGAGTTGGATGCATTTTGTTGGCCATTTATGCGCTTCCATTCATTAAACACCAGTTTGCTTATAGAATTGTTTAGGTTGGAAGAGACCTTTAAGATCATCAAGTCCAACCATTAACCTAACACTGCCAAGTCCACTACTAAACCATGTCCCTAAGCTCTACATCTACATGTCTTTTAAATACCTCCAGGGATAGTGTCTCAACCACTTCCCTGGGCAGCCTGTTCCAGGGCCTGACAACCCTTTCAGTGAAGAAATGTTTCCTAATATCCAGTCTAAACCTCCCCTGATACAACTTGAAGCCATTTCCTCTCGCTTGTTACTTAGGAGAAGAGACCGACCCCCACCTCTCCACAACCTCCTTTCAGGTAGCTGTAGAGAGCGATACTGCATTTGAGACAGAAACATAAGAATATGAAAAAAAGAAGTAGCTCTCACCGTACATATGACTTCATCAACTACTTCTACTTGTCGGTTTTCCTACATTGTCAGCTTGGACCTTATTTTTCTTGACCTCTCACTCCACCTACAGTGCTTTCATGTTAGATGACCGTCAGTATCCCTTCTGGAATGGGGTAACTCCGTCTCTGAGAAAACCAAGCAATTGTTCCTGCAGGTGATAAGAACCAGACGATGCCATGTCTCAGCCCCTCTACCTAACTCAGTCCTTAGGCTTTCTTCCAGCATTTCTTATGCCTTAACATATGGCATGCATTGTGTGCTAGGAGCATGATGTAAGTAGCCACAAAGACCTCCAGTCATTTACCCAGCTAGAAATTGTTCCAAGCGCTTTGCAGTGTGGGCACAAGTCAATGCCCAGGAAACCGCACAGGCCACAGGCTTTTCTCAAAAGGAGCTTGAACCCTGACACCCTGCTCTGAGAGGGAGAAACGTTAGCCATATGGACACAAGCTGCATCATGCCACCTAGTCTTGGTAGCACAGGAAAGTCCCTGGACTATTTTATTTACTTGTATTTATTATGCAGACATAGTATTAGTGACAACTTAACAGGGATGATGATAATCAAATTATTCTTTTTTAACATATTTTGGTCATTATTCTCCTTATTAACATTCTGATGTGATCTGGCAACAAATAACAAATGAAAAAGACTACAGTGAAAGAGTAAAACCATTCCAACTGCTGTAGGTAATGCAGGAAATAATGATGTAGACTTGAAAATAGAGCACTTCTTTAGCAAAGGGGAGGGTAATTACCCTGCAGAGATGTTGTTCTCCTCTGCTACTTATCTTCACCTACCACCTTTACAAAAGTATCATGAGCAGAAAGATGATATCTAATTTTTTTCCACAATGACATTAAGTTTGATTTGTTAGTTACTGGAATACATGTGAGGAAAGGAGCAGGTCATGAGCTGCTTTCAAGTTATGCTGTTTAATGCAAGATCAGGAGGCTAATTATTTTAGTATTATCTTCCATTATTCGGGCATGGCTAAGGCTCTGAACTTGGTCTGTAGATATTGCTAAGGGATAATACAAGGCAATTATGGCTGTAGCTTTCTGTCTCATAAACATAGCACAAGATTGTATTCAAGAGCATGCTAATTATGGAGACTTAAAGCCCATAATCAGAGCAACAGGACTATCTGGAGCATATGCTTTCAGACTCACAGGACCTTGTATAACCCTACATACTCAACATGGCAACTAGCAAGCACTTTCAGACAGGAATCTGCAAGTAATCCACCCTCCAAGACTACGTAGGCCTCCATAGCTCATTGGAAGAGAGCTGGAGCTGAAGCATGTCATGTTAACAACATGCTATGGTAACGTCTGCATATAAATATCTTCTCACACATGATCTTAAGAAGTTTCAGCAGGAGCTGTGACTGTGTTTCATCTATATTTAAATGCAGGTATCCTCTTGTTCTGGAAAAAAGGGAAAGTGGAAAAGGTTTTACATCTATCTTATGCTTGAATGTAAGATGTGGTTAACTACACTTTCTGTATGCATAAGAGCTACCCTGCAAAGTTTCTCAGCCAGTATTTTCCTAGCTGCCTGCTAACACCAGTATCTGTACAAGCATTCTTCTATGCCAGTTCCAATGACCTCGTCTCAGTCAGTGTTAAATCATGTTATTGGTGGTGATACTATTCCATGTGCTAAATATGCGTTATGGTGGAACCCGTGTCTCAGCATAGTCAGTGAACTGGCAAGCTAAATGAGAGCTTAATGACTTATGCTTGTAATGCAATGCAAAGCACATCAAAATCATGTACCTAAAGTGCAGGTATTCCTGCTAAATTAGAAGTTCATAGTCAAGTAATGGGATGTGCAGCAACACATAATGTGTATGTTCATTACCATTATCTTATCAACAAGTAGAGATCTGGCCTCATGT
Source organism: Phoenicopterus ruber ruber (assembly GCA_009819775.1). Taxonomy (NCBI): domain Eukaryota; kingdom Metazoa; phylum Chordata; class Aves; order Phoenicopteriformes; family Phoenicopteridae; genus Phoenicopterus; species Phoenicopterus ruber. The sequence continues at coordinate 141,422,941 of CM020215.1, forward strand.
TTGTCAAGTGACCTCAAACGCTGCGTGGAGGCCACAGGGATGCTGAGAAGGAGAAGCTGTCTATGGCAGCCAGAACCATTTTTGAGCCCACATTGTGCTGCCCAATGTTTGAGGGTCCTGACAAAAGTCTTTTGGTTATATCTCTGCAAAAACATTTTCATATGTAATTTTTTTTTAATGTGAGTTACGTACTGCAAATGATGTATTTTAGACTTACATTTAAAAAAAAAATTAAAAATGTCTTGGACAGATTGCAGTGCAGATGCAGTGCTGTAACTCAAGTTGTCTAAATAACTTGTTTGTTTTTTCCATTGGCAGAATGAAAGAAACTGTCTGGGAATTGCTTCACTTTGCACAAAATATATTGCTTTATGCACAGAGGGGTTTAATTAATTCTTGAAAGTTTATGTTTTTGTTAGGTTTCCTTTAGTCTTAAGTAAATTTCAGAATGCTATTTACTCTACTACATTTGAAAAAAGTAAAATGTGTCATCTTTTATTTTTACTTTTTCGGATTTCCTCTCCCTCCAGGCCCTTTCATTATATTCAGGAATAATTCAGGAAGTCACCATTTGGTTAATGTAATGCTACACTACTTGATGAATAAACCTCAGACCATAAATTTCATCCACCTGTAGTCATAATCTAAGGAAGAATAAAAAACTAGTGTGGTCAGATTTTGTTACGTACATGGACTCCAGTGATTCATAGACAAATAGATTACAGAATCACAGAATGGTAGGGGTTGGAAGGGACCTCTGGAGATCACCTAGTCCAACCCCCCTGCCAGAGCAGGGTCACCCAGAGCAGGCTGCACAGGACTGTGTCCAGGCGGGTTTTGAATCTCTCCAGAGAAGGAGACTCCACACCCTCCCTGGGCAGCCTGTGCCAGGGCTCTGTCACCCTCACGGTAAAGAAGTTTTTCCTCATGTTCAGGCGGAACTTCCCGTGTTCCAGTTTATGACCGTTGCCCCTTGTCCTGTCGCTGGGCACCACTTGGGTACCATTATTTGTACCTGGATACAAAATTTCAAACTCCTTGCTTCAGTGGGCTATATGGTATCTACTTTGTATAGCAATGTGGTTGGCTGCAGTACTGACCACAAGTCGTCCACTTCTAGGAAACTGCATCTGTGAGAATTTTAGATCTTTAAGCTGTAATTATTTTTTTCATTCCTATCACCTCCTTTTTGTGTTGTTATCTATTGAATTCTAGCGGGTCAATAACAGACTATGATTTCTTTTACTAAATCTCAAATAGCACAACAAACTGTGCTAAAGGAACCTCTTCATCCATATGATGCTACTTTGCAACTTGGAACTATCCATGAAATAAAAAGTTATAGGATAAGTGTCAGCTCCAGGCAATACTTATTTTTACACCCCTAGCCACTCTTTTTGCCATGCTATTCTCACTCAAAAAAAAAAATATACATCATATCTGAATCGCAGATAAAAACTGGAAAGTTGTAGATAAAATAAGTTGTAGATAAAACAAGAGAACTGGAAAGATGCTGATTTCCTGCCGTTACTGTGGCCAGGCATTCAATAGCTTTTATTCTGACTGTCCCTCCACATTTTGTCTTCTAAAATGTAAAATCCTAATTTCCTTTTCTCCAGAAATTATCTTGATGCTGCACAAGTTATTTTGCCTATTCTATTTAAAAACTGAGCCTTTTGACTTTTTTTCTAAACCAAACTTTTTTGATGATGTAAATATTTGTTAATACTAGGTATAGATGCTAAAAAAAGTTCCCTGAGAGGAATGAAACTAGGTAGCTGGTATTTTATCATGCTTGGAATATTTACAGGCAGTCATGTCTGTATTTGAAAATATCACTTTTACTTGTCATTTTATTTTTAGCATACAAGAATCAATTAATATGCAAAGTTATTTGCTGGATATGATGGAGGAAAGCTTGTAAAGAATATCTGCTTTGTTTTTTTAGACACAAAAAGACATGAACAATAAATTCTAAGTCTTTTATTATCATATAATTTAAGTGTTTCTGACACAGATGTTTGTATTTATAATTGAAAATTTAATTTGGCTTCAGATTTCCCAGGAGAATGTACACAATGCTCAGACACTTGGAAAAAGAGAAATTATGTTTGAAAGTGATTATAAAAGAGAAGCACAAGCAATTAAAATATCCAAAACTTTGTTAAATTGTTTATGATTCTTTTAGACCTCTAATTGATTGCTGGCTCTCAGTTAGTGGTGCAACTTACTTATTAAGCAGAGGATTTCTTCTTTCATGTTGAATAAAGATTCTAAAATGATATAGCAAATATAATTTGACTACAGTGGATTCAATTGCTCGTATTGTGCTTTTACTTTATTTAATTTAACATCTTAATCCTGTTAGAGATTTCTAATCAATTCTATTTCCTTTTGTATGACATAAGCTTCTTTCACTTTACAGTGAGGCCAGTAACATCAACATTAAACCCTTCTGAACTGAAAGCTACCCAGTCTAACTCTCATTGGTATTCTTTCCATCAAGATCTTTTGTTCTTAAATTGGACCATAACATAGAAGAAGCATGGCCAGCAGGTCAAGGGAGGTGATTCTCCCCACCTACTCTGCTCTGGTGAGAGCCCACCTGGAGTCCTGCGTCCAGCTCTGGGGCCCCCATCACAAGAAGGACATGGACCTGCTGGAGCAGGTCCAGAGGAGGGCCACAAAAATGATCAGAGGGCTGGAGCACCTCTTCTATGAAGACAGGCTGAGAGAGTTGGATTTGTTCAGCCTGGAGAAGCAAAGGCTCCGGGGAGACCTTACTGCAGCCTTTCAGTACTTAAAGGGGGCTTATAAGAAAGCTGGAGAGGGACTTTTTACCAGTGTCTGTAGAGACAGGACAAGCGGCAATGGTTTTAAATGGTAAAAGGGTAGATTTAGATTGTATATAAGGAAGAAATTTTTTTACAATGAGGGTGTTGAGGCACTGGAGCAGGTTGCCCAGAGAAGTTGCGGATGCCCCATCCCTGGAATCGTTCAAGGTCAGGTTGGATGGGGCTTTGAGCAACTTGATCTAGTGAAAGATATCACTGCCCATGGCAGGGGGGTTGGACTAGATGTTCTTTGAAGGTCCCCTACAACCCAAACCATTCTATGATTCTATGATGTAGTTCATTATTTTCTTGTTTTTCTGTGCATGAAATGACACAGAAACTCTTTTCACCTTGGCCTAACTGGTGAATTATGAACAGCTGAAGACATCTTCCACCTTTGCCACAAATGTCCTGGTGACTTTCAGCATGCTCATTACACCCGAATCCTCAAAATAATGTATGTGTTGCAATACTGATTAAATAACTATCTTTGTGGCCTACTGCATCATGGATTCCTCAGTTGAACAGTTACACAATGCCAATGCAGAACTACTTACCTAAGTATCAAATTCAAAAAGCTGCAAGTTAAGAAGGCAACCTCTCATAGAACATTCTGCCATAAGTTACCAATTAGAGACACAGGAGGAGAAGGAAGAGTTTAGCTCTGTTCATAATCCTCAGCAATTCTGTCCACCTTCTGGACCAGGAATAAAGTTTGTGTATCTTTACCTCTATTTGGCCTTCACATGTACCATTAAGGTACTTGTACAATTCCTGGTTCTTCTTCTAATCTTTCAGTAATTGTTATGATAACATTATAGAGAGGAAAAGGAAAGATGTTCTTTTGTTGTTCTTGTTTTTTTTAATAATTCACAATCATCTTACAATTTTAGAAGTTATGAGCTCCAGTTCTGTTTAGGTAATATTCACCCAACTTGTTTCCTTTTTTCCGTTTCACATATTTCTAAAGCAGTTGTTAATAAAACATGGATACAGCCCTCAAACGTAAGCAACATTCACCACTTACAATTCAAGATCTACTTAATTTATTATACAGTAAAGCCTCTCTTCCATTATAGTCTGAAGATATTCTGTCTCAAGCTTTTCTTTTGAAGGAAGGATCTGATAATAAGACATGTTGGATATTTCCCTGTGCTCAGATTTTGGTTGAATTTCATTCTGACCCTATTACCACAGTGTCTCCTGGCAGTATGGGCCATGGACTGAGGGACTGAGAAATGATCTCGCATGTAATTAACACTGAAGCTAGTCAAGGGTTTTGAAGATTAATATCAAGATCATAAAGTAGTTCTACAATCAAGTATAGCATCAGGAACTGAACATAGCATTGTTGTGAAGTGTTCCCATAAGCCATTTTTGCTTAAATACAGGTTACTATGTGCAGTAAACCAAAGACATGCTTATTTATATTATTTATACACATGATAAACTAACAATATGTACTTCATTTTAGGGTGAAATAAGTTGCAATCATTTTGGAGGAGGGGGCTGATAAGTCATTAGGCAGTGGATCACTCGCTTCCAAGCAAAATGGGTAAATTCTCTAGGATAATCAAAGAGGGGAAAGCAAATCTTTGTTATCTTTATTATTTCTATTCCAAAGAACATCACTCTCTCAGAACCCTTTATTCAACTGACAATCAGAGGATGTAAGATATTTGAAGATAATGCTCTTTTATTACTGATACTCAGTTAATGTTTAATTATGAAGATTTTTATCTCAAAGATTCTTTCAATTCTTTCAAAGGTGCTTTCTTTCAAAGATTTCTCAGTTTAAGCTTTGAATGATGAGCTTTTTGAAGGTTTATAGATGATATATTGATTGAAATAAAATGCAGACTAGAGGTTCTATTTTAGTTACTTCCCAAACATTATCATGTACAAAATGAAAAAAAACCAAAAACAAAACCAAAAACATAGCTTGACAAAATAGAGGCCCTAAGACCTAAGTAGGTTCTTGCAGGCCAAAAAGCTAGCTTGCTTTTCCAGGTACATCAGGTGGTCTATTAATTGTCCCCCCAAACCTTGCATTGCTAAATAATTTTTTGAATTACAGGAAGCAAGAGTTTAACAATCTAGATAAGTTCATGAAGACTGGATGGGGTTCTCCTGAGAAAATTCAGTGAATACATAAGGACATTCAAAAAGATTCTGAAGATTTGAGAAGGATTTCAGTGGACAAGACTTAGGAAAAGAAGTAGCATAACAGTGATGGTATTTTTCGGTATACAGAAAATAACTATGTCACACACTTTCTGGTGTGAGGGCTATTAGACATTTAAACCAAAAAAAATCTATAGCGCCCTCCCTTCCTGTGATAAATTTAAGACATTGCATTTTTTCGTTTATGACATTGGCAATCTTTCTCATTTTCCTCTGATAAACCCATGATTGGATAGACTGATCTACCAGGGCAAGAAATTTTAGGTAAAATGAATATTTCTGTAAATTTTATTTAACAGTCTTTAGTCTTTCTATGATGGTCCTAATGAATCAGAGAGAACATTTCTTTTAGCTGCCCATGAGGTCTGCATTACAGGTTTCTGAGAGAAAAAAATTCCCTTTTTAGTTTAACATACCGCTTTGAATAAGGTTGGACTTGAAATGGAGAAGAAATCCCATCTTGTGTTTGCCAACGGCAGTATTTTAGCGATCTAGATGGCTACTGCCAGTCACGCATCTGTATGGGAAAAAAGTGACAGCCTAATCACACATTTGACTACATGCTGAACTTTTTTTCTGTTAGGACTTTCATCTCTGAACCAGGAGCAAGGTGGCAAATGTACTACTGATGCCAATCCCCTAAATGCATTTATATCTAATTTGTAGCAAGGATACATTTCTGATTATGTCTTTAATCTATCAACTGCAGTGGTACTTTTTGGTGCTTGTCTTCGATAATTAAGTTAGAATTCTTTTAAATTTAATAAAATATCTTCCAATCTACCAATCAAAATACAGTTTCAGTCTGGGAGAGTACTAAATATGCTTCTTGAGTGTGTGCATAGTAATGCATAACAGTGCATCCTCTAAAATATCTGTCTATGTGTGTATATATGGCATATTGGTAATCAAACCATGACACCAAGCCATGAGCAGCCAGTTTCTCCAGGAGGATTCTGTGGGAAATGGTGTCAAAGGCTTTACTAAAGTCCAGGTAAACAACATCCACAGCCTTTCCCACATCCACCAAGAGGGTCACCTTGTCATAGAAGGAGATCAGGTTAGTCAACTGGGACCTGCCTTTCATAAACCCATGTTGACTGGGCCTGATTGCCTGGTTGTTCTCTATGTGCTGTGTGATGGCACTCAAGATGGTCTGCTCCATAACCTTTCCCGGTACCGACATCAGACTTACAGGCCTGTTGTTCCCTGGATCCTTCTTCTAGCCTTTCTTGTAGATAGGCATCACATTTGCCTATCTCCAGTCCACTGGGACCTCCTTGGTTAGCCAGGACTGCTGATAAATGATTGAAAGTGGCTTGGTGAGCACTTCCACCAGTTCCCTCAGTACCCTTGGATGGATCCCATCCAGCCCAATATCATAAAATCAGAGAATAGTTTGGGTTGGAAGGGACCTTTAAAGGTCATCTAGTCCAACCCCCTGCAATGAGCAGGGACATCTTCAACTAGATCAGGTTGCTCAGAGCCCCGTCCAGCCTGACCTTGAATGTTATACTTGTATATGTCTAAGTGGTGTAGCAGGTCACTAACCATTTCCCCTTGGATTATGGGGGCTTCATTCTGCTCCCTGTCCCTGTCTTCCAGCTCAGGGGGCTGGGTACCCAGAGAACAACTGGTCTTGCTATTAAAGGCTGAGGCAAAGAAGACATTAAGTACCTCAGCCTTTTCCTCAGCCTTTGTCACTGCGTTTCCCCCCACATCCAATAAAGGAGGGAGATTCTCCTTCACCCTCCTTCTGTTGCTAATGTATTTATAGAAACATTTTTGTTGTCTTTTATGACAGTAGCCAGATTAAGTTCTAGTTGGTCTTTGGCCCTTCTAATTTTCTCCCTGCATAACCTCACAACATCCATGTAGTCCTCCTGAGTGGCCTGCCCCTTCTTCCAAAGGTCATAAACTCTCCTTTTTTTCCTGAGTTCCAGCCAAAGCTCTCTGTTCAGCCAGGCCGGTCTTCTTCCTTGCTGGCTCATCTTTCGTCTCACGGGGACGGCCTGCTCCTGTGCCTTTAAGATTTCCTTCTTGAAGAATGTCCAGCCTTCCTGGACTCCTTTGCCCTTCAGGGCTGTCTCCCAAGGACTCTGTCAACCAGGCTCCTAAACAGGCCAAAGTCTGCCCTCTGGAAGTCCAAGGTGGCAGTTCTGCTGACCCCCCTCCTTACTTCTCCAAGAATCAAAAACTCTCATTTCATGATCGCTATGTCCAAGACGGCCTCCGACCGTCACATCACCCACAAGACCTTCTCTGTTCACAAACAGGTCCAACGAGGCACCTGACCTAGTTGGCTCCCTCACCAGCTGTGCGAGGAAGTTATCTTCCACACACTCCAGGAACTTCCTCGACTGTTTCCTCTCTGCTGCATTGTATTTCCAGCAGACATCTGGCAAGCTAAAGTCCCCCATGAGAACAAGAGCTAGCAATCATGAGACTTCTCGCAGCTGCTTATAGAATATTTCATCTGCCTCTTCATCCCGGTTGGGTGGTCTATAACAGACTTCTGCCATGGTATCTGCCTTGTTGGCCTTCCCCTTGATTCTTACCCATAAACACTTGACCCTTTCATCGCCATTAAACTCTAGACAGTCAAAACACTCTCTAACATACAGGGCTACCCCACCACTTCTTCTTCCTTGCCTATCTCTTCTGAAGAGTTTACAGCCATCCATTGCAGCACTCCAGTTGCATGAGTCATCCCACCGTATTTCCACAGTTGCAACTATATCATGGTTTTCCAGCTGCACAATGGCTTCCAGCTTCTCCTGTTTGTTACCCACTCTGCATGCATTGGTGTAGATGCACTTCAGTTGGGCTCTTGATCCCACCACCATTTTTTGAGGAGAAACCCTAATTCCTATGTGATTGTTCTCAGGTGCTTCTGTAGTTTCTAACACATCAATAACCCTTGTGTCTTTGCTGCCATGTGAATCTCCATCCCCTACCTCCACTGAGACAGCAGACCAAAGGACCTCTCTGGTGCACCATCCCTCAAACATTGGTGTGCCACCCCCAGGCTTATCTTTAGCGAGCCTGGTTTCATCCCCTTCCCCCTTCAAATCTAGTTTAAAGCTCTTTCAATGAGCCCTGCTAACTCCTGCGTAAAGATCGTTTTCCCCCTTTGAGGCAGGTGTGCCCCATCTGTTACCAGCAGGCCTGGTGTCGTGTAAACTGACCCATGATCAAAAACCCCAAAATTCTCCTGGTGGCACCAGGTTTGGAGCCAGGTATTGGTCTGCTGGCTCTTCCTGTTTCTTCCCTCATCATTCCCTGCAACTGGAAGAATAGAGAAGAACATTACCTGTGCTCCCGATTTTGAGCCTTTCCATCCTGTATACCATTTGCATGTCAGATCTTAGCATAGAAATACATAGCTACTCATTTCAAAAACATTCTCCAGCCTTCAGATTGAGGTGATAAGAACTCTTGATAAATGATGAGCATGTTTGGGATAGAACAACAAGTACAGGCCAGCTTGGTAGAGAAAACCAACAGTAAAACAAGAGCCTCATTTCCTATCAGATTGCTAATACTTACTGTTCATATTTTATTGGTTACAATTTGAATTGTTTACACAAGGTAACATTTTTTTCCCCCTTTTTAAAATTATGTGCCATCAGTGTACATTTTAGTCATGAGTCACTTCTGACTTTGGGAAAAGAATTCAGCTTTCAGATTAAGACATGTAAATCTCTGCACTTGTAATTAAAGAAAACTCTTTGTAAAATCCATGCTCCTGTAAGTCAATGGAGCGGATGCTCCTGTCAGTCAAGTCTTGAAAGGGGAAGATTTGTCAGGAGGGTATTTTGTTTTCTTTCTTTTTCTTTATCTTCCTTCCCTTTATGCTTTACAGATTTGTTTTGGTTAGGTTTTGTCCTCAGATTTTGAAGTTAATGTTTTTGATTTTTCAGGTCCTGACCATCATCAGTCCAAGTATATCACTGCACTATGTCTGCAACCCTGGAAGCACAACTGGCAGCTAAAAGCAGAAACGGCACGGGCTAATTTAACAGCACAGAGAAGAAGATTGGCAGCACAGGTAAGAGAGACCAAAGAAAGCTTTAGAAATCTGTCAATATTAATTTTAGCATGTGACTGATAGCTTATTTAAGAATAAAAGAAAAAAAGCATGGAGGAGGTTAAATTGGTTTATCATGTTATTGGCCCAAAAGTGTGTACAAGTTTCTGTGCTCTGCCCCAGTCTCGCTGCTGTTGCTGAGCGTGTTCAATTCCTCACACTCAGAAGAACCTGAAGTAAACCCAAGCTTTTAAAATGTTGTTAAGATATTTCTTGACTGCAGAAAAAGAGGAAAATATATTGTTTTATTCATACTTTCAGACATCACAAGCCTCAATTTCCATTTGCTGAAACTTGTTTAGTAGACCCTTTTAAATAAATAAAACAGTTGGTGTTATATATTGCTGCATGCCAGAAACTCCATTAGCAACAGGCTTATTGTTGGAATAATGATTGGTCCATTACAGTATTTCTCCAGTTGTAACATGGCAGCTTTGTGCTATCTGTCATTCAAACACATGCATAGAAAAAAATAAAAAAAAAAATATCTCCAACTCTATAATAATATCTTCTGATTTCACTGCTCATACTGATACGATTCTCTGGAAAGCAGTTTTATTTTATGTAAGCTTCAAAATACCACCTGATACTTCAGATTAGTGGCCAACAATTTCAAAGTATCCTGGAGGCTTACATGCTTCATGAGGACTCCTGAAAATATCAAATGCCTTGGTTAAGGGATCTGATAAAACACTAAACAAATTAAAACCAGAGACCTAGCAAGCATCAGAGGAGCAACAATAGGTGGCTGAACCCTACTAACTTTATTAGTTAAAACTGCATCAGTGAAAATTAGGGCACACTGACTTAGCTGCTCCCAAGACTGTCAAAGGGAACCAATTATCTCTTTGTAAGTAACCCTCCCAGAGGAGTCAACCAAAAAACCTCCCCAGAACACATGCCAGACTGAAGTGGGTTAAGACCTAAAGAAATTTCAGACTTATTGTGGGATGCGGGAGGGAAGTGCATTTCGAGATTGAGTAAATCTTATTATGGGATGTTTAGGGGAAGGACCAAAGGAGGGAAAGGGAGGCAACAAGGAGGATCAGGGAGAAACAAGTGTGGAAAAACAGAGGGAAAAGGGGATAAAAGGGACCAGATGCATGTAAACAGGTGCTGGTCAGTACACTTGAGTGAGGGTCCTGCATCTGGTCAGTGCAGTCTGTCCCACTTTCTTACCAAATCCTAGTCCTACCTCTCTTTTGTGTGGATGTCCTGTCTATTCCAAGTGTGTGCGAACACTCATCAACCTCAAGATGGGCAAGCCAGCAAGTAGGAGAGGAGGTCTGAGCACCAGCTGCTGGAATAGGACTTATTTAATATGTTGATTAACGAAGAGGAAGAAATACTAAAAATCATAAAATCATTTCAGTTTTCAGTGCTGTTTCAGTATTATTTCGGTCAAATTGCAAAAATAGAGGTAACTGGTTACACTAACGATATGGTTACCTGTGGAGATTGGAAGAGTATATACAGGAGATAACAAAATGAGAGTTAGCCAGGAAAATGCAAAACAGTAGAAGAGAGATAACAAAAAGAGAGATATGCGAAAGGCAAGAGAGTCTAGAAAATTATCTAGTGATAGTGAAAAACACTGTAGCATACATATTCAAGCAGCTGCAGCAGAGTATCAGGCATCAGCCAAAAAAGCCTGCAGAACTTTGGGTTGCAAATGAGGAATCACACAAGAGTTGCAGCACAGTAAAGAAAAGAGGGTTTCTCTCTTTACTGAGCAAAACATGTAATACACAAGATTGGGCAGCTTAAAATACAAAATATTCCCAAGAAATGGAATTACATTCAGAGGGCAGCAACTTGGAAACAAAAAGACATCTACGATATCAGCCTAATATGGTCTTTCAGTTATCAGTTATTCAGAACAGAAAATTTTCCATAACTGTATTGTCCAAGATCTATTTCCCAGAAGCCTTATTCTTCCCAAGACAATGTTTTCATCACATATAAGCAAAGAAAGGCATTATTACAAAGGTAAATCATTTTGACTGCAAAATGTATTCCCTTGTTTATAGGTCACTCTAGACATAAAGAGGCAGTTTTCATGTCTCGTCATATTTCTAAACTACTCTGATACAAATATACCAGCTGCATTTTCTGCTATTATGATTGCTATGTGCTTTTATGTGTGTAAGGATTTTACAGTATATATAAGGGAAGGAAACAAGGGGTTTCCTAAGTGTCATAAGAGATTCCTATAGACTATGTGTTTTTACCTAATCCTTTTAATTCAAATGCATAAAAATTAAGTTCTTCTGTTCCACAAAAGCATTAATTTTTGAATGGCAAGATCGGAAAATCACCAAAGTATTTATAAAACTATAACATTTTATAATACATGTTTATTACCATATTTTATATGCATTTGGGCAGTGGCTAAAGTTCACATCCAAATAATAATGCCACTATGAAAAGTATTATACTGGGAACTAATATGATATCCCTATTTTAATCATAATCCTGAATTCTCATCTGTAAGAGTTCCTTAAGGAGCTCCTTAAGGAATGATTATTAAGAAGTTCAGAAAAATAGCTATGCCCCAATTAAATTCTGTTACCATCTTCAATATGATTCAAAAGTATTTGAGTAAGATTTTGCAAAGCAAAAGGATGACATTTAGTTGTCAGACTTTTGAAATTACTCTATCAATAAAATAGACTTTTTTGGGGAAGTAGGGGGAAACTCAAGACATAAAGAACACATTCTCTCTCATCTTATCACATAAAATTTATTTGCTTACAGTCTTTGGATATTTTTTTACAATCTACAGTTGTCATGGTTTAACCCCAGCCAGCAACTAAGCATGACACAGCCACTCACTCACCCCTGCCCCCCCCTCGGTGGGATGGGGGAGAGAATCAGAAGGGTAAAAGTGAGAAAACTCATGGGTTGAGATAAAGACAGTTTAATAGGGAAAGCTAAAGCCATGCGTGCAAGCAAAGCAAAACAAGGAATTGATTCACTGCTTCCCATGGGCAGGCAGGTGTGCAGCCATCTCCAGGAAAGCAGGGCTCCATCATGCGTAACAGTTACTTGGGAAGACAAACGCCACCACTCCGAGCGTCTTCCCCTTCCTTCTTCTTCCCCCAGCTTTGTATGCTGAGCGTGACGTCATATGGTACGGAATATCCCTTTGGTCAGTTGGGGTCAGCTGTCCCAGCTGTGTCCCCTCCCAACTCCTTGTGCCCCCCCAGCCTCCGCGCTGGTGGGGTGGGGTGAGAAGCAGAAAAGGCCTTGACTCTGTGTAAGCACTGCTCAGCAGTAATGAAAACATCCCTGTGTTATCAACATTGTTTCCAGCACAAATCCAAAACATGGCCCCATATGAGCTACTGTGAAGAAAATTAACTCTACCCCAGCCAAAACCAGCACAACAACAATTCATAATGAGCAGTTTGCTAACCTTGAAGTTATATGACTTTGTGCATACTCTAGGCTATTAAAGATGTCTTGGATATCTGGATGGGACTGATAGAAAAAGTTATACTTTTTCTGTTGTTTGTTAACCATATATAGTAAACAGTAAACGTCAAAATCTATTAATTTTTTTTATTTGCCTGTTTCTCAAAATTCAAAATATTCCATAAAATCATATGTCTGAAAAAAGAAATTGTAAGCATATGTGGAAGGTGAGAGCATCTGCTTCACGAAGGTGATTACATCAAGGACCTCTTCAGTGCAAAGGGGGTAATTAGTAAAGGGGGAAGTGATAAACAAGAAGAAACACAGACATGAAGCTAATAGGACAAGGGACAGCAGAGGTAGTGCCAAGCATGAAAAATCTCCTGCCACCAACTGATGGGCCATTGAGAAAGTCCATGCACAGCTTTGGAGAGGAACAGCCTGGGCTTTGTAACTTGTAAGAAGGGGGAAAGAAAAATACAGGGATTTGGGATGTTCAAAGGGAGTGTCAGTGGGGCTATGCAAAACTAAGGAGGGAGCATATAGGGGAAGGGGACGGGGAGGAGCAAAGGGGTAAGAGGTGGACAGGGTTACATTTAAGAGGGTCCGGCTGTGTGCAGGCTGTGGTGGGTCAGCAGGCTTGTCTGCCCAGCCCTGCGCCTCATGCCCCCAGCCTGCCCTGTCAGCTCCTTAAATCCTGTGGTAGCTCTCCCTGCGCCGCCTCTCTCGCTGTCCCGTGGGGGTGTGAGTGCTATGGGGACGAGGTGCTGGCTGCTGGGGGGACATGAGTGGATTTGGGATCAGAGACCAGCATCAGACGAGGGTGCAGGTGCCCTGGGCCTGTGGTGTCATCAGACCAGGATGAGTGACACGAATGAGGGTATCTGCTCTGGCAGCTGGAGCAGGGCAGCAAACACAGCCCGGGTGCCCGGTGCTGGCTGCTGGCGGGGTGTGAGTGTCTGTATCTCCCCAAAACCAGGTGCGTGGGGTGTGCACATGTGTCAATCACAGCAAACTCCACGCTGGAAGTCCCAGGTCTGGGCAGGGGCACCAGGCAGGCAGAGGATCAGCCGCTTACAACATCCCTTAGGAGAAAATATGGCCATAGTTGTCGCTTTATTATTAGTTGTTATCTATTTTTATGACCTTTGAAAACAATCATTTGGAAGAGTGGGAGCAAAAAACTTAGTCCATGTAAAATATTAATGTTAAGCCCTTTAATTCCAGCACTTTAGGGGAATACATTCAGCCTTTTGTGCTTTTGAAGTCATCTATTGTAAGATTTATTAGATTATATTCCAAATATTTTTAACACTAGTTGATTTCACAAGCTCAAATGCATTACTAATTTTAGTTTTTCATTTCCTCAGGTCATTCTAGATATTTCAAAGTCAGTAACCAGCTTCATTTATTCCAGAAGTCCCATCACCCAGAATAATTTTCTAACATTATTTTACTCTTATATACTAGCCTTTTATAGAGGAATTAATTTCATTTTCTAGCCATAAAAAAAATCCGAGCAGTAGCCCAGGGACCATTCAAGTTTATTCTAGAACAACTAGCAGGAATTCTCCACATTTGCCAAATGTTCTGGCAGCAATTACATCCTAATCTTGCATTGTTTGAGTAAATCACTCTAATTCTCTGACTGAGCCTTTCCTTACATGAATCTGTTCAATACCCATAGGCACTGAAGGGCAGACAGTTTGCCAGTAATTTTATATTGTTTCTTAAGGAATTATGAAGTTATAATAATTTGCAGTGCTGTAGTGTCAAGGAATCTTAGTCTCGAATGATAAATTATTCCTGCTTAATGTTACACAAATGTAGCAGGTAATGATAGTCCTTGTCTCAGAGACTAGAATATTGGTATACACCGAAGGTACAGTGGGTTGATGCACACTGGTCAAGAAAAGCAAGGAAACATTAAGATCATTGACGTAATTTTATTACACTGGTAGTCAGGTAGTTGTGAGGTTTAAGGGGCATCATAACAACACAGAACTATTACATTTAAGTAAATTATAGGAGGAACAATCCAGTGAGTGTTTCTTAATGAGAACTATACCTTAGTAGACTCTTCAGGGCCTCTCCATCTCAAGTAACACGAAATAAAACTTTGAGTGATCTAATGAATTAGTCCTTACTGAAGTCTTACCTTTTCAGCAAAGAAGCATGTCCAAAGCCATATCATTTTTCTTCCTGGCACAGATTCCAAGATCAGAACTCCACAGATGTAATTCCTTCTAATGTTTCCTATTCTGACATTTGTTTCTAAAAAGAAACATAACAGGAAACCAGAACGTACACATATCCCTGCATGACCTATTTTATTTACTAGATCAAACAGACCTGGGTGCTTTTTGTCCACCTCTTATTTCTCCTCAATCTATTCTTTGTGCAAAGGTCCACAGATGTCTTGATTCCCACGACATGCATACATATAAATAACTGTAAGTATATAAGTATAAATAAAGATCTTGTGCTTAATTATGATTTTTTTTCAAGGTACTTACCTTTTGGGGGAAAAAATGGAAGGCTTAGAATGCAAGTTTTTGATCCAGATGTGCATGAGATCTGAGATACAGGCAAGATTGCTATGTGCACTGATTGAATTTTTTTAACAAAAGTAGATTTCTCTCTTGCAGCTGGATTCAAAATCCAATGATTTGTCTGTGCTTTCTGAATTTATCTCAGAAATGAAGTAAGATGAATATATAGATAACTTGAATCTGGAACAGGAGAGATAAACCAACTTGTTTTGAGAGGCTTATGTCTGTGTCAATAAAATTACTTAAAGCATCTGAAATATTAGCGTTGTACTGAAGAACAGGGAGAACTGGGTTATTTAATTCATGTAGCTATCTTTAAAAAACTGGTTTATGGGTGGTTTTGGGGTTTGTTTTGTTTTGTTTTGTTTTGTTTTTTTAATCTGTGACTTTATCTGTCTTTAGATTTCTAAAAATTAGATTGTCATCTTAGACTGCCTTTAAAGTCAGCATGAGGAACTAAAAGATTATTAAGGGAATTAATCTCCACGATTATATGCACATATTGTAGAATGAGAAGAATGGCTTCCTGGAAGTGGTCATTTCTTTCTACTATTAAGGGAGTCTATAATGGTTAACGTACATACATCATGTTTAGCCACACAGGTTAGGGGTAACGAATCCCATCATTATTTTTCTGTATATTTTCAAAGGCATAGTGGTGGACTTGGCAGTGTTAGGTTAATGGTTGGACGTGATGATCTTAAAGGTCTTTTCCAGCCTAAACGATTCTGATTCTATGATAGGAGTTTTAGTCTTTAGTATATTATCTTAAATTATTAATTATAATTTCTGTATTCTCTAGTGTTCACATTCTTTATTGCCATGAACTCTGTAATTTTTCTTATAGTTCTCTTATTCAAAAACCTTAAGTAGGCAAAGAATATATTTTTTACTCTTTGAAAAGATATTTAGTATAAAATATAGATATAAAATGTTCTATTTAGTAGAATTTCCTTCAGTAGACTTATCTAAATAACATTTGTTCATCCACCATCCCAAGGAATGAATTGCTCCTCTCCTTTCCAGTGTCAAAAATAACCTCTGTAAAACTACTTCACTTGTTATGAACCTAAAGGTATGTAAAGCTCACAATACGTTTACTTTTCATTTCATTAATGTAATTAAAATGTTAAAACTCAAAACAATCTGTCAGAGAAAGAAACACTGATTTAATTTTCATGGAGCACTCTGTAGGCTGCTAATCTTCCATTCTAGCAATAAAGGATATGCGTTAGGAGGCTGAAATGCTGGTGGATTTATCCACCCACAAAACCCTCAAAAACCCTCAAACACCTCCTGATGTGCATTTTAATAAGCTTTTCTATATGCCCTTTTATTTTGCTTCTTTTATTATAATATCACATTTTCGAGGTAGAGCCAAATATGCTTAGTAGCAATGTTATTGATAACAGAAATCCATAGAGAAAATAAATACTGAGCATGAGGCATTATGATTGATATTTTTTCCTTAACAATACAATAAGATGAAGAATTTACCAGTCTGCTCATGTTTTTTTCTGTTTATTTGGTCGGTTGGGTTTGGGGTGGTTTTCCTGGTTTTGTTTTGGGTCTTTTTTGGGATTCAAGGTGACTTGTAACTAAGTTCTTGATCTCCTGATGTGGGATTTTCATCTCCTAGTGGTTTTAAAGCTGACCACATGGCCACATAAAAAAGGACAGGAAGTTAAAAAGGAAACAGGATTTGCTTTTAATAAGCAGCTTACCAGGCAAAAACAGAGGGCAATGATGTGGAAGAAGGAGAAAAGAGAAGAGACAAGGTCATCAGACACAAGAGTGACTTTGCAACTCTCACCGCAGTTTCCAGTCTCAAAGTGAGGAAAGTTAAGTGTCAGGTTAACACTTCAGCCTCATGAAAAAAAAACAACTCACTAAAGGAAGAAACATTTAAAAGTATTGAACAAGGTAAGGCAATTTTTTTTCCAAGTTGTATATTTCTTGGGTTTAATCTGTATCTAGTCATACCAAGAATAAAGAATGTTTTGATAGGGCTTCTATTCTCAGGATAGACATCCTTCAGTTTGTTATTTGATTAAACTGTCTTACCTCTGCAGAAGGCATATTGTAATCATGAATACTTAAATGTGGGAAGTTAGCCTAATGCTTGGGCTAGAGACCTCAGCACAGTTTGCACCTAGAAGTCGTACCAAGTAAGGACTCTAGAGGTAGTAGCTGGATACTGTTCAGAATCAATATTGGGGTTTTGTTTTACTTTGCTTTTTGAATCAACATTTAGGATCAAGAGGTTTAAGCCAAGCAAAGTAACCCAGTATGCATTCAGCAAAAAGCTGTGGCAAATAGGAAATTCTTCAGTGCCCTCAAAAAAAGAAAAGTCAGATACCAAATTAACTGCCACATTCTTTTTCCCCTGATTTTTTTTTAACTTTCCTGAAAACACCCTATCTCTTTTCTTTTCTCTCTCTCTCTTTTTTTTTTTTTTTTTTTTTTGTTTTAGCATTATTGCCCATCTCTCTTGTGCACAAGCATCTTCCAAGGAAAATCAATATTCTTATCTGTGTTCATGGCATCTATGACACTTTTCTTTTCCAGGTGAAAAATTGTGTGGAATTTTTTGGCTGCCTGGATTCAGAGATGGGAATATCATAATTGTTAGAATTGTCTTTCAATATTTCTAGGAACCATACTGAAAAAAATTAGATCTTTCCTTATAACTTTTGCTTTACTGGTAGCTTTAGCCTATCACAGCTGCAAAAACACCCACCCAGCACAAATTCGAGGACTCTTATGACAGAAATACTGCTTTTAAAGAATGCATTTTTAACCTAATTTCTGAAAGCAAGTCAGATTTCTGTCTGCTGCTTCTGGTGCTTGAGCAGTTAATCTCTGTGGCAATAATAAAATAATCTAGACTATTTGTAAAAAGATGGTCACTTGACCCTGTACCATGCATTCTAGTTGAACTTTGTGATTCAGTGCCTACTCATTTTTCATTGTAAAACTTGGGTACACAGAAGAAAACAAATACTGTCTTTGTAAGCACACCTAATCCTTTCTATGTAAATGTTATACAGTATTCCTACTATTCTTAGCTTATTTCTTCAGGAAAGGGTGGTAAGACCCAAGAAGGTGTGGACTGCGTTAACAGCATGGATTTGAAGAGCTTCACATTTCTGACTGTCTAGGAATAACTGAGATGGCACTTCAGAAAAAAAAAAAACAAACACAGCAGAGTTTTTGATTTTTCTACATTGCCATTGTGTTCATACATGTATTCCAGCATTCCACAATTTTTTCTTCACCTTGACAGTGGCAAAAAACAAAGCAAAGTTTTTTCCACCAGTGATTATCATCAGAAATTTCCCAAAGGAGTCTAAGTGAGAATTTTTTTTATAGGCATACCACCCAAATTTGCAAGGGAGTCCTATACAAGACTTGCCTTTTCTATATGTTTAGAAGGCAGAACAAACCCGATATATTTTAGAGCTGTTGGCAAGTTACATGCTCAGTCCAGCATCTCCATATTTGCTGTTCCTTCAGCTCTGCCAGAGATCTTGCCACACCCAAACCAAATTATCCTTACAGGCATGACACAGAGTTTATTTGTCAACCACTTGCTTTTCTGCTTTTTCCTTTAAGCCTTTTTACAGAAATTTGCTAGGATCTGCCACCCTTATTCATAAGTTATTTAATACCTCTTTCTATACCATAGAGATGGTTAGAAAATATTCAGCCCCCATCCAGTGGAAAATGGAAATAGAAACGGAAAACTTCCTTTTCACATGAAAAAAAAAAAAGGGGGGGTTGGGGAAACCCTTCACATTCTGTTTTCATTTCCAGTGACTGAAGACTGAAATTCCTTGGCCAAGAATGCCTGAACTCCAAAACACACAATAAGGTAGGTTGAAAGGGACCAGTCACCAAGCACCTTCCTTGATTGCTGTGATTGCCAACCTTCAAAGATGATAGATGGTACCTTTCCAATGTGCTGGAGCGTGTCCAGAGAAGGGCAATGAAGCTGGTGAAGGGTCTAGAGCACAAGTCCTATGAGGAGCGGCTGAGGGAACTGGGGTTGTTTAGTCTGGAGAAAAGGAGGCTGAGGGGAGACCTTATTGCTCTCTACAACTCCCTGAAAGGAGGTTGTAGTGAGGTGGGGGTTGGTCTCTTCTCCCAAGTAACAAGCGATAGGACAAGAGGAAATGGCCTCAAGTTGCACCAGGGGAGGTTTAGATTGGATATTCGGAAACATTTCTTCACTGAAAGGGTTGTCAAGCACTGGAACAGGCTGCCCAGGGAAGTGGTTGAGTCACCATCCTTGGAGGTATTTAAAAGACATGTAGATGTGGCACTCAGGGATATGATTTAGTGGTGGACTTGGTAGTGATAGGTTAACGGTTGGACTCGATCTTAAAGGTCTCTTCCAACATAAATGATACGATTCGATTCTATTTGATTTGATTCGATTTGATTCGATTCGATCCAATTCTATTCTATTCTATTCTATTCTATTCTATTCTATTCTATTCTATTCTATTCTATTCTATTCTATTCTATTCTCCAGATCACTCAGCACCTTGAGTGTCCCACTTCAGGTCCCATGAACTTGTATCTGGCTTATGGCTTGTGATGTATGCCTTGTAATTGCTTAAGTACTCCTTATCCATGTCTTCCTCCACAGTGAATTGTTATATTTTTATTTGCTTCATTAAAGTCCTACTTCTACATATATATATCTCTCTCATATATCCATATGGGAGGAAATACATTTCTATGACTGAGTACAACTCATTTTTTTCAGTATTGTGGTTGCTGAATCAGGTATCATTAACTCTTTTCGATTAAGCTGACAGAAGATGACTGAATATTCTTAATAACCTGGTATGCTAAACCATTTGACAGAAGATCATTAATTCTCAGGTTTGCTTGTTCCAGCAGTAAGGGTATCCTGTTCTATCTGGAAATCCAGATTTTGGTCTTCTTACCCTTCTTTATGTGTTTTAGACTCTTATGAAGATTTGGTGACTAACTATTTATAAAGTGACAGGTGCTCATTCTCTAATATTGGATGCTTTTGTGTTAGGAAATTATACTTTTGTTATCAAATCTTAACATATTGCCTACCCTTATTTCATTCAGCAGGTTCTGACTCTTAAAAAATGTTATGTCACACTATTAACACATTGCTACAACGAAATACTTACTTATTAATGTAATAAATGGAGGATACCAAAATACATGAGAGGATAATTAAATCGCTTTCTATGTTTATTTTTTGCAAAATAATGGTGGTTTTGGTCATACTTTCCATTCAGAAAAGATTTAGTTGTTTATAGACAAAGTGTTTTGGACTTTCAATTATGAAATCAAAAGGAATTTTTATTTGCTAGAAGATATTTTTATTAATTAAAAATGTCCAGAAATTAAAGATTAGTCTCTAAAGGGCCAGCCTCTGAGAATACTCATTATCCATTGCTATCAATCTTTGCTTTCAGCTGTCTTAGCTTTTGTGATCACATGTCCTTCAACTTTAGCTTCTCTGTATTTTCTGCAAGAGCCCTTCTGTAGTTATGATGTGTGCTTTTTCTTCAGCTCTTTATGTCACCTAGCATCAATCCTTTACTTTTGTTCATTTAGGAAGTGATTGCTCTATAGCAAAGTGCTGGATTCTCTGGAGAACTAGCTGAACAGCTGTTTCTCTATAAATACACAGTGTAAAAGGTGGGAGGATTTTTGATTGTGATTTGGGTTTTTTTGGGGGGAGGGTGTGTGTTTGTTTTGTTTTTTTCCCTCAGAACTAAACCTGTACTGGATTTTGTTAAGTTTTTTGAAATATGTTATTTCACCATGTCTCTAATACTGGTAGCATCCTCATTTGCTTGAAGTTTTTTTAAAAAATATTTACTAGCCTGGGGAATGAGCCTCAAATATGTTAATCTTAAACTGTTTAAATGGCTTTTGAATCTGTTTGTGCTTACAGCACTTTTTTTCTCTTGTCCTTGGTTATTACTCACAGATTTATTATTTAACTGGGCTTTGAAATCATTTGCTTAGGAAGATGTCATTTTACTTTTCCTTTATGTGGTTTACCACACACATGATTTATACTTCACTTGCTCTGATGATAGAAAGAAAGCCTTCAAATTACCAGTATTGCATTATTTTTCTTGGAAAAAGAGGTATTGTGACTGGCTATCAGCACACCCCCAGGAAACAGACTAACTTTTATGCCTCTTTTAAGGTCAGCAATACCGTGGATCTGCAAGGAGTATTAATAAACTTACAATTGGCTTTAAACCTACAAAGTGCTGTATATATCATACCTCACCATCACTGTACCCATGGGAACAGGTTGATGATCTGGAGAAAATGGCTACCCATCTCCAAAAATGATAATCAGGGAAAAAAGAAAAGCCTTCCAGTCAAAATTCATGAAGTTACTGTTTTCTGAAACTAATTTCTTTTGTCTACTGTATATTTCTATAACAAGTGTTTATTTAAAATCGAAAAAGAACAAGCAAAACTTTGGGAGATAATGGTTTGCAAATAGTACGAATGTATTTTTCACTCTTGAAGCTGTCAGATCATCTTGGTTGAGTCGGACTGAAGCTGAGTGATATACACTGATCGCAGGATGGGAAATCACTGTCTAGAAAGGACCTGAATTCAAGAGACATTTTTATTGAGTAAAACACTGGGACCCATGCTTAAGAATTCATGCTGTGCTAAAACGAAATGGCCTAAGAATTTGCCCAGTGGTTTCCCTAATCTATGTTCTAGTAAATTTCACTTTCCAAACACTAACAAACTGCAGCCTCCTGGTATTATATATTAGTTAAGGTGCTAAGGTGCCTTGGTGTGAAGGACTCTATACCGAAAGATCATTAGTCTGCTTATGTTCAGGAAATAACTGTTGGTGTGCAACTCTCTAGATTCATATCTGAATACATCTTGTGTGACAAAACCTAAATATTCTATGCAACAAAGAGAAGAAAAGGCAAAAAGAAAAAAAAAGACCACCGTCTACCCCCCAAAAAAAGATTTAGAAATGTTGCTGATATCTAACTCTTCATATAAAGATATCTAAAGCTATTAACGGGCTATTTTTTTTTCTTGAACCTCTATAGAGCATTGTACAATGCCATCAACTTTTTTACAGACTCTTAGAAGCAAATTTTGTGTTTTGTCTATTATATTTTTATATATATATATAAAAGAACAAATCAACTGAAATACAACCTTCAACAATTGTATCCTGGTAGAGCTATTTTGTGAAGATCAATATGTTGCTCTTGAAACAGGACAGAATCATACTTGGAATACAGTGAAGATTTTAAAAAATGACAGCTATTAACCATGGCAGGTATACATTGCCAATGTTGCATTATCAGATTTTGTGGTGCATCCTCTATCAATGGTAGATTTAATATCATGAATATTTTTCTGACATATTCTCACTGAATGGAGTTTTAAGTCAGGGAAGTCTTTTTGCCGCTGATATATAGATCAGACGATCACAGTAAACACAGATAAATAGCATATCAAAAGATAAGAAAACGTGTGCAGTTTTGTCTCAGAACACAGTGCATATTCCATCGTTAGAGTCAATGAAAAGCTTGTTCCAAAATATATATAGTAAATAGATACTTTTTTTTTTTTTTAAAATAGGTTTTGGTTGTGATTATCACACTAATTTAGGTGAGTCAAAAGATATGTGAATGAAAAAGAAAAAACCACAAACCTCATTCTTTGGTAAAAATAAATTCCCTATCTCCAACCTTTTATAAAAACATCTGTGTGTTATATCTAGTGGAAGGTGGCATTAAAGAAAAGAAAAGCAACGATAAAAACGGGTTCAGTGCACCCATATCAAAGTGCAAATCTTCACATAATGACTACAGCAACACATCATTATAATTTTAGGCATAGAGTATTCAGAGTTCCCCAAAGTAATTAGAAATTATGGTATAATTGACTATTCCACATCTTTAGAAAGATATTAGTCTGACTCTTTAATGAAATCTGCATAAATTATATTGCAAGAACATCCTAAGCTGCATGTTATGATTTTAAAAATATAATTTATATAACAAAACGTATGATCACTAATTATTCTTGTAAAAAAACATTAGTACAGCAAAATTGTGTATTATTTGACTAGAAAGGAAATAATTCTGTGTCTGGAAAAGCTGTGCTATTCAGGTGTTTGTTTTCCCATTTTAAATGCAAGCAATCAATGGGATTTGCCCTTTTTTCAGAACTCCTTAAAGAATTAATTTTATAAATGACCTCTGACAAAGAGGATAATATAAAAACCTATTACTTGCCACAGTTCGCTGGCAGATATTCTGCTGTCAAGCCATAATTTAAGAGTACAAAAAGAAATCATAGGGAAGGTTTTTATAAGACACTAGTGGTAGTAGCCAGCTCCCACTTGTGCATTTGAAAAATCTCTTTCAATCCATTTTCCACTTAAGTCATTGACGCATCTATATTTTTACGATTTCTGATACTAAGGATAAAATTTCATGTGAGACAGAAGTGTGCCCTAATGGCCCTAATCACACAGCCTCTCATCAGTGGCTGATGTAAGGACCCATCGCACTGTGGTTGTGTCTGATTCAGAACTACAGGGAGGATTTGGTTCCCACTGCAGCTCAGAAACATCGCAAAACAGCTGTTTTTCTGAGATTTTTTTTTTTTACATGTTGGGCTCAAAAGTTTTATGAATATTGCTTACGAATTTCGGGACCATGTAATTATCTACAAGATCTGGCTAATGAGATGTTATCACTGGAAGGGAAATTCAACTCTGCACATTATGATCATGTATCATAAACTCTGGATTTGTTCCAAAGTTTGCTGTAGTTGGTGGAAGATTTTCAGTTTATTACAGTCACCCTTGGACGAGGCCTTCTCCTTGTGCTGATAGTCCTGCTAAAGAAAGCAACGGAACTCAGAAACTTCGAAAACTCTTCTAGGCTAAAATACTTTTTGGGAGCATGGTCTGAGATCTGTTGTCACAGACTAATCTCATGTTTCTTCTCTTCTGTTGCCTGAGAAGGTTTCTACCTCCCTTTCCATTTATCTGATAAATATCAGCTTTGTTCTCTAAGAGTTGGGTTGTATTTCCTGTATTTCTATTTTCTTGCCTTACACAGTAAGTTGGTCCCCCTCTGTACAATATACACAGTATAGGATACAAAATAAAGAGGTCATCTCTACCTGAGTGTGACTAGAATCTGGTCTCAACGGGGAATAGTAGATGGGCTTCTAGTCTCATCTTCTTTGTCTCAATGGGGAACAGTAGATGGGCAGTAAGAAGACACATTTTTAATGGATTTTTTACAGGCATTTCTTTTCACAAGAAAAGTACCCAAAATCCTACCAACTTGCATGGGTAAGAGAATTGGACATGTAAATCAAATCAAATGAATATATAGTGTAGTGTAGTGTAATGTAGTGTGACTGGTATGGTATGGTATGGTATGGTATGGTATGGTATAGTATAGTGGTATTTGTACAAATCCTGACTGTCACTAGACTCCTGAACTGCTAGGAGCCTTTGATAGCTTGTAGCAGGTCAAGAGGAAAACCATGAAATTGGAGATGATGAGGAAAATTAAAGACCAAATCAGACACAGCTGACCAGAATTTCATCTCAGCCTAGTTCAAAACTAAGCCTGGTTCAGAGAGAGGGTTATCCTCAAACAATATAATTATTGAACTATGGCCAGCACTACTCTCATCTAGAATTGAAGTGCACTATCAACATAGGAAAAACATATCAACTCCAAATACTTGTGCGCTGATCTAAAATCAGTACCTCAGATTGTTAAAAACTATCTGCCTACTTCCTGGAGAAAATTGTACAAATCTGAGTTAAACTTTTTGGAAAACAGTCACCAAATGTCATTCTGTGAGGAATAAGTCTTAAGTTTTTCAAGACAAAAGGCCATGAAAGTGACAAGAGTAACAGAAACCATGTGTTATTCAGAAACATATTCCTTGCGGTTAATAGAAGACCTCTGTGACGTATCTGACTTTTTCCAACAGAAACTGTGAAGGCATTTTTTAGAATAGCATATTGTAAATTACAGTGGTTTGAAAATCACTTAATAAATGGTCTAGAGCCTCTAAAACTAGTGAATATCCAACCTTTTTTCAAGAAAAGAAATAGTAGAAAGTAATTGTTAAGCTGTCTGTTTTTCTTCCTTCCCTCATGTGCTATGTGAGTCCCAAGGAAAATTCTGTTTATGTCAGAGAAAGTAAAGAGTATTGGTGACATTGGATAACGATCTCGTTTAGATGACCACCAGGAAGAGGACATTAGTGTTTCTGAAGTAGCCAACAGTAGTCAGCATCATGAACAAATTCTTTCACAGCAGTGGTAAGGGCTACTGTTTAATTAATGTGTTGAATGAATATCTCATCTGATTACTTTTGCAATGACAGTAGGGACGAGTTGCTTCCCCTCCAATGTAATTTCTTTTCCTTACAGTGAAGACTCTTCAGTTTTTGCTGTAACATACTCTCTTCACAAGCAAGCAACAGGCACCAGGTTGTTCGGTAGCCAGGATATCACTATCAGCTGCTAATCTTCAGTGGAGGCCGAAATCAACAAACAGAAGACAAGCAATGAGAAAGTTTTAATCCAAAGAAGGGGACAGCAGTGATTGATTCTAGTGGTACGACAAACCTTGAAACCTGTTGTTAATGACTAATCTGCAGTACTTTTTGAGGAATACTGGTAGTCAAAGGGACCTTCTGAAGTTCTCTGCTTTTGGACAGTATGGGATATCAAAATTACCTTCTTTCACTGGTGTTTGCTGGAAACACTATTTACCCTTTTGTTGTTTAATGACTGGGTGTCTGCTTCTTAATGATTTCCTTGCTAAGCTATTGCAAGTCTTTGTATTTTATGTATGAGTACAAAGTTACTTACAAGTCTCTATTGATTCATGGCCCCGATTTCCTTCAAGTGTTGCATTTTACAAAAATGAAAAAAATAACTGTAACATTTTAGTGAAAACAGGACAAGTCCCAGATGTCATGATCATTAGAACAGAACCTAAGATACATTTACTTATTTTTTCCCAGAATACAGCAACAGCAGCAAAAGGAGAAGCTCAAAATACAAATACACACTAAAAGAAAACAAAACAAAACAAAACAAAACAAAAAGATGGAAAAATACATCTCAATAACATTTTGGAGATTAGGGATAAATACAGTTCACTTGTTCAGCCACATCTTAAATTAAAGTTCCTTTTTATAAGGCACTCAAATACGACAGTGGTGTTCGCTTGAATAGAACTCACGTAGACAGATCTGAACTTTTCTTGAAGTGGAAATGATTGATGATGTCTGCTATTACATGAAGAATGGGTAAGTGGCTGTGAATGCTATTTTATTGACAGTGCTTGAACCTTGACTGATCTCAGAGGAAAAACAATGGAAATATAATGTCACTTCATCATACAAGGAGCTTTCAAGACACTTCATAGATGATTTGCAACAATGTTTTACCACATGAATTTGAGATACTACTTTACTATTATTTATTTCTTGTATTCAAATGCAGATAAATGTTATTAAGCATTGATTAACTATTCATGTTTAGTGCTTAGTAAACTAATGCCTTTTGAGAACAGATACCATATATTATTATTTTAATATGTACTTCAGAGACTGAACTTTTGACATAAGCTTTGCAGCAATGACCACTACCAGGACTCAACTGCTTTTTACACAAAAGCCCTTTGGTACAATTCTGACAACATAAAAAATGGGTTACAGTGAAAATTACTTTAACAACTCCTCAAATGAAGATATTACCTCACCGGTAGTACAAATGTTACTGCAATCAAAAAAAAAGACAATTGTTTTATTAAGGTGGCCATGCTGGGTTTTGCAGTACTATTTCAGATATTAGTCATGACTGAAAAAAAAAATTAGAAAATTACAGGAGCTCTTTTTAGGTAAGAACTAGGCTGTACAAAATTAAGTGTTCAAGGAACGCCTGGACAATGCTCTTAGTCATATGATTTAGTTTTAGGTAGTCCTGTGAGGAGCAGGGGCTTAGACTTGATGATCCTTATGGGTCCCTTCCAATTTGAGATATTCTATGATTCTAAGTGGCATTTCTTGGGGCTTCTGTCAAAGTCATGCCCTAAGTTTATGCCCTCCGCCCATGCTAAACTTCAGTTGAATCAAATGCTAAGCTCTTTAAATTTCTCTTATAACCTTTCAAAGGTCAGTTTGATCTTGATTTGTCTTAATTTTTTTTTTAGTCCATGCAGTGATCTCTAGTTGTCAGGAGTTTATCTACAACCAAGTCAGCTGTCCATGAACCAGATGATGGAGCAAATGACAGATAGAGGAGGTAACCTCAATGCTGTTGAGTTAAATCATCTTCACTCACCAGCCAGACTCTTCAGTTCATGTACAAACGCTGGACATACAACATCAGTTCCTGCTCCATACCATAAACACAAAGTCTTGCACTTCTGAACTAGTAAAGTGCTATTCCTAATATAGTCACTGCACCTAAAAGTTCATCCACAGAAGAAAAACTTGTTTCAGTTAGTTGTCTTAATTTTTTTGATGCTGTTGGTTAGGATTTTTACTTTAGCCATTCATAGTTAATTTTGATGAGAAAATGCTTAGTATTTTGTCAGAAAGTCTTTCTTTTTCCTTGCTTCCTAATTCCTTTCACTGCCGGACATTGATCCCCAATACTTTCAGGTATCTGGTGGACTTCTTTATTAAATAAGAGGTTTTACTTCAATTTTAAATAAAGTTTTCAGAAGATTTTATCCTTTTGATGTCACTAAGATTTAATCTGTAGATAAAAATGCTTCAGTTTAATATAATTTAACATTTGATAAAGATGTAGATATAGATCCTCACTTCACTCCTCCCCATCTAACCTCTGGTATAGTTTTGATTCATGCCAATGAGCTCTCTCCCAGACACTACCTGAGCATAGTTTGAAGGTTATTATGGGCCAAATGCAGTTTTTAATAGGCAGTACGGATGACGCTACCTTTTTTTTCCTGGTTAGGAAGCATGGTGAGAGGGAGAATGTAGCACATTTTATGAGAACAGGTGACTCTGGCTCATTTCTAGTAGTGTAGATGTAACGTATAGGAGAAATTAGGGATTTAACATTGGGGATTTTAGATAAAACATTCTTAACCTTACTTCAAACTTCAAAAGAGACTGTGTTCTAGATAGTGACTGTTTTTACAGTGTGTGAGAATGCAGGATTCTTCCCTGACTCTCACTCAGTATTTTCTGTTGAAGTTTGCTCAGTATCAAAGTGATCAGGGTTTAGGGTTTTTTATTTTGGTTTGGGTTTTTTTTCCTTCTTGTCAGACCAATGAATTCAATCTGAGATTAGAAAATTGGTCTATTCTGTCTTCTTTTTCCTGGACTCTCATCATCTGTAATAAGGATTCTTGAATCAGAATCAAATACAATATCAAAAAAAATAACATTTACATGAAACAGAGTAAAATCCAGCATCTTCTATAGCTGGATTAGTACTCTAGTGTTAGCTATTGCAAAAGCCTACTTTTGACAGGAAAGTAGTCATGATTTACACAAAGAATAGCCAATATGTTAAATAACAAGCTCCACACTGACAGCCACTTTTCTGACTATAACCACAGTTTTCAGCAGTCCATTCTAACACTTCCTCTGACAGAAAATTCACCTCGCAAATTGAATTTAATAAGGCAAGAACAAGCACCTTATTCTGAAAATATCACTTTCAGTGCCACCAGCATTCATGCTAAAGTGATAACAGCACTCTGCCTTTAGTAGCATTTCATTATATTTCATAGTACATAAAATATCACAGAGGCAGGAAAGATTCTGTGAAGTTCACAGACGTAGGTATAAGCGATCAGCAAACCCCAGTATATTCATGCACACCTGTATGAAAAGGACACAAGTTGTGCCTTTGTGCTTTCCTGTCCCTGCCAGAGTCCCTGGACAGTGCCAGTATCTGAGACGAAAGCAGGTGTGCAGCTGCTCTCAGTGACCCAGAAAGGATGACGAGGAAGAAATTGGGTGGCTAACTAACTTACAGAAGTTTCAGTTTGTCACCCCTTCGCTGTTTATTACATGACAGGGATAGCACCTGACACAGCCTTTTCCCCCCGAGTAGAAATGATTCTAAAGTGACACAGTTTTGACGTCGTCAGTCTATTAGGCCAGATTTAGAGCGAAGTGAATGGAAAAATTGCAGCACCATATCATATACTTTGAGGCAGGGTACATGGTGGTTGCCACAGTTGGATTGTTCAACAGACAATTCCTGTAGCCGAGCAACAGCTAGAATCACAGCTTCTCCATTGCGCCCTGTATTCTGTGAAACCTATTTCTTTTCCGGCTTGGATATCCACTGAGTTTTAGGAGAGTGCTGTTTAAAATTCATTGTATACCAAGATTTTCTTCGTGCTCTCAGCTTTCTGAAACACTGCAGGTTTGAAAGGAAATAATTCAGTGTTACAAGTGGGTTTATGCCTCATTTTATGTATACAGAGTGTTGTTAGAGTGCTCACCTGAAATACAGGTGCTTTTTTAAAGTGTCTGTTTTAAAGTGTCTTGCTGTGTGAGTCTTGATACATAGTATTGAAGAGCTACTTTTTTGGAACTTCAAACTCAAATTAGAGAAGAGTTTATAATGCTGCTTTTAACTGAACAGCTTTCAAGTCTCGATTTATAAATTTGTCATTTGTATCCCAAGTGCAAGGAAGATTTGTAAACCAAAACTTTGCATTTAGGTTTTATTAGCATGATTTAAAAACATATAGTGAAAAATGCATTTTACTGATTTATGGAGGTAGGTTTTAACTAGAGATTACGTTTAAAATTATAATTTCTAAATCAAATTCTTCTGTGGGTTTTAGCATGAGATTTTTATAAAACCTAGGGAAAATATATTATTCAAACTTTTAAAAGTCTCCATTTTGGATATACAAGCGAAAAAACCAACAGGAAAAAATGCAGGCATCTATGATGTCCATTTCCCCCTTGATCTGGCCTATTTCTGGGAATATTTTCCCATGTCTTTTAAAATCTTTTACCTGAGAACTAATTGACACTGCAAACACTGGCCAAGTTACGGCTGTCTGAATCAGGGTTTTTAAGGGCGATCTTATAAAAGCTATATTTTAAAGACATGCACATGGTTACCAGTTTTGCTGTTCAGCAACCTAACAAGCTAAAATAACCCCCAAAAGATTAAAAAATCAAATTCTGTTTCAAAATGGTATGCCTTTCTATCCTAATTAAATAATCAAGTTAACAAAGCAGTAAGAAGCTGCTATCTTAATTACAGCTTTTAGTTTGTCTTAATTGAGGAATACAAGGATGTTACACTTCTGTTATGCTTTCTGATACCAATGACAAAGGGCTGATGAAACTACGTTTTTCTAAGAAGATTATACAACAACTTGAATGGCACATTAGGAATTCGTATTTTGCAAATGTGTGTAGCAAAACTCCCACATGTACAGAAAAGCAGTATAAAGCCATGCCCTACTTAAATCTCCCTCTACTTGCATAGAACTATATAATTATGTAGTTGATACACCTCAGTACTATCAGAATGAATTTATGAAATATATATTGTCTCTTATTTAAAAAAAAAACAACATTGTTGTAGTCAATGACTAAATATTCCTAGATCAAATCAGTAGTCCTTGTCTTCTCTATACCATCTAAGCACCAGCTTTGAAACAGTTTTTTGTCCAGACTGTAGAACTACAGCTAGTATATAGCAAAGCCTGGAACATTAGGAAAAGAGGTCTTTAACTACTTCAGCACTTGTTTTTTCTTAGGATTTCCTACCTATCTTGCACTGTGGTTTTTCTCTCTCTACAAAGTTTTCTGAATTCCTATGAGTAGAAGGTTAACTTCTACTTATTCCAAATAGTACATCATAGTGTCATAGAGTCATAGAATGGTTTGGGTTGGAAGGGACCTTCAAAGGTCATCTAGTCCAACCTCCGTGCCATGGGCAAAATCATCTTTCACTAGATCAGGTTGCTCAAAGCCCTGTCCAACATGACTTTGAACACTTACAGGGATGAGGCATTCACAACTTCTCTGGGTAACCTGTTCCAGTGTCTAACAACACTCATCGTAAATAGTTTCTTCCTTCTGTCCAATCTAAATCTACCTTCTTTCAGTTTTAAACCACTGCTCCTTGTCCTGTCACTAGAGATCTTGGTAAAAAGTGTCTCTCCATCTTTCTTATAAGCCCCCTTTAGGTACTGAAAGGCCACAATAAGGTCTCCCTGGAGCCTTCTCTTCTCCAGGCTGAACAGGCCCAACTGTCTCAGCCTTTCTTCATAGGAGAGGTGCTCCAGCCCTCTGATCATTTTTGTGGCCCTTCTCTGGACCTGCTCTAACAGGTCCATGTCTTTCTTGTGCTGGGGGACCCAGAGCTGGATGCAGTACTCCAGGTGGAGTTTCACAAGGGCAGAGTAGAGGGGCAGAACCACCTCCCTCAGCCTGCTGCTCACGCTTTTTTTGATGCAACCCAGGATATGATTGGCTTTCTGGGCTGCAAATGCACATTGCTGGCTCATATCCAATTTTTCATCCACCAGTATGGTGGACATCAAGTCCTTCTCCGCAGGGCTGCTCTCAATCCATTCATCCCTCAGCCTATACTGATATTGGAGATTGCCATGACCCAGATGCAGCACCTTGCATGTGGCCTTGTTGAACATGAGGTTCACATGGTCCCACTCCTCAAGCCTGTCAAGGTCCCTCTGGATGGCATCCCTTCCCTCTTGTGTATTGACTGTACCACTCATCTTGGTGTCATCCACCACAGCAAACATGCTAAGGGTGCACTCAATGCCACTGTCTAGGTCATTGTTGAAGATATTAAATAGTTTTGGTCCCAGTATGGATCCTTTGGGGACACCATTGGTTACTCGTTTCCACTTGGACATTGAGCTGTTGACAGTAACTCTTTCGATGCAGCCATCCAGCCAGTTCCTTATCCATCTAACAGTCCATCCATCAAACCCATGTCTCTCCAATTTAGCAGCAAGAATGTTGTGGGGGGCCATATCAAAAAGGCCTTAAAAATATCCAGGTAGACAACATCAGTGGCTCTTTCCTTGTCTACTGATGCAGTCACTTTATCGTAGAAGGCCACCTGACTATTCAGGCACAATTTGCCCTTGGTGAAGCCACTTTGCTATCTCTAATGACCTCTCTGTCTTCC
The DNA here is from genome assembly GCA_009819775.1 of Phoenicopterus ruber ruber. Classification (NCBI taxonomy): domain Eukaryota; kingdom Metazoa; phylum Chordata; class Aves; order Phoenicopteriformes; family Phoenicopteridae; genus Phoenicopterus; species Phoenicopterus ruber. The sequence goes on from CM020215.1 coordinate 141,455,248, forward strand.
ATATGCTTCAATATAACTTTCATGAGGATCTGTTCCATGATCCCACCAGACACGGAGGTGAGGCTGACTGGTCAGTAGTTCCTAGGGTCCTTCTTTTCACCCTTTTTAAAAATCAGTGTGATATTCCCTTTCCTTCAGTCACAGGGGACTCTGCCTGACTGCCATGACTTTTCAAATATGAAGGAGAGTGGCTTAGCAACTGCATCAGCCAATTCCCTCAGGACCCTGGGATGCATCTGATCAGGTCCCATGGACTTGTGTATGTTTAGGCTTCTCAGGTGGTCTTGAACCTAATCCTTTCCTAGTCCTAGTAAGGGCCCTCTATGCTTGCCATCTGTATTATTTTACAAACTAGAACAGATTATGATTCTGGAGAAAAAAAAATTAAATGCCAAAGTACTAGCAGTATTCCATGCATTCAGTGATCATTTTTTCAGATCCGCCCCCACCGCCCCCCACCTCCTTTGGATATTTTCACTACTAGCAAAGGTGACAGCAATTAAGAAAAATGAAACGTGGTTAATTTCTAATTGTATTTATCACACTAACTAGATCCTAAACACTAACCAAGAGTGAGTACCCATTGTGGTAGAAACCGTACAAATACTTCAGTAGTTTCAAAGAGATGACCTGTTGAATAGGCAGAACAGACCGAAATATGGGAGAGGTATAGTACCCAAGTAGGAACTGTAGTGTTTGATGGCAGCAATGCTGTGGTTAGGCCATTTATTTTTGTTTCATTATTTATGGGGTGTAGGGAATTAGTTAGGAGGGGAGTAGTCATATAGAAAGGAAAGGGAAAAGGACATTCTAGGGTAGAGGAACATGCCAAGGAATTATACTTTGGCATGAAACAAAAATTCTGTTAGAAATATGATATTAGAAAGGCATTGGATTGAAAGCCAAACGAGGAATCTCAAACATCTGTATTTATTTCCACTGATTGGAATATTTTTTTGACCTTTTTAAATCTACTTCAAAGACCATGTGATATGAGGAGGGGAAGTTGTTATTTGTAGGGTTCTCGAGTTAGAAAAGTCTTGGTAGGGAAGGAGATAAATAAAGTAACAATAGTTTGTTCTTATGGTATGCTCTGAATATAAACAACTCGGACCATTTAACTAGCAAAGAATATTGAATTTAATTTACTTATGTAATAATAGTCAGAGAGGCAATTAAAGACAGAATTCCATTTCAATATCCTTGTATAGTATCCATGAATATCCAAAGCAGACAATGTTTGGCCAGGTTTACGTCATAGCAGAAAGAATAGGTGTAAAAGTGAGCCAAGAAAATTTCTTTAGCTTTACTTTCGTTCCAACAGGAACACTGGAACGATAACCAATTGATTTGTAAGCATAGCTATACAACCAATGAAAGCCGACACAGATTTATTAGGACCTCTAACAAATCTTTTGAATAAAGGAGAAACAGCAAATCTAGATTTCATCTGACAAAGCACAGCTGATTCTAACCTAGTCAATATAGAGAACTAGGAGTTTGGGGGACAAAATTTACAACATTCTAAGTGTCCCGTTCTGGGTATCAAACTTCACAAAAGATAAAGATGGTGTTGATTTGTGGTCCAGAGTACAGCAGGGAGAATGATCATAGGTTTATAAATGATTGCCTGTGAAAAGAAAATGAAAGCATTATGTCTCTTTAGTTTACAGATGGACACAGAAGGAGAGAAAAAATGAGACGACAATGCAAACCTGTAAAAGGCTACTCTCATAAGGAAGGGAATAATCACAGGTGATGAGGACAAAGACTGAGAGGTTTAATTCACAGTCAGGGAGATTGATTTAATTTGAGAAAATCTTTCTAGTAAGAAGAGTGAATTATTACAGTGGATTGCCTGAAGAAGTTGTGGAAAGGTTCTCATCATTTACGAAGAGGCTGCATAAACTTTTGTCAGGTATCACATAGATATGTAAGTCATGTCCGAAAGCAGAAGACCAAAGTGAATGATCTTCTGATGTCAGCCCTAGTATTCCATGTTTCTATGTTTCTCTATTATCTAACGATAAAGCCAACTGTTCTGATAATATTATACAGTGAATTAAACATATTCCAATACATATTGAATTAGGGATGTATAGCTATAGAATGCTTCCAGTAGTGAGACAGTGAGTTATTTTCATTAACCTATGCGAGGTGGGACACTTAGGTATATCTGAGCCAAACTGAACTAAGTCTCCTATATCCCACACTGATCTGGTCAAGAAGTGAATTGTCTGCATTTTTCTCTCCTCTCCAGCTCTTTTTATTCTGACTATCAATTAAACCTTCAGTAGAAGAAAATACTCCTGATCAAATTTCTGTGAGAGAAGTTTTGATTTAGATTGATCCATATTTCCTTTTTAAAAAATCTTGTGTTGGAAAATTCCTAGCAATTTCTGTCTGCAGGTTAATATAATCAGCTTCTGCTGTTTGATTTTTGTGGGAACATTTTTGTTGTGCACTTTCCCAAAGGAAAAAAATATATAGAAGAAGAAAGAAAAATACCCTGTCTCTAACAAATGTCTATAAAACATTTTTCACCTTTAAAGATCTCTGAATTATTAAAAAGATGTGGCTCTAGTCTTGAAATTATTAATGTATTTCCTAAGCCTTGTACTCTTTGTGTTTAATGAGGCTAACCATACATGTAATGCTAAAGCTGAGTAAAGATTTGTGGAACTGAGATCTACCTGTACAGTTTTATCTCTAGAGCTAAAACACTGAAGGCTGCTTAAGATTCCTTTCTTACATGATGCTGTAACTTCGGTGCTTCTCCCAGGGTTTTCTTTCAGTCTATTTGGAGAAAAAAAAATGTAGACTCCACTTGTAGAATACAAAAGGCATCACATACTTTTTTTTTTTCTTTTTTTTTTCCTCCTATAAAACATCCCACAAAATTTAACAGATGGAGTGTCAATATTGCAGATCATAATATGGTTATGACACTGCAAAGGTTAAAAAGGCAAATATTCCCTCTTAAAAATGGTCAAAGGAAAAATATAATCATATAGCCTGCATGGGGTAAGATGTTTGCATGATGAAATGCAACAAGTGTCAGATTTCTGCCCTGAATTATCTGTAGAGAAGATGTTTTTTGTTACAGCTGTGATATCTGTTAGTTTAAAAAAGAAAAAAAGCTTCAAGATCTCTAACTCTGAAAAATCTGTTTTTCAATCTGTTTGGTAAATAACAAAAATGATTTCTAATTTGTGAAAATAAACACATAAATTTAACAATGTTTTGTATCAACACTTGTGATAATTTTATAGGCAAATGCCAGAATTTGCAGTTACCAAAACAGTGTAAACCAAATGATAGCTGCAATACTATTTTACTTTGAAAATTGCTTACTTGGTCTGCTCTGATCCGTTCGCACATTTTATACCACTGCCAAAGTAGGGTGACTAGTTGGTCTTTCCCTGCAGATATTTTTAGTATATTTTCAAAGTTTCCCTTTGCAATTCATTATCTACCCAGAAGGTGATAAGAAAATACAATTTTCTTCTATCAATCTGCAAACCAAATGCTTCTAGTTAAGTTGCACTATTATGAGAAAAAACCACAGCTTACACCTCTCCACTTAGTTCTTGGATATTGGAATGATGAACTGTAGAACTATAAGGGCTTATAAAATTTTAAGTTTTCAGCAATGACCTAAGAAAAGTTTTCTGACTTTGTTTTAAGGCAAAAGATATTACTAACCTTTCAGGAAACAAATAGTAGTACTTTCATTTTCTCTGTAGGAAATAAGTTTAGCCATTAATAAGACTTTCCTGAAAGGAAAAGATGTTAAGAGTTGAAAAGTCTTTAGATTTTAACTGATAGGAGTTTCTCTTGAGGATAAAAAAACCAATAAAAAATGAAAAAGATAATATTTTGTTAATGACTAAAAATCTTATTAACCAATACCAGCCTCCAGGTAGGAGAACTGCAATTAATTTATATTTACAATTATAATAATTGAATATGTAAATTAATTTATCACTTCAATTAACAAAGTGGGGCAGTTCACAAACTGGTACTGCATTTATATCTCATTATGTTGAAGATTATGTATGATTTTAGGAAACTCAGGTTAAGGTAGCAATCATAAAATATTCAGGAGAGTCTAACAACATATATAGAACCAGTTTAGTTTCCTTTTTTCAATTTTAGTTGCAGTTCAGTTGTACTTTTCTTTAAAAAAAAAAAAGCAGATATATCTACCGTTCATCATAATTTCTTAACAGGCATTCTGATTTTACCCCCAAAACAGGTAACACTTGTCAGAGTGTTCGCCTTGTAACTGCTGGAACCTTTGTTGCTGTCCATACAGACTGAATTTTGAACACCATAGGGGTTTTGGGGGGAGCGCAAAGTGAAAGTAGCTAATTCAGCTGACACAGCACAAATTCAGGAAGGTTTTATTCCAAACATTGCAAAAGTCATCTAATACAATTTTAAGTGTTTGCATCTCTTTGTGAATACAGCAAGACCATGGTGGAAGCAGGCCAGCCAATACCGTTTTCCCCAAAGATATCACATAGTTGGCATGTTCAGAAACTAACAAGGTAAAAGCCCATCGCAAAAGACCCATTGACTAAATGGCCAAAATGGATGTGGCCAGGTTTTTCACAAACAAAGTTTACTCTCCTACCCATCTCTCTGAAACAGAGAAGTCTCTCTATTAATAACCCTATCTCGAAGTTTAAAAAACAGGGGCACAGAAAGTTCAAAGGGCTTCTCCCAAATTACTTCAGGATTCTCTGTTATATCCAGGAATTAAATCAAAACCTGGCATTGAAGTTTGCTTCCGTAACTGCAAGTCTAGTCTTCTCTTTTTGCTCTTAAGAAGGAAAGATATTTCGCCCTTATCCTATTGTTATCTTCTATGAATGCCTTGTCGACTTTTCCATAGAGGATTTTTTTTTTTTTTTTGCTATTTTTTTATTACCTATTCTTTTAAATCTAGGAGAAAAGACTGTTGCCATGACCCTAAGGGCCATTTTGTCTTTAGGAGACATAGGTGGAACTGTCTCTCTCTCTCTCTCTCTTGCTGTTAAATATTTTAGCTGTTGCTGCATTCTCTGTTTCTTCTCTTCCAGAAGAAAAGTAACATATCCTTACCAAGGCATCCTTGAAACAATGTGAACACATTATTCACAGCTTTAATTTTCTACAGATAGTAAATGCATCATTTTGGAAATAACCTAACAGCGCAATAAAAATGTTTAATTTTAATGGCTACCTATCTGTAGGTATCTGATTATCCTCTGTAAAGTATATGGTAAAACACACAGAGCACCTGACAGTTATAAACCCTCAGTAATTGCTGCAAATGAACTTGCTCTATTTTAAGGGTTAGGAATTTTATTAAATATGGCTTAGATAAGCCTCAGCAAATTATTTATTGGGCAATAATCCTTAAAACGAATTTACTTTTGCTGGTGGTTGACCAGTTATAGCTGTTTAACAAGCCATTCATAATAAAATAAGTACAGGCATAAATGCTGCATAAACATCAACCAAGCCATTTTAAATTAATGTAATCATTTGTTTATAATACTTGGTTTGATTCAGTGATTATAGCAGCCCTTTACAAGAAAAGCAAGCCAGTCAGGGTTATTTTGTTTGGTTTTATTTTGTATATGTACTTCTTGTAGGTTTGTGGGGAAAATATTGAGATAATAATAAGGTCATGCAATGAACTTGTAAGTCACAGATTTGATGGGTGCATCATTTTGCCCAAGATAGGTATATGTTACAGCTGTTATCGGCTACTCTTCTGAAAAATGTCTTTGCAAGGAGGACCTTGTCTTGGCTTCTAAGAGTTAGCTCTTCTCAGCTCTCTCATGATCACTGTGGACAGTGAATCCCCAGCAGCTGTGGTGGTTCACTTACCTGATACAAATCTTCAAAGGTAGAGCACTACTATATTAACTGTTTTTAGCTGTAGTCTATTAGAAGATCCACCGAATTTTCAATTTGTGTTAGAAAATGACAGATGATGAAATAATGTTCCACAACACTCTTTGAAATCCTGAATTTTAACCATTTTGATGGATATTTTCCGTGGCAGACCTCTGCCTCAGGTTGACATTTTCTTTTGAAAAGTTCTGCCAAAAATAATTAGCTTGTGGATCTGTTGCTGGTGTTAACTGTTTTCTTTAAATTGTCCTTGAATTTTGGAGCAGGGATTTGGATTTTTTCAATGGATTTTTCCCTTTAGAAATTTGGGATGTTTTGTCTACTAATATCTATCACAATAAAATTCTCTAAAACTTTGTGCTTGGTCACATAATTACCTTCTGTGTTCAGGGGAAAATAACTGGAGCAACTGGCTTCCAGATGAGAGTAGGGTAGAAGGGAGGAACAGAGCTTTGATATAAGAAAGGCTGATCTTGACTAAAAGATGGAATAAAATTACAAGTTTTAACTTCTCCATTGTTTCATGTTTCTTTGATTTTCTTCAGTCATCACTGCGAGAAGACTCATTGGGGAATACAGGCAGGTATTTTCCATCCATTTTTACAAACAGGAGAACTAAGATTACAAAAGTGCATTTGATTTTAAAACCAAACAAACAATAAAAAAAAAAAAAACCCACTAAACAAATCCATAGACTTCTAATACGATGACTTCTGAATGAAGCTAAAGTTCTTCTTTTCTGTAAAGACTAGCTTATGCTTTCTTGGGGACAAGGTGCTCTGGCATACAATAAACATTTTTGGTTGGGACAAGGACACGGTGCTCTTGACATACAACAAATACTTTTAAGAACCACTGACTACATCAGATGGAAAATAATAGTTCAGTCAGTCTTCTACAGTATATAGAAGATACTAATTTTGTAATGGTAATCTGCTAAAATATGTGAGAGTGTGTTTCTTCTGATGCTTTATTTTTTCTTAAATCTTCCCACTACACGTTTAATAAAGTTATTGTTCTATAGATATTGAAATTCATTTAATGCATAAGATTGTAATGCAGAGAGGAGACAAAAAGTCAGTTTAGTCTTTTGACTTGGTCTTATGACTTTCAAACTGAATAAAAATAAATAGTAATAAGCTCTTCAGCTTCAATGGTGGCTACTCTCACAGCAGGGGTAGCAGTCACACCACATCTCATGGCTAGATGCATCCCATTAAAACACCTCCTCTACCCCTCCTCCTCATCTCCTGACACATTCCCCTTTCGGGAATACAAGCCTCTGTAGTTTCCAATTATGTGCCCATTTATGAACCAGCATATATTACTAAATTGCAGAATCACAGGTCACTTGATCAATGTTAGGTCAATTATTAAGATGGCTTGCACCTTCTGGCACATGTCAGAGGATATCGCTAGTTTGGTCCTGTGATTCTGTCCCTGTCAGTTGTACTGCTGGCTGCAGCATACTGCTGTCACCACTGTCAAAAAAACTTTTTTGCCCCAGTTTTTGCATCATATGTTTTCAGTTTCAAAATAACTTAGTATTTTTCATTCTACAGCTTGCATTTACGGTCAAAATAAACGCAAGTATAGACCACAAGCTAAAAAGTACATAATCATAGATCTAGCTTTACTTCAGTTTCATGGGGATTTCTCACATCCTTACGTACATATTTAAATACTTTCTGAATCAGAACTCTTTAGGATGATTGTCCAGAAATTCTTATATCACTCGTCAGTTTCAAAAGCAATGTTTTAGTGAGTCTGTTCATCTGGGAGTTAAGTACCCTTTGGACCACATATTTTTTAAAAAGAAAACTTCAGGGAAAAAAATATACTTTGAAGGCAGAAAAGGGGCTCTTTCTTTTGCTGTTGGATGAAGTGAAAGGTACTAGAACTTGACAAAGTTAATCTGACATCTCTATCATGAAAATTAATAGAAACATTTTCGCTTCAATACCAAGTGGCACTTCAAAGACTTGGCTCAGGTAAAGACTTAAAAACAAAACAACAACAAGGCAGCATTAAGTGAATTTATCCCAGTGGAGGTGGGAATAGTCAGACCTCTCTTACAGATCTAACTGACAGTTAAAATGACATTACTGAAGTACCTTAAGGACTCACTGTATTCACTGCTTTCCTATGTTTATCCCAAATCTTTTTCAGTGTTTGCACGTTGGCGTAAAGAAATGCTCATGGTCATACTGTGTCTTGTTTTCTTCCTAGAAAGCTGTCCAGAGGGAAAACGTGTGATTCCTCTTTGGCTTCTATCTTGAGTAATCATTTGTGTCTCTAATAAAGTGATGTAATATGAAGAGATTAAAAAAAGTCTGCTCTTACCAGCTTTGCAACGTTTTCTGTGCATATATTTATTTTAAAGCAAATAATTATATCTTTGTACGAGTATAGTCTGTGAGTATATTATTAGGAAAAAACCTGGAATCCTATAGAATCAAATGTCTAAACCTTATGGTTAATTTAATTTAATTCCTTTATTTACATGAATTAGCTGAGTTTTTAGCCAGCTTCCTAAGATTTTATCTGCGTTCTTGCAGTACTTTTAACAGCGAGAAAAATGGCCAAAGCAAGCAGGAGATGATTGTGCCCACTAGAACTGAAAAAGATTCTTGTAGCGAACGATTCTGCGTCCCACTTCATTTACTTCCACCGCTAGTTTAGAAGCATTTGTAGGAAGTCAACAGAGTTTTTCTAATGTAAGTTAGAGCACAGTTGGACAGCAGTTAGTTTTTCTGGCTGTTAGCACCGCGTGCAGAGTGCAGACTGCAGGATGGTGGTTTGCCTCCCTGTCGGACAAGGTGCCCATGAAGCGTGCAGAAATCCTGGAGCAGAATGCCATCTCTAGCAGAGCCATCTCTAGTGCAACAAGTGAGGACACTCCCGTCCGTCCTTTTTGATCCCATTTTCTTATTCTTAACAAGCTGAACTTCTTGGCAGAGCGTGCTTCCCCCTTCCCACCTGCTCATGCAGCTTCTGGGCCCAAGAAAGGAAAACTTTAGTTCGTTAACTTTATAATAACCTTTGATGTTAAAAAGTAAACTGTTGCAGTGATGTAAAACTATAATATATTGTCTTCACTTTTTTAAAAAAGATATGGTTAATTTATTGTAGTATTGAGTTACTATCATTTATATTTTATTTATAAATTTTTATTGATACTGTATATATAAAATTTGTTTCATACTACATTTTAAACCAAAGGAGATGCCATGAAAACATGTATCAAAATATGAAATTTAAAGTTGAATTTCCTAAATTAATACTGTAGTTTTTCTGATGCTAATGAACATACAAGATTTTACTCTGTTACATGGAAGCTTCAGAAATCTTCTAGGCTGCCTACCCTGTTGATGCAAAATTGCCAAAATCGAATGCTCCTTCTCGAACTGCAAGATGGGAAGATGGTGCAGACGTCTGAGCTGGCCCTGCCATAGGTCTGGAAACAGAATGGCCGCATTCAGACAGTGCACGACCTGATCTCATAAATGCTACCTAGAGAGACTATGGTGAGGCTTATAATAATTAAGCAGAATTATGGGTATGTTGGATTAGGTCAGTAAAAGCTCACAGACACTTACAAGTATGATCCAAAGTGTTAACAAATCCATATGTATATGTGTATATTCAGTCCTAAATAAAAATGCATCAGGTCGGTGAAGTAATACTAGAAGTACATTCAGTTTATAAAGTTCTAAGAGCAATCCTGCTGCCGCTAGAAGTAATGAGTTTTTTCATTGAATCAAGTAAAACCATGTTTAGAAACTTTACATGAAAATTGCATGGAAGTTAACTTACGTGCTCAACATTAACAGACCATCAAATTTAAGAGTGCGGGGGAATCCCAGTGGGAAAACAGAACAAGATTAAATTTCTTGTGGTGTGGAACTGGATGAATGTAAATAATTTAGAAGAAATATTGATATTTCAAGAGGAAAAAAATAAAGATATGCTAAGTTATTATAAATGTAAGTGATTTATAATGGCTATACTCTGGACACGCTTCAAACACGAATCAAAGTCTGAATGTGTGTACATACAGCAGAAGTCTTCCTTGACTGAGTTCCAGTGGCAACCACCCGGAGGGAATTTGATGAAATGATAAAGGAGTTACACCATTTGAGTTTTGTAATGTTTTATTAAATATGGGTAATTCAGAGTCCTGTGTGTTAGTGTGCAACATTAATTATACAATGGCAACCGGACAAAAAAAAAAAAAAGAAGAGAAAAGAAGCAATTTTTCTGTGAAATCGGTCTTTGCAGAAAATTACAGTGAACAATTACTATAATGCAGATTTCTTGCAAATTCCTCACAGCAGGGAGTTAGTTTCTGAAAGAATACCAAAGTGGATAATGGAATCAAGACTGTGGAGAAAGAACTGCATTGTATAGTTTTACAGGTAGCCCGTTTTATTTCGGCTTTTTTTCTAGCACCTAACTAAATATAGACAGGTTTAGCTTGTGACAAACTTTTTCCCTACACTGACTGCTCTGGTTGATCACAATATTCCATTTTCTTTCCTGAAGACAAATTTGTCATCTCTCTGAGGCAAGAACTTTAACATGAAATGAATCCTGCCATAGAAGTTTGCTTTCTATATTTCTGTTTGACATTTAACATCCTCACTGTAGATAACTGAAATCCATCCATCCTTCACCGCGGTTAGTGTACCCCTCTTCTGTCCTCTAAAAGTTTTCCCTGATGTTAATAACTGTTCCAGCTTGTGTTCGTTTGCCTGATGGTGAACAGATAGGTCTCTCTTTCTGTTGTTTTCACAGAGTAATTAAACTGTCCACATTGAAAGGGCTCGCATAAAATCAGTGCCTTCGCTATAAATCATCCCCATGCAGTCAAAAGAGCAGGAACAAGCTCTTAAAATTTGGGGGGGGGGGGAGGAGAGGGGGAGTAGGGGGGGAAGAGCCCTTCAATTTACCTATGATTTACAGTAAAACCCTACTCTATTTACAGGATCACATTCTGGAAGTTAGAAGGGCTTAGGAATGTTTCTTGTTTGCTTTCCTGTACAAGCCATCAGCTTCTGCTACCCAATATACTAAAGAAAAGTACTAAAACCTGCTTGTATCATTCCTAGTGTTTCTTCAAATTGTGTCAAAAAGTCTAGGACTGCTTGTGCAGTTTCTACTAGTGCTATTCAGACACCCCTAAAAATTTGTGGGTTGATGTTTTACTTTCTTGAAGAGCAAGTCTTCAGTGAGATTAACTATCAAGAACCTCTAAGAAGAGTTTTTGAAAGCTCTTGTTATGAGGACAGAATTCTCTTCACTTGTAATCCATGATTGCATCACTCACATTTTGCTTTTCTAGCTCAAATTTCTCAGGAAGGCGACTACAGGTGGTGAACACAAGTTGGCTGCCCTCCCTCTATAACACATAGTAATTTTGGTATGCATATTTATGTGCAGTAAAAATAAATCAAAATTGATATACTAATATACACTTCTCTGTTTTCTTGCTATATACACATAAGTATAAAAAGACAGAAGATAGAAGGTTATTCACTTTTATGAAACTGTTGTCTCTAATTGCTTATCTTGGTTCTCTGCCATGGTTTAATTGCGTTATTGGTTTAACATCCCAAAAAAGAATATTCCCTAGTTGCTTGACGTCAAATTTGTGTTTGCATAACATTTTAATTTAAGTTACTGTTTAAGCACATAATGAGCTCTGCATGTTTTAAGATAAAAAATATAACAATGTGTCTGTTTTGAATATTTTGCATAAGAAAGGAGGGTATGTACTTTGAGTTAATTTCCACAAGGTATACAGAGTATAAGGCATACTAAAATGACCCTTTTAGTCTATTTGAAAAAGCCACTATTTTCTTGAAAGTGCAGTAAACTCAAGCACGTCTCCAAACCTTTTAAAGTTCTCTTGTAGAATATAGGCATGAAGAAATTGTATTTATATTGCAAGTTCAAAGTTATCTTTGCTACAGAGACAATTGCAAATGGGTGAGTTGTTTTATTTCTAAATTGAAAGAGTAATTTTAGCTCCTTTTATGTATTGAAACAACTGGATACAATAACAAATAAAAATAGCAGTGGCTAACACACATGGCTTTGCACTGCCCAGCAAGGCCTGATCAGAAGAGAAATTGTGACGACTCTGAGGCCTGTTCTTTGCAAAGAAAAGGAGTTTGGAGCTGTTTGGTAAACTGAGTGAAGAAGGTATGCCGCAGAATTGCTTAGGTACAGAATAGTCTGGAGAGATGGATTCAAAAGTACAAATGAGGGAAGTGCCTGCTCTTGATAATTGTATATCTACGAAACGGGGTTTATGTGTATGGTTTTTGCACGAGGTACTTTATCAGTTTCCCCTATTAGAACAATCCTGCTAGATGCCAAATATTGCCAATCATTATGGACAAAGGAACAGTCATGTGCAAAGGGTAAGTTAAAATGGGTGTTTATAGTGGACACCTTTTACTGCCCACTTTGCCATGGTAGCAGTGACATCAAACTGTTACAATAATAAACATGAATATATTTGTATTGTAATCTGCCAGTAGACAGAGATTGGTTTCTTTATCCCTATGTACATAGCTTCTAGTGGAATAGAGTCCTTGCAAGCACTGTAACTATTGTCAGTCTGTAGCTGACCTGAATGCCTGTTCATGAGCCTGATCTAGAACTCTTGTGTACGATGGAGGCCGCCAGCTTCTCCTGTATCCATGTAAATAAGGAATCTAAGGTTGTTCTTGCATTTTCATAGAATCATAGAATAGTTTGGGTTGGAAGGGACCCTTTAAAGGTCATCTAGTCCAACCCCCTGCAATAAGCAGGGACATCCTCAACTAGAGCAGGTTGCCCAGAGCCTCATCCAGCCTGACCTGGAATGTTTCCAGGGATGGGGCTTCTACCACCTCTCTGGGCAACCTGTGCCGGTGCTTCACCACCCTCATTGTGAAAAACTTCTTCCTTATATCTAGTCTAAATCTCCCCTCCTTTGGTTTAAAACCATTTCCCTTTGTCCTATCACAACACAGTTTGGTCTTCTCAGATATTGGCTTTATCTATCTCATGTACTATTTAGGAAAGAAAGTATTTAAAACTTTATATTTTAGAATATGTATGCTGACAAACAGGCAGATTTAATGACTCCTGGGAATGCTTGGGGGCATAGTTGGAGCATTGTCTCCATGTTCTCCTTTTGGGAGCCTTTAAAACTAGGGCTGCTGACACATCATAAGACGTTCATTCAGAGCAAATCCTCTTTATGTCTGGCTGATCAAAAATATATGATATGGCATTAATAATAAGCTTGTGTAGGAATATTGGTCCTGGGCTTGTGAATCTGGTTATGTCTAGCAAAAATTAGGTGAAAATAAATTATGAATTTCTTTAAGCACAGTTCTCATCTGAGACTTAGGTCAGATAAACCAGCTGATTTCTGCTGAAGAAAAGCTAGTGGTTTATTTACTCTTTCTTCAAGGTTTTTATGTGATTTAATATAGCTCATAGGATAAAAGGGAACTCACATGCTGTATCACAGAGTGGCAAACTGTTTGAGCAATGCTTGGTAACTTACCAAATGCTTTATAAGTTATAAACCTCATCCCAAAATAGTAATAGCGAAAGAATTAATGCCTCTCTGCTTATCTCACTTTTCAATGAAAAAGAAGAAAAAAATTGTGGGTCACTGCAGAAAGTTTAATGTATGTGGCATTATTACCAAGTATTCTGTTAGCTCCACATTATAGAAACATTAAAAAGTTCAGAATTTAGGGGGCGGGGAGGAGGGAAATGAAGCTGTAGAGCTAACATTCATCTGCAAAAAGCACAAAGAGTGGGAATGAACTTTCAGAAGAAGCTGCCTTGTATGCAGACTTCCCTTTGGTAGGATTTACAGATAAGCACTGAACAGGAAGACAAAATCAATCTGATTCCCAAAGAAAGTCCTACATAAAAATTATCATTTGCTCTAAAAAGGAAAGGGAGAGAGGGGAGGGGAGGGGTGAGGAGGGAAGCACTCTGCTGTTCCTATCAGTATCTCAAAAATAGGCTTTTATTTCTTGATTGTACCTCATGCTGACGTGGATAAAGGAAGCAAAAATCATCAAGGCAAAGATTTCGAGAAACAGTCTACATCATTCAGCCTTCCTGTGAACAGGAACATGGGCAGAATATTAAGAAGAAAAAATGCTGTCATTAATAAGCCACAAGGAAGTACATGCATACAGAGTACTTCTACATTCACTCTCCGACCACGAGGATGTAAAGGCTTAAGTTACAATATTAAGGACCAAAGAATCTGCCCATAGATGTTGCTCAGGAAGCACAACACTGAACGGGGGAGGGAAGAGAAGGAAGGGTTATTTCTCTTGGGGGGGGAGGGGGGCGGTGTTGGGGTGATAGAGAGCGTGTGTCAGTGTTCGAAGCTGTTAGAGCTGAGTAACTGTGCTCAGCACTTTGAAAACATACCTGCTAATAACACAGGTTAATGCTCAGGTGGATCTGTGGTGTTCCTAAGCTAATTGGTATGAAAAATAATACGCATTTTGAGCCTGGGAGAATGAAGAAGCAGTGAAATGGCATAAATCATGCCACAGCAAGCTACCAAAATTGTCTACTGTGATCACACTTTAGAGTTTATTAACTTGAATGTGAGTTTCATTTGGTTCCTATGTCTGACTCTAAACACTAAGGAAAAAAAAATCTTGAAAAAAAAAACCAACAACACAGCTTTTAGGCAGAATTTGTCTGGAAGTACTTGATTTGACAGTCTTAGCACCAGGTGACAACAGAGGAGCTACCTTGTAGCCGTATGAACACCTAAACAAAGCTTACAGTAGCATGCCCCTGAGAGGAAGAAAATGGAGTTGCCTTGGTTTTTATCCTTTTTTTTTCCTGTTTTCCTACATCTAGCTAAAAGATTAAATAAAAAAAAAGGTTTAATATACCAAGGCCAATCATTGCAGTTTTAACAACACAGTCATCTGGAGAAAGATCTTCAAAGACTTTTTTGAGATGAGTTCTCGGAAATCTGTTCTTTCCTACTTTCTGAAGAAATAATACTAGTGTTAAGCATCCTGAGCACTTTAGATTTTGGAGTAAAAAATATGTGACCTTAAATGTGTTCCCTCACTGTACTAAAAAAGTGATAGCCTTTTCCCCAGGGGAGACCCTTTTCATTCACTTGCAATTACTCTGATAGTTGTTTATGTTACAGACTTAAAATGTTCACTGTGAAATCTGTATCAGCAAGGAAACCGTTCTGGATTCACTGAACAGACACTAGTAATCCCACACTGCTTGTAACATTGCAGTGTCTGCCCAGAAATATTACAGCTGGCAAGATCAATGAATAGCATTTAGGCCAGACATAACTTAAGATTTTTTTAAAGTAATAAATTGCTGTTGTGTTTTCTAGCAGAGAAATTCAGGTCTATTGTTAAAGAAAAGTCTGATGTATTTCTTATGTCTCTTAAACAGACATTGGTCTATGTGTTCAAGTGTTTGTAAGCACTATTCCCTGCTCTACTGCGGTATGTCACTTAATTTTCTTTGCACACTCTTGCTCCAGTTTTCATAAGAGACAATTCTCCTGAAAGAGCCGATATTGATACTTTAATAGCCTAAAAGATGCTTTCCCCGCATTACCACAGCTAGTGACAGGTCAGGGACTTGCCTTGCTTTTTGCTGCTTTCAGTGGAAGTCTAAGGCTGTTTCCAACCTGCCTCTTCCATTTTCTTATATTTCTTAAATTCCAGTAAGAATGTGATTTATTTATTTATCTACTTCTTTATTTGTTTTTCCATGAACGCCAAGAACCTCTCTCACGTTCAGGACGAGTCTTGCATTTTGTGTTTGTACTGGTGAGTGGGGGAGGGAGGCAAAAGAATCATTTGCTGTGGAAAGAAAAAAAGGTTGGCCTTGAAGAAGATCTGTTTTACACTTCTCTCATGAACACTCCTTGAATGAAGAGCAATAGATCCACAAAACATTAATGGCCATTCTGAGGGCTTTATTTCATCCTAACCAGGCTGGCATGGAAAGACTTGAAGTGGAAATAACTCAGAGTTGTTATTTAGATGTATTTGTTGGGCTTTCATATGTAAGGGAAATGAAAGGAGATACTCCGGTAGGAGCTTAATGATATTTCATATACCTGTTGATGAATACAACTCTCATGGGAAAATATTTTATCCTCTCTCTTCCTAGTGGAAAAAAAAAAACACAACAGTTTTGTGGCTGCTAAAGAGGAAGTTTAGATAGACATTTTGTATTGAAAGGAGGCAGGAGAAGTATGTATAAAATGCTGTCTTGTGTGGGCTTATTTTTAAACTTCATTTTCTCAGCCTAAGCAAGAGTAGGAAGGCAAAAAGACTGTGGTAAATAATATTTATGTTATTCATTTCACACATTTAAGGGATAACCTTTACTTGAAACCAAGGAAGGAGTGGCATATGGTAAAAACTGTATTGATTTCCTTTGGCACTGCTCTACTGATACCCAATGTGTCTGTTTAAAAAGCCACGCTCCTTGCACATGTATGTTTGTTGTAAAGAAATTCAATAATGAAATTTTTGTAATCAGTGTTTAGCACATCTTATGAAACAAAATGTACTTTAATGCAAATTAATTTTGTACTCCACGTAATGAGTTTCAAAGATATTAAGATATTAACATGGTTGGAGGACTTCAATGAGATTTAGTTAGTTTTCTGAATTTGCCTTGTCATGGCATGGACTGGCTCTAGAAACAGTTTAGAAAACACTGCTTGGATAACATTGGGTTGTTTCTGGATTTTCTTTCTATTAACAGTCTGTGAATAGGAAACATGACTCTAAAGTAAAACAAAAAGTACTTCGTGAATCTTAGCGTTCATTGACACTATTAACTACTAATTTCAGGGTCTAGCACTGGGTTGTAGGAAAGGTCTGGATTTAAACAGCGTTTCCGTCACAAAAATGTACTTTTCCAGATGTTTGTTATAATCTCAGGAGTATGAAATAAAGTAGCAGAGGCTCTGTAAAGTCTCACTCTGTGTCTGTTTAGATGAGGAAGCCGATGGTCTCAATTGGGAGACGGAGTTAGTACATTTTGTCAACTATAGGCTTTGTAGCAAAGACAAAGTGCTGCAAACCTAGAAGGAATAAGGAAAGAGAAAAGAATGCTATCAATCAGAGGTAGATTTTGTTATTTATATATGGAAAACATCTCCATGGACATAACTAATGTTTATACTGTGATTTGTCTCTTAACTGCTGCTGATAGAGCAGAGAAGCGAGAACCTCCGTAGGGGGACCTCCAAATTTTTTTTTTGTTTTTTTTTCAATTGTATTTCAAAGATTCATTTCACAATCCTAGGTAAGGTGCAACAGAAGGAAGTATCTTCTTTCTTAATGCTGCAAATACCAAATTAAAATGGTGTGTTAAATATGTCATCGTCCTTTTAGAACTAAACACGCAAAAGAAACTGCAGAGCATATAAAGTTAACATCAGAAAACTAAAAATAATTGTATCACAAATTGTTTGAAAGGAAGAAGAATGAGTGGTGAATGGCTTCATCCAGAAAGTCTGCCCCTTAGACTAAAACAAATAAAAAAGGAACCCCTACTTCCCAAAACAACCAAACACAAATTGACACATCTTTTATTTTGCTATGCCTGAAATTGCTGACCAGGAGGCAGTGTGGTGACCTCTGCTCTCAGCCGTGATCATGGCATTGAAAAGTGTCATTGTGAGAAATTGGAAAAGCACAGAAATTCCATCAATGACTGAGTGGACACACACAATACCGGATGTGCTTGTTATGGGAAAATTGACACATTACTTATAAGATAAATGCAACAACAAGGCTGCCACCTGGTACCCTGCTTTTTAGTTTTATCTTTTTTTTTCTTTTTTTCTTCTCTTCACATGTTGTATAGCTTCTACTCACCAAAATTTGAACAGTTCTAAACATTGAAAAGAAAATATATAAATATAGATATATAAGCGCTAACACATATGAAGCAGCTAGATATATGTGCACTGCTAAGACAATGGCTTGTGGGCTGCACTGGGGCACTGTTGTTCATTTATTATTGGATAGCATGCCGTAACAACAACTTTAATTTACAAAGAATAACATATCAGAGACAGCCAGTGGTGGTACTGCTAGTGGTGCACAAAGATTTCATTTATGACATTAAGACATAGCATAAATTGTTCGTGTATTCCAGGAAGATGGGTTGGATATATTCTTGTTTAGAACCACCTAAGAAAACCCAAGGGTTTTGAAATTACATTTTTAAGTACACATGCTAATATTTGTCTTTTAGCTGTTATACAACCACAACATTTTTAGGTGTTACTTGATAGCCTGTTCCTTTCATCATTCATGTTTTGAATATTCTCTCTCAATAAAATGATAAATATGTTTGTGGTTGTGGTCTTTAATGATAATTACACAAGACAGATGTTAAGCTTTTGAGACAGGATTGTAAAATATGCTTTTCTGAATACTGAAAGTGTAACAAAACACTTAAAGCACTCTAAGCCCTATTAGAAGTAGCTTTCACGCATCTCTACCTCTTACGGTCTGACACTACTTTGTTCTGTAACCTTGTCAGAAGTATAAGCTGACTTTCTTTTTTACTAGTAGCGCATCTGCGGTGTGTAAGTGCATTAAAACCACGTACATCATCTGCGGTGTGTAAGTGCATTAAAACCACGTACATCTCAGAAGAGTGCTAGATGAGCTCACTTGTCACTCACCGGTGAAACTCTTGTTCTGCAGCTTAAACCAGTGCTTAAGTCGCATTGCCAAGACTGTGTAGATCGGAACTCTCCAGTCACATAGAACACAGGAGAAGGAAATACTGAAGTCTACTTTTTGCAGATGTACCTCAGGCTGCTATCGCCCTGGCTACAAGTAAAACCAAAGTGATTACAGCAGACTGAATAATGAACTCAAAATTGTTCAAAACATTTTTGAGTTTATAAAAATGTATGAAAATACATTTTCCAGTGTATGGAAAGTTCTTAAAGAAAGCATCAGAGGTATCGATATTGTGAATAAACTTTATCTGCCTT
Source organism: Phoenicopterus ruber ruber (assembly GCA_009819775.1). Taxonomy (NCBI): domain Eukaryota; kingdom Metazoa; phylum Chordata; class Aves; order Phoenicopteriformes; family Phoenicopteridae; genus Phoenicopterus; species Phoenicopterus ruber. Next base: position 141,474,218 of record CM020215.1, read on the forward strand.
ATTTTATAGAACTGTATCTTATCTGCCTTATTTTATAGAACTGTATTAGATGGAAATACTTGGAGAGCAGCATACCACGTACACACGACAGATTTGGGCCTTCCGTCATATTTGCAGGTCATCACAATGCAAGTGTGACTCACATATGGTATAGGAATGGCTTTGATTAACACAATGTTGTGACTATAGTCACTGTGCTCAGTTTCTAGACAGAAGATGAATTGGACAGGGTTTGCTATTATTTGATATGTTTAGCAGTATGAGAAAAATAGGAGTACTTACCAAGGGAGGCACTATCCAGTCTGAGTAAGCGTATTGTAACATATCCTTTGCATTTGGATTCAGGATATCCTGTCTGTAATAACTTCAAATATCAGCTTCATGTTCCTATTCAATTCACTTCTATTTTCTATTGTCCTACACACTCGGGAGGGTTATGAAATTCTCTTGGTGGAGAAGATACCATTTAACTTGTCAGATTTCTGATAGGACATTAGTTGGAGGGGCATCTCCAAGGAATTTTCCGATCTTGTTAACTCTGATCTTGCAGAAATATTATTCCGTCTAAAGAGAGGGAAATGTTCCGACTGACTTGACTGATATTTTATTTCCAAATTGTTCCATTCAAGAGACTATGATTACTAAAGATTACTTTCAGAGTAAAATATTACTCATTGAAGATTACAGCATGGGAATTTGGCCTATATTCTTAATATTTCTCCCTTTTGATGGGAGGGAGGGAGGGAAAGGCCAGAAAAATGGCAAACCTGACCACACTGCTGTGATATTTCTCATGAGAAATACTTTCTACAGATATTAATGTCTAAATGGTGAATCTAAAAAATTTCATTTTTTCTACCCAAACTTTTCGGCATTTGAGTGAGATATGATGCTGTTTGTCATATTTTGGTGTTTAATGTGACTTATTACACTCTTAAATAGCTACATAGTCTGCCTTCAGGGCTGTATTTCACTCACATCAGGTGTTATGTCAGGTGATTCCAGAAGCAGTGAAATAAAAAGTACTAGAAAAAAGCAGAAAGCTAGCTTGTTCCTCTGTTTTTTTTATAATCACGCACTAAATCTTTTTTGTAGTCAGATATACAAGAGAGCTATGGCTTCCATAGAAAGGTAGCGGAAGCCGAAGTGTACACTGGGAGAAGCGAGTGCTAGTCATCCGCTCTTATCACTCACTTGCTCTGTGACCTGAGGAACCCTCGCTCTGCACTTTTAATCTGCTGAATGAAAACCCTTTAACGGCTGATGACAGCTGCTGTGCGCTTCATGTTTGCACTTAAACAGTGAGAAATGCAATATTTCCATCGTGGTTCTATGTTCTGGATATGAGCGTATTAAACAAAAAAAAAGCAAAGCAAAACAAAACAAAACAAAAAGTTTAAAAAGCCTCTGAGTGAACTAGCAAGAACTGATTATATTGTAAACCTGAAGTTTTCCTGCTAACCAAATTTAACTGTACTAGGAATTTCCATCAGAAGATTAAGTGATCCCTGAAAAGATAAAACTGGAATTAATCTGGGGCGAGCTAGTCAGATGGCTAGGCAGTAGCTTATTAAAGTTGTCAAATGACTAGAGATCAACATGTTGTGATGTCACACTGGGAAATACAGCAGAACATGCAGTGTTGGAAGTAACAATTTATTCCCAAATTTGTTGATATTTGCCTTTAAATAACATTGATTTTGAAGTGGGATAGCAGTTTCAGGACAGACATAACTTATCATTCCCCCCCAGAGCTTCATATGCAAATCTGGGCTGATAAATACTACCCTGCATGCCAGCCCAAATGGAAGTTCATTTTTTAATAACACCGATTTGTTGCAAACTCAAGTTTCTGGAGAGACATGCATTGAAACTCTGCAAAACTGGGGATAAGGATATTCCCATTAGTGAGTAAAGAAATTTGGATATTGAAGCTTCTGGACTCTTGATGTTGACGCTTGCTAGTATTGCCAGTGTAAACGGTTTGTCAGGCATTATCTTATGTTACAGGTGTGTCAAATATCTGACTAACAGATCTTAGTAACAAACAAACCTGGAAGCTTCTAAACAGGAAAGCACAGGCATCTGGGATAGGATCGGTCACCAGCATCCTTATAAGTGTGCAACTGCAATTCTCAACCTTTTCAAACTATGATTAGTCATCTAATTGTGCGTCCAAATTTAGTTGGTGCATTTTGCATGCATAATTAATTGATTTCCTGAAGATCTCTCCTAATTTTTAATTACTGCTGAAGCTAGCGTTAAATATGGAGTGAGCCAGTCTGCACACCAATTTCCTTTAGAAACTGGATGCAGACAGCTTGTGACAAGCGTGAGTATTCGTGGAATACAGAAACCGGCTGCTGTCTAGGCTGGGATATGTGAACTTGACTACGGGTTCAGGTTAATTCACTTACTGTCTGACTGAAGTGAAGTCATTCAGTCTTAATTGGTTACTGAGGCATTGCTCAAATATTGGCACAAGAGGAAAACTTTTTACATTTACAGAAACTCCTCTGAAGCTCTTGCCTTTTAACACCTGTAATTATATGAAAATGTAAAAGCATAATACAGAGTGACAGAAATTCTTTATCTAATCTGATTTTCAGTGCTGAAATCAGAAACTAGGTGACAGTGTATCTGCCTTGTTCTGGTGTATATTTCCATACCTTATTAATCAGATTAAAATCTCTGCATGCAACAATTATCTGAGCAGCAATATCACTGAGATAAACAGGAGCTTTGCCCAAGTAAGGACTTAGTGAGTTGGCCCGCCTGTTCCCTCTAATCCATGCTGCTTTGTGAATATGAGGAATTTTTCCTTTAGGTGTACATCCCAAAGCTCCACAGTTCAGTCAACATACACTGAAAACAGTAGTAGCACTGAAATGATGCTCTTTGTGAAAGAGCTTTGCATTTTGCTAACAAAAAGGTCACAAATTTGCTGAATATGTCCCTATTAGCAACACCCTATTTCATTCCCCTTTCTCCATCATCTAACAACAAATGGCTTTAATAATAGCTTTGCTGCTGTGTTCCAATTTTCATCTCAGTCTCTGCTCTGCTTCTGTAGAGCAAATCTTAACAAACAAAAAATGGAGATCCTAGCTCCATTTTCCATTTGTTCTTTCTTACCCTGTTAAGTTAAACTCTTAGTGTGCAAATTAACTTGAATACTCTCCACTAGCCTTTTCCAAAGCAAAGGGGTAGTGTTGATCAAACAGGAGATCATAGGAAATAATATCTTTCATTTGTATGGCTTCTTCTTAACATCCCAAAGCACTTCACAGAGTTTGACTGCATTAAACCTCCCGCATTGTAGGGGGTGAATGTTCAAATCCCAAGGAAGTAAAAATATGGAGAAGGAATAACTGATCCCATCATCTGCAGGACAGCTGTAAGTAAGGTTTAATTCATGTAATTACCAAATGATTTACATATATTGTATGTTTCCAAGACTGAGATTTCTGTACTGGGACATATTTAAAGCAGACTCTTCTGTTATGCATTTTCTCACTATAATCAAACATGCATTTTATTTTATCGCCACTGTGGCGGTAGATGTTAGCAGTAGGGTCATAAAGGGGCTAGACAAATTCGCATGCAACAGATCGATAAATGGGCATTGAAAGGACCAGCCTGGGGTATCCCGTCTAGCTTTTCTAATTTAACAGGTACAGATATTGGGTGAATACAAAGGGAACAAAACACAGAAAGTGACCAAGCTCACGTGTTTAAACAGGGTTTCCTATTGCTACCGCCAGACACAATTATGTGGCCACAGAGGCTATTGGGCTGACCCAGTAAGGCATTTCCTCTGTTTTTATGTATAGGTTCTTCCTGTTGATATGCCCAGCACCCATCCTCCTGCTCTAAGCAAAAAACCTGACTGAGGTATTACAAAAAGTATTAAAGGCATTTTCTTTCCTTCTCCTTTCATGAATGTACCACATATGCTTGCCACTTAAACTTATCAGATATTCTAATTTCAACTTTGTTTTTAAAGAAATTGTGAGAAGTGTTCAAACAAAAAGTTCAGCAAAGGCTTATAGGTTTTGGTTTGTTGTGTTTTTTTGTTCTTTTAAACTACATCAAGTCTTCGACTGAAAGAAAATCACAGGCTTTAAACTGAAAACTGATTGTGTTTTTTAGATGAATGCCTCATCATGGCTCAAAATGATTTTCTGTTCATACAGATGTGGCTAGTAAGTCTTTCCTTCCGCTCATCTCTTGTGCTGATCTACCTTCTTTTCACTCTGCATCTCACTTGTACACTCTCCTGTCTTTAAAGAAAATTATATCTGTTCACAGTTAGTTATATTCTTGTAATAGAAGCCAATCTTTAAAATAAATGGAGACGTCCTTTGAGTCACTTTTAACTTGTCCTTCAAACTGTAAAATCTACTTTGTCCTCCCATGGAGTTTCAAATTTGCAGTAAAAATTATTGATTATTAACATACTCTTCTATAATTCAGCCCTTACTCATGCACATTATTACACTTTTCTTTTTGACCTTTATTTTGTTGTTTATTTACTGTATTCAGCTACCATATTTATGCATTGGTTTATGATTTAGCAGAAAACACGTGCAGGGTGTTATGTGCCCTCGTAACTCTACTGATGAAATATATACCATATAAAAAAGCAATATCTTGTACTTACATTCCTCAGTCTTCCAGTACGACCAAGAATATTTACTATGTTAAGATCTGCATTGTCAATTCTAACTAACATAAGACTGTTAATATATCTAGAGGATATCATAATAGTAGCTCCATCAGAAGAAGCTGTTAGTTCAAAGACAATAGCTTATTTAGTAAATGCCTTAAGTAATACAGTATAAAAAGTCAGTTTCCATGTGTCAAAAACCAATAGTATGACACGATTTTGGTTGAACTTTCCAAATATTGTAGCAGAACTAACTTAGGAAAAGTTCATACTTAAAGTCAAACTTTGCCTGCAAGGGTTGAAAGCCTTTCCACATGTATAATAGGTACAGCTACACTAATTTCATCATTGGCTTTAGATATTTGACTTTAATTGTGTAAGAATAGGGACATGTCCGGTTGTTTTATGTGACTGTGGGGTTTTGTGCTACAGATAATAAAGTTCGTCTTGCTATCTTGTCTGACTTGCTCTCTTAAATTCCAGACAAATTCTAGTGCCATTTTTCACACAAAATACAATTTTACGCCCAGCAGCATGTGGAATTTAAGCTGACGGGTCCATTTGGGCTTCCACTCAGTGCAATTATGAGATTTGGGATGTAGTTCTCTATGGTGACCAAAGAAGGGATACTGCATAAGAACCACCATTCTTGTGCATAACTATCTCTGCTCCGCTTTTCAAAAACACAACCCTTGTTCTGAGTTTGCAGAGAATCCTTCTGGAATGAGATCACGTCTCACTGATGCTTCTGCTGCAATAAATGCCATGCAATGTAAAAAACTATGAAAATGTGATCTTTTTAAAAAGCTTTTAGAGACTTTAGCAATGTTTCCAGTTACAATTTTTCTTTGTAGTGTCTTCTAATTTCTGTTTCTAGCATATAAATCAATTAGTGGATAGCATCATGGAAATGTTACTGAAGGGAAGTTTCAGAAACTAATTGCAAGATTTTCTTAACAGCTGCTGCTGGTTACACAACTCTTGATTCTGCTAAATTAGGAGAGGATTATATGTCCTGTTAATAATGCATCCCCAACCAGCTCTTTCCACATAGACTGGACCACCAGTTGCACACTGGGGTTGTGGCAGGGTAAGGCATGAGGAGAGATTTATTTGGATACATTCCATGTCGTATGGACTTCTTTCAGGCTTCTGAAAGCCTTCTTAAAGTTTCTGAAATCAGATTACTCTTCCCTCTCACTCAAACACACCCACGAACAGAGGTTTCATGTCCTCAAGAAAAAATGCTGTATTGTACAACTGGGATGGCACATTTTGGACCCCCTGAAATTCCTTACTAGATATAAAATATAATTTCATAATGAAAACCAATAGATGTCATGTGCAAAATAAGTGTTCAAAAGAAAAGATATTTAAAAACTGAAAGAAAAATACTGTCCTTGCTATAGCTACTCTTTGTTCTTTTTTTTTTTTTTAATTTTTTATCTGAAAAATGTGAACTTAAGTGATTGATGGCAAACATATACTCCCTGTTCAGGGTGAAATTATTAGTCCACCTCCTAGACCCTCTCTCTTTTCAGCCAATAAGCATTAATTGTTTTTTTGTCTGGGTGATTTTCTGCAGCCATTTCTTACCCTTTAACACCAGGTAATCAAATTAAGTGACACAGACACAACGCTGTAATAATTGATTCAGAAGAGTTAGATTACCTTACATTCAAAAATTAAAACAAAATTTGCTGTGATTGTGAGTTCATGTACATGTGTTGTGCTTTAACCCCAGCTGGTAACCAAATACCACGCAGCCACTCACTCACTCCCCCCCTCCCCAGTGGGGTGGGGAGAAGAATTGGAAATAAAAGAAAACTCGTGGACTGAGATGAAGACAGTTCACCAGGACAGCAAACAAAAAGATAATAATTATTATATTATATAATAATAATAAAAAAATAATAATGATAATATACAAAATGAATGATGCACAATTTCTTACCACCCGATGACCTGAGGACTGATACAGCCCGTCCTGAGCAGCGATCACGGAGTGAAACCGAGAGCAATCTCAGAACAGGAATATTCCCCAGCAGCGATCTTGGAACCGCAAGTTCCCCAGAGAGAGCAAGCGAGGGAACGAACAGCCGAACAAATGAATGAACGAAAGCACAAACAAAAGGCATCTCAGCCCACTGGCCAACCCCCACTTCTATATTGGGCATGACATCCATGGTACGGAATACTTTCTTTGGCCAGTTTGGGTCAACTATACTGGCTATACCCCTCCCAGGTTTTTGCCCCTGCACATGAGCAAAACCTGGGAAGCTGGAAAATATCCTTGATCTCTTAGCAAGAACTAATAACATCAGTGTATTATTAACATTGTTCACATACCAAATCCCATACTAAATCCAAAACTGGGAAGAATATTAGCTCCATCCTGGCCAAAATCAGGACAACATGTCCACACACACTCTTGCATATCTGTACCATGTATATAACTGCTTTTAATTATAGGACAATATGTCACAAAGAAAAACTTTAAAATATTATTTTCATTTCAATTTCCTACCTTAATATTGCTAACATGTTAGATCTTTTCTTCATATGAAGATAGATAGAACAGTAAGAACAGGGACCACTAGTGTCCATAATACTACTGACATGTAAGATGCATCAACAAGTATATGTGTATATACACGCATATGTGTCTACACTTTTGCTTGTCCAATTCAGTAATAGACAGAACATCTTTATGGGCAGAATCTGCTTGTTCTTAACCTAGAGGGTTAAGGACCTCATTTTTGATCTGTGAGCTCCTTGTGATAATGGAATGTAATATAGCTAGGTTCAGTCTTGTCCCAAATAATGTTTTCCTTTACTTTTCACAATATTCTACTCATTATTTTGAGGGCTGGGCAATATCAAGCCAGTCTGTGCTGAACAAATGTGACTAAGAGAGAAGCCTCTGCTCTAAAGCGCTAGCTTATAATGTAAATAGAGAAACAAAGAACATGTTCTATTACCAAATAATGCAATGACTCACAAACTTTGTATCTGTTTCAGAGGCATGACCTTAAAGAAGTCATTTGACTTCATAAAGACATGTCCATGTACTTAAGCTGACGTGTCAGAGTGGAGGACACATGCTGACAGGAGGTTGCTGGCAACTGTAGGTTGATATTTCTGAATTAGGAATCAGAAACATGCTATGGATTCTCTAATCCATTTGGCAAATTGAAAAGTCAGCATTTTATCTTCTGATACAGCTGCAAAAGAGAGAGAATGGAAACTGTCTTGTGTTTGTTTTTAATTTCTGAACATTCTAAACATTAACAATGTCCTATACACTCTATGTAATAGGGAAGTATTGCAGTAAATGAGATTCTTTCATCAGTGAAAAACATCTACATTTGTCAATTTCTGAAAGCTTCTACGTGTTATGATTAGAAATGCAAATATTTCAGAGGATTTTATTTTTAATATAGTGTAAATATTTTTACACACACACAATTGTACACCTATATATGATGCTGGACGATCATACAAAAACAGTACAGCATTTTAATTTTATGAAGAAATATAGTACAACTCTCTGATAATGAGCAGGCCAAATAACTGGAATTTTATTTTATCTCAGTGTTTTAGTGACATGCACTGTGTTTTCATCTGGAATGCCAGGGGTACTACACAGATCGAAATTCTCAATATCTACTCATCTAAAAAGGTCATTCGTATTTGCTTCAAGACAAAGATTAGATGATGAAATATGTTTATTGGTTAAATCTGAACTCCAGGAGCATTTAGAGAAGGACATCACAAAATTTCCCATGGGTATATTTTGCCAATGAAAGCCTGCAGTATTGGAAACTTATGTTGAATACCAGTAACAGTCATGAAACTTTCTCTATAATTTCCTCAATTTTAAGCATGATGGCCAATTAGCAGAGATCAATTGCCAAAATTAAAGAAAAGAAAAAAAAAAAAAAAAAAGCATGTTTCTACAGCAGAAGTCAGTGAAAGATGGTACTTTATGATTTTTGATATTCATTTCGTGAAAATCATTAGCCACAGCTGGGACCTACTGAATGGATCTGACCATGCTACTGTTTGTTTTCCTTTGTCAATACTTTATCTGAGCTTTTGGAAACTTCTCAGAAAAGAAAAGAGTACAGCTGAAAACTAAAAGACTAAACTTACTTTACATGAGCAGTAATTATAGAATTACCTTAGACTGATTAGGTGAGCATCCCACAGCAAAGACCTACGTATTTGGGACATATTTAGTTTCAGTATCACCGAATCCCTATCATGAATATCAGTTGATCATTACTGCTTTTAATTTTTATAAAGTGAGTGATTGCCATAATAAAAAGGTTTTTTTCAAAAGGTACTAAAATATGCTTAGTGGAAAACCATTTATTATATCCAGAATGAATGATAGTGCGTTACAGATACTCATTTGTATATTCTCTCTCTCTTTTTTTTTTTTTCTGTAAAGAACTATTATATTTTTTGACAGTCACAACAAAAGAACAAGTGACAATATTTGAAGTGTTATAATTATTCATGACTTTGGAGGAAGAAAGCCCTCTTTCTCTCTCCACGTTCGCAGGCCCTCCAAAGCATGCACCGTTAAATGATCAAACATTCCAGTCATACTTAGGGAACAATTTAATGTGTGCTAGAGTCAATGGGAATCTTTCCACTACTCTTTGCATTAGCTCTTTAGATCATAGAGTTTTTAGGGTAGGGATTGTCTTTTCATTAGTCACAAACCATGCAAAGCAAATATGATCTCAATCTTGATTACTTAGTACAGACACAATTATCATAGAAAATAGTAGTGGGTTTTCAATCCAATGTGTCAATGTGTGGCCTATGTGAGGAAAAAAAAAAAAAGAAATAGTAATCCTTTAAAATATTTCCCTTTTTTCTTCCTCTTTTCAGTTCTAGGTGAAACCCCAGCCTCCTTTACACTAACTTGCCTTTGGTACTGGCTTTAATAATGCCAAGATTTTTCCCCAAATATCAGTTTAACAGATAACCCCACATGATTTTATTTAAGGTAATTTGATACTATAACATTCTTCATTCTTTGTTAATTGATTCCCATTGGCTACTTTCTAAGAAATATTTGACTAAAACACAATAAAATAAATGTTAAATACTGAAAGGTAGATGAAATCAGATAAAGTATTTTACAATACTTCAGACTTGCAAATAATCCATAGGATTCCTATAGGTTGGAGCTTGTTTACCGGCTATCACCAAATGTTTACTGTAAGGTATATTGTTAGTTTTCTTTTTTTTCCATACTCAGAAGAAGTATAACCTATCAAAAGAATATGCCTTTTGCCTGGAAGTCTAAATATTTTTAGGTCAATTGATTCACATCTATTGCTTACTGTGTGTTATTAGGTTAGTCATCTACTGACAAATGTAACACAGATTCCAAATAAGATTATTTTTATATCACTGTTTACAAATCTGAGTTCTCAGCTGGGATTAGGGAGATTAGAAAGCACAAACCATTAAAAAAGATCATGAAGATGTGTTAGCTTGTGGCAAACCAGCAAATCTGTTATCATCTTTGGTTGTCTTGTCTGTGTTTTGAACAGAAAAGTTGCCTATGGCTGAAATTACTCAGTAGAGACAAACAGTAGACATACATGGCACTTCCATACCACGCACAATGTTCAATATACAAATTGGATTTTGGGTGCTGGCTGGATCCAGCTGGCCTCTAGCACAGCCTCAGGGTTTACGTCATCTGCACTGACTGACAGAAACGCCCAAGGAGCTGCTCTGCCAGAAAGAATCACTCAGTGCCCACTGCTCAAGCCCCTTCCACCTCTGACATACCATCACGATGTCTGGACTTGGCAAAAAGTCAGTGTTTGTTTGCATCAAGATGCTCCTGCCTAAAGATATTGTTCAATTCCTTTACCTTGCCAGACTGATGCAAATTGTATTTGTGAGGGGTAAAGCCTGGACTCCAAATGATTTAAAACAAGTCTGCAATAAGAATGTAATGCTCCCACAGCTAATCGAGTCAAGTCCAAAGGGATCCGTAAATGGGAGGTTTTTGCCTTATTCAGTCACAGCTGAATGTATAAAGGCAAAGTGTTGTAAACTGTTGTTACAACAAAATTTGCCACTTACAATAGTGAGTACTAGTCTCAGTTAACAGAAAAATGGTGAACTCTGAAAACTGAGGAGCAGATGTGCTACCCATTCTATTGACCTTGCTGTGATATGGCAGCACCTCACAGAGTGGTAGGACAGAGAGCTGTATGTAATAACCTCCTGAATAATCAGATCTTGCAAGCCAGAACACTTAGAAACTACCTTCTGAATAGACCTAAACAGCTGCTTGTGTTCTTCAAAGGTATCATCAGCTGCTATTTGAAAACTTGCTTCCTCCAAACCAAACTGGCAAGGAAACACACATTCTTTTCAATTTTCTGTGACCTTATCAAGTCACATCTCACTTCATGTAACCTCAGGGCTTCAACTTGATTAGTTTTCCTTATTTATTTATTTATTTATTACTCCTGTAGATACCTCCTAAAAAGCCAGCTACGCTGACTTCACTCTGCACTTTAAGTAGGAGTAACAATGTAGTCCACTGAGAGCTAAGCCACGGCTTTCTTTGGAGTCCTCTCAGATTATTTGATGATAATACCCATTGCTAACATAGAGTGCCACTACAGTATTACCATATTCACTACGATCTATCATATTGCAAAGGTCAACCCATGTGGAGACACAGCAGCAACAGTGTCAATGCTAGCTGTTATTTTACATTTCAAGGAATCCAAGTTTAAGAAATTATGTATGTAAGCTATCATCTTTAAAAATAGCCATCCAAAAAAGCAGGAGACAAGCTTTTTTAAAGTATTGAACCAACAATTATTCAAAATGTGTAGGAAAATTATATGCACGCTCTGTTAACATATGCCAGAATACAGCATTTCTTTCCCAGCTTGCTAGCTTAACCGGCTTGGTTGAGGAGTAAAGAGGCAAACTGCAATTTTTTTCCACCTTTGGTCACGACGGGTGCGCTTTTAGAAGTGAGTTACAAAGTGTTTTGTGAGTCATGTCAAATAGTGACAGAAACCCACCACCTTCACCTCGCTCTCTTGAGTCCAGTGAGTGATCAAGGGATGATGAGAGACAGTAACTGCATTTGATCATAGCGGATTGTTTTCACTCACCTTGCCAGCTGCATGGAATGACTGACAACCATACAAGGAAATAATAAGTGCTAAAAGGGGCAACGATATGTTGGGAGAAAGGAAAAGAGAGAGACATACATCACTCTTTTGTTAAAAATAAATTTGTAGGTGATGGTTGTGATAGTTGCTTACCACTTTTTGAAAGTGTTTTTACTGTAATCTTATGCAACTCCACTTTTGCCTGCTGCACCCACCTGTTGCCTCCCAAATTAAATGCATGTAATAAGAGCTTCAGGGTAGACACTGCATTTTTTATGTGATTGTACTAAGCCTCATGGGATGAAACAGCAATAAATATAATTGCTAATGCAAATAAGATATTAATTAATATTACAATTTTATTAATAGTATGAGGTCAGGAAGGGCAGGTGATGACCAGTTAAGTCTGTCATTAGGGATGGCATTTTTGCATAGGTCACCTTTTTTAACAGGATAATACGATGCATCTTTTTTTTTACGGTCCTGTAGAGCACACTGTTTGTGTTGCTGTTTGACAAAGAATTAGGAGATTTTTTTAGATTGTCTAGACTTAGACATATCCTTCCCCCTCTCTTTCCCAGGCTGTCATACGTGTGTAGACATATAAGACAAAGAAACTATGCAAGCTTGACTTTTCATTACGTGGCATGAATTTAACACAGCTTTAAGCCAAAGCAAGCACCAGAGCCATAAAACGTATGCAACATATGGTTAAATAAGTGTGCTTAGTTACATTTATTACATATAGCCATATTAGTTTTAAATATGTGTACTGTGATGGTGTCCAAAGAGCCCTATCAAAGTTAGGAGCCGAGCAGAGAAAGATAAGAAAATCTCTCTCCCAGAGAGTTTATATTCTAAATGTCACACAAGAAGAAGAAGCCTGAGAAGGATATGACCTATAAATAAATGAACATGATGATGACTGACATAGTTTTATTTATTAAATATGTTTGTTGTTGCTGCTTTTCCCTAGATAACTCATCCTGAGGAATCATCTTACAAACTTGCTGAAAATAATTAGCAGAAAAAATATCCATGGCAGATGAGGCTTTGAAAGCTTTTGATAGATCCTGCCTAGGTCAGTGGAATATTTTGCCAATGAGGACTTTGATAGCACTAATGGAAGTCCACCTGAGCCCCTACTGATGATAATACTACCAGCAGACACACTGATAAATTATAATGGGCACAGCAGCAGCAGCAGCCACTCCAGAAACATCTTTAAAGTGAATTTCCTTTAATGGCTGGGAAGACAAATGGCTCACATTTTATCATTGGATTCCTCCTCTTTCAGAAAATTGCCAATAAACTTCCTGTTCTTAGCTGAAGATTTGGCAGCAACTTGGACAAAACAAATTTAACCCATTCAGTGGCTTTCATCTGTTTATTTATGTCAGTTATTTGTTCGACCTGTTCTTCTTAAGCCAACTGATCTTATGCCTTTTCATATCCGACATTAAGATAATTTGTTTTTTAAATGACTCACAACTGAAGTAGTGTTTCTGAGGAGGTCAGACTCCTGTAAAGTTGTTATTCAGAAGAGATTGCCTGTACTGTAAGTACCTAAATTCATGAGGTACTTCCCATTTAGATTTGGGAGTCTCTCTGGTCTTCCCAGACCCGCTCAGCTTGTACCCAACCCTTCCTAAACCCAGAGTATTAACTGTGGGCATACAAACAAATGTCACCAAATTTACGTGACTTAATGAGCTACCTCGCATTGGCTGAGCTTGTGTGCTCTGTTAGCACTTCAATTTTCTTTCACTTAGCAAACAGTTGCAACAGCCACAGTTTGAGACATTATTCGCCCATCCCAAGTTGTTTGCTCTTGTTCTGCTGCTGAAGACCATCCTTGCAGCCAGCGTGACAGAACAAATATTCCTTTTCTCTTACAGGTTAGTTTCAACTCCTATTCACTGCTCATTTAATCTAGTCTGTTGCCTTATACTAAGTGGTTAACACATGTGCAAACTTTTCTTCTGCTGATGTAATTTCAGGGAATTATGCTCTCTGGCAGAGGTATGGTGCAAAAGCTAGAGCTAGTTTCACTAGTGCCTGTCTATAAATGCTTGTAGCTCTTTTAATGACAATGTAAACCACATTACTTGGAATCTGTGTGAAGAAAATTGCCCCACATTTGGGATGGGTTAACAACATGGCGATGAATAGGTGGCTCAGCTGACAGGTAGAACTTGACAGTGTTCTCCTACCTTGGGAATCTCACACTCAGGTCTTGCAAGTGGCTTGATACTTGAGGCACTTTCAAAGAGTATCGATGCATACCCAGATCTTCTCATGAAAGTCACTGTCAGAGACATTAATGCTTCCAGAATTGCCTGGTCACTATATAATATCTCTTTTTGCTCAAGCATTCAGTGAGAGAAGTTAGGAGACTTGAATTCAATGCCTTCATCAGGCTGTGGAGTTTCAAAAATATATTCTCAAAAGACTGCAGTACAATAGAGGTTAGTTTAGGTAGAAAGCACTCTCCACATTCCAGCTGAAACTGTACTTTGAGTAGCAAAAGCAACAGGATTATTTTGGCCAGGAAAAGCATGAATGATAAAATCCATTGAGAAGGGCATTTGGAAATAGGTATCACTACCCACTACCGAGACCATCTTTTATGTAATTATTTTGCAAAGAGGAAAATAATTCCAATGCTTCTGATCTTCTAATTGTCTCTCTTTGTAGTCCAAAAGCAGGAGATTTCTAACAACTTCCAAGAATGATTTTTGCAGAAAACTTACTTGCCGTTTGAAGCTTGCAGCTATAGTGTTCTTTTGAAGTCCACAGGTCTGTGAGCAACATCTTACAGACCACCAGTTGTCAAAGGAGCTACCTGCAGAGCTATTATGTTTGGTTTTGAACATCCAGAGCCTTAACATTGTGGCTGTAGATGAAACCTGAGTTGCTGAAGAGAGCTGACTTGTGAATGAATGTGAGCTGTGACATTAGCATTAGGTATTTAGGGACTGTGTTTCATTTCTCTTTGCTTTCATTTAACGGTATTTCTGCTCTCCTTCCTGTGCTATTCAAGTGCAGTTAAAGCTTAAGATGCACATACATACTGGTAAACTGTTTTTTGTTTCTTATACCATGTTAGGCATACGCTTTTCTGTAATCCTTAGATTATGCTATAAATAATTCTTTCTAATATTAATAACTTATCAGTCTGTGCAGCACTTTAAAACTAAAAAGGTTACACAGGGCTTGTAAGGTCTGACTCCAAGGCACTTTGTGTCTGTATCTAATCTAAAAAAGAATGGAAGCAGGGGTGGATAAGTAGTCTTTGGTTAGCTCAATCTTTCATATCAATGAAAGTTACAGACCACACTTGTCAAGATGAAATCAAGATTTCTATGGGTATGTAGGGCAAACTGCACTTTCAGCGTTTATGTGAATGGTGCATGGAATTACCTCAAAAGTATTAATCTGAATCAAAATCTAACCATATAAATCCTTGAAAAATGGACTGATTATGTAGCTCAGGGAATAATTAGGCTTATTATTGAAGAAGGCACAGTTTTGTCTGTTTGCCTGCGGTGGGAGCTTTTTTAATGCTATTAATCATACTAACTGCTGTAGCACTCAAGGAGCCTGATTGCACTGTACCTGTATAATGCCTAATACAGAACATATAAGGGTCCATCCTCCCAAGACACCGACCTAAATGGCAATAGGGACACAGGCTGTGAGTATGCATAGGGATTGTCTTGACTCCCTATAGTTATAAACATCCCCTCCGGCCTTGTGCTGTGTTGATTAGATGCTGTGGTTTCTAGACAAAATGCATGGGCAGAGCAAGCTCTCAGCTGTCCAGAATATATTCCACAGAAATACACTGTGTAACATTTTTTCATGTTTCTAAACATGCAAAATGAGAATAACCATTAAATTAATCTCGTGATTAACTTATCCGTGCCTGAGTGATATTTTAAAGATTAAAGACACTATGCTGTAGAAATGCTGTTATTGTGGTGTTGTCAGATATTGATCAGGAGTTTGACTCTTTAATTAGGTCTAGTTTCAGATAAAAGGAAGAACCTTGTTTAGAATGATCATGAATGTGAAGAGAGGGTATACAAGAAATGGAGTCGGTTTCCAGTTCAGTGTCGTCCCTGGCAACTCATATTTTCTCTGTGTGAAATAAAGCTAGACAAGCACATTGATAACAGAGGGAGGGTCCTCACACAACAAAGTATTAGCTTTTTTCATCATCATTCTCTTTTTCTTGTGGAAAAAAAGTCAGTAAAAACTAAGCATGTAAGATCTTAGTAAGGATCTCAATGAAAACATTAAATAATGGCAGGAAAAGTTTGCAAATGCTATCTATAGTGAAAAATACCGATGACAACCAAACAGTTTTCCATGGATGTTAGGAAACATCTGTGCATTGTATATTGGTGTCTTTATAGAATGATATGTGTATTAAAATTGAGAACATAGGTCACACTTTAAGATGAGAGGATGCATTTTTGTAAATCAAGGAAAAAAAATGTTGAAATTGTGATTAGTAACCAGGAACACAAGTTCCCAGCTCACATAGAGGCCAAGACCAAGTGTGATGCTTGTATAAATAAAAATGAGAGTTCAGAGTAAAATACTGCATTAATATGACTCCAATGACAATTCCATATCCTATTCCAGAGTTTATAGTTTTAAAAGGATATTGATAAATGGTGAAGGTTGAGAAAAGCCTTGCAAGGATGAATCATAGTCTGGAAAGCCTGCCTTGTAGTAAGAGACTAACAAAACAGAATCTAATTATCTCAACAATAAGAAGGTTAGAGGGTTGGCTAATCATGATCTGTAAAGTATGTAAGTTGAAAAAAGAAGTTAATACTAAAAGGCTCTTTAACTTAATAGACAAAGCCAAAGCGAAGTTCAATTTTGTAACACTACAAGTCAGGAACGTAATTTTGACAGTGAGAGTGATTATGTACTGGTAAAATTTACTGAGATGTTGTAGAATTTACTCAATATGTGAAATATTTACCCTTTTTTTAAGGAAAAACTCACATACTTTAGTTCAACAGTAACTAGATGGCTATATGAAAAGAAAAATAAATAAGAACCAAACCCAATAAAAAACCAAACTGATGAAGCACTTAGCCTAAATGATAGGAAAGATTTCTGCAGATAATTATAATGGTCTTTTCCAGCTTTGACTTTACACGAGGAAGTCCAGAGCCCAGCAACTGCTTCCACTTTTCCAGGATTGAAGCATTGGCTCTGTTAAAGTCAACGTCTGTATCCCCCTCATGAAGATTAAGGTTGCATCTCAGAAATTGTATAACTACAAATTCCTGTATTTTGCTCTCTGAAAAAGACCTAAATAGGTGAAGTGATCTTTCTGTGCTATTATCTATCTCTACAGTATTTTGAGTTTGGACCTTTCTCAAAAGAAGAAAATAACACTAAAAGTTTTAGTAAAAAACGCTAAGGAGAATGCAATTAGAACGTAACTAAAAAGTCCGGCACGTATCATGGCAAACATTGTATCTTTGGGAAGCTCTAGAGAGTATTTGTTCTCATAGTACGCTATTCTGAAATTATCATATTGGCCATGCAGGTGGGACTATACAGTATATTTCTGCTTTGTCTGGCATATAGCATAAACAGTAGTACAGTGAGCATTTCATTTTACTACAAATGAAAGATTTTGAATTTGAAAGTATATATGTGATTTTTCTGGGTACTGTTTTTGTTAATCTGTGTAATTTTCTGTGAAAATAGTTGTAGAACAACTTTTTCTTTTATCAGCAAACTGTAAGAAGATAAGCCATATAGGAAATAAATTTATTTCCTGAAATTTAGTAAATAGCATTTTTGGGCTACTCAACCTGGAAACATTTACTGTTTCCCCCAAATCTTGATTTTCTGCATGTTCCTTTCAAAATTCTCTCTCAGTGTTTCCTGTTTACTTAGTGGACCTGGTGGACTCATTCTATTTCCTTTTAATTCCTTTCTGTTCTGCAGTTTGGCATTAATTTCTTCTGCAGTTCTCATTTACTTGAAGTCTTACGAAGGACTATGCCTGCTATGTATTATCACCCTTGTCCCCAGCAAGCGAGCTCATCCAGTGACCTGAGTAGAAGATTCATTGCAGATTTCAGTGCACTTAAGATGAGCCTTTTGCACCATGAAGCTAGTGAAAGATCCCATTCCAACTGCATAAAGTGTATTAGGACCATACTGGTTCACCCTTGCACAAAGGGGAATGGAAGTCTGCTGGCATTGTCAATATTTGAGTAAGAAGACCAAGCAAACAAGGGAGGGGTAAAGAGTCAATTGCTGTTCATGCAATTGTAGAAAGCCCCTCTTGCCCTGCTTCAAGTTTGCATTTTTAGTATGAATTGTTTGGAATGAATAGCTAACCAACCAAAAAAAAAAAAAAAGCGAGGCATTTTTTCTTTTCTTTTCTTTGTTAAACAGTTATACTTTCTTGCTATTAATTTGAGCATCAGTATGCAACATGCTATATCTGATTTAGAAATGAACTCATGGAAATTTTACAGTGATTGGACATGGGAGACCAAATCATGCCTCAGTTTGACTGACACAAAAAGAGGTTGCATGGGATGGAACCCAGCAGAGTTTGGCCTGTCTTCAGTCAGACTATCATGTACTGTGATTTCTTTAGATTTCACTGTTTACAAGTAGAGTCAAGTTGGGTTAATACTAGAACACAATGCCTCCTTGTAAGAAGCGATGGTGTTACTTAGCAAGTGGCATTCTTCTCTCTGAATGATTGCTCCTGGACTCCTGCTTGCTGTTATAAATATGCAGTGGATTGCTGCAGATACCCTCCCAAATAAGCCACAGCTTCCAATCATACATTTAGCTTTTTGAAAGTTGTAAGAGGAAAAATGTGCATTCCACTGTTCTGACCAAACACCTTTTACTTAAATCCTTTGATCATATGCTTGTGTAGAGTCTACGGAAAGTTTAGCTTTATTGCTGTGTTTGAGAATATTTGGGTCATAATTGCAAACATTAGTTGCAAACATTAGAGATGATCCTTTGGTAACCTGTAATAAATTGCCTCCTGATTTTACAACACAGGTGGGAGATCATTATTCAGATTAACTAGTGCATACTTTAATATCCTCCAAATTTATCTTGTAAAATGCATGACATACTCATCAAAATAAAGACTGTCCTGCAAAATTTGGGACAGATGGCAGTGCAAGATGACATCTTTTCTAAATGTGTCAAAATGTTCACTCAGTCAAGCAATATGATTGGTTGCACATTCTTGGTGCGTTATTAAAATAACAAAAGCAGTAAAATTCACTTGCATGAACACCTGCTGCTAGAGTCACTTAAAATAAGGCAAAACATATAATTAAGTAATATAAAAATAATTATTTCACTGACAAATAAGTTAACAGTTTAATGTAGCTACTGCATTGCTTAAAATGTTTTAAGTCAGTGAATTACACCTGTACTTAGATTTACAACATTCAAAACCAAAACATGCCTTCCTAAGTGACGCTGAAGGAAGTATCCCTCATACCGTATAACAAAACACTATACAAGAACAGACACGTAACAGGCCTACTGTCCTCTGCTAGATAGTGTCTTTAAATCAGACAGTATATATTCCTTTACCACTTGAAACACGAGAGCATAGGTTGATAAGCCTGACATCACAGCCAGAATTCAGATTTGAGAAAACAAAGCACTATCTTCTCTCTTCTGAGGATCTGATGTGGTGGCAGAAACAAAGCATCTAGAAAAAAAAGAGCTGCTGATTTATTTTTTTCTTTTTTTCAGCATTTGAAAATGCCAAAGACTCAGCTCATGAAGTCTAATCTAAGTCTTGTGGCAGGAAGTCTCGCGAAGGCACGAATATGATTTTTGTTTCAAATTACGGAAAGATCTTCAAGACCCCTTTATTTTGTTCTCTGCTTTGTTCTCAGAGAATTCAGCCAGTCCTCACCTGGTGTCATTTCAGGGTCTCGCGCTCTGGGTAATGTTAAGTGCTGTTATTAAACTGATCAAAGGAACGTGCTGTGGAGAGAAACAAGGCATATCTGTTGGAGGCCTGAGCATGTATTTGCTACACCACCCTCAGTCTGAAATTATACACAGGAAGTGAACCAGAGACCCTGATTTGTAGTACTTAGCAATACCCATAGGGACCCCTCTTCAGCCCTTACACTTGACCTTCACAACAGTGGTTAGCTAACTAAAATACGGACCTTAAATAACTGGTCTGCTTATGAAAAAAAAAAAAAATCTGTTTAAAACAATTGGGCATCGGGCAAATGCCTACTTTGCTATTTTTATATGGGAGGAATGGGAACAGGAGCAAAATGCTTCAGTGGTTGGTATGCAGTTATACTGTTAGCTCCACGCAGATGCATACGCGTGAATATGGTAACAACAGGCTGGTACGGTGGAAACTGCAGCTTTAAAGGGTCAACAGACTGCACTTGCTGTATGGGATCAGGGAGAGCAACAGCCTGAACTGTGCGGTCCCCCGACACACACGCGCGCACACCCGCACACGCACCCCCGTTTACTTCTCCATGTGCGAAACGCCCACCTGTTCAGCCCCGCAGGCCCCGGGCCGGGCTCTGCCGCCGCCACTTCGCGCGGGGATGCGACGCTCCTCGCCGGAGGCTGTGGATGGAGATACGGTTTCTGTAGTGATGGGGCCGATCGCGGAGCGCCATTGGCTGCCGGCTTTGTAAATTTCATTCGGTTTGGTCCAATAGCAGGAGGAGAGCGCCTGGTACAGCCTGGACCTCTCCCCCCCCCCCCCCCCCCCGCCGCGCTCTCTCCCCCCCTCTGCCTCTCTCTCCCAGCTCGCCTTGCCTTGCAGCTCAGTCTCTCCCCCGCTCCGTCTCTCTGCATAGGCAATCATAGCTCCTACTCGCAGAACCAACTCTCCCTCTCGCACCGATTGCAATGAATTTTCTGCCTGAATGTAGGTCGCTTACAACCGAGAACACGAGTTTCCTTCAAATCCAGTGTTGTTGTCTTTCTTGTTGTTATTTTTAATTTTTCGCCCCCCCCCCTTCGTGGTCGTTGCATTCCTTTGGAGAAGCGAATCGCGTTGGATTCCAAAAAGGAGAGCAGGAACCGTGTGTGAATAATCCCGGCTGCATGATAGCCCGAGAGGATTTCCTGAAAGAATCTGGCTGTGTAAAAAAGACCCCTATGCTTCTACAGCTATTCCAGTGTTAAGGTAGGAGTACTGGATTTGCCGTTTGAGCGTGCATTTTCATTTTTTCTGTTGCTTCCCCCCCCCCCCCCCCCTTTTTTTTTTTCCGGCGAGGGTGGGGGAGAGAGGGAGAGGTGTTGCAGTTGGTACTCTGGCAAAGGGCGAGCAGTTTGCTGCAGTCGTCTGTGCTTTTACTTTTCCCATCATGATAAAGCGATACTTTCTTTCTGCCATCTCCACCATCATACGCGATCTCGTTGTCACATATGTATATTTATGCAAATTTATTTCTTTTTTATCCGCTCCGGTCTCGTCCCCTATATCCCCCTTGCACCATAATTTGTTTGGAGGCATTTTGCTGCAATCAGCTATTTGGAAAGGCTCTGGGGTTCTGTGTGAGATGTTTACAAAGTAGCTCTGCTTTACAGTCAAATAAACAGAAGAGTGTGGAGGAGAGGAGGGAAAAATATCTGCAGTACAGGGAGAGAGAGAAAGAGCGAAGCCACAGTTTCCTGCAAGCGCGGAGAGGGGCAGGAGCGGTACCTCATGCTCTGTGTGCGCCTGTGGTTTTCAGGGAAACACAAAACCAACACGTAGGTTTTTGGTTAACCACTTCCCTCGCCACCACCACGACCACAAAAAAGCAAAAGGGGACGGGGGTGGGGGGGGAGAACAAGGGAGGCGGCTGTTCAGAGGAAATCTTGGCTCTTCTTGGATTAAGCGGTTCGCCCGCTTTGGCTTTAGCTATTCCGTGGTGGGTTTTCCTTCTTCCTTTTTTTTTTTTTTTCCCCTTCTCTTTCTTCTTTTTCTTTCTTTCTTTCCTTTCTGGGCTCGGGTAAATGCCTGCTTTTGTGATGGGCATGGTTTTCCGCACGTGATGGAGCGGGGACTGGCACTGGGGAGAGCCAGCGTGCGCGGAGCAGTGGCGGGGGGGCGGGGGGCAAGAAAAGAAAGAAAAAAAAAAAGACACGCATCGCCACCGCTCCCCCCCTTCCTCAGCTCGACAGTAAATAGGCTTCTCTGCAAGGCTGGGGCGGGGGCGGGCGAGGCGGGGGCTGGCGGCGTGAGGCGCCTCCGCGGCCGCCGCGGCGTTGCCCCTTCCCCGGGGGAAAGGCCGCCGCCAGCCCCCCACCGCCCCGGGGAGCGGGGGCGGTCCCGCTGCAGCGGCCCTGACGGACGCCCGTCAAAAACCGGGGGGGAGGGGGGCAGTGGGGGCGCCGGCAGCCACCGTTCAACCTCCCTCCCCCCCCCGCTTTCCGCGGGCGCGCAGGGTCGGGGCGGGCAGGGCGCGCCCCCGCAAAGCCGCTGCGGAGGGGTGCGCGGGCGCGGGGAGCGGCGGTGGGTCGGGGCGGGGGGGGGTGTCCCGCCGTCGTGCCCTGAGCGGGGCTAAGAATAGATGGCGGCGCGGCCGGGAAACTTGGCCGGTTCGGGCGCTCGGCGTGGGGGGAGAGAAGTTTGCGGGGGAGGCGGGCGCGGCAGTGGCGGGGCGCGGCCGCCAGGTGGCGGTGCGGGGCCTTCCAGCCGCGCCGCGCGCCGCCTCCCGCGCCGCAGCGCCGCGCGCCTCGCCGCGGGGCCGTCCCGCGCCCGCTGGCGCTGGGCGGCCGTGCGGGACCCGCGGGCGGGGAGCGCGGCGCGGCGAGAGCCCGGCAGCGGGGGGGTCCGCGGGGGAGCTTGTTCCTTTGTTTGGCCGGACACCGGGGCGGGGGGCAGCGCCGGGAGGTGGGGAAACGTGCGGGGTTGGAGGTCGGGGCGCAAAACTCCGTCCAAGGCAGGCGCGGATGCGGAGGCGCACCTGCGCGCTCGGTTGGGCGCATCAAGCGCGCCCGTCTGGGCTGTGACAGCCTCGGTAACGCAGCGAGCAGGGACGGGCGGCAGCCGCTTCGGCTGTGGTGCGAGGTGCCCGTGTTCAGCTTTTGGCGTCTGTAGGCTCTGTGGAGGTACTGCTTGTCGTAAGGGT
Source organism: Phoenicopterus ruber ruber (assembly GCA_009819775.1). NCBI lineage: Eukaryota > Metazoa > Chordata > Aves > Phoenicopteriformes > Phoenicopteridae > Phoenicopterus > Phoenicopterus ruber. The sequence continues at coordinate 141,497,200 of CM020215.1, forward strand.
GGCAGAAACGCGTATGCAAGTTTCGATGTTTTGTATTTAACAAACGAAGCACCACCAAAAAAGAAGAGAGAGAAAAGAAAGCGCTCCTGAGCCATGTTTGATCAGTGTTGAAAGCAAACGCCTGTAAAATTCTAGACCGATTTTTGGTTTTAAATGATTAATAATGTTAAGGGCATATATGCATATGTTTAGAAGCAGATCATCAGAAAGCAAAGCTTAATTGGATGAATTTACGAGCAGTTATGCCAAAATGGAAATCTCTGATATTTTTCTCCTCCTGAAACGTAAATATACCTGCTAATTTAGATATCTCATATAAATGGAAGGGCAATAGTCCACATCCCATGGGACTCCAATTAAGTTTATTAATTATTAGATGTATAAATCCTCCATTAGCACTAAAGAAATTTTCTGTCACCCTAAGAAAAGAAGTAATTATTTCCACTAATTTTAATTCCTAGATAAGAACACAACTTTCCTTTGTAGAATTGAGCTGATTTCATATGTGAATGAACCCTGCATTTTATTTTCATTTTACTTACAAAATGTGCATTCGATATTACACCTATTAATAGCACCTATGTAGACTTCTATATAGGTAGCACTTACATAGATGTGCGTTAAGGCACATATTTTTTGCTTATACTACTGAGTAGGGGCTTGAATGCATTGTCTTATGAATCATATTCCAATGAATCGTTAAAGACTGAGAACATTAAAACATGCCACACAGTTTCTGGTAACTCAAAACTAGCCAGATCTATGATGGCATATAATTTTCTAAGAATAATATAAAATGAAATTTAATTTTGACCTACTCATTTTTTTCATCTTGAAATTATTACCCCTTTGCGTATAAATACAGCTGTTATTGCTCTCTCTCTGTTCATATGTCTGTGTGTCATATAGATGCAACTATTGTTGGTATGCTGTGTGCAAGTACAACCTATTAAGTTATACCAGGTATTAAAACTGAAATCCAGTTTGGCATCCAAAACACCTTGGTCCTCAAGAGGATCCTGATTCAAAGCTAATTTACATCCCCCTTTTTTTTTTTTTTTTCATTGAATTTAATGGCCTTTAGGTTTGGTCTCTACTGAAAAACATTTGTGTAGACAAGAAAATACATTTTCTTCTTTCTGCATTTCTGGAGGGAGTGATTACTTGCCTAGTATTGTTTTGAAATGCAGTGCTGTATCACAAACATGTAGACTGTAAATAGAAAAATTCCCGATGTCTTTTCTTGATCAGCAAAGTGGTAGTGTCAGTGATGAAGTGTCAGTTCTTTTAAAGGCACCACAATGCAAGCAAACAAAAGCAAGCCTCATAGCGTGAATGAAACAGGCCAACTGGATTAAATTAGGACAAGTGGCAAAACCGGTAGGTTTACTGGAGACGCTGTGCTATCCTATATATTTTTTATTCTTACAAAAACTTGATCTTTTTAGCCGATCCCATGTTCTTGGGCAGATCATTCACCTGACATTTTTTACATTTGGTAAAAATGTCAATCTTAATAGGCATCCTTCAACTGAAGACCTGTCATGTAGAGATGAAGGCAAGAGGCAGAAAGAAAAGCTGTTTAACTGAAGCTTTGTATTAAAGATATCGTATAGAAACAAGGATTTGTTTGGCTTTTTGTTTTACAAAGAGTGATTCAAGGAACATTTACTGACTGCTGCATAGAGGTTTGCACATTTGTTTTTGACAGGTTCTCAATACAGCCTCCTCTTGGCCTTTCAAACACGCACGCTGCTATTTGACGGCTGAATCACGTAGTGTAAGGAACAGCTCCACCTGGGTAGGACAGGAATAAGCATCATGCTATAACCAGCATATAATTTAGTCATTCTGTCACTTGAAGACTTGTCATCGAGATTCAAGATCTCTTCTGCATGAGTAAGATTGGTTAGTTATGTGCACTGAATTATAAGGCTGTGAGTCTTTAAAAAAAAAAAATTAAAAATCTGATAAAACCAAAACATAAACATGAGCTGCACAAATCAATATAAGGCTCTCATGTCCAACTGCAGCTATCCTCTGCCACAGTTCAACTCAGGTGTTCTCAAGCAATGTTTGCAAAGCATTTATGCTGTGGGCCATTTCTATCCTCACACCTGACAGGGTTATGTACTCAACTCTGTCACCTTTTAATAGTTCTCTACTTCTCATTGTATTTGTTTTAGTAGTTCTCAGATTGGATTGGGAGAAAAACAAAAAAAAGCATCAATAAAAAACCTCCAACCACCAAACAAAACCCCCACCTTGTTATCTAGTAGAGGAAAAACAAGTTTTATGATAATACTCTTGGAAAATTATTTGCGATGAGATAGGGCACAATGCTAATCAACTTTTCACAACTTGAAAATTGATTTAAGGATAGAGAAGAGAAGATTGAAAAATACAATTTATAGACAGCTTGCAGTGCTTGAATTCGAAAGGTAGGAAATTATTCTAAAGATGTTACGTGCAAGCTCATCTCTCTTTAACGTGTGTAAACTAATGGGGATTGTTTTCTGAATTTTGACATTAAAAATAAGCTGTATATGAAAGAGAGTGACTTTACAGTTTGCGTGCACAGCTCACATGAAGATCTGCATAGAAGCAGCCCTTGTAGAACATCGGCTTTTCCTGTGAGATCTGCAGTGGGACTTTACCAGTGGCATGGCTAATTCAAACCGAATGCATGACCACATGCTGGAACGATGCCTCGCTAGAAATGCTCAGATTTGTACTGTAATAATCTAAAAATAAATTGTAGTCACTGATGTCACAATGTACGATTCTTTCTTTCGGCTGTCTTCTGTGCTGAGCCCACACACCACTTAGTGTCACAGGACGTATTTCGGTAAGTGTATGCCACTGACTAGCTGCAGTAGAGGGTCAGGATTTTCCATGCTTGTCTGTCTTCTGTTATTTATGTGCTCACTGAGATTTGCAACTTGATGGGGAGGCTGAGCCTTTCAAGAGAGGCAAGCTTTGAAAATGAGTGGCACTCTTACTAGAAAAAAATTTTTGAGACAGTATCACAGTGGACGGATGCAGTCCACTCTGAAAACTAGAGGAGTACGTAGCTGTCATAATTTACTGCTATTCAAATAACTTCCTCTAAAAGAATTATTTTTCATTGCTTATAGAGGGACTATTTTTAACTATTGCACAGATTGAGATAGAATCATACTAAAGAATGATTCCTTTATTAGATAGAATGTAATAATTTCATAATAATGTAACTATATAAGAAATTTGTAGAACAAAATGTTTGGTTTTCTTCCTAGATGAGCCAGCAGTCAATTATAGCTAATTCTGCAGTGGCTGTTATGATTTCATATATAGAATGAATTAGCTCATTTTTATTTACTTGTATATGAATTTATTTTTAAATAAATTAAAAAAAAAATTTGACATCACAGAATCACAGAGTCACAGAATTGTAGGGGTTGGAAGGGACCACTGGACAGCATCTACTCCAACCCCCCTGCCAGAGCAGGGTCACCCAGAGCAGGCTGCACAGGACCGTGTCCAGGTGGGTTTTGAATATCTCCAGAGAAGGAGACTCCACACCCTCCCTGGGCAGCCTGTGCCAGGGCTCTGTCACCCTCACAGTGAAGAAGTTTTTCCTCATGTTCAGGCGGAACTTCCCGTGTTCCAGTTTGTGCCCGTTGCCCCTTGTCCTGTCACTGGGCACCACTGAAAAGAGTCTGGCCCCATCCTCTTGACACCTGCCCTTGAGATATTTATAAGCGTTGATGAGGTCCCCTCTCAGTCTTCTCTTCCTCAGGCTGAACAGCCCCAGCTCCCTCACCCTTTCCCCGTAGGAGAGATGCTCCAGTCCCTTAATATCATCTTCGTAGCCCTCCGCTGGTCTCTCTCCAGTAGTTCCTCATCTTTGTTGAACTGGGGAGCCCAGAACTGGACGCAGGACTCCAGATGGGGCCTCACTAGGGCAGTGTAGAGAGGGAGGAGCTTTAGTTAGACAAATCATTGAGACTAAGCCAGTTCACCATAATAGATGATAGATGAAATAGTTGTGGCATGATTTGATGTTGATAAACTTCCACCTAACAGTATCTTTCAGATTTGCATCTATTGAATGCACTAGGCAGAAATATATAGCCTACTGCTTCTCAGTGCAAATGAGCCCAGAGGTACGACCTTTCCTTTGTCGTCCAAGTGGTGGTAGTCACTGTCACTTAGGAGAGGTCGAGTACAGCCAGAAATGGAAGAGGACAATCATGAGCAGGCATTTGTGTCCCAAAGTGTTGCTTGAAGTGGTCTAATGGCTTGATTATTTTGAAAATGGTTGTTGTTTTAGTGTCTGGGTTGGTTACAGGCCCAGTACAGACCCGGAAGGAACAGGTTTTCAAGCTCTTGGGACCATGCTCTAGTGTTACTGTCAAGTTAAAGGTCTTTCCAAGTAAGGCTGGCCAGCCATGATGATCAGTGCCATCATGTGGTGATCTTGTGATATTATTGCCAGACGTCTCTTGGTTGGCGATCAAGCTTCTTTATGTTTTAAACTCAGTTTGGACCCTTAGTGAAAAAATAGTCAGTTTAATGACAACAAGTGTTCTTTCCAAAAACTATTTAGAAATACTATGGAGGGGGCTCAAATAAATTAGTTATATTTTCTGTAACAGGATTTCTTTTGTGCTTTTGAATGCTGGTGGAAAGTAAGTGGCTGAACTTCAATAACTCTTCTGTTTGGTGTTTTTTATTCCAAAACGAACTGTGAGGTAATCGGCTCCAAATACCTATTTGTTCTATTCCAATAAACAAATACTACATTATATGTCGTACTTTTGACTTCTGATATATAAAAGCCCTACTTTCTGTCCATCCAAATGTAATAAATCAAGGACAAAGCTGATAGCCTTATATTGAAATAAAGAATTTGGAGTGGAACCAGATTCTTCGTGTTTATATCTTCATTTCATGCTGACTTTTGTAGTCCTAATTTTAGTTAATTTTTAAGATTTCCATAAATCTTAAAATTGCAAAGTAGATGTGCTAGCCAGCTTTTCATCTGTTAAATAAAGTTGTTTGCAGACACTACACAGAAATCTGCTATTAAAAGGAGCAGAGAATTACTCAAAATTTATCAATAGTATAATTATACATTTGAAAATTCTTTTTCTGAAAATAAATAAAACTTTTTTTCCTTTCTCTCTCTGCTACTTTACTTACTTTACTCCACCAATCTATATTGCTTATCCATGAAATATCTCTTTTGAGCACTTGGGCATGCACAGAACATGTTGCGCATTACCTGAAAATTCTATAGGGAATATATTTATGCTCTGAAAGATGATTCTACCTTTTCTGATCTGCTGTGAAAGACTTCTAGATCTGCCTTTTCGAATAAACAAAATTAGTATATTATTCATATGGGAACATATAAGATATAAGCCATATGCTCTCTAACATACCATAAATTTTTATTCATTTTCTTATTGGAAGTACCATAGACCATTAATATTAACAGACTTGTATAATAGAACTGAGATTAACAGACTGTTGACAGATTAGTGTCATGGGACCAGGTCTTGTTGGATTCAGTGCAAAGATTCCTGTTAATTTCAAAAGTATTTTGGTCAGGTCCTATGAGTAATTAGTATTTGGGTAGAATTATATGGAGTATTTGCATAGGACTGGCAATATCATACAGCTTAAAAGTTTTCTGCCAACTTCATGTTCAGTTCTGCTAATGAAATTGCCTTCAAACCTTTGAAAAGTAAAAAAGAAACCAGTAGACTCTGAAAAATAATGCACCTCTATCCCTTCCTTGAAGAGCTTGTTATAGGTGTGTTGATTACACACACTAGAAAAGTATCCTAGATGATGTAGGAGCACGTACTGTCTCAACTCATCTTCTGTTGGTGACTGTGTTTATAAAGGCAAATGGTTGGACAGACTTTTTTACTATCTGTGATTTATTCCTGAAGTTTCTTGGACTTGCTTTTCAACAGAAGCTGGGTACCTGTTAGTAACTAAGCTGATGGAGTGCACCAGTACTGACCAGTACATCCAGTTTGTACACCTTTCCATGCAGTCGTCTTGTTAGCGGTGGTTGTGCTGAAGAGACAGTTTTTGCCTTATCTCCATACTAACTTTGTACAACTGGTCTGTTATGTTATCTCCCTGGATTTGCAGTTGTAATGTTTCTAGATCACAGATTTCAATATTATTTTACTGTGACAATATTATTTTATTGTGACAAAAAAGGGCACAAATCCTCTCCTGAATTCCAGAGGAATTGTGGAAGAAGAGGTGAAGCCCATGTGAATCTTTGGTACATCTGCCATTACCAAAACTCTCTGAAGGTTGTAATGTAATAGGACTGTGTCTGGATTTCATGGGATGTCTTGGGCAAATAAAGAAAAAAATTCTAGCAACAACCAGAGAAAGCAGCTAGTGAGTTATTGCTGTATGAAATGTTCCCTTCTCCCAAATTTTAGAGCAGATGGTTCAATGCAGTACTTCAAGACATCATTCATCAATCAGAGTGTTGCTTCTCAGTCAGGTACATAGTCACTGATTTGTTGGTTGGAGTCTCCCAAGCCAAATATATCTCTATCACTAATGTAATCATTATAATGTCTGCCTACTGCATTTTATATCATCAACATGAAAGCAAAGATAAGTTCTCAGTACACAATGGTGTGAGGGGAAGTAGAACTTTCTGCAAATTATGCACAGCTGGACAGATGAGCTGTGGTGCCCGCGGCTGTGAATTTGTATTAACGCAGCCAGCAGTAGGTCTGCTGCCCGAATTAGAAATGTTCCGTGTGTGGTTTCCAACGTGCAGGTGGCGAATTGGGGGATAGATGATGCAGATCCACTGGTTTTGACAGATTAAATAATAGCAATTGGCATAACTGGAAATTAACCTTGGAGCTGGAGGAGATCTCGTTAGGCAAGAGCTAGCATATTAATTTCATGCTCATTGTGATAATACTTTGCTTTAGTTCAGGCGCACAAGTTATAGTGCAGGATAGGTGGACTTATTGCTTCAGTCTGAACAGGTTAACAGTTACTAAGAAAATACATTATTTAATCTGGCATTTGTTATGTCTTTCTTTTTCTCAAGATCTTGTAGCTGAACTGTGTTTGAATTATGGCTTTTGAAGAGAAATGCTTAGTGTTTATATTGGTTTGATGTCATCTTTACATATAGATACTGTTTCAGATACAGTGTTTGTACAGGAGTATGACAATGCAGACCAGCTGGCACTTACATTTAAAGAACAGAGTAAATTAGAAGGGTCAGTAAGATTTTTATACTACTGGACTGCAAAAGGCATGCTGCATTGATTTATCTGCCCTGATCTGGTTCAGAGATGAGATGTTACCGAAATGCAGTGGGTTAATGGTGCAGTTAGCATGTAGCATTATCTTACATTGAGTTGTTATGATCATGAAGTGGCATACAAGCACAAGCAAAAGTAGTTCCCCACTAGAAGAGCTGGCCCATCTTCATTTGCACTATAGTGTAGCAAATAAATATTTCTCCTTGGAATGTCAGTCTATATTTTCCTTTCCCTGTCTGCTTTGGAAATAAGATGCTCTAGTGAACTGTCCTCCTGCCCAAATCTGTCTTGGCTAAGACTTTTGACTTCAGAAAACTGAAATTAGAACATGTAGTTAGGATCTTTCATTTTCTCTATTTCTGCCATTCCTGCAAAGTTGTTTTTTGTTTGTTTGACTGTTCATTTTTTATTTTCCTGCAATTTTGTCATTTGTCTTAGCATCCCAGATCCTGTGAAGTGCTTTTTCCCATTCATGACTTACTAAAGGTGTAATACTGGTCAATATGATGATGATGGCTTCAATAGCTAAAGCAAAATCCCCCATTATCTCTTGGGTGATTTGCATTAGCAGTTCTGTTTAGGCTGAATTTGAGTGCCTTTTTGTGAAGGATTTCTTGTTCTGACAACAGAAATTGTATTAGCAATATAGAAGTTATATTAGCAATGCTGTAGAAAGGACAGGAGATGGGAGCAGTTGTAATAGCAGTAGTGTGTTGAATTCTCTTAGCTATTAGCTAGGTAAGAATGGAAAGCTAAGTAAATCTCACATTTGGTATATGATTAAATGATCGCTGGACCATAACACTTCACAGAAACATCCTTCTGTGGTAGATTTTAGTTTCTGTTTGCCCCTGGAGGGTGGCCATTTGGTTAGCCTTGATACTTCACTGCTTTCTGAAACCAGTTAAAGCTGGTTTACTCAAGAGGAACTAAAACTTATAAAGTTGGAGAAGATACGCATCAATAATGATGATGGACAGATGGTCCAGTTCCATTTTGGAAGAAAATTCATGGGTTTCTTAACAGCAATGATGGCATTTGTAACACCACTTCTACCTCTTAAGGTCTGAAATCTAATCATTGAGCATAATTACGTCTAATATGAGGAGACTGCATATTCCAGTTCTTGCCTTTTCCTCTGTGCAAGATGAGGATGCTTCTTAAATGACCCAACCCCTCCTTCTGTTATTCGTCATCCCTAACTTGCTGTGGTATGTTCCTTCTCTTCTCATCGCCTCAAGATGCCCGTCCTAGTCAGAGACTGTAAACAGGCAATGAGTTGCAGACAGATTACCGGTTTCAAAGGAAGATTAACATGATTAGCTTTCACAGAAGAAGAATATTGATGAAGAATGAGTGGGATGAGGTAGGAAGTCAGTAGCAGTTGGGGTAGAGTCTCAAAACAAGTACAGGGTGCTCACTAAAGAAACAATGTGAGAATGTAAGAAAGGGATAGGAATGCAGGGATGATGCGTAGGGACAGTAGACATACTAGAGCATAGCGAGTAGAGCAATAAGAGGAGTGACAGTTCAAATACTCCATTCTGGAGAGCTTATAATAGCGGGATATGAGTCAGGGCAGACTTACAAAAGGAGGTGATGCTTTGGGACATGCGAGTTTGGATTAGTCTGAGGGGCTGCAATATATTAGAAGTTCATTATAGAGATCAGGGTAAAAATATGATTCTTAGTATCATCGTCACTCTGTAGAGATCTAGATTGTACTCTTTGAAATTGAGTCTGTTTTCTTCAGAATAATCTTGTAAAATACTTTTTGTCCAAATAAAGCATTTATTAAAATATCACCGTTGCTTTTTAAGGAAACCATATCCAGTGGTGTCATCACTGAATATATTTCTATTTAGGATTGTTTGTTTTTTTCTTTTTATCCCATTTTTCCCGAGAAGTATAATAAATCATCTTTTCTGTTTCTTTTCAAGTACATGGATTTTTTGGGGTGTGGGGTTGTGTGTGGGGTTTTTTTTCTTTTTTGGTTTGTTGGGTTTGTGGTTTTTTTCCCAGTATGGCAAATTTTACTATTAACCTGCAATTCCTGAGAGAAATTAGTCTGGCAGAGAAGTGCGTGCAGAATGTGGAGAAATTTACCTGGAATTATATAAAGGCAGGCTTAACAAACTATGTGGGTTTTGATGTTTCTGTCACTGGTACATGGGGGGGGGAGAAAATTAAAGTAAAATGTATCTTCATCCTACTCATATACATGACTCAAAGGTATGTAATAGTTGATGAAGAGTCTGTGCAGGGGCTGCTGTACCATCACCTCACATCTAAGTTGTATTCCATAGTTACAAATCTTTTCTTTCATCACTTTTTAAAACAAAATAGAATTGATATACCTCTGTCTAGTTCAAAATGTCATCTTTTAAAATAGTAGATCTTTGGTGAGATATAAAGCAGCCAGAAGAAATCAGTTTTTCCTGAGAGTATGCAGAGTACTAGCCTTCCTTTCCTGTCCTTAATAAACAAGCTTCGCCTATACACGTAAATGGACATAATGCGTACATCATCACTTTTAAGAGCCATTTTGCTTCACTTGCTGTGAGCTGTAGATTTAAAAGTTTACAAGCACGACTGAGATCTCATTAACACTGTTTTTACATTGGTTTATACCATTGTCTTCAGTGGAGTAATATTTGAATGTCTAGAAGTATTAATTTAGTGCTTAAAAAAAAATAGTCAGGTTCCAGGATTTTCCTCCTCCTTTTGCAGCTAACACCTCATCATTTAATGTATTAATTTGGCAGTGGTCTCTTTTCAGCTAAGAAGATCTTGTTCTCTGTGGAGTAAATTGTTTCCTAGCCAGCCATATATGTTTGCCCTAGTGAATGTGAGTGAAATGGTCCATCACAAATTCATGTAACTGCATGAACCTTCTTGACACTGTGACTCTGAAAAGTTAAGACAAGGATAGAGGTGAATGACAGGAGGTGGTGAAAATGAGATTCTTGAACATGACACACATTTTACTGTGTGTAAATAGGCTTACAACTTAAGCAAATGATTTTTAGAGATAAAATTCTCTTCTCAGTTTATTTGTCCTCTTTAGATGATTCTTGTTAAACAGGATGATTTTGTTTTGTCAGAATCTAAAGTCAGGTGGAAAGGTTTTAAGTTCTGAATCCATGCTAACTTCCAGTATATACTCAGATTTTGTGTTTAGACAGGTAGAAGTTTCATGTACAGGAGGGTGAAAAATGAAATGGAGAAGGAAAAAAAATCCACTACAACCTACTTTATTACCTTATACCAACTTCTTTTTCTGCTCTGACATGCACCAGGATTGATTATTTATAGTACATACTTTCTATGAATAAATAAGCACTGAATTTTATGTAAGGAGATATCTCAGCCCAGAAGCAGTTTTGTACAGAAGATTGATAAAAAGTTTGGCTGAAGAACTCAATTTTTTGTAGAACAATATTTTGTCTTTATTTGCAAAAACATAAACATTTTTCCACAAAAAATAAATAGAATAGATTAGAAAAAGATAAAGAATCTAGATTTTGTCTAGACTGTTTCATGCTTTCCAGAGTCTTTCATACACCGTTGCGAATAGGGGTTTTTTGGGTGGGAGAGAGGAGCAAAGGAATTCATTTCTTGTTGTTTTTGTTTGTTTGTTTAGTTTTGATTTGGCTTATGTTCTGTAGAAGGGGAAATGGTTTTCAGGTATCTAGACTGAGAAAAGTCCAAACCTGCAACACCACTCGATCCTGCTTCAGAAATGCCTGAGATGGCCACTTTGGGAAGGAGAGGAGAAGGTGAGAATGTGAGCCTCGCATAGGAATATAGACATATAAGACATAGGAAAGAATTGTCATTCTAGATTTTCGTAAGTATTGTTACACAAAGGATGTTGGGACAGGCTTACATACTGTCCTGGTTTTGGTCAGGATAGAACTAATTTTCTTTCCAGCAGCTACTGTGTTTTGGATTTAGTATGTGAAGAATGTTGATAATACACTGATGTTATTAGTTGCTGCTAAGCGATCAAGGATGTCTTCCCAGGTTTTGCTAATGTGCAGGTGTAAAAAGCTGGGAGGAGTATACCCAGAATAGCTGATCCAGACTGGCCAAAGAGAGTATTCCATACCATAGATGTCATGCCTGGTATAAGTGGGGGTTGGCCAGAGGGCTAGTCTCTTTTTCCCTTTTTCCTTCTTTTCATTTGTTCAGGCCTTTTCATTCATTTGTTCAGCTGTTTGTTCCCTTGCTCGGTCTCTCTGGAACTTGCTGTTCTGAGATCACTGCTGGGGAATATTCCTGTTCCCTGACTGGTGCTCAGGATGGGCTGTATCGGTCATCTGGTGGTGAGAAATTGTGCGTCGTTCGTTTTATATATTCTACTTATATTTTACTATTATTATCATTATTAATATATAGTATTTTTCTTTGCTGTCCTGGTGAACTGTCTTTATCTCAACCCACGAGTTTTCCTTTCTTTCCGATTCTTCTCCCCGCCCCACTGGGGAGGGGGGAGTGAGCGAGTGGCTGCGTGGTATTGGGTTACCATCTGAGGCTAAACCACAACACATACACAGAGTTTTATTAGCGTGGTCTAATGATGAATGTTACTTTAGGCAGAAAATACAAGAATAATAGGAACCCAATGGGAGAAAGGAAAGAAAAGGGCAGACTGTCCCCAGTGGCACTCCAGGAAAAGCAGTGGCAGTGGTGGGGAGTCCCTGATGAACACCTTTCTCCAGGTTTTTTAATCTGTTGCAGCAGGTGAAAACAATGAAGATGATGAGGTTAATGACATTCTTTGCTATGCTTTTCCCCTTGCACTGTATACTCCAAGACCATGTGAAAATTCCCACTGCTTGTTTTGATTCTTGATGATATTAGTGCTGATTGGAGTATGGTAATTTTTAGGTTCAAGTGTTGCACGTTGGTTATCAAAATTTATTATTGGGCAATATTTACCAAGTATTTAAATGGCTATTATCTATTTTACTGTGCACTATATTTTAGTTTTCTCTATTATAAACTAAAGTCTGCAAAACAAAAGGTAAGGAAGGCTGGTGTGGGAGGGTGGGCGAAAGAGGGACCATTCTCACTGTAGTGGTAGAGTGCCTACCATAACAAAACTATTGGGATTTGCAGTTACAAGACTGTGAGAATACCAACACATGACCTAGAGTTTGAGAACATCAAGGGGAAAAGAAAAATACTGCTACAGAGGCTCTGGAGAACACTGCCTCAATGGCTTAGGGGCAAGCTTACAGAGCTGCGAATTGCAGACCCTTGGCATTATTACTAAGGCTGAGGTGCTAGCATACTTGAGGCCAAATATGCCTTAACAACATTGAGGAATCAAAAATTCCTATTAGATCACTTAAGCTTAAAATCAGAGATATGAAAATTAGGATCATGTAGACATAGCTTAGAACTTTGAATATTGCATTTTCCTCAAAAAGGGAGAGTTGAGAGAATTCCAAGGGTCGTCTTTGTTTGTTTGTTTGTTTAGCTTGCTCTAGGCAGAGGTATAGCATATCAGTATAATACCTTTATTTTTAAACTATTTAGTGATCTTTTAAGACAAAAAAAAAAGTGCATTTACCTTATGGTTTGCTATATTCATATAACTAGAACCAGTACTTGTTTGTACACTGTTTCAAAGTATGAGGTGACTTTGTATCCCCTTATAACTTCTGGTATTTCATAATGTATCCTTTGGAAGGAAGGGTGTCCTCTTTTCCTACCACTACATCATTTATCAAACAATAATTGCCATGGTACCTTTAGGTGCACTATGACTTTGTAAATCACCACAAGAATTGCCCGATATCCACATTACCCGATGCCTCAAGGTATTCCAAAATACAAAATCTAGCCACAGGCATTAACAACACATACAGTGATTGCTGTCATGTCTTGGTGCTGTTCCCAGAAATGCCACATTCAGAAGGCTGTACTTTGAGGAATGATGTTGCAGGATCAGATGGCTAAATTCATTAGAAGCTGAGGCACCACAACAGGGAGTACAGAGTTATCCTTGATGATCTGGGCTTTTGTAGTGGCAAACAGCAATGTTCACAGAATTTCTTGAGCTGGGTACCAAGTGATTCAGTCTTCCAAACTAATCTCAGCAGTGGCAGATTTTTTTCATCACATCTTTAAGCCTTTCTTTCCTGAAAAAGCTGTACATTGAAGGCATGCAAAAGTTTCTTAATAATCCAAGTAACTACTTTATATCATGAGATCAGTTGTTCAGTGTCTGGATATCTCAGACTAGTTATTCTTAGAGATTGGCTGATGCGAACTGAAGAAGCTGAAAAATTGTGACTGTGTAGATTCTGTTCTGATACAAGAACTGGGGCACCCCTCCCTCCCCCAACTCCCCCCAAAAATGACAAAAAAACCTCCTTTATTTTACCATATGCCTCATTCATTAGCAGTTGATGAGAGATCCTTGCAGGGCTGCTACAGTTTCCCACTGTGAACTGTACATGTGTTCCGTAAGGCTGTGTTTAAAAACCCTTATCAAATACCGATGGAATACATTACACAAACTAGGAGAGCTAGGAAGGAATGTGTTTTATTTTTAGGTCCACATATTTTAGATAATCAATTCATTCTCACATGTGCTGAGCTGTATGACAAGAATTTCGCACTGACTTTTTTTTTCTACACCTAGTTCAGTGAAGATGATTTTGGCGTGAGACACCAACAGCCTCTGTATTTCAGTGATTTCCCTCCTGGTGAATAAGCATCTCTCTCTCAAAGATGTCTCTGTCAGATCAGTGAGAGCTTTATCTGTCTGCCAGTGTCCTTGACTTCCTAAATCAGGCTTTTATACCCCCAGTTCAGCTCAGATGCCACTGAAAACCAGTACCATAGTTCTGAATCTCTTGAAAATGCAGTGGGTTTTGGTTGTAACTAAGGAAAACTATAACTAAGCTTAACATTTGTTACTCTTCCTTCAGTCTAGATACTATCAGATGCTGACCAGATTAACTGTCTAGTAGGATCATCAAAAGTATATGCAGATGCTTGGTGGGATTTTTCTAAAGTTTTTAAGGAAAGACCTTGCTTGAGTCCCCTGTGGGGTGATTCGTCTTGCATACCACAGAGCTCTGCTTTCCAGCTGCAGACAGTTGTGTGCAAACTAGTTATTCTAGGCTCTCATTGCAATTTCTGGGAAGAAATACAATGTTTGGGATGCCATTTACCTTTCTTAAGGTCTTCTTTAGAATAAGATTAAGCACTTGTGATTAATGTTTGTAAGTAATAAAGTAGTTTGAACAGGTGAAACCTGATCAATGAATGTAAATGTGATCTTGGTCAGTTTACGTTGTTCCACAGACTATATGCTGTTTGCTTTCCTCTTCTAAGGCCTTGTCTGAGACACTCGTGTTATTTCTGGAGCAAAGGTCCCTTACAATTGTGCTTTATCATCATTTCTGTTATATAAAGTTACAGGTCTCCTTTTAACATAAAGGACTGCTCTTTTCATGGCAATACAGTTCTTCACATTTGACTATTTCATTTTCAAATACATTTTCCTTATGAAGGTGTGGGATTGTTGGATGACTGATATGCTTGAATGCCATTGATAGTCTAGGGTCTAGCCTTAATTTGAGGTTATTACTGCACATATCAGAGGCCTGAATGATCAGACTATTGTCCTTTTTGAACTTTTGCATGCTAGCAGGTTCTTCACAGTTTGTTGTGGGTTATTGGTGTCAAGAAACTTCATTCTTCTATCCAACATTGTCATTCAGTGGTTTTAGTTATATGTGAAAAATAGAAGCTACTCAGTTATGATGGATGCAGATCATTATGGATGAAAGAAAGAGTGTTTTATACGCTGGTTATCTACAAGTACATTCTATGTGAGACATACTCTTGAAAAAAATGCATGGAGGTGTTTCACAGGATTTTCAATTATTCTGAATTTAAAAGGGGTGAAAAAAAATTTATAGTGGGTATAGCATCTGTTGGAAATAATTATAATAGGTATGTTTTACTGTGGCTGAGGTTTAAGGACTCAGACTACCATCTCGTATTCCTTTGCAAATTTTGCTAAGCAGAAGACAGTGGAGATGGCAGAATTTTTTGGGTGTGGTGAAGTGCAATGTACTTACATTTAGAGGACTAAGTTCACAATATAGTCACTGGAAATTTTATAGGTATTTCAGAAGGAAAATCTCCATGTGAGTTGCCTGCCTAAATGTATTTAACTCAAGACATAAAATTTAAACTTCCAAAAGCAGCAATAAAAACAGGTTTCCATTTCTAGCCAATCCTGAATTTTCTAAACCCCAAACTTTTTTTGGCCTTATGAATTAATTACAATATGAAAATTTGGAAGCAGAAGACTAGCTTCATGATTTATAATCATGGTTGAGCACATTATATAACTCTAATTAATTACAAATATTTCAATTCTATTTTAAAATTTTACAAAAGGGTACCAATCAAGGGAATAGCTAATATAGTGGTTGCTGCAGCACAGGTCTCTCAGTTCAGCATCAACAGTCAGTATTTCTCACATGAAAAGGGCTAAAGGATTAGACATGTTTGGATTTTTTTTAATCGAGACTCACGTTAAAAAAATATTTTTCAAATAAAAAATGTTCAAGTTCTAATAAAAAAATAATGCGTATATGTATACGTATATGTGTTCTTCAGCTCTTTTAAGTGTTTGGTGTTTTTTATTGCCAAACAAAGAAAGATTGTACGTATCCACTTGGTAATCTTGAATGGCTTTTATGAATAGCTTTTTTTTTAAAATGAGTGATTTAAAAAAAAAAAAATTGAAACAAATGCAAACTCAAATTCTAAAAAAAAATGACCATATGTAATGGTTCATTTACTGTGAACATCTGTCTCTTGAATACCAGCTAGGGAGGTTTGTTTTTGTGAGGGCATACATTCCAGTCAGATTCTTGAGTGAAACAGTAGCATTTCTTTGTGCATAGATAATCAGATAGTGACAATTTCTGTTTACATTTTTGGAAGTGATTACATAAAAAGAATCTCATTTCAAAGGAATATGATCTGTATTTTCTATAGATAGGATTTTTTCTTAGTATCTCAAGTTCATTTTCAGCTTCTAAGAATATTAGTAAAAAATTTAAGGCCTTCCCTGAAATAATGCAAAGTTAAGACCTCTATTAAAAAACAACAACAAGCTTTTACCGTGATGTCCTATTGTTTACTGAGGGGATTTAATGATTGAATTATTAACTAAAACCAGCTGATTACTATAACAAAGACATTTATCAATTGTCCATCTGAGAGTCTCAGTTGCATCTTAGATAGGTTAATAGAAAAAAAGAATGAAAAAGAACTGCAAACTGCAAAGCTTTTATGTGTTTCTAATATGGATTATGTATTAGTGGAAGATATAGTGTATTTGGAAAAACTTCAAATAGTTATTTGAATGCAGAATACCTTTGGTAGCATAGTTACCTATGGTGAGAAAATTTTCAATGAATAGGCAATTACTTTTTGAAAAATACACATACACAACATCTGGAGTTTGCAGTGCTCAAGAAAGAGAAGGATTTTATTGCTGCAGTGGTTTGACACCAGAGGGGTCGTTTGAGGTATTAATTTTTCAAAGCTTTTGAAAATCAGGCCACTTAACTACCTGATGTGAGCTTACACTTTATCATTATCCTCTGTAATAGTATTGACCGCACATGTGCGTTTCTGGAGTCTGTGGGTACTCAGAGTAGTACTTCTACAAATATTTTGCAGCCCTGCGCAACGGATAACTCCAAGTTACTTGGAGAGCCGGACTCAGCACCCGTATCAACACAGTGACACGGCAGTGCTGTTCAGCCCTCCAGATGCTGGGTGCCTTGCTCAGGCAGAAAGTCCTCTGACATTCAGCTTCTGGGACCTGAACTGTTGTCTTCACACAGCACTACAATGTAGTATGGGATGTATCAGTTTGGTCAGTGTTAGCTTTGTTTCCCTATATAACTCAGGGTATATCATCAGTTCTTACAGCTTCTTGAGGTAAAATTTGTCTTGTGGTTTGCAAAATGGCAGCAGTTTTGGTTTTGTGCAAGAGACTTCTGAAATATGTTTCTCTTTAATGCTGTACTTGAGACCTTGTGATAGTCATTGCTGTCACAACCATGCTCTTAGGTGTGATTTGTAATTTTCCATTAGCAGCTACCACTGAGTATAGTTACCTATGTCCGGTCAGAATTTCCTCCCAAAATTATGTGTCCAATAGGCTGCAACCAAGTATGAGACAGCAAATATGAGACATGGATACTTGGACTGACTTCTGCAGTCTACTGATCTCATGAGGACTTTTATTGACCTCAAAGGGCTCTGGATCAATCTGTTAGTTTCTGCTCAAAGCAACTGCAACCTTTCTTCAATTTTAGGAACTAAAATACTAGAAGGCCAACATATTTGTAACTCATTCATTCCTGAATATCTCTATTCGTCCAAGTAACAGCAGGGCACAGAAAAGCAATCGGCTTCTCAACCAGATAAGTGGAAAGAGAGTGGAGATATTGGACTCATGACAATCATAAATTTGTTTTTGTTATGACCTGTAATCAACAGCATATGATATAACCTATTGCTATTGCAGGCAGGAGATCTAAAGATGACTGACAGCCTTGAGCAAGCAATGTCTAGCCGAAAACAGAATGTTCTAAATACAGAACAATGACTTTATATATAGCCCTACAGTGAGAGAAATCTTTTCATTTCTCGTTCTGATGGGAGACAAGAGAGGATTTATTAGACTTTTGGGAAGCTTTAGAATCTTCAGCAAATATTCCAAGACACTGGAAATATTTAGGCAACTTACTCAGTTCATGTAATGGAGTTTAAATAAATTTACCAACATATTGATTTCCTGCCCTGAGGAAATTTCCGGGCTTTCATGATTACTGTGTTTGTTATTAGCTTGTTCAATTAATTATTCTACACTATCTAGTGCTAATTTTGGAGAATTCTAAATCTAATAGATTCAGTCAGTGCATGGAGTGTTCGATTAGCTGAGGATTGAGATAATCCAATGTCAGGGGCTCATGCTTTTCTTGTGGGTGTTCCAGGAATCTATCATCACTCTTAACCTTTATCTAACATTTGCTACATGGTTCATTCAACATAATAAAATTATAATGAATGATTAAGTTATAATTAATGAATTTAACTTTCTGCATTTGACTTAATTCTTAGTAGAAACATTAAACAAAATGCATTTATTGCACAAATAAATACCTTTTGAATATGTCAAACTTACCAAAAGGATTTAGGGCCACATTGTCACCTGTTGTATATGGTTTGAAGACAGCCTCAAGTCATCAAGTGCAAGGAAGGCACATAGAGTTCTCTACTAAATTCTTGCCTCAGTGGTTACTTGTCTAAGATCTGTTTAAGGAACTTGTGCATCAGTTTGCTGCAGTAAGAGTATATAAGTGAGTATACATACGTAATTATAGATAGGGAGACATTAGTTTTAAAAGAGAAGATAATATTCAAAACTAGGAGACGGATGAAGAGAAAGCTATTACATCACGCATATGTTCAGAAGGTTGATAGGCATATAGTAAACCTTTTCTTTTTTTTTTTTTCCTCTAGCGCATCCAGCAAATTAAGAAGATGAGGTGAGAGAGAAAAAATCAAAATAATTTGCACTGTAGAAGATGTATAGCAAATGGCAATAATGAGTTGAATGGTGATATGCTTTGTTATTCATGCTATATTAGTCTGCAAGTATAATTCAGATGAAAAAGATAAAACACTCAGAAATTAAAAAGTAGCATATTTAAGGTTGCTTAGAAAAAACACAAATTCTTCCAGTTTGTGCATCCAGAATGTTAAGTTAAAAAAACCCAGGTAATTTAATTTCGAATTATATCCTTTAATAACATCAAATCATAAGGAGATCAAATTAAGATTGCTTTGGTAAGTTCAGTTCAATGTTTGAATTCAAAACTTTGCAAAAATGAATAATGTCCTTTCAACTTTATGACTTTGTTTTTCTGTTGATTTTTTGTATGATCTTCACAGAATATTGTAAGTTATAGGAAAAAAAAAGAAAACCAAAACCCATACGATGCTAAGTACATTTACCACACCTTCTGCAAAACACCTTAAAGTCAAAGTGTCAGGACTCAACGTGGCCTGTTGCCACTTGAGGTACAGGACTTCACATTGCTCAGCTGACAGTAGAGTAATCTCGTAGTGAAGAGGGAAGTTGGGCTGCAGGTGCCAAGTCCCCATAGCAGAGGGAACCTAGTTTAGTTTTCTGTCCCAAAAAATCCATCTCACCCCCTGTACCTGCCTCATTTCCTTCTTGAGATCAGGGAATGCGGTCGGTCATGAGGTTCCTGTCAAGGCAGGATCCCTTCTCTTTTAGCCTCCTCATGCACTCCCAATATAATAGTAATGCTGGTAGCAGCTGCCATCATTGCTGTTATGTCACATTTTGACTGTAAAAAAGGATACACATTTTAAAATATTTGCTTTTTTATATACTATGATTTTGGTAAACTGCCAAGACTTTCCTGAAAACAGATAGCGAGAGAAGAGAAAACTGATAGTTTCAAATACAGCCTAGATAAGCCAGAATGGAATTTAATTAGAGGAAGAAAGATTTCCAGCAAAAGACTTTTCTCCTCATTGAATTTGAGGGAAGAGAAATGGGAACCTTAGATATAAATTCTCTGTAATTTTCTGTTGTTGCTCTTTGTTACCAAAGTAAATTCTGGCTGTATTCAGACTGCAAGCTGGGGCAGGATTTGGAACAGCTGGGGCAGACTGGGCTATGGCCAGGTTGAGCCATGATCTGGAACTGCTCTGTAGTCCCTCTTACTCCCCTCTTCCTGTTTACTCCTACTTACAGTTACTTTATCTGTTGGAAGGAAACCCCACAAAAGTAAAAAGGAAAGGAATTGTGATTTTACTAGGAGACCTTGCGATGTAGACAACTGTGGGAATGAGGCCTAGGGGAAGGCAGTAGAGACAGAGCCATTAAGCTGCAAACTTAGAGGGGCTCTCATAACAGTCGTGAAACACGGTCTTTCAGGTTTCAAATGTGTTTGTGTTTGCTTACAAAGCTATGGTTGTCAGATAGAGACTTAAGTGCTTTGCTTTTCTTGGCAGGAAGGCTAAAAGAGGTGTAAGGGTGCTTACATCCCGTTTCATGTCATTGACTTCTTTGTAGTGCTGGAAGATGAAGCTGTTTCTTTTCCCTTGTTCTGACTCTGTGACTTTCCATTAGTAGGCAGGTGATTCTGTATCATGATTTAAATCAAGTGGGAAAGAGTTAAAATATGTTTCTTCCCTTGTCTCTTTTGAGGATAGAACAATCCCTGGAGATACAGGACTCTAGCAATCCCTGTTCTACTTGACCTTAATCAGGCTTTTGCTCAAAGATATTCACTTGAGATGTGCGAGATTATAGTTCAAGCTGGTCTTCAGTTGCTAATACCAAATGACACTGCTCCATAAGGAGAAATAATGATCTGAGTAATTGATGAACTGATTCACTGGCATGAATTAGACATAACCAAACACTGAACATCTGCTATAACCTTTGCAACAGGAGTCTGGCTTCTTTGAGTCAGGCAAGACTCTCATTTTGATGGCATATTCTGTCTTTCTCGAAAAAGGTACATGTATTTACAGATCACAGAAGCACAGAATGACTGACTGGTTGAGGTTGGAAGGGACCTCTGGAGATCACCTTGTCCAACGCCTCTGCTCAAGCAGGGACACCTACAGCTGGTTGCCCAGGACTATGTCCAGACAGCAGTTGAATATCTCCAAGGAGAGAGACTCTACAACCTCTCAGAGCAACCTATGCCAGTGCTCGGTCACCCTCACAGTAAAAAAGTGGTTCCTGATGTTCAGAGGAAACAGATGTTCAGAGTGGTTCCTGATATTCAGAGTGTTTCACTTTGTGCCCATTGCCTCTGGGCCTGTCACTGGGCATCACTGAAAAAAGCCTGGCCCTGTCCTCTTTGCACTCTCCCTTCAGGTATTTATAAACATTAATAAGATTCCCCCGAGCCTTTGTCTGCTCATCCAGCCCAGACATCATCAGCTTCTCTATGAGGATCTTATGGGAAACAGTGTGGAAATCCTTACTGAAGTCCAGGTGGACAATATTCACTGCTCTCCCCTCATCTACCAAGCCAGCTGTTTCATCATAGTTTGTCAAGTTTATTAAGCATGACTTGCTCTTGGTGAATACATGCTGACTGCTCCTGATGTCTACCTTGTCCTCCATGTACCTGGAAATGGATTCTGGGATTAGTTGCTTCATCACCTAAAGTTCTGAATAAAGAAAAGATGCCTAGAGAAATCTATTTAATCAATACCTGAATGCTTCTAGTATTTACGGGTTGTTCTTAAAGACTGCTAAGATAATCCTGTCTGATTGCTGTTGTTCTTTGGATTTATTGCTCTCTACTCCCCAGCCCCCTCACAAGTTATTTTTGTGATAACGCTGTTCACTCTTCTTCACCAATCATTCTGAGACAAGGAAGTAAAACACATCCCTTGCAGTTTAAATTCTGTGGGTTTTAGTCCATAGGTCTATGTAGGATGTTATTATGTCTGCCCCTAGCTTGTGATGATAATCTCTGCACAGGTAAAAACTACTTAGAAGAAATAAATTATTAAATACCTTTTGGAAGGAGAAGGGGCAAGCTGATAGGGAAGGAGATAAAATATCAAGGTAAATGAAAGGGAATTATGTCTAAACGGTCTGAGGCTGTAGTCCAGTGATGACCACCTCTATATTTATTGCAGTTTGAGACATTTATTTTCACTTGATGATTTAATGAAAAATGCAGAGAGATGGAACCAGTAACCTCATTGCCCCTTCTTTATAAAATGCTTTCTACTAGGATGAAAGCCATTCTTATTTTATTTCATTTTTGATTGCTCAATTTTAAGTCAAGTCCTTGTGTTAAAATTTCAGTTTAGCAAGGTTTGTAAAGAGAGTTAACATCACTCATTTTACCAACAGATACACTTGGAAAATATGATAAGGTTCTGGATGCAGAAGACCATCTCCTACGGGGCTGAAACCTAAGCAGCAAACTTTACACTGAGCACTTGCTAGCAACAAATGTTCTGTGCGTTACCTCCTAAGGAAATGTAGATACAACCCCTTTCACAACATAATTAGTCTATCAATTAGACATAGAGACAATAGTAAGATTCATGTCTCTGTGGAGTCTGTAATTTAGTGCTTAGGTTTATCTCAGAGGTTTTAGTTAGTCTGGGTGAAAAACCAGGAAAATTTTCAGTAATAGAGGAATATTATAAAAAAATTCAGGGATAACTAGTTGTTTCCATTCTTGACTGATGGTGTGAGTTTATTCTGCTGCAGTGTTTGGTGTGAGTTTTTGTTTACTTGTGTGTTTGTTTGCTTTTAATCCACATAGTTTCCACAAAGTGTCTGGGGAAAAATATATCACAGGCTTAGGAGATGTGGATTTTGGTGATTCTGTTACGGGTGGAATGATGGCTGCCGCAAGAAGGATGTGCTCCTCATTTGTCTCTCATCGTGGGTCTGGTTAAAGTTGGATTTTTTTGCTGCGTGAACAGTTCACTTGCAGTTCTGAACTTGGTAACGCTGTGTCATGGCATCTTAGGGGCCAGGAGCGTTGGGGGCTCCCTGTGGGGGTCAGGGCAGGGCCTGGCAGCCAGGGCCCGTCCCAGCCCCAGCCAGGCTCAGGGCAGCCGGGGGGCACCGGGGCAGCCCCAGCCCCAGGCATCGGGCACCTCCCTGGGGATGGACACAGGCCAGGCCGGGACATGGGCCCGCGGGTGGGCCCAGCTCGGCGGGGCCCATGGCCGGGCAGGGCAGGGCTGTGGGGAGCTGGAAACCGGCCCTGCTGCAGCGTTGCTGGGGCAGGGGCTGATGGCCCCAGGGCGCTGACATGGGGTCCTGGGCCCTGGGCAGGGTGGGGGAGCCCTGAGGGTCTGATGTGGGGTCCTGGGCCCTGGGCAGGGTGGGGGGAGCCCTGGGGGCTGAGAAGGGACAGTCAGGGCTGGTGGTGCCCTCGAGGACATGCTAGGCTGAAAGGTTCTCTGTGAATATTTGTTTTGGAGATGCAATATAGGTGGGTTGCATTCTATGAATTGATTTACTAACATTATAATTTCATTCTGGAGAACTGGGAAACACTGTGAAGGTGAAAATGAGTAAGAGTTCAGTTTTCAAGAGAAGGAAGTCTCAGAACTTCTGGTGACATTGCTGTTAGTCGGGGCCCACTGCCTTGTATCCCTGGCAACTTCGCAGTTATATCGACACTGAACTGGAATAGCCTCCCTGTGCATGTCTTACCCATTTGAAAGATGTTTAGATAGTATAGGAATGGAAATTTATGCAGCTAGATGGGCAAAGACCTATGTGCATACAGATTCTGATGTGCTGATTTCAGTTTGATGGCTGGGATTGCAATTTCTCTCACCTTACACTGCATTTTTTTGAGGGAGTTTGTGTGAAAAACAGCTCAGTGGCTTATAGTTTGACTGTGCATTAACCAAAAATGATAGTATCTGACACATCATTTGTGTAAAGAAAAAAACTTCTTCACTTATGAGAGGGTTTTCATGTATGAATTTTCATTGAATGAATTTTCAGTCATTCCAGTCTTTCTGGCTATGAAAATTTTAAGAGAATTTCCTCCTCAATTACCTAGGCTCTTAAATCATATGGGAAAAAGGCAGATATATTTATCAGAGCTTGCTCATGCACAGAGAGGCATATATGATTTCATCAAGGGTAATTGCTTTACTAGTAATAACTTGGAAGTGACACAGATAGTCAACATCACCTTGAGCATAGCGAGAGCCTTGCTGTAATAGCTATTTAAGTGCCTTTTGGCACATTTTTGCTGCTAGTTTCAGAAACACAGAAATAATATTAAAAGGCCCAAGGAGACTTAACTATATACTTGAAGTGAAAACTGAATAGGTGATCTGAACTTCATGCCACTGGGTGGATTATTCTGTCTTCTATTCATCTGATTCCCTATCTACAATCTCTGAAAGCAGTACCTTGACAGGCTTGAGGGTTATTATGTGGAGCTCTTGCTGTTCCAACTGATCTTTAATTTCAGTATGTCTCAGCGTGGTCTTGAAGCTCTCTTTGGATTCTGTTTCTTTGACTTCAGGTTTGTCCTTAATCTTCCCCCCCCCCCCCGGATTGGTCTTTTCCCCTCCCCTTTCTGCTGTCTTTCTCCTTTAGCTGTATCTTATCCTCCTTTTCCTCCTCCTCCTTAATCTCAGGCTTGGCCTTTCTCTTATCCCTTACTTGAGAATCAACCTTTTCTTTTGACACAGGACTGGCACTCTCTCCCCTTCTTTTTGACCTTAGACTTAGTCTTTTTTATGTCCTTCGTTTTTACTATGTCTTATTCTACATGCTTTCTTGGCATTGCTACTTTCTGGCCTGGAGTTCCCCTAAGGGGATTTATCGTTCCATTTACCATTCAGAATTTCTTAACACAGCAAATCACTCTCTTCTGCATCATCAGCATTTCTTATGTGTGTGTTACTGTTTTGGGCTCAGGCTTCATGAGTTTAATTCTTCCTGACTTCTCATAGCAGTTTGCAAATTCTTCAGAAGATTTCTTTTGTTTTGTTTTGTTTTGATTCCAACTGAGTCTAACATCTTTGTTTCCAGCCTGCTTGTTGTGATTTGCGAGGTTTTTTGTTTTGGTAATTTGGTGGGGTTTTTTTCCCTCAGTATATTTTTTTTTCTGGAGCTTTTCAGGTTTTTGACCTGAATTATTAATTATTAGGTTTGTTTGGAAACTCAATGTACTGATATTGTCATCTTTTCATCCTTCAGATTTCCATTTATGGGTGTTGCAAAAATCTTCAAATGTTCTAATGAAATGTGTATTATATGCTATTCAAATATTTACCCTCATTCATTCTTCTGATGAGGAGTTTTTAATCTGTCTTATCTGCTGTATCACACATGATATCTTTGTTTTGATAGGTAGATCATGGTGATTCTGATGTAGCCCGCATGAGAAATGAACCTGTGTTGTGCCAGTCTTACTAGCAAAGATTCGTATCTAAATACTTTTGAAGGCAAGAAGATTTTTCAAGAAATGTTGGTACTTTTGGGGAAAAATAGGGACCTCTGCAAATTCACATCACTTGTTCCTAGCTGCCGTTGTGCCTTACGAACAGCTTCATTCCTGCTCCCTGGTCTGCCTCCTGTGGAGATGGCCTCGGCCTTTCTGTTTCTGTGTTAGCGTCCCTCTGCTGCTGCAGTTGTATGCTTGGTAGCAGCCCATTTTCTCTGAAGAGCAATCTTTGGCTGTCGTTCATGTTAGGCTGTTTTGCCTGCTTTCTCTGTTCATCTCTGGTCTCCACTAGGGTTTTTCGTGACCTTGTAGACCTTGCCACAGATTCATACATTCCTATTCTTTCTTTTTCTTGTAGTTTCTCTCTGAAGCCGCCCACCTGGTCTGTGGGATATTCTAGTTGCTTGTGGCTGAGGATACAGTCCCTCACCTCTGACTTAGAGGAGTGTCAGTCTCTTTTTCCTGCTTTCTCTGAGTATGCTACCACAAGGGGATCCTTATGGGACAGGCAGGAATCAAGACCAGAGGCACAGGTAGGTTCATAGGTTTAACTATTTAAAGCAGAAGGAGATGAGCAGAGAATCATGAGGAAACTACTATGTCAGAGGGAGAAAGAAGCAACACAGGTTCCACCATATCTTTCTAATCTGCTTGAAGACAAGGACTACAACTCGGAATATATTCATTTAGGGGGAGTGTGTGGGTGAGAGGCTTCCTGTCTTCTTCTGGTGTGCTGCTTTTAATTAAAGTTGAAAAATGTGTCCCCAAAATGGGATTTTTTTCTTGTTGGTGACTTTCCTCTCTCTAGGCAAAGAGAGAGTTACTGCACATTTAGCAAAAGAGAAGTTACATTTCACTGTCTTTGCATTATTTGATACTTACTTACATTTGTTTTAAGTAAAGAAAATAAAATACCACCACTCATTTCTTAGATATCTGTAAGTCAACATTACCTCAGTTGGTATATGTGAAGAGTGGGTTGTTAGTTTTCTTACTTAAAGCCCACACTATGACTCATGGAGATAAGTCTTCCACCATTCCGGATGCTTATTTTTTCCCACTAAATACAAAGGAAGCCTGAGGTCAGATTTAGTTATTTAGCTTTCAAATACCTAAATTAGGGAAAAAGTTGATTTCATTTGCATATCTATGATACTCCTCTAGCTGGTCTGTGTCCATTTCCTGCTGTGAGATCAACCTCTAGCTGGCTTTCCTCTTCTGAACACCCCCCTCCTCCCAAACTGTCCAGGCAATAAACAGCTGAAATAGCATCATCTGCTTATCTGATATTCTGACTTTTGGGCTATTGATGCTGAGAGAACATCACAGAACTGCTCAGATGCATTTACCCGTGGTTTAGTCAGTGATTTTCTATTTGTAGTTCAAAAAATTTGAAAATTTAATTGTTACAGAATGTATCGTTACATATGAAATTCTTTTAAATTTAGCAGTGGGGGGAGCTTATCATTAACATGTTCAAAAGAAAGAATTTAGTATGAAACTGAAACAATGGGGAACAGTATGTAGACACTGTAAAAGACACAGATTTAAAGATGTATTTAAAGATGCTAAAACTGCATTTAAAGTGGTACATTTTCTCTGAGGCACTTCATGAACCTGTCTGCTCAAACTTAAGTTAATTACAATAGTCTAGTCATTGCGATAATAAATAACATAAAATAAATAAAATTGAACATCAAAGAATAAACAAATATTTTTAGCCTATATCTGGGTATTACCAAGAGATTGTCAGAGATTTTTGGGATAGCTGGAGAGAGTGGTTCATCATGTTCAAAACAAAACAGAACAAACCAAAATTTTTATGAGACAGAGATTTTATTTCTCATGTAAAGACTACGATAACTGTGTAAATATAATGACAGAACATCAGTCTTAGTTTCTTGTTGTTGTATCTCCTATAAAACCAGGGACTGTTGTGATAATTCTGAGAAACGAGCCAATTAAGTAAGCTTAGACTGAGTAACATTAAAAACTAGAGTCATTGTAGTACAGCAGATATAAGTTACCTGTGAGTCTGTGGACTGGTGAGAAAACCTGTTTTAGACTTCAGGAAAATACATAGGACTGCCAGATTCCCTTAATATATTTATTAAAATTTTATAATTATGAAGAAATCAGTTGTCACAAATATGGAGTTAAAATGACACTTTAAAAAAGAAAAATATATGTAGACGACTTCTTTATTTTGTCTTAGAATTTGACTTCTAGTCTTTTAACATGTGTGCCCATGCTTCTTGATACAAAGGAAGTGCAATATTTGCAGTTGTTTTTTGGAGAGCAATTGCCGATTACAGAGATAAAATCTAAACATGATTTGTAAATGGACAAGAGAGACCAGTGTGGTTTACTAGAATATATAAAGTCTAAACTATAATCTAGTCATCTACAATTAAAATCAATCTGGCAAGGACAATTAAAAGATCCATAAGACAGACTGAAGGAGAAAAAGATAAATGCATAGGTACAAAGATTAACTTGGAAAGCCTAGGTCACAAATAGCACTTTCTCCATTCATTTTTACGCTTTAAAGCTGGAGACTATTTTTGTGCTATGGAGAGACAGTAAATGCAATCCTTGTGTTTACCAATAAAGCTGAGGCGAGTTTTGTTCTCTTCCTGTAGCAGGAATTAAGCTATAAAGGTTGCCGAAATAAAGAAATGCAAGCTTAAAATAACTGAGAAGGGAAGCTGTGTTAGTCTTAGTGGATTTTCACTGTCCAGCCATTCCTTAAATCCTTCCTTATTTCTTATATCCTAGGTTTAATCGCCTACTACTGTTGGAGAATTGGAATGGCTGTCAAAGTCTACGTGAGCAGTGAAATCTCCAGTAAAAGTGCCACTGTCATGTGGAGAGATTTAAGACATTACCATAGCTTGGAATAAAGATTGCCCTAAACTTCAACATCTGATTCCTCAACGGGTGTGTATGAAAAGTTGCAGTGTTGCCAGGCTTCCCCTGCAGCAAGTGTCCAGATGGACACTTTCACAGTCTCGCTAGAGTGTTTCACACGTTCCTTATGAATAAAGGAATTTTGCTTTGCTTCCATATTCCTGAATTTCTCCTTTTCAGACATGTATTCAGATAGCCATCCTCTGGCATTTATTTCCAATTTATAAAGATAATCACTGTCTTTACACAGAACTGAGGCCGGTGTTTGCAGCTGTTACAATGAATTGCACTTACAGGGAGTGGTTTCGCTGTAGTGAGTCAAAACATTCATGAGAAAGAGTTATTCAGTGTGATTAAGATTGCAGAATCTGCCAGTAGCAAGTCAGTGTTAAAGCTTGATTTCATTGACACCATTGATTTGGGTCAAAAGTGAAGTCTAAAATCTGATGTTTTTTTCTTTAAATGGTATGAAAAAACTTTCTGAAATACAAGATGAAAATGTGTATCCTTAGGATCTCTATTGCTAAAAACTAATTTATTTCTTAAAATATAGTATAAATACATACACATACTTAGAGAGAATGTGTTTGTATGCATGTGTGTGTATAGGTATCCTGTTTGTGATGATAGTCCACACTTTATCAGTTATCTGGAAGTCCTGTCTGTTCCTACTGGTGAATAACATGCAGATGGACCCCGAAAGCCGTATACGTTTGTGGAACATTTTTGTCAGCTTAATGCAGCAGTGTTTCTACAGTGTTAATAGGCACTATACCGTGGCCAAAAGCATTGTGTGATTTTTCAGAAATGGTGAGTTTGCTTGATGTATTATCAACCTAATAGGAACACTTGATGGCATCACACTTGCTCCTGTAATTTGTTTTGAAATGATATTTTTCACACAAAGTGCTTCTCTGTGTTGATTAACTTAATGAAAAGAAGAATAAATGATATGAAGTGCCTTGGTACTTTAAGAGAGATAGAGAAAAACATATACAAACAATGTATGAATTTCCCCTGCAAAATGTGTGCAGCTATAAATGCCACAAAATCAACTCTGCTGGCCTTTGAGGGAAGAGAAGTATTTCAGCTAATAAAGTCTTAAAACATATGCAAATTACCTGAAATAACTTTCTTAACACTGCTAAGGTTTGAGTTTTAAATTGCAGTGTCTCAAGATAGTCCTGACAGAAGAGACTCTTGGTAAATATTGGTATTTAGTCTATCTAAATAGTCTGTCTAAAATGGATAGACTATTGGTAAATAGTCTATCCATTGAAATGTCATTTGAAGTATAAGCTACAGTTTTGAATTACCCATAGGAAAGAATAAATAATAGCCAAATGGCTTTTAAAAAATAATTGAATATTTATATTTTAACATATTTGATTTTTTTATATTTTATATTTGAATGTGTATAATATATGTTTACAGAAATATTTTGTATAGGAATAATATAAAACCCAAGGGTTTCGTGGTGATTTTTTCTTCTTCTTTTATTCTGAAGTACTTGCTTTAGCTTTTTTCCCCAAAATGTATACTTTTGTCATATATAGGTTTAAAGATAAATCTATTTTTATAGCAGTGATCAATCTGCAAAGAAAAAATATTGCTAATAAGTTTTATGACAGAAGTCAATACACTATCATCAATATATTTATACTCTGGGTATCAATATTACGATTTTTCTTTTTGTTAATCTTTAAAAACAGCATTACAGGTGATTTAATAAATAACTTTTTTTTCGCCATTTGTGACACATAAGCATGCTTTTTTTTTTTCTTCTTTTACTGAAGAGCAGTATATATTTCTTCCTAACAGGAAAAACTTCTGCTGTAACTAAAATGACATCATGCTGCCTCCTATGGGGGAATTCTGAAGCCTTCTCAAAAATACGACACAGTGGTAAGTACTGTCTGTTCAGAAACATTTCTGTTTTCTGTAAAAATATATTTTAAAAAAATGAGAGCAAGTCTCTATTGCTGGTGTTCTTGAATGTGTTGAAATATATCTTTGCAATATATACATCCAGTTAAAATGCTTGTTTGCCATGTATTTATACAATGAGACATGGAATACAATCCATTCTAAACTTTAGTGCTGTTTATGTGCTTATTCATGATAAGCATGAATTTTTATTATTTTTCAGTTCTGTAAATATTGACTGATACCAATCAGTTTGTAGTTAAAAGATGTGGGATTAAACCTGACTATTGTGACACTGCTAATCAGTAAGGTTTGGGGTTTCCGGGCCACACTGTACCAGATATAGAGCTGATGATAGTCTTCAGTTTACAAAACAAGGTTGGGTTCCAAAGTTCTCATGGGGTCGTATAGATAAAGGGGCTTGGTTGCTGTTTCATATTGTGGCCATAAAGATCTATCTTTTCCTCTCGTTTTATTAGCAAAATATGAGATAACATACTTTTATATATAGTGTGCACACAGACACACACATAGATAGATATATGTATTTGCATATATATACACACATGTATAAGCATTCATATGATATCAATATGAAATATGTGACGAGGGTTTAGTTTAGAAATCTATGCATAAAATACATCCTATTTGTAAAACACCTTTGATTAAACTAATTACCATTCTTTCATACTGTGCCTGACACACTGATTAATGAGAAGGGAAAGACCTGTACAAATGACCAGAAAAGTTTCTCTGATGCATAGTTCTTCCTTCTCACTTTATATGCTCCCTGAACTTTGAAGCAGATGTGACTTTTTCTGTAATTATTGTGCTAGCTGCAGTACGATGACGTTTCAATTTAGTGTTATCATTGGGTCCTAAATTCAAGAAGAAGAAATAGTAATCTATCTGATGTGAATAAAGTTATGAATAAACAATAATTCACTGTATGACAGGTTAGTTATGAGATCCGAGGGTACCATTATGCGAGTGAGTGTAAAAATCAGACAAAGAAAATAACAGCTTTGAAAACTCCTGTGATTTTTGCATCACTGAACCATATTTATTCCAATTTGTAGCAATTTAAATGTAATTGAATAAAGAACACTATGAACAGGAGCCTATTTAATAGTTTAGCATCCATGCTGATCATGATCATAGCTGAACTCTTACTGGTTAATATAGCGAATAGTACACATACTACATACATACTATTCAATTAGTTATTCTCCTCAGAGAACTCATGACATTTTTTTTCAGGAAAAAGGCAAGTAACTGATATGAAGAATACAAGGCTGATACAAAGGATACAAAGCTGAAGTCAAAGTCAAAATAATAATTTAATCTCTTTGAAACTAACAATTTGTGGTAGATTTACATTGTCTTGCACTAGAATTAGCCGCAGTCATGTCCCAAGAAGGGAGAGAAAGTCTCATCTCAAGATCTATCACAGTACACTGAGATAAACCACAGAAGCTGGGGAGACGAGTCTGAAGGAGAAACTGAGGGATTGTGTGATTTTAGTTTTCACTGTTTTCTCAGCATTTTGTTTGTTCTTCTTCATAATGCACAGAGGGAAAGTCAGGGAGAAGGAGAAGAAAGGGAAGCAAACAACATTAAAACAGAAAAGTGAGATAAAGCTTATTGATGTCTGGTTTTTAACTCCTACTGCAAGTTAGTGGACATCAGAAGCCAGCTGTGCCTTTTGAAAATTTCCTTCTTCATGTGAAGTGATAATTGGACTATACATAAAAAAACCCAGGAGAGTAGAAAATGAAGTTGTAAATCTGCATCAAATTTATTTCAGCTTCTCTGCTTGCTAATTTCCTGAAGTACATGTAGCCACAAGCGTATATGTTCAACTGCCAACACCAAGGTACTCAAAAAATACACAAGACTTATGGCAATATATGTTAAGGAATTTGTTATTTTGTCTGGAAGAAGGTTATATTCTTATGGGAAGTTTTTCAAGAGACAAATTGAAATGGGTCTGAAGGCTTTCAGGAAAGTGTACAACCCAAGCCAAACTAACTTTGAAGATGTATTTGCAGCAGACAATAGGGATCCATTCGGATGAACAGAAAAACTCTGAGAGTGGCGTGTTTCATTATCAGTGTTGGTTCCAAAAAATAACTAGGTACAGTAGCTAGGGAAGATTGTAACTGTGACTTTTGCTATATTGTACTCTTATATTTAAGAGGAATACAGAAAGAAATCCCCACGCCTTGATCACTTTTACTTTTTTCTTGCTTTCATTCTCATCCAGAACTCCAACTAAAATTCTTCAACATAAACCAATGATCAGAATGATCTTTCTCAAGAAGAGAAAACTGCAGTTTATTTTTAGAATATGCAAAAAGTGCTTGCTGGCAATGCGCAATATAGTAATAAAAAATGAAAGCAAACAAATGGCCCATGTTTTGTCCTCAGATTTTGATCTTACATCACAGGTATAAGCTAGTTTAAATGGTGGGAATTCATTCTAAAATCCTGACCTGACAGCTGATTGTGCAGATGGAGCCCTGTGGTAGTCCGTCGGGTGCTGTGTAGTTTCTTTGATGTAGCCACATACTGTCAGATTCTTGATCATGTTCTCAGACTCTGATCAAGCCTTTTGTCTCATATCATTTATGATAACAAATGTGAAGGAATAATAAAGCTTTCATATCAGAAGGCAGGAATAAATCGTTCCAGCTCTAGTCTTGGGAGTTTTAGGAAATGGATCAGCTCTTAATTCTCTGAGGAAAATCAAGGCACAATATAACTCTCATTCTTAGAGCTGTCAGCTCTCCTCAGCCTACTTTTCAGCTCTCAAGATTCAGTGTTGTTGATCAGAATCTTTGCTTTGCCTTGTCTTGTCAGGGTTTATGGCTGTAAATGGAAGTGCACTCAGCTGAGCAGTCCAACCTCTGGTTAAGCAGTGCCTTCAACTCTTATTTCTAGTTTTCTTTTCGGGTTCTCACTGTATTTTACACTCTTAGATGGAAGAAAAATACTCCCCACATTTTTTCTCTCCTGGTGAAGTATTAGCATAATTTTAGCATGGACTGAAATCCATCAGTTAAGTAGGCTCCTAAGACCTGTACTACCATATAGAGGCCGTGCTGACATTGTCGATCATGTACAGTCTTCCCACCTATTCTCTTAATTTTGAAACAGAAAGAAGGACAGAACTCAGTTCAAAGTTGCTCCTTTTATAAAGATAGCAGGTGTGTTTTCCATACTGAAACATAATTGATAAGCGGGAGCAACTAATGAAGTTATCAGCTGAACATCCCAGAACTGATTGTCTGATCATGTAAATTAGTTGAGGCTGATACTCAACATTTCAGTAGCTTTCCAAATTGGAAACTGCATCCTCTTCAAGAAATTCAGGTAGTGTAAATCGAGTTGATCACCTACTGTCTGGGAATTTATCCAGGATTTAACCAGAGTCTGTCTAGATGTGGTTGCAGGATGTTCCACATCTTTCTATGCATCTATAAATCTGTGTCCAGGGAGAGTATTCTGAAATCCTAAATCCAATGTAGTTAATTGTGACACAGTTGATCTAGGAAAAATAAATTAAGTTGCATCAGCTGCTTTGCTCTGAGATGTTACTGGTAAATCCAACCTTAGCAAATTCATTACATCACTGATACTGTGGTGTGTTTGCCATTAAAGGTAGAGACATTCAGCATTAGACTTTCTGTGAATACTGGAATCAAAATGTTCTGATTCTTTAATCATAGGATGAATATAAAGTATTCCTTACCTCCATTTGAATTTGAAGTAATGTATCCATTAATTTTTTATTGCAGTATTTAGTTATGTGTTTCAGTATGACTGACCTAAAATACTTAAATGTAGGCAAACTCTAATGATCTCCACCAATATGTGAATTGAAGAACCCAAGTGAAAAATGGAAATATGAATTATTTGCAAATATTATTCAAATATGAAATAACAACCAAAGCTTCCCAGGTCTTTACATTTACTTTCAGGTGGCAATGTAATTGAATAATTTTAACACTTTTACTTAAAATCATTAGCTTTACTAAAAGTTTCCAGGATGTAGTTTAACAGTTGTTTAGTGATTTTTTTATTAAAGTACAATTTCAGTGGTGAGGTCCATTGGAAAATAAAAGTACGAGTCATGATTACCTTAAATCTTTAAGAAGCATAAACTATTCTTACCTAAGTAACAATTCCATAAATACAATTGATTTTGTAGAAAATTAAATTGAATATTACATTACATAAAGCATTGTACAACAATAACAAAGAACTGTTAAAATGGTGTAATTTCAACATTATGTAGACTGGATGGCTAATGGGCGTTCATTGAATCATAACATTGTGAGTAAGTAAGTGAAAGTGAAATAGACAATAATCACACTGTGTGTTTTGCGTAGGCAGCTCATTTGATTGATTAGAGGTGTTTTTAAAGTTGAGTCATGTTCAATTCAAAGAACTGGAGTGCAAATTTTACTACTATCTGCAATGCCTGAACTTGAAAATATTTTACCACTGTGACTCGTGATTTAAATCCAGTGTACTGAACAACAAGTAGTGGTGTTCTATCAGTTTCTACAGGGAACTTCTAACTCTGATGGTTTTGGCTGGGATAGAGTTAATTTTCTTCACAGTAGCTAGTATGGGGCTGTGTTTTGGATTTGTGCCGAAAACAGTGTAGATAATACAGGGATGTTTTCCTTACTGCTGAGCAGCGCTTATACAGAGTCAAGGCCTTTTCTGCTTCTCACCCCACCCCACCAGTGAGGAGGCTGGGGGTGCACAAGAAGTTGGGAGGGGACACAGCTGGGACAGCTGACCCCAACTGACCAAAGGGATATTCCATGCCATATGACGTCATGCTCAGCAATAAAACTAGAGGGAAGGTTGGCCAGGGGGCCGCTGCTCAGGGGCTGGCTGGGCATCAGTCGGTTGGTGGTGAGCAATTGTTTTCATTTGCATCACTTGTCTTTCTTGGGTTTTATTTTTCTCTCTTTGTTATTGTCCTTTTCATTGCATTATTATTATTATTATTATTATTATTAATTTTCAATTATTAAACTGTTCTTATCTCAACCCATGAGTTTTCTCACTTTTACCGTTCCAATTCTCTTCCCTCCATCCTGCTGTGGGGGAGCAAGTGAACAGCTGTGTGGTGCTTAGTTGCCATCTGGGGTTAAACCATGACATGCTTGAAAAAAAAACCTTTGGTGGTGTTTTTTTCTAAGAACAACAGTAAAGCCTTTGAACATAAGGTCCCAGTGTAAATGAATTACATGTAAGAAGTTGTCCTCATGCTATCAGGGTTCAAAACACACTGCATCTTCATTATTAACCACAAGACTGCAATATGTTATGTTTGTTTTGTTTGGACTACTCAGTAGTATGGCAAGGGAAGACCATCTACGTCTTTTACTAAATATCCCTTTACCTTCCCATTAGCCATGCAGCAGCTACCTTCCTCAGTATTTATTTAAAAGGGATAGCTCTGTGTAACAACAAAATTTTGTGTCCTCCTGGAGTCCCCATGACTTAATTTGAGCTCTGCACACTTCAGTTTAAGTTGCTTTTAGAAACAGCTGACAGAAGATGATCTCTGGGATCATCAACTCCAGTTTCTAGAACAGGAGACAACCATATCATGTAATCCTTTTTATACATGTTATAATGTAGGTAATGAAACCAAAGGCTACATTGGTTACTCGTGGAAACCAGTAATGAGTCGTGCCCCTCAAGGGTCCATATTGGGACAATACTATTAAATATCTTCATCAATGACATAGACAGTGCGAATGAGTACACCCTCAGCAAGTTTGTGGATGACACCAAGATGAGTGGTGCAATTGATTCACTGGAGGGAAGGGATGCCATCCAGGGGGACCTTGACAGGCTTGGGAATTGGGCCCATGAGAACCTCAGGAAGTTCAACAAGGTCAAGCGCAAGGTCTTGCACATGGGTCAGGGAAATCCCCAATATCAGTACAGGCTGGGTAATGAATGGATTGAGAACAACCTTACATAGAAGGACTTGGAGATACTGGTGGATGAAAAATTGAATATAAGCCAGCAGTGTGCCCTTGCAGCCCAGAAAGCCAACTGTATCCTGGGGTGCATCAAAAGAAGCGTGGTCAGCAGGTCAAGGGAGGTGGTTCTCCCCCTCTACTTCAGGCTCATGAGACCCCACCTGGAGTACTGCATCCAGCTCTGAGGTGCCGAGCACAAGAAAGACATGGACCTGTCGGAGTGAGTCCAGAGGAGGGCCACAAAGATCTTAGAGGGCTGGAGCACCTCCCCTGTGAGGACAGGCTCAAAGAGTTGGGATTGTTTAGAATAGAGAAGAAAAGGCTCCGGGGAGATCTTACTGTAGCCTTTCAATATGTAAAGGGGGCTTATAAGAAAGCTGGAGAAAGACTTTTTACCAGGGTCTGTAGTGACAGGATAAGGGGCAATGGTTTTAAACTGAAAGAGGGGAGATTTAGAACGGACATAAGGATGACATTTTTTACAATGAGGGTGGTGAGACAGTGGAGCAGGTTGCCCAGAGAAGTTGTGGATGCCCCATCCCTGGAAGTGTTCAAGGCCAGGTTGGATGGGGCTTTGAGCAACCTGGTCTAGTGGAAGGTGTCCCTGCCCATCGCAGGGGGGTTGGACTAGATGACCTGTGAAGGTCCCTTCCAACCCAAACCATTCTGTGATTTGCCTGTCTAATATCATACAGTGATTATCTATGCATGCTTATAAAACATGAAAGAGTATTAAAGTAAATGGCCTAGTACATGCATAACTGATTAGTTTTAACACACATATAACACCATAGGTAGCACTATAAACAACTCAGCATTGGAACTGGAATTCAGAGATAAAATAGATGGAAAATCAGTAATGATAGAATCGCAAAGTTATTTTTATTTTTTTCTAAATTTTAAAGAAATTATATAAAGCTGAAACCTTTTTGAATAATACTGTCCTTGTGGCTATTTTCAGCTAATTTCATGGATGTGTATGCTAGCCATGGTGCGAGGTTGTTTATCAAACAGCAAATCAAGAGAATTAAAGTGTTTGGTTCTTTTAGAGAGATTCGGCTTCTTCAAAACAGGCTTCTAGTACAGTTTTAGGAATAAAACTTCCAGCACCACTCCAGAGGGCCTGGACGTCCCATAGGTCCTGTGTCATATCTGGTAGCTCTATGTGGAAGGGTTGCATACTCAAACTTATGCACCTGTTTTGCCATGTTCTGGATATGTTTCTAGATTGCATTAACTAAAATGTCTAGATCCCTACTGATTTGCTAGACACCTAGCTCATGGGTAGACTGCTTCACTTAGCAAAAAAATAGGTGTCTGCTATGTAGAACTGAAAGTTGCCCCTTGTTTTTGATCTGAGAACCAATGTGTGAGATGCTGGACATCTGGGCAGGTACAGAAACATATTTTTGTGTGTCTAGGGAAAACTGTTGTTTCAGTGAGCTTTGCAGGTGCCTAGAGTATTTACTGGGATTTTGAGTGTTACATCTAAAGGTTTATGTGGAAATTTTTGTGGCTCTGAACCTCAGAGAGCATTACAATGCAAAAGAGAGGGTGACTGTGAGTTTATGCACTTCTAAGGTTGACTAGTAAGTCACATGAAGACTATTTAGATCCCATTCTGAATATAAATCTTGTGTTCGATACCCAGGATTTTTTTGGATTTGACCTCAACTCTCTGGAA
The DNA here is from genome assembly GCA_009819775.1 of Phoenicopterus ruber ruber. Classification (NCBI taxonomy): domain Eukaryota; kingdom Metazoa; phylum Chordata; class Aves; order Phoenicopteriformes; family Phoenicopteridae; genus Phoenicopterus; species Phoenicopterus ruber. The sequence goes on from CM020215.1 coordinate 141,535,115, forward strand.
GTGCATCTCATGGGAAGCAGAGGTCTTCAGAGGTCGTCTTAGTCTTCTAGGTGAAGTGAATGCTGACAAAATGAGACAGTTGTTCCGTACTGCTAGGAATGAATTTGGGAATGCCAGTGTTTCAAAGAAGGCTGGAGGAGAGCACAATAGTGTGGGTTTTGTTTTTGAGAAGCTGACTGGGTACTTCATTTGATTCAGTATCTTTAAAAATCCCAGTACTGCATAGCTTGGGGAAACAATGTAGCATAGTTCTGTAATGATGAAAAATACCGAATTATTTCTATTCTGTGCCAAATGCAAGTAATCCACCACAATTATGCTAATCACTGCCCTGAAAACAAATTGATACAGCTGTTGAGCGACTAGGGAAGATGATGGCATAGTTCTTTCTTTTTCAAAAGAAAAAAATAAAATGCTTTTGCCAGCAGGAAGCCAAACTGCTTGTATAAATGTCTTAGAACTGAAAATCACTGTTTGATTCTGAAGGTAAATGTGTTTGTTTGTATATGTGAATATAAAATACATTTAGCTTTAATTGCATGCCAATTTAGACCCAGATATCTGGTATTGTACATTTACAGCAGTATTTTGTCGTGATTTTCTATTGACATTGTGCACAAAATATATATACACAGCATTTTTTCTGTTGAATCTTATAATATGGAAGCCAAAAGTATCTAAAATACTCTTTTTACAAGGTCCATTATCAAAAAAAAGACATTTTCTTTCATATATACTGCTTTGCATTCCATTGTTCTTTCCCAAGGAAAAAGCCAAAGAAAGGGAACACAACACAAATACGGTAATATTGTTATCCACTACTTGAAAAGAAGTTCAGAATTATTTGTGTGTAGATAAAACTACTCAAGTCAAGTAAAATTTAGATTCTGACAGTTTTCAGGCATTATAGTCTCTACTTTTCCTGAACAAGTATGAACTAACACTATTCTGCTTTTCACCTGGTTGCAGCTGCATTGATAGTGATGGAGATTTGCCCATCTGTGCTCACAGCATGAACATGGATTCAAAGCTTACACAACTATTCACAGAATGTTACCAAAACCATCTTAAAATTTTATGTTTTAATGTGACGTTAGCAAATAACTGACAAAATTTGGTGCTTAGTTATAATCTTAAAAATCTGCAATTTTTATTGGTGTAAGAAATCAATAATCTGCAACCAAGTATCTATTCAAATTGTGTTTTGGCTCTCCGTGGTGGAAGCAAACCTCTTTTATCTGGAACTAAATCATGCATTTAATTCTAATGTAGTTTGCAGTCAGTGGAGTTAATTGTACTGAAAAACTGTGTTGCTTCTATCATTTGAGGCTTTGTGGTTTGCTTTAAAGGTAGGTAGGTGATATTTCCTATGCTATGTTACTCTAAGTTGCAGTCTTCTCTTACCTAAAAATAATGTTACCAAAATAGGTTGTTAGACTAAAAGACATGTATTTGGACTGCTTGTAGACAGCCTTTAAAATTAGTATCTTTTGCATTAAAGTTATAGTGCAAGAGTCCTTTCAAATAGCATAACTTAGTCTTAATTATGAAATATTACTAAAGGGTTTCAATAACCTGAATTCCCTTCTTTCATTGTAGCTATTTCTAATTTAATAATGTTTTTCAATATAAAATACACAAAGCTTTGTGTAAAGCTCTGAAAACTAACTTTTTCCATTTGTCATGCATCCCTCCAAAAAAGATACACGTACACATAGAATGACCTGAAATGTAAATCCAAGAAAACGATGGAAAAGGCTCCCAGCTATAACCCATTAGTAGGCAAATGAAGCACACCTACTTTGTAATGAGTGGTATAACAGAAAATAACTATTACTATAGCTAATTTCAAATTAAAGTTACGAGGTAATTTTTACTGAGTAGAAAAACACTTGCATCGTAGTTATAGATTATTAATTCAAGGAATAAAAAGAAGACTTTTTTTAAGGAAAAGTTATCTCCATGCCCAGGTTTGCTTTTCTGAAGCTGATCTGAATGCTATCCAAACTCATGTAATGGCATTCCTGTCCTTTTACACTGAGATGCTTTTTGCAAGGTGAGTGCATGCACATTGCCAAAATTCTTTGGGGAAATTAAGTTATTTGTATATATGAAATTCACGTTATTCTAGTCCAAGTACTTTGGTCCTGTTTGGTCCCCAAAAAACTCAAAGTCAAGACTTCTGACAGAATTATGAAGATGATTATTAAAATTGGGAGCCCTATAACAAAACTTCTAAAGAAACTTTTCTGTTCTGCAATGCCTGCTAATTAAAATCACCTCACAGCATAAACTGATCATAAACTAACTTTAATTTAGCTATAATTCAGTTTTCAAAAGATTTATTTCAAATGCTATATTTCTATGTCATTTCCCTTTGAAAATGCAAGCTATCTTTGGGGAATTATAATTCTTTTCTTTTTCATTTGAATGACAGTTGATCGGCTTGTTTCAATGCCATTTTATTTTAAGAAGTGTCTGATACTGAGTTCTTGTAAGAAGATAACATATATTCAACAAATCATTTGGAAGGCTATTGTTTGTTAGCGAAAATATTAATGTGAATATTGTTTCTAGTGATTATGATACACCAATCGTGAGTGAAAAATACTGCTTATTGCATATGTCCAAGTCTTTTCAAAATATTTACTTTTAAAGAAAATAGTAGTTTATCTGGGTAACAGTGTAACATAGTGAATTATTGGGTTTTTTTAATCTGAATATCAGGAGCTACTTTTTTTACTATGAGGGTGACTGAGCACTGGCACCGGTTGCCCAGAGAGGTTGTGGAGTCTCCCTCCTTGGAGATACTCAAAAGCCATCCGGACATGGTCCTGAGCAACAACCTTTAGGTGTCCCTGCCTGAGCAGAGGGGTTGGACCAGATGACCTCCAGAGGTCCCTTCCAACCTCAACCAATCTATGATCCTGTGATCTTCATTTAAGAGCAATTAAATTTTTCTTCCTATGGATTTAAAGTAACAGTATGTCCCTTTCACTTTCATTACCTGGAGTTATCAAAAAGGAGGGAAAAAAAAAACAAAGAAACAAATAAAAACTTATATTACAAGTCTGTATAATGATGATCAGTCACTTGAAAAGTTAAAAGGGATGGATAATTAGAGACTGAAAGCCTCTATTGTTACTACAGTTCTGCTTAAAAGAAGGTGGTTGCAAGAAATATACTTTATTTGGCCAAATGAAATGGAAGTAAATATTTTAAAGGCTACTGAAATATAGTTTTTATTTCAGATTTTTTATTAAGCATTAGTGAAATACAACTGATTGAGTGCAATGGTGTGAGGCTACAATACAAAGTTCAAATAATGGCAGAACTAGAATCTGTTTTCCATACACTTAGAAGCCATCAAAATTAAAAAAAACGTGTAAACAGTGAGGTAAGAAGCTACATAAGGGTACAAGGAATTCAGATCTGTTATTCTCAGCATAAATTGTAAATTAATTTCAAAGTAGAATTCATTAAAGAACACATATCTGAAAAACAAACCTTTGATGATAGTGCAGAAACTAAGCAATCTAAGTTTATTAATTTACAAAGCAAGAGTTTTCAATTGATGAGCTTGGCAAAGAAAATGAATATATTAGAATTTCCACTATGGAAATTGGAGCTGGGACAGAGCAATCACAGCAATAATACTAAAAAATTACTGTCTTGGCAGCTTCATTGTCTTTTAGAATGTGGACTTTTCAGTGCTTTTAAATATTAGCATAGTATTAGTGCATCAGGGTTCTGAACTTGTCAACTTTGAAATATTACTACAGTACATTATGGGTTAATTTTAAAAAAAAAGGAGTTAAAGAGTTATCAAAACTTTTGTGCTTCTTATGATTATGATATTCTGGACTGAAACATCAGACTTGTTTATTTCCAAGTGACCTGCAGTTAAAAAGAAATTGAGGTCCAATTGATGCAGAGTTGTTTTTGTGAAAAGTTATCTCATGGAGAATTTCATTTAAATCCTTAGATGAACGTGTTTTACCTGTGGTTGTTTATGGTCTAGCGTTTGAAGTGTATAGGCATGAAATCAGCAAAATCAGAAAAAAAAAATGAAATCACTCAGAGTTTCTGGTACTGCAAACCTTTATGTTCAAAATATGAAATATGTAATCAATATTGCCATATGAATATGACAACAGCACTTACAGTTTTTAGTATTACTAGTGTAGATCTGATGTACAGAAATACAACTATCTTGGTGTAAGAATTTAGGAAAGATAATTGTTACAAATGTGCTGAAATTGTTATAAGATTTCAATGTGTCAGGAAATTAGAGCCAGACAAATAATGAATCAGGACTCCTGGATGGTTATCTCTTGTGTGTATGGGAGACATTAATAAATTCCAAAAAGAAAGTGGTTAGCAACTTGCCAAGGTGATGGTTATATCATCCCTTTGGGGGGCAGACTTCAAGGAGAGTAGCAGCTGTCTAAACAAAAGCAAAAAGCATATTTGATTTTCGTGTTCTAGGAATCAGTAAAAATACTGCTGATAAAACATATGTGCACTTTCCCACTATATTTAAAAATAAATAAATATATATACAGCAGCAAGTAAGGCCTTTAGATGATGGATCTTTCTCTCTCATGCCAAAGAAGGCATTATGGAAGGAATTATTTTGAAGAATAAAAGTGTAAGTCAGATCAGACAGGAATTACTGACATATCTCCAATATGAGGTAGAATAATCTTCTCCTCCGTCAACGGGATTTAATTGTCTGCCCTGACCTCCATCTGTTCTATTAATTGACTGCATTAGTTTGTGGTAGATATTTTTGGTTGGTATTATGTTTTATTAGTGGAATTTCTTACGATGATATAATAGCACGCAGGAAGCCATAACTCTTGCCATATGACAAGGTATATTTTTTTCAATCCTGACCTAAATCAGTTGACCGAGGGCAGGTAAAAATAGATCAGTTCTTCCTACTTAACTTGGCAGCTGCAAATTGTCTTCTATTCTGTTGTTTCTGCAGTATCATCCCGTGTGGATAAGATAAAAGAAAAAAAGGAAAAAGAAAAATGAAAACCAGAAATCCTTTACAAAATAAATGAAATAAATTCCCTTTACAAAATAAAAAACAATTTGACATTGATTGAATTGATGGGAATATATCTTTCTCCATATATCTTACATATATGTATAAAGAGATGAAGGGAAGCTAGAAATGAACAGGGAGAAGAAAAGATCTGTAGGTAAGAATTATGATTTGCAGAAAAGAATAAGCAAGTGGTGTGCACTCTGCGAGAAAGATTTGAGAATTAGACAGGGGACTGAGAAGGCCATGTGCAAAGGGGGAAAAGAATGGAAGATACTTATAAGAGGACACATTTTCAAGCATCAGAGAACAAAAATAGGGCAGGTCTTGGAAAGGTAGTGGAACATAATATTTTGTCATGAAATCATATTGTAAAAAATTATTTCTTCTCATTATGAAAGGTGCTAGTGTATTTGCTTACCTTCTCCTGTTCTCTTTCTTCAACTGTGATTAGAAATTTATACCATGTATGAATCTACAGTGCAGTTAGTGTGAGTATTGCTGTATGTATGTGTTACATGGTCAAAGAAACCTGTGAAAAATCATAGGATTCATTTCTCTGTCTGCTTTGAATTTTGAAAGTACCCACGTAGTTTTGCAGTCCTGTGAAAACAGGTAGCATGTGCTAAATAATATGATAATAATAGTGTTGCATTGGTCCTGTTAGGAAGTCATTCATAAATAGCAGTCATTGCATCAAAAAAGTCATGTTGAAACATGTATTCTGTCAAGTTGAGAGACAGAAGCAAAATAACCATACATTTCTAACATAATGCTGGTTTTCCTCAAACCTATCAATTCTATTTTAGTAAAGACTGATGTTAGGTGTAGATGGTGCAAATTAGTGGATAAACTTGTTCACTGAGATGAAGATACCATGCAGCAGAGTTTTCAAAACAACACAGAGATGGCTATGGTAATAATGATAATAGTAATAGTAATAATAATAATAATAAAATTGGAGGATAAAAGGAATTGAATGGTAGGTGAGAAAATAGCTGAAGTTTAGTTTAAACTCTGTATACTGAATTTCTTACCAATGGATACTGCATCATCTTTAATCAACCATCAGCAGAACTAATGAAAGAACAGACAAAAATTATTAGAAACTCAAATCAGAATATGCTCTTCCTGATTTTAGTCATGAGGACTTGGTTCATGTATGAAACTAACAGGAAAATTACAAATTTCTTAACTTTGTGTATCATGGTTATAAAGATAATTCAGTATATATTGTTAAGAGTTGAGAGAAGGAATAATCTTGCTGTACTTCAGCTATCGGACAGTTAACTGTCTAATCTAGGCTAATGACTTGGGCTCCTTAAACATAATCTTCAGAATGTTTTCATTGTGGTTGGCTTCAACTAATTTTTAATGTCAAATACCTACGTTATAGTAGGAAGAATTGCTGCCTGAAGTGTATGCTTCCAGTTTAGACAGAAAATCTAACTTTTTCACACAAAGTCAGTGAAACGAACATGAGCTTTAGTGAAGTGTCCAAAGTAGAGGAGGTACCTTTTCATTGTGCTAGGCAAAGACAGAAACTTTCCAATAATGGGAGTGGTAGGGTGAACAGGAGGAGAAATTACAATTTCTGCATTTGTTGTTGGCTTTCATTTTCTACTCGGATACCAGTTCTACGCACTAGAAAGCAAATACAATATATTACATTAGAGTTCTGAAAAGCCTTTGATGCAGGAAAATATAATGAACTAAATGTGAGATGGCTTTGAAGTTATGCGTATAGTAGAATGATAGGGACTGTCATGCAGATCATTTTGACAAATTTATTTTATTTTGTTTGCCTGAAATAAAAGCATTCACTTAGCAATTCTGAGATTTTTTGGGAATTGTTAAAAGACCATGAAATGTGATCTGATTTTTATCATTTGGGGAGGGTGGGGTTGGAAATGGAGGACCTTTTTAAATGAATAGAAAATTACCTACAAAACATTTTATTTTTATACCCTTTTCTTTTCCCATACCAGCCTAGCTTTCTGTTCTTTTCCTGCTGCCCTTTTTTGGCAACAAATAGATAAAGTTGAAAAGATAGCTATTTAAAAAAGCCATCCAAACCCCCAGTACCTGATATCAAGACATCTTTTTTAAGCTTCTGTGTGTATGTAATTATTCTTTGTAGTATGTCTTCTTGCTACTTAGTGTAATGATTTTAGAATTTGCATTTCCAAAGGAATAGAATTTCAGAATTCTGTTTCTTAGGTTTCTAGATTTTGTTGTTGGATTCTGCTTAATATTTACTTGGCTTTTATTGTTGTTTTACAAATTAATTCCACTTTTTCTGTTGTTCTTGTTGTTGTGTACATCCTCTCGCATTACAGGTTAACATATCTGATGTCAGATGACATCCATATTCCATTAATTTTCTGGGGGAACATAACCTCTGGTTTTTTCCGCATTTTCCATACTTAAGCAATAAAAGGATAGTCTGTACACTACATGAAAGCAGGCATAGTCAACCTTGGACTTCAGGCATCGGTGGGGAGGAAAGATATGTCTGGTTCTGCCCATGAGTCTATGTCTCTTAGTAAATAAAACGGTCCAGGTCCTGTTCTCTGCCCATGAGGCCACATAGCATAGCACAGCTTGCATCTCTATAGTGAAAATCTTTCTTACCAAAAAAAAAGAAAAAAAAAAAAGAAGAAAAAAGAAAAAGATTTGCCTTATTTGTAGTGTCGGTTGAGGACAACTTCTGGCCTGTCCTGTTTGCCGGTCATGCCTGTGCATTGGCAGGAGGGTGACACAGCTACACAGTATGAATATTGTGGCGGGACAGTGCTGGAGCCCATGCTCTAGCTCTGTTTAGTTTACTGCTTAGACCTAAATTCCAATGCTTACTGCACTGGACTAAGACTAAGATCTGGATCCATAATGGAACTTCTGTATGGTAATATTCTGCTTAGCTTTTAGGGGTCCACAATATATAATATAATTCACAACTCCTAGAACTTATGTCAACTAGAAAGTTAAGAATTTCATACTTCGTTATGAATTCAGCATAGACAGGACATTAAGCAAAGTACATGGCATGGACTCGCTTCTAGGTGGATTTTTAAGCTCAGTGTTTGGTGGGGAAAGGGGAAGGCAGCAGGCAGCGTAGGAATGATTGCCTTGTTGTGGTCTCCTAAGATCTAGTGAGTGATTCTGGTGATCTCACCCTTTATAACATTTTGTGGAGACTTGTCTTTCTAAGACAAGCTCTCTCTCCTCTTAAATATAAGGGGCTCAAGCCAGCATTTAACAGGAGAAAGCCCACTAAGTTAGGAGGAGAGCAGCACAGTAACAGAAGTTGGAGGACATTCTTCCTTTCTGCTGGTGAAATTGTTCACTTTCTAGGAAAGAATGAAAACTGAAGGGGAAGAGTAAGTTGGAAAAAGTTTGATGATGTGATAGCATAGTAAAGATAATCCCCAGTCCCAATTTATATTTCATGAAATGTCTCTCCTACAAATTGCATAAGGCTTGCTTGAAAGTAAGAATACCTGTCTGGGGGAGTTTCAGCTTTACGGGGCTGCAAAGTTACACTTCTCCCATAATCCAAGGGTGAGAATCTCAGAGCAAAAGGCTTTCAGTTTAGGATTGACAGTGCTGCACACAGTCCTTATAGCCATTCCAGCCTTACTTGAAATCTAATGTTTGTAACTTGAAAAATGGGAGATGTGGGTTTAGACTTCTTCGGGTTAATGAGGGTAGTCACTCAACTCTCCCATTTCCAGGATGGGTGCATAATTGTGACATTATCATATGAATGAAGGCAGTATCACCACTTGGTAATTGAACTAGCTAATGCAATGAAAATGTCATGCCTGTGTCTCCTGTGTAATTCAGTTCTAGGAATTTGATCATAGAGCAGCAACTGGGGTTTTTGGGCCATATAATATATTGGGGTGGGGAGAGCTACATGCCCAGCTGGTTTAAATTGCTTTTCCCACCCTGTTTTTGGTTATTGCAACATTTGTAATGTTTCCTTTTCTTAGACTGGAATGGCAACAGGAAGATATCAAATTCTAACCCTTAAATAGCCTCAAGAGATCGAATTGCCTGACAATCAGTCCCTCACACAGTTTTTCAGTTGGTTCAGACAAGTGTTTTTGTTTCTTCCATCCTTGTGGAGGGCACACACATAGGCTTAACGGTGAAGACAGAAAGAGAGAAATGAGACCTGTGAGTTTCTCTGTTTAATATTTACACAAAACCTGATAGATTCCCTTAAGAATTTTCCTTTTCAGTCATTTGACCTTTCTTCCTGGAGAGAAGTTAGACCCATTCCGTGTTAGAAATATTTATTTTTTATGTCTTGCAGTGGTAATAGGTAATGAACTTTGATATTTTTGAAGGTTTATTCAAATTATAAAGGTTTATTCTGCAAACCTAAAAAAACGTACAAAATAGTGATTTTTGTATGCATGTTTTAATTTTTTTAATATCTATAAATTATTTTATTACTCCAGGGATAAGAAATTTTACTCTACAGGAGTTTTTGCCTTACAGAAACTCAGGGCTGAACATCCTGTTTCAGATTATAGCCTTTTCTTCTGGAGTAACACATCTGAATTTAAGAAAACAGAGGTGCAGAAAAGAAATAAAGAGAGACTCAGAGCGCGTTAAATTTCTTTTACAAGGTCATATCAGAAGTAAAAGCTGGAAATGAAGTCAGCAGTCGTGCTAGACTGTACTGATGCTATTTTTTTTTACACTCCCCTAAAATATGTACTTGAAAAGTAGCATTTTCTTAAGACTTTATAGCCACAATTAGACAAAGACTTCCAAATAAATAAATGTATCTTGTGATTATTGTCCATGGTCATATTTTAGGCATTGGACTCTTTCTGAACAAAAAAGACTTAGTACCCTGTCACACTACCTTAACTAATCAAAGTTAGTTGCTGCTTTATTATTTGAGAGAGTGTCATGACCTCTCTTGCATTTTAGCTTCAGACATTTGAATGGCTACAGTGTCCATTCCGTCATAATAAGCTTAAATTCGTATCATGAATGGCCAAATTTTGATCTGAGTAGAACACACCTGGAATTTTGGGATAATTAGTAATTTAAAGTTTATGTTTATGAACAGTTTATGCCATGTTTATGCCATCCTAATATTGACATCTCGTATTCTTTTGCAATCTTCATCAATTTATCTCAAGAAGAAGAAAGTATCATGAAAATTATCTAACCACTGAAATTTTTCCATGCTTCTTATGTGCACTACCAGTTGAAACTGGAGTCCAAAAGTCAGTGAGATAAGTGCAAATGTCTTAACTGAGCATTTCCAGTTAGTCTTTGGTCCTCCTGGCCATAATGTTTTTTTATCATTTTAAATACAGGAAAAAAATAAGAGACCATATCTATGATTGTTCAGCAACACCTTTTATAATTAGATCAAAAAAAACTTGATTTTTTTTCAGAGTGCTTAAGAAGAGTGTTTCTTTGTTTTTTCTTGAAAAGGACAGATGATCACACTTTTTCTTTCCCTCTGCTTGCTTTTCAAATTGTTTTCATTATTGAGAGGACTGTAGTTTTCAAAAACAATGTAGGGACCACACAGCCTTTTCTTATAATCCCATCATTCTTTTTGATAGTGTAAGAGACTTAGAAATTCAGAATAAGAGTGGTAGCTGCAGGCAAGAAGCAATGATACAAAATAAATGTGTGTCCATTTTCTGAAAAGTAAAAGGTGATTGTAGTTTCTAACCTGGGGGGTCTACTGTCAATGTCCAAGCCTATCTGAGAGACTTACTGGAGAAATTCAGAGGAGGGTGAATGCAGCATGTTATTTGAAAAAAATAAAACTGGTTAATTTAATGTTTATATGTAATTTGCATTGCTTTTCAGGCTTTATTTCCATATTAAAAAAAAAAAAAAAAAGAAATAAACTTTGTCCTCAGTTATTTCTAACCATAAATCTAAGACCAACTTGAAGGTCCGTAGTGATGTTTGTATAGTTGGCATTTATTTTCACTCTAAGAGAGGATACATCACAGTTCTTAAATTGGTATCACTGATATTTTGCTTCCTTTTCATTTCTAATCTTTAAATCTTCAAGAGAATATTAACTGTGAATTAATAAGAGATACATTAGAATGTGATGTAAAAGACAAATGACAGTATTCTGAATCACTAAAAGCCCCTTCAATCTCTATTACCCGCTGAATTTCTGTGACTGAACAGCAATGTAATAGCACAGAAATAATACTGACATATAACTTGGTTAATCCATTAATAATGTCGATGTGTAGTTCAGATAGTCATCCCTAGTGAAGTTTATAATGCTAAGTTAGGGTTATTATAAGTCTAGATTTGTTTTTTGTTTTTTGTTTTGTTTTTTAATAATAATTTAATAATACATTGTTGAAATCTATTCTTACTGGGAAAATGCATACAAAAATCCAACAAAATAAACATATAGCTTCTATTAGGAAAGAGAATTTCCCATAAGACTCTGCTGCATGTTAATTTGAAGCCAGGCATTGCTGTAGTTACAGTTATGAGATTTAAAAATATATATGATTTGCCAATTTCAGTTAATAATCTTCCCACTAACCTTCTAAGTAATCCAGTCCAGAGGCTGGATTCCTTTGTGTTGTTCATTATAACTTTGTCTGACTGGTCTATCTGTCTATAGAAATCCTCATATTCTGTGAAATGCATTAAATACTGTACAAAATATCACTCTAAGAAGATTAAAGTTTTATTGATTACATTATTTGTTATTTTTGTTCTGGTGACTAGCCAGTGACTCTTAGGGCTCGGCTAATCAAGCTGACTGTATGCTTTCGGAGTATATGTCTATAAAGACGGGCATTTAACCCTGATTCTGTATTTAGATGAGACCTACGTATCGATCAAAACCCTTGATTCAGGGACTTTGAGCAGAAGGGAAGGACAGAGACTGAAAGTGGTCACCGACTGAAAGCTGACATGCACAGTAGTGCACTAGTTGGTTTAGATAAAGCCTGAGAAACCCCTGTTTCTGTGCAGCCCTCGATCTCCTGTGCTCATATAATTTATATTTGTGTTTGTTTTTCTTGGGACTGTCCACGACCTGGACATGAGGTCAAAAAAACTTGAAATCACTTTAGAGTTTGCTATTCTACTCTGGAGCAAAGAGGACTTTTAAGCCATGTCTCATATTTCTCCAGCAGGTACAGAATTAGTATAGAGCTACTGACATACTCATCTGCTCAAGTTGAAAAAGTGCTAACTGCAGACCCTGGAAGCCACCAGGTTAGCCCTGAAGGCCTGATTCATAGACTATTTGAGCATCTCTAAGTGTGGCTTGGGGCATAGATTTATAATCGAGTACAAGCAGTGTTTTTAGTAGATGCACATCCGTGTTAACTTCAATCTGCATTTACTTCAAAGGCCATAAATGTCTCATTAGCTTCAAATTACACTCCTCTGCCAATAAAGAAGTCATGTATGAATGTATGTGATTTCAGATCTTCTTTGACTTCTCTTTGGGTGTTGTGTTGCCAGAAGTTGCCATTTTAAACTGAGTATTTTGATTTGGATTGATTGGTTTTGATTGTTTGAGTGGGTGATGCTTCCAACTAGCAATTGTTTTTGCAAGCAAGTTTGTACACATTTTCCTAACACTTGAAGAAGTGTAAAAAAAAAAAAAAATCACCAAAACACAAACATGGAAAACATACAACAACTATTAGTGATAACAAAGACAGACATGACAAGTACATTTCTTCCTGTAGACTCAGAAGGTTAAGCTGTATTAAATAGCTGACTGGATACATATAGATGTGCATGAAACTGTTTTTGGTATAATACCTAAAAATCTTCTAAAATGCATACAATTTTCTATTTGAGATTAATCTCTAATTGCAATTTGTGACTCTCTGTTTACATCTTCCAGCCTTTTTAATGATGCACATAGCGAAATCAGCTAGTTCATGAATGTATAGCTAGCATGCCTTGTTGCTTATCTCTTGATACTCTTACTGAAAATTATTCCGTGTATCTTTCTCTATGTATGAATGTGTATGTATTTCATGTGTGAAACTAACCTTATGAAAATGTTAATTTCTTTAGTAATAAGTCAATAAACTGAAAAGTGGGATATTTTCTGCTTAATATTGTCTTCTCAACCAATTTTCTTCATGAGATTTTTATTTAAAGACTTATTGTATACAGAGGTCATACATAATTTATTGCTTATGTAAACTTTTTTAAGAGACCTGTTTAATAAGAAATTATTAAAAACCTTGATTGCTTCTGTTGCCAGTTAACTGGATAACAACGATAATTTTTAATAACCAGAACCACAATAGTGGTTTTGTTCTGACTTATTATCTTAAGATTGCTCTTTTATGGTTTATACCTTGCCTGTCACTATCTGCTGTTTGTTTATGTCTTTGCACTGGTTGGCAAAGATTGTGGGTCTGTTATAGGTCAGACAGTGTGGCCAAGAGAACGAGCTATATTCTGCGTGTTAGCCAACAGTATGTTTCTTTACGGATTCAAGATCCTTAAAATCTAAATGTCTATGTATGCATGAATCAGAAATACAAACTTTGTCTATGTTCTTGTTAAGATAAAGGGGAAAATAAAACACATTGTATGAGTGGATTTAATACCCACAGAACTAACCTTTGTTGGTCTTATTTCCTATATAAGGAATCAGATAGCAAATTCAGTTCTATGTCAATAATGAATGTTTCCCTTTTCCTGTCCTTTCACCCTATTCAAAATAACGGCATATAACCAGATATTTGATCCAAAGACATCCTGTAATTAGTACGGATAAATATTAAGTCACATTTTCAACAGCTGTATATTATCTCTACTATGTTTATCAGCTGAGGATTTTCACTTTCCTTCATGTTGTCATTTTTAGTTCTCTCTATGCTGATAATGTGTTCACTCTTGTTTATTTGTCATTCCCATTTTCTTTTCTTGTTTTGTCTTCTCTTTTTTTCATTTGCTGTTTGCCCAGACAAGTTTTTTGTCTATCTCTTTTTCATCATCTGGATCACTGTCTTTCCTTCCACCTTGTCAATTTTCCCAGCACTTTATTCCACAATTCTTTTTTTTATAATGTTATTACAAATTTCTGCAGTGTGGGTATCAAGAGAATACGATCTATTGCTCCTCCCTGAGCGCAGATTAAATTCTCAGTTGGGTAACACTGGAAAATCTGCTTTGTGCTGCATGGTCAGAAAAGTGTACCGAAGTCAGGATGGGAGAGAGCATGAGGGAACACTACGCAAAATCAATTACCTGCTACAGACTTCTGCTGTTAAAGACGGCAGCAGAAATCAGAAGGGAAGGCGATGCTTGAGGAGGAATTTTGGGTGACCAGTAGCCAGCTGACCACTCTGAGTGCCAGGGAGCAGCCGGAATGGGACTGCCCCATGGAAGAGAATGAGCACCACAGAGCTGGCAGGGCAGTGCTTGCTGGTGGGACATGCTCCTAAAGCACCCCATTGAGGCCAGGCTGGGGACAGGGGCAGGACCTTGCCACCGCCCAACGATCCACCGGCCAGGCAGGGCGAGGAGTCAGGTTCGAGGTGGACCTGGGGAGCCAGGCAAGGCAGGATCCAGGCTGGCATGGGGCTGGGCACGGGACTGCCTGCTGCATAGCTCAGGCAGGGACTAATGGCCCCAGGCTGGGTTTAAATGGGGTCCTATGGCCATGGGCAGGGTGGGGGCAGGTCCCAGGTGGGACTTGGCAGGGCCTGCAAGGGCTGGTGGTGCCCTTGGGGACATGACACTTAGAGCCGTTACTGATTCGTCCTTCAGAAATGATAAGTTGCAAGTCCTTTGGAGCCAGGATCTGAGCCTACTATCTACCAGTGAAAATGTCAATAGAAATTTTGCTTCACCATAAATAATATGTATCTGATATTTTTCTGGCCTCTGGTGTTCAGGTGTTTCAAAAATTTTGCAGTACGAGTGCTAAAATGAAGTCATTGAAGAATTCCAGGGGGTTTGAGAGAACGAAATATCTTTCTTTCACATGCTTTTCCTTGTCTAAAAGAATCAGCATAGATGTCTCCTGTGGTTATTTTTGGGTTGTTTGGGGTTTTTCTGTGGGTTTGTTTTGGTTTTTGGTTATGGTGGTGTTTTTTTTTTTTGTAATTGGAAATCACTGGAATAGCTACTAAATTTGTTTTTTTCTGCTCTCAAAAACTGATTTTATATCTTCATGAGACAGAGTCCTGACTGAAAACAGGACCTGGGAGTCCACTTATATAAGTTTTATATATAAGTATGTGTTCATCCTATCAAATGTAAAGTATCAGTATCAGTTTCCTATAACAAGGATTTTTTTAGCTGTGGAATTGTTATCTGTGGTTTTGAGTGGAATAATGTATAAAAAGGGACTCTTTCATTTCTTTGTATAGAGAGAAGAATGTATTAACAAGTGCTGTATTAACAAGTGCTGTGTGTTTATTTATACTAGTTGTAATGGTCAGCATATATATATATGAGTGACTTGTATTTCATTAAAAATTAACAGAATTATTGTATGAATTGCCTGCTGTCTAAAAATTAAAAGTAGGAGCATGCAAGAAGGTAACGTTACGTAGTTGTAACACTATGTAGGTCAAAATCTGACTTTTGAGAGATTTTATTATGCCTTTTTTTTTTCTTTTGAGTTTCCATTGTTCCTTTTGTCAGACACAGAACAAAGAAAACAGATATGAAAACCAGTAACTTTGTATCTAATTTTGACTAACTGTTCTCACACTTGATTTGAACTAATGTAATGCTATTACATTAATTGGAATTTCTGAATGAGATGGAGGTAGTAAATTAGGTTGTCGTACAGAAGAGTAGGCATACCTGTGAAAAATAGTATATAGAAGTCATATCATAACAAAGAGAGATTACCAATATAGCAAAACATTTAATGAATGTTTCCTGTGGGAGTTCAAATATGCTTAAAAAGGAGATACTGTTTATTTAGGACAGAAAATGCCCTGGAGCTAGCACTTAAATGTGATACCCTTCCTGAAAGCAGCAATGTTTGGGCTGTGGTTTGGTTTGGAAGCATATACAGAAGCAGAAATGTTTGGTTTGTGGTATAACCTCTGGCAAGCTTGTGGCTTCAATTTTCAGCTCTCTTACCTTATGCATCTTTGGAAACACATAGCTAACCGTGGTGCCTAAAGTTCATAAAACATTTGTGGGCCTTGGCGTGGAAGTAGTGTGTGAATTTAATTGTTGGGTTTGGGTTTTCTTTTTTAGATTTATGCCAATATGAATGTGTCTGTTGATTTGAATTGCTTGTTTTCTCTTGGCCACAGGCTGACTGAGTGGGCTGGACTGCACTGGAAGGAGCCTTTTTGCTGGGGAAGTGGAGTAACTGCGGATCTCTCCCCACGCTACTTGCTGGGAAGTGCTGTGCGTTGCCAGGATTAAGCCAACGCTGAAGTCTGGGATGGGCCTTAGGGGCAAACACTCCCTTTTTTCTTCTGACATCGGGAGTTGTCTAAGACCAGTCAGCTGAGGCAGCTACCACACATCAGCTTTTGGTTTTTCACTGCCTGAACAAGATTGCGTTTTCCCTCACTTCATCTCCTTTTGACTACTTTTTTTTTTTATTAGTTTTCATTTTCCTTGACTGATTAATTTTTTCCTGGCTGTGGAAAAAAGAGCCCTGCTGATGTTGATTTAAATAATGTCGAAACCAATGGGACTCCTATGGCTGCCTTTGATCTTCACCCCAGTGTGTGTCATGTTGAATTCTAACTTCCTCCTGTGGATAACTGCACTGGCTATAAGATTTACTCTCATCGATGGCCAAGCACAATACCCAGTTGTTACCACGAATTATGGCAAAATACGTGGTTTAAGAACACCTTTGCCTAATGAGATCCTTGGTCCAGTGGAGCAGTACCTGGGTGTTCCTTATGCCTCTCCTCCAACCGGAGAAAGGCGATTTCAGCCCCCGGAGCCACCGTCATCTTGGACGGGTGTCCGCAACGCCACACAGTTTGCCGCCGTCTGCCCGCAGTACCTGGATGAGAGGTCACTGCTCAACGACATGCTGCCAGTCTGGTTTACAGCCAATCTGGATACTGTGGTGACATATGTTCAAGATCAAAATGAAGACTGTCTGTATTTGAATATCTATGTGCCCACAGAGGATGGTAAGTACTCTAAGGACCACGCTGCAGTGCACTCACCAGTTCTGCACATGAGTAGTAGCCAGGTCTTTAAAGCATCTTGCTCAGTTTCCTCCATGTTTTATCTGTGGAAATGGATCATGCCTCTGAACACGCATTATAAGTAATACTTTGGAGATTGCACATGCTTGCATGAATTCTCTCTCATGTTTCAGTGTAACACCAAACCGCAATTTCATTTGCAGGCAGTGGCCAGGGTGGGTAAGCAAGCCTTAAGTTTGCATCTGAACTACAGCTGAGCATCATTCACAAGAGAGGAAAGGGGAAATAAAGATTAACCAGAAGTAACATATTTATTTTCCCATGCACAAATGGTACAAATACCGGCACATACTAATTTTTAAAGGAGAATTTCCCTAATTTTTTTCTTTAGTTTTATTATAATACCTCTGTGCCTACCGTTAACTCTGCTTGATGTTAACAGATAATAGAAAATTGTTTTAGTAGTTCAGTCTGCAGTATTTTTCCAGGACTTTTACCTATGAAACCTTTCAGTCCAACTTATTTTTCTTCATTCACTAAATTTAAAATGAAGTAAACATGATTTTATTATGCAGAGCTGAACAGGTGGCCTTAAACTTTCGTTTGTTTTCTGCAATCCTCTCTCAAGAGGGCTACTTTAAACCACATTCTATAGACAAAAAGGATGAACACAATTGGTAATACACAACTCTTTGAACATTATCATGATTGCAATCTTAAAAATTCTGGCTTTATGGCATGCTGAATGTATCTTTTGTTGTTCTGAATGGTATTACATCCTACAGACAAGAAGACCTGTTTTCATCAGGCCCCAAATGAGTTAAGTTTATTCTATATCACAGGAAAATAAAAAATTCTACTGGCAATTATATTCTAATATTCTGCTAAAAGCCAGTTCTTTCAGCCGCTTAGAATGTAGTTACCGATGCATAACGTGACAGATTTCTCCCAGATATGCAAATCTCTTCACTTTAGCTGAGGGTTTCATTTGCATAACCAAGACATTGTTATTTCTCAGTAACCATACTCTAAATATGCAAATTTTGTACTTTGATTATTATAATCCTTCTGCCTTGATTGGCTTCTTTACTCAGAATTTCCAAGCTGTTTGCCAGCAATAAACATACCACCTTCTTTCCTGTTCTCATCAGCTGAAGCAAAAACTTGAAAGCTAAAAATAAAGGGGTAAGGTTTGGGAATACTGGGAGCTCTGCAAACATAAATACTACCAAGCTGCTTAAATGAAAAGTGCTCTGAAAGAAAAGCTGTGTGTATGGGGGCTCTGTGTGTGTGTGCGCGCGCGCGCGCGTGCAGACGGAGGAGCAGATTTTTCCACTCAGTTCTTTCCTTCTTCCTGTCTCATTGCACTGCATCTCACTCCTTGGATAATAACGTAGTTAATTCTTTCCCCAATTTGTTGATGTTCTGGATTTTATCCTGCAGCTTTTAATTAGTCACTAGGGTAAGCTTGCCCTATGAAAGCATTTCAGGTTAAGATTTTATTTGTTCCCACTGAAGGAATATCAGCTCTGCTAACTCAAGTCTTATTTTAAAGCCCAGTGTTAATAAACTCATATATTCCTCCAATCTAGTAATAAGAAGTTTCATCCATTAATTAAGGAAGATAGGAAATTAGACATTGCAAATATATATACAAAATATATATGTGTGTGTGTGTATATATATATACACACACAAATCTCTAGGAAAAGAATATTTGATATCAAATGGATAATAATAAAATACCGTGCGCTGAATGACTAACAACCTATGAAATTCCTCATCTGGCATGTAATAGCTAATGGCATTTGCTGTTAGATTAAAAATAGAAAGGACTGATAAATTTAATTTTACCTATTGTAGACCTTTTTGTCCACTTAATTCTGCAAAAAGTATATCTTACTCTTCCTCCTGGGTTTAGATTTGTTTCTAACACTAAATAGTATGTAAATGGAATCTATTTTCTTTTATATATCCTCTTCAAAATATAAACCCATGCATAAAAGAGTATATAGCTGAATAAGGAGAGACAAGGTTTGGTGTCAGTGATGAGCTGAAGGCAAGATTGTTCCTGTACAATATGACAAGCGTTTTTAACAGGTTCGAACGGGGAATGAGAAACTTAAAAATGAATAACTAGAGTACATGATGTTTTAATTGTATGCTGTATATCTTATCACTAGTTAAATATAACTCAGTGTGGCTTTTTTGGTGAGGAAAATATGCAACCTTCTGCTCATAAAGATGATTAAGGAGAACTGACCTACAAATCACATCTCCTAAATTAGTGTGTCTCCAAATCATACTAAACATAAATAGCCTTAAATTGTAGTCCATACAATCTGATTAAACACATTATGCTTCATTATATGAGTCTTAGTTGGCAAAAATAAGCTATGTTGTTGTGGAGACAGACCATGAAATTAGGTTTTGAAGCAAGATCTCAAAGTGAGTGACTTTGAGTTACATTCACATTTTCAATTCTTTCTCAAGTACAGATATATTTAAAAGAGCTTTGAAACTGTGTCTAGAAGAAAAGTTGGATGGAATCATCCAAACCTAATTAATGTTCTGACTATGAAACTTAATCTGAATCATTTTATACTTTTTTTTTTTTTAACTTTGGTGATAAGAATTAATGAACAACTTTAATGAATTAACTGTGGCCACATGCAGTACTTACTTCAAACCAATTCTAGAGAATAACTAATCAAAATTGGCTCAGGTTTGGTTGGTTGTTTTGTTTTGTTTTGTTTGGGGGGGGGGGGGGGCGGGTTTGCAGTATATAGCATGACCTGTTTCTTATCACTTGTGTGGTTTGGTCAAAGGGAACCAAATTTTGATTATGCATTTTAATAAAGAATTGAAGAATAAATGCACACATGCATTCATCTGATTTCAGAATTGCTTCACTGGAATTCTACCAGTATAAACCAGTGGAAATAAGAGTAGAATACAGTACCTTTAACTGGGTAGGTAAGATTAGTTATTTATAATAAAATAGTTTGAAATGTTGCTGCTTTTGTCTGAAGAAGTACACTGAAATTAAATGACATAAAATTCTGTAGTTCCTTAAAATAGCTGGAGCATCTAGGTAAAGAAATTAAAATGCCCTGTTACACAGTTTATATCTGTATTAATCATAGCCTTTCTTTTGACCCATAAGATTCTGGATTTCAAATGTCAAATAGCAGCAGAATCCTGTCAGAATTTTCCGTGTTAAAACGTTCTTACAAAGCAAAAAGTATCTTTGTTTTTAGGAGCTTTTTTTTTCATTTTACGTGAAAATATTATTGATGATAGAAATCAAAACACATATCTAACAGAATATTTCTGCAATTCTATCCATGTGTATTTTTATTCTTTTGCTGTTGTTCACTGAACAAATGGTTTGTACAGACACTTCCCTTACAGTAACGCTTATATTTCAGAGAATCTAGGGTAGCTGGAGAATTTCAATGTTTGTTTTCCTTTGCTTTGAAGGGAAAGAATTGTAACCACTATAATCTGTCGAGATTTTTTTTTTTTGTCATAATAAGTATAAATAATAATGCAGTTATTTTAAAGATAAAGATAAAATTTAGCAAACTGCTTTTATTTTATATGTCAAACCTATAATCATAAAAAATTACTCAGAACTGAAACAAATAAAATATTTATAGTAAAATTATCATTTAATCTAAATTTTTTATTCAAATTTCTAAACATTTGGCTTGATCTTCAGAATCATTTGTGTGGGTATATATTGTCTTGTCTGCTTTTCCAGTTACTATAAACTGTAATTTTCCACAACAATACTTGAATGTCAGTTTTGAGGAGGTCGTTTAGGGAAATGATATTGAGGACAGTCTGTTTATTATAACTTCAGTCTGAATATGGGCTTATCTACAGTGGAAATGCTAGATTGGAGAGGATACAGACTGTTAATCGGCTGTGCTTAATCCTTGGCCTTTATCATTTGAATCTGTGGATGCTGAAGGAGATTGCTAACTCCTATCATAACTGGGGGAAAAAATAACAGAAAACAAACAGAAAAGACCCTTAATTTGGATTTCTTTCTTTCATGATAAACTTCAAAACTGTATTAACAGCAAGGGAAGATAAAAAAACAAAAAAAACCCCACCAAAACCCAACATGAACAAATCTTTTTTTGTTTGTTTGTTTAAAACCTACTCTGTTCAGATCAAAACGTAAAATAAAATAAAAAAGATGACTTTTTGTTGTCTTTGCATGATCAATAGTGAGCATATATATGTTACTTATTTTGGTATTTGGATAGAAAACTCGAACAAAGCTGATAAAGAAGATGTGCTTTAGGTGTTTGTTTTCTATAGCTTGCATACTGTGCCACTTTTTCATATTAGTCAAATGTCTGCTTAGTATATAACTGAGTGTTTACAGCCTTCTCCTTATCATTGCTGTTGAATTACACAGTGTCTGTGTAACTTGGAAAAAGGCTTTTTATCAAAATTATACTGCTAAAACTTGGTTGCTAAAAAATTGGGGTTTTCCCCCTTTTTTTTTGAGAGGAGGAGAAAAAGATAGTAGAAAGATGAGTCCCACCTTCACAATTATTTGATGGCACGGAATAAAAAAAGTAAGCTATTCAATGGCTTCTTTATT
This sequence comes from Phoenicopterus ruber ruber, assembly GCA_009819775.1. Taxonomy (NCBI): domain Eukaryota; kingdom Metazoa; phylum Chordata; class Aves; order Phoenicopteriformes; family Phoenicopteridae; genus Phoenicopterus; species Phoenicopterus ruber. The sequence goes on from CM020215.1 coordinate 141,556,944, forward strand.
AATATGAGAGATAAGGAACCATACATAAAAATAGTAACATAGTGTACAAGATAGGTACAATATTGTACAACATTATTTTTGTTGAATTATTGGTAGAGAACATAGAGTTTTACTTCTGTTTTCTGAAGTATTTTTAAAAGCAAATTAATTAAATTTAGTTATATTTTAAAAAAATATTTTAAATCTGTTTTAAAACATATTTAGGAGTGTTTTTTTAATAGATGATAATGTTTGAACAGTTTCATATTATAAATAACATTTTTCTAAGACAAAACAGAATATAACAAGAGTTTGTTCTCAGTTTTTGTCAATGACTGGTTTATTTTTAACCTCCACTCTTTCAGTCAATTCTTTGTCTTCTTTGGAAAAATACAAATTCATTATTAAAATTCTCATGTTATTTAAAAGCATTTCAGCTTATACTGTGCAAAAATTATACCCAATAAGACATATCCTTTTGTAAAATGCTTGTATTGCTTTCCAAAGTGAGAGGGATTAATAGTAGATAACAATTACGATGTGAAATGATAACGTTGGAATTATTGCATATAATCCAAGTTGAACATAAACTTTTTAGCGTCGGAGAGAAAATTGCTCTCTATTGTGAAAGATAAACTCCCCATCGTGTCAGAGCGCCTCAAGCCAATTCTTTCACTGTTGGGGTCCAATATATCCCCTCCTCCTAATCCAGAAATATTGCAGCATCTGTGAGAAAGGAGAAGGCAGATGTCTGACTATCCTCTGCCTTCCAGGATAAAGCTGTGGGTAATCCAGGCCCTTATTTTACATTCTTGCTTTTAACAGTCACAAATGCCTTCTGACACCAAAGAACAGGACTCTAATCCAGATGAAATAAAGTTCTTAAATCCTTAGAGCTAAATTCAGATTTAGTGGCTGATTTCAAAATACTGTCCTTCCCTCCAGGAGTTGCCCATTCCACAGGCACTTTACAGGATTGCACCCAAATGGCCTTTTCAGGAACTGATACGCAGTGAAGCCTAGCGAGAAGACTCACCATTCAATATGACATTATCTAATCTGAACAGGATTTTTGGCACAGTTTCCTCAAGTCTCATCATTGCCTCGTATTGAAAAACCTGCTAGAATGGGGGGAATGTTCTTTAAAACACGATGAATTAATGTTTCTTCCACAAAGGCAAATTAATGTTGTCATCCTTTTAGTCAAAGAACAGTGCCTTTGGAGTAGTGGAGGCTGTGCCATTTGGCTCAGTGACGCAGAAGGAACAGTCTTTTGTCATGTGGGTCATGAGACAGTTCAGATAGGCAATTTTACTTCATTCTGCTCATTGACTCCCACTTGTCTCTTCAGGGTGTTTTTTGGGTTTTTTTTGGTGTGGTGTTGTGTTTTGTTTTTTTTTTTTTTAATGTAGTTTTCCCCTGCACTCCTGCAAAACGTGTCTTTGTATGCTATTGCTTTTCAGTATGTCTTCTTGCTTTCTGACAAAACACGAGTCAACATGACAGCTACTAACACGGAGGCAGTACCTCTGTGCTAGGGCAGTGCTGCGGGTCCTCGGCAGACTTCTGAGTAGTGAATAGTGTGGAATATGCTCAGATCTTAGCAATATGTCATGGCTATACCATTTTATTAGCTTTGATTTTCTGTCAAGGCTTTGTGATCTCATTGCTCTTCCTTCGGGTATTTTTTGCATAGGTCAGAAAGTTTTGAAAGTTATTTGTATCTTTGTGTTCAAATTTGGTTCAGTTTTCCCTTACTTACCACATTAATTGCAGCTTCAGACAAAACCGACACTTGCTAAGTAGCTCAACTAACTCACATGAGTCATAAATCAATTCGCATCTGTGCAAATACTTAAAGGAATTGTCCCCACATCAATGTGATAGTCGCAGGTAGTGTGTGAACCAGACAAATTTGCAATTCTGTTCTAGAAATGTTTAGGTATTTACAAAATAAATAGACACAAATTCAAAATAAAGCAAATGCTCATCATTTGCTCCTCAGAATTTCTGACAAAATTGTTGACAACTGAAATGAAGACAAAAATTTCTCCTGAACGTAATAGCTTTTTGCATAGTACTTTGGTTTGTCATCCTTTTTAAAGTGAATCAATATCTCCAGCATTCAAGTCTTTACGTCAGTGCTTCTTGGTTACGATTCCAGATAAAATTCTCAGAATGGCATATAATCAATTACATATGCTCACATTTTGTGATAGTAGTACTTGAATATATTAGTTATTATTCAAATAGAAAAAAGAAAAAAAAGAATGTTAAAGATAGCATATTTCATTTATGTTTGTGATACTATCATCATCTGAGGGAATATGGATGAACTTATATTCTTAGACTTTAGGTCTTTTTTAATCCAGACATTGCTCCTGGTACCCAAAGAGACAAACAATAAGAAATAATTATTATAAAACTGTGAAAATGAACTAATGCTTACAGCTGTCTGGTGCTGATGTGTTAAAAATCCATTATAGAAAAGTTATAATAAAAGGAAAATTTGTCTTTTACAGTTCTTGCTGTAGGCAAGCTTATAGTGAATAATAAATTTACTTGCAATGCTAAGCCAAATTCCTACACTATATATAGGGAATTTTAGTCACAAATAGAATTTCTGGTGCCTCGTTCCAAAATGCTTATTATTGCTGGGTTAGTGTTAAATGGATTTTTAATTGACAGGGTGTGACATATTTAATCTAATGGAGAGAAATTACTTTGTGCTGACTCAAATGACTATCCAATTAATCTCTGGTAATATTTACAAGCCATCATAGCTGGAAATCATGGATACATTGTCTGATGTATTAAATATGCAGTAGGGCAAATGAAAACCCAATCCAAATATATACATTTCATCCTCTTACAAATAAATTAGAATCAAATTATCTTTTATGTGGTATTTTTAGTGTGGCTAGGAAATTTCAAATAATAATTCTGCTTATGTAATACTGCCCCAATGGTTATGCTTTCACTTGCTCTTCACACTTTATTCAGCCAGCAGAGGGAGCACAAGTTACCAGCAAACTAATTTTTTCTGTCTCATCGTTGAGAGCGCCGCAAATGGTGCTAGTGAGTACAGCAGTAAATCATGCAAACACGTGCTGGTTTATGCCCTTTAAGCAAATAGGAAGGGATCCTAGCCACCTTTCCCAAGCTGAAAATTAATAACGTTGCAAGTGTTGGTTCCGGTTTTGTGGATTGAGGAATTCGTATATGGAATAAAACCTATCCAAGAAAAACATGCATTCACACTAACAAACTTACTTGAAACTAATTTATTATTATAACATAATAAAGGCTTAGATGAGAAGCATACCAGGAATGCACCAGTTTCTAATTGAATAGCAAATAATAATACTTACTCTGAAATTCTTACAAGGTATTCGATGGCAGAATTGATTCCAAAGTAGAGAATTTGATCTGTTCGGTTATGATGAGTTAGTAGAAACATTCCTACATAAAAAGGAATAATTTTGTCCTTCTATTTTATAACCTCAACTTAGACAGAGGCAGATTTTTTTCAATGAATGCCATTGACTCTCCATTTTCTGTATTATAGTTATGCAGCTGAATCATGCAAAATGCCGAACGCATTCTCTTATTTCACTGAGACAAAAATGTTAAGCATGCTGAAGTTTCATCCTCACTGACAGTACAGAGTGTTTAAAGTTTTTGCTATCATCACATTGGAATTAACAGTATAACTAAGCTATGTTAAGTCATCCAAAGTGCCAAATTACAAAAATTTTGGAGGGCTTCCCCTCCAAAATACCTTGCTTCAAGGCATAACGTATCTGATTCAGAAGGACTGGTACATTTATGGTCTTGCTGATTTGAGATGCTTTTATCATCAGGACTCGCTCTACCTAAACAATAGATCTTGTGCTGCCTTCAGGGAATAGGTGCAATAGGCTGAGTTGCAATTGATGTCTAGGGTGTGTCCTTGGGAGTTGGATCAAATCAGATGTTTACTGTGATGATGTGTAAAACCATCCATATGGAATAATTGCTATGCTTTGTCACTAGCAATTACCTCAAAGTGTATTTAAGTCAAAGAAAATGACACAAACATTGTACAGAAGAGAGCAGCTTAGTATGACAATCTCTCAGTGGGAATATTTCAATGAAAACAGATTGAAGAAAGAACTGAATACAAATAAATGCAGTAATGTCAACTTAAAAAACGTGAAAAGTTTCTAAAAATCATGCTGGATCGTTTATTCTTTATTTTCATTATCAAGGGATTATCTATAATGCCTTCAGTCTTATTCCCAGAGCTAAACCATAGTAGACAGATTGAATAGGTAAATTTTTGTTCTTATCTGTAGCCATTCTCACAATCAACGACTGAGGGATGTTCAAGACGTATTTCTTTTCTCTTTAGTGTTTCACTATTCCTTGCAAGCACTTCTTGTTACTGACTTTTGCCATCATCTCTTTGCTCATGTTATAAGCGAATATCTTTGCTCACTTTGCAAGTGAATACCATAAAATAGATGTAGCCTCCATTTGCATTTCCACAAAAGGTGTTATCCAGATATTCTTTATTATCTTTTTTTTTTTTTTCCCCCCAAAGTTACACATAAGCAGCAGCAAAAGGTGAGGAAACATCAGCTACCGCTCTCAAATAATTTTTGGAAGGGAGACAGCTGACAAATAGGTGGACCAAAAATTAGCTGTGCAGTGGGTGTGAAAGGATCAGGTGAAGAGAGAAAGCCTGATTCTCTTTCATGTCTTAGTTCTTCTGTACTGGACTCCTTCAGTGGGCCACTCAGCTATGCCTGGCAAGCTGCATTTGGGCTGTAGGGCAGTACATGAGGATCCTAATGTACCCTACAGTGGTACATTAGTTTTTTTTTTTTAATTTAGTAGTTGTTGTTTTCATTTTTCATTTTTAGCTGAACAGCTCTTGCTTGCATTTTGGTTCTTAATCATGAAATGCTCATCCCACACTCCATTGTATAAATATGCTGAGCAAATATTTGGGATATTGCAAGGCTCAAGGAGGGGATAATGTTCAGATATTGAAAGTGTCAGTTCCTTAAATGCATACAGTGGCCTATAAAAATGCCTGAGCATCTAGGAAGCCAGTGAAAGATCTCCATCGTGTAACATCTATCTTGCTTTAGTTCAACCAGTCATTTTCAGCTTTTAACACCTTTGAAAATGTGGCCTGTAATACTTAAGATAATTTTCTATTATTCTTAAATAAATGAAGAAGTTAATAAGTAATGATAAGTTTAGAAGGTACCAGCATGTATCAGGTTTTAAATATGTTATGAAATTAATAGTTTACGCTGTTTGTGAGTGCTGCTTCTGGATGTGTTATTTCTTAATATTCTATCAAACTTCTAAATACACGCTATTTTACCATACTTGTTTTGCATATCTAGTACAGTAAGTCAGGATGGCTTAGTGTTGGGATTATTAACTGACTTCTTTCAAAAGAGCCTCTACACCAATACATGCAGCATGGGCAACAAACAGGAGGACTTGGAAGCCACCGTGCTGCTAGAAAGCTACAACCTAGTTGCCATTACTGAAAGTTGGTGAGATGAAACCCATGAGTGGAGTGCAGCTATCAATGGCTACAGGCTGTTCAGAAGGGGCAGGCAAGGAAGGATGGGCAGAGGTGTTGCCCTCTACATCAAGAAATGGAAAGAGTGTGAGCAGCTATCTCTAAAGAATTGCCACGAGTAGGTTGAAAGCTTATGGGTAAGAATCAGAGACCGAGGCAACAAAGGGAACCTTGTGGTTGGGGTCTACTACAGGCCGCCCGACCAAGGGGAGTCTATTGACGAAGCCTTCTTACTCCAGCTACAGGAGGCATCACGCTTGCAGGCTCTCGTTCTGCTGGGGGACTTCAACCACCCTGACATCTGCTGGAAAAGTAGCACAGCGAGCTGTAGGCAATCCCGGAGTGCATGGAGGATAGCTTCTTAAGCCAGGTAATAGACAGCCCCACCAGAGGGGATGCGATACTGGACCTGATGGTCACCAACGCAAGTGAGCTAATCGGTGATGTCAAGATTGGAGGCAGCCTGGGCTGCAGTGATCACGCACTAGTGGAGTTCACAGTCCTGAGGGATATGGGTCAGGCAAAGAGTAAAGTCAGGACCCTGAATTTTAGGAAAGCAAAATTCCAGCTCTTCAAGGAGTTAGTCAATAGGACCCCCTGGGAAACTGCCCTCAGGGACAAGGGAGCAGAACAGAGCTGGCAGATCTTTACAGATGCTTTCCATAGAGTCCAAGAGCTCTCGATCTCTATGTGTAAGAAATCAGGCAAGGAAGACAAGAAATTGACATGGCTGGGTTGAGACCTGCTGGTCAAACTAAAGGGCAAGAAGCAAATGCACAGGCAGTGGAAGCAGGGACAGGTGTCCTGGGAAGAGTATAGGGATGCTGCCCGGTTGTATAGGGATGGAGTCAGGAAGGCCAAGGCGCAGCTGGAGCTGAACTTGGCAAGGGATGCGAAGAATAATAAGGGCTTCTACAGGTATGTCAGCCAGAAAAAGAAGATCAAAGAAAGTGTACCCCCACTGATGTGCGGGACGGGCAAACTGGTAACAATGGACGAGGAGAAGGCTGAGGTACTCAACAACTTTTTTGCCTCAGTCTTCACTGGCAATCTCTCTTCCCACACCTCTTGAGTGGATGGCTCTAAAGGCAGGGACTGGGGGAGCAAAGTCCCTCCCACTGTAAGAGAAGATCGGGTTCGTGACCACCTGAGGAACCTGAACATACATAAGTCTATGGGACCTGATGAGATGCATCCCAGAGTCCTGAGGGAATTGGCTGATGTAGTTGCCAAGCTACTCTCCATGATATTTGAAAAGTCATGGCAGTCAGGTCAAGTCCCTAGTGAATGCAAAAAAGGGAAACATTGCACCCATTTTTAAAAAAGGTAGAAAGGAGGACTGGAACTACTGACTTATCAGCCTCGTCCCTGTGCCTGGGAAGATCATGGAACAGGACATCCTAGAAGGTGTACTAAGGCACATGGAGGACAGGGAGGTGATTGGAGACAGCCAGCATGGCTTCACCAAGGGCAAGTCCTGCCTGACCAACCTAGTGGCCTTCTATGATGGAGTGACTACATCAGTGGACAAGGGAAGAACTACAGATGTCGTCTATCTGGACTTCTGTAAGGCTTTTGACACAGTCCCCCACAACATCCTTCTCTTTAAATTGGAGAGATATGGATTTGATGGGTGCATTGTTCGGTGGATGAGGAATTGGTTGGACGGTCACATCCAGAGGGTAGTGGTCAATGGCTCAATGTCCAGATGGAGATCGGTGACAAGTGTGTCCCTCAGGGGTCCGTATTGGGACCAGTACTCTTTAATATCTTCATCAATGACATTGACAGTGGAATTGAGTGCACCTTCAGCAAGTCAGTGGATGACACCAAGCTGAGTGGTGCAGTGGACATGCCTAAGGGACATGATGTCATCCAGAGGGATCTGGACAAGCTTGAGAAGTGGGCCCGGGTGAACCTCATGAGGTTCAACAAAGCCAAATGCAGGGTCCTGCATATGTGTCGGGGCAACCCCTGGTATCAATACAGCCTGGGGGATGTAGGAATCGAGAGCAGCCCTGCCGAGAAGGACTTGGGAGTACTGGTGGATGAAAAGCTGGACATGAGCCGACAATGTGCACTCGCAGCCCAGAAAGCCAACCGTAACCTGGGCTGCATCAAAAGGAGCATGGCCAGCAGGTCGAGGGAGGTGATTCTCCCCCTCTACTCCACTCTGGTGAGACCCCACCTGAGTCCTGCGTCCAGCTCTGGTGCCCTCAGCACAGGAAAGAAGTGGATCTGTTGGAGTGGGTCCAGAGGAGGGCAAGAAAAATGATCGGAGGGATGGAATACTTATCCTCTGAAGAAAAGCTGAGAGAGTTAAGGTTGTTCAGCCTGGAGAAGAGAAGGCTCTGGGGAGACCTTTTTGCGGCCTTTCAATACTTAAAGGGGGCTTATAAGAAAGATGGGGACAAGCTTTTTAGCAGGGCCTGTTGCAATATGACAAGGGGTAATGATTTTAAACTAAAAGAGGGTAGATTTAGACTAGACATGAGGAAGACATTTTTTACAGTGAGGGTGGTGAAACCCTGGCACAGGTTGCCCAGAGAGGTGGGAGATGCCCCATCCCTGGAAATATTCAAGGTCAGGTTGGATGGGGCTCTGAGCAACTTGATCTAGTTGAACATGTCCCTGCTTATTGCTGGGGAGTTGGACTAGATGACATTTAAAGGTCCCCTCCAACCTAAACTATTCTATGATTCTATGATAAAATCCAAATAAATAGCTTTTGGATTTGCTTGTCTATATTAGTTTTGTTCTCTTGTGGTCTTTTTCCTGCTTTGCCTCAACAGAAATGATAAGATAGTCACCATTAGTTCCTAAAACCATATGATAAAACAGTTATTTGTGCATTATAAGTGGAGCTAGTTTAAAGCGTGTTTTTCTTCATGAAGTACCTAGTGAATGTGTTATTTTACCACAAGTAACCATTTTTTTTGCTATTTTGTGACTTTCTATTTCTTTTGTAAGCATTAGTTGGGACCACAGGCACCTACTAATTTACCTTCCAATTTCTTCATTTCTTGTACAGATTTATTACAGATTTCTTGTTTAGTACAGAGATGTGAAGCAAAATTGCCTGAGTTTTTGTTCCTTTTTTTTTTTTAATCTACCAAAGAATTGTATTGCTTAGGTACATTGGGACTGAGGTGATTTGAGAGCATTTCTAACAGAGAGAGATGTGAGATAGACTGTCTGCTGCCTTTGTGCCTCGGTTGTCCATTTAGAAAATTAAGATCATATTGATTTTCTCTGGTTAGGGTTAGAAACAATTACAAGAAGGAAATACCTCTGGGTGGTAAAAGGCTCAAGTTACTTCCTATATATTTACAACCTAAAAGACTACATTCTTAATTTCATTTGTATGCATAGTTTTTTCTAGGCTCTATCTTACATCTCTCTGTGATCCATTTACTGGCAGCACTTTGCATATCATTACATTGTATTGTAACCTCTAAGCAAAACTCTGGATGCTCCAAAGGGCAATAGATTTGGGAGCCATTGTACCATGATGATTTTAAAGAATTCAGTAAAGAGGTTTAAAACTAGGGCATCTAAAAAATGATCTGACTCATTTACTGATAGAAGAGTGAAGCCTTGCTATCAGAGTTTACATTTAATCCTTTACTCTCAGTCTTCACAAAGTAGAGTTAGAAATGAGATGGCAGATAGAATTTTTCCAAGAGATAAAAGACATACAGGAAATAAGCCTTATGCCAGAAGAGGATCCTAAGGCATTCAAATACTGAAAGATGGGAAAAACTTTGTAATTGAGTAAGGCATATAAGCTGCCAGTGTAATGTATTTAAACTCAGAAGAGATCAGATAAATTACTGATGAATGAAAAAAAGCTGTTACGAATATGTGATGCATAGTTGATAGGTTTCTCTCATAAAGCTTACCAAAATCATGAAGTCAGAAATGGATTTTGGAAGAAAGTATGCTGTTTGCAGATGCAACATAATGGCTTGGAATGCTTCTGTGAGTCCTTTAATTTTCTTCATTATCTCTGAACTAATAAAGAAATTACTCCTGAGTACAATATAAAGTGTTTGCTGTAGCAGATCTGCCAGCTGGCTATGACCTAGTTGGCATAACCCTTGTAGATCATTCTGAAATGAATACTTCGCATGACCTATAAACACCATCCTGAGGCTGGACCTAATGGGATATGTATTTGTATGCTGGGTCCACCACTTTGGGACCACCAGATGCATTCTTTATGCACGGAACTTGTTTAGTGCCCTTTTCAATCAGCTAAGACTGTGTAGACTGAAGATCCTAACCCATGTTGACTATTTTCACTTCTGTGTGGCTGTTAAACAGCTCTTACAGGGAGCAACCAACTACTTTTGTTTTCAGAGCTTAATTCTTTGAAGGCATTGTATTCTTTTTGCATGCAGCACACTTACTTTGTGTAGAACTAGAAAATGTTGGTTTTTACATAGGCCAAGAGGTGGTTATCACTAGAAAATATCACACCTTTCCCTGGTTCCCATTTCCTTAATACAGCATTTCGTTGTGTATTCCCTAGCTTACTTTCTCTGATCAGTTAGCTGTAACCTTCTCTGTAACCTTGATTTGATTTCAAAGTCTAGAGAGTTCCATGGTGGACGTGTTCCGTCTCTACTGGCAGGCGCATTGCTCTGTCTTCCCCACAACTAAGAATGATCGAAAAGAGTTCAGACACAATTGGGCTATTGCAGTATAAGAGCAAGCTACATGAGTTGACTATGTGTTCATTCTTAGTCTGTTACAAAAACCTGGCTTTTAACCTAGATGAAAAAAGCATTAATGAAGGATGTTTAAGCTAATGCATTTTATCCTATGGTTATTGTGAGTGTAAGGTACACATAGTATGAACAGCCATAGTTTATCTAACGTGTTGTAATTGTAATGATTCACACCCTGAGAATTTAAACATGTGTCAGCTCTAGTAATCAAGATGACATATGAATATGTAATTGTTAATTTTATCCCAGCTGTATCTGAAGGTAATGTGAACTCCAGCTGAAACAGAATAAAATAGCAAGGGCTTGCACCCTTGTATGTTCATTGGCATAAAACAAGGGTGATTCCTTCCACCCTCACATGACATATTGATCAAGTGAATTAACAGTTTTCTGTTTTCTTACCAATAATATGAATTTGGTTGTTTGGAAATCACATATAGATTGTACCTGTAATTTGCTGTGTTCTTTGTGGAAATTTTGAGACCGGCATTTATCAGCACTTTTTTTTAGCAACACAAAGAGTGACGTACTCATGCACTCTTGATGCCATTCATATATAGCCTATGATAGTTCTTGAAGTTTAGGAAGAAATAGTTTTAAAAGCCTTATGTATTGCTCTCCAAAAATATGTTGGCTTGCCTATAGCCCAGAAAGTACATACACTCTTGTGAATTTTTCATGAACAATGAAAAAGCACTAACCTATTTGTCTAATAATTGCTTTGAAAATTACTTTCATTTTTAATTGATATTTCCTGCAAAATTACCTGTATACGCTGATAATTTTCATTTCACTTCAATACTTCCTACTGTGCAATAGGGTAGCATAGATAAGCTCTCAGGTAAAAGAGCTAAGGACAAACTACGTTTTTGCTCAAAAGTTACACTTCATAGGTAAAGTCACTGGCCACAGAAATGAGTAAAGGAAAATAAAGTGTTCCTTTATTCTCTGAAGAGGGCTGTCAGTGCTGTAGCTTGGAGGAAATTAGTTTAAGGAAGCTGATAGACCTCTCAATTCTCCCCCCAAAAGCAATACTTCCATTGAGCACAGACCTTATGATTTTAGGGGGGAGTTGTATGCTCTGTTAGATATAATATAAGCACTGTATTTGTTTTCTTAAGTTGAGCAGACAGTAGGTTGAATCTTGCCCAGTCTGCTGTCAGAACACCCATTAAAGGAATATCTAATAGCAGGCAAGTCACACAGTGCGCCGAAGTTAAATACTCGGGCTTAACGATGGAGAAAGCTGAGTACCTTGGGGGAGCAATCCAAAGCTCTAGATAACTGGGGAACTGCTAACAGTTAGCAAATGGCCACGACAATACATTTCTCTAGTTTGGACCTCACTGAGCAGGACTGACTTGCCAGACAAAGTTGCTGAAGGAGGAAGCAGCAGCGACCGCCAAAAAATTAGTAATTTTTACAGTCACTAGGAAGCCTGGCCTGAATTCCTGCCAGATAAAAGAGCACACAGAGAGCATCGTTAATCCTCTCTGGTGAGACTGGGCCGTGGCAAAATAGATCTAAGGTGGTAAAGAAAACCTACATTTTTCCAGAAAAGACAGTACAAATACTAAAGGATAAATGGTTAAAAAAATGTTGTGATGGGATATAGACATTTCATTGTGACCTTTCCTACTTTTTTTTTCCTAAATAGCACAGCATCTTCACTATTTCTTAGCTATGCTCCCTTTAGTATATCTATCTTCCACTTTCTCTGCAGATAAGATACTTTTCTACATCAACTCTTAGCTTTTTATTTTCTCCTTTTTGGACTTTTATTCACAGGTCTGAATAGGAATATTTGGTAGTTCTTTTTTCATCTTTTAGTGTAGGCCAAAAGCAGTCCTTTGTTTAGTCATAAGTGCATTCGTGTTTTCTAGAAAAGTCCTAATCTATTCTATGATTATGTTGAGATGTCTTCTCAGGCTTTTATGTGCACAGAGACTAGTTTTGGAGCAAGTTGTATGACAGGACAACGTTGACTTGTAAAGAATTTGCGTCCTGCTTTAAAAATTTAATGATACTGCAGTAAGTGGAAATGAGGTCCAGGCATTTTTTTCTATTAGGTTTAATGTATTCGTTTCAAGAGCAGTTAAAATGGGCTTTTGCATAAACAAACGTAGTATGTAATCTATCCCAAGTGTGTATATATACGTGAGTTTGTATACATATATACATAAAAATATAATCCATTAGTTTTACCAAATTTCTTCTTATCTAATCCATTCTTTAGTAATCTGAGATGAAATGTTTTAGTTGAAGGTTCAATCTGATCCCTTTGAAGGGCTGATGAGAGATTTCCATCTCAGAGAAGATCATAATTACTTTGATTCATGAAATCAGAGTAGTTCAAGGGAATCTATTTCTATTTGCATTTGAATGTAATAATTTTGCAGTTATTAATGAGCATTTATTGCCCGGGTAATCAGAAACTTCTCATGTTCTGCAGTCTTAAGCATCTTGCATATTCTGGCTCTTGAATTTTTCATTCTTATTCATCTCCAATTGTGATGTTACCCAGGATGTACTCCTAGCCATTTCTTTTGTTTGATTGTTTTCCTTCATTGATATATCATGTGAAGTTTATTATAGAAACATCAGTAGTTCTTGGACTTTTAAAAAGCTTTTTGTCACATCTTTGCTCTCTTGTGGGCTTCTTTTTCCTCAATTCATTAGTTTCTTTTCCACTATTTCTGATTGGAGCATTTGAAAATAATAGTGGTGTACTTTGTTGCACACAATGGCTGCCTGCCTATCTGTTGCACATCAGTAGCCACCTATTCATCCTTTTCTTTACTATTTCTAACAATCCAGATAGATGTTCCTGTTTGTAGGTTTTTGTTTTTGTTTTGTTTTTTTTTAAAAAAGACATCATCTATTTTTTCATCACTTCTAATTGCCTTCTTACCTATTGCGCAATTACAGCACTGCATTCACTGGAGGTTTTGGTATCAGCCTGTATGCTTGAGATTTCACTAGACTGCTAAAGAAACACAAACTTACGCCCTTACAAAACTGATAGCTTTGTTAGTTAATATTATTTAGCTTAGTAATTCTTTGTTTATTTCTTTTACCTCTGTTTGTTCAAGCACAGCCATGTAAGTAAATGGAAATAAGTATTTGGAAATAAAATGCAAATGTCATTTTACTGTTTCAAGTATCTTCACCATAAGAAAGAAACTCATACTTATGCTCTTCTGCTGTACCCATCCTGTAGATAAATAGCATACTTCTGTCTTTAGAGATGTCAGCATAGCACACTCATTAGCAATAAATAGGTTCAAACCTTTTAAATTAGCAGACTAGCAGCCTTAAAGCCTGCAGAGCAGCATCCAAGTTGTATGGCAAATTAGCAGGCTTTTAGGAAGTCCTTTCTATAATTTAATTTATTCTGCCATTTTTTAATGAACTCTTCAATTTATTGTATTCAGATACAAATAAAATTTCTCTTTTTACTCCCCCCCAATTATTTTCTGCTTAAACAACCACAGAGCATATAACCATTGACCTTTTTTCTTGGCAACAGTAGGTCTAAATTTAGCTTCAAAATAAGTGGAATAAACTCCAGGTAGGAAGTCCTTGTTTTAAGTATACACATTGCCAATAATTAGTATATTTCAGTAATCAGTATATTAGTAGCCATGTGACTTGTCAGATTTATGTTGCAATTTGATATACTTGGAAGCTATTGCATTTTTTTAAACATTATTATTCTTTTTTTTCTATTTCTAGTCATCATTATTTTAGTATTTTATTATTGTGAAATACAATAACAATTGTTTCTGTTGGTATTTTCAATCTCAATATTTTTTAGGACACTGAAAGGGCTCGCATTTTTAACAATTATTTAAGACTGAAGAATGCAGACCTTAAGAGACAGACACAATGCCTCACAGCAAAAGATTTAAAGGACTCAATCTGTTTAGCTTACCAAAAAGAAGAAATGACTTGATTACAGTGTTTAAGTCCCTTCACGGGGAGAAAACAGCAAGTACTAAGAGACTCTTTAATGTCACAGAAAAAGCATAACAAGAACCAGGGCCTCAGATTTTGAAGTGTGACTACTTCAAATCCTTCAAACATCCCAATTTTGTTTATTTTATTTTATTTCATTTTATTTTATTTTGTTTTATATTTTTTATCAGTAAGGGCAATTCAATCTTGTAACAAAATCCTAATGAAAGTGAAAGGTTATTATTCGTATCAGGAATGTATTCATCTATGGTGTGCATTAGTGTAATGCAAGTCATTAGCCTCACAGGGTTTCACAATATAAAATATAATAGTAGAGACTTTATAAATATGTTGAGTTAGATCGGGGTTTTTTTAGTGTTAAAGGCACATTTTTAGTATCTTTATTTTCAATGATTCGGAAAATGCTTATTGGATGGCTAGCATCACCTTCCCATTACCAGTCTGGCTAGACAATTTATTCCTCCCAGACAGTTTTCAGTTGGGCTGTGGGAAGCGTGTGTGGGACTGCACAGGTGGCATTCGGCAGGCTCAGAGGGGAGTGTCGGAGGAGAAATCTACCTGTGACCATACATGACTGTTGTTGCTGTTGTTATGTACAATCAGCTTCTTTTCTTGGCAATGCATGCAATGTATTTCTTTTACTGACAGGGTCAAAGCAGCATGTGTGGAATTAATTGAAGTTAATAATGTCAGAATAGAAGAAAAAGCAATGTTGTACAGAGTGAAATTTTATTCTGTGCTAAGATCATGTTGTTTCAAAGTATATCAAATCAATTCTAAGTCTAATGACTCCTAGAAATCATAGAATCATAGAATGATTTGAGTTGGAAGGGACCTTAAAGATCATCCAGTTCCAACCCCCCTGCCATGGGCAGGGACACCTTCCACTAGAACAGGTTGCTCAAAGCCCCATCCAACCTGGCCTTGAACACTTCCAGGGATGGGGCATCCACAGCTTCTCTGGGCAACCTGTTCCAGTGCGTCACCACCCTCATGGTGAAGAATTTCTTCCTTCTAGCTAGTCTAAATCTATCCTCTTTCAGTTTAAAGCCATTACCCCTTGTCCTATCACTACATGCCCTTGTCAAAAGTCCCTCTCCAGCTTTCTTGTAGGCCCCCTTTAGGTACCAAAAGGCTGCAATAAGGTCTTCCTGGAGCCTTCTCCAGGCTGAACACCACCAACTCCCTCAGCCTGTCTTCATAGGAGCGGTACTCCATCCCTCTGATCATCTTCATGGCCCTCCCCTCAACTCGCTCCAACAGGTCCGTGTCCTTCTTATGTTGGGGGCCCCAGAGTTGAATGCAGTACACCAGGTGGAGTCTCACCAGAGCGGAGTAGAGGGGCAGAATCACCTCCCTCGACCTGCTGGCCACACTTCTTTTGACACAGCCCAAGATACGGTTAGCTTTCCGGGCTGCAAGTGCACATTGCTGGTTCGTGGCCAATTCTTTCATCCACCAGTATCCCCAAGTCCTTCTCCGCAGGGCTGCTCTCAATCCATTCTCCACTCAGCCTGTATTTGTGCTTGGGATTGCCCCAACCAATGTGCAGGACCTTGCACTTGGCCTTGTTGAACTTCATGAGATTCGCACAGGCCCCCCTCTCAAGCCTGTCAAGGTCCCTCTGGATGGCATCCCTTCCCTCCAGCATGTCGACAGCACCACACAGCTTGGTGTCATTGGCAAACTTGCTGAGGGTGCACTCCATCCATGTTGCCAACAAAGGAACAGCATTCATCACTGGTCTCCACTTGGACATCGAGCCATTGACCGGAACTCTTTGAGTGCGACCATCCAGCCAATTCCTTATCCACCAAGTGGTCCATACATCAAATCCATGTCTCTCCAGTTTAGAGACAAGGATGTCATGCAGGACAGTGTCAAATGCATTGCACAAGTCCAGGTAGATGACATCAGTTGCTCTTCCCTTATCCACAAATGCTGTAACCCCATCATAGAAGGCCACCAAATTTGTCAGATGCGATTTGCCCTTATTGAAGCCATGTTGGCTGTCACTAATGACCTCCTTATTTTCCATTCGCCCTAGCATAGTTTCCAGGACGATCTGCTCCATGGTATTGCTGGGCACAGAGGTGAGACTGACTGCCCTGTAGTTCCCTGGTCTTCTTTTTGTCCCTTTTTAAAAATGGGGGTTATGTCTCCCCTTTTCCAGTCAGTGGGAACTTCACTGGACTGCCACAACTTCTCAAATGTGATGGATAGTGGCTTAGCCACTTCACCTGCCAGTTCCCCCTCAGGACCCACGGATGCATCTCATTAGGTCCCATGCACTTGTGCACTTTCAGGTTCCTTAGATGGTCTTTAACCTGATCTTCTCCTACAGTGTGTGATGCTCCTCCTCCCAGTCCCTGCCCTGGCCTTCTGCGACTTGGGTGGTGTGGCTCAAGTACTTGCCGATGAAGACTGAGATAAAAAAGTTGTTGAGTACCTCAGCCTTCTCCATATCCCGGGCAGCCAGGTCTCCCGTTTCCTTCTGGAGAGGGCCCACATTTTCCCTAGTCTTTCTTTTATCACCGATGTACCTATAGAAGATTTTCTTGTTGCCCTTGACGTCCCTGGCCAGATTTAATTCTATCAGGGCTTTAGCTTTCCTAACCTGATCCCTGGCTGCTTGGACAATTTCTCACAATTCCTCCCTGGCTACCTGTCCTTGCTGTCACCCTCTGTAGGATGCTTTTTTGTGTTTTTGTTTGAGTTTGTCCAGGAGCTCCTTGTTCATCCATGCAGGCTCCTTGGCGTTTTTGCCTGACTTCCTCTTTGTTGGGGTGCATTGCTCCTGAGCTTGGCAGAGGTGATCCTTGAATATGAACCAGCTTTCTTGGGCCCCTCTTCCCTCCAGGGCTTTATCCCATGGTACTCTACCAAGCAGATCCCTGAAGAGGCCAAAGTCTGCTTTCCTGAAGTCCAGCGTAGTGAGCTTGCTGTGCGTCCTCCTCACTGCCCTAAGGATCTTGAACTCCACCATTTCATTGTCACTGCAGCCAAGGCTGCCCTTGAGCTTCACATTCCCCACCAGCCCCTCCTTGTTGGTGAGAACAAGGTCCAGCATAGCATCTCTCCTCGTTGGCTCCTCTATCACTTGGAGAAGCAAGTTATCATCAACACATTCCAGGAACCTCCTGGATTGCTTATGCCCTACTGTGTTGTCCCTCCAATAAATATCGGGGTGGTTGAGGTCCCCCATGAGGACTAGGGCTTGTGAACATGAGGCTGCTCCGATCTGTCTATAGAGGACCTCATCTACTTCGTCTTCCTGGTCGGGTGGCCTGTAGCAGACCCCCACTATAATGTCACCTGTCCCTGCTCTCCCTTTAATCCTGACCCATAAGCTCTCTGTTGGCTCCCCATCCATCCTGAGGCAGAGCTCCATGCACTCCAGCTGGTCATTGACGTAGAGGGCGACATCCCCTCCTTGTCTCCCCTGCCTGTCCTTCCTAAAGAGCCTGTATCCTTCCATTCCAACACACCAGTCAGAGGAGCCATCCCACCACATCTCCGTGATGCCAATAAGATCATAGCCCTACAGGCGTGCGCACGTCTGTAACTCCTCTTGTTTATTCCACATGCTATGTGCGTTTGCATAGAGGCATTTAAGTTGGGCCCTCAGTGAAGCTGACTGACTGGCTGGAGTGGCTGGAATTCCTTTGTGTTGCTCTTCACGTACTCTCCTGCTGACCTGTGATCCTTCTCCAGGCTCTGGGCATCTATTGCTGGCACTGGTATCAAACTAGTAGGAGTGGGATGGATTGAGGTTCCCCTCCCCTGGCAACTTTAGTTTAAAGCCCTCTTCACTGGCTTGGCAAGCCTATGACCGAAGATGCTCTTCCCCTTCACTGATAGATGGACCCCATCAGCCCCCAGCAGACCAGGTTTCTCAAAGCGAGTCCCATGGTCTAAGTAGCTGAACCCCTGGCTGTGGCACCAGTCCTGTAAACATTTGTTGATTCAGCAGATTTGACTGGCCCTTTCAAACCCCTTCCCTTTAACTGGGAGGACTCATGAAAAAACTACCTGCACTCCAGAGTCCCTTACCACCGATCCCAGGGCTCTGTAGTCCTTCCTGATACTCTTCAGACTGCTTCTGGCTGTATCACTGGTGCCCATGTGAAACAACAGCAGCAGATAATAGTCAGTGGACTGTACGAGGCTTAGTAGTCTCTTGGTGACATCCCTGATATGAGCCCCTGGTAAGTAGCACACCTCTCTAGAAAGTGCCTCAGGTCGGCAAATGGGTCCCTCCGTACCTCTCAGAAGAGAGTCACCTACTACTGTCACCTGTTGCGTTTTCTTAGTTGTGCTGGTCATTATATGGGGAGCAGATGGGGCTGCTGTACTCAGCTCCAGCGTCCCTCCTGATGTGACAGGTCTTTCCTCTTCAGTCTGCAGAGCAGTGAAACGGTTCTGCAAGGGCACATCAGGCTTCGGGGGAAGTGTCTTCCTACTGCTGGTCCTTGCCTTTGCAAGCTTCCATTCTGCGTTATTGGCCCCCCTCCCTTCTGTTTGTGCCCGTGGGGGAGTTTTTGGCTGTTTGGCTGTGGGCTGTGGGTCCCCTGCAGACTACGCTTGGGACCAGCTATCTAACTCCTTCTCAGCCTCCCTGATGTTACGCAGCCTCCTCACCGTCTCCTGCAGCTCAGCCACCTGCTGCAGGAGGTCCTCCACCTGGGCACACCTTTTGCAGGCAGGTCTGCCGCCTGTCCCTGCCCCAGAAGAAAGGCTGAGGCACTTCTATCAGCCTGAGGTCTGCACTGCAGCCTCTCCCTTCAGCAGCTCCCTCTGCGTGGAGGCATCGGCCACTGCCGGGGTAGATGGTGCAGACCCCCCAGCCGGAGCTGCAGCCTTCGCTCTCAGACGAGTGCCCACCATTCTGCCGTGAGGGTCAGGCAGGATGAGTGCCCTCGGCCTGTGCAGACGGTCACAGAGCGGTGCCTGGTTGCTGGGTTATGTGTGCTTCAAGTCCCCCTCTCGGACAGTGGAATGCCCCACCTGCGAGGAGGTGCCCTCCCTGCGCCAACTGCTGCCCCAGGCCCTGGCTGCCGCCCCACGCCCTGTTTGCCCGCTCTGGCTCCCCGGGCTGCTTTTTACAGGCATAGGGGTGGTCGTGGTTGCTCTGGCAATGCCCAGGCCTCCTCAGCGTCTCCCACGAGAGCTGTCAGCTCCTGGGGGGGTCTCCCTGCTGCCCTGGTGTTTCCCTGCCCCAGGAAACCCCTGGGCACCGAGATCTGCTGCTCCACTGTGGATCGGGCTGGCTCCGGAGAAGCTGCCCTCAGCGACTGACTGGTCGGTCACTGGAATGGTGATTTTGTTGTGTGAGCATATGCAGACTCCAGAGATATTTTGGCAATGGTGTGGGTTTGCCTAAGCAAACCTGTTTTTTAGGAGTTAAATAAGGGGTTGTCTAAAACGGGAGAAATAATTTTTGATTTGTATTTTATTTACAGCTCTGCCACCAAGGGGCAAAGTCCCTTTGTTACATTGCACGCATTTATAATATTAACTATGTTGTAGCCTTGAGGCTAATATGAGGTTTAAAAGCAAATATTCTCAGACTTTTAACACTTCTTTTCTGGGGTAGATTCAAGTAAGAGGAGAACAGAAGAGACGTGGATTCTCTTTCATTCACTGTCAACATCTAAGGAATTTATCTAGAGTATGGCAGGCAATCCATCTGTTTCCTTTGCTAAGGGAACTTGAACCCACATGTTCCTTTCAAGAGGAAAGTGCTTCAACAACCATAGAATAGGATATTCCAGACTGGCTTTTCTTAGCCATTTCCATTTCGAGGGCATCGTATTATTGAATGTTTGTTGATCTAGATAGCATCATAGAAAGGGTTGTTCAGGTGTTGTTGAGGAAGGAAGACACCTGGTTTCTAATTCCTTCTTCTGTAATACTTACCTATTGTTAGCTCTAGGTGTGGGAAATGAAAATAACAAGTTTGAAGTTTTGAAGAAATAAATACTTCAATATAAAGCATATCAGGTACAAAAGCAGCTAAAATCAATTTCTCTGTCTTTTAAACCTCCTTTGACACTGTCAAATTCTTCCTCAAGTCTTCTATTTTTTTGCTGTCTTGCCACTTTTAAGGTTGAATCTTTCTTAACACCTTTGTTGGAATGCAAGTAAACTTCACTGCACTCATTTCTCATTGGATTTCTCATTAAATCTTGTTTCTTTTTTTTTAATACTAAATAAATAAGATTTTCTTTCTTCCCTAGCAATTTTCATTGTGCAAGTTTTATGCTTTACTCCAACCTAATACAAATATTTAATGCATTTTCACCCTTCCATTTTGTGTATAGTATTTTTTCTTTGCTGCCAACAGCTTTTGTGCGGGCCACCAATGCTAAATTGTGTGAGCAAAACACTACTACCACCGTGTATAATAAAAAAAACCCATAAAAGCAAAAGAAAATCACAAAGAGGTTTTCATAATATAAGTTAGAACTAGCTTTTAATTTGGTCCTGTGGAATCATCGTATCTTAATTTGTATATATTAACAGATGAAATTCATAAGAGCAGAGAACTGTGCCTTCACTCTGCCCCTGCCTTGCCCTCCCTCTTTGGTATTTAGTGTTATGAGTGCTCTTACGTAGTAATAATAAATAATAATCATTTGGATCCAAAATAATAAATACTTGTTTCTTAGACAATTGTACCTTTGGTCTCCTATTCAATCTCTCCGACTCCCTGCCTTACACAATATTCCCAGATATTTCTGTGTCCCTAGTGGCAATTCAAGGCAGCAAGAGATTGCATCATTTTGGGTAGTCCTGACTTACACACCAGCTGGGCTGGACTGGTTAATATGGTCATGCCGGTTGGGCTGCTGATTGCTGCAGTAGAGAAGGTATGGCAGTCACAAAATGAAGGCCTTCCATCCTGGTTGTCATGAGATATTTCAAACAATTTGTGTAATTAATAAGCTTGATAAAAGAGTTGCTATTTGTAAAGAATTACATATGTACTCTAGTAAAATAAATAAATACCCCCCCCCCCCCGCAACATACCAGTAAATTGTCAATATGCATGGAATACAGGGTAGTATTTGTTAGCATTAATAAATAATAGAGAGCAGCAAAACTCCCATGGACCAAATTTGCTGTTTGACTGTGAAGTAGGAACAGCAGTATCATATGAATAACAACATTAGATATAGAATAGAGACAAAAGGACTCTCGCTTTTTCTTCCGGAACCTAAATTAAAGCAGCACAGTAAAATGTTTTGCATAGAAAAGAGATTTAATGGTGTAATTAGAATAAGGAAATAGTTCATGACTTTCTGTATAAGAAGTCTACTGTGATCTAAGGGTAAATCCTTGTTAAATTTTGGACTGAAAGTTTGTTTACCATTACCTATTTCCTTACAAAGGTATGACATAACTAGTGTTTTCTTATTATGCTTTTCTTGACCAAACTGAACACAGTAATAATCCTAATGATGTAACTGTATGTCAGATGCTTTGGAAAATTCATTTTAGCTACATTGCATTTTCAGAGATAGCTCTTTCTGTGGCAAGTACCCAGTATTACCAAAAAAAAAAAAAAGGCAAAAGGAAAAAAAGAAAAAACAGAATTTGTAATTGAAAAGCTAAAGAATATCTTATGATTCTCACAGAAGCAAAAGACTTTTCCATGATAAACATCTTTGAAAGACAGCAGTCAGGTGGTTCAGTCTCAGAATACACAGCAAATACATAGTGGGGATACCACCTTCCATCAAAGCGTGGCAGGATGGTAACTTCATACAAATGTTCAACTCAAATGTTGCAGGTGTTTCCACAGAAATGTCACAGTTGGATGAAGCAGGACACTGTGGATTTATAAAAGGGGATACTGAAAGTGTGTCCTTCGTGCCTATGCGGCACTCTTCCCTGTTGTTTAATTGTATGTAAATGGTATTGGATGTAGAATTTGGCTTTTTGTTGTTACCTAAGAATATGTATCAGAAAGTCTGAGATATCCTCAGACTTCTCAACATTAGAAATTAAGAACATGTGAGATCCCACATGAAGCCTGCACGTGAAGTCCTAAATACAGTCAGCTGTGGTGAAAAGCTTCATGGCAGTGGAGGTGGTCGTTGCAAGAGTGGATGTGCAGCTCAGGGCGGGAGCCGTCGGACGTGCTCCCGGGGCGCGGGCCTTTCCCCACTGACCGCCTTGCAGGTTCATTTCGTACGTACAGCTCGGTGTCAGTGGCGTGTGAGGTTATAACGACAGCGAGGGACTGTGAGGCCAGGATGGCTGTCACTGAGAATTATCAAAAGGGCATGGCATTTGAGAATTCACTGGTTTGAAGCTGTCTGAAAATAATATAGATAAATAAATGATATGTTTACCCTGAGGAATAAGAGTCGAATGGTACAGATGAGGTAAATTCAAATTCATTAGCTTATATTTTAGTGCATTTTCAGTCATGTTGAAATATTTTAGCTGAGTTTGCACAACTATATATATATTTTATTCCTCTGTTTAATTTTTTTTTTAATCTTTGAAGACAATTCAAGTAAAAGGCTACCTAAAGTAGAGTTTATCAATTTTTATTTGGAAATCTAAATTGTAGTGCAAGTTTAGGCTTCTGAACTATATTTGTCTATGACTAAATTTTTGTAATAATGCAGCTTGTTTTTACAAAGGAAAGAGATGACCTAATCTTCTTTAATTTGGATTTTTCTTGCTCACAATAATTAGAAAAAAATAATATTTCATTTAATTAAATAAACCAAAAGATAGCTTAATTTCTTGCAAACAGTAGTGATTGACTTTGGCAGCATCAGAGAGTCATTAGAAACAGGTTACTCTATGTGCAGATATTCATTTAAATTATTACTACATTTACCTCAGTTGTACCTGACAAAGAAAGCCATTATTGTACCACTGCATTGTTTCCTTAAATTGTAACAAAAATCATACATTTGTAATGCTGTAATAAAAAGGATTTTTTTCTCCTGCAATTTTTTTCCCCTTATGTAAACATTGCCTTTTGATAGTACCAAATTCCTGGTAAATATTCAAAGCAGATGCCATCAAAAAGAAAAGGATCTGTTTGTTAGTTGGAGAATTTAAATTTCTTCATTTTGTTTAAAGAGACTACTTTAATAATCACATGAAATTATACATATATACATATATATAAAAAGCAGGCCTTAGAAATACAAGGTGTTTCAGAGAATGAATACAATACAGATGAGGTTCAGCTACCAGAGGCAAAACCTTGAGAGAATGTTGTCACCATGAAATGCAATATTATTTAAAATATCCCTATGTTTACCCTAAGCTTACCCCAAATAAACCTATATATCAACATTGTGCGGTGCTGTGTGGGGAACATAATGAGTTGTTGCACCTAAACTAAGTGTTCTTGCCACTTATCAGAGCTAATTAGCTTGAGTAGGAGGAATGTGATACAGTTTTTCTGCTTCTAGTCGCCAATAAGCCTGTTCGGTGCTAGCTCCGGGATCTCTGTACACTGCTACTTCACACGTTGCAGACAATCTCTTGGGGACTCATTAAAGCCATTTTATTTTTCCCCATGTTTGAAACTTCTGTGTGTTGCCTGGATTGTATATTTACTAATGTAACATTTATTTTACAAGTATCTTACTCTTCTGAAAGCTAATCTGCATTTTAGTATTACATTTCATTTTTTTCAGTTATCTATCATCTAGTCATTGCTTTACCACTTGGTGATGTAATCTGTAAGGTTGGGTTTTCTTCTTTAAGCAACAGGCTGGACAGTAGAAACTGTGTTTACAAGAGAATTGTAGATACACGTTTTAGAACTAAACTACTTAGTGAGGGCTCATAAGTCCTGCCCATCACTGGTGGCATTAATTGTCTCCTGGAGAGGCTTCCTCTCTCTAGTGCCTGCTGAGGCTCAGTTTTTTTCTTTTTTTAGGAGTCTAAGTTAGGTTTTGGAAGTCAAAAGGAATTTTTACAGCCTCTAAGTATATGTAGATAACTAGGGCTTAGTTCTCTGTTCTTTTTCTATTATTACACAGTAAGTATTTACTTCTGTGAGTAATTACATTGATTTCAGGCTATTCTAGTAATTTAACATGTAGTATATGGAAAGAGTGCAGAAATCTCACTTTGAGTTTAATTAGGGATTAAACCATCTTCACAGAGTAATTGATGTGTGTAGGAAAAAAACTCCAAAAGAGTTAAGGATGTGAAATCTGGAGCCTGGGCTTGGAGCTACTCCTAGTTGTCACCTTTGTCACATTAGCTATAAAATGGAGAAATCAAACATAACTTCCGTAACTGGGATTGACATGTGTCAGAGGATCTACAAGATCTAACAATATGCAGTTTACTTTTTCTGAGCAAATTTAAACCTCACATCTGGATTTTGGTCAGAAGCTGTATGGCTGTTCAGGATGCTTTGAAAAAATAATAGAAGTGTTACTATGTATGCTCTGTTTGTTATTTTAATTAGTCTGTTTCTTTTCTTTACTGATACTCCGCATTCCTTCTCATGAAATTAATATTTTACAGGTTTCCAGTTCATTTGAATGAGTGGTTTATGTACCCATGCATGGATTTCTGAGTTTTGTTGCTCTCTGATGCCTTTGAACATAGTATAAAGCCTGAAAACATTCCACTATGACCATTAATTCTGAAGTTTTCTCGAATGGTTACCTTTCTTGTTCCTCTAGTCTTTCTGATAGGTTATTGGTTTCCTGTCTAATTCCTGTCCCCTCGGGCAATACAACTACTTTATATGACATTAGATGTAGCCAGATTATTCAATCCACATATGGATTTGGCTTAAATTGTCCTGGATTTTCAAAAGTAAATTTGACAGCAGCTTTTGGCCCATAGCCATCACACATGGCTGAATTCCGTACTGAATTCCCAAGGGAACAGGATTGAAGCTAGGGTCTTGCAGTGAGGTCTGAGGCACCTAGGCGATAAAGGAAGGTAGTCAAGAAGAACAAGAATTTCTTTCTTTGTACACCATATCATGGAGTAATAAAGGTCTCATCAGAGGTTTCACATAAACATAGTTCATTGTTTTATTACCTAAAGTGTTAATTAAGCTCCTGTTGGTAGGACTTGCTGTCTGCTTTCTACACATTCTCTTCTAGTCACGTACGGCAACTTTGGAAAGGGACTTTAATGCTGAAACTGTTAAGGGTGGTTTATATGAGCAATATGGTGCAGCTTGCAATGGATTTTGGGAACATGTTCTGCTCTTAAAACAGCTTCTTCATAATTCAGTCCCTAGAAAATAATTTCTATTTATCTATAGGTATCCCATTTATTTGGATGGACTACCAGAAGTAATGAGTTAACAGCACAAGATGTGCAGTTTCTTCTTGCAGAAATTTAATATTTCTATTTCTTTTTTAGATTGCAGGTGGACTTGAGATTATAGTTCTCTGTTAAAGTCATGCCTTCCTTTGTATCGTTTCCAGGTTTCCATTTGCAGTAAGCAATGGAACAAGCAGTACTTGGATACATACTCACGGTTTTTCATTCTAATAATCTTGTTAGAATAAATATGGCAGTCACCCTAACAGGTCTTATGGCAGAGCTCACGGTATGGTTGGCTGGGCCAAGTGTAAAGCAAGGACCTAAAATTAAATAATCTATTTGCCTCTCCCCTACCTGTTGACTCTTTTAGGACTTCTAGGATCCACAAGCACACACTCATGTACACATATAATAGAATCCATTTCAGAAAAGAGAAGATGCTACATTTAATGAGGGATGAGGAAGCAGGATTTTAATGTACTAATATTGTCCTTTTCTAGTTCATTTTTCCTAAGCTGCTGAAGGCCTACTTTTCCCCTGATGTTGTCTTATTACAGCAAATGAATACCATAAAATAGTCTTCATCTCTCTCTGTCTACACAAAATAATGATATTTTATGTGGAAATGGACGTATTGTTTCATAATGTTAATGAATGTAATTGTCCTGGTTTCAGCCAGGATGGAGCTAATTTTCTTCCCAGTAGCTACTGTGTTTTGGATCTAGTATGGGATTTGGTATGTGAATAATGTTGATAATACACTGATGTTATTAGCTGTTGCTAAGAGATCAAGGACTTTTTTCAGCTTCCAAGGTTCTGCTAATGTGCAGGTGCAAAACCCTGGAAGAGGTATAGACAATATAGTTGACCCAAACTGGCCAAAGAGAGCATTCCATATCATAGACGTCACGCCCAGTGAGGGTTGGCCAGTAGGGCGGGTTCCTCCCTCCCTCCCTCCTTCTCTCCCTCTCTCTCTCTCGGGAACTTGAGGTTCCACGATCGCTGCTTGGGAAATCTCTGTTCCGAGATCGCTGCTCGGGATCGTTCTGAGATCACTCTCTGTTTCACTCCACAATCACTGTTTGGGACAGGTTGTATCGGTCGGTGGGCGGTGAGAAATTGTGCATTGTTCATTTTGTATAGTCTATTATAATTATATTTATTATTTTTTCATTGTTAATATATTATTATTATTATTATTATCTTTTCCTTTACTGTCCTAGTAAACCGTCTTTATCTTAACCCACAAGTTTTCCTTACTTTCCGATTCTCCTCCCCATCCCGCTGGGGAGAGCAGGAGGGGAATGAGCGAGCAGCTGCGTGGTACTTAATTGCTGGCTGGAGTTAAACCACAACAGTAATCTGTGCCTATCCTAAAGTCAATAGTTGTTTTTGCCTCTTATATGATGATGCATTTTTGCAAGTGCAATAAACAGCAAGACTGTCATGTTTAAAATAGGGATGTGGACTTCAGTATTACAGCAGTGAAAATACTGACAATATGTAATGACTTAAGATAAATTATCTTCAGTGTTCTATTCAAAGTCCATGAGATGAAAAGAGTATATCTACAGCATTCAAGATAGTAAATCATGTTATGCAAAAAAAGTTTGTGGTGGAGTCAAAACTCCATGAGACTGGAACTTTTAAAGCCGTTAGTAGGTTCCACACGGCCCTGCTGTATCTCAACTAGTTTTGTACTTCGTTTTAAATTTCAAAGAAATTTGACATTGTGGTTAGTTTGTGAATATGTGAATGTGACTATAAACAAATATCTGTGAAGCTGTACATCAGTACAAAAAAGAATACACATCTCTACTCAGAATTGATTTTTGTATGCCAGGGTGCATTTTTGCAACTTCTGCATCATCGTCTACTCTCAGACTGTATATTCCACCTGTTTTTTCCATTACCAATCTGAAATATGATGCTACAAACTTCATAAGCCAAGATATCATTTTGCCAATGACTTCCCTTGTGGGTGACAAACTGCTGAAGTTTTCATTCTGCTAGACTCTACTTATTCCTCATTAGCAGAAGCCTGATTATTATAACTTAGCTTGTTATGACATGAATCCTAGCTGCTTGGGTGCAGGAAGAACATAGTACATTTCACTAAGGTGAAAGAAGATTCCAGAATAAATTGTCCTACTAATTATAAGGAAATGTAGATGTTTTAGCGTAAGCCTTAGAGCAAGTTCATCCATAAACCCAAATTTCTCCTTTAAAGACTTTACATAATCTACGATGGAAGACTTTTCAGCTTACTTAATACTTATGGGATTCTGACCTGATTCAGAGTTTAGCATTTTTGCTTTAGAAAAGAATGAGTCTTTGTTGGAGTCAATGATATGAATAATTATTTATGGCTAGAGATTGTGCCTTTAGGCAAAGCCTTGAGTGAAAGCTGATGGATAATTAGCATCGTCCCAGAAGGAGCCCTGGAAGGTATAGTGCCTTAGGGACAACCTTCAAGCTCAGTTTCCTTTTTCTTCTCTTCTTGCTTCAGGGATTCAGTTATTTTAACACAGCAGAGTTAAAAATTGATTGCTGTTCAAACACAGCGTCTAAAGATTGTATTCTCCATGTAAACCTACCTGTATTAATACAATTACTCTGCCTGCACCACTGTATTTATATGACTTTTTTTTTTTTCCTTTAGAATGGATCATCTTAGGATTTAACCCTTTACTCTTATTCTACTTTCAGTAAAACTGACCCCAAATTGACCTGATTTCAGAGGGGCTGTATGCCTGATATGTATATAGACTTTTCCGAAGTACCAGAATCAAGACCCCTTTCCAGAAATGTGTTTGTCTTTCTTTTGTCAATCATAGTCACTTTGACTGTGTTGTGATCTGATTCCAGGCATTTCATTAGTATTTTTTTAAGACAGGAGTATTTGATTTGATTTATGTATAGCATGTCTTGTCATTAAAGGAGAAGGACTAGGAAGAATGTGAACAGAAATCAGATGAAATATTTCTTTTGCAACTTGGACTCACATATTTTTGAGAATCGGCTGTATTGAGAGTCTTGAGGCTTGTCATTCATTGGCATCTACTCTTTTATCAGTTGTAGCTCCTGCTTCCTGATGACATAATACCACTCTGCTTTCCGACTCCATTCTTAGAGATTGAATTAGTATTTAACTTTCTCCAGCAAATTCTTAATCCTTTCGTCTCTGTTAATGACTTCTCACCTGCTTAAATATTTCAGGGAAGTGGATACATCCTTTTCCTACTGCAGCTGTAGCAGCAAACAAAGTCACTGCTTGTCACACTCCAAGACAGCAATTGCTGCCTCTGCTACTCAGATGATTGTCTCCTAACCCATTTCAGTCAGAGTGTTTCAGCTTAATCAGTTTAAAGAGTCATTCTTTGCTAACTTGACACATTTTTGTCTGAGATGAGCTCTGGAGAAATCACTTGTGCAGCTGAATTAGCTTCTAGCAAGAAGACAGCAATAAGCAGATGACAGAAGGTGCAGGAAGGGTGGAGTTTAGTCAAGAAATGGTGAACACTTTCACGACTATAGCTGCCAGTGGAAAAGGATACATATTCGCATCTAAATTGAAGACCAACCTTAAAAAATATTCCACTTATAATCAGTTCTTCAAGAGAAAGTGATATTATCTGTTTGTGTGAGTGTGTGTGTGTGTTTGTGCAAGCTATGAGCAAAGTGTGCAAGGTGAAGAGCAGAGAAGAAAATCAGGAAGACTCTATATGCTCTCTCTATATACCTTTTGCAAAGACAGGTAGAATGGGAGAAATATTAACTGAACATAAAGAAAAATAAGAGTGAAAATGCAGTGTGTTCAGTAGATTAGATATAATTTATGATCAAATCTGACAGCAGAACAAGCAAGAGCATACTGGCGTGTAACATCAGACTCTCCTTGCCATTTTTTTTCGTCCTATGTTAATGACCATTTCTCCATCTAAACTTGAATATTAAGGGGTATGGGGTTAATAAAAATGTTAATGGTTTTGTTATACGCTGTTCATCTCTCCTATATTTAAACATTTAGAAAAAAGAGTGCTTCCCAAGGGATAGTATGGGAAAGAAAGTGGAAAATAGCAAACTTACTGTGGTCTATGACAGGGAAAAGCTGCAACTGTGCATTCAAATATCTAACACATTTTCAAATAGAAGATATCTGGAAAAATTGCCCATAGCTAAATCCAAATGCTCCTGCTCAAGCACTAGGGACTGGCATCAAGGCTAGACTAAGAAAAGAAAAGAAGGGGCAAGGTGAGACAATGATTAGACTTGCTCGATTTTAGTCTTATCGATTAGGCAAATAATTACCGTTGGTGTGCAATATTTGGCTGTAATCACAGTTGCTGCTGCTGCCCCAGCTATCTGAGTACCCCACTGGGCACCAGCTCCACCATCAACCACAGTTTAGCTCCTACAGATTCCAGCATGTTCATTGGAGGCACTGGCAATGGGGCTGTTTTTATACCTTCAGCAGCCTGCTGCTGCATGGAAATCATTTCTTCAGCTGGAGCTGAAGCCTGGTTTGGTAGTACAAGAGTGTTACATCCATAACATATAAGAAAACCTTACTCAGAAACCTTGCCTTAAAGTTCTATTTAACACATTCCATACAAAAAAGAAACTCTGACTGAACAGAAAGATGTATTTTGTCCTTAAAGAGGAAACATAGTGAGAGTGATGCATCTGATATTTCTCCACGGATTTACTTGCTCCTAAGTTTACTAGACTATATATTAATGTGGGTGGCTTTTCATATCATCATCAGACCAAGCCTATCTGCATGTTCTACACATTTGTTTTATATATTTAGAATACATTTTAGTTCTATTTGCCTTCTTTCTTTTTCTTAAAACAAGGAAATTTCTATTCATGAACAACCAGAAATATCATAGAAATACAATAATTTTAATTAACACAACCAAACCTCTCTTGGCCACGGTGATCATGTGGACAAGCTGAAAAAGTGCTGACTGAATGCGATGTGTGCATTGCATTGCGACGGGTTACATCACTAGTCGTAACATGATGTAACCCAACGCAGCATGATGTAAGCGTCGTGATACATTGGAGATTTAAAGAAACATCAGCATTCCCTTGTGTCCCTCTGCCCCTTTACAGGAATGTGCTGTCATCCTTCGTCTAGTAATTAATAACCCATCCCCGTTGCCAACCTGTGAATGCTCATGTCTTATTCTAACTTATATTAATAGTCTGCCTTCTAATTATAGGCAATGCAACCTCAATCCTTAAAAGACAGATGTTAATTTTTTTTTCTATGTACGTAGAAGTACAGTTGCTCTCTATCAGTTATCATAGATTTCTGATGAAAATTTTAAAAAAATCATGTAATGTTCAAAATGTTTCACAGATCTGAAGGGTACAAGTCATTTATTCCAATTTTTTGATTGTGTAGCTAAACCGGCAGAGTTGAAATACTTTTGATCTGCATTGCCAGTTGCATGTGGGAAGGAATGCCAGGCTCATAGTTTTTCTTTTTTTTTTAATTACAACTTGATGCATTTTTCACAATGCCATTGCAGCTCTGAATCAGTTCAACCTGTCTTCTGTGTGGATGTTAGGGTGTTTGCCTCGTGCTTCCTATTACCATTGCTTCTTTCAGGGCAGATCTTTGTATATTCCTCTTTTTACTGTGTCCATTCTGAAAGTAAGTTAGCAGGCACATACACTGCAAATTTGAATTAACCTTAGAAACTAAGATGCACTT
Source organism: Phoenicopterus ruber ruber (assembly GCA_009819775.1). Taxonomy (NCBI): domain Eukaryota; kingdom Metazoa; phylum Chordata; class Aves; order Phoenicopteriformes; family Phoenicopteridae; genus Phoenicopterus; species Phoenicopterus ruber. The sequence goes on from CM020215.1 coordinate 141,588,229, forward strand.
ATTTTGTGTGTGTGTATACAAGTAATTGTCTGCTTGGCTTTTATGTTTTGAGAAAGTCTATTTTAAGACAACTGTGAAACACACATAATTTTCTAGAACAGAGGCCCACATTTCATCCTCTAACAAAATAGTATTTCTTTGATGATTCTAAAGTTGGAAGAGAATGTAATCAAATAATACTGTAAGTTTTAAAGGTGGAATAAGAACAAAACAATGAAAAAACTTTCAGTATACTTGATTCTATGATTCCAGGTGAGGACTAGGGACAGTAACAAGTCCTGTCTTCAATCCTGATATCACTCTAACACCTGCTTTTAATTTCACTGCTGTCACATCTTGAATAACTACATTGTTATAAAAGTCAATTTACTCCATGACACCATTAAAAACTGAAGCTGAAAGTGTTGGACAAGACCACACCAAAAATTTTTATCCTGTTCCTTTCTCTCAGACTGGCAGCTCTCTCATGCATCAGGGTAAGGAATCCTGATGGTGCAAAAGACTTCTGTCTCAACTAAACTTCACTGGAATTGTCTTCCCAGATAGGTTGGTGGCTGTTCTATGCTGTGAAGTACACAATTCATGATCTCTGCCCCATAAGCTTAATTTTGAGCATAAAGCAGTCCCGTTTATCTCAGTAAAATTAGACATAGCTATCTATTTTGTCTTTAGATGAGTTGTTGATGTCAGTTATATGGTGTAACATGCTTAAAAGTTAATATAAAATGCTAATAAATGTTTGATGTTTTGATGTGTTATGACTTCATTGCTTTTTTTAAGTATCTACCATTGTTGTTGAGCTGTTGAAGATTAATAGCTTTTAAATATATTCAATTATTTAGAGGAATTCAACACCACTTATATTCACAGAAAAGTTAAGTCTCACTTCATACATGCCATAAGTGAACAGTACAATAATGGTATCCCTTTTATTTTTCTGTTCTCTAGATATAATTGAGGGTTCTAATTGAACCTCTTTTCATACAAAACCATTTTTGTCTTCCAGCAGTAGAGAGTACTGATGGAAGACTTTCTATTTTTGCTATGTTCTGTGTGAAAATGAAACTGGATGTGAATGTATCATTCCTGATAAGACCTGCCATAACTGGTTATTATATATTAATGTACAAAATTACTGTATTTTCAGAATTACTTCATGCTATGCTTTGACATTCTGAGTGTTGCATCTGGCTATTTTTTAAGGTTCTCATTGCTATGACTAGAGTAATGCCCAAGCCTTTTTCTTTGGAAGTTATGGATAAGTTGGAATCTAACAGTTGTGTATCTGTCTCAAGTTATTGTTTCCGCTGTGCATGACTATTAGTTTTAAACATACTACTGTATAGGTACCTCCATCTCTGTGCTAAGCTTACTTTTTATTCAGAGAGGAAAAAAAAGAAAAAAGCACACCTTGTTTGCAGTTCATCTTAACCTGGGGCAGACATTCTTTCTCTCCATTGACTGCAGAGTGAATAGGTCATATTTCATAGGCATTTAGATGTGTGTTTGACTTTAGTTCAAAAAGTAGCACCTTAAGTGTCATCCATCATTTATCTAGCTTTATAAACTCTCTTTGAAGACATTCACATTCTCTCTGGCCTTGGCTCATGTAGCTTCTGTTACTGGAAAATTGTACAATACCATAATTCATCTCTTTTTCCAGGTCATTAACAGAATGTTAAACATCAGATTAATATAGAGAATATTTCACTACATCATTAATCTTTTGTTACGTTGAAAATTGACCTCTGGTTACAACTTACCATACTCTGCGCAGCTTGTTTTTAATCCATGACATTACCTCACCTCTTTGTCTGTGAATAATTATGTTCTCAACATCTTCCCACGGAAAAGGGTTTGTCAAAGACTTTTTGAAAACCCAAATAAATTTTATCGACAAGTTTCTTTTATCAAGTATTCTATGGAGAGGCCTAAAGATTTTTAGCAGATCAAAGAGCAATGCTTTTTCTTTAAAGACAGCTGTGGGTTATTTTCTATCAATGTATCTAAATGCTTTATGATGATTTTAATTGCTCTCTTCTTTAGGCTATAGTAATGTAATTTTTCTTGATTTTAATACACACATTATTTGTTGCTACTAATCTTCTATTATAGTAGCTTATTTTAATTAGACACTGAAGTATTTCACAGGCAGATCAATAATTTTATCCTCAAACCCTTTCTGAGAATAAAATACTGGTTCATCCTTAATGCATCTAAGGATATAGGTACTAGTGTTTACTCTTCTGACACTCCAGTTTATCAAAATATGGCTTGTTGTAACTCTCTTTTATGTATCTATCTTTAATTCCTGGGTACTCTAAGAGAAATGCATATTATCTTGTTGCTTCTTCTAAAACTAGATACCTAGAGAAGAAAAAGAGAGTAAATGTAGAACAAAGTAAGATTGACAAATATGAAATCAGAGAAACTGAAATAGCATTCAATTATTACTGAATGCTGAAGATGGGCGATAACTGAAGACAGCATGGGGTTGAATTAATTTTGGTAGTCTAGGGTGGTAGAGTATGTATTATGAGTAGTTAAGCATGCCCCTAGGGTAAGTTTAACTGAAAAAATAGAATATCATTAAATAAAATAATGAGGGAAGAGAAGGATCAAAGTCTTGTAAGGAAGAAGTAAGAGCATCATTTTAGAAAACTGACCAGTGTGAAGAAAAGGATGGTGCTAGAGGATGCAATAGCATGGAAAGGAATGAAGAAAGAGTTGGGAGAAAACAACTTGTCAGATGATGTCATTTTCTTGGTGTGGAAATCTGTGAGCTACTCTTGAGAGAGGGAGCATTATCAATTATTTTAATGGTCTGTTTTGTGCCATACTGCTGATATTAATGGATTTGGAACCTATTTTCAAAGGCAAGAGTCTGAATCACAAATTAAGGGTTGTTACTGGAATTGCTTCTTTTTACAACAGAAATTCATAATAAAGGGAAGAGGGAAGCCATGTAGAGACCTGTGAAATGAGATACTAAAATGAAATGAGGTAAAGACAATGTAAGACAGAGAAGGGCAATGCATTTTGATCACTAGGAAGATTATATCATGAGAGTTAAAATGTAGGTGACAACAAAGGTTTATTTAAGTGCTAAAATGTAGAAAGATGTTTGCACTGAACTCTAGATGCAGATTCTGCAGAATGTGCGGTCATAGTTTTGTTGCAGGAATTATTAAACATATGCCAAAACTAATGTGTCATAGATTTTGGAAGATGTGCAAAATAAAAACACACTCCTCAGTAATGCTGGCCACGTTTCTTTTTATGCAGCCAAGAGTATGATTGACTTTCTGGGCTGCAAGCACACATTGCCATCTCATGTCCAATTTTTTCTATTCACCAGTATCCCCAAGTCCTTCTCCGCAGGGCTGCTCTCAATCCCTTCAACCCCAGTCTGTATTGATACTGGGGCTTGCCCTGGCCCAGGTGCAAGACCTTGCACTTGGCCTTGTTGAGCTTCGTGAGGTTCACACGGGTCCACTCTTCAAGCCTGTCAAGGTCCTTCCAGATGGCATCCCTTCCCTCAGGACTATCAACTGCACCACTCATCTTGGTGTCATCTGCAAACTAGCTGAGGGTGCATCAACCCCCCTATTAATCCCACCCTAGTAACAGACGACAGAACAAGAGGAAATGGCCTCAAGTTGCGCCAGGGGAGGTTTAGATTGGACATTCGTAAAAATTTCTTCACCGAATGGGTTGTTGGGCATTGGAACAGGCTGCCCAGGGAGGTGGTGGAGTCCCCATCCCTGGAGGTATTCAAAAGACGCTTAGATGAGGCCCTAAGGGATACGATTTAATGCGGGACTTGGTAATGCTAGGTTAATGGTTGGACCTGATGATCTTGGAGGTCTCTTCCAACCAGAACAATTCTATGATTTTATGATTCTATGATTCTATGGTTCTATGTCATTGCTGAAGATATTAAATAGTATCATCGGACCCTTGAGGGACACCACTGGGTACTGGTTTCCACTTGGGCATTGAGCTGTTGACTGTAACCCTTTGGATAGCGGCCAAGCAATCTTTTTTTCTGTGTTTTTAAGTCTGATATACCTTCTTGTTGTTGCTGTTAGTGGTAGGTAAGTTTGCTGTGGTGCCAGTATTTTAATTTTATTCCTGTAAGTGTATTTCAGTACTGATATGACTGACAGAGTAATGACGACATACAGGCAGGTATAATTTGGACCAATGCTGTGTGAGTTCTACTTTAAGACACCCTTGCTAACTCACTTTGTCAGTGACCTTCAACAAACTTAAGCTCTGTGGCTTATTTTCCTGAGCAAAACTGCCAATTATATTTAATTTCCTCAAATAGATGGTAGGTGTTTTAAATTGTAAATTGCACTGATTGAGACAAGGAAACATTCAGATTTCTTTTACAGCTGAATACAAATGCAGTACTAAGTTCTATTTATTTTTTTCCTGTAGTACAGGAAGTACTACTGAAGTACATATGACAACAGATAACATCAGTACACATACAATAATATTGCTTCAATAAAGCAAAAGAAGAAAAGCTTAACCTGTCCCTTTTCACAAGAACTATTCATTTGTATTTAGCCAAAGAAGCCTGGAATTTGATTTCTCAGTAGTAACTGTGTACACAAGTTGTATCATTTCAGATATAATTCTATATAATTCATATACGATTCCCTTTAAATGCAAAACTCACCTTGTCTTTCTTCAGGTAGAATAGTAAAATCATATTATACTATATTGATATTATATCATTATATAATATCATATGGTACCAAATGGAACATGCCATGTAGTAACTATACCTTATAGGACTTCTTATTATTTGCTTCTAATGTTCTGCTTTTGTCACATAATGATAATTTACAAGATACTGTGATTCCTTTCTAAATTTTAAGTGAAGTGTGAAGCATTAACCCAAACATTCAAAATACTAAGCTTAAATTATGCTTGGAACATTGCAAAAAAGAAAACCCAAATGAGACATAAATTCTCATTAACTTTGGTCTATAGAGAAAAGATTATTCCACCAGAACAGACATATAATCCACAAACACAGTATGCACCAAAACCAGCTAACTGGTATTATCAAGTAATGGAGATTGGATGGATCAGATACGAGTGAGATTGATGCTGTGGTGTTGAAGTTTGAAAGTTTAAATCATGATTCTGACCAGCTGTTTTGATGCTAGCTCAATATAATTGATAATTATAAAGCATGTATGAATCAAAACAATCCTTGTTCAGCTTTAGCATTCATAAATAAAATTTCAGAACTTCATAATGTGCTCAGAGCTTATACTTTGAAGCAGTTAGAATGTAAATAATATGGAATGATGCAATTTTGGTCTGTGCTTTCCCTCATCCTCATCCCTCTTCCCTAATATTTTTCTGTGAAAACATCCAAAAATCTCACCAAGTTGAGGACAGAAAAGTAGTGCCAGAAATATTGTGTTTTCAAGCTCCAACTAGTATGGACTGAATGTATTTTTTAAAGTTATTGCTAGTACAGATTCATGAAAATCAAAATCCTATGATGATTTCATGCATAAAGTCCTACAACTGCTTAACCCTCATTAAAGCTGCATGCACTAACTTTGCGTGCCACAAGCTGAAACCTCACAAAAGGTAACATGAACATAAAAGAAATTTCTATTCTGTTTCTAGATTCTTTTTGTTTAAGTCTAGATCTGCTCCATTTAATTTCCAGGATCTTAGTGAGACTGGGAAGTGGTCTGCTCATGAACTCTTTGCTTGTTACCCTCTAAATCAATCTCCTGACATTTGGATAGAGTTGCACTTTTTTCTAAGTGATCCAATCCTACTATCTTGTGGTCTTCAACTAATCTTCAGTGCAAATAATGAAAAAGTAGAATGCAAGATTTTCTTCTTTAAATGTGTGGTTTCGGTGTGTTTTATTTAGAAGCCCTGGCAGTCAGTATTTCCCCTGGTATCTTCTCACAGCGTAAGTTCTTTGGGACAAGGACACTACTTCTTGTTTGGCAAAGTCATATATGTTTTCAGTACTGAGTAATAACGAATAAAATGTTTAAATGAACTTTCCTTTCCAGCTTCTATCTTATTTCCTAGGCATGTGTTATTCAATCCTAGGGAAAATCTTTTCTGTGCATGTACTATTTTTGGAAGTATTAGAATAATTAAATATTCATATTTCAGATTATAAAGCTCTTCATCATATCCACCTTAGATCTGGTTTTCCCTGAAATAGCTACAGTATATTCTATCTCATCTTTTCTTTGAATTTTTAATTTTTAACTCCTTTTATTAACATTTTAATTGTTTGATAGTCTGTTTAGTTGGTTTGATATTGCTAATTCCAGTAGGAATTAATACATTGTTGTCTGTAGATGAAGAAGTCATTGAAATCTAGTAGAGAAAAAATAGAAAACACTGGATTATGAGCTAAAAAACAAACAAACAAAAAAAGCCCCTTGAATGAAGTTTTGCATGTATCTCCTTTGGATGTCTTACGCAGACCTCCTACTTACCTGTAACTAGCATTTCCATGATTCCCAAATAAAAACTATAATGTCAGAGATCCAGTAAACATCAAAATTAGAAGTGAATGTGGTGCCAAACTATTATATTATCTATTACAATGGAATAAAATTACATTCTCACAGGATCCACTGAAATAACAAACACAATTATTTCCTGAATTCTCCAAAGGCAACTGCAAATTGAGCTTGTGTTCAAAATGAAGAATTAAAATAGCTGCATCCAATAATTAGAGGTATTCTTAAGAGCTGATTATTCAGCTCACGGCTTCCAGTGGTGCCTACAAATGCCCAAAGGGAGAGTTTACACAAACCACTACACCAGCAGTTGTTAAATGCAGAGTATGTGCTTGCGTTGTTTGGCTGTCTGCAGAGAGGGAGTAACAGTTACCTTTAGTTATTAAAACTGGCTATGAATTCACTTATTTTTGCACATTCATTCACATTCGTTTTAAATGGGACACAGGTACTTATCACTCTTAAGCTTATTTGAAAGTACTCACTCTTTAGTTACAGGCAGCGTTAAGTCAAAATTAGTGAATCCTTTCTGCAAAGTCTAGTTACCTAGATTACCTAGAGTGTAGTTACATCTAGGCTTGGGAATTTTGATTAATAACAAATGTTGATTTGTGCTTTCTAATTTACAAGTCCTATACATTCTTGGAAACTTAATTGTAGTATAACCATCACGCTAACAACCTTATGCCCCTCTGCAGCTAATTGTACTCTGCCCCTATCTTAAACCCGCTGACTTGCCAGTACAGTATATTGCATATACTTCTGGACAAACTTTGCAGTGGGATTTATATATCCTACAGGGGCTCTCATGTTCTTGGATCTTTACTGTAGCATTTACTGTAGACTTACTCATGTTCTCAGTCCTCAAGATTGAAGCCAGCTTCATCACAGTGCTGAAGCTTATGCATACAGGTATTTTCTTTGAAGTCAGCTTCTCATATGCTTAAAACTACACATGTGCCTAAGAGCTTTGCCAGCACAGAGCCAGCATATGTAACACAGAGGGAGAGAAAGTAGCATGTAGGTATCTTTTCTGAATTTCAAAATGGCTTCACTGATGAGGGAGGTGAGATGGGTTAAGGCAAATGCCGTGCTTCTACATAGCAGTATTGTGCTCTCACACATGTTGGAATTTTTACATTCACACCTCATCAAGTGCACCAATTGAGCAGATAAATGTAAGCTGTTTGAAGCCACACTTTCATACCAACAGTGTTCCTCCTGATGCTTGTACAGAAAAAAATGTGCTTCTGTCTGAATTAATTTAAATAACTACATGGTAGATTTATGCTTTTTAATGAGTGTTTCATTATTCAATCAGTAAGCATTGCAGGCTCAGTCCAGTCCTCTGTCAGATAGAGCAGATTTAGTTACACTGGAAGTGCAAGAAACCTTCCCTTATCTGTTGGAGGTCACGGAAAGGATAGGCTGCACAATGCCGTCTTTCTTTTGAGCCATTATAGATGGTTTTGTCAAAGCAATGTACTATATTCAGAAGATTTTAAGTTCTAGATGTGATGTAACTTGCATAACAAAAATACTTATAAAAATATAACTGAATTTATGTAGCTACCTTATTTCTATATTAGTTATTAATCTTCTAAAATAATAATGATTTCTATATTAATAACTATCAATAAAAGCATTCTGTTAAAACTTAATTTAATAGTTTTAAAATGTATTATTTTCAGTAATTTTTATTCAAAGCAACTTTTTTGGTAAAAAATGCATTGAAGTGGATTAACACAGGATGAAAGATAAAACTTACTAGGTTTATAATTTTTTTCAAGGATCAATAAATACAATCTAAATAAATACAAACATTTTCAGAATAAGAAATAGCTTTCAGGTGTGTTTCTTTTAGTAAATACGACAAGTGTGCAGTGTAAATGCCACTGTTTATCTTCATCATAGACCTATATTTAACAATCTTCTTAAAATGAATGGCTCACTTTCCTAAAATGAAATATATAGGAAGCTTTGAACTTTGACAGAAGGGAAGGGATACCCTATTTGCCCAAAGTTACATAAGTTAAGGCTTTATCTTTTGAATCTTATTTGGAATAACCTCCCCAGGGAAGTGGTGGATTCTTCAACATTGGACACTTAAGATTCGGCTGGACAGGGTGCTGGGCCATCTTGTCTAGACCGTGCTTTTGCCAAGAAAGGTTGGACCAGATGATCCTTGAGGTCCCTTCCAACCTGTTATTCCACAATTCTATGATTCTATGAATAAGAGTCAATAGCAATTAGCTGCTGAATACAGAATAGTGTAATCAGAATGTAGACAGGCCAAAACTTCGTGTAACAACATAACTCCTAAGTGATAACTGTTGTTATTTTTTGCAAGCTTTTTTTGGTCCTAACCAGTGATCAGGATCACATATCATCTATACAGATAGTTTGAAGATTTCTCCTACCCTGGAATCTGTGTGAATATTACATTTTCTTCATTGAGATGAATCCATAGCAACATACTGGTGAAAGGAACTGCCATATCAATCACAGAACTAATAACTAGTATTAAAAAGTAGTAAATAATTATTTCCACAACATTCCCGCTTTTGAAAACTGCTTGCATCCTTCTGCGGAACTAAACAGGAGAGTACAATCACTCTGTGTGACAATTAATATATTCCATTGCCCTGTATTAACTTGTTGAAAGATATAACCTCATATAAGCATGTGAAACTGAGTGATGGACTGATTTAATGCACTTACTGTTGTTCAGGGAAACAGCTTGTGGGAAGCACATAATTTAGGGCATGGAACAGTCATTATTTCTGTCTTTATTTGCGCGGAACAGTATACAGAGTACTGCCACTTGTAAAATGTTAAGAATGTCATCCTGCTTTCATTCTCTGTACATGGAACAGTTAATGCACAGAGATGCAAAGAATCTTTCTGAAAACAAAGGTGTGTGTAATCATGTAATTGAAAACTATAGGCAATGTAGAGTAAAGAGCAGTAATTAGAATTTCATGATTTTTTTCCAACTTCTTTTTCAACCTTAGAATTTTTCTTTTTCAATAGAAGTGTCTAAATAGATTTTTTAATCGGTTCTCTAACAGTATTTGAAAGAAGCCTGTGAAATAGCATTTTCTTTCTGTTTTAATCCTCACTAATGCATAGAACACAAAACTCTAGGGATTTTTGCTGTGTTTTCTTTCAGTCCATCCAATTTAGAATATGACACAAAATTGTCACAATTGACACAGTTAAATTCTCTTTTCTTGAAAAGAAACATTTCCTGACTATATAGGAGCATTTGCACATTTGCTGTGGTCTGGAATTCTAGTGATTTTGTTTGTGTATGTGTTGCAGCTGGAGTCATTAAGAACACAAATTCAATTATGTTACATGTTCTTTAGTTAAATGTTACTACTATACAGAGCTAGCAGTTGCAACCTGAATGGTTTTGTTGTTGTTGTTGTTAATAGTATCAGAATAATGGCCACTGTAGTCGTGTGTCTTCTGCTGTTCAGTGATAATATAGGAATTAAAACAAAACCAAACAAATCTAATTCAGGCAAATTTAAGTAAAATTCTGAGCTTTCATTGGCTTCCACATTAAAAACTACCTAGAACAGCAGGAAGCTAGGTCTTCATATTATTTAGGAGAGAGATGGAAGGTATCTAATTCATGGCTAAGGACTGCTCTGAAATCATTGAATGTGGCTGTTTGCTGGAGTTATGCACACTGTTGACAGATTATAATTTCTTATTAACACTGTTATGGGAAGGGGGTGCCAGAGAATAAGCCTGTGTTCTTTCTAGAAGACTATTAACTATATAGAACACTTTCATATATATATACGTGTATATATTTGCACATATATACACCTGCACACAATTGCACACACATGTTGCCAGTATTCAGTAAATAATTGAGAAATAATAGTTGTTTAAATCTAGAAAATAGGCATATATTTCTCTTTCTTCGACTCAAATCAACAGGCTTTTAAAAATACAAGTACATAGATAGGTGTGTTGCCTTTCTTTATGGTCTCTCCTAACTCAGGTGATCTGCAGACAGTTTCTAAGACATTTTGACAAGCTGTAATTCTCAATAATCTTTTTCCTCTACTTTTATTTGAAATGCCTACATGCCTCTTTTGATCTTTCTTCAGCTGCCAAATGTGAACTTCTTGGTACAGCTAGAAAGGTAGCTGGATGAGCCTTGGCTGTAGCCATGAGCCGGGGACAGTGTTATGAGAGCCAAACTCCCCCACTGACTGACCTCTCTTTTTGGACATGAAATGACTTAAGCCTTGTGCACTGAGACTCAGAGTAAAGCTAACCCACCAGTCTTGGGAGCAATGCAGAAAGGAAAGTACAGTTTTGCTTTCCTATTGCTCCCTCGAGACTGTAATGAGCTGTTGACTTGAGCTGATTGTCAAATTGTAATAGTTCTCATGGGATGGGAAACCAAGAGCTTTAGAGATCTATTGAAATGGCTGTATAAATAAGACATATCACTGAGAGAATGACTATTAAATCTTGAATTAATCTGGTCTGAGCAGGAAGTTTCCAGAAGGTTGAGCATGCTCTATGTGAAACTGGGAGGTCACACAACTAATAATGTGCCATGTGATTTCTGGAAACTGAGCGCTTTCCCAAAATTGAATGGGGTCAAAAGGTATACTGTGTGACAGATGGAGCAATTACATATAAAATGCAAAGAAATGGCATCAGCTTAAGCACTAGCTGACAATTTTTTGCTGCCATTAGAGGCTTCACAATGGATACCTAAAATGCAGACACTGGTAAATTGCATACATGGGACCTGACTACATTACGTATATATGAAACATATTATCTGACTGGAGGAAGATGTAGCACAAATTGTGAATACATTTGAGAAGACTTGCCACCCCAGAAAATCTGTTTCTGAATGAGATTTTTATTCATTATCAAAGGAAATGCGAGCCAGAGGATGTGCTTGCAGTGGAGTGACTTCTTCATTTGTGATAGATGTATGCATGTCATCGAGAATGAATCTGGGAATGCAAGGTGAATTTATATCCATAGATAAATGAAATCAGGTATTTTTAAAAAGTTAATTAGCAGATGAGTCAGTGTTTCAGAATGAAAAACTTTTAAAGAATGATGCTTACTGGATTAAAGTTTAAAACTGCATTGCACATAGAGCTTCTTAGGTAGGAAAAAAAGTAGCCCACATGAAACTCTGCTTTATTATGGCTACGTTGACTGGCACTAGTTTGGAACTGGCTTATATATGCCTATGTTATTCTGCATCTGTATTACCACACTGTATCCTAAAAAAAAAAAAATAAAATAAAAAAAATCTGGCAAGCAAAAATCCTCTACAAAAGAGGTTTGACACAGTTCAGTAGGGAATTACACCATGCCTTTTTCACTCAGCAATGAATGGAATTGTAGGACAAATGAAAAGAGGTCACTTGGCATTTAATATATATGTTATGAAGTCACATCTTTTTCTAGTTGTCATTAACAGTAAGGTCTCTTAGAACTTTCTACAACATGAAAAAAACACTTCTTAGCCTGCAGAAGGGCCAATCCTATAACACAGTGATAATGTTCTCTTGGTTTATGGGAATCCGAGGCTAAAATTGGTGCTCCTGTGATTTTTATATATATAGGGAAGAAAAATACCCCAATCGTGAACAGCCCCAAAAGAAGCCCCAAAGCAGAGGGAAGTGCTGGTCTGTGGGACAAGCAGTTGGTGCAGATAGGGAATCCTCCTGAGCCATGGGAGATTCCAAGTCACATTCTCATTCTGTCTCTTAGATCAATGACTTGAAGTGCAACCTTAAGCTAATCTTAGAGGGATAGTGAGTCTTTCTTTTTCTTATGACAAGGAATACCATCTTCTTATAGAAGTTTCAGGACAAATGAAGTAATGTTTTCAACAAAAAACAGACAACGTGGTTGGAAAATTTCAATTTTTCCTCTCTGTATGAGATAATATGTTTCTGGAAGCTTATGTTTTCAAAAGATCAATATAATTTTTCTAAACAATGCTTGTGAGTATCTTACATGTTTTTGGCACTACTGAAATAATTCCAACAATAACACTTCTGTTCCCAAACAGTTCTGTACCAACATTATTACCCACATGGTTTGTATTAGAAATAGTGTGGCCAGCAGGAGTAGGGAAGGGATCGTCCCCCTGTACTCGGCCCTGGTGAGGCCGCACCTCGAGTACTGGGTTCAGTTTTGGGCCCCTCACTACAAGAAAGACATTGAGGTGCTGGAGCGTGTCCAGAGAAGGGCAACGAAGCTGGTGAAGGGTCTAGAGCACAAGTCCTATGAGGAGCAGCTGAGGGAACTGGGGTTGTTTAGCCTGGAGAAAAGGAGGCTGAGGGGAGACCTTATTGCTCTCTACAACTACCTGAAAGGAGGTTGTAGCAAGGTGGGGGTCGGTCTCTTCTCCCAAGTAACAGGCGATAGGACTAGAGGAAATGGCCTCAAGTTGTGTCAGGGGAGTTTTAGATGGATATTAGGAAAAATTTCTTCACCGAAAGGGTTGTCAAGCATTGGAACAGGCTGCCCAGGGAAGTGGTTGAGTCACCATCCCTGCGGGTATTTAAAAGACGTGTAGACGCAGTGCTTAGGGACATGGTTTAGTGGTGGACTTGGCAGTGTTAGGTTTAGGGTTGGACTCGATGATCTTAAGGGTCTTTTCCAACCTAAATATTTCTATGACTCTGTTCTATGATTCTATGGCTAATACCCACATTATGAAAAAAATCCAATGTGGTAAGATCACAGAAACCCAGTTTGATAAAGGATTCAACATTCATTGGGCTAAAACTAATTTGAAAAAGTATTTAAAAAAAAAGGGCAAAGCTTGGATGGTGTTTGAGATTTAGAGCCTGTATCTGACATTTCTCAAAGAAATGGATAGATTGGAGAACATCTATATTTCAGTGACAGTGATATTTTACCTAGTTAATTATGTACTGAATAGATATAATTGAATGCACTTGTGTAGTACCTAGACAATAACTTGTGTACAACTGCATTGAAGATAAAGGCTTTGTCTGGAGATGGACTCTCAGCTACTGCTTTTCACATTTTGACTCACTATTCACCGTCACTGCATATATAACAGCAGTGTTTCCAGAAAATTTCTATAGGAAATCTGTATTCTGTCTGTATCAAGATTCAAGCAAACCAGTGCATAAAACACAAACCTGTATATATTAACAAATGTTAAGTACTTTAATACCAATTAACCACATTCTATGTTTCTTACTTACAATTATGGACTGAGATTTACTTGAAACCTTGAATTTTGAGGGATATAGGGACATTTTAAATAGTAGAATAAAAAGAAGTAATAAAATAATTATTTTAGCTAAATATGATGTCTCTGTGACATATGCAGATTTCATGCACAAACTCCTACATAAACAAGTTAATAAAGTATACTGTTCTTTTGAAACACACTTCCAAATAAAGACAATTCAGGAAAAAAATGGTTAGAATAGTGACCATTTTATTTGTTTAGTAGCAATATTTCATTTCTAAACTAAATTAGAAATTGAGTTTCCTATTCATGTTTCACTCTTTATCAAGTAACCTTTTACATTACAGAGGGCTACTTGCTACAGGAGTAAGCACAGTATAATGAAATGTTGGGCGCAAGGATAGCTTATTGTCATTTCTTTTTTTTTAAGTCAGAAAACAGAAGTATTGCCCAAGGAGAGGGGTGGGGAAAACTATATTTATTTCCTCTTGCTCCCATAAACACATGCTATGGCGTGTACAGACATGTGTGTGTGTCTGTGTGTGTGTGTGTGTGCATGTATACACCTCCAAAGTATTTTGAGAAAGAATATCAAATACATATTAAAATATATTCTTTACTAAATATTCTAATAAATAAGTGCAAGTTCTTTATTATGGTAAGTAACTATCTTCAGTTAATTTCTAGGTTTTTCTAAAGAGCATGAAATGTGGTATAATATGAAGCAAGGCTACTTTTGGACAAATTTCATGTCTGGGATTGACTCAGCTCTGTTTCACCTTTGCTTACAGTCTGTTGTTTTAAATATATTTTTGCTCATATGGGAAGCAAGTCTAAATTTTAAGGAGGTCTATATGGTTTGTCTTGGTCCATTCAAGTTGTGTAAGACTCAATGATAATTTTATTTACATTAGTTCCATCTAGAATTCAGGTTGGGGCTAATTCTTAAGAAATTCTAATGAGGATGAATAAAATGTTAAGTCATTGAAGATAGTGACTAAAGGCATTATTTCTTCAAGGTTACAGAACAGAATGAAATAACTTGCATTTCTTACATAGAAACCATAATTTGGTAATTTTTTAATATACTTTTTTGATTTATATTATTCTTTTTTAATAGCACATTAATTTTGTTTTTGCAGAAATCACTTTGAACTGAAGTAACTGTTGTCACAGAATACGATACATTTTTTCAAATATTTTCAATTTGTTCTTCTTGACATTTTATGTTTATGTGCAGTTTGCATCTTTTTTGTTTTTCAATTTCAAATGTAACAGATTTTGACATTTTTGTTACATTTTTCTTTTTTTTTGTACTAGTGGTTTTTTTATTTTTGAGAACCTGCTGTTTTTGAATTCTCTTTTTTCCCTTTATTCTCCTCCTCACTATGATCCCAGGAGCCAACACAAAGAAAAGCGCAGATGATATAACCAGTAATGATCGTGGTGAAGATGAAGGTATTTTTTGTTTTTTCAAAGCTCGACCCTGATGCATGAACATAAACTTTTTAATTTTTATTATAATAATAATTATTATCGTTATTGTTATTGCTGTTATTTCAACATGATTTTTAGTCCCTTATTTGCAGAAGCACACCTCAGTGTGCTTCTTTATTTTCTTCTTTAGAAATTACTTTCATTGGTTTTCTTTTTAAAATCCAAATTAGCATATAGATGACTGCAGTTCCCCTGTGACATAGGTATAAAGGTGATTCCTAAATATGTGTGAAGTGAGTAACATAAATATTGTTTGAAACCACATACTTTTCCCCCCCTATTCTTTCTTAGGTTGAGAAAATGGAAGTTAAAAACATGCATGTGCTCTTTTCCCTCCTACACATTTTGTAAATTCACCTGTTTGTTTGAAATTCATGAAAGAACTCACATATATCCTTCCTCTCACTTCCACTCTTTGCACAGCGCACATGCTGTACATTGATGCAGTTGAATTGTGCTTTGTCTTTGCTATTTTTATTTACTTATTTATTATTTTCTCACAGGATGTGGTTTATTTCAGGCCGCAAAAGTAAAGGAAGCTGTTGATGTTGCTTTATTGTTTTTTTCCTGTAATCAGCTAGCCTCTGAGATACATTCGTTCTGACTCTGACCACATTCCCACTGAAATCAATGACAATCATTTTCATAGACTTCTTTCAGAGTTGGATTGGATTCCCTGAAAGGAAACGTTAAAGTTCACAGTGAAGTACCCCCAAAAAGTTTTACAAGGAAATACTTTTTTCTTGCCTTGGCACAGCAAAGCTATGTAGGATGCACCGAAATAGAAAGAAGTCATGAAATCTTCCTCTATTCTCACCCTTCGTTTTCATTAAAGTTACAGTGACAGTTTATTTTACTTTATATATTTACCAAATTAAGACAAATATTTTCGAATTAGTTGAGAAGATAACAGACTTGGGTAGTTTATTGTTCTGGTTTTGGAGCAATGTGTTTCTTAATCCTCTCATGCTTGGCCAATCCGAAGTGTTATTCCATGTCTTTTTTCCTGTTTGCTTCTATCTGACATCAGTTCAAATAACTTTGAAACATTTGTCCTCTGTTCCCCTTAGAATCATGCATACTGCAGTGAGGACACTACCTCCTCTTTTCCTGGGAGTTCAGCACAATTGTAGCTACTCTATCCATACCTAAAATACCGTAATAAAAATCTCTGGTCTTTGATTCACACTGGTTTTCCTCTACTGTACCATCTTCATTGCTGAATTACACTATTTCTTATAACACAAAAATGCTGTGCAGAATACTCCAAGATTACTGTTATTTTCTGAATATCATCTTCCTATTTCTGTGCAACATAGGTTTTTTTAAAATTATGGTATCATCATTTGCTACACCAAATTCTGTAGTTAATTTTAAAGCAAAAGATAAGTAACAAGTAAAACAAAAATGGCTTTAAAAACTTAAGATAGATATTGGATTATGAATACATTATTATTCAGACTTCTTAAAAAATTATAAAACGTTAGGGTTTCATGATTAACAAGGGCATCCGCTTTACACCTAAGCACATAAAGCATGGAGCTCATTTCCTTTATGTTGAAGCTAATCATGTTCCCATTGAAGGGGAAGAGGAAACCTCCCATTGACTTCAGCAATGAAAGATTCAACCCTGAGGTAGAACTATGTAATAAGGAAAAATTAAATACAGCAAATCATGCCATGAGACTTTGGAGAGAGAAGGGAAAGGTAATTCAGTAACACAAATAATTGTGTTAAATAACTGTTGCTTTCATTTTTGGGGGGCTTAGATGAGCCTTCACAGAAGAAACACTTTCATGCACTTTGCTGAAAATGCTGAGAATGAAAAAAATACATCCACTAGAATGTACCTCATTGCTTTATATGATCCGTTTAATGGCTGCATTACTTTTATTGTCACAACAATTAAAAAGATCTTATCACAAAACCTTTTGTTCTGCTGCTCAAGTACAACACATAAAATACAACATGTAAAGTACAGATCTTTTTATGTAAAGAAGGCAGATTCTATGAGAAGCCTTAAACTCTGACAACTAGACAGGTGTGCATTGGAGCCTGAACATAAGTTCCTTGCACTCAGCGGACAGTTTTTGATATTGAGGTAGTGGATACACATGAGTAAAGTAAAAGTGGGCCATAGGAATATGACCAGTCATACTTTACCTTTAAATATGCTCAAATTAGTTCCACATATACAAAATATTATATATGTGGTGCTTCATGGCTGATCACATTTTTGGTATCTTAGAGTATTTCCTAACAAACCTGAGGAAAGGGAAGACTTTTGGAAGGCTTTCAAACCCAAGTCCCCTACTTCTAGGTATTTTGCTCAGCTTTTTCTTCCTCCACTTCCCTTTTCTACTGTTCAATGTATGTCTATCCAACCCAAAAGAGAACAGAGATTTTTTTTTTTTTTTTTTTAATCCTGATTGAATAGGCAGAGACTCCACTTTCCCTTGTATGTTGTACTATATGATTGAAAGAAGTGCTCCTATTCCACATGCAGAGACACTGAATTATTTGTAAAAAGGTGTATATATCTAATGGCAGCTCACTGAATTGCCCTCTGCTTTTTAAAGGAGCTTAGCTCCTGTTCACACTGTTTCTGTAGAGAATGTAAGTTCTTAATTTAGGTAATATCTGAACTGTCCCTGAGGTCAGGAGCCTAACTTTTTGATTATTAGAGGAAGACATATGGATCCAGTCCTAAATATATCCCAAATCATTGATTAGTGCATCTTTATAACTCACTCTGCTGTATGAAAATACTACTATCAATTTCATTTAACTTTCTTTTAGAAATAAAGACCCAGCTGTTTATCTGTTGGAAAGTAGTCGAGAGCTTTTCTGCGTATACAAAAGATCAGCTATACCATTAAGGAGCATTAATTCAAGGCTGTTCTTTAAGGCTTAGTTACCATGACAAGGAAAAGTACAACACAAGAGACATAGTTTGCTTTAATTACAAAAAATCTGGGCCATGAATTCACATAAATTGTCTTTGTTTGTTAACTCCTAGGGTATTTGAAAGAAGGAACAGTTTACTAAGTTTGCTTCTATCAGAACAATTTGATTTTGTGATATTATCTCTTAATGAGCTATTGGGAATATAATTTCAACAATTATGTCTCAGTGAGGAATGGGAAAGTATGGGTCATTATTGTAATTTTATTATTAAAGGTACAGATATTTCTAAATTGGCATATACTTGAATCAGAATATTCTAAAAAAAGACAAGATTATTCCATAATTGGATTTTTCTCTTTAGGCTTTGAGACATTTATATTCAAATTAAATTCCTTGTAATATTGAAGGCATTTCAGGTGTTCTGAGAACGTTTCAGAGGAAATAGTATTTGAAGTAACCAAGAGAGATATTCAAACCATAAATATTAGGCTTGTAGGATGATCTTGAACTGTGTAAGCTAGCTGATTAAAGTGGTGATGATGATACTGAAAAAAAAAAAGGAATATTTTTAGCACTGTTATAAATTGCTAATGCCATATTTCCTTATTTTTTATTACTTTATTATGTTTTCCTTACTTGAATTTTTTCAGACATTCATGATCAGAACAGCAAGAAACCCGTTATGGTCTACATCCATGGTGGATCTTACATGGAGGGTACTGGCAATATGATTGATGGCAGCATTCTCGCAAGTTATGGAAATGTCATTGTTGTCACTCTAAATTACAGGCTGGGGGTTTTAGGTAAGTGACTCTTTTCTTCATCACCAATTGCATAGAAATATTTTATTGCTTAATTTATCTACCACTTGATCATAGATCCTTAGGCCAGTTTTGTTTTTAAAATAGAACATTCTTGTTGGAGGATAGTTTGACCATATTATATTAATTTTGAATTCCGTTCAATATTTTATGGAAACTGGGCTAGGCTACATGTCCCCCTTTTTTGACAGCTGCCTTCACCTTAGACAAAAATGACTGGATATTTATAATGATGTTAGTGCTCGTTTATGTTAAATTTGTCATCATATCATATTTACTCTTAGCTCAGTGATGTAGCAAGTTTTGAGAACTTGTATCTTTTCCTCATTAATATCGTCTCGATTCCATGTTAAAAAAAAAAAAAAAGAAGAAAATTAATCAAGAATGAGTACTCTCCAGTTTCAAAACAGTTGGGAATGGTAGGAAGAGGGAAAGTGTTACTCTTTATCTGTATTTATTATTTTTGTACGCAAATTGGGTTTTAGGGCAGAAGATGTAGAGGTAATGCAGGCAAAACAGGCTATATACACTAATGGAATTTATGTTGCAGGTAATCTGGAGTCAAGGGGTTCCAAGGAGTGATGTAAAATTATCTTCCTAAATATAAGTAACTCCATAATCATGAATTATTATATTGAGAGAAATTAATACTTCTGTCTTTCAAACAGAACAAGTACTGCATCTTCTTGACATTATAAATACTCTTCTATTAGCATTAGATTGAATAACAAAATAACCTTAGAGTCATGACAACAGACCAAAAATCTTTTCTGCCTTCTCTGTGATTCCAACTCCTGGATGTTTGCATGTACCAGGCTTTTCTCCAAATGAAGGTTTATTTATTGAAGTTCTACTTTTCCATAGAAAATGAAGCTAAAAATTTCCTGATAATAGCAGATATTAGAAAGATTTTTATCTTAATGAAAAAGCATATAGTCTGTATAGAATAGCGTGTAGACTGCTAGAATGCTCATATTTCCAGCATTTTAGATACATAAGGTGAAGTATAGTAATTTTTTTGGTGTTTTTTTGATTTAGAATGGCTTTTACAAAGATTGTTAATCTTGTTTTTCTTGATAGTAAATCTGATCTATATTCTTGGCATGTACTATTTTGGAACACAGGAAACTTCTTTTGCTGAGTTATATGAAATAGTTATTTATCTGTAAAAAAAGGTCATTTAATGGATCTCTTAAAAGCTTTTCTCTTTATTTCTTAAAACTAAAATTATTGAAGGGTACAGATGATTATAAGTAGTTTAAAATGTTTCATTGTCCAGCTGCCTCATATTGATCTAAAGGAAAAAATGCAATATTTGCCTTGATGAACTCCTATTTTACGTATTTATATTGAAAACAAACAAAAAAGACAGAATGCTATATTTTTATACTGTGGCATTTTGGAAAAAAGGCACAATACAGAGGCATTCATATAAGAAACTGAAAAGTAATAACTGTGAGGATTTTAAATGGATTAGGAAAATACAGTGTTATATTTGGCATTAAATACTGCTTCTCAACAGTGGCAAATGTAACTTTTGAGACACTATGGAATTTATTCTTTGTTATAAAAGGTCTATGTTTGAATTAGAAAAACAGAAGATATTAAGAATATGCGTTTAGCACTTAAAAAATCAAAGGAATTGTGTCTTATGAGCATATTTCTGTTTTTTCTTCCTCGGTGAAATGTAAATATGATCCTTGAGAATGCATTAGATTCTGCCTAGACATTGGAAGATGTTAGGTGAATTCCGTGTATTTTTGACTTTCTTCATAAGTAAAAAAATGAAAGAGAAAACACGAATTTCTTCAGGTAAACAACCATATGGAAAACAAACATGATTATTCATAAAAGTAAAAAAAGCAGGATAATTATTATGACATAAAACTTGAAGATTGACAATATTTGTATCCATTTCTTCTAGTCTGGATTGTCTTCTTTTTGAAAGATGTAAATCTGGTGTGTTTCAGTTGCATTTGATTTGTAAGTTTGTATATAAGAGGACATATACAAACCCAACTTTAATGGCAGAGATGTGTAATTCTATCACTATAATCACATCCTGTGATGGAAGAATAGGCATTGAATTGATCACAGTAATGAGTTACTGAAGACCCTTCATATATATTTTTTCCTTCCTCTGGAAAATTGTAACTTGAATGGACTTGAATACTAGATGTTATTACACTTATCATAAAAGGTAGTTCCCTTCTGTTTGGCACATTAAATTATTTTCCTTTCAGTCTATATTGTGTCATTAACAGCAGTAGATAGAAAATCTATTAGGACTGCATAGATAATCACTGGATGATATTAGCCAGACAAATCATAGAATCATAGAATGGTTTGGGTTGGAAGGGACCTCCCAAGATCATCCAGTCCAACCCTCCTGCCTTTCACTATATCAGGTTGCTCAAAGCCCCATCCAACCTGACCTTGAACACTTCCAATGATGGGGCATTCACACCTTCTCTGGGCAACCTAGTCCACTGTCTTACCACTCTCATCATAAACAATTTCTTCCTTCTGTCCAGTCTAAATCTACCCTCTTTCAGTTTGAAACCTCTGCCCCTTATTCTGTCACTACAGCCTTTGGTAGAATGTTTCTCTCCATTTTTCTTATAAGCCTGCTTTAAGTATTGAAAGGCCCCAATAGCGTCTCCCTGGAGCCTTCTCTTCTCCGGGCTGAACAACCCCAATTCAGCCTTTCTTCATAAAGATGTTTCAGCCTTCTGACCATTTTCATGGCCCTCCTCTGGACCCACTCTAACAGGTCCATGTCTTTCTTGTACTGGGGACCCCAGAGCTGGATGCAGTACTCCAGGTGGGGTCTCATGAGAGCGGAGTAGAGGGGGAGAATCACCTCCCTCAGCCTGCTGGCCACACTTCTTTTTAGGCAGCCCAGGATATGATTGGCCCTCTGGGCTGCAAGTGCACATCGCTGGCTCATGTCCAATTCTTTCATCCACCCCTATCCCCGAGTCCTTCTCAGCAGGGCTGCTCTCAATCCCTTCATCTCTCAGTCTATATTGATACTGGGGATTGCCCTGATCTGGGTGCAGGACCTTGCACTTGGCCTTGTCAACTCCTAAGGGCTGTCAAGATCTCTCCAGATGACATCCTTTCCCTCTAGTACGTCAACTGCACTACTCATTTTTGTGTTTTCCACAGACTTGCTGAGGGTGCACTCAATCCCACTATGTCATTGATTAACATATTAAATAGTGTTGGTCCCAGTATGGACCCTTGAGGAACACCACTCGTTACTGGTTTCCACTTGGACATTGAGCCATTGACTGTAACTCTTGAGGACGTGGCCATCCAGCTAACAGTCTTATCCATCTAACAGTCCATCCATCAAACCCATATCTCTCCAATTTAGAAGCAAGAATGTTGTGAGGGGCCATATCAAAGGCCTTACAGAAGTCCAGGTAGATGACACCAGTTGCTCTTCCCTTGTCCATTGATACAGCCACTTCATCGCAGAAGGCCACAAGATCAATCAGGCACAATTTGCCCTTGGTGAAGCCATGCTGCCTATCTATAATCACCTCCCTGTCTTCCATATGTTTTGACATGCCTTCCAGGAGGATCTGTTCCATGATCTTGCTGGGCATGGAGGTGAGGTTAACTGGTTGGTAGTTCCCACTGTCCTCCTTATTACCCTTTTTAAAAATGGATGTGATATTCCCTTTTCTTCAGTCACTGGGGACTTCCTCTGACTGCCGTGACTTTTCAAATATGATGGAAAGTGGCTTAGTGACTACATCTGCCAATTCTCTCAGAACCCTGGGATGCATCTTGTTGGGTCCCATGGACTTGTGTATGTTCAGGTTCCTCATGTGGTCTCGAACCTGGTCGTCTCCTACAGTGGGAGGTCTTTGTTCCCCCTGTCCTTGCCTTGAGGTTCAGGTACTTGACAGTTTTAACAGGCACTGTAAAGACAAGGTTTCTCTATCTTTTATAGGCGGAATTTTGGTTGCCTGTTGGCTATAACTGAGACACTGAAACTTCTAGTCTCAAGTTAACCAGAAAGCAGGCATCCCAGACAGAAAAAAAAGCTTTACTTGCGGTAGATGTAACATGGTGACCTTCAGGGCTGTAAAACATTTTAACTGGATGATAGAGACAAATATCTTCATCTCTATCTTTTCTTCTTGCATCTGGCTAAAATATATGCCTTTAGACTGTGCAGTGAATAATATTTATCTGTAGCTCCAGACTACAGAAGAACCACATTTCCTCTCCATCTCAGAGGACTGCAGAGCTGCTCTGGGAATAAGTACCTCATCTCTTTCTCTCTCTGTGTTCAAGTAGCACTGTGGCAAAATAGCAGACAGCTGGGCTCAAGACTTTCCAACTTTTTAATTATCCCTCTCTATCCTTTGAATAAAAATAGTTCTGGAATTATTCTTCCTGAGATTTCAAGACCCCCAAGCATGGATGCAGCAATAATATGGGTTGCTGATGTTATTTAGAAGGCCAATTTTTCCCTTTGAGTATAAGTTTACATTTACCAAAATATATCCCTTAGATAGGATCCTTTTGGGACAATAAAAAAGAAATATTTAGCTTTTCCTTTTACTTATTGTAGTTGGCCCTATTCAAAGCGGAGTGCTGCAGTGCTGTGTTTAATATCTTGTGCACTTTAGGGTTTGAGAGGATCCTGCCTCTGCCCGGCTCCGAAGCTTCTGTTCCTACTCATACCTCACCACAGTGACGACTGAAGACTCTGCTGGAGCTAGAGGAAATTGCTAACTTGTCCCAGTGCAAGGCAGTGCTCCCATATCTTGATAAATCCAATACTGTAACACACAGAAGTACTAAATCCTGCTGTCTCCCCACCTCCACCTCATGCTTTGAGCACAGTGTAGGATGATAGCATTTTTTATAAGTTTTTCAACAATTGAGTTGAATTTTCAAAATTCCCAAACTAGGGAATTATTTGACTGAAATAATGGAAATTCAGCAGAGTGGGAGGACTAGGCAAAATAGATATCCTAATTCAAAGAATGTTCTAGCATTACAGAGAATAGGATGTTTTGAACGACCTGACTCAGTCTAGATATTGCTCGGTTCCTCTTCATTATCTACATTCTTAGCCTTCATGGATATGCTTTAAGAACAAGTAACATTCTCCAACCTGGCTATAAACACTGTTCTAGTGCCTTTTTCAGGATTATGGTGGCAGGAAAAATGCAGAAGGGGGATTTATGATTGTTATTGTTTCACAGTGACATGACCTGAATTGTCTGTCTCATGTGAGACTTCAATATGCTGAATCCCTGTTTAGCTTGTGTAACAGTAAAAATTAAATCTGACAAACCACCCCCTTCAAAAAAAAAAACCCAACCTAAAACAATAAAACCAAAGCCCCAAAGCCCCAGCACATTTTTTATGCAGTTAAATTGAGTCACAGTGTTACACACTTTGAAGAAAAAAATCTTAAGCAATCTTCAAAAAAGTTATCATATTCAAATATGAACTTGGTGTTCTTGTGTGAGCTATTAAAGGCAAAACCAGAGATGAATTCTAGAAATATGAATCAGGCATTTTGGAAGCCAGAGTTAAATGAAAGATCTACTGCAGTAAATGAGATGCACTCAGAGTTCAAAATTGTAAAATTGACTTAGCATTTCTGAGACCGCTTGCAATTTAACACTTTCTTCCTCTTAGAATTCCAAATCATGCCAATAAGAACAGTCTATCTCCTATCTATCTCCCTTTTTGGCAACAAGCATCCATTTTAAGTACTCTGTTTTAAAAGACTGGATTTCCTTTCAGTAGAAATTATATCCACGTGCAATTATAGCTCTCTACAAATGATCATATTAGGCAGTGTAATATAAATCAGAGTTCAGTTTACAAGGAGGCTCAGTACTTCTGCAAGTTACTGAGAACCTTAGCTTGCTTTACTTCACTGAGTGCCTGGTTTGCAAGCTAAAACATCAATGCACTGAAACAGTGTGTGTTGTAAATGAACTGCTTAGGATTTGACTGGCCATTGTAGGTCCCTTCCAACTGAACTATATTCTAGTCTAGTCTAGTCTAGTCTATCCTGTCCTGTCCAATCCTATTCTGTTCTAGTCTGTTCAGCAGTAATCAAAGCAAGTAAGCAGTCTATGACCTCACAAGTCAGATTCTTTCATATTGGCAGTGTACATTATTCTACAATACGCTGAATTTTATCTTCACTAATGTAATTGTTGTACAGAATGACTCCTTTGTGGGTATTTTAAATTCAGGCATGCAGATATCTGTTCCCTTTGTGCCTCCAGACAGCCCTCCTCTATCTCCAGTGCGTGTTACTCCAGTAGTACAGGAAACTTAAAGGTGATCTGCTGGTAGGAAAGGCCAGAGGTAGATTAGCACACATGGGAATGACCCAGGAGCTGGAGTGTGCTAAGCAAATCACAGTTTCATGCTTACACAAGAAAGGAGGTTTATTTAAGCTCAATTTAGCTTATGGTGACTGTTTGCATTGCTGAAGCCAATGCAAACTTCACTACATTGCCTCACCTATATCTCTAAGCTTCATGCAGATTTCCTGGACAGTTTGGTCCCTGGCCTGTCTTCTTGGTTGGTCAATAATTGTGTCAGCTAACGTCAGTTGTCATAGCTAATTTTCTACTTCAGTGGAACTCCTAAATTCCCAGCAACGGCGCATAAATGTTAATTTCATTGCTATCAACACATTTTTGTAGACATCAGAATTATGCTATTTGCTAATTATTTTTTGTAAATCTTATCTTTTTCTCATGTTTTAAATCTATTGTTAAGTCACAGAAACTGTATTTGTGCAAATGCAGCTGATAAAATCCATCATATCCCATTGGTTTTGGACTGTCCTGTCACTACATCTTCTGTTTCCAACATCAGAAGCAACAAATACATAAATTACAATGTCATCAGTAGCTATGTGTACATTCATAGAGTTTCTAACATTAGATATGCTCCTTTCATAGAGTGAGTACACGGTACGACTGTGATTTTGTGTCTTACAATCACAAATGCACTTAATAGCTTGTTCTGCTCTCATATGGCTTACTTTTATAGCGTCTGAACTCCCAAAAAGCTTAGATAACTTCTATATAATTCTGTAGTCAGGGGCAAGTATGGACATTCTTGAAATGTGATTATCAAAACTGGAATTTAGCAAGAACCTTTTGACAAAATCTGCTTCCTCCAAGCTTGATGGATTGACCCAGCTGACTAAGCTAGTAAAACATGTTCTCAGAAAATATTTTTTATGATGGCCTGTATAGTAAAACAGAACAAAAAGCTACAAGACAATGTAGGACAAGTGAAAAAATATGATTTTTAGGTAATTCACTGAGTTTTGGTAATTCACTGAGTAAGCTGATGCTTGCTCATCACTCTGAGCATACTTCCTTTCTTTAAGAACATTTTGTATTAACTAAGATTTAGAATATATTCTTTTAACAAGTTTGTCCCTACTGTGTGTGAAAGAAATAGAAGTATGGTTTTTTTGAAATTATATACTTATGCTGGTATTTGGGCAGTGCAAGAAGAGTGTCCTGATTTGATAAACATCTTTAGAAATTATGACTAATGGCTAGGTGTTCTGTCTCATTTTGAGACAACTTTTTGTACTGATGTTCAAGTATGGATAGAGTACCTGAAATTTAGATGGAGAACAGTGAGGACTTCTATATCTTTATAATAAATATGTGAAGGAAACCCAATCAAATGTTGCTACTTTGAAAAAATAGTCTGATCTCATCAGCATTAGCTACATCCAAAAGAAGAATCAAATGCACAAAATGCTGCATGTATTGGTATGTGTGTGTTACACGCAGATTTGAAAATGAGATAAAGTCATTTAGTCTTACAAACTAAAAAGCTATTTTTTAAAACATTTGATGAAGTTGCCTGTGCAAATAAACTACAGAGAAAATATTAAACCTGCTCATTCAAATCTCTATAACTCATTTGAAATTCACAAACATTTAGACACATTTTTGTGAGGTATATTTTTATGTAATTGAAAGCTTATTTGATAAGATTTCTGAACATGATAAAATGTATATATATCAGTGAATTGTTATCACAATGACAGATGGTCAAAATTCTGTTTTCATGATATATTTTAGTATTAAGGGTTTTTTTTATATAATCCATGTAAATTTTGTGGAGATTCCATAGTTAATCAGTTTATACAAGAGACATGTTTTTATAAAATGTAAAAGACATTTTTTCTGATTGTTTGACATGGTCCCCCACAACATCCTTCTCTCTAAATTGGAGAGATATGGATTTGATGGGTGGACTGTTTGGTGGCTGAGGAATTGGTTGGATGGTCACATCCAGAGGGTAGTGGTCAATGGCTCAATGTCCAGATGGAGATCGGTGACAAGTGGTGTCCCTCAGGGGTCCGTAATGGGACCAGTACTCTTTAATATCTTCATCAATGACATAGACAGTGGGATCGAGTGCACCCTCAGCAAGTTTGCAGATGACACCAAGCTGAGTGGTGCAGTTGACACACCTGAGGGATGGGATGCCATCCAGAGGGACCTGGACAAGCTTGAGAAGTGGGCCCGGGTGAACCTCATGAGGTTCAACAAGGACAAGTGCAAGGTCCTGCACCTGGATCGGAGCAACCCCTGGTATCAATACAGGCTGGGTGATGTAGGAATCGAGAACAGCCCTGCCGAGAAGGACTTGGGGGTACTGGTGGATGAAAAGCTGGACATGAGCCAACAATGTGCGCTCGCAGCCCAGAAGGCCAACTGTATCCTGGGCTGCATTAAAGGAAGCGTGGCCAGCAGGTCGAGGGAGGTGATTCTGCCCCTCTACTTTGCTCTGGTGAGACCCAATCTGGAGTACTGCATCCAGCTCTGGAGCCCTCAGCACAAAAAGGACATGGACCTGTTGGAGCGGGTCCAGAGGAGGGCCACAAAAATGATCAGAGGGCTGGAGCACCTCTCCTCTGAAGAAAAGCTGAGAGAGTTGGGCTTGTTCAGCCTGGAGAAGAGAAGGCTCCAGGGAGACCTTATTGCAGCCTTCCAGTACTTAAAGGGGGCTTATAAGAAAGACGGGGACAAACTTTTTAGCAGGGCCTGCTGTGATAGGACAAGGGGTAATGATTTTAAACTAAAAGAGGGTAGATTTAGACTAGACATGAGGAAGATATTTTTTATGATAAGGGTGGAGAAACCCTGGAACAGGTTGCCCAGAGAGGTGGTAGATGCCCCATCCCTGGAAACATTCCAGGTCAGGCTGGATGGGGCTCTGGGCAACCTGATCTGGTTGAAGATGTCCCTGCTCATTGCGGGGGGGGTTGGACTAGATGACCTTTACAGGTCCCTTCCAACCCAAACTATTCTATGATTCTATTTTTTCCTTTGATAGTTTGAATTCCTAATATCATTATTGAAACGCTAAAATATTTATATTAATCAGTGAGCTATTGCCACTAGATGTTAAGACGATATGAGGTAGTTCTAGTTTACTTAGTTTACATTTCCTAGCATTGCATACATGTGAAAGCAAGGTAGTCATCACTTGGACATTTCTGGCAACATCAAGGTAAGTATGACTCTATCTATCTATCTAGATTAATTTAAAACAATATTATGAATTGAAATGTGACTATGAAAATGTGACAATTTTTTCATAGTATATATTAACTTAGTTATTAATTCAGTGATTTCCTTTTTTTTTTCTCTGTAATAACACTGACAAGCATGAATTTCCTGCAGAGTGTCATTTATTTTTCAAATATAATGCTTTTAGATGATTTATCTATCTTTTTCTGTGAATTACTAATTCCTTCCTTGAAACTGCATGGTTTTATACTTATTTGAGTAGTAATCAGTCCATATTAGTAACATGCCTCTTACAAAAGATTTGAAGAAAAACAAACAGGAACTATTATTTCAGAATTTGCAGACAGGCAATAGTGAAAATTTGTACTTTAAGAGTAGCAAGTCTTGACCATATTAGTACTTTTTTTTTTTTTTTTTTTAGGCTGGAACTATATTTAAGTATAGTTTCAATTCGTTAGTATTGAGTGGAGCTTTTGCCTGAAAGTTTGCAAGAAGACATCAAAGTTAGGGTCAAATTCCATTCTCACGTATACCTACAAAGTAGGCTGAGTGAATTAAAAGCTTGGAGTATAGCCTGGCACCTATTGTTCATTTTTTGTATTTAACTCATAGATTTTATGTTACTATTACAAAATTCAGAAATTAACTCAATGACAGCAATAACCTGGTATAAACCTGAAAGTATTGCCTTACTGTCATTGTCTTAATTGTTGATAAAAGAAGTGTAACAAGCTATTGAAGTAACCTGAGATTAAGCAACTATCACTATAAAATGATAGTTGGTAAGAAAAGAAAGTGACTTTAAAGTTCAAGTGAAGTTCAAATTTCCTTCGACAACTAATACAGTATGTACTGATTCAGGGAAAAAAAACAACAACTCTTGCTATAAAACCTTCCATTTCAGCTTTGTTATTAGCAAATCTATTTAAATCTGGAGTTACAGTTGATCTTCTTACAACTACAGAATTTCAGTATAAATTCTAAGGGAAGGAAATGAAAGTTACTGGTTGCTCATGCTTCCAAGGATGTGCTGGCCTGCTCTGCAGTTTCTCTCAAAAATCTAATCCTGCAGAAATGAATGATTTAAGAAATTACCCAGTTGATTTTTCTTTCACGCTTATGTAAGACTGTGATTGCCAGCAGGCAGTCGTGCAGGACAGTTTGTGGCGGGGACTTAGAACTTATTAACCACACTGTTGTTCTTTTTCTTCCCCGTGCAACTAATATTCCTTTCTGCAGGAGTTAATCTGATTAAAGTTGCAGTTTTGGGAACTCTAAAAGAGGTTGGAAGCCACAACACAGCCCAGACTGGAGAGCATACCATAAGGCATGTAGAGCTGAGCTTGCATTTGCCAGTGACAAGTTGCTCTTAGCAACTTGCATGAAAGCCCATTTCCAGCTACATTTTGTAAAGGCTTACTGGCAGCTGTCAAGTTTCTTATTAAGGCTCTTATTGAAATCAGATGCTGCTTAGGTTTACTTGGTATTTTCATTTGCCTATACCTTGTGAACAGTGATAAAAACTCTTACAAAAGCATAAATTATATCAATTTTTTAGCAGTTAAGGAATTATAATGTCCACAAGAGAAATTAAAAAATGGTGTAAAGAGACTGTGGGAAATCTGAAACGCTCTTGAATTTGTGAAAGAAATCTTTGAGTGGAAAGGCAGGACTTCCTCATTGTTTTCTTTTCTTTTTCTTCATATTCTGGAGAACAAAGTCAGTCAGAACATTGGACTTCCTTTATAATGCTGTTCATATCTATGGGCTAGATCCTGCGGTGGGATAAATCATAAAGACTCTACTGAATATTGCCCATAATGTCCATTTCTCACTTCTTTTTCTTTTTAAAATTTGTTATGCAATATACGTAAGTTCTCTTGTCAGCTTGGATCACAAGGATTTTATCCATTGAAATCTGAAACTATACTTGACTTCATGTCAGTCAAAAGAAGGTGAAAGGTTTGGAATGCTTTTATACAATAGAACAAGCATAGGGGAGAAGGAAGAGTCCACTTGTAATTTAAAACATTGTCTTAACAAGGATGTAAAATATTTTCACAGTATTTTTTAGATTCACAGACTTTAACAACCAATTTAGAGCATCAGGCTGAAATGCAATGGTGACATAATTATAATACATACATCGCTTATATTGCAGCTTACTATAGAAAAAGAACTGTGGATGAAATTCTATCTGCATTGAAGTCAATAAGATATTTACTAGTCAAGTCAATGGGTCAAGATTTCAATGTATTTAATCCCTTTATTTCATAAGAAGCCACCAACATGATAGTCTGTGTTTTTAAACATAGTTCTGTATTGTTTCCTCAAAAGCGTAAATGCATGCTTTTAATACTATTATAAAGATTCTGGCTGACTAGAAGAAATACATGTTAAATCTTTCATTTTGTATGAAATCCTCCATAATTGCAGGGAGTTGCAATATTTTATAGATAAATTAGAAGGAAAAAAATGTAAAGTGTAACTCAATGTAACCATCCCACGGAAATGAGCCTGATGATAACAAAAACAGAACGGCAAAAGTGTGTGTGAAGTAGCTAGTAATGTCAGCGTGGTGCTCATGCGGAGGCAGGGGAGCGCTGTGCAATGGTTCCTGGAGTTGAAGTTGTGTGATTGCACCAGCCAATGTGAGGTACACTCGGAAGGATGGCACAAAACAAATGCATTTTTTCCTGAATTATTTCAGACCATTCCTTGCAATCACAGACTGACTGGCGCTGAAAGATTAAAGTATGTTTACTGCTTTACAATACCCTAGCAAGCCCCAGCTCTGTTGTACTAGCCACTATATGAATATACAGTATACAGAGCTAAAAATATGCTCCCTGTGTGTTTTTGAGGCTTCCATTTCAGAACAGACAATGAATTTTTTGCTTTAATAGCTTCAAAAGTCTGTATAAGGTGCCTGAGAATATTGAACGAATAAAGCTTTTCCCAGTGATGGATGTTAAGTCTGTTCTTCAATAGATATCTGCAGGTAAAGGTTAGCAGCTGAGACAGGCCATCAATTTTCATCTTTTCACTTCTGCTTTCTAATTGCAAATGATGACTTCCATTTAGGGAATCAAAATAATGTGTTCTTTTGGCATTCATTAGTGCTAGGTCTGCTGTGATAGCACTGGTTCATTTAGAGCTTACATCGATTAAGAGAATGTATAGCAACGTGAGACGTAATAAAATTACTGTTGGAAAAGCGGGAAGGCTTATAACAGGCAAAAAAATGGTTTCAGAATTTTCCATTTTTATCTTTTTTCCCCATTTCCCACACCATCTGTGGAATGTGTTGTGTATTTTGCCTAAAACTAAGTACCCCTTTGGGATCTGGGAAAGGGTGAAATAAATGCTTATAGCCTTTAGCAGAACATGACAGAAGAGAATAAAACCAGAAGCAACATAGGTTTCTTCACTGATACAATGTTAATTTGCATAAAATCAGATCTTAGACACGTAAAGAAATCAAAACCACTCTCTGTAAGTATACTGCATAAGTTTGTGTTTTCATTTCGGCTAGAAATGTTAAACCAATGTTTAACATTTATTCAGGTATGCGATTATTTTTGAAACAATATCATAAGTATGCTTTTTCACATTTCATTTGTGTTCCACGTATAACAAATAATGTCTGATTATAAATACTTGTTCTCTGTGAAAATATTTTCACATTTGAATAGCAAGTAACTACCTAACTCCCTCATGTTTCTCCTATAATGTCATCCGTAACTAATTGAGTTTCTATCAAAATGTATTTCAAATCAGTAGAAAAGTATCAAATAATATATTGATTTACACAGAAGATTGTCTAGCCCACAACCAGTACCAGATTGAGACTAATTAATCATAACAAAAATTTCATGCCCATATGCTTTCAATGGCATTGTATTTGTCCTAGCAAGACATAATCAGTGAAACTTTTGTTCTGTTGAGAATCTTTTAGGGAGAAATATCGCCATTAAAACTTTGTGCCTTTGGTATAGATGACTTAGTTACTGTAAACTTTTAGGCGATTTGACTGTGAAGCTTCTTAACTTTTGTATCATTTTCCTTCTACCAAAGAAATATCACCAGAATTCCTCTTTCTTGGACAGAGGGGAAAAAACCCCAAACCAACCAAACAGAAAAAAAAACCAAATGCTTTCTACTTACCTTTTACCTTTTTTATTTTACTGTGGGAAATAGGAGAAATCAAACACACATTCTGCCCTAGACTCTCAAATGTTTTTCATCAAGGACTTGGATTAGTCCTTGATAAAAATACAAGGAATTCAATTCTGAATATCCTTGAATAAAGGGTAGCTTACAGATGTTGTGCTCCCAAAATAGAAGAGAGAACAAGCTATGACTCATAAGGTCCTAATTTCATCTCTACTTTTCCCTTGCTCTCGGGAGGAATTACATTGCTTCATTTGATGACTTCTCAAAGAAGTGAAAGATTTCTCTTCTAACCTGGATTACAGGTTGATAAATGGGGCAAACCTGTTTGTTCATAGTAGTAGAGTGATAGGAGGATAATTGCTTTTCTCCATACAACCATAACCAGGACCTCTGAGCCTGAGTGTCCAATTTACATCATAAAGTCTCTAGGGAAGGAACCATCTTTCTCATGGTTGGTTTATCCAATGCAACGGCTGTCCTTGTCTGAGTGCAGCTCCTAACTGTTAATGGCACAGAAATTATTAAAGTATGAAGAAAAAAGAGCTTTCCTTCTGTTGTGCATGAAGCTAAGAGCTGTCAGAGTATCATCAGTCAGATTGGCACCGACAGATCCATAGCTTTGCTCTCACACCTCATAATGATGGTACAATACAGCTCCCAGCTTGCAAAGTGCCTGCTCAGAGCTCATGACTGACTGCATCTGCTTGGTCTCTACAATGCCAGACTCGCCATTTTTTTCTTTCAGAAACGGTCTCATCTTCATTTGTAAATGCTAAAAATCTGTTTTTAAAGGAAAAACATTTGAATCACTTATTGGTGCATGGAAGTTTCTGCTGCTTGTCAGAAGTGCAGAGTTTAAATCGCTTGGTTATTGTATCAGGAAAGAAAAATTGAGCCTTTGTGAAAGACCTGTGGACTCTCATTTATTGGATTTTTCCTGTGATTGTAGTCAAGGCTCAGCTGAAATGCAAGCTAATTTTACTGACATCTTTATAGTGCCTGCTGAAGCCAGCTAGCCGTGCCTGTGTCTGATAAGAAAGAGTCAAGCCTAGCTAGCCTTCTACATTTCTATGAGTGTTGCTGATTTCTTTTATCTCTTAGGCCGCTTTATGAAGTTATTTAATAAATATCTATCTTCATAAGGGATATTTTTATTAACACTCAATAGTTTGCCCCCTCCTCTTATGTCCTTCATGGAGGATGTGTACATGGACAAAATTTATGAGAAAATATTCTAGAGATTTGCTTCAAATACAGTCTTCTGAAAGAGAAAATTTACAGAGAAGAAAAAAACCATTGTGCGTGCCTGCTAAAATAACACAGAGCTTGAATCATTATTTCTTCTTCATAACTGCATTCAATATATTCAATAACCTGTGGGACAATTTTTTCTCACATTCATGATGAAATCCTCCTGCTGCTTAAATCAATAGGACTTTTACCTTTCAGTTTAAGGTATCCAGTTTTCACCTTCAGATTGCTTTCCTTAAAAGGCAACATCATCTCTTACTGCAGGGGAGGTCTTCCTTTCATTTTAATAACTTGACTCTGTCATTTGCAAAGATAATAACAGGAAGCAAATCACTCAGACAAAGAAGTCTCTCAGTCTGGTAATCAGTTACCTATATAGCTGACTCATCAAGGACAAATTGCCTTCATCTTGGTACCTGTCAAAAGATGGTACCTAGAAGAAGAATATATTAAAATTTCTGTATCTGGAAACATCTTCTATGTCATCTCAATGAGGAAAATTTATGTTTAGAAACATAAAAAGACAAGTTACCTCAGAAGTTCTAAACTGGTGATATTTTACCCTTTCCACTTTTTTTTCTTTCCTGAAGGCATTACTCAGTGTGCGTGACTTTGATATACTCTGCCTAAGGGAAAATGAACCGATGGCTTAGGGAAATAATATATAGAGAGATACTGCTTGGGAAATTCTAATGAATCATTTATGCAATTTTCTGTTTATAAGAAGAAGTAAATAGAAGACAGGATCAGAAAAATGAGAAATAGCAATGTTGGTCAGATATTAATACAGTTAATATGTATACAATATAATATATTTCACTTGGAAAACAACCAAGCATCTTCCCTTTATTGGTAAAATGAAACATGCTCGTTGTTGTTTACAGCAAAAGAAAGACTATATAAAAAATTTCTGAGCAGGGTCTTTGGTTAGTCTCCCTGATCACTACCACAGGGCATTGGTTAACAATGTAATTGAAGCAGGCTGGTTCAGCAGAACGTTCCTGTACTCAAGGGAACGGTAGCTGAAGTTAGACTCTACTCAGCGTGCTGGTAAGCAAGTTGGGATTTTCTGCCTTTTTTTTTTTTTAATCTGTAAGGACAACTGCAGGATCAGCTTGAACTATACTAATATTCAAAGAACTACATCCAATTCGGTGTGCTGTATGTTTGTATTCTAAATAATTGTTTTCCATGTCTCCTGTTTTATTTTTCCTTGATACTTCCCAGAAATAGAATAATCAATCACAAATAGGTGAGAATGATGACATCCTACAAGTGGCAAGGCTGACCTGTAGATGTTAAACAAATTTGGTTAAGTTGCCTGGAAGCAACTACTTGTATTTTAGCAATTGGGATATTTTACAAAATCTTACAAAATATTCAAAAATATCTTGGCTTAAGGTAGGGGTTTTGTCCATGTAACTTGAATCCTGAATACATGCATTCTTTTAAAGGATAGGAAATAGCACAGTTCCCTTCATGTCTAGGCATGCAAGACAATAGTCTGGAATATTTACAAAATATATGGGAGATGTACTGGAAGGGCTATCAGAACTTCAGCTTGAAAACAAAAATGATCAAGGAAGCAGCACTTGCAGGTAAAAATTACTTTTTAGTTTTCTTGAATGCCTTGTGAGCTACAGTTGAGGGGGTAACTCAGAATTCTGAGCATTAGACACTCCAAAAGTTATCACATATTTACTTCTATTGCTTTATAGTAATTGTGAGGTGGAATATTATTAAACAGCTTCAAATAAAATTTACTCTTCAGGACAAAAAATTGTTTAAAGAAGTCACAAGCCAAACTGTGAACTTTGTACATTACTCAGGAGATTAGGAATCGGAGTACATCGTCTTAGATAAAACTGTTCACTTACCGAGCTTCCTCACAGAAATATATATACTCACATTGAAAGTAAGCAGAAGTAGTGAGAACATAGCAAGAGACAGTAACTTTGTAAAGACACTTGGAAGATCAATGGTGAATTCAAGAATACAAGTCCCAGTCTTTGAATCCTAGGTTAGTATGTTCTGCAATAGGCAATGACTATTTAGAAACAGCTGCTATAGAAACCTTCAACATGATCAACACAGCAGGTATGGACAGAGACAATTCCACTACCAAAAGAAAAAAAAAAAGATTTCAGTATGTTTATTTTGCTTTTATTAAAAGGATCCCTAGGTGACCCTTTCTGCCATATGAGAATATTTAATTCAACAGGAAACTAGTTCAAGAGGTTTTTAATTTTTGTCAAGAAAAGAAAATATTCTCTTTTAATTTAATACAAATGGAAATGATTTTAACGTTTCTCTGCCTTTCCCCCTTCCTCTTCAGTTACTGAATAGAAAATGAAATATTTGCTTGAACCTACCCAGTTTATTTTTCAAAGTGTTATGTAGAAGTCTGGTGTTTATCTGAGTCTGAGAAATTTGTTTACAAAATTAATAAAAAATGTGTAAATATTGCCACACTTTTAAATAATAAGCCTTCGTTACTTTAAACAATCATGCATTTTTTAATTAAAAAAATCCACAGTTTTGGAGAAATTGCAGGTGTGACTGTTATATAATTTCTTAATAAATATCCTCTATTATATAAAGAGCACATTGCTTCTGGAAAACATGGACTAGTTAAAAAAACCCCAACATTTGGCATACCTCTTCTGGGCCTAAGTTGTCATATCTTTTACATTTTTATCTTTCAGAATAGGATAATGTTGCCAAGCAGAATGTATGGTTTGCAGATACAATTACTATTAAAATACTAGCCATTTTAAAATATGATGATCTTAATAGCCAAAATAACAGAGAAGTAGTGAAGAACCTATTGACTGGAATGTTAATTTCTTACTATACTCCTTTTACACTTTTTTTTTCCCCAGTTTTACACAGTTCCCTAATTTTGGCTACAGTCGAAATAAGGTCAAACATTTCTAATAGCAGCTGTTACAAGAAATTTCTTCTTACATGGACATTTCCCTAGGGCACTGACTCTTTCCTGTGTCCTTTAAAATAGGAGATTTCCTGATTAAAGTAACACTTTAAATATTGAAGCATCTGGCACTAGTGCTTAAGATAACAATTTGTTATATTGTAAGGCCAAGAAATTACTGAATGCCAACAGGTATTCCCTATTTGGAATCAATCAAAAATATGAGTACTCAAGGAACATTTTTAACACCCTTTACTGTTTAGCTTCAGGAAAAAAAGTCTGGTTCCCCCGCCCTGCAGTGTAAGAGTGAGATCTTGTGTAAAGCCGTGACTCCCGATTCTTGATTCTTTCAACATACAGTAATTGCTCTGTTATTCTGTATTTTATTTTTTGTTATATGCAGCTTTAATTAAAAGTTGGTTATGATTTTGTCTGAAAATTTCAGACCATATGATGTGCTTGCTGACTTTGACACCCCTGCAACAGTCTTTGAACACTGTATTTTTCCTGCTCCCATTTCCCTTTTAATGATAGATTAGGACATGGGATGGGAATCAGGGAGGACTTGCCTTGAACTGTATAATGAGTAAATCAGAAGTAAAGTTCCTTCCTTTAACCTGTTCTAGCAAAGATGCAGGTGTGGGCTGAGAGAAAGCAGTTCACAGATCTGATTGAAAACAATTTCTGCAAATTATAGTTGTAGATTTCAGCAAACATCCATTTTACATATGGCCACATAAGCATTAGAGCTGGCGTAAACAAGAGAACAGGAGTGTGAGCTGGTATATTGCAGCCTGAAGTTTAAAACAATCATGAAAGTAATAGATCAGAGTTCCATTCTCAGATGTTTTCAATACAATAAATAAAAATTCACAGTATCTCTAAGAATAATGATGACTATATCAGAAACCGTGCAACCTAGGTTTGTGAAATGGTAGCTCTTTGAGAGAGAACTGAGCTGAAATGTGTTCATCAGACTCTTCTATCACCTGCTTCTTCTATCTCTTTTTCTGAAAGATACTGCTTTAACTTTGTCATATTCCTTATAATGCTCACTGTCTTCTCATGGTACCAAGTAGGGAGTACATAACATCCCTGAAAAGGTGATTACTCAAATGCAATCAAAGTGATCATGAATGTAAAGCTTTTAAAAAAATGAAAAGACACCTTTGAAATAGTGTGTTTTTTTTTTTTTTTTTTTTTTTTCTGTAGAGTTGGCCATGCTTTGGTCTGTCTCATTGTATATTTTTGTGGTGGGTAGTGTTTTTTGGGTAGTCCTCAGACCATGTAAAATGGTGGATATACCAGTTGCAATGCAAAAAAAGAAAACAAAACTTAAAAAGCCTTCCTGGTTCAAGCCACTGATAGCTTTATACTTTAACTCTCCTCGGTGTATTCTATAGCCTATGCCACATAAAGCAGTAATCTTTGACCCATTGATGCAAGGACATAAAATGTCATATTTCCTTAGGTTGATTGCTTTCATGTATGCCTCCTATTTATACTGTGTATCTTTGTTCTTCCTGGTAACCTAGAATCGCATTCAAATCCTCTTAGTCAGAGCTGACTCTTTTTCGTATGCATGAGCATCAGACGTTTCCTGAATGCTGCCTAAGGACGGTAGGGCTGAAGGTTACCTTTGACATGGTTTCAAGGTCTGATTGCACATTGTGCCATAATCATTTTCTGAAGCATGCCGTGTATTTTGCACATGGACTGCCTGGACAGTTATGTTCAAGGGGATGACTGGCTTCTAAAAAAAGAAAAATTAAAAATCAAAAGGGAAAGAGCAAAACTGAATGCCAGGAGCAGAGAAAATACTCAGATGCCAGGTGAAAGAAAAGGCAAATACGACCAAATCAGAACTAGATAGTTTTCATGTTGAATTCAGGCTGGATTTGGCGGTGAGGCTTAAGACAGAAGGACTTCCAATTGTTAGAGTAGTTCTTAAGTATTTATATATTTTTAAATCTATTGTTTTAATATCATGCGCTTTTAGTTACTATGCAGATTGCCTCCTACTGCATTTTTTGTAACTGATTAATTACCTAAAGCTTCAACGCTTTCATATGACAGAGGCTGAGCAGCAAGAATAACTGAATAATGCTGTAAGTGTACTCTGAAGGGAAGGTTTATCACCTGTGACAGAAGTATTGTGTTCTGTGGCTATCACTAAGCTGGATGTGAACTTGCCAAGTAAAAACCCTGGTGGTATGATTGACAGGCTTGTGTATTTAGAAAATAGTCTGGTCTGGAAAACCTAGCTTGAGCCAAGGACAAAGAACCAATTAAAAATACATAAATACTATTTACTGTCAAAACAGCTTTCCTAAAGGAAGGCATAAATAAGTAACAACACATTATACATGCATATATTTTCATCTGTATTAACTTTTCTGAAGTCATGCCTGTACTAGCGCTCAATTATGTTTGAGAGTTTGCTTATTTTTCATATTCTAATTACATTGTGTTATAAATTGTGATTATCTTTTTCTTTAAATGAACTGTTTTGAAATCTTCTGAAAATTTTTTGGATAAGGATGTTCAAACTTAATTTGTGATAGTGGAAGCCTAGGTTTCATGAAAGCAAGTTCTAGACTTCATATGAATGTGGAAAATAAAACAAGTGTAGGTTTTTTACGTATACTTCTCAGCAGTAATATTTTGTTTTCTTAAATGATTCTAAACCTCCTCTAGCCAATTTGTTGAGCTCAGATTTCATTTGTTTATCTCTCTGCCTATCTTCCATACACAGATTGGTATGTAACTTTTTACAAACGCTATGATCATTATTGTGGAATAGGCTGAAATAACATACATTTATTTCCTCATGGAGAGAAAAATCTTATCAAAGACCTTGACAGAAATAGAAGAAAAACAATGACCTGTTTCTGAAGAGCAGTGTCTGGTGCAGTGGGAATCATGACATTCCCCACTGGTATTAACAAGCAGCCTTTTTGATGAAAAACAGTTCTATATGTTGGTCCTTGTGTGGTGTACAAAAGATTAGCGCACTATACACATTGTAATAATTCTAAAAGGCATCCTAAACACATTCTGAATTGTTCTGTATTTTTTGCCATAAACTTTCTCTTCTGAATTTTGTTTTTTCCCACTTAAATGTTAACACAAAGTTGAAAGATCAAATCCTGCAATTTAA
Source organism: Phoenicopterus ruber ruber (assembly GCA_009819775.1). NCBI lineage: Eukaryota > Metazoa > Chordata > Aves > Phoenicopteriformes > Phoenicopteridae > Phoenicopterus > Phoenicopterus ruber. The sequence continues at coordinate 141,628,312 of CM020215.1, forward strand.
ATTTTCCCAAGTAAGGTTTTCAGTGAGGAAGTAGGGATTTCAGTAGCAGCTTCAGAAGACAGAAGTTTTTTATGGGCACGGAACAGACAAGCAAAAACTATCACAGCTGTGTCTATACCAAGCTCTGGCTATTTGAAGTTGTGGTTCCTTAAGCATGAATAAGAACCTGAATACATGTTTGTTTGTTCATGAATGTCTTTGTGATCAAATTAAAGTGAATTGCATTTGAATATCTTGAAGAAATGCCCTTTTCACAATCAATATATACTTAATTTATTTGTTGAATTGTCTTATTAAATTCTTGTCTAATGTTTATTGATCATTACTTACTTAGTGGAGATTATGTCCTAAAATCTAATCCCAGCCTTCAAATAGAGCAAAAAAGACTGCACTAAATAATTACCAGTGAGAACACATGCTGTATAAACACAAAGGGAAAAGGTGGTTATTTGAGTCCTCTTCAGTGCTATGAATACCGACTGTGTTTGTTAGCATATTATAGCTTAATACTAAAAAGTGATATGGCATATGTTTCTTATAATTTCCATTCATTTAATTAGAAAATATAATTTATCCTTTTATCTTGCCCTGAAGAATGTACTCAGTTGTGTACACGAGATGATGTGTTCACATAGATAACCGCATGAGCTGGTCTGCACACTAGCCAAGAAGAGGGAAGGACTGGTCATACACTGGGTGGAACTAACCGCAGAAGAGTAATCTAACTGAATCCAAAGAGAATTGCCGTGCTAAAGATACTTAATGGCACCTTGTTCTTTAAAATAAAGGAGACCATAGGTGTGAACAATGTATGGCTGAGGTCTGAGGTCTCACAACTGAAGTCAGGACCAAGACTACATGGGAGGGGTTCTGCGTAAAAGGGAGGCCTCGCTGCCAGGACAGAGGACATATGAGTTATAGGTGGTTGCTGGGCTCTCAAATGGATGCTGAGTATATAGAAAAGCTCTGAAACACACATTTTTATTTTTACATTCTCTGTGGATATATCCAAGGCTCCTCTGGAGACTCTTTGTTTTCTTTATGGCTCCCAAAGAGTTAAAGTGTAAACAGTAGTAGCCCCATAGAATTGGAGATCTTGGTCTTTCCATGGACATATTCATACTACTGGCATGACTGACAGACCATCATGATTCATATTCAAATCTCCCTCTATGGCTTTCAGTAACTTTATATCCAGGGGCTGACTGGAAAGCGGGGAGGGTGTGAAGTAAGCAGAAGCCGGGTCTCAGCAGGCTCCCTTCGCACTCAGCAAGGGAAAGGGGCTCCTTCGGGGAGCGCTCCAGAGCGGGAGCCTGCTTCAGTTGAATCGCCCTCTAGGAGAGCCCTCACATCTCACTGACTGTACTAGGAAAACAGGAAAGACTGTGTTCCTTGTATAAGTACTTAAATTCAGTTGCTTCATTTAAAAGAAATCTAACACCTCACTTCTGGGGGAAAAAATAATCCCCCTTTCTGCTTTTAATAATTGCTGTAAAAGAAATCTTCATTTGTGATTTTTTTTTTTTTTTTTTTTTTTTTGTAAGAGCTAAGAACTGTTAAAGAGAGCAGACAGGAAAGATTATAGGACAAACAATGCAGTGAGAGATACTAACAACATTTATATAGGTTTATATACTTGTCTTGCAGCTATGGTGGGCACAAACCACAAAAAAAAGAGAACGGAGAAAACAGGGAGAATATAGTGAGATGATTACAGAAAAATATTTTAAGTTAGTAACTGAAAGGAAAACTCCTGTCCAAACAATAATGACTTGGTCAAAAATACACTGAACTTTTAAGGTTGTATTCAGATTTTGATTTATTTCTTTTAAATTCTGAAAAATGTCAACAACTCCGTAAGAAGTTAATCAAATGGGGAAGAATCAACAAGAACAATTAAAGATCAATGCCACACTGAAACTGGATGTGGCTGTCAGGCTCGGCAGGGCCCAAGAAATGTTTGGTATTGTAGATGCAAAAATATACACAAGGAGAACTGATGGAAAACATCATCTGGGGGCCCCCTGCGGGGCTCAGGGCCTGGCAGCCAGGGCCCATCCCAGCCCCAGCCAGGCGCAGGGCAGCCAGGGGGCACCGCGGCAGCCGCAGCCCCAGGCATCGGGCACCTCCCCAAGGACGGGCACAGGCCGAGGCCGGGACGTGGGCCCATGGGTGGGCCCAGCTCGGCAGGGTCCATGGCCGGGCAGGGCAGGGCTGTGGGGAGCTGGAAACCGGCCCTGCTGCGGCATCGCTGGGGCAGGGGCTGATGGCCCCAGGGGGCTGACGTGGGGTCCTGGGCCCTGGGCAGGGTAGGGGGAGCCCCGAGGGGCTGGGCAGGGACAGTCAGGGCTGGAGGCAAATTTCAATGTAAAACATCAGAATGGCAAATAGAGAAAAAGGAAAAATATATTAATATGGAAACAGTATGATTACTTTAGTCCTCTTGTTCTCTCCAAGGCTGTTTCATAGTCAGCTATGTCAGAGCATATTACCAGACGATCTGCACATAAAGATATATATGAAGGTTTTTTTTTCAAAATGACAGGCTCAGTCATCAAATAATTTGACACTTGGTCCTGTAAGGTGTTGAGCAGTTCGCTCCGATCCAGCAAAACATTTCACTTCTACTTCAATCTCATGAATACCTTTGTTCATTTAAAATGCACTGAAAATTCATTGTTAGAAAAAAGAAAAAAAAAAAAAAAACACTCTAAAACCTCTTTAAACCCAAGGATGCAATTATGGCAGATTCGTTCACCCAGTAAGGCATTTTAGTGTATTGTAAAGATCTACTTTTAAACCTGAGAAGGATTGCTGAAAATTTGATTTGAAATATTTTTTGTTTATTGTAAAAGCATTATTATATGTTTCCTTCACTATTTTTTTTGTAAGGTAGGTAGAAAGGTGTTTTCTCTCCTTACATGCCTTTATTTTTTTTTTTAATTGGTGTTATCAGGAATAGGCCTGGTATAACCTAATATTTTGGAAAGATCACAGGAGGATCACTCTTTTAAAAAGACATACAGTGTATAAGTATTATCATCATTGTTTTATTGAAACGTGAATGTGAAACATAAAATCTTTAATGAAGTATTCTCTGATTCTCTGATTTAGAATATTTGGCTGGTTCGAGTCTATCTAGACTCAAGGTAGGAAGGGGTCAGAAAAGGAAGGACTAAGTCTCTAAAGGTCAAGTAGCACTAAATAGAATAGTGTTTGTATATTTTCAGTGCTTGGGAACATGAGAGGTTATAGGAAAAACAGAAGCTGAAAAATAAACTGAACAAGCAAAACATCAAATAATAACTAACACCACCCCGACCCTCCAACCTCCCAAGCGAGCTTGAACTCACAGCAGCTGTTTTTTTAAAACCTAAGATTAAGTGGAGGTTGAGGGGATGGGGGGGATGTCACCTCCTTGCCTACCTGCTGCACTGAGATCCAATACAGGCAGTTTTGGATAAGAATCTGAGGACCTGAATCTCTTGAGGAAATCCAAGAAGCTAGACAATGTCAGGACTATAATTAGCTTCTTTTGACTTAGTGGTTGTGGTGGACAATAGACTGGTGGTTACAGCACTCACTTCAGAAGAGTGAAACTGGGGTCCTAACCTGTACTGAACGTTGTGGCAAATATAACCAGTAATTCTGTGCTCAGGTGGATTTGAATCTGACTTCTACCCTTTTCTACCCTAAATTTCGACTTGCTCTTCTTTTTCTCTGCTATTCCTGAAATCTTGTATTCTCAGCCACATATTTTCTCAGCTTGATGAAGGGAACAGTGGAGAGTACTATGCAAGGATTCAACATGTCTTGGTGGATAGGACATTTCTGGAAAGGTGTCATCTTTGTGTTGTCTGAAATCACCATTTTGTTCTGCTTAATTTACTACTTCTCTTCGGAAGAGGACACCTTAGCCTGAAGTTCCAGTAAATAACATTGCATGGTATTTCCCATACTCAGTGGATAAAGCTCATATCTGGGTAGACTAGATCACCTTTCTATACCTATGAAAAGGGCCTAAGTTAGATGATACTAAATTGAAGAAAGCAGATTACACTTCCTGTCTTTGAAACTGAATTTCAACCAGAATGTATAGAAATTGTTTGTTAAATAATTTGACTATGGATGTGACAGACTACCTGCACAAAATTTTAATACTAAAACATGAGAAAGGAACGGAAAATAAATTCTCAGAGTCTTTTAATCCTAACAGATCTGCTCATTTATACTGCCCTACATGATTCTCAAAATGGCAAAATATCAAATTTTTTTTTAAGTGTTCCTATTTAGCAATATTTTTTTACTTGAATGTTTAATGATGCTAACTGTATCTACAAGCTTGGATTTATGGAGTTGGAATACTTTCTACATAAGGCAACAATATCACCTCTTGAGGACGTGGTAGGTGAAGTCTAGTTGGGAGCTTAGCTCATTAAGTAGACTGGGAACATCTGCAACTTGGGTGTCTATCTATATGTGATGTATCCTCTCCACATGGTAGAGGTAGGCAATGTTAATCTGATTAATTTTAGGCAATGAATTATGAAGTAAATAAAGTCTTAGAAGTGGCTTCTTCTCCAAACTTATGGCAAAGAATGCATTGGCAGCTCAGGCAGATATAAAAGTTAATAGTTTTAGGTGAATCCTACCTTATATTTGCAAATAATATTCCACTGAGATGTTGTGACATTCTTCTAAATCACATTTTTTCCTTCTGTTTTGGACAGAAAAAAATCATTTCAAGATCTTGTAGTATCAGGAAAAGTTGAAGTCTTCTATTGATGGTGGGAACAGTTCACAAAATGTTCAGCTGCGTCTAATTAGTGTCTAGTTACAACAACTGTGGTGTTTTGAAGTTACTTTCACCTTTTTTTGTGCATGGTTTTTAACAATTGAAACTTTAATAATAATAGCGTACCACAAGTTTGTTTATTCCTTTGCAGTCCCGTCATTCCTACATGAATTAATATTAACAATGTAATTATTTTAATTGCTTTAGTACAGTCAAGTACATTTGATAAAACATCTTGTTGCTCCATTTTATGCATGTTATTTTAATGAGACTTTTAAGAATAGATAGCTTACATGAAATCAGCAGTAGAAGGTGAGGTGTGCATAGCCTCATAAAATTTGTAGTGAGAGAGATATGCCTTTATTGTTGGTTGTGAAAAAATGCTTAGAACGCTTTAGAACCAATGACATTTCTAAAACAATGTCCTTTATATTCCTGCCACATGTACAAATGTCTCCTTAGAGTAACTCTACCATCTTCAGGGTGCAAGAGAAAAAACAAACGAACAAACCAACAAAACCAAACTAGTCCTGAAAGTTTCTGGCTATCCTTTTTGATAGGAGATGGTGATCTAAAAAGTGACCTTTCACAATCCAAAAATAGCTTGAGGAAAAAAAAAATACTTGAAGCTTGTCTGTCATTAATTCAAAACATGATCTCAGTTCTAATGAATTTTTGCTTCCTGAAGGGTTTTAAAAAATTAATAGGAATGAAAAGAGTACCATTTAAAAAAAAAAAAAAAAAATACCCTGACTTTTTTAATCTGAAGGAATTCAAAAGCAGTTAAAATTATACCAACTGACTTTTAAGGAGAATAATGTTCTTACAGAAACTTATTAAGAAATTGATAATTACAGTAGATAAAACTGATTATATTGAGAGAGTAGTCAGAAAGTCTATTTAAAAAACCAGAAAGGATATTTTTCACGTGCTAAATGGAATACAAAAATAATAACAAGCTTGCAATCTACAGCTGTTGAAAAAGAGTAAAAAATCCCTTTTTTCAGCACTGTCACTTTCAGGTAACGGCAACCAACAATTTGACTCAACATTCAAGTAATGGTAACAACTATTTGCACTATGAAAACCCTTACTCTGTAGGACTCCAAAGGACCTGAAATGTTTAGGGGATAACAATTTGTGTGTAATGGAATTCAAAACACAGGCTTGTCACTGGAGACGATAGCACTTTTCAGTTTCTTTGTACGGGGTAACCAGCAAGACAAGGGTAAGGACTACAGATTATTCAGAATCACCTGTTAAGGCGATGATTCTGAAAAGAAATAGTTTCTTCTCTTCAGGAAGGAGGTGCTATTTCTTGCACTATTAAAATCGTATTTCAGACTGAAGTTATCTGTTGTTTGGGGGTTTTAGGCATCCTTTTGGTTTTGGTTGTGGCCCCCCCCGAACAGTCATCTTTTGCTGGATTTTAGAACATGAAAACTTTGAGAAAAAAACGTAATTGGCCTCATGGAATAGTTGTTTTGTCTATGATGTGAACTGACCCATGTCACTACTTGTGCTCTGTAAGAAGGATTTGGTTTGATCTCATTAATCAGATAACTGTTCAACAACAAAGGTAGAATCGAAACTTACATTTACTTCTGATGCATTTGGAGGCAGTCTCTGGAATGAGTTGTTGTTCTTTATCATGGTAAGCAATTTTTGTTCCTAGGAAATAATTTGTCATTTTCAAATGGAAAACAAACCCAAACAGCAAAATGTGCAAACATATTAAACAAACTTCGTAAATTAATTTAGAGTAAAGTTATCCTTTCTATGCTTGGCAATCTAGTAAACACTAATTACATGGGATTCCCCTGAATATGGAATCTTATTATATGACAGTTATCCAATGTCCTTAGCCAGCCTTCTCAACTATGTATCCTTCCCCGAGTTGGTTGAAGGAGCAGCGTTAACAAGATGTGTAAACTTTGGAGATAAAAATGACATTATATGTGTGAAACACCAAATGGAAGTGTCATAATGACACACACACACTGGTGTCACTTACAATGCAAGACATGGTGGATGAAAGGAATCCTGACACAATTCCCAGAGGGGACAATGTACACAATATATAATGGGAACACTGCACCTCAATTCAGAAACATGGAGAAGACCTGACAGCACTAACAGCTTTGACAGCAGAAGATGTAGCTCCAGTGTATGGCATCTGACCTTTAAGAAAAAATCTTTCTCCCTAGTTATTAAATGCAAAGAATAAAAAGGATTTGGCAGAATGGGGTGACTGAGTCACCGTTTCCTTCAGCATGACTAAATCCAGGACAGAACAGGACACAAATATATGCATATGCTGGGTTTTCATTTTCTTCCTTCCAAAGTTGGAGATTTACATCATTACATGACAAATAAACATTATACCAGAGGAACAGAATATTGAAAAATATTGTAAAATTTCATATACTTTGAAAACAACAAATTGAAATGAGTTTATATTTTACGTGACCCCACAGGCAGCTATGTCTTATTCACATAATGGTCTTGTAGACAGTTGGACTCATGGCAATAAAACCAATGAATAAGAGAGCTCTTTGTCTGGCAGAGGAGAATATCTTCATTGTAACCAAAAGGTCCTGGAAAGATATCTAAGGGCAGTAAGACAAATTTAAAAAATTATGTACGTAAGACATCATTTTCCTATTTTATCATGAATGTGTAGCAGTTTTCAGTTTGTAATTGAGCTGTTACATGCATGACTTTCAGATGACATTAGATACTCTAGTGTAAGCCACCTCAAAAATGTTTTTCTGTAAATAGTTCAACTGTTACATTCAACTGATGGATAAGATATTGGAGCAGCTCAAGAAAGGAGAAAGTAACAGAGAATCAGAGTGAAAAATGGACTAAAACGGACATGGACTAAAACGGAATCAGAACATTTATTTCTCTGTCTCGTGGCTTGTTCAACAACCTGCATTTATATACAGCAGGTTGTACTTGCTGCTGTTTTTTCATTCAACTAATGAATAAATATCTTCCCTAGAGAAACAAAGTCTTCTAGCTTGTCACTTGCTTTGTAATAATCATGTGAATTTACTTTGAGAGCCTAAGTCCAGTTTTTAATTAGTGAAGTTACTAAAACTGATTTATCTTCTAATGGCCCGGTGGGGAAAAAGACGGAGTTACTGGTGAAAATAACAACTTGACAAGGAGACATCATTTTGCCGTCCTTTTTGTTCTTCAAATGCAAGGCAGTATTTCAAATAAATAAAAGTAGAATCTATGGCATATAACAGTATTGAAATAATCTGAAATTTCTCTAACAGACCTAATTTTAGTTTTCACAGAGATTTTTGATTGTTTCAGTTATCAAATACCTAGATACATAAAATAGTTTCTTCCAGAAAAGCTGCTGTGATACTGTCATGAGATTTCATATGCTTGACTTTTGATCCTGTTCTCCTCAAGTCTTCTAATGGACTTCACCTACTATACACTGAACTCAAACTCTACTCATGGATTGTCTCCGTTCTCCAAGTGGGAAGTTATTTTAAATTCTAGCACATACGCAGACCAAGACAACTGGCCTTTAAAAGGGAATGAAGCTATGAACTACAATCACAACAATTTGCTTTTAAAGAAAACCCATAAATACAGTTTTGGCTGAAAATAACAACTAAAATGGAGTTTGGATTGATAAATCTCTGTGTGTTTTTCTGTATAAAGATGGATAATCACCTAGATTTATTGAAATGTATACTCAGTTGCAAGACAATTATTTTTTACCCATAAGATTCCTGGAGGAAAGTTATGTAAGTGCATGATACTCATGGAGAAAATGGGTGATATTCTGCATTTCCAGAACGATGAGATTTACAGCTTCACTGCCACTTAATTTGCTCAAACTAGAAACAGCATTGCTATGCAAAGTATCTAATGCACTAAGATACTCTTGAGACAGTCAACAAATGGGAAAGAAATGGAAAAAAGCATCAGTGTACCCATCAGCTACTTATATAAAGGCCATATTAATGAGTTTTTGAATTTTCCTGGCAGAGACATATGGCAGAGACAACCATCTGCACCATCAGTCCTTGTCTGCAGGAATAACTTTTGTCAATATTGTAAGCAGCCAGCATGATTTACAGGAGCTCAACAACAGCTTGTAAAGGGTATGAGCATGCTGAATGTGATGCCTCCATGAACAAGCCTTTAAAGACTGAATTGCAAGCTCTACTTTGCATCATTATTATGTTTCTTTGTATCTTCTACCTGATTACGCATGTGGCCTGCCCAGTTTGTAGCAATACTCTTACAATGCACCTCACTTACCTCCTCTATTTTCACACCAAAATACCAGCAAGCCTTTTTACTGTCCTTCTTAAATTTTTTCAGTCAATGCCTGTACAAGAAACGTCCTATACTAGCATTAGCTTGGACTAGGGAAAAGAATGTATATTATTCTCAACTATTTATACTCTTATCTCTCTCTGCAATCTCCTTATCGCCTTGTTTTGCCTACATACAGTTGGCACGTGCACCTGGCTTTCACACAGGATCAACAAGATCAGGAGGTAGTCCTGCTCTGGGCTCAAGCCCAGCATACATTGTATAGGGCTACGATCCTCTCCCTGAGCACAAGCCCAGCAGTAATCCCAGAGGGTCAGACCTTGACGACTGGAAAATTTTTAATGAGTGAACCTTTAATTGCAGGGACAAGCCATTTTAAGGTGCTTGGGGAATTTTGGCTGTGGCTTAAGTTGTCTCTCTCTATATAGCCACTGTTTATATAGCACAATACTCAAAGAAATACATGTGGTTTAAAGCTATGTTTTTGTATGCAACTGTTGTATGATGAGGGTACCTTCACAATATAGGTGGAGTGTACAGGGTTTGCTATGTTACATTTTCAAGGTAGTTTAGTTGGATGGTTTTTGAAACTTTCATCTGTGTTTTAAAATAAAGATAAAAGGTTGTAAGGTGAAAAGTGTAATTTATTTTCTGGGTTGTATAAAACTATATAGTAATGTAGTAAGGAAAGGGTAGCATGTGTCTATATGTATCTCTGATATGCACAATTTAGTCTGTTGATATAAATAGTTGTGAACTGTGTTCTGTGCCTTTTCCATTACATATTATAGGTGGAAATTGCCTAATGTTTCAAATTTCCATTTGAAATTTATTTTCAAATTAGAAAGGAAAGGACCCTGAAAGAAAAGAGAACAAAATTATGATATAGCTTCTTCGTGGCTTGGCTGAGCTTTTGTTTTAGACAATGACATATCTAACTTCTTAAATTGAATTATTTTACCACCCTTGAATCAATTAATATTTCACAGTCAGTAAAACTTCTTTTACATGAACAAATTGCATATGAAGAAATAAAAATATTGAATAGTCTTTAATTAGGGAAAAGCTAAAAATCACTGTAGCAGACAGCCTAGTGTTACTGGGAGAAGGGGGAATTCAGGGCTGGATTCAAAGAGCGAAATTTAGATGTCTTCACTGTGGGTTTTTGAATGCAAGTTAGGTCCAATCAGTGAAGTCAAAGGAGCCATTTAGCTCTCACTAAAGTAGATACCTACATTTCACCAACCGATACACTCAATTCCAGTGGCTGCATTGTTCAGAGATCTATTGCTTACAATGGGAGCGTAGGCACCTTAGATGTTAACCTCGACCCTGAATACATCTGAATTTAGATTTTTTTATATGAAATGAACAAAGTACTGAACATGCAAATATTCCATTGATATTACTGGAGCAAACTATTATTAATATCCAGAGGTAGGATACTGACCATTCTAAAGATAGCATCAGCTTAAATAACCGATTTGGTCCTTGCAATAAGAGAGTAAAATAAATGGAAAGAGAAACATTGTGTGGTAAAGAAATTCAGTCTTGAGCCGCCTTCTTAGTCTCTGACCAGATCATCATTTTCCTGCCAAAATGCAAAGACACAGTCTAGACAGCAAAAGGATACAGGTATAATAAAGATTCAGATAGCCTTCATAAACATTGTAGATTGACAGGATCTTAAATAATATTTGATTTCAAAATTATATAGCAATAACTTTAAAAAATTCTGAAAATTGGCTTCTGCTGATAGCATTAGGGGTGATGTTTTTATTATCTTTTTGACCCTATGTGATTATTTTTTAGGAATAGTTTTGAGACTTCTGTTGATTGGTCTACTTAGAGTCCAAATCTTATTTATGGGAAAACGTACCAGCCACAGTGATGTGAACAAATCTGTCTGTTTCACAGCTGAAAATGTTCATCTATGAGTTTTAAGTACTTTAATTCCTAGATAGAAATATAATCCAATGGATTAGACACCTGAGCTCTTTAGAACATTTGCTGTTTATTCCCTTCCCTGTCTGTAATGAGTCTCCTTTGCTGCCTCCTGTCTCTTGTTTGTTCAGCTTTGTGTCAGTAGGAAAACAACTTCTGTAAGAAGGATTTTGCCTAGAATATTCTTTGGCCTAATGTTTGGAACACTCTTCTGGCATGTAGGAAATGTGATTTCAGTTCCTGTGTGGTTGAGAGAACCGAGAATCAGAGAGAGAGAGATTCTGTTAATTTTCTGACATTCATCTCAGCTTCCATTGATACCCTAAAGATGACTAAAGAGGTTCATCCAATGGATTACCGAGGATGGATTCGAAGGATGGAATTCAGTCTATCTGGTAGAGGTACTAGGTTTGTTAAATTTTGGATGGCTTGTCCCAGAAAGGCAATCTAGTTAAATGACTGGAATTTTCTTGGAAATATCAGGAAAATACAGAAATCCAATCCTTATAATGCGCTCACTTTATATGCTAGAGACGTCCCTCTCTATCTCCCTGGGTTTTGTTGTTAAAGATTATTTTTAACTCCACTTTATGTGAATATAGAGGTCCCATTATGTCGTTTCACAATCCACATATTATTTATTTTGCTTTGAAAAGACCTCTGACTCAACTATTGCCACCAGGCTCTACCCCAATTGACCCCTACACACTAGCTTTATTTTCCACTTTAGTACTGCATTACGTTGGCACCGGTATACTGGGCTTGTCTTTGGATTTTACCTTATGATATTACAAAAAGAGCAACATTCTCTGCCAATGTAAAATAAAACAGCTACACCAGCTGCAGTATTGTCCATTTACATCAGCAGACAATTTGGCCAAATTTTTAGGCATTTGTATCAGAAGATTCATTAAGGAATGCAAGGTTATTGTTTCGTTTGCTTTATCAGAATGCTGAACTAAAGCCCCAATATACTTAATAATTACATTAGTCGCTAATTTACCTACACAGAGTCTTGGCCTGATCCTTTGAATCCATGAAGAATACCTGCTGGCAATATTCAGCAAAATGGTATTTCCTAATAGAGGCATTTCCTGCCAGAGTAGTTTCTCAGTGCTACTGTTCATGATTATGTACGGTCAGCTACTCTATTGCCACCATCTTTCACATAGAAGGAAATGTTGAATGCTTCTCCCCGTCAGAGACAGCACTGCATATCAACAAAATCTTTATCCCTTCTATAAATTCTTCATGAACATGTGAACAATTGTTAAGGATTTCTACTTTATTAAAAAAGTACTAGGAATTTTTTTGTATAAAATCATGTGAAATACATTCATTGAAATAAGTCAGCATTTAAACTTTAAACTCCCCTTAAAGTGGATGTATATTCAGTTGTAGAGAAAATGTTTCCTCTCCTTCCTTAAAAAAAAGACATTAAGTGCTATGAAGAAGAAATGTCCAACATACACCTCATTTTTGCACTTATATTCCACTTTTTATTGCACAAAATTGTTGAACTTTCAAGTGTGGCTTTGGAATTTGACTCATGAATATTTATTATTCTGCTCAGCTTTTGGACAATGTACCTACTCACAACAGTTTTGAATATTTTACTTTTGTGATTAATTGAGAAGAAATGACACAATATATTAAGGTGATCAAATAAGTCATTGGGAAACTGAAAACTGGCTCTTTCAATCTGAAGGACTTTCTGTGCTGTGACATGAAAGAATCACAGGATTAGAGTAACATGTAAAACTGATATTGCCTTTTTTTTTTTCCCCCCTTCTGGAATATTTCACATAAGCAGATCTTCCTTTGAGTGCTCTAGTGCATAAAATGCCTTCCTAATCTTATCAAAATATTGTGTCTAAATCAAATAAATTGCATGCATTTTGTATGAACATTGTGGATAAAATCCTGACGTAACAGAAAAGAGTAACAAAATGTTTTCCTGAATTAAATAAAGCCTACTTGAAATCTATTGAAGTTTACTATTACTATTGCTACTATTACTAATGCTATGAGTATTATTTGCCATGCAATATTTTGGTGCTAGGTACACAGATTTCCATTAATAATCTCTGAAGATTGAGTCTGATTTCTTGTAGATGCAAGATTCATGCACGATACGTTCTAGCTACAGGCAGGAATACATATTGCTATTTCTCACAGACACTAAACATCATGAAACTCTACTGATTTTCAAGGATTATCTCTTGCTGTAAATGATATTTTTACATACTTTTTTATAAAATTTGCAAGTGCAATTCTATCCTTTGTGTTTGCTTATGAACCTGATAAACTTTTCTGTGTGTATTTATTTCCCTAATAATCCTGTGAGAGATTAATCCTGTATGTGATCTATTTTCGAAAGACTGAACCTACTATTTTCTTGTTCTGTTTTGTGTTTGTGTCCTTCTGTATAAGCCTTTGACCCACAATATTCTTCAGGATGACTGTCAATATCATGTTTCATAGCTACTACAGAACTGATTTGGGAATCTTTTGAAAAAATTGAAAGGGACTGATTTTTCCCTCTTCAATTTCACTAGGTAGGGATTGTTGATTTTTGGCTTTTGGTTTGGGTTTTTTGTTGGTGGTGTGAGGGTTTTTTTTTATAATCCTAGTATGTAGGCTGAATATTTGATATTTGTGCTCTCTTCAGGCAGCACTTGCCCTTAGGATTAATCATGTTTTCTTCCTGTGGGACTTGCAAGAATAATACCTGTCCCTGTTAAAGAATGCACAGACACAGAGCAGTAGGCAGTCTCTCTCCTAAAATCTTATTTTAGGCAGGCAGTCACAGGCTAATGAAAGGAAGATAACAGAGGCACATAAAGAATATGGTAGTGGGAGAAGTAATGGATGATAATTTATTTGAAGAGAAGGCATTCTTAGGAGGATAATCTACTGGAAAGAAATAGGAAATAGTCAGAGATGAAGGATGATAAGCTGAGGTGAATATGCTAAAGAAAGGACAGCTAAGAAAACTGAAAATGGAGTAGAAGATTTAGAAAAATGGAGACAAAGAAACCTCATTAAAAAACTGATAATTATTTACATGCCCAAATTTGGCTTTCACATAGCTGCTTCTACTAGTCTGATTTCTTTGTTGTCTTGTCTCTGCTGTCTTGTACCAAGCATAGGACTAAGAAGAAATGTGTCATTTAATGTCTTTACATCTAGGGACAGCTTCCTCCAGTAGTTTGCATCAAGAGAATGTCAAACGGCAGGTGAGTCTCTAGGCCGTGCAGCCTTTGGTTTGGTTGCTTGTGCTCTTACCAGTTCCAGCTAGTTCTTTCTGCAGTCTTTTTCTGTGTCTGCTTTGCCTTATTTGTTGACCTACCCAATGGTTATTAGTCCTAAATAGCATAGGAATCTAATGGAATAACATAACATGGAAAGGTGAGCCAGCTACTGCATGTTACCAAAACAAACAAACAAAAAAAGTGATTTTCTGTTTTGGTTCAAATGGTTTATCAAATTATTTTCAGTGTTATAATAAATCTTTGCTGTTTAGTTGTATCCAAAACATGACTTCCAGTAAAATTGACTCAGTGCTGCTTGTGCATAGCAGTACTTGAAAAAGCCACAAAGAACAAGGAGATACTGTTTTGAAAACACACTACATAAAAACAAGAGGTAAAGAAAGATGAATCAGATAAAAAAGAAGGCAAAAGGAAAGATACCATTTGCTTATCTGTACTTATAACAGTAAGAGCTGTACTTTTTTTTCACTTATGAATGATTTAATCACATTTAAGTTTTTCTCATTTTGTAATTCTTCTTCTCTGTTGAAAAGATACTCTTCATTTCCTTGCAGAGTTACAAGTAATTCATTTTTGACAAGAAATCGAGTCCACAGTAAAAGAGGCTGAAAGCTTTGCTATTTCTCTCATTTGCATGCATTTATTCAGACAGACATCTGTACTCTACAGAACTAAAACTGGAAGGAAAGCCATAAAGCAAATACAGTTATTTTATGCAATGAAACATGTAAAAGTTGGATCTGGAGAACTGATTTTCTGACCAAAATCTCTCTCACTAGCAAGTTTGATGGTATTGTTTTCTTACTCACTTATAACTCAGTTGTTACCTGTATGAAGGGTGGAGTCTAGCAAAGAATACAAATAAGGCAAATAAGTCAAATTGATCACATATTACTCTGTCTAATCTCTTCTTCTCATAACAAAATGGTCTCATTCTGCCAATTGCAGTCTTTCACAACTCACTATCAAACAGAATACTGAATTTTATCCTTGATTTGGTAGGAACCTTTTAATTTATCCTTTCCTATCAGAACACTGTATTAATGGAACCAATTTGATCTCTTGCTGTTCTTATGTCTGTTGAAAAATTTACAGTGATGTTTCATTTTATGGAAATAATAAAAATGGAAATGATGTTTTCATTTGTAATCTGCAATTAATATTTTATTATAAGTTAGCCTTTTCCTTCAGTGTTTGGGTATCCAGCCACTGTAACATCCATTGATAATACTTAACTGTCAGAAGGACTGATTTACCAAAGCAGGTTTTGGTGATGTTTCTGGGAATTTGGAAGAGTTATTGAACAACAAGAAATAAAGCCTATAGTTTATAGGAGGGTACTGTAATAATAAAACAATATCTCTTCTACCACATGTTGTTTTTTAAAAGTCATGCCAATTTTACATTTATTTAATCATTGAAATAATCTAGGTTTGCATAACAGCTTCACTGTGAGAGCCACAATACTAAAGTCAATCAGAGGGCATTGGTATTACTTTCTTTTCTGTGAAATAGTACGTGAAATTTAGAAATAAACTGATCATGAGTCTTTATGAGGGATTAGCTAGCAAGTAAAGTAGGAATTGAAATAAGCATTTTTACCAAAGCGAATAAGTTAGGCAAGAACAAAATTACTTCTGAGCTTAAAGACCACTAATAGTGGAAATGGAATAGTCATCCGAGTATGTCGTTATTGTTAAGTGCATATATTATTCTTCTGTAGTGTCAGTTTAGACTTGAACTAGAAATGTGGCTGATAATGATCTGTGTACATAGTATAAATATTTGTCTAGCCTTGAGCACAGCAGATTTATTGGCAATCTCACAAAATTGTCTTTTTCTTGCAGTAAAATTTATTTCCAGGTTTAAAAGGCATGAACGATTTTTTTGACAAGTTTATATTCCCATCTTCATAAATGACACAGCTTGTGTTGATTTGAGAAGAGTAAATCTAAAGTGAAGGAAAGAAAAACCAGAACTGGAAAGAAATAGCCCCACTCCCATCTCAGGGTAACCGTGTCTGCAGAGGGAGCTATTTTGAAAGAGACACTGAAGCGTACTTTATAACGAGCAGCCAGTCGATCTTTGTGCAGGGATACTTTCCTTCTTGCTTCTTAGCTATTTAGATGATACAAAGAACCTCAATTGTCTTCAAGATTTTTTTTTTTTTGGCTTGTGCTTGCATTTGTTCTTTTCTCCTTTTTCTAGACATCATATGGACACTCTGGAATTTCTGGTACACAGTCATGATGATAAAAAAATGGTATCTTTTTATAGCACTGATTATACTGCATGCCACTCTACCACTGAGTTTGCTTGAGTAGTAGGACAAGAATATGAAAGGGTACATCATTCAAAACATATTGATATCGATTACAAATGCCAATCCTTTGGCTGTACCGTCCAGTGCAGGATTATGTGAGAGCTCCAAAGATCCAGTATAAAACCTATCTTACAAGTTCTGCATTTATAACTGTGTAGATGCTCATACAGCATTCATGTGTAGGTAGCTGCTGTAGAATTTAGCATAAAATAAGTGACTATATTTTACTTCACCATCCGTTTCATAAATCCTGAGAGTCTGATTGTAATCCCTTACTATTAACTGCAGCACAGAAGGACTAAAACAAAGGCTCATCACTCTTGGCCTACATAAAAAAATGGTCAGAGTTGTCATTAGGCAGTTTCCATTGACTGACTAAAAGAAGAACCTAGGTAATAAGAATCAGCAAGGTCCTTAACCTTGGTAAAGTTAGATGAAGAGGAATCCTACTCTTAAAAGCATTCCTGAAGTCTCTAAGTTTGGTTAAGCTTCTTTAATACCTTAATACCTTCAGTTGAGCTTGGGTCGACATGTCATTTTCATCACTACCTAAGTGAGCATTTTGAAGCCCACTGTAGAGAAGAGAATTCAGCTCTGTATCCTCTTTGCTCTCTGCTGTGTATTTGTTCAGACTATATGCATAAGAAAAGTCTCATAAGCAGAGTAGGATGGTAAAAATCTGAAAGGAAGACGACAATCTAAGACATAACATTTCCAATTTGATTTTCACTTGCTGTGTCAAAAATATTTGAATTAAAACAAAAAAGACTTACCAAAATGACTGAGAACACATCCAAAATGTATTGAAAGTTTGCACTGACTCATATCTTCCAGTATTCAAGGCAAAAAATGACTTTTCCAGTGCTAATGGGGCTTCAAACTGACATTGACATTTTAATGTATAAAGTTTAGCTTTTTTCACTCCTGTGTCTTCTGTCGATGGCTGAACAGACATTTAACATATTCAGTGCTTTACATAATGCCACAGAAGAGAGTCTGTTAAAGCTCTGATTTCATATTTTAAAAGAAGACTACTGTTGTACTAATTATATGGTAAGTCTTTATAGATAGATAACTCCTGTAGTCCCTGTGCATAGTTCAGGTTACTACTACTTACGGTACTTAATTTTTTTATTCAGAATTTTAAATGAAGCTCTCATTGATTTTAAGGAAGTTTATCCTGAATGAAAACTGCAGCATTTGTTATTGTGGTTTTTTATCCAAATCTTCTTGAGTGAATGGGCACCTTCCCATGGACTTGCATGGATTTGGGATTTATGCTGTTGAAAAGGAAGGGTGCCCTTTCAGTTAAGCTTAAGAGAATGGGTCTCACTTCCAAAGATTTGCAGACTTCATGCCTGATCTTGGATTTATGCTCAAAAGAATATAAGCACTCCATGTTCAGCTTTGTTGTGTGTTACACAGTTCTGTCTCATTGCCCATTCTGTAATAGAGGGATGATTACACTTTCTGTCACCAATTGTTTGACTTATCTGTCTGAAGTCTAGGGACGCAATTTAAAGCAGGTAAGTACTGATGTTAATGGCTAACTGATATTTTTGAAACCCCTATTCAGATACGGCCTAATCCTTTAAGAAGTAAGATCTCTTTAGGTTCTCAATCTAAAGCTATTCACAGAAAGGCTTTCCTAGATCTTCTTAGTAATATTCAGAAACTTTTTCTACATTTTTTCTTCTTCCATTCCTTTTTCTCAACTTTTTCTTTAAGGAATCTTAAAAGACAGTGAGGATAGTGTCATAAACAAGTATTTTACTTCATCAATAACAAGCCCCCCCCTTTTTTTTTTTAATAACAGCTATCAAGGTGACTTCATGCTCACCATACAGTAGTAAAGAAATATTCTTGAAATAGCTGTGATCTGATTCTCATCTCTACCACAGTACATTATAGTGTCAGAATTAGCAAAACATGGCTTTGAAAGCTGAGTAAGACACACAAGCATGGATATAGAATCTGTTTTGAGATGTGAAAAGAAATAAAAAATATTTAAGCACAAGAATTGAAATTATTCAAAGCCCTCAGTTATATATAAACACATAACCTGCAATATTCCAATCTGTCATAAATACTATCATTTTAAAGCGGTAACATGAAATTCTTTAGCTGATGATCATAAATCCATCTATATCTGATCATATGCTAGAAAGATCAAAAACTGATCTTCATGAGTGTATAACTTAACCATAAATCAGGAATTATCTTTTGTTTTAGGCTGTTATGCCATTCATTTTCTGCATTATTTATTTCACTGAAAGAAGCAAAATTTTTTATATGCTATCAGAAAGAACATGAAGACAAACATAAAATGCAAAAGTACAGATGAGGTGAGTGGGAAAGAAAATCAAAAGCAGAAGTCAATATCCCATAAATATCTCTTGTTATGTTGTTTCCTGATTTGCAAATAGCCAGTTTTATCTTGTTGGAAAGTTCTGGTCTGTCAAAAGCAAATGTTTTCATTAAAATCCATTTATTTAGAATACAGTTCACTAGCAAATCAAGGACAGAATGACTGTTTGGGAGACAGTCACACAACAGTGCATCTAAAACACACATACCAAAGTACCATTTTTCTTGGAGGTGGAAGAAGTGGGAAGATTACATAAGGGAGCCAGTCTCAAATCCCTGCTCAGCCTAATTTGGAGAAGAGAGAGAAACTTGGAAAGATAAACTCTGTGAAAGATACACTTTCCCAGAGGAGTACCTCTAACTATCAGTCCTAACATAAAATGACATGAAAGAAATCCTGTGTGCATGGACTAAATTGTATTCAAAAGTGTCTAGAGAAACACCTGAAGTAGCAATGGTCATTCTAGCTTGGGGTGAAAACTGTTTCTCAGTTTGTTGAATGGCGCTTCCCTAACAGAAGTAGGCAGCACTGGTTACATTGAAGCCTATGAGGACACAGGGAAAAGCTCTCCCTAATATTTTTTCTTCCTTTGTTACTACTAACAGTTGGGAGAGTACATATTTTTCAATTGCCATCCAGTACTTACTAATCACCAGCCTTTCATGGGAATAACTAGGAGGAGAGAGAGATGTGAAAAAGGACACATGAAAGGCCACTGAAAGCTGTCCAATGACAGTGCATATTGCCTCAAAGCTCAGTATGTAGTGTTCCACATATTCTTTCCTTCTGCATTGTTTTGAGAGCAACAACAAGGACTAAAATGAAATCATAGTAGTCAAAATTACGAATTATGTGCTTTTATATAAACCTTTCCCATGGACTGTCCTCTCTCTAGGGCTGAGCATAGCTTCTTCCTTCGTTCTATTGCAACTTAATAATATCACAAATATCTTTATATCAAATGTAAAATACATCTTATAGAAGATAATAATATACATATATCTCTTACTATATTCTGCATCATTATATCACCATTCCAATATTTCTTTGGAATTTTCATCTAATACTAACTTATTCTTTTTTATAAAGTTTCAAGTTTGAGTCATTTTCTTAGCAATGTTTTTGATTCTTTAACTCCTATGATCCCATTTACTTACCTGTGAAACTTTTTATACTGGCAAAGTTTACTGTGAAAGGGATAATGTGCTATGGTGCTTCTCCTGCGGTCTGATAGGTTTGGTTACCGCTGAAGGAGCCGTGCTTCTTAACTCTGCCTTTCGGTTTGATAAACAGGCTGCCGTTTGGGGGAGTTGTTCCTCCTGTAGTGTGGATGTGATTGCAACCGGAGAAGACAGTTTCACATCATTTAGCTTTAGCCTAATCGGGGAAATAAGTAATAGAAAAACCTCTTCTCGAGTGGAAAGTGCATCACAGTTTGGTATTTTTAGATAAAGCCTAGTTTGCTGGCAGATGGTAAACATTAAATTTACAGCTACTGGATTTTGCATTTGGGAAATGGTTCCTACAGGATCTGCAGTCTGATTTCGCAAACAGTTAAGAATGTGAGTGGGTCCATTGATTTCAGAAGACCTAATCATGTGTGCAAAGCTATCCTTGTCCATAAGTATTTGTAAGACTGGGATTTAAGCAGGCTTTTTGCCTTAAAACAAAATAAATAAAAAAACCCAACCCAAACCAAACCAAACCAAAAAACCCAGAACAAAACCATGTTATCATAGCTGTGTTAGCCTAGAAAGGTTAGGGCAATTCTTCATTTCAGCATTTTATTTTGCTTCACACAAGAGGCCTATTAAGTCACCAGTGAATCTGTTGTTTGTTTTGGGCTCTGTTTTAATTTAATTTCTTTGCATTCTCATGGCAATGTCCTTTTTACAAACATTGTGAGCCATTTAATAAGTAGGCAAATGCATGTAAGTTCCACTATGAACTGCTCAGCTTAAAAAGTATAATAGATTAGTCTGTGCTGTTGTCTTAAAATTAAATAACCAGATGCTGAAAATGCTGGTTACAAATTCATTCTTTTTTCTCTGTTGTTCTTTCCATGACATTTCTCTACACCCCTTCATTTCTTCTAACAGATTAGTTAAAATCCAATTTAAAATGCAGATTTGAAACACATTTTTTCAGGGATTTACACTTGTGATGTAACCAGTTACTGTCTTTATAATTGTGTCATATTTAAATGTAATGATGATTTTTATTTTTTCAGTTCTCTTTCTGAAATAATCTTTTAGGAAAAGAATAATTTCTGTATGAAATCTTTTTATCTTTTTTGTTTACTTCAGTGACAGGAAGAGCATATAGATGTGAACATTCATGACAGCAACAATATAATTTTATTGTCTTATATTCATGGCACAGTAGTAACAGATTGTATTACATTGTTTCTATTATTAAAAAAATATTCATTTTAAAGGAATATGGTCGTCTTTGCCAGGCATCAATTTAAACCCTCAATCCTCCTGAAATATGTTACAAACTTAGTCTATGAATTTTTCTCTTTATTTCCCAGAATATTGACTCATTTTATATAAAAAATTGACTCACTATTAGAAGAAAATAATCCTCAGATACAGTTGTAATAAGTAACACAGAATCCCTGTAAAAGACACCAGGAAAACTGGGTTAGCTGTAGCACGCATTCAGAGGAAATCATAGGCAAAGCTAATATCCACTTTGTTATGCAGCTTAACACTTTTTGTTTTAAATGCAATTACTGGTTTGTGTTGCTGTAATGAAAAGGCAACATCTCTCAGAATTCTGAGAGAAGCATAATTTCTTATAGAACTGTTGATTTAATGGCATGGTGGAAAGCAGCTGAACTGCCATCCTAAACAAACTATGCAGGACAAGATGAAGGGACAAATTGTTCCCTGGTTGTTGTATAGGTGATCAGAAGTTACCACATGAAAATCACTCTTTTATCGTAGAGTAACAGCAATACGCATTCACAACACTGTAATCACCTGCCTCTGTTAAGGGCGTGCAATTCAGGAGGCTGAACTGAATACATCCCAGTGCTTGGCCTCTAGTATAATTAATACCATAAGGGAAGGAAAATTTGGTCAAGAAAAACATAGCTACAAAATAAAGTAATTGCATATTAATAGAAAAACTGCAGAAAAGAAGAATTGTTCCTTCCTTGTAAGAAAAGGAAGTTCCACCAACCTATGAATTTGAAATACTTAATCAAAAGGTCAAATCTGACGAGTGGTTTCTTATGCTAGTACTTTGCTTAGTGCTGCCAGTTTAATTCTCGCTCTATAAGGATGTTATATTCCTCAGTAACAGCTACTGGTGGGCTCATAGTTAGCTATACCATTCACTTGTTGTACATAGGAGCTTATATGTCATTTTTAACAGGTATGCAGAAATTTAAAATGATTCATCTCTTAGTCCTAGACTAGAACATAAACTTCAGTTCCCTTCTTTTTTGGCAGACTAAAAGATAATCTGTGTCCACTGAAATTGTAATGATATGCAGCATCTTCAAAGTTGCTTTTCAGCATACAAAGGTGTATTTTGTGAAATAAAACAATTCCTCACTTAGATTTTAAGCTACAAAATCTACTTCTTAGTGGGGCCGTATCAACATCATGCACTAACCACTAAAGTACCATCATTACTTGCCCTTTTTAAAAAAACCTGCAAGATTTCTATCTCATTTGAACTTGTCTCACTTTAGCCTTTTTGTTGTTGTTTTTATTACTTTTCCTTGCTAAATAAGTGAGGTTTTTGTGATCAGAAGGGTATTTTTACTTTACAATTAAGTCATGCCTCAACCTTCCTTTTGCAAAACCTCAGCAGATTTGGGCTCCAAAGTCTACAGAATAGGACTACTTTCATTAAATGTGTATGCCTAAAACATAGCAGATATTTATTACTATTGACGTTAAAGGGAGGCCTAGAGGACTAACTCAGCTGTCTACACTGACAACATTTGAAAGTAGGAGAGATGAATCCTATTGTTTTTTCTCTGACATTTTCCTGAGTTGCTACATTTTTTGGCTTATCTCTCACTTGCACTAATAATCTTTTAAAATGAAAACCTCAGAATGGATTGCAGTGTTCTTAGTAGGGATGAAGTCATCCCCCTTTTCTTACAAACTGCTTCCTCCTTATATATCCAAAGATAGCATCAGTCTGTCACACTGTAGTCTTCTCTTCAGCTGCTCTAAAAAATCCCCAAACCCCCTAAGGCTTTTTTAGTCATTGATTTGTAGGGTACTACCCATTGCTCCTCTCACATTCACATACATTCTGTAGCTATGGCTTCCATTCCTTGTTCCTTTATAAATCTGCACTTTGTTTCAGATAAAGAATTTTCCTTTGAAGAGAAAAGAACAGAATATTAAGTGGATATGTGTCGTGCTGTCTGGGTGTTTTATCCTCATTGGATCAGTCATCTGTAAGATTTATTATCAGTGATTTTCTATTTACTTTCAGATCATTGATGAAAACATTCACTTTACAGCATGCTGAGCTTAGGACTGGGAGCCATGTACTTCTTTATTCTATTATTAATTCTAAAAGTGGTTTTCTCTGTGTCTTGGGTTTTCAGTTTCTCTGCTCCAGTTTCTTCATTTGTAAAATAAGGATAATTC
Source organism: Phoenicopterus ruber ruber (assembly GCA_009819775.1). Taxonomy (NCBI): domain Eukaryota; kingdom Metazoa; phylum Chordata; class Aves; order Phoenicopteriformes; family Phoenicopteridae; genus Phoenicopterus; species Phoenicopterus ruber. Next base: position 141,651,956 of record CM020215.1, read on the forward strand.
TACTTTCTAACTCTCAAAGGCATGGTACTAGTAAAGTATCATGATCTGGCACCAAAAAAAAAAAAAAAGCCATTGGAAAGAGAGAAGAGGTGAACAGAAGGCAGGAAGGAGTGAGATAAAAGTAATCGTACCACAGAACTCACTATGTAGGCCTATACTCAACAGAGGGTAGTTATGGTGTGGCTAGAGAGCATTTATACACACTTGTACGTCTCTCCCATAGCCACCTTTTCCATCAGTCCCTTTTCCAGAGTAGCAAAGCAGTAGGGATTTGTGCACTTATTGTACTTGTTGCAATATTAATTATCTGGGCGCTACCATATGAAACACTGACATAGACTTGTAGTAATTTCAGATAAAGTCCCTTGGTATTAAACTGTCAAAAAAGATCTGGGTTTTTTTAACCCAAATTCACACAATTTATTTCACTTTATTTGAAAAGAGTCTTAGGTTCTTCAAAATTCTGTGTAAACAGGATTTTTTTACAATCCAAATTATGAAGTGAGGGCATTGGGAACCTGGAAGTACAAGGGAACTTGGGACCTGACACTTTCAGGTTTTCACCTCTCTGTGTAGCTGAAAATTTCTGCCAAATGGCATAGATATGCCGTAAAGTTTAAGACCCTGGAAGCAATAGATATGGCACACTAACCAGGAACTAAAAATTCTCAAATCAGCCTATGAAAATTAAAATCCTTGTATCCATCTACCTTCTCACTTGAAAGGAGATTATGTATACTTAGATTTATGCTTAATTTTTTATTTTTTTAAAATATGTGTGTGTGTGTAAGTTAAATATTTGAGATCAAGCAAAATACATTGAGCGTCTGTCCAGGATGTTGGGTATTTTCTTATTCTAATTTTCATTCTCAGACACTATGCTCTGGTATTAGACAACACAGATAAATATATCCATGCACTGATGAAATGTCTCTGCAGCTCTTTCTCAGGAGGCTATTAATGCGATGAAAAATCTTGGATAAAAATAGGGAAAAAAAAGAAAAACTCTGAATGGACTCAATGACCCACTTACAAAAATATTTGGTGACCTGCCATGAAATAGTTAGAGAATGAAAAAAGTACCATAAAATTTCTGCATCCTGTTGGGAGCTCTAATATCTTCAGTAAGAATATTGGTACAAAGACTTGTTGTCACAAACAGACAAATAGTGCCTGTGAGTCATTGCTTTGATCCCGAAGTAGCATGCAAGCAAAATTGTCTCTTTACATAATGCAACAAATTCAGCAAATGATGACAAACAACTCACCAACTCACATAAAAGAACACTTGCAATATCCAGGCTGCTTTAAAAGTTCCACTAATTGTTAGGCAAATACCAATTACCACTAGCTGGTTTACTGCTACTCATGTATTCTGTATACATTTGCGATGCAAAACCAAAGCCTTCTCTGTCTTACAGATGTGAGGCTCTAAAACAGGGAACTTCCTAAAAGTACTCAGCAAGTTCTTTTTTTTTTAAATTATTATTCTGTAGTAAGCAGTGCTGGAAATTATTTCTGGAGAGATTATTTTATATGTTTGTAGAGATGTTGAGATGTTTATTTGGCAGCCCTGCCTTTTAGTTACTTGTACTTGATTAGATGCTCAACTCAGACACTATCTCCATAGACCTTGCAGATGCCTGACTCCACAGTTAGGGTCTGGTTACAAAAATAAAGTGTTTAAGTTCTTAGTGCAGTCAATGGAGAAAGATAGGCAGCTCTGAAGACCTTAGGAAAGACTGACTTTTTCTAATATAGGTTTCTCCTAAGTTAAGACAAAGCAACCATCCTACAGAAAGGAGACACCACTGGGAGCCTTCTCCTTAGGAACCAGTCTGACTTGCATTGAGGAGCAAGCAGTGTATAGAAACCACTATTTCTTATCTTACCCTGGTAGTATTCACCCAAGATGTGGGAAACCTATTTTACGGACTTACTCAGCCCCAAAGGAGATAATACACATGGTGATAGACTCTAATCTTCCTGGTAAATTGGGTGACTATTCAGACAGGCTAGAAAAAACATGGGGCCATAAGATGAAGAGGCAAAAGGAAGCTGTGTGCATGAATGATGAAAACGTGGAGAACAGAAAATGGTCGCATCTGAGTAAATTTTTTTTTTTTTTTAGATTTCATTTGTATTACTGTTTAAATTCCCATGGGAAAAAACAACAAAACAACAAACGAAAGCAAAACAAAGCAACCGCAGTCCAGAGAGTAGGTTCAGCAACCTTCTCCCAGTTTAGCAATTTGTTTTTCTTACATTTCCTTTTCTAGCAATAAATACCACTCAATGGGTTGAAGCGTTTGACAAAAGACAGGGGTTTTTTTTGAATTGTTACTTAATGAAAACTAAATACACACACACACACACATGTGTATAAAAATTCCACTGGAGACCAATATGTACAGAAAACATACATAGGGCAAAAACGTACAGTTCAAATTAAAAACAAAAAAGGGAATTAAAATTTTGTGTAATAACAGTAAGAAGTTATGTGGTTCTGCAAACACATATTTGAAATAATGTATTCTTCTATTTTTTTTTTCATTTTATGATGGCAATTTTGAATAAGAACAGAATTAGAGAAACAGTATTTCTTTAAAATTGTCCCATAATGCAAGTTGGAAAATACAACTTGAAATAATCTTATGGGTTTTTCAAGAAAGATACTTTGCATCATATTTACATCCAAATAAAACTAGACTGGTAAGTAAAGCTAGGAATGTTGAATGCCATAGCTTATCTTCCTCTTTGTGCCAGCAATCTAGTGAATCCATTTACAAAATTAGCTGATGAAATGCTTTGAATGTAAAAGAAAGACCATAAAATCCTGCTAGAGTTGTAGGTATCTTCAGTAAGAATGTTTTTATTGTCACAATATATGAAGTGATGGTAACAAAAAAGGGTAAAGAAGGGTAAAGAAAATAGTAGAATAAAGAATAATCTTTATCTGTGATTGCTTTGTTTGTTCATGTGTATTAGTTATATAAAGTAGCCTTCTGTTCTGTATCTAGGCAACACAAAGTTGTTCCATTTTAATAGTAAAGTATGCGAGTAAATAATCATTTTAATAGGCACATACTGCAAAAGAAATAAATGGCTAGTTTACACTTCTATTAAGGGTAAAGAGAAGCAAAAAATACATTTTTGAATAAAAGGTCAACAATAATTAGATTTACTAAAAACTTTCAACAAAGTGCAAGCATAAATATGAAAATGTCCTTTAATTTTGTCTCTAATAGCATAACGTGGAGAGACTTCTGTACAGTTACCCTCACTTTTGCTTCTCTTCATTGGGAAGAATAATTTCATTCCTATCAATGCTGTATGTAGACAGATCAAAGGTAGCTACTTCTGGAGATCCAAATATGAAAACAAATTCATAATGTTTTCTTCCCCCAGATTATTTAATTCTTAACACTTTATTGTCAGTATTCTTTACAAGCAGGATAGAGTGGAGGGAAAAAAAAAGTTCTGTCTAGTCATTCCTAGATATTCTTCCTTCTGCTGAGCAATAATCTAGAGACAGATAACATGCAGTGAAAGTGCTTGTAGTGTGGTTAACGGTAACTTTTTTTTGTTAACTTTCAGAGGAATAAGAGTTTCTTAATTTTAGGATTCTGTTCTTGAATACATGACAGTATGAAGATGGTTTAATTTTGTGCAAGCACTTTTCCTCTCTTTTCTTCAAGCTTATGAATTCCTGGAATCAAAGGATAGGAGCAACCGATCATCTCTGGCTTTCTGTAGAAACTGGTACAAAGAACTTAGCCGAAACTGAAGAATGTGAACTCCTAGTCTTCAGAACTATTTTCTAAAGAAACAATTATTTCTGTTACATTCTTTGGTCAAAAAGAACAAATGGAAAATTATCATTTTTATAATACTATTTTGAAACATTCAAAACATGACTATTGAACAGTTTCTAACCCTTTTTTCCTCTCTAAAAATAACATTTGTTTCATAACCAGAAGAATACAGAATGGAAACAACAAAGTCCATGTACTCAACATTTACATTTCATAAAATAAGATGTTTATGTGCAAATCCAGAAGCAATTTCAGCTTTTCTGATGTATATTTAATACATCTTTTAGGACTTTCTGTCTTAATCTTTTGCTATCTTAAAGAATCTGAAGGCATCAGAACGGTTCCAGGAAATAAATATTTTTGGTTTTATAACGAATTTTAATCAAAGCTTTTCAAGCTTCTCAGATACATTTTCTGCTATGGAGAATCATTTCAGAAGATCTGACTTTATCTCACCTGAGTAACCAACCTAAAGCCTGGAAATGGTCACGCTACCCTTTATAAACTACTTCCTTATTTTCTTTTGTTGCAGATAGATTTCTTTCTTCATCCTTTATGCCTGGTACTGTTGGGTGATAATTATCATATTCTCACAACTAATTTGCTAGATTTTGAGCCCTACAACCTCTTAGCTTTGCTTGTTTTGTAGAGGATCTGAGTTAACTTCAACACAGTGAGGATCATTTGGAGTAGAAATTAGTAAAGACTCTCAGCTTTTACTAGTGATACATCGAGTGTGGGTGTATCAAGAGTGTTGGCTGCTTTAATGCATATACCAGTTAGTGCCAGAAGGAGAGTTGGATTAATTCTGCAGGAATAAGATTCATGTGGGAGATTTTGATAGCACGTTTCATTTTCTGTAAAAGAAGTGGTAGTACAAATTAGGATGTGAAATACCGTAGATTTGAGAAGCACGTTAACTGCTGTCACAACCTTGCCGAGCCCCAACAGGTGGCAGCAGTCTTTCCAGCCATCCCTCTGACCTGCGCTGCTTCCCAAGAGGAATCTCTCTGATTTCCATCTTCCTCCTAGTTTCTTTAGAGAGCAGTAAGTGATCACCTCCTTCCTGGCTCTTTCAACACCACTTTGCTGGATTGGAAGACGAGCCTTGTCTGACACGCTTCTGTGGGTGCTTCCCTTGCTTGCCCCTGGTGGCACGTATTGGGAGGTTGTGCTTGCTGCGCCCTTAAGAGATTAGTCCCATTAAACTTCCCTTGTCGGTGTGAAGAGTGATTCCATCAGTGGTAGTTCAGAGCAGGAGTGCAATTCAGTCTTTTAATTTGCCCCCTAGAAAAGGTGAGGGGTTTTCCTCTCTCTCCCCTCCATAACTATAGAAGATTTTACAAGGATTAACCTTCCTTTGCAAAAGTTTGCCCCTGTGAGTAGGATCCTCCTACTAGTCATATCTCTGTCTGAGAAGCCAAATTCTTGATACTGTTGTATTTTCTAGCAACTAATCGAGGTTTTGTGTTATTTTGTTTTTGAAATGTGTTGTTTTGAGTACAACAGCAGTGTGCATTGGGGAGAGGAGGGGGAGGGTATCCCCAAAAAATCACCTCTGAGAGTAGGGGATTGTCACTGCACAATTTCCAGCAGTCTCTCGGAAATCAGCAAAACTGAATCCATCCTGAAGAAAAAATGAAGAGCTAGAGCATGATTTGGAGATATTTAGAAACCCTAGAATGTGTTCTAAAGCCAATTCTAGTTCAGTTTCTTTATTCTAGTATTTCTAGCTTTCTCACATGGTATTAAAATCGCTACGTGGATATGTAACCATAAACAGTGTGATAACTAAAACCATCAGGCTGAACAAAGTAAGTGTATCCTGAGATTCATAAAAAAAAGATTTTTAAAACTAGAGAATAATAATTCATTATTGTTAGCCTTTAAAATGATTTAGTGCTATAAAACATATATTATTAATTAGAGAAGTAAGCACAGAAAAAAACACCAAAACCAAGTACAAATATACTAGTGGGGAAAATCCCACATTACCTGGAAGATTAAATTAAACAAATCTAATTGTCATTTCTTTTTCTAAATTAGGAATGTAATAATTGAAAATCTAATTCCTCCCTAAGGCCTAGAGTAATTCTATTAGGAAGCCATTATATACCACTTAAGAGAAGGAAGTTTATGTGATGCCTATGAAATGATGGCTATTGTAGCATGAACTCAGCTACCAACAGGTGACTTTTATCTTAAAATGTCCAAAATTTACATGTTGGTTCTTTCATCTTATTTTTAATGTTAAGCTTTACCTCAACAGTTATTACAACTTTAATAAGGACAAAAAAATCAAAGAAAAGCACCAAAGATGTGAATAATTAGATACAAAGACAAAAATACTGCCAGATAAGTAAAAAGTAAACAATGAGTAAGACAGTGTCCCATCAGGATCACGTGTCATAGAATAGTTGACTTAACAAGTCCCTTCCTCCCCTCTAATTTATTTTTATGGTTATATTGTTATTTATATATTATATTTTTATGATCATATATTTGTGATTTATGCTTATATATAGTATGATTGAGCATAAGCCTAGCTGAATGCCATGTAAAATCTTCAGAGCGATACTTAATTTAAAAATAAGAACTGCAAGGTTGAATGAGGAGTATATATATCTTCTAAATCATCAGATATTGGTCAAGACTGGTACAAAATAGCAAAAATATTCCACCTGTTATGATAGTGTGGTAGGGCAAGTCTGATCAAGACCTTCTAAATTTATTCAGAGCTTTATAGAAAACTTATGAAAGAATGCATTTGACACTGTCCCTCATGACATCCTTGTCTCTAAATTGGAGAGACATGGATTTGGTGGATGGGCCCCTCAGTGGATAAGGAATTGGCTGGATCGTCGCACTCCAAGAGTTGTGGTCAACGACTCAATGGAGTGGAGACCTGTGATGAGTGGTGTTCCTTAGGGGTCAGTATTGAGACCAGCGCTGTTTAACATCTTTGTCAGCAACATGGACAGTGGGATCGAGTGCATCCTCAGCAAGTTTGCTGATGACATGAAGCTGTATGGTGCAGTCGACATGCTGGAGGGAAGCGATGCCATCCAGAGGGACTGTGACAGACTTGAGAGCTGGGCCCATGCGAACCTCATGAAGTTCAACAAGGCCAAGTGCAACATCCTGCACGTGGGTCGGGGCAACTCCCAGTATCAATAAAGGCTGGGGGGATGAAGGGATTGACAGCAGCCCTGCCGAGAAGGACTTGGGGGTGCTGGTGGATGAAAAGCTGGACATGAGCCAGCAATGTGTGCTCGCAGCCCACAAGGCCAACTGTATCCTGGGCTTCATCAAAAGGAGCGTGGCCAGCAGGTCGAGGGAGGTGATTCTGCCCCTCTACTCCAGTCTCATCAGACCCCACCTGGAGTCCTGTGTCTAGCTCTGGGGCCTCCAAGAAGGACATGGAGCTGTCAGAGCGAGTGCAGAGGAGGGCCACAAAAATGATCAGAGGGCTGGAGCACCTCTGCTATGAAGACAGGCTGAGAGAGTTGGGCTTGTTCAGCCTGGAGAAGAGAAGGCATCAGGAAGACCTTATTGCAGCCTTTTGGTACCCAAAGGGGGCCTACAAGAAAGCTGGAGAGGGACTTTTTACAAGGGCATGCAGTGACAGGACGAGGGATAATGGCTTTAAACTGAAAGAGGGTAGATTGAGATTAGATAGAAGAAAGAAATTCTTCACCATGAGGGTGGTGAAACACTGGAACAGGTTGCCCAGAAAAGTTGTGGATGCCCCCTCCTTGGAAGTGTTCATGGCCAGGTTGGATGGGGCTTTGAGCAACCTGTTCTAGTGGAAGGTGTCCCTGCCCATGGCAGGGGGGCTGGAACTGGATGGTCTTTAAGGTCGCTTCCAACCCAAACCATTCTGTGATTCTATGTATTAAAACAAAGAAGCAACTCCATGTTGTCATTGATTTGAGCATAACTTATTATTATCTTCGAATCTCTTTTTTTTTTTCCAAGTTGAAGAATTGTCAAAGTGTACTTTAAAAATATTAGGATTTCTGTGTGTAAATTATTGGCTTACTGAGGCTATGGAAGTGATAAGAAGGGGTTTATACTTGCTTTTTTCTTTTTAAGAAGAGTGATTGTGGCACATAATAGTTCCACTGTCGTGGTAAACTCCTCCTTAGAAACACTAATTCAGAATATTCCGTGTGTTTGAATGTGCAGCAGAATTGATTTGGTTCACTTTGTTAGAACTGTGAATGCTGAGGCACATTATTTAAATCCATTTATTTCTCACATGGGATTCATGATGTGCAAAACCAATCTGAGACAATCTATTTTAATATATTCTGTGGACTGCAGTGTCAAAGACGTAGAAAAGATAGTTTTGTCAAAAACTTCTTTAAAAAAAAAAAAAGTAAATTTGCATATAGGACTTTTACCTATCAGCATAAATCACCAAAAAAAAAAATGTATTGAGTATATTACTAGGAGTTCTAGAAATCTGTTCATGTAATTCCTGAAATATTACCTTATCTTATTCAAGTCTTCTAAAGCTCTATTTAGAATAGCAGATGGAGACAGAAGTGCATCAACACCTTTACCTTTCTAAAAATTTCACTTTAGCCATTTCTGAAGCTGCTTGGTAGACCACTCAGCACAGGCAACATGTATGAGACATGTGAGGGATGGGAGACGCAGTGGCCATGTTGCTCTCACCTGTGGCTTCTGGCATTGGGATGATTCCTGAGGGCTCTGTAAATCAGTGAAACAAGTGAAGTTTAAGCTTTATTACAGCCTAGTTAACCCACCTATAGCTGCAGGGTCGTAGGGTCTAACTTTGGGATACAGACACCTAAGACATCCTTAAATGCTAAGCAGACTTGTGGTGAAAAACATTAAGTACACTCACATGTGATCCTCTTCAGCACTGCCATTTTGGTAAATTCAGCAACAGAACTCATAACCTTTGCAGTCTTGTTTACCTATTTGCGTTTAACCATTTATCGAGCATGTTAAGAAGGCACAAAAATGAGAACATCAGCAGATATTTTATTTTTCTTCAAGCCTTTCTTAAAATCTCATGCCAAAGGAAATTTGGTATTGGCATATGCCAATATCCTCCAGTGTAAAAAAATGATACACGTCCTATGTAGTCTGCTGCTTTAATACATCATGGTTTTGTTTAAGTGGGATATTTTGCCTGCATCCACTGACAGGCTTCTTCAGCAGGCATTTTAGATGTTGCATAGGAAATTTCATTTTAAGCGAGCATTTAGTACAAAAAACCTAGTGGATCAAGATAAAGAATTTTGAATCATTTTACTCTGGTTGAAAACCATTTGTGCTATCCCTTTCTCAAAGGGGTCTGTAGAGTATAATTTTTAATCATTTTTAGAAGATATATACAGAGTATGTAGCATAAAAAGACTTTTAATAATAGTCTCACTTTTAAACTTTATTTTTGTCTCCCCGGAATTTTATTAACGGTTTTGTCAGTGATTAGTTACTGTCAGACTAGCAAGTGGTAAGGTTCATTTCTCCCCAGTCCCTTTCCTCAGTGCTTTGTCAAGGAGCCAGGCATTTTTCAGATTATTAAGGATATTATGAATTCTAGTCAAATATTATCAACAGAGCTGATTTGTCTAATTTCTCAGAAAATTCTACTGCATGTTACATGAGTTTTCAGAACAGCGTGCTACTTCGTTTATAGGTTATTGACGCCATACTTCATAATGGTATGCACCACAAATAAATAAGGCAAGGGCATTATCATCAGCTTTTTTCAATAAAGAAGTCAGAATGTAATTAGCTTCTCAGAACAACTATTTGTTAACATTAAAATAATGCAACATTCCTGCTCATATTTAACAATTCACTATTAACTTAAAAATATGTACTTATGGTCTGATGATTTAAAAATTCACCGCGCTCCACATCCTGAAAAGATCAACTCTTATGTGAGCCTAAACATAGCATTATTTATGATGCAAAATAAATGTTTATGAATTTTGTTTCACTTACTAGTAGACATTTTTTGGAAATTAAAATCACAATGGAAGGTAGAGAAATAGTGCAAGTGCTCTATTTGTGCAGAGTCAATTTAGCTTTTCTCTCAGTACCATATGTGCTTGTTTTCTGTGCTTATCAACAATGAGCATTTTGTTTCACCAGTGTTCAAAGTATGTTTTTGAAGGCAACGTCTACAATTGATCCATAATCAATTGATGGCTCCTGCACAGGGCACTGATGAGTGTCCAGGCTTCAAGCCAGCTGAATATTACCAACACAAAATCTCTTTTCTGAAAGAAGAAGGGTCAATTTGGATGCTTTTTTCGTCATAGATTAACTGGCACTGATGCCGTAGCTTCTGGCTTTCAAAAGCTGCTGAGTGAATAATAGCCAGTGCATTGGGCCAGGTACACGTGCTGTATTCCAGTTCTGTGCTTGTAAGCATGCTCTTCTTCTGTAAGCATAAGAGAGGGAGCAACAGCAGCCATGAATACCTGAACTGAAGTTTGTGGACATACAATGAGGTGCTCTGTTTGTGACCGATGTCTTTCTCTCAAGTTAATGGTTAAAAAGAACTTACTCTTTAAGTGTATATATTTGCTGTTGTTATAGATGGCAATACAATTATTCTCCCTTAAAGCTCTAAACTCTGAAACAAAACATTATGGAAAAAAAAAAATCTACTTGGAAAATGAGGAGTTTATTCTTTTCATCTGCTTAGTTACATAGTTATTTCGATTCTAAGTAAAAAGGATAACTTTTAATAGGCTTTTAATTCTGAAGTTAGTATTCTATATTCCAGATGTATGATATTTTGCTGTCTTTTAATATTTCTAGCTAAAAAGAAAAAAAGAAAAAAAAAGCACAGTTCATTTTCAGTTTTATAGCCTAAGCTGTCTAAATGCCATGCTCTGTTTGCTAGTTTAGGGGAATGAAGTCCATACCTGAGAACAGGAAGCAACTCAATGAGGTAGCTCATTGTCTGCTTCTTGCAACTCAAAATGGGGCTTAAGAGGATAAGACAGCTGTCCATGGAGCAGAAGACAAGTGAGACCATTGCTAATGATCACTCGTTAACCATCACCCCCTTCCAAGCGGTCAGTCCTCAGAAGTCTGCCATTTGAAATCATGTAGCCTTTTATAATAGATTAACGATGTCAGGCTACCTAGTAGAAAATAGTTTTTATTAGATGCTGCATTCTCTTCCTTACATTGTCCTACTTTTTGCATTTAAAAGTGCTTACCTCTGCAAGTAGTCCATTTGAACGAAACAAATTTAAATATTTTCTTTTTTTTTCTTCTTTTTTTTAATGATGTGTTTTGTGTGGTACATTGGCTGTTCAATACGTGTTACTCTGCTTTCTGATATTCATTCTTCCAACTATGCATGCAGTCTTAAGTTCAAAAGGAGACACACAAGAAAAATGTGAACAGAGGCACAAAAATTCATCTTCCTTTGAGGGATATGCATTGCGGCTTGGGGACAAGAACATAACTGGCCTTTGTTTTCCTGTTGACAGTGGGGCCACTCTCCTACCAGACCAGCTCTCTGGAAGTCACAATTTGTGCCAGCTACCTGCATGTCACTGAGATATTTTTGGGGCTTCTTTGATAACTGAAGGTTTCTCCCAGATCATCTGTTCTGCACGTTCCAAGGAGGACGAATGGTGCCGATCTGTAAATGCCTAGGAGCGTTGAGCGTGTTACAGACACAGCTGCAGGGGCCCAGAACTAATCCCGAATTGGAGTGACCCTTGCCACATTTGTTCTGTTCTGCATGATTCCTTTCCCACTACAGGGCCAATGCAGAGAGTAAGCATTATCCTACTGCCATTTCTTTACCATCCATTGAATCCTTACACTCAGCTCATCTCCCTGCAAGAAGCTCTATGAGCTGGATGCTACTGGAGGGTACCTGTTGCATCACTATGCATCTGCCTTGACTTCACTGAATTCACAGAATCAAGGTCGCTCTGCTGTGTTTATTAGATAACAAAACAGCGCTATTTTATTTAGTTAGTTATTTAGTTTATTTATTTACAGAAACGTACAATTCCAAGTGTCTTTCCGCTGGAGGTAGTGTGCATGTATCTAATTAATGTTTCAGGTCAAACAAGTTGAGCAAAAAGGAATTCAGGCAATGGGAATAATGCACTCCGATTGGCATGCTAATGGCCCTTATCTAATGTGTACAAAATGCTAATTCTATACAAAACCTCATTCTCTAATAATTTCATTCACTCAAGGCAAAGTGATTAGTTTTGGTGCTGCTAGTTGCCATCCAGTTCTTACATAAGACAGCAAAGAGCAATATTCTTACTGGAGAAGAGGTGACTATGGCGTAAGAAAATAAACCTGGAAGTCAGAAGATATATGTCAGTGCTGGTGACTACTTTCTAAACTGCCAACAGGATTCACTGGAGGGCCACTTGGGGTGACTTTTAATTTGGTTGAATACTAAACTGAATATTTGGCTTAAGAGGACACCTGCCTTTTTTTCAGAGGTAATAGTACCATTATAGTAACAGCCTATTGACCAGTAGAGAAATTTATGTTTTGGTGAACTTCTTTACAGTTCAATGGAAACTTATGGGTTTCCAGTGTAATTTTACTTCTCTTAAAAGTAGCATTATATAAAAACAACAAAAACTGTTGGGTAACTTTGTTTTAAATACTAAACAAAAAATAACCCAATGAAGTTCTTAACATTGTGAGGCCTTATTTCTCATTTGCACAGCGACTTATAAGCAAATGGTTTTTGACACCAGTATATTAATGCAGTAGTATTGTCTACTTGGTCACTTGGTGTTTTTTCTAGCAAGAAGAAACTACGCCTAATCCTCTAGCCCTTTCATTCAAAAGATTCCAATCTTTTGAAGCTGATAATTAAAGATAAAAATCCCCGTACTGTTTTTACAGCTAGTTGCCATTTATATCATGCAGGTTAACCTTCCTGCCATTTGTAAGGGTAAATCTATATGTATTTGCTTGTCTTTAAAATACGTAACTTTTTCTCTGTGTCTTATTAGATTTTCTCTATTATGGATGACCAACTAAAGATGTTGTCTCTTCATCATGATATTGATAATTTAGTTGAAAAAATCAAAAGTATGTTAATTGGTCATAGTTTCATGTAGGTTTCATCTATATTTTATTATAATAATAATAACTATTTTATAATAATAATAAAAAATTATTTCCAGCTTTCATAGACCTATGGCACACTTCTTGATGAAATAGGCACTTCTGAAAAGCGACCAGATGCTTTACAAGTGGAAATTGTGCCACAACTGTGGAATAATGTACTAGGTCTGGCTGGGATGGAGTTAAATTTTTTCAGAGCAGCCCATATGGTGCTGTGTTTTGGTTTTATGGCTAAAGCAGTGTTGATAACACACCAATATTTTGGCTATTGCTGAACAATGCTTGCACAGGGCCAAGGCTTTTTATTTTTCTCGCTCTGCCCCAGAGCCAGTAGGCTGGAGGCGGGGAGGGTGAGCAAGAGTCAGGACAGCTGACCCGAATTGGCCAAGGGGATATCCCATGCCATGTAACATCATGCTCAGAGGACGTAACATCAGAGGAAGAAGTGGGGTGGGTTTGGCTTCCAAGTAGCTGTTGTTCAGAGACCGTCTAGGCATTGGTCTGCCAGTGGCAAGTGATGTCCTCTCTTTCAGTTGTTTTTTTTTCTCTTTCTTTCACCTATTACACCATCTTTATCTCAGCCCACAAGTTTTCTTGTGTTTGTTCTTTGCATTTTCTCCTCATGTATTTCTAGTGGGGGGGGTGACTGCATTGAAGCTTTGTGGGTGCTTGGCTGCTGGCCAGGGTCAATACACTACAAAAAAAGTAGTGGCTCATTCAATTGTTTTTCTGTACTTATAGTGCATTTCTCTTGTTAAATGCCTTTGGATTTGACCATCTAGATCAGTGATTAGAGAATATTTTCTGTAATAGACTGGTTGAGTACACCAGGGATTTGTCAGTCTCTTCTCCAGCACACACAACTTTTTTTTTTAACTTTCCCCCCCCCGGCAATTACATTCTTAGAGCAATTGATTGATTTTAGCTTATTTTGGTTTGGTTTTAATCAGACTGTTTATAATGTATTCAACAACAATCTTTTTATTAGACCTGCTGTTTTATTGATTGTATTTTGTGCAATGACAGGTTTAACTTGTGAATATTTGGATAAATAGGACGTAAGAAGACAACAGATCAATGAATGTGTTCTGCAATGTTTGTTGCTGTCATCTTTATTTACTATTTTTAAAAAAATCTACATTCATAACAATTGGCAAAAGCTTCTTCAGTGACAGTTCATACAGAGTAGTGTGCTACTCATCATGAATAATGACGATAGCATTGAATGTTGAGAATGTCTTCAATCTCTAATGCTTTAGATAACATTCATGGGCCTAACCTCATTGCACAGTAGTTTCAGAGCATTTTACAATGAACAAGGCAAATTTAAAAGCAGTTAAGGTGTCATGTACAAATTTCAGTTGGATTCACTAAAACTATTTCACTGTAGAAATACCATAATGGCTTAACTGAAGGAAACTTGTTGACCTCCCTAGTGTTCTGATAAATTTATGCTGTCTAAGAAGCTTTTCACTGTTTAGAAATGTGTATAAAAATAGGTTTTAAATCTTGTTAAAATGCATCCTATTGTCTTTTCTCATTCTTTTCCCCTTAAGTGTTCTTATAAACATATGTTATCCAGGACATTTTCAAAAGGCTTTTATGTATTTAAGACTAGATATTCTCCTGAATTGTAAAGAACACACTTTAGATTTCAGTATTGAAGCAATATAGAAACAAATAATAGTATTCTCACTTCACCCTGTCTCTGACCTATTCTTTTGTACTGCATGTGGTAACGAGATGTTCTTTCTAGAGAAGCAGATTTAGGTATTATCTTCACAATAGAAGTAATTTGAAAGAATCCATCAAGGTAGAATCATAAGAGACTGTTTTCTTGCTTAAGCCTGAGTTAGAAAATTGGATTAAAGACATCACTATCCTTTACATTTTAACATAATCTATTAACTCATATGAAAATTTTAAGCTGAGTTGTCTTTGCTACATTTTTCTCTTCACTTATCATAACTTGAGTTAAAATTTAAATGAGTGTTATCTGGAGCTGAGGAGGGTAAGTAGCCATAGCAGGCAGAAATTTCTTTCTGTGACCACTACTTTAGAATAGCAGGCCATACTACTGCTTGAGTGGCTGAATATTAAAAAATTTGCTTTAACAGCAGCACCTACAAATTTCCAACCATTTTACAGCTGAAGGAAAAGCATTATTGTTTTGTTTTCAGGATGAAGAAGTATCTGTGTAACGTTATTTCTGCACAGACCCATACATGGCCACTCCATTGTCCTCCCATTTGTCTTAGTCACTAGACAGCTGTCTCAGACTCCCTCTGCACAGAGAGCGTTTGTGCAGCAGTGGTGCTTACTCAGCTTTGCACGGGCCATTCATGCCACAGAAAAAATTCAGCAATGTTTTTCTTTCTGCTAAATGTGTGCCTGGGATACCATCACTCCGTCTTGCATCCCACCATCTTTGCAGTACAGTTTAAACAGTGTTGTTAAAGAGTCAAAACAAAAAGGAATATATAGTTATGTTGACTCCAACCAAAACATCATCTAGGCAAGCATCCTGTCTCCAAACACTGTTGGGGATGTTTGGGGATGATTAGGGAAGGGTAAGCATAGGACGAACTTATATGATAATTCCCTCTAATACTCCTCTATCCTCCAGCTATTTATATCTCAGGGACTTCCTGAACTAACTGCGGTCTCTGTGTGCTCAGTAATCCCCAATGGATTTCACTTCACATCTGAGCACTTTAACATTTGAGTTTTGCAGGTACACTTTTACAGTGGTAAATGTGATATGTACAGACAAAAGCTGTTAGAAAATACGAAGACTCTGCTGTATGCTTGCCTTTTGCTCTTTGCTTTAGAAAGGCCCTACTCTGGCGTTTCACAAATGAAAACGAAGAAGACATGATTATGCTTCAAAGCGTAGTCTCTTGTATCTTATTTATATTTCTTATGTCATATTTCTGATCAGATGCTGTACAAATCAACCTTATTTGTGAGAATTCTGCCTGACAAAGAAATTGCAGCAGGCTATACAGGTCTGGGCAGCAGACACGAAGAGGCACAAAGACACAAGAAATATGAAGCCAGACAATACAGCAGAGGCTTAAAAAGGAGGAGACAAATGGATGAAAATGCGCTAGCTTGTTGATTTTGTACAGATTTCCTGATGATTAATTTCATGTTGTGATATCTTGGCTATTCAGTATGTCTTATTAAGTTTGGCATTAGTTTTTATGTAAGGGCTATGTCTCAGAAATTAAACGTTTCGGTTTTAAGAAAGCCTGTGAAGGGCAGAAGAGGAAGCAAAAGTACTTCATTTGCAGTGAAGAGTGTACCTTATTTCAAGGTGCACTTTTAAAATTAATTGTAGTAGCTACTAAAATGTATGATAGAATGAGGTTTAATCTTTCGTTATTTATATTTTTCTCCCTTAAATGGGAAAAAAATCAAATATAACTAGTTAACTTTCTGCTTTATGGTTTTATTTAATCTTAAAGTCAGTGCAATTTAACAGTACCAAATTGTATTTGTAAATTTTGACACTATTTTGAACCAGTAAGAAAATACTGGTTTTCACACACAAAATCAACCTTGTCTGTTTCCACTGGGAGATTTTATACTGTCTACTGCAGTATAAATTTAGAACAAAAACCCCTTGTCCTAAGAGTTACTACAGTTGGGAGATGTTTGCACCCATACGACTATGCATATCAAATGGAAGATTTTAAGTTTAGAATTAAATGAGCATACAGCAACTCATATTTAAACTGAGAAAGTAAAAGAAATGAAGTAAATATTTTTTGAAAAATATAATGTAGTACAAGTGGAAAAATATAATGTAGTACAAGATCGTTGTTACCACTGTTCCACTCTTCATGCAGAGCAGGCAACTTACTTCCATCACACATGCCTCTGTTATACAAGCTTTCCTTTACACCTGGTGTTGATATCGGAATTCAGATGTCATTGCTAACCAGTGTGGAAGGGACAAGAAAGGAAGCAGTGGGGAAAAAAATCTGAAGGCAGAAGCGTAGCTCAGTGTGTAGTCTCCTGCTTCCACTGCTTTGGGAGCAAAGAAACAGAAAAGAGAAAGAAAGAAAGAAAGAGAGAGAGAAAGAAAGAAAGTATGTAAAGGAAAGGCACAAAGCAATGGAGGAACACTCACAGTTGAAATTTAGGCTTTCAGCCAGCCATCAAATTGATTTGATATGGATTAGGCCCAGGGGCCAAAATATGAAGATAAAGAATGGGCTTTTCCTACAGTGATGTAATACTGGGTATTACTGTGTGCAAAATGGCAAAGGAAAGTTGTCACAGTATTTTATTTTTTGAATAATTTAAAAAGAATGAGAAATCAGTACATAGGAATAAAATAAATGCAAATTGCTACAAGATTGCAGTTATCTTGGTGCTTGTATTTATCTCTAAGGCTGAAGCCATAGTTCTCAGAACATAATTTACTGCATTTAACTTAATGGTGTTGGGGTTTTTTTCTTAGTCTTTATTTTTTTCTAAGTGTATGTATTTTAATTATTTTTTCTATTCTTTTTAAAGTTAATTTAGTATTCATGCCAGTGGCTAGATTAGTAATTCCTGAAAGATAAGACCTCCCTTTTTCTGCACAGCTACTTCAGAGCAAAAAAGACCAATGAAACACATCCTCAAATGGAGACAAATTCCTCTTCACTTTCTACTGGTTAAATCCAGGTAAACTGAAGTGAGGTTAGGGGAGTCATTCAGTACTTTCATCTCAATAGCAGACAGAGCATAGTCTGCCCTTTTGCCAGTCTATCTTTCCTGAGCAACAGGAGCCACGAGTCCTAGAGATGACTTTATTCTCTGGGTAGGGACTGATTTCACCTAAACTTGCCTAAAAGGTAGGTGTCATGTTTAAGCTGGTCATCTACATTTGTCTGTTTTCTGCAGAGAAAAAAATTACTTTGATGGGAATTCAACCAATCCAAAGCTATATGTCTAAAAAGCTGAAGCTACTTTTGGAGGGGTTTTTTGTCTCTCCACAGTAGTTATCATCAGGTTAGTACAAAAAAATATGATACAAAAGACAAACTACAATAGTAGACACTCAAGAAAGGTTAGTAAACTGTTGCAAATTTCAAACACCCTTCTATAACTAATCCCCAAAAGTTCTAATCACACACACAAACACACACAGCTAGGTGTGCACCAAGCCTCTCCCAGGCTGCGTGGGTCACCGGCAGCCCCATTGGGAGGGAGTGGAAGTTCCCTCGTTCTCCGTGTGGGACATATGGCTGCTCCAGCATCAGGTGAGCTCCTGCCACTCCTGACCACCCACCAACACGCACAGGGGAAAAAACCCCCACCCCACAAGGCCCCACACACGCCAAGAGGTCCCTGTGTGCAAGCCCACATGGACAGCCCCTGGCTGGGTGCAGGTGCCCCACAGGAGGTTGCTCTGTCCAGGCTGGAGGAGTTTGCGATGTTCGTGGCCACTTCTCGCAATGTCAAACCATGTCCAGCTGCTGCCCACTTCCCACCTCCCTCTCTCTACTTTTACAAATTGTCATGCTGCTTTTGCCCTTCTTTTCAAGCTGACCTTTGCTTCAGAAGACTAGTTCCCTGGTTACTACTCAGTCCAGCTAGTGGTCATCTTTCCCCCTGGCACAATAAGTTTAGAGCAAATGTCTCCTAAGACAATTTGGGATATTTCACTCAACAAACGTGGGATGCACTCACATTCCTCTTTTTCACCTATTGCTGTCCATGGCATTTTGCAGTGGGAGAGCCATGTGATCACCCTTCCAAATCATTATTTAAAGGAAGAGAGATTTGTGAAGTCAAGAACTGAATATTACTGTTAATGCCTTTCTGTATCATTATGTGGGAAATAAAAAAGCTCTTTGTTTTGCATATTCAACTATTGCCATTCTTTCCTCTGTTGCATTAGGCTAGTGAGAAGAACTTCCAGGTTCTATCAAAATCCCAACCTAAGGATTTTCAGATCTCAGAATGCCCTTCAAATCATACCAACCTGTAAAATGGGAAATATTGTTAACTGTGCTTAAAAATGCACATATAAGAGGCACAGAGTATAAATCCACATCTTGGGAAAAAAGCTGCATTCCTGTTTGTTCAGGATTTTAGAGTGACACATTCTGAAATCTTCACAGTGGTCACACACACACAAAAATCTCTTAGTGTTGTGTATTTCTGGACCAATAGTTACTCCTTGCCTGAATTTCTTGAAATGGCTTAGAACAAATATTTTGATCAAATATTCAGAGCATGAAAGAAAATATATCCTCATCAAGAAAAGATAGATTTATGAATTCAGTTTGTGTCATGTGGGGCTGACACTTTACCATGATGATTAGTTTTTAAATTAAGAAAATTTGTTCTTGCAATTAATGAGAATCCGCAGAGAACTGTGGAAACAAAAAATCTTCATTTGTCTAACATCAGATATTCATTGACTGCAGTTTTACTCAGTCACCTTTTAGTACATTTGGAAAGAATTCAAAATCACAAAGATCAACCAGCTTTAGTCTGATGCTGCTAGAAGAGCTAAAACGTGTTTAGGCTCTGAATATTAATTACCATGCTGCTTTAAAGGTTACAACAGTCACTTTCTCCCAGGGAGGTCATAGTTCTGATTGAATAAAGGCTTAATTATAGAATATTATAGAATATTGCAGTGAGCTGCAGCAACAAAGTCAGCAAGTGGGTTATTCTTTCTTTGACAGTCCTAAAAAGATAATAAAGGCATGTGAAAAAGAGAAAAACACATCTGTTAAAAAATTGAGGCAATTATGGATTAATAGTTTGTTTGTTTTTTCCCCATTGGTATAGAAGAGAAAAAAGATGTTACTGGTATTCTAACTACTGTGCTTGCCATTATTAGAGACTTTTTTAACAAGAAAGCCGTATCAAATGCTATTTAGCAATAAGGGTATGATTTGTATTACTGCAATGGAAGCAACAGTTTTGTGAAAAATACAAGGACTCATCAGACACTTGCTAACATTAAATACCTATTAATAATTACTAATTAAACATGAAAAAGGTTCTTTTGGGTGCTAAGTAATATGTTCCATTCAGTTATGCCTAACCCTGCATGCAGAAATTTATGCCATCATAACGTAGGCCATATAGCATTACATATTTAGAGTTTAGTCCTTATGTGATCTTGCTTTTAAACCTTGAGGCTGGATTTTACATCTCATTGTAGGAATTTTACCATAGAAAACATTACGGTGAAATTCCGACAGGTGTGAATGTCCGACACATCTAATTTCTTCTTCTTTTCTCTTGCCTTTTCTTCTTTTCTCTTGCCTTTCCTTCTCTTCTACTTCCTCCGTATCGTGAATCCCTTCCACCGTGTGAATTTTCATTCTTCCTATCGCTGAAAAAATAACTACAGCCGGTGCAAAGAGATCTGTTCCCCTTTGCCAAAGCAGGTGAAATGTACTGCAAGGCCTTTTTTTCCCTAGGGACCTCAGGCTTCCCTTGCAGTCCTTCCCAGGAGCATGAAGGTCTTGTCACAGCAGGCTAAGGTGGCTCAAGATGACAGACTCTCTCATCTCAAACTGCTCCAGGACTGCAGATCTCCTGAGTCCTGGGGCCCTCTTCTGGCAAATTTGTCTGAACTGATAATTAGCTTGGAAACACCAGCCAAGTGATTTCCTTGTGTTTTGTCTTGATAAGCAGCTGTCAGTGACGCCTAAATCAGTAATGTCCATCTGAAAACTTCCATATGCTGTAAGGTATTTCTAATAGACTTCTGACTTCCAGTTATCTGACAGGAAAAGGTCTGTGGGAGTTAAAAAGAGGAGTGTGAGTACATGGCTCAATGTGGTAATTTGGACGTAACACGAGGTCTTAACTGGGAATGATAGGCAGTGCGGATAACTGCAATGTTTCGCCTTAGCTGGTTTCAGAAAACAAAGTTAATCTCAGTCCTAGTCTTTCGGTCATTTTGTTCTCAGTTGCAAGACGAGCAACAAACGTGTCAGGCTTTGTTTCTAAAATCTGATAACTACAGTACAGGAACAAAAAATAGCAGCACAGCTTTCCCTGCAATTTCCAAGGAAAGAGACAAAACCTGGTTTGTTCAGATAAAATCTCCCTACCAAAGGCTGAATTGCCGAGGATTTACCTGTTATCTTCCTAATAAATATCCTCTGTGAAATTGGGGTGTAATTTTTTCCTAGGCTTTTTCTTGTTCCTTTTACTATTTTCTTCATCCTTTTTTATCTGTTTCTGAGTGTGTCTATCCATATCACAAGTACAATAATTTAAAGCACTATGTAGTTCAGGACAATTTTGATCCATGGTAAGAAGCATTTAAGTTAATGTGTTAGGGAGCCTTCTTCTCAGTGGAAGACTGGATATCTCACTTCTTCTTCGCACAAAAATGATTTACTAAGTTTTTGTACCTTACTCACATACAGCTATCAAGTGTTTAAAATCTTCAGTCTGTATTGTTGCATTGATATAGAATTATTTCAAAAAGGAAATAATGATTTTTCACAAACGTGACCTCTGCAGTAGGGAAAAACAAACCAAAGCCAAGCAGCGTACAGAATGAGTTCCACTGCCTGCACTGGAGACATTTAACTAGGACTGTGACCTTTAAAAAAAGAGAAGGGAAAAAAAAAAGCCCAGAAGATGAAAAGATGGGAAGATGTGTTGCGACTATGTGGATACCCTGTAGCTAACTCTGTATCTGGTGAACTAAAATTATCTTTTTTTGCCTTACAGGTTTTTTAAGTACTGGGGACCAAGCTGCAAAAGGCAATTATGGATTGCTTGACCAAATCCAAGCTTTACGTTGGATTGAAGAAAATATTGGATCTTTTGGAGGAGACCCAAAAAGAGTTACTATTTTTGGATCTGGGGCAGGAGCTTCCTGTGTCAGTCTCCTGACACTCTCTCACTATTCAGAAGGTAACAATCTTCTGAGCAAAGCCCTTTTTTTTTTTTTTTTTTAAACATTATAGTGTAATGAAAATGGCCATACTGGGTAGGCTGAATTAGAATTACTAATTTTTGTAAATTTGTAATTTTTGTAAAATACCTACTAGCTAGTATTCTGGATTTGTATTAGTCAACATAAATATTTTTATATCAAAAGTTAAATGGTATTATAGTAAAAATTTCATGCAACAAATGCCATGGGCAATATGCTTTTTCTAGCTTTATCAACAGTCTCCACTGGCTCTTCTATCAAAGAATTTGCCCTAATTAAAATGGAAAAGGGCAGTGACCTTCATTTTTTACACACTCTTTTCTGCACTTCCAATATGTATTTAGATGCTTTCCTGACTTAATGATAACGTAACTTAATCTTATTAAAAAATGTATTTAACTCCCCACAAGTACTGTGTGATTCCACACAGAGTTCTTAAGATTTTGGTAAGTGTTTGAGCTGTGCCATTTCTACCCTCAACACCTCACCCTCCCCCAACAAAAAACCTCAAGAATGTACGGCACCAGTACTGAACCATAAATATTCCTGGTGATAAGACCAAATCTACAAAGAATTTATAAAAGAAGACAAGTCAAAATATCTATTGTATTTATAAGTCCACGCTACTTCTATCACATCAGAACAGACAGAAATCTATGACAGAAGGCTAAGCCCTAGCAAGCAGTTGTAGCAGGGCGGCTGGTAAACACACCCTATTTGGAAATACATACAATTATGCCTGACAATTCAGTCTATTGATACAAATAGGGTGCAGTGAATAACTGTTGAGTAAGCCATGCCAAAATCAAGCAGATGGAACCACGAAAAACTTAACTAATCACATCACTGAAATTTTGTAGCGAGTGCAGTACGTAATCATCGCAAAGGTATATCAACCACAGCCAGTTTTTCCCGTAAATGCTTCAAGGTCTTTAAATAGTTTTTAGCTGTTGCTGTCTTTGACGTTTCAAGAGCTTGACAGTCGAAACCATGATGTGCAGAAGAGGCCCAGGCATTTTAGTTTAAGTATAAAACAGGCCATTTTAGTGATCTTACCAGGAAAAAACAGATGGGGCAGATTCACCAGTAAGCTCCAGTTGCTTTTCAGTGTTCTGACACAAAGAAGCTCTTCAGTCTGGGTCTTTCATCTCTCTTTATATTAGTACATATAAAACAACCAGAAAGAACTATCGAATCTCATCTTACTCTCTTCTGAAAAATGTAAATCTATTTTAATTCAGCATATAGG
Source organism: Phoenicopterus ruber ruber (assembly GCA_009819775.1). NCBI lineage: Eukaryota > Metazoa > Chordata > Aves > Phoenicopteriformes > Phoenicopteridae > Phoenicopterus > Phoenicopterus ruber. The sequence continues at coordinate 141,675,060 of CM020215.1, forward strand.
CAGTGCTAACACACACACACAAAATAATAATAATTTAAAAAAAAAATAAGGTGATAAAGAAAAAATAATGTCAGAGTAGAAGACTCAAGCCTATTAAATTGATTTTAGCAGAGCAGATTTTTTCAAATTATATGATGCATGGCTTCTGTGAAGGAAATGAGAGTGTGTAATTTTCATTTGACCTTTAAACTACTGAAGAGCGCATTTATGAGAGTCATTTACATGGCAAAGAGGATATGATTGCTTGTAGCTGCCACTCCTTTAAAGGAATTTTTACAGGACTACCACTGTGCTAAAGCCAGCGGACTTCCATTAAAGATTCAAGAAAACTGCAGTACAAGCATGAGTTTTGTTCTTGAAACAATAACCTGAAACCTTCATGCTTTATGTGTGTGAGCATCAGGAATGAGAGATTTTAATTAATAGCCTATTAGAGAGACTATTAAAAGGGAGCAGTGAGTAGAATATATGGAAATTGAATTGAAATTTAGGTATATGCATCCTTTAGTTATTGTATAATCAAAGCTTTCTTTGCTTAGTGAAAGCTGCTTTTATTTTTTTTAAATATATTTTTTAAAATATATAATTTGATTTGCATTTAAACAATTTGCACCTGCAGGTTTGTTCCAAAAGGCAATCATACAGAGTGGAACAGCCCTGTCCAGCTGGGCAGTGAACTATCAGCCTGCCAAGTACACTCGGATATTGGCAGATAAAGTGGGCTGCGACATGCTGGATACCACTGATTTGGTTGAATGTCTTCGGAATAAGAATTACAAAGAACTCATTCAACAGACCATCACTCCAGCCACGTACCACATTGCCTTTGGGCCTGTGATAGACGGAGACGTGATTCCAGATGACCCTCAAATTCTCATGGAACAAGGGGAATTCCTTAATTATGATATAATGCTGGGCGTGAACCAAGGGGAAGGTTTAAAATTTGTGGACGGCATTGTAGATAATGAAGACGGTGTTTCCCCCAATGATTTTGACTTTTCCGTCTCCAATTTTGTGGACAATCTATATGGTTATCCAGAAGGGAAAGATACACTGCGAGAGACCATTAAATTCATGTACACCGACTGGGCAGACAAAGAAAACCCTGAAACAAGACGGAAGACCCTGGTCGCTCTTTTCACAGACCACCAGTGGGTTGCTCCGGCTGTCGCTACCGCTGACCTGCACGCCCAGTATGGATCTCCAACATATTTCTATGCATTTTATCACCATTGCCAAAGCGAAATGAAACCCAGCTGGGCCGATTCAGCTCATGGTGATGAAGTCCCTTACGTGTTTGGGATTCCTATGATTGGCCCCACAGAACTGTTCAACTGCAACTTTTCCAAGAATGATGTCATGCTTAGTGCAGTAGTTATGACGTACTGGACTAACTTCGCCAAAACTGGGTAAGTTTGACCCCCAGCATTCTTTTTTGTTGATAGCATACTTCTAAAATAGTCGGTATCCCATTGCAGTGGCTTCAAACTCTGATTTTGCAGTAGTATTATAGAACTATTTGCGGAAGACAGAAGGTAACTGGGGCTTATTCATATTTAATAGATTTTTAATTAGTGTGTTCCCTCAAACTATTTTCTTTCAGTAGCTCAGTGAGAATAATAATGCACTGTATTTTTGATTCAAAAAATAGGGCAATTATTACGACAAAGCATGTCTCAGAGAAAAGGCAGCTCACTAAGATACTGAAAAATCAGAGGCAACATGTCTGCTACTTGAAGAAGGAACTGTCAGGCAGATAGCACTTATCTGCTACAAAAGAAAGGAAATTCTTTTTTTTTAGCGACCTTCACAGGGATGGGGACTCAGGGAGGAATTGGAACAGAAAGGCAGACACTGGAAAGATTTTTCCCTTTGAGGGCTATGATGATGATAATAAGTACTTGACTGGAATGAAGAAGAGATTCAGATATAAATTTTGCGTTGAGAAGGTTAAAAATTTAAATTAATTCTGCTTAAGAAACAAAATAAAGACATCAATGTTTTGCTGAAATAGAGTTATAAACATCAAGGAAAGAACCCTCAAAGCAGCTTAATCTGCGAGTGCTATTAATAATTTCTGTCCTCTTCCTATAGCATTCCTTTAAAGTGTATTGCAGTGTTTTACTTGAGCAGCAAGGGCTTTTTTGTTAACCTTGAGTCTTCAGTACTGAATTAAAACAAAGATCCTTGTGGCACAAAGGGGCTGTAAATCTTTCCGATGAATGTTTAATGGCAGGATTGGGCTCTGGAAACTGCAGCTTTGCTGCACTGCAGTGAATGGCATGCAGCTATATCAGAAAAATTCAGAGATACCTAGTGTGAAACACTCAGAGGCTCTTACAGCCTTTAATGAATCCAAATGATGTTCAAGGGAGAGAAATTTTGCAGTCTTGACAAAAACCTCAAGCATGAATTGAGTAAAAAACAACCAAATGCTTCAGGTCAATTTACAAGGCAAAAAGAAAGCTTTTGTTGCACTACATTTTAGACCAACAGGTACTTGTGCATGCAGAAATCCCACAGTACTGCAACAACAGTGAATGAACTCTGGAATATTTAGATGGATTTGGCCACAAGAAGTCATCAGTACTGCGACGGGCAAACTTCGGGATGAAAGCCTGGTTTACAGACAGAGAATGTCGCATGCTGGCTGTATGGCGCGCTCAGAAAGATGATTATACCATCAGTCTGTCTTTATTTTTATAGATGAAGTGACACATATACATAGAGGACTTCAGATCCTCACAAACATACATCATTGGAATTATTATGGAGATGCAAGTTCTCCACAGTCTCACTATTATTTACAATTACTTTATGACTACTCCCTGTAGAATAAGAAGTAGCATTTAAGCAATTTTTTGAGGCTGACAGGAGCTTCTGACAGTCCCAGCTGCCACCATTACTCGTAGTTGCAAGCACTTTCCAGCTGTTGCTACTTGAAAGCTAATTTCAGCAGGCTATACATGCCATCACCCAGTTCTCTGGTTATGAACCCATTGTCATACTACACCTAAAGGCACAACAGGCGCTTTGGGAGAGCCATTAGTCATTTCTGAAACTTCGCCATTGCTGATGAGACAGGAATGGGGTACATCTTCTATTACAAACTTGCCCCTTTATAGACAGTCTGAAAGGTGTGTTATTAGTAATGACCTCTAGCTGTAAAATTTTAGTTCACAAGAGAAGGAAAAGAGCAACACAAGATGCATTACCTTGCTGGTTTTTTTCTTTGTTTATATGAACAGTGATTAATTGTTCTGGATAGTACAAGAGAATACTTTGAGGAAAATAATATTTTAAGATTACATTTGCTCTGCACCTCTGATGCCTCCGATGGAAAAGGGAGGGTTGTAGCACCTCAAGCCTAGAGCAACAAGGGACATATCTGGAGTAACCATTCTCCTCTCCACCCTCCTACATGCAATCTGGAATCTGTGTGCCCACTCGGTTCCGCCGAGTCTCAGAAAGATTGATATGGTTCAAGACTGCATTGTTGGGGGCTTTGTTTTGGTCTTTTTTCCACCCTTTTTTTAATTGATCATTTCCCATCCTTATTCTGATAGAACTTGGCTTGCTTTGTGTTTGTACCCATGGCAACACGTATGAAAAATCTGTTAACCAAAAGAATTTATTATCCCACATTTCCCTGTAGGTGAGACTTGAACATTAAAAATGCAGATTTATTTATTTAATTTTAATGTCTCTGAGACTTTTCCAGTCTTGATGACTCTCCCACAGAGGCTGCATCCAGGTACTTATTGTGTAATTACGGCTCAGGTGGTGCATCGTTCTGATGGACTGTGCTGGGCTTTTAACTGACATGCCACCCGCTGCTAAAAAAGACACGTTGTTTAATGGGCCTACTGCCAAGGCTGGGTTTGGAGGGCAGGTCAATCCTGTAAAATCACTAGGTGTCAAAGACACAGCGCAAGGCACACTGCTTTTATTGTGTTTTACTTTGAAGCCAGTTACTGAGGCTAGCAAATAGGAGGTGACAATTAAAGTGTTTAATGGCAAATGGATCGTGCTTCAAATGAATACCTGGAAGTTGCATTTTGCTAATCCCCCATTTTCTACCTTGCTATGACTTCTTTTTTTTTTTTTTTTTTTGCATTAGCAGTCGTTTTGGCCTTTTCAAAACTATGTTTCTAACATGCCTTAGAAATAGGAAAGCAATTTGTTACAGAGTAGGTGTGAGGAACTGCATTTGGGATACAAAAATGACATGAAAATACGGCTTTTGATTCCACTACACGCAAAATTATATGCGAGAACTTCATTAAGAGGTGCGCTTAAAGCTTCAGTCTGCTGCCAGTAGTACTATCCTAACTGTAATGGTAATTTTATATGCTCAAATGCTCTGTTAGTTAGGGCCATGTTACATCCTTCGCAGATACATCAGCAGGGGGAGAGTGCACGACGTGAGGGGATGTGTGCCGGTCCTTCACAGATAGTCTGCCAGCTACACTCTTGTGAAGAAGGATTTGAAGTTTCATAGCATAGATATGAAGCCATGCTCTCCTTAAAGGCATCTATTGGGTTGCTAAAAATTACCCTCTTTTGAGGAGTTCCAATACTCTATTTTTGCTCCCATTCATCCAGCTCTACCTAGGTTGGTGATGGGAAAGATAAAGGCCTAAAGGATATATCCTTGTTTTCTTTGTAATTCAGATAAATACTCCTGAGTTATTTTACTACCATTGATTCTGAAGCAAAAACCTGACTGAGTTATTAAGGACGTCTATGTTTTATATTCAGTTTGGCTTTCTAATGGAATACACAATTAAACTTACAATGATTAAAGTGTATTTTCAAATCAATTCTTTGTGAACTCCTTTGTGAAACTGTTGCATTTCTTTTTGATGTTTCTGTCTGGAGAAATAACTGTCTCCAATGGCCAATCTGTTAGTCAAACAAAACAGTGTACTTATGGTTTGCTTTCCTTAGTAGTTGTAATAGCTGACTGGGAGCATGGCAACAGTGGGACCTGGTGATAAGTGAGGAAAGGAGGTAAGGGGAAATATGCTTGTGTACCGGTGCTTCAGGCAGGAACGGCTGTACCATTATTAATATTGTGACAACATGAAAAATCAGTGGAAGCATGAAGAAATGCCACACAGTTTTTCTCTCCCTCCCCCCCTCCCCTGCCCATATGGAGAAAAGACGACTGCTGAAAGAAACTAAATGATCAAGGGGCCTTTCAGTGTCTTAGAGACAGACTCAATATGTAAATGTTAAGACATTTTGCTCTCCAATGAAGTTAGAGAACGACACAAAAGAATAAAACACTCTAAGTGTATTAACATAACAGTTCCATTGTCCTGAGCGACAGTTAATGCTGTCGTAGAAGTAGTTAAAAGATGAACAGTATTTCAACATGTTATATGGCATTCAGGGTAAGAGAAAACTACTCGGATTCCCTACCATTCTTCTTGTGCCAATATCGCCAGATATGAAATGCTCAGTTCCCTCATTTGCCCTCCAGATGAGCTACTAATTCACCTTGTGAACAGGAATGCGTGTTGCTCTTCAGTCAGCATCCATTGCAGACACATTTACTTTATATCACCTGAGAAAAAATCAATGCTTTGAATGTACATTTGTAGCCCATGAGGTGTGAATTAAATGACAATAAACAGTAACATGTTAAATTGAGAAAAATGAGTGCAGACTGAAAGTGGGGAAAAAAAGTGATAGGTGAAATCAGACGATTCTGCACATTTATAAAATACCTTAGATAAGACAAGAAAGACCATCATATGGTCTTCTATCATATGGAAGACAAGTTCAGGCATTTCATGGTTGGGGACATTTTTTGATGGAGAAGATGTTTAAGCTGAATTCTAATGGTGGTGAAAATAAATAATCAGAGAGCAAAATAAACAACAAAAATCATCAATTTTGTTCTAGCAACAGGATGAAATTAGAAAAAAAAAAAGCCTCCCTGCCAACTAGTAGGATTGCGAAACAAGTTATCTAGTCCCTATGAGAGCCATTACTGGAAGAAGTACAGAACTGAAAATATATTTTTCAGATTATATTTTTATCACCGTGATTGCATCAGGTTTTTAAGGGAAGGTTTCCTAGCAGCCTTTTGTTCTGTAATTGCACACCTGAGCCTCAAGAATGTCCAGCAACACAAAAGGTGATGTGAGAGGCTAAAAAAAGCAAAAGGAAATTTGAAGTTAACGTAACAGATCAAAAGTTTTGTCAAACAGCTGATTCGATAGGAGAAATGATTTTATGTACATCTATATTTTATGCCTACCTATGATACTGGAAAAGTATTCATAGTAGGATAAACTGCCCAACTGCCCAAGAAAAAGACTTAACGTGTCATAAGTCGTAACCTTATCATTTTATGAATTGTCTCCAGTGTACATAGGAGGAGAGCCAAGGAAAGTAAAACTCCTCTTATTTATATCCACTGAACATTTTTGGTAAATTATCATTAGTCTGTAAAACCAAGATCCATGCATTATTAGATCCTCTGTTTTGTACTGAACTTAGTTATTCCATTTTCTTGTGAAAAAAAAATCATTTAGATACCTATCCTCCAAATTCAGAGACAATAACCAGACTATTTATTCAGTTATTAATGATCAGCCCTAGAGCTGATGGCAACGGTAGAGTTCTGATGCCCTCAGCAAAAAAATGACTTGTCTGTAGGGCTGGCTGATTTTTTTTTCTATTCCTTGTTTCAATCGACAGCTTCATGCCCACATGCAGCCGTGTAAACAAATCCTGAAATACAAGACTAGCCTCATGTAATGTAATTTTCTCTCTTGTGTTTGGAGGAGGCGGCAGCGTAATTGGGTATTCCTAATAGATGTAGTTAAAAAGGAGAGGTGGAGGTAGAGAATGGAAGAGAGGGAAAGGAAAGGGAGGTTGATATTTACTTGTTTTGTAGGCTGTTTGTAGGGGAAGGGAATGCTAATTTAAAAAATGTTTTGTTGCTAAAATCATCATCTGCTGTCATTTTTATAGGGCCATTAAAAAAAAAAAATAATAAAAAAAAATGCATGTCCAGCTTGGCTCATTGAAATGAGTGCTCAGCTTCTTCATCTCCTGTGCTGTGTATCAAGCGCAACTCGTTTACATGAGCTTAATTTACACATTTTCTGTAGGACCCTTTCCAGAGACTTTTGTGCTGTGAATCAGAATAGCAAGTGGGGAGAACACAAGATGGATTTTGTGCTGTAACTCTCGCAGGATTTGGGGTTTCTGACAAGAAAAATGCTTTGCATTTTGATAATCTTGCTGATTTTTAATTTGATTTAGAATTTATGTGTTGAACTCCAAAGTACTGTTGTAGTAGGTATATTGAATTGGGCCAATATCTTCTCCTCTGGATTTGCCAAATCACAAAAGAAATACTTCTATTTCCTTCTTGGATGCATGTTAGAATCCTTCAAAGTAGCAGCATACATCTGCTTCTGTACTGCTTGGAAGTGGATATTACTCCTCTAGCTTCAGCTAGGATGAACAATTACTAAGCAATTATCTTTTTATTCAGAATTAACACAATTTGTCTAACTATTAGTACATAAAATGAAAAATAAATAAATAAATAGAGAGAGAGTTAGCTAAATAAATGAAATAGTCTTAGCTCTGGAACCCGTAGTTTATATCTTATTGAGATGGGAAAGATTTGATACAATACAATATTAAAAAAAACACAAAACCAAAAAAAACCACCCCAAAACCCCACCCAAAAAAACCCCAAACACCTAAACCCACAAGCATAAGTAAACCAAAGTACCAAAATTATATAGAAAAAGAATTCTTCCTTTCACTCAGAAAAAGGAAAGATAAATTCTTTCAGGTAAACAGATGAATACAGGAATCATAAGATTATTAAAGTCAAATTACAGTCTGGTTTGAGAACTAAGGAATAGCTCGTTATGAACAGCAAAGGAATGCTAAACTAGGCAATCATATTCATGAGCTTTTTGAAAATGGAAAAAGCAAAAAAACTAAGATGCTTTAAAATCTGTAGCGGTGGGTCTTGGTATTCCCGTAACATACATAACAGTGTATTGGAAGAAAAGGAAAATATTAGAATCATTTTCACAGGAAATAAACTAATGCATATGGGAATGGAAAGAAGAATGGAAAGTTCTCAGAGTAATGCACAGAAAATGAATCATGTACGCTCAGTATAATATATCACAAAGTCTCAGAAAATACTCTTTGCTGAAAAAGAAAATTCAAACTCATGCACAACAGAATATTAAACTCAGCATTAGTAATTTTAAATTTCTGTATTTTTTCATGCCAAGAGGAAGTCATGTTTACGTGAAGTTTACCAAAATTATAAGGATACATAGACATTAACCACATCTAAATTGTGCCGTTGGTTTGTCTTTATTCTGAACCTATAATAATAAAAGAAAAAAGAAAAGATGGGAAAAGCATATTTCAATTAAATATTTGGGTTACCAATTTTGAAATTATCTCTGAGTAGTATACTACTCATCTCCACTACTGCTTAACTACTATAAAACTTGTTGATCTCAGCTAATGTATTTCTCATTGCTGCAAACTGGGACAGAATTAAGACTCACTGTCCTACAGCCGTTAAACGTAGTTATTTAGTAGCAATGAGCACACGGAACTTTCAAATAGTAATCTGCTTATGCAAATGATGGAAAGATTTGTGACATACAAGTACTTCAAAGGCTTTTCCCTAAAGTAGATATTTAAACAAAGGGGCACTAATAGCTCAGTAAAGGAACACGAAGAGAAATAGTTCCCAGTTACACGTATTAGCCCCGCTACTTCATGTTTTGAAGTTTTCTATGTAATATACACAGCTAGTATAAATTCTTGTGGTCATATGGACTTCCAACATTGCCAATAGGGATTAGATGCCCATGTTTACTACTTAGAGCAATGGAAGTAGTAGTATCTTAAATGAGAAAGTTAATGATGTCAAACCTTGAGAAGAGCTGAACCTACACCTTTACTATGGGAACAGGTAGTTAGTACCTCTCTAAGACAGCTTTGGAATATGATACAGAATCACAGAACTTCAGATGAGTTTTTGGGAGCTGAAACACAACCCTTTCTCCATTTTCATGTAAAAAAGTATTATAGTGTCTGAGATGCACTGTACAGTAAGTAATTTTTCTTTTGCTTATTTATTAACATCTGTTGTTAAGTTAGGGAGGTTTTTTTAGCTTCTGTTTTTAGGTTATGTTAATTACCAGAGAAACTATTAACTAAAGGATGGAAGGTTTTTGGGGGGGTTTTGGGTTTTTTTTTTTTGTTTTTTTTTTTTTTAATTACTATAATATTGCCTATTTTTATTTTTTTAGAGATCCAAACCAGCCTGTTCCACAGGACACAAAGTTCATCCACACAAAACCCAACCGCTTTGAAGAAGTGGCCTGGTCGAAATACAATCCTAAAGACCAGCTTTACCTGCACATTGGCCTGAAACCCCGAGTTCGTGATCACTACCGAGCAACAAAAGTTGCTTTCTGGTTGGAGCTCGTACCACATCTTCACAACCTGAATGAAATATTTCAGTACGTTTCCACAACAACTAAAGTCCCCCCTCCTGACATGACATCATTTCCTTATGTGACGCGACGTTCTCCCGGTAAATTGTGGCCAGCCACCAAACGCCCAGCAATGACACCTGCCAACAATCCCAAACATTCAAAAGACACCCATAAAACAGCTCCGGAGGATACGACAGTTCTGATAGAAAACAAGCGAGATTACTCCACGGAGCTGAGTGTCACCATCGCTGTGGGGGCGTCCTTGCTCTTCCTCAATATTTTAGCTTTTGCTGCGTTATACTACAAGAAGGACAAGCGGCGTCACGAGACTCACAGGCGCCCCAGCCCCCAGAGGAACACCACCAATGATATCGCACACATACAAAACGAAGAGATTATGTCGTTGCAGATGAAACAGCTAGAACATGACCACGAGTGTGAATCGCTGCAGGCCCATGACACGCTGAGACTAACCTGTCCGCCTGACTACACGCTTACTTTGAGAAGGTCCCCAGATGACATCCCGCTAATGACACCCAACACCATAACCATGATTCCAAATACATTAACAGGAATGCAGCCTTTGCATACTTTCAACACCTTCAGTGGAGGACAAAACAGTACAAATTTGCCCCATGGACATTCGACCACTAGGGTATAGCTCAGCCCTTCCCCCTCTACCCTCACAAGCCACTTGGAGGAAAGAAAAAACAAAACAAAAAAAAACAAAAAAAAAAAAGAAGAGGAAAAAGTTATAATACCATCCATTGAACACCTTGTCAAAATCTAAAGTACAAACAAGTAAAAGAGAAGGACAGTCATTATTTTCTTACAGATCCTTCCCACAGAAACTCTCTGATGTTAAAGATCAACTACAAACCCTGTGAAATGTGAAAAGTGTACATTGCTGTTACGATACTGCTTTAAGATCTCAGCCACTTTGATTGAAAGTTGAGGCCAGAAGAAGTCACTTAAAATAGTGTTTTGAGTGTAACAAGCAAAGCAGAGTCTTCTGGAACACAGAGCCAGTGACTGTACAGGTGTTTTGGGTTTTGGTTTGGGTTTTTTTTTTTAATAAATAAAATAACTAAAAAAATTCTTTATGTGCCATACCATGAATGGCCCTTGTTAAAACAAAGACATCACCATGGGCTTTTACCCAGCATATGAAGCTGTAATCCAGATGGGGGAAATAGAATTTTATTATTAAAAACAAAAATGAAAAAAAAAAAGAGGAGGACTGACTATGCAGTAAAATACGTATAGTTCTGTGCAAAGAGATGACTTGCCAGCCTGAACTATATTTAAAGAAACTTTGTAAAAATGTACATAGCTGTGAGTTTAAAAACAAAACAAAAAAAACGAAGAAGCTTTTATTGATGTTTTCAGTTTGAAAAGAGCTTTTAGAAAGATTGTGCATTCGGTTGTGACCTATGTGTATATACATTAGTCATATCACCTCTGTTTCCTCCAAGCCCAAAGGAGGAATTTCTTCTTAATTACTAGTGGTAAACAAAAAACATGAGTTTTTTCTAACATGTTTCATTTATATGAGGCCATGGTGTCATGCAGAGGATACAGTTGTCTGTGTGACCTGCGTATTTTCTCTTACAGGTTACACTAGTGCATGTTAAAGTACTCATAGGAGATTGTTGTTCTTTTCTGAAACTTTCTTTTTCTATAATTTAATTTTGTGTTAGCCTTTGTTAAATTGCAACACAGCAATGGATTGGAAAATGGAGAAAAAAAACACAAAAGAAAATAATTACTATTTTAAGCTTGTTGAACTGAACCAAGAAACATCCAATAATATGTATTCAGAGTCCAGTTTGTAGTTCTTGGTTATTGTGATACATTAGGAAGAGTTTTGTGCCCTGACAAAAGCAAAGAAAGCCTGTGTTTTGGTCAGCCTTTTCTGAGGAAAACTAGCTCTATATTCACCAGCAGTTGCAGCGGAATCTCAGCTGAGAAAGCACCTTCTTAGCTTAGCTAAACGAAATAAAACCACAATCTGAAAGTGGGGAAATGATGGGTTGGTTGGCTGGCTGTTTTTAAAAGTGTTCGGAAATGATCAGTGTGTAAAGAACTTCTCTGCCCAGTATCCTGTTTTGTGCTTGAGAGCGTACCTGTCCGAAAATACTGTTTTTGCTGACTTATTACACAGCAGTCCCATAGTCAGTGAACATTATGGAGAGAGAAGCAGAGACATCGTCAGCTGTTCTGCATCTGAATAAAACCCCAAATCCCGGAGAGCATCACTCTCCGGAAGGGCCAAATTCTTAGCTGATTGTTCCCTTCTGCCCTTCCTTCACTAGGAAACCAGGGGCCAAGCAGAGCTTTCAAACAAAGGAACTTAGAGGTTTGATCCAAACACCTGATTTGAATGTGAAAAGCTAGAAATAAGTTCTTGCAGATGAAAATTACTTTATATTTTGTCTTTGAAAGTTACTCCATCAGCGAGAGATCGTAACCAAAGATATTTGAACAAATTGGTCTGCACTTGAACATGATTATCCCAGATGTATTTTCTATTATCGATTCACAACTAAGCTGCATCAATATCATACGTCCCATAAGTATCTAACACAAGATGCCTTGTACCTCTTCTTGTTTTCTATGCTTTTTGTTCTCTAATAAAATGTCTTGGAATACTCACCCCTACAAATAAAATCAAAGGTGATTCACTGAGGTCTATTCATCTGCACAACTCCTTGTTGTAGCAGGCAGTAAAAACAGATTCTGAAGGAAAGAAATAAAAAGAAAGTTAATGACATGATAAAAATGTAACATGTGGCTGATATAATCCTTTATCTGTAATAAATGTGCTATAAACCTGACCTGGATGCTCAGGTTGGAATCTGATGAAGCAACAACCCCAAAGTACAACTAGTAACAAATGGAAAACTGTTTTTTTTTTTCGCTGATCTATCACATAATGTTGATTAATGCTGACTCTATACCAGGCCATTTCCACCACCTATGTAATGCCTCAGCTGAGACGCAGCAATTCATAACTCTTAAAAAAATCAAGGTAAAAAAAAAGAAAAAAAAAAAGGAAAAAAAAGAAAAAAGTAAAAAAAGGTAATGATGCTTGGCATCATAATCAGTTGGGTATGTTTGTAATGTGAATTACAGTATTTGTTTAGTACTTCCAATTGTCTTCTGCTAGCAATATGTACAGTACTGTGTCAGGCTTGTGACATTTGGGTAAAAAAAAGTTCCTGTAAGTGAATGATTTTAGCTTTTAAAAGTAATTACAATCAAGTTGATTTAATAATTTGATACATCTGGACTGATGTATGATTTATAGAGGGAACAGATTTATAGGGTCTTCATAGAATTCTATAATAATGATATCAAAATATACTTTGCAAACTGTAAAAGAAAAACAAAAGTACTTTCCCAGGCTTATATTCTTGACCTTAAGAGGCACGCAGGGTTTAATGGTTTCTTCTGTTATTGTTTTGCAATTTTTTGTTTTTTGCCTTAAGTAATGATAGAAGATATATATGGCTGGACACATATGTATAAACTTTTCAGCAGCATTTTTAATAATAAAATATCACAGTATTTTCTAATGCTTTGTGCAAAGAACTACGTGTTCATCCTTTTGTGTAGAAAGTCTTTCAGAGGTGTGTTTTCTGCCCCATCTCCATTTCATTATCTAATGTAAACGATGCCTTGATACACAGTTCAAAAACATTAAAGTAACAGAGGTTGCACTTTTAAGTTAGCATTGAGTTTTCATGGCTTTTGTAGTTCTATAAGCCTGCCAGTAAAAGGAAAGAACCTCAGACAATGACGATATAAGAGAATAAGCTCCATATATTTATTACCTGTATGCACTGCAACTCCCATTGAAGCAATGGTTTAATTGTTCTGTTAGTATTTTCTGTAGCACTGAAAAAAAAGCGTAGGTAAGCAGCTTCCCATAGTAGTGTATAGCTTAGCAGCTGAAAAATGTATCTTCCAAATTAGGGATCAGAATAATTCAGATAAATCTAATACATCCAGCCTCCACGAGTAAATATACTTTCATTTTATATTTAAAATTCAGATAAGCAATGAGTTTTGTTAGAAAAAATATGTAGGAGTAGCAATATAAGTTACTCATATATATTTAAGGGATTTACGTATATCGCAGGTATGTTAATATCATTCTTCCTTCAAAAGCTGAGTAAGTAAATATAGTTTGTTCTTTTATGCTATTAAATATCATTTATCAACCAGGTTTTCTTTCGCTGGAAAGGTACATAGACATTTTAGTAATTTGAGCTGAGTATTGTTTGCTTTCTGTAACTATTCTGCTGAATAGAGGTACTAACAATAATGTTTGATGAATTTTGAGCATATTATTGAAGAGTATTTGCAAAAAGCAAATCCTGAATGATTCATATCAGATTTGTGATATGAAGAATCAAGCTTCTGAGATAGAAACATATTATGTGCCTACTGATCTAATCAAGCAGCTTGAATTTTGAATATTGAATTTGTATATAAAGCTTTTGCAAATAAACTGCAGATTTAGAATTGTTCAGCAAGTATGTTTAATTACAGGTACACTTTGAAATTCCACGGCTTGCTCTGAGATAATTCATACACAAGAAAAGGGGTTACAAGTGTGTCATTTCTGTGAATTGTTCACCTTAAATTGCTGGGTGAACTCAATAAATTACCTTCTTTTCAGTTAATCGGTTTCATATTAAAAAAAGAGAAAAGCTTCAGAAGTTTGTTCATGCTAACTAAATATCGTGTTGTTTTCTTTCTTTACTGTCTGAAATATAAATCTGCAGATTAGTATGTTCTTATTTTGACTTTGCTAAGAGTATGACAATTTAATGGTATTTAATATCACATAAAAATCATATGAAATAATACCATGACAATTATGTGCTTGTCTCAGATTTGTAGTTTTACATTTGTATTATTTAAGTATTGTCAACTGTTTCTCGTATTTTCATCTACAGCTGTTTGACATCACAAACCTCATCAGCCTGAATCTCTCCAGAGGCCATTAGCAACTGGTAAAAACTGGGATTTTCATCCCACTAGAAATTATGATATTATGTATTTAATATCATAATATGTTAAAAAGCTTCTCAGCACTCAAATTAGCCGAAAAGCAAGATATTAACCTTTTATTAAAACAAATGAAAAATAAGGAAGGGGTTTGGAAATGTCTAAATATCTTGTTTGAGCTGTAGCATAATAAATAACATTTCACTTTGGGATGAAGTTTTGATTCAAACCATTTTGTTTGGTGTTCCACTGTGGCCACCAAGGTCCTCACTGTGTCTTCTAAAAGTTATGTTTTAAGGAAGTTATGCTTTCTCAGTCTTTTATAGCCCACCCAGACCACTTTATCCCAATTTTACTGTGGTAAAGAAACCTAGATCACGCAGGGATGATGTAGACACAATCCAGTCACAAAGTCCAGATCAGAGAAAGAATTCTGTCATAAGCCAAGTGAACTGCAGCTCTCCCGAGACACAGTGATAATTAAGGAGAATATGCATTAATATTCCAACAACTCAAACGTAAAATAAGCATGTAATAAATTAGTTACATTCCATTTTTCTGAATGGAAAGTTGACAAATTTTTGCAATACCTACATTTTCCCAACTTCATTTTCCACCCCTTCCCCACAAAGAACAGCAAAACATTTTCAGCCACTTCTAGTCATTTCTGGAATATCCACTTAAGTAAATGAGAAATGAAATAGATGACATGCTTTTGTTTTCCCTCCTACATGAAGACCCTCAAGTACTGAAAGCATAAAAAGTTCTTCCTCTGCTGCCTTTTATTGGGGATTATAGGTTATCCAGATGCTTCACAGCAGTCCCGTTCTCAAGAGTCTAGGTTTAAATAAAAGGGAAAAGCCAGACATAGAACTGGCATATATTGACTTTGACTTAAACTAGACAGCAGAGTTATGTTTCTCTCCAACAGCCAAAGATATGGCACAAAAATATAGAAAACTGTATCTATGTTTTGTTTTAAAAATATTGCATTTCTAGAGACCACTTTCTCTTTTTTCAGCTTTTGATGTCTGATGTCATGCTTTTAGCTGTACCTGACTCACAGCCCTCACTCATTTCATGTCATCTCATATCTTTTCTCACTATTTCATCAGATACTTCCCTGACAGGTACAGATATGTTTCAGGTGGGTTTTTTCTCTGCCACAACAGTTAAATTCAGCCCCATATTTGCTCCATTCTGTGCTGTATGACCGTGAGAGAGCATTTTTCATCTGAGATTTTCCTTGCTGCTTTTACTGTTAAAAAAGTTCCACTGAAGGAGTCTTTACATGACAAGATTCATCGTCCTTGAAATGCATCCATCTCTATGCCTGGCTGCACTTTGTGCCAGCCCAATAGCTTTGGTTTGACATAGCGTATGTCTTAGGGGGAAGTGTCAGCTTGCAGCCACGCTCTCCTGTTACTCTGCAGTTTATATTATTGTTATTATTCACTGTTGGCATTCGTTTCTTTTCTATATTGATCTTTATAATCAAGGATAAATTAAATTAGCCTGTCATTCTATTCTACAGAAAGATTTCTCAAACCCTAAAAGGTCATTGTTCTTAATTCTTGTTTAGATACAGCTAATTGCACCGTACCGTCAAAACATAAAAACCTTTCTAAACCATTCATATTTCCCAATTCTCCCATCAGTGCAAAGTAATAGGGGACTGGCACAGTTAGCCTTGTATGGCAAGAATTCATGGTATAGTGCCTTCCACTTGGTGGGGACTTGTTTCACATGTCTGGAGAAATAAATACAATTAACATTTTCATGCATCAAAATTTCATTACATCATGTCAAAGGTGAGCAAGACCTAAGGTAAGATTCATAGAAACTGCTGATACTGAGGATGATGCTCCAGTACCCTGCACTTGTAGTTATTTTGTAAAGGCAACAATTTGCAGGTCAATAGAGAGCAACTGCATGAGTGCTTAATACACTTCAGTGACTGGAAATCTCACTTCAGAAGCTAGAGTGGAATTTGTGGATTTCAGGAAATGAAGATGATATTGCAAAAGTATTTTTAATGGAGTTTGTGCTTTCAAGAATGCCTATAAGCAGCAGCAAAGAAACTGCAGGAAGAATGGTTTAAAATAAATAGGAATCAAATGCAAATTGTTTCTAAATGAATTTGACAGGAAGAAATATGATACGATGTGATATGTTGTGACCTTAAAATAATGTGATGGATTTCTTCTTCGATGTGAAGGGCCAACAGAAAAAAGGACAAGTATCTCAAAGGATACGTTTTTACAGGGACCAGTCAAATGAAGTCACTGCAGATAATGAGATTATAATGGGACTTTGAACGGAGATGTTGTGTCATAATGCTATACCATATGGATTTAGATATGTTGAACATAATCTACAGTGCTCATCTGGGTATTGAGAAGTATAAAATTAGATCCCAAGATGCTCTACTTTAGCCAGACACCAGTGCTGCCATGGTAGATAATACAGCAAAGTGAAATGTGCACTTGTGTCAGGGAATGAAAAAGAAACATTCAACTAATTTTACTGCAAGAAAGGCAAAGTGCCAGACTCAATAAATAGGGACTAATGACAGTACAAGCCAGGTACAGGTCCTGCCTGGAGAACCGTCTTGCATGTAGAGACCAACAGGGCGATTATGCTCCAAATCTGCTTTTTTCCTCACTTTCCTGGTGGTGGGGCATGGAGAGGAAGGTCCCTGGAATATGCTGTGTTCCAGTGGCCCTTGAGCACTCAAAAATCACTGACAACAGGTATATGTTAGAGATCCCTCTAAGCTGGATCTGGAACCAACGAACAAGGAGTAGGAACTGTTTGCTTATTACTAGCATTTTTTTCTCTTCTCGATGAAGGAGAATCAGGAAGAAGTAAAGGAAGAAGAGCAATGTGCTGCCAGCTTTCCCCAGTACTCAGGGAGAGCCAGCCAGACTCCTTAGTTTTCAGTAGGGTTGCCAGCTGCAAAAAAAGGCAATGGAGGCACTCAAGGAACAGTGGTCAGTGAGGGAGTTGCTGAAGATGGGACAACAGTCACTTGTTGAGTTGATTCGTGAGGCTTGAATGCCTCTCTCTCCCCTATTATAATGGGCTTATTAAAAAATTTCTGTGCTGCTCCCCAGACTGTAGATTCTGCACCATTAATTTAGCAGAAAGTCAGTATGTGATTAAAAATTAATCAAATAAAAATTTTATTACCAAAAATTAAAGCTCCAGCACGTGTAAGAGCAGTGATACTCAGTGTTGCTTGAATCTTGTGAGCTAACTGCAGAGGTGTCATTACATCTCCAAATCAGACACTTCAATAAGAGAGTTTTGATGGAGGCACTAGGATAAATCACCAGGTGTATATGCATACAGCTAGGATGTGGTGTTTCATTTGCAACAGCTCTATAAATTGCTGCTTCGATAAATAGTAAGTTTGAAGTTACTTACCTTTTCTTGCTGAGTCTGTGGGATATGAAGTAATATATGCCAAGGACACATGGAACAACTGCCAGCAGCTCTCAGACCTGCAGCACACAGCTAAAGAAAAATGAAGACGTAAGTTGCTGGAATTTTGGACAGCTGAGATCTATATTAGGAACCTGGTCTTCTTCATCTCCTGCTACCATCATCCAGATCGTACATGTCATGAATTTTCCTGTGGAGAACTGTTTCTTCCTCCAGAAGGCTGTCATGTAACTAGGGACTAACATGGATTGAAAACAAAAAATACCTTCTCGGGGTGGTGATAATATCTCAGTGACTGCACTGACCTCTGCAGAGCAGGTTTACAAACTTCCTTGGCACTCAGCAGTTTACGAATAGATGACCAATAAGAAACGACAAAATCTATTCAGTAGGTACCATGTGAGCGAGAATACCAACCACAAAACAGAAATGCAGATAACTGCTGTTAATAAGATCAGTGCGGTTTAGAAGCACTTCAGCAATTTCCAAAAATCCTTATGAATCTGGCATGTCACACTGAATAATCTGGAGGTAATCCTGGAGGAACAGGCAAACACTAAAAAGCACAGATGTGTGCATTTTTACTAAACTGACCATAATTCTCCATTTTGAACTCAAGATCTGCTCTCATCTTTATTTATCACCTGGAATTATTTGAGTTTAGCCTTTTTGCATAGTTGGGGAGTTTACACATTCTGAACTGGTAGTTTTACTGTCACCTCTGCTGTCCTTAAACATAGAGTAGTTAACAATGGGAAAATTAGCACATTGTAGTCATCTCAATGATTGCCTGAAGGAGACAGTGAAGTTGTTTGAGAGACAACATATTTGAGCATTCAGCTTTTTACAACTGTCAAATTCTTACTGATCTTTATCACTGTAAGTCAATTCTTTCACGTTTTCCAAATGATACCTTTATGAGTAGGTAAAATGGCACTGTCCCTTTTAATTTCACAGGAACAGTTGCTTTAGGTCCGAAGATTACTAATTATTACTAGGTTACTAGTAATTATTCTGGATTACTAGTAATTATTCTAGATTACTAATTATTACTTTCTGTATTGTTTTCTTTTCCAGATATTAAGAAAACAAAGTTAAAATGTAATAGCATTTTTCTCCTTCTTGATGGGGTGGAGTCTCATCCAACTTGATATTTCTTAAGACTGTAATTTTTTTCCTCAGGAAGAATTTAGAAACTTATAAAACAAATGCAAACTCATTCAAAGAGGTAAACAAGAACGTATTTCCTTTTTTTTTTTTTTTAAAAATAAAGTAGAGAATTTTAATTTATGAAAAAAAATAAACCAAACTGTATTGCTTTTAATTCTGGGATTATTATATGACTGCACAACTTTAGCAATTGGTTTCAGAGCATTTTCTGTATTGCAAGCTTTGAAATGTTGTGAAAATATGAAAACAATAGAATTTTATAGGATATTTAATTTAGGCAAAGAAGGTTTTTGGTAGATATATCATTTCAATTATTTTAATAGGCAATATGATGATTCATGTGCAAATACAGAACCTTTGTAGGAACTCTTGGTAACTGAGGCTTTTTGGATCTAGAAGTCTACACATTTAGATATCGGGGATGTATTTCTACATCTATCTATATACACAGATATAATTATGACATACATATATATGGTTATTATCTGCTTCCTCACTGCCAGTTTTCAGTATCACAATACAAAAGCTTTTTTCAATTAGTTACGAGTCACAGAATATGAAAAATAGCAATGCATTTCAGTGGTATTTTGGAACTAGTCCTTTTAAACACATTTTTTTTCCAGAGATATACACAAGCTTTTGCTCAGAAGATGCTCACACAAATGTAACTGAGGGAAAGATGAGAAGATAACTTATCATATCTATTTTCACTCACTTGGTGAAAATAACTCCTCAGCTGCAATAGTTCTGTTGCAGAATCTAGTTCTCGGTTGTTCCTCAGAGAAAAAGAATGAATCCCATCCATCTGTGAGAAATGAGGTTACGGAAATGCGGGTAAAAGCAAGTGATGCACAGTGGACAAAGCCGAGTCAGGAGGATGGCAGGCACTACGGAAGAAATGTGGCTGTTAACCAAGGACACGTGAGGAGGAGCTGGGAAGTGATCAGAGCCTGGATCGACTGAACTCAGAGGGAGTCCAGAAGAAGAGAAGTATAAACCAGAAACCAGGAAGAGAAAAAAGAACCAGAAAGCACATAATACTGAGAATAAAAGTTCAGAAAATAGTGCACAGGACAAAGAAGTAATATTGGACTGCTAAGGTGTGTTTGCATTAGTATTTTTATTTGGATAAGGAATATACTGCTAAAGGAAGTCTCCTAATCCCCATTTATCAAACTTTCCTCACAAGCTAAACTTTGGTGTGCATTACAAGCAATCTTGGAGCAGACGAGCTGGATTCCTTTTGCAGGTATATACTGAAAGTTATGATCTAGGAGTGCACCCCATGCCTTCAAGCAAACCACTGAGATTTGTGGATGCAAACCATTCTCTGACACTTCCCGACAGCCCTGGCACCAGTCCTTGTCCCTCTTGTATTTAACAGGCTAGCGATTTAGCAATATGGCCTGTGGGTATAAAATGATAGACTTTTCCCACAGCATCAAGGCTAATTCATTTTGCTGTCCAAGTTCAATTCATGGTGCAGTGCCTTTGATTTCGGTCCCAAAATACATCCTAAACTGCCAAGTCCTAAAACCATTTATGAAACACTTACTCGTTTTTAAATTCTGCTCAACACTATGAAAAATGGAAAGGGCAGGTTGCACTGTTGACTTTGCACAGCAGATTATACTGACAAAAGGATATTTCTTTTCCTTTAAATAAAGCAGGCACACATTTAATACTAAATCTAATTCTGCCCCTGGTGGTTTGAGGATTCAGCAGTGCACTGAAATTTACTTTTTGTCCACTTTAGAACATGAAATCTTGTGTAAAATATTTTAGTGGGAGAATATACACCCTTTGTATTATGCTGTATGTTCCTAACACTGACCTAAAATGCCAGCTACCTGCGGATGTTGGGAGTGGACATATGCAACAAAATTAAAAAAAAAAAAAACAAGCTTCACAACTTAAAAGGGTTTTTATTTTTTGAATGCCTCATTTTATTTCAATCCTTTTGCATTATCAAATCTAGGCACTGCTGAGCATAATTTTTTCATAAGCATTATTTTACTCACTTTGGTAATTATTTTCATTACAAGAGCTGAGGGGAATGAATTATGAATTTCAGTGTTAGATGGCATGGGTTCTTCCCTGCTTACTTCTTCTAAGTAAATATTACAGCCATGGACAACAGATTTGTCACTCCACTCTGCAAAAGGAACAGATAAGTATGTTCTCTGGTTTCTCTTTCTGTATTAGACATGGTGAGGATTTTTGTGTCAAAGCTGGGATTTTTATTATTTTAGTCTTGGATATTCCAGTTACAAGCCTTTGTGTTAACTAAGAAAGGGACACAGAACACCACATGCTTTCCATACTTCCATGACAATTCTGATAACAGATCAAATGAGAGAACTCCTAGGATATCTCATCATGCACTGCAAAGCCTAAACATTGAGATGATTGTCTCAATTTAAGGGTATGTAGGAACATACCTCTTTCAATGCGTAAGTTAAGTTGCAACAACCTCTTTTTGCAAAAACAAAACAAAACAAACAAAAAACCCAACCCAAAATATTTACATATTTATGAAGGACACAACTATAGAAGGCATCCTACTCTTGGAGAAAACAAAACTTGCACCTAATACTGAACCTGATCCACATCACATGTGGTAGCCACTAGTCTAAAGACAGGTCTTCTATGGTGTTCAGAAGTACAAATTAACAGAATAATTTTTAAAATATATTCTCCATGTTGAGTAAGATCGAGATTAAGTTTGATTAAATTCAAAGTTTTTAAAGATGGTACTTTAAATCTCATTTAATTTCTCTTGTCCTTTGTTTTATCTACTGAATAATCATTAGCTTAAACTTTTAACGGCTCTTAAGACTTCCTATACATGTGAAATCTTTAGAAGAAAGAATTTACATAAAATCACCCATCAGTCTAAAGAATCAAAGTAAAACAGCTGTTTACATAGAGTTATCATGTTTTATACTCTTGGTGAAATTGCATTAATTAAAAAAAAAAAAATCCATTGACTTTTGGTAGAAAAAGGAGTTTAGTTATATAGCTGCATCTAGTTTTTAATGCCATTGTGAATGAGGGAGTCAGAACATCAAATTATCTCGATTAAGCAAAATGTCCTACGTTTCATTTTAGCAAATCTATCTCTCCATGCAAAATTTTAGGATTAGAGGGGCTAAGAGTGCAATTTGCATAAAGTAATTTCATATCAAGCAACAAAATTAAATAGGAATATCCTCAAACCTGAGGAAAATATTTTCTTTTATTTATTGAACAGTTGAATTATGTCAATTTGATCATTATTTTGTTCTGAATATCTGAATCTCCCATGCATACATAAAATTGTTTATTGCAATGTTTTAATCAGACTAATTTTCTCAAAACTGATTTTGAGGTATATTGAATAAAATAATTAGAAATGGTAATGAAAAAGAAATCAAAATAAGAACTGAGCAAGATGGTTAGTAAAAGTAAGAAATACTTGATGGTTTTAATCATGGGTATATGTGAAAAGTGTGAAATATTGTAATGCCTCACATGAAAGCTGAAGTCATAAAAATTATTGTATATTGGCAATGAAGGTTTGACCCTCAAACGGCAAAGTTTCTGCTGTGGAGATATTTTATTTTCTGAAGTTCTTTAAGCATTTTTGGGATATTTTATTTGTCGCCCCTGTGAATGTATTAGCCATAGTAGAATAAGAAACAAAAATATTTCTATTGCACCTATATGTATAAAAACCCCTCTCTAATAAAAAGGTAATATTTATTTAATTAGAAGAAAAGCAAACCTATTTAGTTATTATAAGACATTCCAAGAAAATCAAAACTTCTGTATCTGGATGCCAACATAGTTGTTAGGTCTGCTTTTCATAACCCAATGCCCTATCACAATAAAATAATCTGAAATAACTAAAGCTCCTTATCTTTTAATAATTATGAAGGGGAAGGAGATAACAACATTGTTTTAAAAGGGGCAGTGAAAACGGTCCTTGTAAGCTGAAAGTGGAGTTTGCAAACATGAAATGGAAAAGCCTTCTCCACCGATGTTCAGAAATGTATGTTCCCATAAAGAAAATGCTTTTCTTGCTGTTGAAGCATTTGGAAAACACAGGTATTCTTTAGTTCTCTCTCTTTGTTAATAGCTTTTGCCATGGCACTTAATATCAACAAATCAGATGATCTGCGCACTGAAATAGCTGATACTTAAATACTTCAGAGCACAGTGATTTGCAGATTTGGGAAATACGGATATTAGTATGACAGTCTTAGTGGTTTAGGAAATGGCCTCTTATTGACTGCTTCCTTGTTTACCAGTGAACAAGGTGACTGCACCAGGCACGTGGGGTTCCTTCTTCCTGCTCAGCTGCTCCGGCTGGGAATAAGGAGGGAGATTAGAAAGCATTCAGCAGCTCAGGACTGCTCCGTTCTGGTTCAACTGCAACAGTCCTTCAAGCTACCCACACCTGCGAATGAAAAAGTAGTTTTCTGGTTTCCGCTCTATATGTGCCCTACTAACACCTAGCCTAAGAATAAAGAGCAATGATGTGATAGAGAATGGAGAGTGTCACTGCAGTTCTGTCACTCTGCAGTCATTCAGCTATCAAGAAGAAAAGGAAGAACGGAAAGATATAAAAGGAGAATGAATCCCAGGGAGAAGAGGCACCTATGGAGGAGGCAGGAGCAGAATAGATATGGCACTGTGCTTGGAGGAAGAGATGCTGCAGCAGAAAAGATGAAAGGTTGTGGTCTAGAGGTTTTAGAGTCAGAAATAAAACTGATGGAGAAATTGAGAGAGCAATATTGACTTGGTGTTTAGGTAAAGAATTAATTTTTAATAATGAAAATGGAATTGCTAATGTAGATGTCCAATTTTTTTTTCAGACTACTGCACAAAAATGTATGTACTTGCAGAAGGTTAAAAAAAATCCTGTTTATGCCCAGCTCTGATTGGAACAGTGAGTTGCAGCATTAAAGCCTGGAGGTTTTCAGACATAAGTGTATGCAGAGTGGGACAAGAACCGCACCAACATAGTTTCATGGCCTTACAGCCTTAGTGGTTCTCCCTGGCATCAAGCAAAAAGAGTGATCCAGCAATGCACAGACTTCATCTAGCAGACCCATCTAAGCGTGCATGGTCTTCAGCAGAGCAAGCTAGGCCAGCCAGCAGCCTTTCTCTATGATTTTCATACTTAATGAATCAGTTTTCTAGTGGCCTGTTCCACCAACAGCAATTTAAATGACCACAGGGGCTTTGGGGAAAGGAATTGAAAATGGAAGCTTCAGTCATGGACCGCCTGTATCAACCATCTCTGAAGCAGCATTCTGTGAGCTCAACGTTTGTGCTGAGATTTCACAATGAAAAAGAAACTGCTGTTGGGACAGGGGGGTAAAGATACAACAGACCTATGACATAAAAACTCAGAACAGGTGAAACCAGGGTTTGTATTTACAGGCGTGCAATAATGGCCATGCATAACCAAGCAGAAGAGTGAAATATAGTGTATGAGAGACATCATGAGGGAGATAACTTAGAAAATATTATATACAACAAGACAAGAACAGAAGACTAGAAATAAATAAAATAGCATCAGAGAAACAATGGGGCTGAAAAAAATCCTTCATTCTTTCTCTTACGTTTCGGTACCTGTTGTAGAAATATTATGCAGAGGTGTGTAATCTCTGTGTTATAAATCTGTACAATGTGTACATAGTAGCTGTAGCAGCAATGGGCAGCAGAGGCTGGTGAAATGTAGATACTGCGAGAAGGTGCAAATGTAATAATATTGTGCAAAATGCATGCATTCCCACATTATAAATGATATAGCTGTGTCAGTTCTGGCATTTTCTAGAACATACAGAATGTTTTGATTCTTTCTTCCTGTCTCTTCTGGTAACATATGGGCTGTAGTGGCATATGGGTAAGGTTGGTGAGTCCACAACTGCACAGCCTGAGTTTTCCATAGAAAAGGTGAGTGACTGCAACCTGAAGATGAAAAAGTAATTTTTGTTCATTCTAGAAAATGATGTATTGTGTCCTCAGTTTTTCTTCTAAACATACAGACGAATATCTTAATATGTCTTCATCATCACAGTCCATTCTTTTCTCAAACTGTATAACGTTATAGTATCTTCTACATTATCCACTACTGAAAGCCAGCTATTCCAGTGCACACTTTGTGAATAATAAAATTGGCATTCCCATTTCAAATATATTTTTTTTTCCTTTCTAATACTTAATTGTGGAATGTTTAGGTGGAAGAGGAAATACCCAGTTCCTGCTTCCTGTACTGTATTTCTTTTTTCACTCTTCTAAGAACAAAAAAAACCCAAGATGCAAGATTCCTATCATCTTGCAAAGCGCTTCACATACTAGGCTATGCTATGTAACTAGTATTTAACTGTCCTGCCCTTCTTCCTCCTCTTCCCTGCACACATATTGAGGTACGCATTTTAGCCTGAGCCTTGGGGGAGCCGGATAGAGCATGAACGCAGACTTAGGAATACATCCAGAGGCGGTTTGGACATAAAGTATGTGGCTTGGTTTGTCCTGGCTTACTCGCTATCTTCCCATCACTACCTCAAGGGAACTACTAGATGGGTCCTCAGGTGCTCCTTGGCCCAGTGCCAGGCCATGACCTGTGAGGAGCAAAAGCAACTCTTCCCTCTCTTGACCATTTCTGGGAGAAGAATTCATTGACTTGTGCACCTGCAATCACAGCTCGCATTTCAGGTACCTGGACAGGCATTCTCAAGCAGTAGAAGGTCTAACAGATGGTGGAGTAGAGAAACTCTATACAAGAGAGAAAGGACTGAATGAAGAATAGCAGCCTCAAGTATGAAGAGACACCTTATGTTACGAAGACATGCCAATAACCCTGTGGTGGTCTGTCAAGGGTTCTCTTGGCCACAGTCTGTAGTTGAGAAAATTCCCCCTTAGCTCCTTAAGACGATGAAAGCCATAATTCCTTAAATTGGACTACTTTGAAAATACATTATTCCTCCCCGCCCCTTCTTTTTATATTACATTTAAAAATGTACTTCAGAATTAGAGTGAATTAACATAAAAAGACTGCAAGCATTCACATCAAAATTCACTCTTGAAGACAATTAAATGTTTTGGAAAGCATTTCCCTTTGTCCACTCAGCTATCACAACAGGTTTTCTCATACAATGTCAAATGAGCAAAGAACATTTAGACATAAAGCCTGCAAGAGCTAGGCACCCATTTGTAACTTTGGAAAGCACGATGCGTTCTTCTGCAAAGCTTTAATTCCACTAGTTCTTTAATCACAGATGTGGATATTGGTCTCAGTCTCTTGCTCTAAAACCAATAGTAACATTTCCACTGAATTCAACACTGCTAAACCAAGACCAATACTCATGCTTTCTTAAAAATAAGATAAATGTGTAGCAGTTGCTTTGTCGTTTGTAAACTGAGGTCTTTTCTGTGTGTTTTTCCTCTCTGTTAGAAGCTGAAAGAAATCATTGCTGTTGTCCTATTCATAATACATTTGAACTTTAGCTTATCCATAGCAAGAAATTGACAGTATTTATCATATATTTGCAGGATATAGTTGCATCTGTCTAAAAAACATTCGGCTGTCAAGTCTTTTATTAACAATATCACTAGAAGTGGTACTCACATACTGTCTCCAATTTTAAGTCATATAATAGTCGGAGTCATAATTTATCACTCAAGATTGGGAACAATATTAAATTATTACAAAACAACACCCAGTTTTATGAGCACCTTGCTAGATACAGTGCTATAGAAATGCTACGTTCAGAAAAGACAATGAAGCTCCAGGAAAAATTTTCTTTCTCAAAGAGCTGTTCAGATTACTTCACTGACTTCAAAGAATAATTTATTCCAGTGTTAGCAAAACTTATTTTTTGGATTAATTCATCAAAGATTTCCTATTTATATAAGAAAGACTTCCTATTTATACAGAAAATCTCTCAGTTGGATACATATTCATAATTCTGATTTTTTCTAATTCATAATAAAGTGGGGTGACTGACACATGAGGGAAAAAACAAATATCGTAAGATTAGACAAAATACAACTTAAATGTCACTTTAGATTTTAATGTCTGCTTCTGTCAGTGTGTACATTTCACGATTTAGATTCAATTCACATATAAATAACATATAATTGTCTGTAAGAATTTCCTACTCTATTTTTAAAATAATGGAAGGAAGGGGGAGTTATAAAATGATTGCATTTTTTTAATACTAGAAATTTTTCACTGAATTGTATTCATATGGAATTTTTCAGTATATTTTTCCAGAAATAAAACAATAAAACTTGGTTATCTTTGAAAAATATGAAATCAGAGTGACTATGATTTTTTATACTTTGTAAAATCAGCTTTCTATTTTTTAAACAGCATAAGACATAAAGAAAGCCAAGATAAATGAACTAGTGATTTACTCAATTTACCCTGTGGATTGTACACAATCAGTAAATCATGCTCATTGGACCCGAAGAATTAAGCAACCTAAATAAAAGAGTAAAATGTTGTACCAAAGAAACACAATCACGCTCATAACATGATATTAACAAACCCACATTGTACCATGACTTACACACAAACGCGTTCTTAAAAGCTTCAATACAACGCACAAAAGAATAAAGGGAAAAAGATATGCAGTAGTTGGTGTATCTCATCAAGTTGTAGTTGAAAAATAAATTAATTTAAGCCTCAAAATGTACAAAAGAAGAAAAATCACATATGACATATTAATCTGAGAGTTGTATGTTTGCATCAAAGTGAGCAAGGTGAGATTTTTTTAATTATTTAAATCTTCAATAAATAAATAATTGTCAACAAAACAAGAATTTGAGTGTTTCCTATGTGACACCAGTGATATGTCTAGAAAAATAATTGTCCTCGTTAACTAGAGTACATCTCCACTTTATGCTTCTTATTTCACAGAAGAGGCTGAGAGGTGGGGTTGATTTGATATGGACATTTATGCTGCAATAACATTTAATATAGAAGCAGAACAAAAGGAGCAAAGTAAAACCCGTTTGTGCGAGCAAGAGCACAGCACCTTTTCCGATAGTGATATTGAAGTAGAATAAATGAGGCCATTGAATTGAATGGAGCTTTGTCTATTTATGGCAGCTGAAGATTTGTCACAGCAAGTCTTCCTTGTAAGTTTTTACTACAGATATCTTTGGTGTTGTTGTTATCTACTTACTGTTAATGAAGACAATAGAATTGCTTGTACTCTGCTCTGTGCTTTGAAAGCTGTATAAACAAATGATTGAAAATGCTAGTTGCCATGGTACTGCAATTCTCAGATCAGTTTTTGCCCCTGTGTCATCACTGCCACTGTATTTGTCTTAATTTAAAGACAATTTGGGATACTTGAGACAATTTTAGCTAGGCTGCTTTCCAAGAAATGTATAGTTTATTGATGCATATTAATCTATAAAAGTATCATGAAACTCAATTGACAACTTGCATAGCTGTCAACAAGTATTTTTTTGTCTTCCTTTTTTTTTCATGGTACAAAGTCAACCTGACCAGACATATAAGTTTGCCACATATTTTTCTCTTCAATTTTGCAACAGTGCTGATATTATTTTGTATCTCTGCTTTTTTTACCTTTTCACCGTTACATGACTATTCCTCTATACTGTAATTTGCACCGTGCATGATATAGTATTGTTCTGTGGGGTTGTTTGTTTGTTTGTTTGTTGTTTGAGTTTTGTTGGGTTTTAGTTTGCCTTTTTTTTTTTTTTCCTTAAGGGGGCTATTTCCCATTTTGTTATTTTAGGCCCTTCAATTGCCTTGGTGATGCCTTCAAATTAAGTCGCCAGCAAAATATAAAATCACAGCAGGAAACAAACAAATGATAATGACTTGTATCATACCAAGCTATAGGAAAAAGTGGGAAAGACTGCTAAATAACCATCCATTCTCCAAGCAACTTGGTTTGAGGGTGGAAAGAGATGAAATATTTTTATCTGGATGGAAGTAATTGCTCTGCTTGTTCTCCAGTCCTTCTCCACACCTAAGTTTCAGGTCTTGAACCTACTCTTACTGACAATCCTCAAAGCAGAACACTGTTCCCTAATAAAATACTCATACTCTGCTTTTTTAGGGAAGAGTATACTCTACTCTTTGCTACCGACCATTGCTGTGGACTTCACAGAATCACAGGATCATAGAATGGTTGAGGTTAACTTGACTTGGTTAACCTGGCACTTTCGTTTTTTTCATAAAAGCCAAAGCTTCATGGGAACATTTCCCCTTTCCCATCTCTACTGAGAAGTTTTTCTTTAGAGACAAAACAGAAATAAAATCCCATATGGGACCTACAAGGTGTTTTGAAAATATCAGTTCTCCTGGACTTCTTGATGTTTTTGAAAGGAGAAAGAAGACTGCCTGGCTTGCCTTCGGGATCTTTATGCTTTGTAGTAGAACACAGAGAAAGTGTATGAATGAACAGCAAGGGGAAAAATCTGTTTGTTTCTATAGAAATCTCTTTCGGTTTTCTTCACCCAGAGTTTTACTTCATCTTCCCCAGAAGGAAAGAGACCAAAGTACTTTCCTTCCTACTGCTAAATAACTGTGTTTCTACACTGTACTTTGACACAGATGGTACTCTATGGCTGAGCAAAAAGAACAGCAAAAAGAGTGAAAAAAAGAACATAAGCAAGAAGATGAATTTCAGTGTATCCTCCTTGATTTGTATCCTTCACCTTTCTCAGTCATGTACTACAGGATTTTTCAGGTTTCAGACCATTACTTATAAAGGATCTATCCCTTTCCTCTCCAGAGCTTGTTTTGCAGTCTCTGAAGAAAACTGATGATGTTTCTTTCTCTCAAAGAGCTTTTCAAGAACCTGAACAAATAAAGTCTGTACTACGTTACGCTGCTGCTAATTTTTACTAAGGCTAGGTTCATTGGCAGATAGAATTTGGGAAAGCAATGCCTTAACCCATAGTTCTCAAATTTTGTCCTGTGCTTTTTCCTGAATAATTTGCTGTGACTTCTCTTTATGTTACTACTAGAGTCTGCTACAAGTCAGAGATCTATTAACTCTAATTCCTAGCAGGGAATGGAGTTTTCTTGGACCATTAAAACTTGTAACTTAAGATAAGGCCATGAATTAAGCAAAGCCATGCAGTCTAACCTGAAAATCATGATATTAAACTGCATGATTTTGTAATCCCCCCAAAAAACATTGTTAGTTGTCCTTATTAAAGGACAAAAATAAAGTCATGATAATTGGGAAAGAAGCAAATAAAAGGATTACTGTATCTACTGCATTCTTTTTATTTTTTCCCCTCAAATAATTCAAATTATCATTACCATCATCTACATGCTTCTGGCCTCACGTGTCGTGTTACATTAATGACATTTGCTAAATTGATGCAATGCCCTGACAATAACAGCTTGGCAGATCAGTGGTGATGGTAATAATAATAACAGCAACAACAGCTTCCTGCCTTCAGCTGACTAATGCTATTAATCCTGTGACTCATAATTCCTCATATTCAAACAGGACAAAAAATCTTCACAACCTTAATGTCATCATTTACCCATAGATGAAAAACAGTCACTTTAGATAATGGGAAACTGTTATTTTCTTTTTCTTCCCCATCACCATGTCCTTCATCTCCTTAACTTTCTCTAAAGAAGAACTTAAGTCAACCTTTTTGTATCAGACTTCCATGGCTGCAAGTGATGTTGGTTTACTTCGATGAAAATAATGCCTGAATAGTCTCGACCAGATCTCTAAAGTAATCTATCACTTGTCAGTATTGCTGAAAAGCTAAAATATGTAAAAAGCAAGTAGCACTTTTGGAAGTATGTTGATGTTACAGGTCTGTAACTGAAACATTTGATGAATTTTACAGGTATTATAAACTCATCTATGCATTTATCTCAGAAATCCTAATTTTTTTGTCTTGGTATTTGTTTTTCCCTAAAATAATGTTGGAGGTTAAAAGAAATGGCTTTCATGATTTGAAAATGTAAGCTATATCTTTGTTTTACAGTAATACAAGATATTCCATATAATCTGAATTGAGGTTTTGAATTTAAATAGACTGGACATGAACCTTGCTTCTGTGGAACTAGCTAGTATATTTTAATATACTTTCACAGAAAGCCTTCAACTATACAACCATACAAGATACTATTAAGAAATCATATGTAAATTGAGCAATTAGAACGATTTTCCTCTCTTGCTGTTTATTGTATTCTTCAAATCAAAAGAAAAGAAACAAGTGATCCCAATGTTTTAGCTTTTGCAGAAAATCAAAATATTCTGGTTGTTTATCCCTCTGATTTTATCTGTTTTAAAGATTTGATAGGGAAAAACAACACAAAGATAAGGAGAATTCTCAGTGATGCTGACAAACTTGCTGTTTCTGTTTCTGTCTTTTGCATGAGGGAGAACCATTTTAAAAGGAGAGGAACCTTCATGGATTGTCAGGAGAAAATGTTGTCCCATTATTCTGCGAGCCAAATAGTTTATAACGAGTGTTCCATATGCAAAACATCAAAGTATTCGAGAGAAAATAAAAACAAAAATCATCTTATTAGATCCTTTAAGGAATCCATCCTGCATTATTTCTCATAGAGTATTTACTAGCATGTTGTCAAATTGAACATCATGTGGATTAATCAATGAGACTTTAGTCACTTCCCTTGGGAATTCAAAGATTAACAACAGACCTTATCAGTAGGATGTGTTTCTTCATCATTTCCCTTGCACATAATTACATTTCATCATTTCACTTGTCACTACGGTTTCTCATAATTTGTCCTTATTCAGTGATGAATACCTCTCTGTAGATGTCTGTGTTAAAGTGTTTAATAGGCTTCTGCAAAAGCAATCCAAAACTGTGTTGGGCTTCTGCTGCTGAATTGTGCCACTTTAAGTTGCAAGCTACCAGCATTATATACTATAAGCTCCGCTACTGTTGCTTGGGGTAAGAAATGGGAAGAAACTTTACTGAAACAAATAAAGGAGATACCTTCTGCTGAGCAAAGATGATAAAAATCCCTCAACCTATTGCTTTCTATGAAAAGTTATCTTTGGGACTGAGTCTGTAATAATTAAAATTTTTAAAAGTGTTCTGAATGAAATGGATAAACACCTTCTCGCTCATCCTCTCCCTCAGCTCATTCCAGACTGACTGATTTTTTTCCAAGTGTTGGGATAGAAAGATAAGAAGTAGAAAACAACTGTTTCAAAGTATAAGATTTCTTTTTGTTTGTTTGTTTGTTTGTTTGTTATTTTGAAATCAACATGTAGCAATTGTTAATGTAGTGTATTTCTGATTAAAAAAAGAAAGAGCTTCCAATTAAAAGACAGTGTCTTGTAACCTACAGTATTTCTGCCTCAGAAAGAGCATTCAATAGAGCTTTACTACTATTCCTGGGTAAATCAAAAGTATTTTAATATATTTTGTTCAGCAGAAGAACCAAAAAATATTAACTGCTCATGCAGCATTGATTCAGTGCTGTGTAGCATACTTTTATATAACACCTCAACATTGTATTTTTTTAGTTGCTTTCCTTTTTTTTTCCTTGGTCCTATTAAATATATACTTCCATAGCAATTTTCCTGACACAGCAGCTTGGTTTTTGTTTAATACTTAATCATGCTATGTATCATCCTTGTTACTAATCTTTGAGTAAGAAAAATATTGCTAGGATATCAGCTGCATGTTGAAAACATGCAATTTCTCCTAATGAAGTGCTACTCTTAAATTGTATTTACCTGACAGTCATTTTTCTTGTTTTCATCTTTCAGACTGTCCAGTATGTTAGGGAGCAGTCTGTCACGTATCCCCAAAATATGTCCTAAAATGAATCTCCTATTTTGTAATGATTCAAACTTGCTATTTTTTTGTTATGTAAAGGTGATCAGGCACTGGATGAGCAATGCAAGGAAAGGACTGCCAGTCTTTCCAACCTCTTTCCACTCCAGCAAACCCTTCCTACTGCATTCGGCTAGTCATGCTTGCAGGGACATTAATTTCTGTGCAACGTTCTTTACCCCCCAGCAGACAGGTAGTAAGATGAAGTCATCGCCTGGGAGTCAATAGCAACATGACTATCAACCTTGAGAGGAGAGCACAGGGAAAACCTGTGTTTTCAATAAAAATTCTGAACAACATGCAGAAAACTGCTCTATATGGATGAGATGAGCATTCAGATGTACTGTAGGCAAGGATGATAATAAGCTGTTTCAAAGCACTTCTTTTTATATATTCAGGGAAAGGAGCCCTGGGATGGAGCTGTGACTTTTTGAATGTATTTTTGCCAAACAGAAATTATTTGAAAACAGACATTTTCCTGGCAAAATTTTCCTTGTGCTTGTCTTACACTGATTTCTTCTCCTTCATCTTCCTGTTCCCACAAACAGGTTCCCCTTTAAATTGTATTTTAAGTTTTTCACACATAAATTAGTCCAAGCTTCCATATTGCTTTGTGACTATCGCGGGTCATGCACCTACAGTTGGAACAGGGACAAAATGCGAAAAAAAGCCTGTGTAAGGGAAAAAAATTAATATTACCGTGGTTTGGAGGAGAAAATGGAAACAGCATTAGCTGGACTGGTTAAACATGGAAGGGACAGCCAGGAGTCAAACATGAGGAAAATGATGGCCAAACCACACCAGCCCATGTTGCCTCCAGATCCCGGTGAAGAGCCCTAGAAAGCCAAGTTACGTGCTCCTCTGGGCACAGCAAACAGCCGTGCCTCCTTTTCTCCCACTAAAAGGGGCTTCAGCAAAAAGCCAGTGTATTTTGCAACCATGTAGGGTGTTCTCCATTCTGGAAGCGTGAAGGTTTCCAATGTAACTTCTCTTACATATGCTAGGCTTATGGACACAGAGGTATAGTAAGTATCAAAAGGCATTAAGCAGGAATATTCAGGAGATAGAATCCAATCATGTGTTTCTGTGATCTGCTACATCAAGGCTACTGTTAACAGTATTGCATGTTCTTCTGCACGCATCTACTGAGAATAAGTGGTAAATGGGAGAGAAATTCTCCTTCAAATTCCGACTCTTAAATGCAGGTGCTTGTAATATCGGGGTCTACAGTACGCTTTAGATTTTGTGTTTACGCTATTGTCTAGTTCACAGTCAGCTGAATTTTCAGGACTAGTCTATTCATCCTAACGTAGAAGCTTACTGGTCAGCTGAGGAGCTTTTTAGCCTTCAGTGATAGCATTGCCTAGACCTTTGATTGTAACGACACCTTACAGAGCCATCTTACCTGTAAATTTAGGTTCCAACAGCCTGGCTCTGAGTCTCATCCCTGGTGTCCATGATGATGTGGAGCCACACTCCCAGCAGCTCAGAACATCTCAAGTATTTCCAATACTTATAGTAAATAGGAAGTCATAGTCCTATCTCAGCAACATACCTTAAAATAGGTGCGATCTTATACTCTGCTGTGTCATGGGGGTAATCAATTTATATATTGTTATTTTGTCTCTAGTTCATTTCTCTTTTTTTGTTAATTCCCAACTGAAATATTTATTTATTCTTGTTTAATTCCTATTTCACATAGCTTCTCCTTTTAGTTCTGTTTTTTCATCTAATTAACATTTCCCATCTCTTAATTTCTTTCCTGGATTTGAGCAATTTAGTCTTATTAGCACTTCAAAAATCAGAGTGAGAACTTTGAGCAGATTGCTTAATTATGTGAGTAGTTAATTTGCCATTACGTAGAAATTCATACATAGTAAGCGGTCTTTAACCTTTTAAAATTTCATATGAAGATTACAGCATGAAAGAATTAAAAATCTTTTTTTTTTTTACTAACTGTTCTTGCACTGTTTTGAAGCAAGTCATAAGAATGAGTTAAATAATGTATTTTAGTACTTGTTTTTATCAAAGCTTTGTGTAAAACTAGTAATCACCACAGGTCCCTTAACACTTTATCTCTTCATCTGATACACTCTGAAATCATAGCTATCTGTCAGAGTCTTAGCTTGAAAAGAGCGAATCTCTATAAAGATGTTCCAAGTCGATTCATAAACTTGGCAGTATCTTTTTTTAAATCCCCTGGGAAAAGCCTTGTCAAATGTCTAACCTAAATCTGTATAACAAATTACAGATAGTATTTTGTCGTCTTCTTTTAGCGTTTTTGCTTCGTAGTTGACTGATTTTAATTTTAAAAGAAGATTGCGATAAGGTCCTAGGCATCCATAGACAAGCTCTCTGTTCTTTTGTTTTTCACAGGAGTAATATATGAATGCAGCTACCAAGCAAAAAGTGATAGAGGTGACTTTAAGTGATAAAAAAGGCTTTACTCCTGTAAATTAACCCATCCAGTCTGGTGAAGAGTTGCAAGCCCTGATTTTTTCCTGCACAAGCAACTTGGAGAGGGAGAAGGAGAGGGAGGGAGACAATTCTAAGCTAGAACAAAATACTTAGTTTAACTAGAGTCCAAAACGTTTAAGCTATTTAAATTACAGGGCTACTTAGACTTACGCTGTCTAAAGACCACAGAGTGGATGGATGTATGTACATCCCACTGTAATCAATGGGAATAATTCATTAAATGTCTTTAAAATGCCTGTCCAATGGCTCTGACTCACAAAAAAGTGATGTTCAAAATCCAGCTGGAGTACAAGTCACTGTGTCTCCAATTCATCCTCTCTTCTCCTGGGTTCTTCCACCTCTTTTTTGCTGTATAGCCTGTTCGGTTTTCTGTGAGATAAGTCCTGAATGAGCACAGTTTACAGCCTGGTGTATTAATTAAGAAAAAAGTTCTACATGTTTCTTTTTAAAAAGGCAGGATGATTCAGTAGCATCTTTAGAAGTCATCTATGTGGTAAGGATAGGAATCTCTGAGCGAAGCGACTACATTGGAAGACAAACCCCTTCCTCAAAGCAAGTCACCTCCACTAAGGAAACAAAACTGTACATCCCAACTTGATAAAGTAATCTAGTATGAGAAGTTTGAGTAATATACTCTTCTGTAAATTATTTATTTTAAAAAGATGAAATCTAGACAGACTGAAACTAATTGTGAAGAGATTCAGTGAAAACAGATATTTCATTTGAATCGAAGGTTTCATATCAACATTTTCAAAGTGAAATATTTGTATAGGGTTTTTTTGAAACATCTTTTTCCATTTTGAAACTTTTTAAAATAATAAAACGTTATGTTTTCCTTTCCCCCTATATAAGGAGAATTTTACCTACGGCAAATGCAATGCTTTGTTTGACCTTCGATAGTTCTGCGAAAATTAACACAGATATGTTTCTAACCATCCCAGGTTTTTTCTCTTTTAAACCTAATTAAAAAATTCAGTGCCACAACCAAAGAATCAGTTTCTTGTACAGCTCTGCTTAGGATTCTAAGTCCCATTGAGTTTCAATGAGTCTTTGTGTTTGATACTGTCCCACTGAAGTCAATGGGTGCAGGATGAATCCTTTTATCCCTCATACACTTTGTAAATGCATGAGTCACACACCATGCAGCCAGGGAAGCGAGGCTATCAGCCAGGATTGTCAGGACTGAAGCCAACACTGCTTTGTTGATCTGCTCGTAGGAAGAGCCATAGAAGAATGCAAATTAGTCTTTGCCCTTTGCTGAAACGAAAAGCACTACTTAATGCTTCTAGATGCCTCAGTTCCAGACAAACATCCCCAAAATGCTGCTACATTCTAATTTCCCAGACTATATTTTATAATGTCAGTAAAACCACTTCAGTGGGAGTTCTGCTTTATTTTTATTAGCATCTCTAGCAGCTGAATAAATATTTCTCATTCTATATATATATATATGGCAGCTTTGATATACATATTTATATGATGCCTTCATTGGTTCCCCACTAGTTTAGAGATAACATTTAATAATTCTTGATAAATAATACACACACACACACACAAATCAATTCTCAATGTATTAGGCTTGAAATTTATGATAGCACTTGACAGAACCTAATTATACTGACAGGTGCTATTACAGTGCTTTTTAAGGTATTACTGAAAACAAGTGGAATTGCATCACAGGTGCTCATCTACTTCAAGATATATTCATCCTCTCCTTGTGCAGATAGAACACGTAGAGAAACTTTGAAAACAAAAAACTTGACTGTAAAAATTATAGTGCTGCAGATAGTGCTATTGTAGATGAATTTATCAATAAAAAACAGCAATAAAAAATTATGAGATCAAACTTGTGTAATCAAAAGGAATAATTTAACAAGAACATGGCCTGTTTGCACAAGGTTCAGTTTCCATGTACCACGTTTCAGCAAACCAACAAGGGAGGAACACTTCCCTATAATGAGCATCTCCATTGCCATGGAGCATTTTCCTTGACTCTGTTGGATCAAAAATGAGCCTTTTAGCGACAGAGGAGTATTATGTTCAGTGTTTAGAATTAATCCAGCTCTGAGCTGGATTAGCTGGTCCACAGATTCTTTGGGCAGACCACTAGAGCGCAGAGGACAATGTACATAATGGAACTTTCTGAAATTATTTCCGGTCCAGATATATTCTCTTGTCTCTTCACACTTATGAACTACAAAAGGGAGGGCTTGAAGCCTGCTGGCAAGTTAGCAAGTTCTTTGCCAAGAGTCATGAGTGCCAAATAATGACGGAGTTACATGGGCATCTTGCTTTTGCATTTAGAATTACCTGCTTCTCAAAGCTAATTATTTATCCCTTCCAGCTCTATAAACCTGCCAGATCACAAACTCCTGTAACCAAATACTTCATTAATCCCTTTAAGCCAATTAAAGACAGAAAATTAAATGACAAGTAAATAAAGAGGTTGGAGGAAATTCGTTTTTTCCTCCATTTTCAGTCCAATTTTATACTTTGGATAGTGGCACATACTAGAACACATGATCAGCATTTTACAGGTAGACAAGAGAGTGATGCCATGAGGACCTTACCTTCTTAGTGCCAGCCTTCTGCTCTGCCTTCACAGAATAAGGAAAGTAGGATTAAATGAATTCTGGCTTGCAAATTGGCAAAGACAGTACTTCATTCTTTACCATCCTCTTCTTATGTTAGACCCACTGAATCCCCCAAGAGGCTGAGAGGAGGATCGCCATGCCTGACACTAGTGAGACAGCTAAAGATACTGCACGACAACCCTCCCTTGGTGCAGGTAAATTAGTATTGTCAGTGCTTATTCACATTCATTTCTCCCTGCTATTTGAAAACTTCTTTTTGAGTAAGAGATATGTAGAAAAATAGTTTTAAAGATGCTTCTGACAGCCTCGTTCCCACTAGAGAGATACTGAGAGAAACAAGAGCCATATGCAGGCCCTGAAATAGTCAACCCCATTTTGTCATGAACCCCTGTGGTAGAGTGGGTGATTCTTTGCATGGGGACATTTTGACATCTGGTGTAGTACCAAAATTAGACGTTCAGTATGTTGGTGTAGAAGCCAGCTGGGAAAAACAGTGGAACATTAATCTATTACTGAATAAAAAACCACACCAGTGCTAAGTGGTAGTTTTTGCACAGAGCTCTAACTTGCTAGTGGTTTGGCTTCAGTGGAAGATAGGAATAAAGGAAAAATTTTTTTTTCTCTTATTCACTCTTCTAGGCTTCATGTAAGTGTGATTAAGACCTTTAAAATAATGCACAAAAAAGGGTTCAAAATGAGTTAACTGAGGAAAAACAACACTTACTAAATTGTAACACCATTTTCTGGTTGGTAAATTGGTTGTTGGAGAAGGTTCTATTAAATCTAATAGAAGATGTCTCATAGAAAAAAGAAATAATGGAAAGCATCCCTAGCTGTCTGATTTCTTTAGTATTTCTTGGCACCATAGTAATAAATGACTCTCTTCAAATAGAGGGGGTTGTATGCATTGTCTTGTCTGCACTCCCAATTCACATGCACAGATTTTTTTCTACTGCTCTTTCATTAAGATTTCCTGACAACAGAGAAAAACAAATCTTGAACTAGAAGCTGAGTTATGTTAGCACCTAAATTGGTTGCTTGCAGCAACATAATGTGTAAGGTGTGCATTATTTATTCTAACCACTTACATTGCTTGTCCACTGTAGTCCAGTGTAATTTCACAACTGTAAGTAAAACCATGTCAGTGAGGCTTATTCAGATGGATATTAAACAGAACTCATCTGAGAAAAGAAACAACAAAAAAAGAAACAAACAAAACCTTAAAAGATTAGCATTAGTTTTTTGATTTCCAGATGTATCGAAGACTGCAAGTGAAGTCACTATTAAATCCCGAAGTCTGTTTCTGAGCTACGATTAATTGTACAAAATGCAAATATTACTTGACAGACCAGTGCAATAGAAAAGTTGTTTCTCAGTCTTCCACTGAAATCTGTTTTCTTTTTTTTTTTAAGACATCTTCTTTATGTCTAGAGAACAAGTACAAACATACAATATACTTGTTATAAATATCAGTTCTATCTGGTTTTCCAATGAAATATCTGTTTTAAAGCCAAAGTAAAGGTATTATATCCAAACTACAGCTTATGAATAAAAAGTGGGCATGCAGGAGGAAGGAGCACTGGCAGAGAATTCTAGTGCTTTCATTACCAAAAGTTCTAATGCATTTCTGAGATAAGAGTTTAGCTTGAGAGCTTCATATAGTTCTGATCATTAAATAGCATGCAGAAGGAAGCTATTTTCATAATAACAACTTGATGAACCTTCCTGCTTTTGAGAAACAGAACATTAGATGATGGTCTCCAGTAATCAAATCCAACTGAAAATTTCTTTAAAGGGCATGCATAAACTGATCTAAATTGAAAACATGCTATTTTATATCCTAGAGCCCTTGCTGTACTGATTGCCTAGATTCAGGTCTTGGTTGACAGGCACTTTGTAATCTTCCTAGTTGCATACACAAATTCCACGCATAGCCAGAAACCAGGTGGTAAAGCATATGTAGAGACCAGGAGTCTGGAGGTGGCTGTGATATTTATCTGGAGTTACAGCCCTTGTCCCTAGTATTTCTGTGAACCTTTAAAAAAAACCCAACAACAAAATCTATCCCATGTCACCCCGTACAAAAAGGACATAGTAAAGACACTAAAAAGGAAAGAAATGAAAAAAAAAAAACCCATAAGCATTTAAAATAATATAAGAAATATTTGAGAATTGTAATCAAACTTTTGACACATTTTAAACATAAGTTTTTGAGACAATTAGATTAATTTTAGGCCACTATACAAAGTATTCTGCAAGAACCATCAGAAGAGAAATGAAAGATGAAACTGAATAACAGATTTGTAACATGCTTAGATATAAACAGAAGAAATAGAGGAGAAGAAAAAAAAAACCCAACAACATCCCCCTCCCCCCCAACTTTGGAAAGAAATCTTAGTGGATTTAGCAATTATGAAATGTAATTTAACAAGCCCCTATCATAAAAAGGCAAAGCACTATGGATCTAAAATCAGTACACAGTGTAACGCATTTGTACTAAATGAAGATGGGAATAAACACATTAGAGAAAAATGAAACTGTAAGAAAAGCATTGTAGCAGAAGAGTATAGTCCTTCCTCTGAGTTGGGAAGAAAGAGATATACAACATCTTTTCCTTATCTGATCCCCATCTGTGTTAAGAAACATGGATAAAACAGAAATAAGCCATATAAAACTGTTCTTTCAGGCAGTCCATAGGTCTGTGTAATGTCTCGCCTTTGAATTATTTGCAGTGGAACAATGATGGCTGATAGCTAGCCAGCTGGCATAAAGAAACACCACTCTCACTTTATCTAAAGCCAGTAGACAAAGCAAAGTCTCATGTATTGTTTTGCACATCTAAAGAGGGAATACTTGAGCGTCTATTCCTTGTCAAAAGTTTCAATCATTTTCTCTACTCTGAGTGGCATCACATGTTAAACACATATAAAAAAATCTTTCCCTTCCTTCCTTCCTTCCTTCCTTCCTTCCTCTCTCCTTTCGCCTTCAGGTTCTACATCTTTTTTTCCTATTACTTATAATTACTTATTAATTAATAATGATTAAATACTTATAATTACTTATTAATAATATTTCAGTGGATTGTGTGTGCCAAGAGGGGAAAAAACTACCCTGAAACTTATTAATACGTACAGCATTCAGTGCACATAAATACCATAATCATATTGTCCATAGAAAAAAAAAAAAAAAGTGCAACTTCTGCATCAACAAAACAGTAAATGTTTAGTCTGTGCATTGGGACTCAAGTACACCTACAAGCCCTACTACGTATATTCATGTTGCTAAATAAAAGGGCTAAAGTATGCCCAGCTCTGAGGCCACTATCAAATTCATGCTGACACTGCATTGAGCTTGTACTCCCAGTACCAGACTTGTTTTGGAGAAACTAAATTTCACAGCAAAGCTGAGGAGTGCCCTAACAATAGAACAGCACGGTCAGCTTGGGACCCAAGGTTTGAGTTTGGTCCTTGTATATTTAGCAGCACACATGTTCCTGCTGTACTGCTAGTTAAAGGGCTGGGTATCACTTGAGGGGCTCCTGAGGACA
Organism: Phoenicopterus ruber ruber; assembly: GCA_009819775.1. Taxonomy (NCBI): domain Eukaryota; kingdom Metazoa; phylum Chordata; class Aves; order Phoenicopteriformes; family Phoenicopteridae; genus Phoenicopterus; species Phoenicopterus ruber. Next base: position 141,716,657 of record CM020215.1, read on the forward strand.
GCTTTGAGCACATAAGTAAAGCACAATCCTTCATATAGGTGAATGAATTGATCCCTGTGGATAAAATCCTACTGATACCAAGGAAAGTGACTTACGTTAGTTGAAAGGGCAACAGAGTCCTTAATGATGAGAAAGCACTCTTCTAAGAAGAAAGCTATTATTTAACAGAAGCAATTGGCATAAGGCTGTTTAATTATGAGAGCACAATATGTTGCTTCAACTTTGTGCAGCTATGAACCAAGAAATGAACAGCAGTAGAGTAAGACACTTCAGCTGATTATTATCCACGTGCCTGCAAGTAAACCACAGTATCTCTTAATAAACTCATTATTTACATTTTAGTAATATACCAGAACAAAAATTGTTATAAATATTTAAGAACTGATCTGAGACACTAATCAATCCATGTTATTTTAAACAGATTGAAAGGGCATCCTCTTTTCTAAAAGTACTTAAGCAATTTGTGGCGGTATGTAATTGTGCTCCCTCTCAGTGTTGCAGCTCTGATGAACTGAATGGGTGAATTAGTGCTCCAAGGGGAAAAGCACATAATAAGCCCCTTTGAAACAACTTGAGAAGAACTGAATAAATTCTAGTTTTAGTTATGTTAATGAGACTTTGAGGGGACAGTGCAGCTAGGAATCACAAAGATCCTACAACAATGCTGGTTTGCAGTAGCTAGTTGGAAATCCCTTTCATAACTCTCAAAGGCCATCTCTGAATGGCATCATTTTCTTATGATCAACAGACTGCCAAGACCTATCATTTTGTTTCAAAGGCAGACTATTGTTTGCCTCATGGCAACAAGGGGCATGACTTTATCTGGGACAGGAAAGAAACAAAACAAAACAAAGCAAACAAAAAAAATCAAGCAGTTAGTAATTCTCTAACACAGTTATCTTGAATATGAGAGGTTTTTTCCGGTCATGTGGCAAAACAAAATATTCTGCTATGAAAGTGTATTGTCTGTCTATTAGCCTGTCTGTATAAGTCAAGTTCACAAGATATGATTTCTCCTATGAAAGCTTCTTCATTTGCCATTTGTTCCAGTAAATCTTTTTTGTGCTTATTCAATTTTGAGTTTTATTTTCTTTAATATGTCTGCTTGGAGTTGTGCACAGAATGGTATTAACAGATGAAGTCCTGACAGTAGCAGTTACATTTAAACCTCCCATTCACTATGACATGATAAGTCCTGAGTTTCATGAGATTTCTCCACCCCACCCCACCCCCAGTGTGGCACTCTGCAGGGAGTTCAGTAATCTGCAGTTCTGTCTCCTTTTCCATCTTGCCTTGTATTTTGGGAGTGCTTTCACCGCAACACCCACCACCGTCAGCTGAATGAAAACACCAGCCTTAGGACCCACAGGAGCACAAAAAACAAGAACATAGTATCAGGAAAAGAGGTAGAAACTGAGGGTGTGTATAACAATTTTAACTGCATTATTAGTTTGTTTTTGTTTGGTTTTTCAATTTTTATTAATAACAATTAGATATAGACTAATGATGATTCTTGAATTAGACTATTTCAATTACAGTAACAATAAATTCTTGGCTTTACATAGGTACAGGGTGTGTTTCTTTGCCCATAAACAAGATTTTGAGCTCAGCCTACACATCTTTTGGGATGACAACTATGAATTGCACTGCAGTAATATATATGGTTGCAAGAGTTTGGGATGGATCTAACTTGACTATAATTGCATACTGCTCCAAAGTATGGTACAGGCGTAAACTGTCTTAAATTATAATGGTTAGGTGTCTTCTGTGGAAAAACCTAACAACCCAACTACCCACACCAACCACACACCCACACACCCACACAAAAGGAAACAAAACAGCCCTCCCCCATCTTCCTTCTTCCCAAGAGAAAAACTCTTGTGTCTAGAAAGCTGATGGCTATCTGATCCCTCATGTCTAGAAAGCTGATGGAGGTCTGATTCCTTTTTGATTTATGCCAAGTTTCTGCCTGAATGACATCTAAGAGCAAGCAGAGTTCTACAAACTGTTTTTGGAATAGACAAAAAATATGTCCTTTCCCCATTTTAAAGTGCACTGACTTCTCAAATGTATTGGATATTCTTTATTTAAGACAGTGTAAGGAGAACTGCTCGAGTCCCTTTTAATCTTTGTCTTTATAAACTTAATTGTTTTGCAGTTTGCTTTGGTCCCTGCTCAGCGAAAAGTTCTAACCATATAGTCATTTTTGTCACAAAATTTTAATTTCCTATCAAAGAAGTCTATATTATAATACTTTGTGTTCTCTTACACTTTGACTTGTATGAATACAAATTTGACTGTATAATCCTTTTGCTGGAGTATGTGATACCTTTAACACTAGTTCTATTTTAAATTGCACTTCTCTGACAAGATGTATCCTTAGTGAGTAGATTATGTCTGGTAAAGCTAGTTACTGGTATCTTACTGATGTTTCATTCATCATGTATCAGAAATAGATTTTCTAACAAGATATCATAATTTGCTAGGCATCCTAGTAGTAGTAACCATAGAGAAAAGCTTACGATAATTACTAATTTAAAAAAAAAAAAAGCCTAGATGTATAGAAATCTAGAGCAAGACCAAAAACCCTCACACAAACAGCTACCTAAAACCCCCAGAACTAAACCACTTTGTAAACATTTTCTGTTCCATGTAAAGTATGTAAACATTTTGTACTCTACATATATGACAACATTCATAAACAGAAAAATCTTTCTGGTGTCAATACTCTCACAATCAGAATACTTAAAGCCCACTGGTCACTCTAGTAAACGAGAAAACAGAGTTTCTCAGTGCAGAATGAGTAATTGTAGCCTGGAAAGAGTACAGTTGCAGGGTTTTTTTGGTGGGGGTGGGTTTTAGGGGTTTTTATTAGATAACTGATCCCTAGAGTTCCTATTGTGCTGTTTTCTCTAAGTGACAGTTGTGCGATGTGTAGCCATGAAGTACAAACCAAAAAAAATTAAAGTAGTTTTGAAAAAGCAAGAAATTGGGGTTTTTTTAGGTTATTGCTGGTGTCTCAGAAATCTTTAAAACAGATAGGTGAGAAATGTCAAAAGTGAAAGTGAAAGGTATGTTTAAGGCTCATAGCACAGTTAAAATAAATTAAATGTTAGTTTCTAGCTCAGCCTAATGAAAGATATTACTAATCCCTGTGTAACAGCTCTTGAAATAAGACTCCAGAATAGCTGTGGATAAAAGCTTAATTATAACAACAAGTTATATAGCTTAGCTTAAAATGGATTTGAAAGAAGAATATTAGCTCAGTTTAAGATGAATTTGGGAGACAAGTTCTTCATGAAATTATTTTGGATCTCACTAACAGGATCAAATTCATTGAATTTAATTATGTGAAACAGTATAAGTACAGCAAAACTAGAAAATCAAGAAGTACAAAAATGTAAACAATTCACAAAGCTGAAGATCTTAGAATTTATAAAGCTTTGTGCAGACATAATGGAAAAAGAATATAATTTGATGACATCAAACTAGAATGCAATGCTATTCTTAAAAAAAAAGAGTGGTCCAAAAGAACACTGGTCCTGATTTTGGATGAGAAAAAATTCCCCTGGCATTGATACAGAGGATATCCAACCAGAAAGCTACCTCTCAGATTTCTCTGCAGTGTCTTCATGACCTCACCCTCTGCTTCTTTTCTGCGGCTTTTCAGTCCTATTACCTTTGCCAGGTCTGACCCCCTTTTCTAACTCTGTTCTTCTAAATTAAATACATAGTGCCCCTTTTTGTCTCTCACTCCTAGTCTTAGTTTCTATATTAGTGCCCTGGCTCCTGCAGAGACTCTTCATCTCTTAATGATTAATACAAAAAGAGTTCTTGTAGTCCTAGAATAGATTATGTTCAATGAGACAGAGCCTCAGGGCATTTTTTGTTGCAGTTCAGTGAGTCTCTGCTGAGACATTTTTGGAAGCATATCCTCTAGCCAGATTTTTCTGTTTTCATTTGCAACAGACCTTCCGTACATCGTTGCTGAATTTCATGCCACTACGTTGAGGGAATGGAAGAACTTCATAACATAATGCCCCTTATCTGTGGTGCTACTGATCCTGCAAATCAAGATCTGGAGTCAGATAGCACCATACATCCTAAATATCATAGAGCATAAGAGAAGATACAGTTCATTCCTGAGTTCTTCTGTGAGAAATAAAACCTTGCCCCAACATGCTAACTATTATCTTCTGGTGAGAAGTTCTCTTCTAGAAGGCATTTTTGCTTTGTCAGATAGTTTGTACTGGTTGAGTTGAAAGATTTCATAGAAGTGCAACAGTTTTAATTAAATTCCGATGGAACATCAGAAGTGGGAATGTTGCTGTCAGAAGAAGAGCCAAATATATCTTTACTTTTTTTTAAGTCAAAGGGGTCCTGATTCCTTTCCAAGATAAGGCAAGGATGGCAGACAAGGAGCAAATGAGGAGTCTCAGAATAGGTAAAAAAGGATATTATAAAGATTAAACAGAACAAAGAATGGAACTGGGCTAGTATTAGGGAGGAGACATTTGGGTCTGGTACGAGCAAGAAAGAGGGGAGCTGATTCCGACAAATATTTCAAAGTTATCAGTCTCAGTTCTTTGCTCCTGTTGAGACATGGGGCCATATCTCATGTAAACACTACCTGTTTCACCCCTTGGATGTGTCCCCTTGGATTTTATGATCAGAATGTGCAATTACTTCAGTATGTCTTTATAGTACATCATGCTACATGCTGAAGAGCTGTGCTTGAACTAGTGTATAAAAAAAGAAAATGACATGTGTTTAATATTTAGTAATGATTGGTTCAGTGACAGAGAAGCCAGCACATTCTTCGTGATCTGTTCTAATATTTAGCTACATTTTTGGCTAAAAATCTATCTGAATTTGTACAGCAAATGATTTTAATTCTAGCCAATGGTTTTAATTAAATTGTTGTGTGATAGACTGAGAAAACTATCTAACATGTTCTTGTTAAGAAGCTGTGACCAAATTACACTATTACTGTATATTAATAAATTGGATAGAACAAATTAAGAACTCCATGTAGCAACATGATTTCCTAACCTTTTAATCTTCCAGTCTAAACCCTTTACTTCCTGTTTTCCAAATACTTCATGCTTTGTGGATAGCAGTGGCTTGATCCCTTATCAATGGCTTTAAAGGGACGGGAGCATCTCTCCTATAAGGAAAGGCTGAGAGAGCTGGAACTGTTCAGCTTGGAGAAAAGAAGCCTCAAGTGGATCTTAGCAATATGTAGAAATACCTGGAGGTAAGGTGCAAAGAGGACAGAGCCAGGCTCTTTTCAGTGGTGCCAAGTGACAGGACAAGAGGCCGTGGGCACAAACTGAAACACGGGAAGTTCCTTCTGAACATCTGGAAACATTTTTTTTTTTGCTGTGAGGGTGACAGAGCACTGGCACCGGCTGCCCAGAGAGGTTGTGGAGTCTCCCTCCTTGGAAATATTCAAAAGCCATCTGGACATTCTCCTGTGTAATGGTCTAGGTGGCCTTGCTTGCGCAGGGGTGTTGGACCTCATGTGCTCCAAAGGTCCCTTCCAACATCAATCATTCTGTGACTCTGTGATTCTGTGATTTAGCTGCCTACAAATAGGTCTCCAGTGCAGGCTGAGGTGTCCCAGAATATCCCACTGTAGAGATCTGTAAAACAAATATTAAGATTGCTATGAATTACCTATGAATTACCATGTGTATGTAAAAGTGTGCAAGCACCAGAAGAAACAACAAAAGAAAGACCAGAAGGTATATGTTAGCATCATGTGTGTGATTTCATTCAAATGAAGAGAAGGAGCAAATTGACATAAAAATGAGGTATCAAGATGATGAAGAATGGGACTGAAGTGGCAAAAAAGCCAGAATCAGCCACGGCATGGGATTTGGACTAGATGATCTTTAAAGGTCCCTTCTGACTCAAACCATTCTGTGATTCTATGATTCTATAAGGGAATAAAGAATTGTGAAGCTCAGGAGTTTTGCATGAAACCTAGGAAGAGTGAAACAAAATAATAATGCAAATGATCCAAAGCAGCATCCTCTCAAACAAGATTGAAGAGGAAGTTGAAAATCAGTTTGTTGTCACCAATGAAGAAGAACTCCAGAGATGTAGTGAGATCTTAACAGGTAGCTTGGCTCATCCTGTTTTACATACAAACAAGAAGGTGCACACAGCATCCTCTGTTTTGATCCTGGCCAGACCACTTTCACACATGTATCTTGATGCTTTTCATATGTGGGTGTGACAGCATGAAGAGGTAAAATTAACTTAGAGATTTAAAAAAAAAAAAAGAAAACTTTCCTTCCATAAGATGTCTTATTGAATTTTTTTATACCACTTTCCAAATGCCATCCCTAATTCAGAAATGGATTTCTCTTGTGTGAGATGTCTGCATAGCCCAACCTTTGTAAAATGGCCTGGATAACAACAGCTGCTAAATAGGAGTGTGAGTGCAACCAGTGTGTGAATGAAATACCCAAAGATATCTGAGAGTATGTTTGCCTCAAACTGACAGGATGCTGCTAGAGAGGAAGATGATCATCATTTTTATTGAACGGGAACCAGGAAATTACAAAAAGACTTTTAAAATAAAGGAATCAGCTTACAAAAAAAGTATTTTTAAAAGCATGAACATTTGTAACAGGAAGACAGACTTTGGAGTGGGAAGAGGGCAGCCACCAAACAGGGTTTGACACTGTGGGAAGCCCACAGACAGAGCACCGTCCCGTGGGGCACCTGTGCCCAGCCAGGGGCCACTCGCGCAGGGCAGCATGTGGGGACCCCTTCGGGGTGTGTGGGGCCTCGTGGAATGCTTCCCCCCTGTGTAAGTCAGTGGGCAGTCATGAGTGGTGGGGGCTCACCTGACACCGGAGCAGCCACCTCTCCCACAGCGAGAATGGGGGAACCCCCTGAGGGGAGAATGGTGAAGACCTACACAGCCTGGGCAGGGTGGTGCACACCTACCTCTGTGTGTGTGTGTGTGAGTGTCTGTATGCGATTAGAACTTCTTGGGCTTAATTATGGAAGGGTGTTTTGAAATTTGTAGCTATTTCTGGGTCAGTAGTTTAGGAAAAAAGAGGTTGTGTGGCTTTAAAGATTTCTTGTGCTTGACCAGAAGGATGGTGGGGACAGGAAGGAGGTGGATGCCCCTGACTCCCAAAATGTCTTTGTGGTACCCAGCTGGTCCAGACCATGGCAAGAATTGGCTGTGAACATCCATAGTCCTCTTCCTTGGAATGAAGACCAGATAGGTCCAATATGGTATCACTGTGGAAGATACCTTCTAAAATAAGAGAGGAATAGTATGAGAAAAACAGGTGATCAGTGTATCTATTTGTGTTGGCTATTAATGACCGCACTTCAAGAAGGGCAGGGGGCTGATCTTCAGAAGTTGAAGGAGTTTAGATGGTTACAAACAGAAGAAAACCTATTTACTGCTGAGAGTGCTGCCATGAGGGATGCTCAGCAGGCTCCGGGGTTAATGGAGATGGCAGCGATGATGGCTCCACAAAGGACTGAGCACATTGGCAGGTGAAAGCACAAAGGGAAACAGGACTGGGAAGCCTCAATGGCAGTCCTGAGTGAGGACTGGGATCTGGAAATAGGAGATGGAGGTGCTTGGGGATCAAGTGGAGACGAAGAGTTGAATTTAGACCCAAATGAGACACAAGCCCTATCCCCATGCTCTGCGGTGGCGTGGAGGTACTCTCAGGGCATGACATCTACAACTTCAGAAAGTTATCCTTGATTTAATTCTGCTGTTGTTGCAGTATTCCAGTTAGGTGGTACCAGACAGTAGTGCTTTCATAGCCAATAAAATGCAGAAGATAGTATGAGATTTTCTTGGGAATAGTTTTATATCCTCGGATTATTCACGTAGGGTTTTTTCGTCATTAGCCCTTTTTTCATCTTCACTACTATTTTGGAATTCCAGTGACTTTTTTTCATAATACAGCCTTGTTATTTTTTGAGTGGGTGCTTAGAAAATAGATGTTCCATGTGACTTCTTCCATCTGTACACGCTTTTTCTAAAAAACAACAGATTGCATTGATGGTGATATTCAGGGGAAAAAACCATCTGCTAGTGACATAGTTTCTCTTTGCATGTTCTCCAATATGATTTTCTTCTATCTGTTCATACTTACCAAACAACTCTTTCATGCATAATGTTTTATATTTTTCAAAATATATAGAATCTCATTTGGTTAAAAAAAAAAAAAGGAATCTTTATAGCAACCTTTTTAAGTTTTTCCCTTCAAATGATTAAATAATGCCACAGGCCTATTTCATGACAATAGCTAAGTATTTACATCTTGTTATTGAGTGAATTACTAGAAAAAAATATAATTGGAGAAGTGCAAAGTATTCCAAAAGAATCTGAATAATCAACTAATTGGTTTTCCATGGCCCATGAAATAGATGAATTATTCAGCCTTCACAGCAAATCTAAACTCTTCAGATTTAGATAAGATAAATGCTCTCCAAAAGTACAGGATCAAATCTTCTTTAATTACTCACTTCAAATGAGTGGGGATCATGGAATGTATCTTGAATTTTCATTGCATGGTAAGATGTGTCAAGAATGTAAATGTTGAAAAATACTGAAAAAAACCCCAATTTTTTCCCTCTCTTCTTTCAGATCCAGAAGCTGATAACTGAGTTGTTATTCTGTTGGGGATTTTGAAAATCAACTGTGTAAAAATGGGATGAATACTTGCACGTCTGTATTATCTAAAACAAAGCTTTCTTTCACAGAACCTTAGTGAAGAAAGTGAAAATATTTTCATTTTACTGTTTAGTTATTTAGTGTAAAAGGGTTTGTTAGCAAAAAGAGAATGTATGGCCACATTTATTCTACTGTATTTTGATTTTGCAGTATTGAAATCTAAACACCTGATCCCAGCAAGGCAGAGACCTTAAGTTGAATATAGAGGCTTCCTACCTATAAAGCAGATCATTTTTCTGGAAAGAGATACGGGTAGCTCAAACAAAGAACCTCCATTTTGTGTAGACAAAGCCTCTGTCTTATGGGATTGTTTTTGAGGCTTGTGGGGTTTTCACAGTTTGTACACGTTGAATAAGACACAATCAAAAAATAGCCAACATAATCTTACAGAAGATCAGTCACAGCAGTATGTCTGAAGAAATGCCTGTCTTCCTTGTAGAGTTCCCTTCTGAAAGTGCATGCCTAACAGAGGAAGAAGAGCGCACCTTTGGATAAAAACCTATTGATTGCAGAACTCATGGAAGAAATACTTGGGTTGCCCATAATTCTCAGTCAGTGAGAATTTCAGCAAAATATTTATACTCCTCAGGCTCTAACCACCAGGCAGGATGCAAGATGGGACTCTTCTCCACTTGTCCTTTTGGAAGACTAAACCAAACTGGAACCTGACTCGGTAATGTGATGACAAGGACAACTCCAATGCAATCTGTTCTTTCACCCTAGCATGGATTGGACTAAATCCAGTGACCCTTTAAGCAGAAACACAAGAGCTGTACTTGTAGAAAAAGTAATGGAAGATGCAACATTTATCAATGACTATTAACTGGCTTATACATATCTTCACATATAAATGTCTCACAAGACTTTTATAGCCATATTTGGAGGATTTCATAGAATCATAGAATCATAGAATTGTTCTGGTTGGAAGAGACCTCCAAGATCATCGGGTCCAACCATTAACCTATCACTACCAAGTCCCCCACTAAATCATATCCCTTAGGGCCTCATCTAAACGCCTTTTGAATACCCCCAGAGATGGGGACTCCACCACCTCCCTGGGCAGCCTGTTCCAATGCCTGACAACCCTTTCGGTAAAGAAGTTTTTACGAATGTCCAATCTAAACCTCCCCTGGCACAACTTGAGGCCATTTCCTCTTGTTTTGTTGTCTGTTACTAGGGAGAAGAGACCAACCCCCATCTCTCTACAACCTCCTTTCAGGTAGTTGTAGAGAGCAATAAGGTCTCCCCTCAGCCTCCTTTTCTCCAGGCTAAACATCCCCAGTTCCCTCAGCCGCTCCTCATAGGATTTGTGCTCTAGACCCTTCACCAGCCTCGTTGCCCTTCTTTGGACACGCTCCAGCACCTCAATGTCTTTCTTGGAGTGAGGGGCCCAAAACTGAACACAGCACTCGAGGTGCGGCCTCACCAGGGCCGAGTACAGGGGGACAATCACCTCCCTACTCCTGCTGGCCACACTATTTCTGATACAAGCCAGGATGCCGTTGGCCTTCTTGGCCACCTGGGCACACTGCTGGCTCATATTCAGCCGACTGTCAACCAACACCCCCAGGTCCTTTTCCGCCGGGCAGCTTTCCAGCCACTCCCCCCCAAGCCTGTAGTGTTGCCTGGGGTTGTTGTGACCCAAGTGCAGGACCCGGCACTTGGCCTTGTTGAACCTCATACAATTGGCCTCGGCCCATCGATCCAGCCTGTCCAGGTCCCGCTGTAGCGCCTGCCTGCCCTCCAGCAGATCAACACTCCCTCCCAACTTGGTGTCATCTGAAAACTTACTGAGGGTGCACTCGATCCCCTCGTCCAGATCATTGATAAAGACATTGAACAGGACTGGCCCCAATACTGAGCCCTGGGGAACACCACTTGTGACCGGCCTCCAACCGGATTTAACTCCATTCACCACAACTCTTTGGGCCCGGCCATCCAGCCAGTTTCCTACCCAGCGCAGAGTATGCCCATCCAAGCCATGGGTAGCCAGCTTCTCCAAGAGAATGCTGTGGGAGACAGTGTCAAAGGCTTTATTAAAGTCCAGGTACACAACGTCCACAGCCTTTCCCTCATCCACTAAGCGGGTCACCATGTCGTAGAAGGAGATCAGGTTGGTCAGACAGGACCTGCCTTTCATAAACCCGTGCTGACTGGGCCCGATCAGCTGGTTGCCCCGTATGTGCCGCATGATGGCACTCAAGATGATCTGCTCCATAACCTTCCTGGGCACCGAGGTCAGGCTGACAGGCCTGTAGTTCCCTGGATCCTCCTTCCGGCCCTTCTTGTAGATGGGCGTCACATTTGCCAGCCTCCAGTCAACTGGGACCTCCCCAGTTAGCCAGGACTGCTGGTAAATGATGGAGAGTGGCTTGATGAGCACTTCTGCCAGCTCTTTCAGCACCCTTGGGCGGATCCCATCCGGCCCCATAGACTTGTGCGTGTCTAGGTGGCGTAGCAGGTCACTGACCATTTCCCCTTGGACTTCGGGGTCTACATTCTGCTCCCCATCCCTGTCTTCCTGCTCAGGGGGCTGGGTGCCCAGAGAGCAACTTCCCTTGCTGTTGAAGACTGAGGCAAAGAAGGTATTTAGCACCTCAGCCTTTTCCTCATCCCTTGACACTAAGTTTCCCTCCGCATCCAATAGAGGAGGGAGATTCTCCTTAGCCCCCTTTTTATTGTTAATGTATTTGTAGAAAGACTTTTTGTTGTCTTTTACGGCAGTAGCCAGACTAAGTTCTAATTGGGCTTTGGCCCTTCTAATTTTCTCCCTGCATGACCTCACAACATCCTTGTAGTCCTCCTGAGTTGCCTGCCCCTTCCTCCAAAGGTGGTAGACTCTCTTTTTTTTCCTAAGTTCCAGCCGGAGCTCTCTGCTCAGCCAGGCCGGTCTTCTTCCCCGCCGGCTCGTCTTTCGGCTCACGGGGACGGCCTGCTCCTGCGCCTTTAAGATTTCCCTCTTGAAGAATGTCCAGCCTTCCTGGACTCCTTTGCCCTCCAGGACTGCCTCCCAAGGGACTCTGCCAACCAAATTCATCTCACATTTAAATTCAGACCCCTACAGTGAAACTGTGTCAGTGTTTTTAGACTCTCTGAAGGAAGGCATTTTAAAAGCAGTTTCTCTTATCTTAGATGTTCACATTACAGTAGATCAATCTTTGGGATCCTCTCCAAAAGAAACTTTACTACATCTAGATAGACATCTCAAGGAAAACACTAACACCAGGTGTATGGTTACATTTGGTCCTACAATTTCAAAGTATTGTCATTGAAGTTAGTGCTTCGCTTTCATTATTTTCTTGTTTTTTAATGTATTTTTGAATGCTATAACTTTGTCAGTGTCTTGGAGAACACTTATCCGATGTTAAAGCTAAGAAATGTAATTGATCTGTTAGCACTTTTAACTTGTCTCTCTGCCAAATGCCAAATTGTTTCCTACCTGATGAGACCATCTTCAGCCTGCTGTACTTTTCAAAATCTTTAGTAATTAGGTATCTTATCACTGCCTTCAGAGATAAGTTCAATGCCTGGCATGTTTGATTTGTCCATTTTGCCATCTACATTTATTTCTAAAAATGTTCTTTATAGTAAAAAAATAAATCCTTTCATTCTTTGATATTTATGTTCTTTAAATAACTGGAGATTCATTATCTACATAATAATTTCCACATGATCTTTGCTCATCCATAGTGCCATTTAATATTATTGCTATTAAAATATGGACATTTTCCAACAGTTGCCTAAGAAAGAGATCCAATTCACACAAGGTCATTTCAAGGGAAAATAACTTACTTTAACATGTATGACAAAGTCACTCCTAGCTGGATTAAAAAAATAACAGTCCTGTTCCAGACTTGCCATAATGGCAAATATGTCAAGTCTGTTAACATGGATTGACCGCGTAGCACTGAAATCTGGATACTTCTGCTACTTTAGCACTGTGCTGTCTTTGACCAAGAGTCTCACAGAGAGCAGCAAATATGTTAATGAAGATTCTATGTAATTGTCAATATTTCTCCAAAGACGACACATCTAGCTTGAAACAAAATTAAACGTGTAAGCATAGTCTTCATCACTGTTCAGGCTTTGATATTCAACAAGTTAAAATAACCCTGTCTAAGATCTTAGTCAGTTCTATACGCACTCTCTCTCTTTTCCTCTTAGACTGACAGGCTAAAAGCACAAACCAGACTGGTAATTCACAGCACAGATGGTGCTGAAGACTGAAGATTGTCCTGGAACCACAACAAACTATACATATAGTTTGGGGATTATGTAAAAACTGGGACAATTTATCTTAAAAGTTGCGACAAAAGCTGGGTTCTCTTGTGTTGAATTGGTGGGAATTGCCAGTATCATCTGCATCTTGGAGTGACATAAGATGCTGAGGCATGATTAATCAGATGGAATAAATTTGAATTTCCCTGCAGGTATTTAAGTAGATCCTCTATAGACAATGGCCAGATATTGGTCACGTTCAGGAGGCATGTACATTGTGGCTATTTTTTTTTTTTTTTTTTTTAGAGAACATAAAATGAAGAAAAAAGCAAAAGTGTATTTGAAAAGGATTCGGAGACATCTGGGTTGGTCAGGCAAAGATATCGTTGCTTAGAAACTTGAACTTACATTTTTACTCATTTACAGAGAAAAATGAAAACATAACATGGACTTAGGGATTTGTTTCTGATTCTCAAAGAAAAGTAAGTTGTGGAGGCTGGGTTAGGACAATATTCATTTTTTACAGCAAGAGAATGGAAGAAGGCATTGCAAAGCAAATTTTTTTCTGCATTCCACATGCTGATGTAGTTAGGAAAAGGTAAAGATTTAAGGATACTAGGCATAGTAGCTTTCTACTGTAGAATAAAGAGTCCAACAGATTCTTTCATCAATCATAATTTCAGCCAAAGATCTTTTAAAGATAGGAACTTGCTTTTACAAAATACAATAAATTCCTAAATAATTATTTATACATATAGATAGGATTTCTTTCTGACATAAAACCAAAGTATAAGTCAAAACTAATCCATTTAGTTTCTTTGTTTAGGCTATAGCGTGATCTTGGTCTATATGTGGCTCTCTATATCTGTTCTTGCAGCTATTAAAAACGTTTGTGGCCAGCTTTATGTTTCAAATACTACTTAATCGGGGTGGGGTTTACTATTTTAATCAAAGCAATCCTACTGTTATCAACAAAAGGAAACTGCTATCTTAATTATCATTTTAACATAAATAAATATGTTTCCTTTCCTTTCTCTTTAGGTATAATTTTTTGACATACTGTAAATATGTAATTAAATAGATTTATGATACTTAGTAAAGAACAGTCTTCCAGGTAGGTTACTTTCATATCATAAGTGCTTTTTAGTTTTTGTACCTGTTTGAAATTTTAAAAAAAGTTTTATTTTGTTATTTATGCTTTACTCTCATTCTTGATTATAGATGAATTCAACACACTTTAATACATTTAAGTAGGATTTGCACAAAAGGACAGAAAATAGTCAGACAATCTTTAAATTCAGACAATTTTAGTCACCTGTTTTCTTAAGTTACTACATCAGACAAATACTGGTTTTAATGTCCTGGCTAAAAATCAGAAATGTTTTAAATGATTCTTTAATGTTTATTTTAAAAATATAGATGAGATTTCTGTAATCTAGACAGATCACAAAATACTTTACATTCTATCAATGGTCAGGGAGGACATTCAAAAGAGACATACAGCTTTCATGTTAGTACCTTAATCAATCGGTTATCCCTTGCTTTCATTTGTATATACAGATACTAATTGGTTACCAAATGTTATGTAGAATTATGTATATCTAGCATGCATTTATATTCACAACAGTATTAAAAAGATGTGTGTTCTTATACGTAACTTTGTGTTCTTATATGTAATTTTATTTGCTCAACAATCATTTGGCTCAATTTTGTTCCTTGGCCTGGTGAGAAAATTGAGTTACACTAGAATTGCAATTACACCTCTAGACTAGAATCCTACCTGAAAGAGACTCCAAATATCAACTAATATGAATTGTTAAAATTTTTGCAGTCCTAAATTGAAGCGCTAGAACAGCTAGGCATGAATGTTGTATTTTTGGTGCATGTAGCCACTGTTGAAAAAACATGCTAAGATGGAATGAAATATGCTTTACAAATAAATTCATTACTCCACACAGAAAGAGGTCACTTAGAATAACATGAGCCAGCAGTCTATGCACGTTGGCACTAACAAATTAAATCATTCAGACATAATGATAGGATTGTATCCTTCCTAGAGAAAATGGAAGTACCACAATAGTCCATTGAAAAAGCCTATTCAGCGAACAAGACTGATTGAAAGCATGAACAGGATGTTGACACCGTTAAGAAAGAGACAAACGTCATACAGTAATATGGAAAATGTTACAGTTTCATTATTATGCCAGTAATTCGTCTATACGTTAAATGTTGCATCTAACATTTTAAAGTGATATTTCAGAACTAGACAAAATTTAGATAATAAATCAAATTTTCCCTGCTGAGGAGGATGGGTTAAAGGGCTTTATTCAGTGAAATGATGGAAAGGCTTAGATTATTTGATTTGGAGAAGGAAGGATGGAGAGTAAATGCGATAGTGTAACATTAAAGTAAGGCTAATAGAACTGCAGGATCAATTGTGTCAAATCTCTTTATCTGATGTTAACATAATAATGCTTTATTTGATTTCAATAGCAGTTCATATAACATTTATAGCATTGAATGGTTGAAAAGAAAATAAAATCTGGGTCTGACATTCTGTAGAAAAAAAAAGGCATGTGTGAATGTATATAAGGGGGAATGAGGACAAACATATATCTTGCCTGGATTCTTGTCAGCGTAGATAGCTACACAGAAAAAAAAGTGATGACCGACGTAATTTCTACTTATATTATTTTGTAAGAAACGTATACTAATAAATTGATCCAGCGAAGAAGCCTCATGATAAATTCCTCTTATCATGTCAGCTAATGTAAAATCAGGTAAAGACTTGATAAAAAACCCTCCCACTTAAATTAAAGATCAACCAAACTGCTAACTGACCTTGGTTCTTGCCTTTTCTAACTGTGAAACCTTTTCCATAAGAAAAAGAGTGCTTGAAATTGTTATACTTCAAGAAATAAGAAAAATTTATTGAATATTTTTCTACTCCTGATCTTTACTAAAGGAAGCGTATTTCTTCAGTTTCATGAAACGTGGCATCTAGTAGATTTGCTTCCTTAAGGCAGGCTTTATTAAATCTTTCAGCTTGATGGTGAATCCAAAAGTGAACTCCAGATTATCTAATTTGTAACACCTCAGGGATGTGGGCTAGCCAGCGGATGTATTCTGGTTTGGTATATTCCATGTTGAAATTTGATTTTTTCACATGTTGAAATAGCATTATTCCTTGTTTAATATAATTCCATCTAAGAATAATGTCATGAAAGTGACTACATTTCTTAAACCAGGAGGGTTATGCATTAGGGTGTAAATTGATAGTGCACTGCCTTCTCTCCACTGGGTCTCTGAGTGAATAGATAAGCTACACAATGTCTACTATACAGTAGAATGTGCACCCAGCTACTGAGGCGTATATTCAGACTTTAGGATTTGGTACATGAAGTTTCTGACAGATGCTACAAGGGTATGTCGAAGGAGACTGATCCTTCAAGGGTATCTGGTTAAAGTCTTTCTCAATGGCAAAGCGTTTTTTTCAATGCAACAAGGCATGACAAGAAACAGAGGAAGCTATAAGCAAGACCATACAGAAGCACAAACCTGACCAAAAGATGGTAAGAGAGGTAGTGATGAGAACAAACCTGGTCAGACACACTAATTGGTAAGGATATGTGGAGTGTGGAAACGTTTATTTTTTCAGTAAGCTTGCCTGACTAAAGACCTCGTCAAATTGAGGTGATGAGGAAAGGGAGGGGGACAAACACACAGAGACATAAAACCTGACCATGCCAGTACTCGAGGCATCCATGAGTGTGTGCGCGCTTGTGACCAGAGAGCACATGCGTGTGTGTGTGTGCGCACGTGTGCGCGTGTGTGCCCGCACTAGTGACCTTCTGTCTCTGCCAGTGAAGAGGAGAAGGAGACGGGAGGTGGCTGGCTCTGCTTGTGTCTGATGTGAGTCCTGTCTGTACGTGCTGCTGAAGGCAGCACCTTGCCTGTGGCAGTCTGTGTGACCGACTGTGCCAATGTCCTTGGTGTGTCTGCGTGTCTGTGTTTCTGTGTGTGTGTCCGTGTCCGTGTCCGTGTCTCTGGGATATGTACTCAGCTTCATTACTGGTTGAAACTGCAAAGGGGAAAGTGGCAGCCACATCCCTCAGCCTGGGCAGAGACCCCGGGTCCCTGAGCACCAGGCTGGGCTCCAGCAGCTGGGCAGGAGAGGTCCTGGGCTGCTGGAGAAGGATATGTGACTTTAGAATATATCTTTAGAAGAGCATGAGCCATGCTCTTCCGTCACTTAACAGATGCCCTATAGGAAATCAATATTTTGTATCTTTTATCAAAATACATTCGTTTTCTTTGTGCTTTTGCATTTCCACTGTGCAGTTATGCGATAAATGCCTCTTATATTAACATGAAAACACTGTTGTCTTTTATTTATTTGCATTTGGTTTCATCTGAGTGGCATTTAGCACCTGTAGAATAGATGGTTGGTGACATGTTTTGTAATTGCTCTCTTTTCCTATACACTTTGCTAGATTTTCTAGTTATTTTCACCTATTTTCACCAGCTGATCCACAAAGTCAAGGGACAGGCTCTTCATCAGAAGTGCCCATTAAGTATGTTCCAGGTTTGCAGGGTGTCCTCTAAACAAAATTGTAGGCATCAATAGACATGCTGCATCTGAGTTTATAACATTTTTCAGTAGATTGCAATTAAGAAAGAGAATGGGTTTGTCTCTACTGGATAGAAAGTTACCAAAGCTGCATATTTCTATTTAGTTAGTTAGTTATTTCATTGCTCGTGTGTGAAAATTTAATTTCAAGGTGCTTTTTGTGTGAGAGGTCAGGATGCCGGCATGATAGTGCACCAAATATCTACCTAGCCTTATTTCAGCAGGGACATTTCATCTTTCTCCCTCAGTTCTTATATCCATTTCTGTGGCAAGAACATTTCATCATGACATTTTGAGGACTGAATTTATTTCTAAAACTGCTCCAGCAAAACTTGTCTGATTGTGTCCTATCGAGGACAGTATGTTCCTTCTAGAGGATATCAAAAAAAGTAGACTATAGGTTTCCTATGAAGGAAAAAGGCTTAGAGTTGCTGGAGTGGTTTGTTAAAGACTGACCACATGGTGAGAACACCTTTCTCCATCTAGCTAAATATCTGGTTTTCTCTGATCAGACTAGGCATCCGGACAGGCCAGTCAACTCACTCTGAATGGAAACAGTTCATCCCTTTGCTGTGGGACTGCTTTTAGAAGCGTTTTGGGAGGCATTTTTCTGACTGGAATATCAATTCTTAATACGGTTTGCCTAGTCTGGAGCTCCAGGCTGGATCACCTTTTCGCAGGATCAAACCAAAATGGTCACTAACCAAATCCGTTCTAAAGTCACATCCTTTCCTTTTAAAAGAAAGGGGATTGTCATCCATCTCTTACCTTTGCTTTGTAGTAACATTCATTCATCCTGTTGGAATCACATTGCACACTGTTAGCCAAACTCTGGATCCTGCTGTGCTCCAAAAAAGGAGATGGGTAGGACCACAAAGCTATGGAGTGATGTTCTTGTGGCTCTTACAGTCAGAGCTTCCTTGTAAAGGGGAAGAAGAATCATAGAAGTAAAGCAGTAAATGTTACTCGACCATCCAGTTCATCTCATGTTCCAGTCACTATGATATTTGTTTTCTTTTCTTTTTTTTTTTTTTTTATTTTGCTTTAAACACCTTTAGAAACGGTGGATTCACCACTAGTTTCATTTTTAAAAATAAACTAAAAGAAGACTGTGTAGAATATCTGCTCACAAGGGAAACATAAATGTCTGTTTTCCTTAAGCATCTTCATAAACAATTCTTATATATATTGAAGAAAACTAATTAGAACCATTCTGTCAAAAGAAAGCTCTCCATGAAAACAACCCTAGGCACTGGTTGCCAGCATGGATAGATCTTTAATTATTATTCCCTAAGTGCAAATATTTTTACTGGAAATTTCCAATTTAGTGGGTACAGCAAGAAATTAAAAAGAAGCTCCTTTGTGGAATGTGGGGAAAAAAGGAAAAAAAAAAAAAAGATTAGACAATGTGAATATGTCACCAGTTAAAATCAGACTGAAATTAATCCTGCATTATCCAGAGTTACATCCTAGGAAATCCAGCTCTGAATTGTTTCTTTATTGGTTTTGTCGTGCCCTTTAAATGATCTAAAAAACCTCCAATTTGTGTACGTGTTTTATGAGAAATGGATTAATAAAACCTGCCAATCTTTCCAGAAGGTGAGCGGGTAATTAGAACTGGTCATTTTTGTCATTTTATGCCAAAGCATAAAATTCAACAATTCATTCCATCAAGGGGATTTACCATTCTACACAGATGGATATGTCTTTGAAGAAGATGAGGGCAAAAATTCCCTGAAGGAAATTTATGAATCATTCAGTATCTTTTAGAGAGACAGCATAAGCTATATCATATAGGTCAACAACAAAAGATATATAAATTCCAAGCTTGTCTAAAACAAATTCTCTGGCTCTTCATGTTAGGATTTATACTCAGGTTGGTCTTCAATTCAATTTAAGAAGGGAGGAATGACTACTAATGTAGAAAGCCAACTCAAGTACTGTCCCCTGTTGATGTCCCATATTAGCCCCAATTTGAATGCTTAATATAAAGCCTGTCTCCTTAACTGATCCTATGCATAAAAATAGTCTTCCTCCAGGGAAATAAATAAATTTTCTTTTGTAAATCCCTTGGAAGAAACAAACAAACAAACAAACAAACAAACAAACAGATGATGACCCCATTCCAAAAAGGATAAGCTTGTCTATCCCTTATGTTTTAAGGTTATGAGAACAGACAAAAAGTTACCCAAGTATTCAGATTTTGTTTTGGCTTTTGCCTTTCAAGAATCTGTGTTCCTTTTAGAACGCATTGTATGAGACATTCAAAGCTTCCTATAGAGAATGACTAATTCATTTTTATATGTAAGTGCATTTAACCTTACACAATCAGGACTATGTGCTCTCTTATCTGTATCGTTCTGCTCTTAGCTATGAATTCATGTTTAACAACACTGAGAAAGCTTTCAGGACTGGAAGGAAATAGAAATATCAAGGGGTGATCTAACCCACTTCACCAAGACAATGTAAAAATGTTAGGGTTTTGTAAAGATCTTCAGTTTGCTGCAATGCCTGATAATATAAATGAAAATCCTTTTCATAGAATCATAGAATTGTTCTGGTTGGAAGAGACCTCCGAGATCATTGGGTCCAACCATTAACCTATCACTACCAAGTCCCCCACTAAATCATATCCCTTAGGGCCTCATCTAAACGTCTTTTGAATACCTAAAATTTCCTTTATTTGAGTTCCGTGCCATGTATAAGACAGACTGTGCAATAAAGAGGAAGGGCAAACTTAATTGTATTCAATGTCCTAACATAACGGTAATTTCACAAGGTACAAACGTTATGGGAAAAATCAGTTGAAAAAGTGTGTGTGAATAGGGAGTCTAAATACAAGAATATGTGAGCGGATTGATTTCGCTTATATGAAATTGAAATGAGTGTTAGCTATTTTCGTTCTTCTTCTGAGTGGCCAGCCCATATTACAGTAGTGCCCAGTTTTTTTCCTATTCATAAACTGAGCTATATTCAGCTCCTGCTTATGGATACATTTGTAAAGGTCATTATTCAGCAACAGCCTTAACCATGCATTAAAGCATATAAGTAGTCCATTGAAGCATTCTTCTGAGACTCTCTGTTTTTATTTTGAAGCGTGTTTTCTCTACATATTTTTCACATGCCCTCTCTGGAGGGCACAAACTGTCAATATGTCATACTGCTGATGGATTTCATGAGTTGACCCCGGCCAAATACTTCTGAGCGATTTGGTAGGAAGCACTCTGTTGCTTCGAGAGCACTGCATTCCCATGGACATGATGGGGACTCCAGTCCAACTTCTGTTCTTTCATGGCACAAAACTGCTTTTCATGCCTCTCAAGCAGAATCACTCCTTCCTACTAGAAGTGCTTTCAGCACTTGATGTTAACAGACTCCGTGCTTCCCGCTGCAATGACCGTAGGAATGTAATGAGCTTCTGGCATTGTACGGAGCCACCATGCACTCTGTTAAGGGAGTTACAGCTAGTTGCTCAAGAAGACAACATTATTATGCCTGAGATTTTGTTTGTCTGTTAAATAATCTAATTAGGTTCATGAAGGAAACAAGTCTGCTTTGCAATGGAACATTGGCTAAATGAATGTCTGAACAAAGATATATCCTTCATAAATACTATTTAGTATTATTAAATAAGCCCTTGACCAATCTGCTCTGAGTAGAACATCTTACTTTCAAGTAATGCATATGCAGAAGTCATTAGTACTTTGCGCATTTATAATGCTATAATATACATAATGAAATGAAAAATTACTCAAAATTCAACATTAGTCCCTCTCCTGTTCTTATCTTACAAAAATAAAATATAAGCCAATTTCATAGAAATCTTTGCTCACTGTTGCAAATATTCTGATAAATGATCTTTTTTATTTAAGTGCAGATGAATTTTACAAAGGCATATACACAAATTTAAGATTTACAAGATGGTTTTAAAGTAATTCCTCACAGAAAATGGGGCCCAGACGGTTTTGATCGGTGGAGTTAAAATGATTAAACTATGAAAGCACTAAGCAGCATAATAGTCTAGGTGTTCCTGAGAAAATGCATGAAAATGTGATTTTTATACAACTCTGGAGATACATGAAGAAAATGTAGAAAGAAAGAGAGGTTTGATATTTTTAATACTCCACCTGACATCATTCTATTCTAAACTTGTCTATTTTTTCAAATTTTGCTACAGCTCTCTTGCAGATACCTGACTTTTTTTCTGACTCCTAACTATTTTACAGAAATCTTCCTCTGAGCCCTGAAATCCACTGAAGGTTAAGCTTGTCTTCTTATAATTCATACAGAGGGTGACAGAAATACTGTTACACCACCATCTTTTGAAGCTCAGGCCTGAAGTAAATAGATACGAAGTAGATATTCTTCCTCAGCAGGGGAATGAAAAAATACGTTTAAAATATTGGAAAGCTGATTCAATCTCTGATGTTAATCAGAGAATGAATTCCATTATAACCTGACATTATTTTGTGGGGTTTCTCATTAGGGAAAGCTTATATCATGTAAGAATATACACAAATCAGCACAACGCTAAACAGTCAGGATCAGATTCACTAATTAGATAAGATCCCCACGTATTTCTCTGAAGTACAGAGGGATAGGAAACTGGATTAAAATTATCATCAGAGAATTCCCTTTATATTAGATAATTCCCTTTGATTTCACACGTGGCAGATTGAGGCCATCCACCTGCTGTTTAAGAAATGGTTTAGGAAAACATTCAAGTTTTTTTTTTTTTTTACAAAAAGGAGCTACAGTTTGCTCTGCTTTGTATTTCCACAGCTAAGAACATTTCATCACTGTAGAGTAGAATTTCCGTGAAGGCTGTCTATTTCCATTGGGTTCTCAGCGACTGTTCCAAAGAGCTCCTGGAGAGGTACAAAGGGACTCTACTCTTTCCTGTTGTTTGGTAAGAAGGGAACTACCATCAAGACAGGAACATTTTTTTAAGGATTATGTACTACCTCTCTGTAGTTACTAACAAGACCTGTAACACAAGATTTTTAATATGTTGAAAAGAGAGGGTGAAAAAAAAGAATTCCAGGCATATTTTAAAAATTAAGCCACATTTCAAATTTTAATGTTAATGTTAAAGACTTTTAAAATATATATACCATGTTACTAGAGCAAGGAGCTAAGGCTGAGAAAATTAATTGAGGCAATTGACCCTTGTCACTCTGATCATAGTTGGACCTAAACCGAACTGTAATTTGGAGTCTTTCCTGATTTGGTAGTGCTTGATTTGGGGATTATTACAACGTTCTCGTTAAAGTTTTGCTATAAAATTAGTAATGCACACTCAGCTTTGAAGAAAGATTTTGCTAGGAACTATTAATAAGATATATGCTGTTCTGCATCTGCTACCACATTTATCTTTTCCTCAGCCCTCTCTTTATGTCTTAATAGTTTATTAGGAGAGGGAATATGTATTCTCTTAGTCTTTTCATTTTTATCTTTCATTCTCCTTTCAGCTTTCCTCTTATTTATTCTAAATCCTTGTATTCAGTAATTATTTAAAAATTCATTGACTGAGTAGTGAGGGGAGACTAACTTTCTAGTGCTGCTATTTGTGAAACTTACAGTTACTCTGTAGGCTGAACTCTGATAGTCATAGAATACCTATTTCCCACCATATTGTACTAGTAAGTCTCCTCCACATGAGAAAGTAATTAGCTTGCAGCATGAAGCACGAGCACTGCTGAAGGCGTAGCTTTGTGAGATGGGATTTTTTTTTTTGTATTGCTTCTTCCTTGCAATTAAATGAAAGGTGATGGACATTTCTATAAATATGAAATAGTATAACTTTTTCTATTATAGATGAACAACAATGCTGGACTACTGAGCCAAAGATAAAATATAAAATTTTTGTACTTGGTATTATAAAGTATTTACAAGACCTAAAATGACTACAGTGAGTAGTAATTCAAGACATTCAAAAAGGTCTCACTTCATTCCTGCAGTTGCTTTTGTGCTTGCTTTCTTTATCCCTTGATAATATTGCATCCAGCTGCCTGTGGTTTTTCTTTGTTAAGCACATTTGGAGCTGCTTCTGAGACCAAAGACGCATTAAGAAATAAAAGGGTATACAGCACTTCTCTTTCTGTTTTTACCTCCTCAGAGCTGTCCTGTTTAGTCAGCATAGGCTAAGGAAAGCTTCATTTCTCTCAAGGTGTGTACCTCAGGTAAAATTTTGTTCCTAGCCATCATACTCATGTGCTGTCAGCCTTGGAAAAACATCTTCCAATTATCTGAACTAACTCCTTCTCTTGGTTATGCTGTTATATTTCATACCTTCATTGTATAGGCACAGACGTGAAATGACTGCTTCCAAAGCATTTATGCTTCCCTCTTCTCTTTTTCTGAGCATTTTGGTGAAACAAAGCATATGAGTGGTGAGATTCTAAGATTAAGAGTAGCATTCAGGCTGAATTTCCCAATCTGATCCTTATCATGTCAGAATAAAGGTTAAGCTTTTCATCCCTTCCTGAGCTATTTATGTTATTTTAGAAGATCCAAACTGATACATTTCATCCTTATTTTATTCAGAATCAGTTCTCTTTTCAAATGCTTGGAGTACTTTTTTTCCCCTGAAACGGTTTGGATTTTCTTTTGAATATCCTTTTATCTCTTACTTCATATCTTACGTGGAAAATTTCTTGATCTATTTTCAAGGGCATTGTAGGACAATAACACTGCTCAGAGAGAAGAATGAGTTTCTAAGGAGCTCATTCAGTTTTCTATAATGGTACATATGAATATAATGTACATATATCAAATGCATGTGTATGTAGGATATATGCCCATGTGTACATTTAAGTGCATCTGTCTACGCCAGTATACACGCGTACATGTGCATGCATATATATATTAAGTTACGTGGTTTGTATTTTAGACGTATTTAAAAATAAAACTGAATTCATTTTTTATAGATTTCTTGTATGCTCCTAGAGACAGATGCAAGTATGCATGTATTCATGAATATTTATGAATAGAAACCCTTGGTTGAAAATACTGCATGTTATCTGAAATACGCAGAATCACAGAATGGGTTGAGTTGGAAGGGACCTTGAAGATCATGTAGTTCCAACCCCCCTGCCATGGCCAGGGACACCTTCCACTAGACCAGGTTGCTCAAAGCCCGATCCAACCTGGCCTTGGACACTTCCAGGGATGGGGCATCCACAGCTTCTCTGGGCAACCTGTTCCAGTGCCTCACCACCCTCAGAGTGAAAAATTTCTTCCTTAGATCTAATCTAAATCTACCCTCTTTCAGTTTAAAACCATTACCCCTTGTCCTATCACTATAAATACAGTAACATCTACTCATGCATTTTCTTCATCTGCTTGAGATTTAGATAACTATTTCTTAGAGTATAATTATTTTTCCTCTATTTCATAGAAAAATACAACTGAATAGTCTAATGCCCTGTTGAAGCCCACTTCAACCCTTCAGTTAAGCCTTAAACTGGCTGATGTAATCTGAAATAAAATTTGAACAGTTAAGTATATAGCTCAAAAATGATATTTGGGTAACTGCACATCCATTGAAGAAGTTATTAAAAGAAAATATGGTGACACAGGGTATAAATTCAGGAACCAAAAGGATATATCATGGGCAGTTGATATTTGAGATAAGATATGTGTTGAAATCTATTCTAATAACAATGAAAGTCTTCCTCCATTACAAATGAGTAAACAGAAAAAGGTCAAGTATAGCTTGGAGGAACATTTCAAATGTATCCAGCTCCAAATTCTTCTCTTTATCTTCTTGATCCAAATTCCATTGCCAAATTACAAATAATTGTTCTTCTAGCTAAAAAGATGATAATAATATATCAATCTGCAGTGTTGTTCAATACAAGAACATTCCTGTCCCTCCCCCCAAAAATTAAACTTAATAAAACCTAAGGAAAAGACTGAATATTTTTCTGTGTGTATTCTGTGTAGTCTGCAAAGTACTTCCAAACACAAAACATATAATGGCCAAACATCATTATTCAGAGTATAGGCTCATTCAAAAGCAGCCAGAGAAGTGGTCCTTGAATGACCTGTGTATTGTGCCCATCCTTGAGGAGTAGACCCATGTAAACCTCTGAGGTTCAACAAGGCCAAGCGGACCGTCCTGCACCTGGGTTGGGGCATTCTTCAGTATCGATACAGACTGGGGCATGAAGGGATTGAAAGCAGCCCTGCTGAGAAGGACTTGGGGGTACTGGTGGATGAAAAGCTGGACATGACCCGGCAGTGTGCGCTCACAGCCCACAAGGCCAACTGTATCCTGGGCTGCATCAAAAGAAGTGTGGCCAGCAGGTTGAGGGAGGTGATTCTCCCCCTCTACTCCACTCTCATGAGACCCTTCCTGGACTACTATGTTCAGCTCTGGGGCCTCCAGTACAAGAAGGAAATGGGCCTGTTCAAGCAGTTCCAGAGGAGGGACACAAAAACGACCAAAGGGCTGGAACACCTCTCCTCTGAAGAAAGGCTGAACAAGTTGGGGTTGTTCAGCCTGGAGAAGAGAAGGCTCCCAGGAGACCTTACTGGAGCCTTTCAATATAGAAAGGGGGCTTATAAGAAAGAGAGAGCCTTTTTACCAGGGCCTGTAGTGAGAGGACAAGTGGCAACAGTTTTAAACTGAAAGAGGGTAGATTTAGATTAGATATTAGGAAGAAATTCTTTACTGTGAGGATGGTTAGAAACTGGAACAGGTTGCCCAGAGAAGTTATGGAAGCCCCATCATTGGAAGGGTCCAAGGCCAGGTTGGATCAGGCTTTGAGCAACCTGGTCTAGTAGAAGGTGTCCCTGGCCATGGCAGGGCATTGGACTAGATGATCTTTAAAGGTCACTTCCAACCCAAACCATTCTATAATTATATGATTCTATGATTCTTTAACAAACTAATTGGCTAATAATGGAAAACCTGTTTAAGAAAATGTTTCTACAATCACTCCAAAGGTCTTCTACCCTGTGTCACCATTTAAGAGTGTCCATGGAATTTTTCATAATCTTTGTACTAGAAAATTTTTTTAAAAGTTTTTTTTTTTTTTTAAATTAGTTCACCAAACTCAATAATCAAAGGGATTTATGTCATGCAATACTAATATAATGAATACTGCCAACTATATTACAGCTGAACATCGTAAGTTTTTTATTATAGATTAATGGATAATAAAGCTGACTAACAGATTCCAGAAGAAGTTGGATTTTCAAACATATGAAAACTCATAAATTGTGTTGGTACACAATAAACTATAAATAAATAACCTTACACTTAAGTAAAAATGACGTGATAGAGAAAAGTTTGATGCTACTGTTATAGGAAAAAAATCTTTGTATCAGGCTAAAACTAGCATATTTACTTTTGCTGCATTGAGAAATGGAAAAGCTGTGCTGTTTTGCTGTTTCATGTTTTTTAATTGCATAGCAAATAAAAATTACCTCAATAGGAATTTACTTTCACATGTGAAAAGAAGATGAGTGCAGTGATCATTCAAAAGATACATTTTTTTAATCTTTTTGTTTCAGGGGACAACTGATGTCTGCAAAGAGGGAAAGATCATATTTTTCTTTTTCTCCTCAATGTAGTAACATTTCAAAAGTAGTAAAAAATTTCCTGTGTCAAGTTCTTTTTCTTAACCTAAGCTATATGGAGAAGTACTCCATAATTTTTTCTCACTTTTGCTTCTTTTAAAAATACTTTTCCCTGATGAAGACTCCAGAGATCAGAAAGGAGAGTCACAGACTGAAAAACAATTAATTTCCTTGAACAGAATTAACAAAAATATATTGATAACATACATAGTGAAGATTAGGTTGTACATGATGACCTAAACTTTCCTTAGCCATTACTAACACTTGTCATTCAATCCCTGTTCCCTTTTTTCTGTTCACACACACCAACCCTCAGCGTTCCCCTAGTCTTTACAGTTGTATCCCAATTCTTGATAAAGAGGATGTCAGTGTTCTTAAGCTGCTATTTAGTAGCTTTTTTTCTTTTTTCCTTTTTTTTTTTTTTTAATCTAAGTCAGTTAAGCTTTCAATATTTTATAAAATACTTAAGTATTTTGGAGTGTTGTGCTTGTTGGGCCACAACTGTCACTGAACACCAGTCAGAGAATCAGTTTCTCACTGTTTCCCCTTCTGGACAAGTGATCACTTGAGCATGTAATACAAACTAGTCCAGCCTTAGCAGCAAATAGTAAGTGATATAGCCTCACTGCTCACTATCTGATCAATGGCAAGAACATTCCCATTTGAAAGAACAAATGCCTAGGAAACTCAAGTCCTTGTTTTTAATCATTTAAAGAAGAATTTTACCCATATCTTCCACTTCCCAGTGGGAGATGTTTCACTATTAAGATGTGAGCAAACTGAATACCTACTTTGCAGTCCTGGAAGACCTTCTCTTATACTTAGGTGCCTTTGGAAATTCTTAGACCTTAAGCAAGCATTTTAAAGTTAGAATTTGGCATTAAAGGCAGGTCAGAAATCCCTTCATCTGTCATTCCTCCATCCAACAGTAATGTGAAGCAAATGTTCACTTTAGTAATAAAAAGGAAAATACATAGAATATTCTAAAACCAAAAGAGAAGTCAGAAGAGGCAAAAAATCTTATGTTGATCAAATTGAAGATTAGAAAATGAAGAAATGTCATTCAATTTTTCTCTCAATTTTGGATCTGAATGTTGTATCATGGTACATTAGAAATGTCAAAGAGAAAGAAAGAATTCCCTTCCTTACAGCACTGTCATCAGAGTGGAACAGATTAAGATTTGTGGGTGGTAAACTCACTAAATGTAGCATTTGATCTTTGAACCTTTTAGGATTAAGCAAAAAATTCCAACAATGAAAAACCCACAAGAAAATCTGTTGTAAGAGATATCCATTGGTCTGATACAAAGAGAAGAGTTCCACAGTCTTTTACTTTAGAGCCTTAAAGGGTTTAAAACAGATAAATACTGTTAGATTCCTATTATGTGCTAGCTATATACCGATTAAATATAGTGAAGATAAAGTACTTGTGTAGATCAGTGCTTTTCAAATACGGTTTAAAGACTTACCCAGATAAAACATGCCTAGAGGCCTTCAGACGTTCGCGATGTAATCCATTATCTTCCATAGTACACACTCACCTGAAATCAAAGTCAGGATCTGTTGTAATGTTTTTAATGACAACAGTACTACTACACAGCATGATCAAAGGGGGTTGACATTGAAAATGATATCTAAGATGACCTGAAGAGTTGGAAGGAATTAGTGAAGAGGCACTGTCCACGTTTTGAAAGGTCATATTCACTCATTCATCAACAAATACTTACAGAACTATACACAGACTGAATTTCTCTCTCTCCTGTTCTAATTGGTATGTCCCAGCTTTTGTTCTGCATGGACAGCTGGCTACCTCTTCTTCACCAAGACATTGTCTAAGATATAGCATTAAGATTCTTAAATATATTCCAGCTAAATTAAGATGTGATCACTATAACAATATTTACTGATATGAAATCTAATATTGAGTTCAATTATTTATATTGTTCGTGTCGATGTGTCTAAATACATATGTGTAAATATATATGCACATGGGTGTAAAGAAGTAGACGTGTTTTTGTTTGATTTTTCTATATTTTCCATTGTCAGGCTGTATCTGGCATATCTCAAGATGAACAGGTTTTATTTGCCAGGATGATATCAACTATGTATTTTTATGAACACTTTTCTCTCTGTAGAGCAACAAAAGTAACCACAGTTAAACCACATCAAGATGTGCAAAAACTGTTTTTTTTTTCTGGATCTTTAGGTTCATATTCATGTGTTTCTCTGAAAAATAGGGGGATAGTATCTGTAATGTCACACTACTATGCCTTGTTATCCTTGTTATCTTTCTCTGTGAAGCAGAAATATTTAAAGAGGTGAAAAATTGATGTTAATGTTCCAGATCTGTTTAATTGGGGAGGGGGAGTGCCTTTTGACATTTTATCCTCATAGAATCAAGGCTATATTTGAGGAGTTCACTATTCATAAATATATGCAGTTTTTACTTCTACTAAGTGGAAAAAAATAAAAACAATGCCCCGCTATGTAATGGGGTTTGGATGAAAACACTAAGGATGGTATGAATGTAGCAGCACAGCAAGCTCTAAAGCAGTCCAGGAGACTCTTGGAGTGCATTGAGGATAACTTCTTAATCCATGTGATAGCCCAACTAGAGGAGAAGCATTACCAGACCTGTTGCTTACCAACACAGGTGAAGTAATTAGAAAGGTCAAGATTGGTGGCAGTCTGGGCTGCAGTGATCATGTCCTAGTGGAATTCACAATCTTGAGGGATAAGGACCAAGTGAAAAGTAGGGTCAGGAACCTGAATTTTAGGAAAAAGAGCTTTCAGTTTTTTAAGGAATTAGTGACTGGAACCCCCTGGGAAACTGCCCTCAGGGATAAAGGAGCAGAATAGAGCTGTCAGCTCTTTAAAGGACATGTTTTTTAGAGCCTAGAAAATCTCATTTCCCATGTATAAGAAATTAGGCAGGGAAGGCAGGAGACCAGCACGGTTGAGTAAGGATCTCCTGGTCAAACTAAAGTGTAAGAAGGAAATGCACAGGCAGTGGAACCAGAGGTATGTATCCTAGGAAGAATACTGGGAAACTGCCCAAATGTGTAGGGATGGTATCAGGAAAGCTAAGGCACAGTTGGAGCTGAATTTGGCAAGGAATGTGAAGAATGATAAGATGGGTTTCTACAGGTACGTTGCTCAGAGAAGGAAGATGTACTCCCCCCAATAAATAAGACAAACAAACTAGTAAAAACTAGCATGGAGAAGGCTGAGATAGTCAACATTTTTTTTGCCTCAGTTTTCACTGGCAATCACGTCTCAAGTACCTGAACCTCATGGCAGGGACTGTGGGAAACAAGACCCTCCCATTATAGGAGAAGATCAGGTTTGAGACCACCTGAGGAACCTGAACAAGACCATGGGACCTAATAAGACACATCCCAGGGTCCTGAGGGAATTGGCAGATGTAGTGACTAAGCCACTTTCCATCATGTTTGAAAGATCATGGTAATCAGGGGAAATCCCCAGTGACTGAAGAAAAGGGAATATCACACCCATTTTTAAAAAGGGTAATAAGGAGGACCCTGGGAACTATCGACCAGTCAGCCTCACCTCCATGCCTGCTAAGATTATGGAACAGATCCTCCTGGAAGACATGTCAAAACATACGGCAGACAAGGAGGCAATGTCAACATGGTTTCACCAAAGGCAAGTCATGCCTGGCTAATAAAATGGCCTTCTACATTGGAGTGATTGCAACAGTGAACAAGGGAAGAGCAACTAATACAATCTACCTGGACTTCTGTAAGGCCTTTGATATGATCCCCCACAACATTTTTGCCTCTAAATTGGAGAGGTATGAGTTTGATGGATAGACTGTTAGATGGGTAAGGAATTGGCTGCATGGCTGCATCCGAAGAGTTACTGTCAACGGCTCAATGTCCACGTGGAAACTAGTAACAAGTGGTGTCCCTCAACGGTCCATACTGGGACCAACACTATTTAATATTTTAATCAGTGACATAGATAGTGGGATTGAGTGCACCCTCATCTAGTTTGCAGATGACACCAAGATGAGTGGTGCAGTTGATACGCTAGAGGGAACAGATGCCATCCAGAAGACCTTGACAGGCTTCAGGTGTGGGCCTGTGAGAACCTCATGAAGTTCAAGAAGGCCAAGTGCAAGGTCCTGCACCTGGGTCAGGGCAATTCTCCTTATCAATACAGACTGGGGA